>CAMTDV010000003.1:11108603-12528599 GCA_947069175.1 Scalesia atractyloides | reverse complement strand
AATCTCAGTGTGTTTGGTTTTTGAGTGCTTTACTGCATTACGACTAATCTGTAAAGCAGCTTCGTTATCAACGTTAATAGGAGTAGTTAGAAATTCAAAACCGTAGTCGCGCATTTGCTGTTGGATCCATTGAACCTGATAGCAGCAACTAGAAGCCGAAATATACTCAGCCTCACAGGTTGACGTAGCTACACAAGTCTACTTTTTCCACTGCCCCGTGACTAGGCGATTTCCCAAGAACTGACATCCTGCTGATGTTGATTTTGCATCGATCTTGCCGCCACCATGATCAGAATCACTGAATGCTTCAAATCAAAGTTATCATCCTTAGGGTACTAGAGACCAGTGTCTGGGCGACCCTTCAAATAAAGAAAGATTCTTTTCACAATCATCAAATGAGATCCCTTTGGACTGGACTAGTAGCGAGCTATAAGACATGTTGGGTACAATATATCGGGTCTTGAAGTAGTAAGATACATGAAAGATCCGATCATAGCACGATAAAGAGATGGTTCCACATGTTCACCCATTCCATCAGGAGTAATCCCATGATTTAGGCTAATGGAGTTCCTAAGGGATTTGAGTCTTCTATTTGAAATCGTTTGAGAATATCCCCGACGTACTTGGTTTGATGGATGAAAATCCTTTCCTTAGATTGATAAACCTGCAAACCTAAAAAGAAAGTAATTTCTCCCATGGCGCTCATCTCGAACTTCTCTTGCATCACCTGCTCACATTCTTTGCACATTTTTTCGTTTGTAGACCCAAAAATAATATCATCAACATATACTTGTACCAGCAATAAGTCCTCATTATTTTCCTTGATGAAGAGAGTACCAGTCAATCAATCCACGTCGAAAACCATTCTTCAGAAGATAGGAAGACAATGTTTCATACCAAGCCCGAGGAGCTTGATGAAGACCATATAGTGCCTTTTTCAGAATCCAAACCTTGTCAGGATGGATTGGATCTTCAAAACTAGGCAGTTGCTCAACATATACTTCCTCTTCAACCACACCATGAAGAAATGCACTTTTCACATCCATTTGATAAACGGTAAACTTCTTGTAGGACGCAGAAGCCAAGAAAATTCTTATGGCCTGAAGACGTGCTACTGGGGCATAAACTTCATTGTAATCAATGCGTTCTACCTGATTAAAGCCCTGGACGACCAATCTTGCTTTGTTTCTCACAACAACACCTCGGTCATCCTTGTTACATTTGTACACCCATCTTGTTCCAATCTTCTTGTAGTTGTCAAGTCTGTCAACCAATTTCCACACGCCAAACTTTTGAAACTGCTGAAGTTCTTCTTGCATTACTTCAACCGATGAGTCTTCTTTCATTGCCTCTTTCCAAGATTTTGGTTCGACTTGGCGAACATAGAAGGCAAAAGACCAATCATTATGTTCCCTAGATTCCCTATTAACCGAATGCAATCCAGCATTCTGATTATCCTGAGCTGATTACGTGTCTGCACATCACTTTGGACATCTCCTATAATATTCTACTGGGGATGGGTATTATGGATTCGAGTTTCAGGAACATCAGGAACTCGAGAATTTATACCCAAATTATGGATATTCAGATCAACAGCTAATTCGTTTGCTGGATTTGATGAAGATGTAGATAGATGACCTTCAGTAGTCCCTAGATGATGTAAATTTGACGTGACATCTGAAATTCCAGGGACCGGACCAGAAATAGCTTCATTTGCATCATGGAACTCATCATCTTCTAATGAAACATCAGCAACATCTTCGAATTCCTCATTCTGAACAAGGTTGTTAACCGAAGTAGACACTTGAGGGTTAACAATAATTGGTCAAACTAATGATGAGTCAATTGCAGTATCACTTTCCAATTACATTTGAGCAACTGTAGATGTATCATCAAAAGTTGGTAGATTAAAGAAGTCAAACAGTCATGGTAGTCAAACATCCAAGGAGCACCCAGAGCTCTTACCGAATCAGTGTATCTTTGAACCTTAACTTCACCCCATTCTTCAATCTTCTTTGTTGAAAAATTCCACACTCTGAAATTAGGAGTAACATATCCAAGAAGGAAACCTTCGATAGCCTTCAAACCAAATTTACCATGTGGATCAATCATAGTGCATGGAGCTCCAAAAGGTTCTAAGAAAGAAATATCCGGTTTCCTTTTATGTAACAACTCGAAACATGTTTTCCCGTGTCTCTTCAGCATAAGAACTCTATTCATTGTATAACATGCATAAGCCACAACTTCTCCCCAAAATTGAACAGGAAGTTCTGATTATACTAGCATAGTTCTTGCTGTTTCAATTCGAGTTCTATTTTTCCTCTCAGCGACACCATTTTGTTGTTGAGTGTATCGAGAATTGTACTAATGTAGAATGCCTTTAGAAGAACAGAACTCGTCCATAACTTGATTCTTGAATTTGGTGCCATTGTCGCTTCTGATTCTCCTTATCTTCAAATTGTACAAATTTTCAAGCAGTGTCAGGAGATTCTTGAGGATTTTAGGAACTTCACTCTTGTGTGCCAACATATTCACCCATGAGAATCTTGAGTAGTCATCAGTAACTACTAAACAATATGAATCACCAAAGGTAGTCTTGTGTTTCATAGGTCCATACGAAGACGTTCTAGAGGCATATTCACCGTGTTAATCTTCTTCACAGGATGAGATTTTCTCGCTTGCTTTCCCTTTTGGCACGATACACAGACGTCTTGTAAATGAAAGTTCTTCACTGGTATACCATTCCCAAGATTTTTTTTCACCAAATAGTTCATTTTTCTCAAGTGAATGTGTCCTATTCGTCTGTGCCAAGAGATTGATTCCTTTTCGGTGGCTTTTGAGACAAAACATGTAACTTGTGCAGATGTAGTAATAGCTTGGCTCATGTCAAGAATATAAAAGTCAATAATTATTGGAGCTGACAGAAGAATCCATTCTTCGGGAATCTTGTAACCAGGTTTCAGCACATAACATCCGGCATCATCAAAATGAACCGTGAACATCTTGTCGCAAATTTGAGAAACACTAAGAAGATTGTGATCAATTTGACGAACATAATTGCTCTTATCAAAGCTAACAACACCATTAGATACCATTCCTTCTCAAGTGATGTATCCTCCTTTGTCTCTAGCAAAAGCAACATAGCCTCCTCGAATGCTTTTCACATCATAAAGGAGCCTTAAGTCGCCTGTCATGTGTCGCGATGCGCCGCTGTCAACAATCCAATGACTATTCATAGTTCCTCCTGGAACACCCTACACATTTCAATACCTGATCAGTTTGAGATGGGGACCCAAGCCTTTGTGGTCTTAGGTCGACCCTTATCATCAAGAAATGCGATTTCTATTTCTTTATGATTTGGAAATTGTGTGCCTCCTCTTGAAACATCACCGTCTTAGGTTTCCAAGATTGTTGAAATTTACAAGAATGACTATTATTTACATTTTTAACAACTTCTGGTTTTATTAAATTTGAAGAACTTGGTTTCCTTTCTGAAGAATCCGGTTTTAATGCTTTTTCAATTATTTTCACTTGTTTACGTCTCTGTTTTTCTTCGTGTTTTTTTAATAATACGTTTGTCTTGTTTTGGAGAAATAGATCGACGTTGGCAAGTTGGTTAAGGAGGGGCTTTGTCAAAAAATCTAGGCTTTGCTGGGTTGGTACAATTTTTAATTATGTGGCCAAATTCTCCACATTTAAAACAAGGTCTCCACTCAAAAAATTTAGGAGATCCTGTTTTATGACTTGATGTTGAACTTGTGGGTCTGGAGGTACTTGGTTCACTTTCACACCCATTTGTATGTTGGTGTAATTGTTTTGACTGTTACGCTATAAAATCTTGACTTTGTTTACAAAATCGATATTAGACATGCCTTCAAAAGTCTCGACTTTATCAGTACCAGTTGAACTCATAAAATCTTGACTTTCTTGTTATTTTCTTTTGAAATGGATAATGATTGTGACTTGATTGGGTTTTTCTTTTCCAAAAACTTGGTTGTTGAATTTTCAAAAACTTGATCAATAGAGGTTGGATTTACAGTTTTGATCGGAAAGTCTTTGTTTTAGTAGATTTTCTTGTCCCCAATCAAGGTATACAACACATTATCATTTTCATTTGTAGACACATTTGTCTTGATAGATTTCATAGGATCATTATCCTGATTTTCAATAGTTCCTGATCATTTTTCTCGGACTCATCATTTGACGTATTATCCTCCTCTGTTTTAGAAGGCATCTGATCAACCACTAATGGTGAGTTCTCTGATTTTCTTGATTCAACTGAGGAATTGTCTAGCTTGAACCCTAATCATGCTAGAAACTCTTCATGATTAAGAGGTAAAGAGGGTTCAAAGCGTGGCATTTCCTCTACATCAGACAATTTGGTATAATTGTGTTTCAACGGAGGTAGACACGATTGATACCCTATGCATTTGACATCTCCTTTTAGCTTTTGAACGTCAATGATATGATCAAGCACATATTGGGAGTTAGAGTAACTTTCCAATTTTAGCTTGATCGCATCATGTTACTATTTGCAATGGCTAACTCGTTCTTTGTTTCTTCAAGGATATTAATGTAGTTATTAATTCCTGTTTGCTTATTCAAAACTGTCTTTGTTAATTCAGAAATGCTTTTCTTAAGATTTTCTATTACAGATTTGAATTCTTTTTCGTTTAGAGTTAAAGCCAAATTTGCCTCTTTGCATTTTGACATTTCAACAACTAGGTTTTGATTGTGACTGTTTATTGTTTCAAATTTTGTTTTTAA
Source organism: Scalesia atractyloides (assembly GCA_947069175.1). Lineage (NCBI taxonomy): Eukaryota > Viridiplantae > Streptophyta > Magnoliopsida > Asterales > Asteraceae > Scalesia > Scalesia atractyloides. The sequence continues at coordinate 12,523,832 of CAMTDV010000003.1, read as the reverse complement.
TTTAGCACAGTCGCTGCAAATTTTAGGAGGGTCGGAGTTTACCTGACCTGTTGAACCAGAAATATTAGCCATGAAGGCAGTATGATGAGGGAAGGATGCACTATTTTTATAAAGAATTTTTATGTTTCCTTCGATGTCGCTTCTGCTTTCTTCATCAGACCAGCCTTTTGACTTTTCATCTTCTCTGCTTCTTTCAGCAACTTTCTGACCTCAGCATCACTTCCTTCCCTAATATCTGAATCAGATCCATAACCACCTTTACTCGAGCATTCTTCATCGGAATCACCATTATACCCTGAACTATCATCATCATCATCATCAGAACTATCGATGTTGTGAACATGTTTGATTCGATTGATAATCTTGGCATAATGTGCAATTCGTCCTTGATTCTCGTTTCCCAATTGTACTGACCAATCGAATCCTTCATCTGCTTGAACCACTTAAGCTCTGTTTGTGTTGTTTGAAGGACCTGACTGGTTGGTGTTGTTTGGGTTGTTAACATCTACAATTCTTTGACCATTGTTAACTTGAGTCGTGGTGGATGGTTGTGATTGATTTCGAAAGGGGTTCGGATTTGCTTGTTTGCTGGGTCCAGTACACTCACGCTTGAAGTGACCTTTTTCACCACCATTGAAGCAAGTAACAACATTTTTATCAAAACCATACTTTATATCTTTCTTGCTCTCCAAACTTGTTCTTCCTGTTCTGCTCATGTAATCCTTAGCTCTTCTAACCGCACTTGCAAACACCCATTTGATATCCATTAGCTCCATCTCATCTCTGTCTATTTTTTGGTAGTCTTCATTAGTCAAATTGATGTTTCCAATTTGACCAACGACTAATACACAATAAGCACTAACCATGGTGTTTAGAAGTTCCATCTGTTCCTGAGCAACTTCTACACTGACCTTGGAAAGATGTGACGTGTTAAGTCTAACTGTGTTGGGGTTTGTAGGTTGAAAGTTGTTACCGTAGAAAGCTTTTTGAGAAGCTTGCTATGGAACATGAGGTGCAAGATCTCGTGGTTGTGGTAGAAATGCTTTAGGATCAAATACTGGTCCATAGGTTTGAGTACTTGAGGTTGCAGGCTGATTTGTTTGAACTGGTGGTGGTAGAAAGGGATTAACGTTTGACACAAATGCGGTTTGAAGTTTTGGTTGCTGACTTGCACTAACACCTGCATTAATACCTCCAAAGTACATTTCAGGGTTTTGTGGAACGGTAACTCTTTGTGCCTTTCGAATTTCCTCTTCATTCTTGTTCTCCAATTTCTGCACAAATTCATAAATACTGATTGCATCAAAACACTTGTATGCTTCAATAAGTCAATGAATTGACTCCATTTTAGCGGTAATGCGTCAGCAAAGCGCATCACGATTTCTTGTGGAGATGCTAACACTTTGTATGAGTACATTTCACTAAGCAGATGGTAGAAATATGTTGTCTTATTGTTCAGTGTTTCATTCTCCATAAACATGAAACCTTCAAACTCCTTCTTTAGCAGATCATGTCGTATTTTTCTGGTTGCAGCATTACCCTCTCCTCTTGCTTCCAAGGCTTCCCACAGATTTTTGGTGGTGGTACAGTACATAAACTGATGATAAATATCTTTATGAAGTGCTTGTGTAAGGATAGCAAACGCCTTTTTCTCTAGATCATAAGCCTTTTTATCGCCTTCATCTAGGTTGGCTAAGGAGGTTGGATTTGATCCTGCTTCTTCGAGAGATTCCTTGTAGGGTGTAGTAAAATATGTCCATAATTCTGTGTTCTGACCGAGAACATATGTGTGTAAATGACTTTTCCACGAAGGATAATCATTCATATGGTTCAATTTAGGTGGACGGTTATTACTCCCAGTTTCACTCTCGCTTATAAGAAGGGTCTGAATGCTCTGGTTTTGATTTGCGACACATGCCCATTGATTTGCGGTAATCATGGTTGTATGTTGAGGCATTAATGATTTAACCCATGAGGTTGCGGAGTTTTGTGAAGAGTCTTGATTTGTGCTTGAATTGCAACTCCAATCCCAAGGATTTGTACTCATTATGTTTTCTTGAGTATGAAAATTAAAAGGTTTAAAGTTTAATTTTTGAAAATAACAGTCTCCTTTTAAACTTCAAAATTTTAAAAACCACAAATTTTGAAAAATTGAAACACGAAAAACAGATTGAGTTGTTCTTCGTACAAATCAATGTGTTCGAACGAGTGTTTGTCCTTTGTACAAACCAGGTGCTTCGTACGAGGGACACTCTGTCTTGCGAACGACTTAGTTTTTTCATGCGAACAAGATTCTTCGGGCGGATAACTTGTCTTTCGCACGAACAGTCTAGTTCTACATGCGGATGAGTTATTCGCACTGATGTTTTTCAGAGAGTAATCTTTTTGTAAAGCTGGTTGGTGAAAATTTCCTTTTCTAGCACAGACTGGTTTTCGAAAGTGGTCTGTTGTCTACACGATTTTGGTTAAAAAGATAAACATTCCATATCAGCTTTTCAGTTACAACATTCAAGTCCAGAATGTTCAGAGATTTGGTCAACCCTACAACAATATTCCGGTGAGCTTTCTACAGAGTTTGACTTGAAAATATGTTCAAGTTGAACAGAAGAAAATTTTAAGAAAAATCAGATTCTAACATGTCTCCATGTGTTCTAAGAAGATTGTTATGACAATTTTCTAGATACAACAAGTTTTAACTATGTTTAAAGTTTGTTATCTTTTAAAAACTTAAGTTTTCTGCTGAAAGTTCAAGAACATTTCTAGAATCACCCACAACTCGCTCAGACACAACACTATGCTTGGTTTCAAACAAGGAAGAGAGCCAAAGCTCTGATACCACTTGTAGGTCCACTTGGAGGATCAAGATTAACCTACTTCCCTGTTTATACAACACAAATACGAGTGCGGAATCCTCGTAAGTATGCAAACCAAAGCAAAGTAAGAAACACAGGAAAACCAAAGATTAAATATCTTGATTAATAGAAGAGAACTACTACAAACACATACAAAAAATGTTCATAGAGACTCATGAAATACTCTCTATGCTCTTGCGTCTCTCTCTCTCATATCTCGGGTATGTCTAGTCTCTAGCTGAGAAGTGCATGTTTGCTTATATAGTGTCCACACCCAGAAATAGTACGAAGTATGTTGCTAGTCGTACGAAACACCAAAAGACACGAAGGTCATTCTCCAAAGATGCTCGTACGAACGAGCTGGCTCGCACGAATCAAGCAATCAGCTTGTTGAGATGAATTCACTCGTACGATTAAGGAGTAACTCGTACAAATGATGAGTGGCTCGTACAAGCAACATCTTGCTCGTATGAAGCATTTCCCACTCGCACATAGATGTGTTCTTCGGAGAACGTGCCACAGACATGACGTACACAAGACTCAACACTATGCACACATGCAACTGTTTTACACAGACAATCTAATCGTCGTACTAAACTATGATAGGAGGATATCTTGATTTGGTCGACATGACCAAACTATACAGACACAGTAAACAAAGACCATACAATTACAGACGTAACTAAGAACAAGCGACAGACACAAAAGTGTATCAACAAATTGTCACATGACATAGAAGAATCATAATTGTTATACGTTGTTCAAAAATGAATCATATCATAAGTTTTAATTTAATTTCCTAAGGCCCATGTTACGTATCTTCATCACTTGTTTATCGACCTTGAAAGCCTACATCACATTAGAAAAATATATTTTTTAGTTAATAAATATGTTGGTGAGCAATTTCCTGATTTTATAGAAAAAAATTTATATTTATTTAAAAATAATATTTTTAACATGCACCTCAAGGTTAGTATGAAGATGATCTCATATCAACAACATAGTCAACATATCCATATATCCAAATATACCTAACAAGAATACATAATCAATTGACAACACAAAATAACTAAATAAAAGACTCATGACAATAGCGTGCATTAGTCTCAAGCCCCGAAGAGCGAGTCTAATACCGTGGCGATACTAGGCTACAACCCATTTCCGTGGGAAACCTAATCAGCCGTGGATCCACATTAGACAATAGCATGCAATAAATTTGACAACATGTAGCATATAGAATGTTGGAAAACACATCCAGGCATTCACATGATAACACTTGAACTTAGCATGTTGAATAAATTGAAAATGTGTATAACATGATGCACCCAAAAGTTTGTAAAATAAAAAAAAAGGAAATGGAAGAGATTACTCACAGGTTGCGAAGTTTTAATCCATGAGAATTACTGCAGGAATACACGAGGTATAATATTTAACTAAATCACCCTAGAATAAAATAACCAAGATTTTAAATAAACCGAAAAACAACAATGGGTCTAGTGATTTGACTTCTTGATTTGGAGATTTTTGTATGAGGTAATTTATAAATCATAATTTAAAGAATATAAGTTATATTAATAGTCAAAAATAAATAATTATGATTAAGGCGAGATTAAAACATATGTATATATTTATATAAGTCTAAAATTTAAATAATCAAGGGCAGGCTAGAACTAATTTATACCATTTATTGCTAACCACAATATGTATATATATTTAGACCTATTCTTGGACTTATAAATTAATAAATCCGAAACTTTATGGTACTAATAAAACACTTATATATATATATTTTTTATACTTAAGCTTATATTAGAAATTTACATTTGGCCAAGTTAATAATGATAATTCTAAAGATCTTATTGATCCAAAAATACATGAATAAATATAGATTTAAATCCTAATTTTTAAAATGATCGATTTAATAAAATACTTAAACCTGTATTTTAAAATTTAATTAGATATCATTAGATAATCATCAAAATTTATATAAAAATTTCACGTTATCATTATCTTCCAACACAATATCAAAAAATAGTTTTCATGAATTTTATTCCATAGATTACCAATTTTATATAATTTCTTATTATATATAACGCTGAAAATCCATAATAATTCCTATAGATGTCCAAAAATTCCCAAAATTTGTACTAACTATTATAACATGATTCTAAACAGTATCCTAGAGTCAATTTCACAAAACATGATTCTAAGATTAAAAGCCCCAAATTTCAAGAACTCAAGAGCCCTATAAATGAAGAAATAAAATTTGTACAAATTATGCTCTCTATCACAGGAATGGATAGAAGGGTTTTCTAGAGCTCGAAATATAACAAGATTAGGCTTTGGATTCACCTGATTTAGATAAGAATTGAAGGAGAATTCACCAACTGAAGGTACGAGCTCTAACTAGTTCTTCCGTTTAATTCGCGGGTTTGAGAGGTTTCTGTTTCAAATAAAAGATGTGGATATTCGTGAAATGAATCCTGAAATCTGATGGTATCAAAATTAAGAGTTAGAATTAACAAATTGTTAAAAATCATTTGGAGTTATGGTGAGCTTTAATGGTGAGTTAAAAGTTATTATAATTAATTTACTTAGGAAGCATGTAAGTGATCTCTCCATTAAGACGAGCTGATTGGGTCCAAAGGAAGTCCTAAGAACGTGATTTTATGGTTACCGTATCGGGTCGGGTTGATAGAAGAGGGAACATGTTGTGCAGATGTCTTCGCGAAGAAGAAAGAGTATTGGATCACGTTTTCGGTTTATCTCAAATACAATATATTTTGGATGCTATACACAGCATGCTTTGTTCGCTCAATGTGCGTTCGTTGTCACTTGTTTAAACTCGTGACCCCGGGTTTGAATCCATGGTCACACGCTTTATTTATTTATTTCTTTGATTACATCATAACTGTGTTAAAGAGATTTTCATGATGAATATTCAACATCAACTGGACTTAATCAATTGGTGCGTGCGTTGTTGTTTAGACGAGGGGACCCGTGTTTGAAACCCGTGGTCACCCGTTTTCACCATCCTTTTTAAATTACATTCCAAATAGTTACACATCTACCCCCTAAGTTTCAATTGTAGATTAACTAGGCTTAACTACAAATACTGACCTAGCTAGTATGTTCTTTTAGAAAAACTAATTGTAGTAACAAAATAACACGCTAGCCTAGTTAACTACCATTTATACAATTAACCAACTGAGTTGAATAGCCCCGTTAGTTGACTTGCTCATTTTATATTTTCTGTTATTTACAAAAGCAGCCCCTTAACTTGTAACTTTGCAAACTTGGCAGTTTTAACCCTTTCAAGTTAAGACTTGCTTTAACTACCATTTTAAACATAGTTATCTATAACCTTTATAACTATTAACATAACTAACCGAGTTTCGCTTCTACCTCCACTTTTATTCCGTTTTTTACCCGAACACCATACCAAATGATAAAAATTATAAATATTCCCATTTTTCTTTAATTCCGAAGGATCCGGTATTATGTTCTGAGTCGGGTTTTGGAGATCTGATTTTAGCGAATGTTACAGCCTCCCCTACTTTTGGGAATTTCATCCCTAAATTAGGAAGAAATCGCTTGTGTAGCATTGAGTGTATGGTCTTCCATAGGCATAAATGAGGTTGCATACCCAATTAAGGAATCACTTTTAGTAATTGTGTTAGGAACTCGAATCTTAGTATCAGGTTGTTCCTTAGGAATGTCAAGTAGCAAGTGTTGGACACAAGACCTAACGTTGCTGAGAATACACTCAAACTAAGATATATCAAAAGGTGTAGATCTCATTGAGGTAGTAGCGCTCCTGATAAGGGTTGAATACCCTACTAAGGAATCGCTTTTAAATGCCAAAGATGAAGGAATGAAAATCGCTCACTGTTATGTACTAGGTAGCCGGTTATAGGCTCTATGATCATTACAATCACCATGCCCAAGATTGGCGTATCGAGGATTTATTGCGGCTTAAGAGAAAATCATGTTAAAAGGATGAATTGTATCACAAGAGACTTTGCAACTGAGTCGTAACGTATACTCATGACGCACAACTGTAATCTGTGTCATGTCTTGGGGATTTGAAAAGAATTTTCTCATATAACACCACAATGACACAGTTAGATGCACAAAGTCATGGAATTTGAATCTCTAATCATATAACCAAAACAAACTAACTAAAATTTTATGATTAGTTTAACGCTACTTTTGAAAATTTGACAGACACACTTATATATAGGAAGTACCAGCGGCGTATCCACCATGTCTCTACCAAATTTTCATCCACATTGTTATTCAAATCATGGTTGACAAAACACAACTTCTCATGACCAGTCTCACAAGGCTTTTAATGCTTCAATAAGAACACTTATATATAGGAAGTATCAACAGCGTATCCATGATGTCCTTATTAAAGTTTATCGGCTTCATTTTTTTCGAATCATGATTGACGACACAACACAATTTACATAGAACTTCTCTTGACCAGTCTAACAAAACTTTTTATACTTCAATAAGAACACTTATATATAGGAAGTACCAGTGGCGTATCTACCATGTCCTTCTCAGATTTCATCGGCTTCATTAGCGCTTTTGATCTGTCTTATGTGATGACTCAACGCATGAGTCTCAAACCCAAAAAGGGCGCGACTAACCGATGGTAGTACTCACATCCATAGTTATGGGGAAGGGCTAGTGTATGAATAAGTGAGATGATAGCCACATTGCATAAATTATGGCAAAAGGTAAGCCGTGATGAGTGATGATGTGACACTGCAACATGAACTAGCAATAAAACATAACATAAAACGTTAGTGCAACGAATAAAAGAGGCGATAAATAGTAACGTTGAAAGCGTGACAATGGCACACGCTATCAACGGTATTAATAAAGAGTCAATAACTGTATGGATTAACATTAGTGCGAAGTTCAAAGGTACGAAATGGGAGTAGTAAGAAAAGTCGATAATAAGGGAAAACGGTAAGTGAAGTCAAAAGACGGAAGAGATAAAGTAGTGACAACGATCTTAACTTCCACTAGGCAAGCGTTATTTTGGAGTCGGACAAACGTAAAGTGGAGTCATAAGATCATTCTTAAAGATAACTCTACGATCTTGGAACGACAGTCTGGCGTTTCGTCTGGAGTGACGGGGGGATTAGTAAGAGAAATTTCTTAGGTTCTAAGTTTTAATTGTCAAACGGTCTTATATTAACCATACTTTGTTAATTAGACCCGTGTTGCTAACTATATTTACCAAGTGTAAAACGTTAGTATTAGTTTTTCATGTACAAAAAAGCAATTGGGGTTACTTAGAAAAGTATTTTGATTAAGTTTCACGAAAATAATTTTGATCTAAAGTAGAAAACTTTAGTAAAACTATATAGTTTTACTAAAGTTTTCTACTTTAGATCAAAATTATTTTCGTGAAACTTAATCAAAATACTTTTCTAAGTAACCCCAATTGCTTTTGTACATGAAAAACTAATACTAACGTTTTACACTTCGTAAATATAGTTAGCAACATGGGTCTAATTAACAAAGAATATATATATATATATATATATATATATATATATATATATATTCTTATTACTTTTATAAAATCAAATTTTGAGGTCAGACAAAATATTATATATATATATATATATATATAAAATTTCTTATTACTTTTATAAAATCAAATTTTGAGGTCAGACAAAATATTATGGTCCACGGGTGCCCTAGACATGGATTTGTCAAACTATGGGCATAGGTTGCGAAGGAGCTAGGGTTGTGACGTTCAAGTCGTAAGAACCGACTCTTTAAAACTTAAAACATATTACCAAAAAAATCACATCATTACGCTTGTGTTCCGAAATTCGTAACAATCTTTCTTAGATTCACACTAGTTCAATCAAAATTAAACTCAAACGTTTTATTCATAATAACTCATCGCATAAAAATTTTGCCGTGCTGCTGACTGCATCATGGTTGTCTTGGATCTGGATGAGTGCTCGTCCATGTGCCTTCCGATTATCTAGGTCCTTTAGGTCGGTTTAACCGGCTCGATCGTAAGGAACGAGTTGAGTGTCATAAAGTGTGGTCGGTTGCTCCATCGGTGGAGCATTTTGGTTGGGAATACGGTTGGATCATAAGGTAGGTGTTTAGTTGGTCAAATGGTGGTGTCACGTGTTGTACACTGAATGGTGCCATAGGTGGTTTTGTTTGAGCGTTATAGCACCGACAAGTGTCAATTGAGTGACCATAAAGTCCACAATAAGTGCAAAAGCGGCACGAAGTGTTGACAGGGTGATGCTTTTGACAGGTCGGGCATTGTAGAAAATCTCCCTGAAAAGGTTTTCTGTCGGGTGGAGGATTAGAGGTAACATGGTTTAGCGGAACAACCAGCATGGCATAATCGTGGTTGGTTTCACTCCTCTGGTGGTTTTATTGGTGTGAAGATGGTTTAGCTTTAGCCTCTTCGATTTGATGAGTGGAGGCGTTGGCGTTGAGCGCTTGTTGAACTTGGTTGACGATGGTAGGAATATTGCGACCATTTTTTCAGCTATTAAAGCTGCCATTCGGCGGATAGAGATTCTCGAGTGGCGGCGACGACGACGATAAGGCGGCATATGCTATAAACAACATAAATGAGATGTACGACCTATAACGAGAATAAATGATTAGTCGATTGGAGTTCATGAATTGGTGAAATAATGGAACTTAGGGAAATTCCATAGTTCGAGGATACAAATCACATGAAAAATATTAGAGGGCATCAAAGAGTAGCATAACTCTAACCAGTTGATAAAATAGAAAAAGTTAGGGTGATTTATCTCATGGTTATTAGGATCTCATGGAATGTTAAGAATTTATTCCGGTGGTTTAAATACTAAACGGTATAATAACCACATGGAATAAGAAAAAACAATAAAATTTATGATAAAATAATATTTCATCATAAAATATTGAAAATCATATATTTGGCATATCATAGGGTTTAGTATGATTTTCGTGCGTCACTTTCGTTATTACGTGCACCCGCAATTACCGAGCTTTCGCATGGTCCTCCTATGTTTACCCATTGACATACAACTTAACCCGAAGAAAATCGTGAATTCATACATAACTCAAGTTTGCGGGGGGGGGGGGGGGGTAGTAAACCATGTTTGGGATCGTATCCATGAATTAACATGGACATGTTTGATGTATCAAACTTTTGTTAGTTCACGTGACATTTATGTGCCATGCTGTGGCATAATAGGTATCGGAACTCTCATCGATAGCCCCCATGTAGATAAACTGGTCCATTAATTGGATTTATACGAATGCCAGCCTAGACAGGACGTCCCGACTAACGAACGTAACCCTTCCGGTTACTACATGTATGTCACCAGAACTCACTTTGACGAGAATAAAATATTAATTGAAATCCAAAATTCAAAAATAAATATAATCAAAGTTTAATTGAAATGTATAAAAGGATATAGTGTAATCCAAGACCTTATATATATAGGATCCAAGACCTTATATATATAGGATTAAGAATTAGAATATTGAGTATTCGTATAGAATAAGGTGTGTCTGACGTGATAGGGAAAAAATAAATAATAAACTATAGTTTAATAATAAAGCATATTTTGTCATTTATGGCATATAACACTAGCATATAATAATTAAATGTGCTACATGCATATGTGTGGGACATTAGAAAATTTAGTTCATGGGCACTTAATTTTTTTAACTATGATAATCAAACAATTAAGGACATAAGGTACCTAAGGTACCTAATCAACTATAGACTAAGTCTAAGGGTCTAATAACCTAAACCTAATGCTCTATAGTCATTGGCTCTGATACCAATCTGTCATACCTCGAGTCACAACGGATTGGTACGGGAGAGACTGATTGCCCATAGCCCATGACAACTAATTATTGTTCCAATACTTAAAGTATGTCCATTTAATTGTCACATAACATAATCATAATTGTTCATACATTGTTCAAAAATGAATCATATCATAATTTTTCAATTTAATTTCCTAAGGCCATGTTACGTATCCTCATCACTTGTTTAACAATTTTGAAAACCTGCACCACATTAAAAATATATTTTTGAGTCAACAAATGTGTTGGTGAGCAATTTCCTCATTTATAGAAAACAATTTTATATTTATTTAAAAAAATATTTTTAACATGTACCTCAAGGTTAGTATGAAGATGGTCTGATATCAACAACATAGTAACATGTCCATATAACCAAATTTACCAAACAAGAACACACAATAAATTAACAACACAAAACAACTAAACAAAAGACTCATGATAATAGCGTGCATTAGTCTTAAGCCCCGAAAAGCAAGTCTAATACCGTTGATGATACTAGGCTACAACCTATGACCGTGGGGAACCTAGTCAGATGTGGATCCACATGACACAATAGCATGTAATAGACTTGACAACATGTAAGAATATAGAATGATGGAAAAGACATATAAACATTCACATGATAACACTTGAACTTAGCATGTTGAATAAAATGAAAACTTGTATAACATGATGCACCCCAAAGTTTGTAAAAAATAAAAAAAAGGAAATGGAAGAGATTACTCACAGGTTGAGAATAGATAATCCATGAGAATTACCGCACGAGTACACGAGGTATAATAATTGACTAAATCACCCCATAATAAATAACCAAGATTCTAAATAAACGCAACAACAACAGTGGGTCTAGTGATTCGTGTTCTTGATTTGGGGATCTTTGTATGGCGCAATTTATAAATCATAATTTAAAGAATATAAAGTTATATTAATAGTAAAAAATAAATAATTATGATTACGGCGAGATTAAAACATATGTATATATTTATATAGGTCTAAAATTTAAATAGTCAGGGTACGCTTGGGCTAATTTATACCATTTATTGCTAGGCACAATATATATATATATATATATATAGGAGAATGTTCATTTAAGAAGAAATTTAATGTGAAAAGACAAAGAAGAAAGGGTATAATGGTAAAACATTAAATAATTTATAACTTCTCTTATTAATTATGTTATCTCTCATTAATAAAACAAAAACATTATATCCTACACATTTCAAAATTTATCTTACATATATCTTATATTTATCGAAATTTACCCTACACACATGTAAAAATACTCTACACATTTCAAATTTATCCTACACATACTAAAATTTATACTACACATGTCAAAAATTGTCCTTCACCATAAATTATTTTATCTTGAAAAAGTATATTAAAAAAATTAGTTACAAGTTTAATCAATTAGCTAATTAATGACAATTATAGATTTACCTATATGACCTTTTTGATAATATTAAATACACACATTAAATCATTAAATGAAGTAATGGAGAATTTCTATTGGTTTAAAAGTTATTCTTTCTATTCTTACAAATTTTTTCTTCTGATTTGAACTCTCCACTATATATACATACCTACATATATATATATATATATATATATATATATATATATATATATATATATATATATACATACATGTATACATATACAGGGAAGGGTTATCTTGAGAACACTAAATATTGCGAGAACCGTTAGAACGAATGAGAAAACAATCAAAACCATTTCTTTTTAATACAATCACTCTTATTACAACATCATTCATTTCTTCTCTTAAAATCACTGTTATTAGATTTTTTTACACATGTGTAAATATAACAAATTTACACATATGTAAGTGTAAAACTTACACATGTGTAAATTTTCTTTATTTCTGAATTCACGTAAATTTAAATTTGTAAATTAAATTTCTAGAATTGTATTCGAATAATAATGACAAGTGTAAAAAGAAATTTTGAATTTCACTTGTTTTTGACCAAGTTTTAGTGGTTTTTTCATTCGTTCTAATGGTTCTCGTAATATTAATATTTAGCGTTCCCAATTAAACCATCCCATATATATATATATATATATATATATATAGTATTAGGATCATTTGTTAACAACTTCTTAAAAATGAACTGAGTGAACTAATCTTGACTATTGATTATTTTTTATTGAAAGGGTAAGATTGACATTAGCTCTCTCTTTCTCTCTTAATTAAAATCACATAATTTTCTCATTAGTTCTCTCTCTCTCCCTCTCTCTCTCTCATTTTTAATTAATTCTCTTTTAATTTAAACTCGTGTATAATCAGTTGCTAATAACGTATATGAGACTCTTAACGGAACTAGGTACTAGACACCAACTATCCCTCCCAGATTCAAACCATATATGAAACTCATAATGGAACTAGGTCGTTGACTACAAAATACACAAATGTATCAAAAGTTTGTACATATCTGTATAAACTAACAACTGTGTATCTTGTATAAACTGATAGTTAGTGAGACTGTACACATATGTATAAACTAACAGCGGTGCATCTTGTATAAATTGATAGTTAGCGAGACTGTACACATGTGTATAAACTAAAATATGTGTATCTTGTATAAACTTATACTTTCGAGACTATACACATGTGTATACACTAACAAATGTGTATCTTGTATATACGGAAACTAGCAAGATTTTATGGATTTTGATTATATTGTTTAATATATGTAATTTACAAAAGATGCAAATACCCTTCTGTCAATTAATTTAAAGGAAGTTACAATATTATAATTACAATCTTGCCATTGTTTAAAAATCTCTATATCATATAATCAAATGGCTCAGATTAGTGCACACAGTTCACTCTCAACCTAGTGTTCACTCTAGAATGCTACCCTATATATATTTAGACCTATTCATGGACTTATAAATTAATAAATCCGAAACTTTATGGTACTAAAAACCTCTTATGTATTTTTTATATTTAAGCTTATATTAGAAATATACATTTGGCCAAGTTAATAACCATAATTCTGAAGATCTTGTTAATACCAAAATACGTGAATATATATAGATTTAGATCCTAATTTTTAAAATCATGGATTTATTAAAAATACCTAAACTTGTATTTTAGAATTTAATTAGATATTATTAGATAATCACCAAAATTTATATATTTTATATAAAATTCTAGGTTATCATTTTCTTCCAACATTATCATAAAATAGTTTTCATGAATTTTATTCCATGGATTCCCAATTTTATATAATTTCTTGTTATATATAACGTTAAAAATCCATAATAGTTCCTATTGATGTCCTCTCAAAATTTGTACTAACTATTCTAACATGATACTTAACAGTATCCTAGAGTAAATTTCCCAAAAATGTTCTAAGATTTTAAAAGCCCAAAATTTCAAGAACTCAACAACCCTATAAATGAAGAAAAAAAATTCATACAAATTATTATTTCTATCACATGAATGGATCGATGGGTTTTGTAGAGCTAAAAAAGTAAACGAGATTAGGCTTTGGATTCACCTGATTTGGATAAGAATTGAAGGAGTATTCACGAGTTGAAGGTACGAGCCCTAGCTTGTTCTTCGGTTTAATTCGTGGGTTTGAGTGGTTTTTGTTTGGAATAAAATATGTGGATATTCACGAAATGGGTCCTGAAATTTGATGGAATCAAAATTAAGAGTTAAAATTAACAATTTGTTAAAAATTATTTGGAGCTATGGTGAGCTTTAGTGGTGACTTAAAGTTATTATAATTAGCATAATTATAAAATGAGATGGATCGATTAGGAAGCATGTACCTGATCTGTCCATTAAGACGAGTTGATTGGGTCCAAAGGAAGCTCTAAGAATGTGATTTGGGGGTTAGCGTATCGTGTCGGGTAGATAGAAGAGAAACGGTTGCATAGATGTGGTCTTCGCGAAGAAGAAAGTGTATCCAAACACATTTTCGGGTTATCTCAAATGGAAAACGTTTTGGTTGTTATACACACCAAGCTGTGTTGGCTCAGCAGGTGTTAGTTCATTTGTTTAAAGCCGTGACTCCGAGTTCGAATCCCTTGTCACATGCTTTATTATTTTATTATTATGAATATTCAAGACCAAACTGGACTTAGTCAAGTAGTGTTTAGACGAGGGGACCCGTGTTACATCCTAACTATGTTTAAGAGATTTTCATGATGAATATTCAACACCAAGCAGGACTTAGTCAAGTGGTGTTTAGACGAGGGGACCCGGTGCTAACTTGGTACTTTTAGCCCTTTCAAGTTAAAACTTGCTTTAACTACCATTTTTAACATAGTTACCTATATCCTTTATAACTATTAACCTAACTAACCGAGTTTCGCTTATAACTCCACTTGTACTCAGATTTTTAGCCGAACAGGATACGTGACCATAAAATATTAAAATAATAAAAAATTATAAATATTCCCATTTTTTATTTAATTCCAAAGGATCTGGTAGTATGTTCCAAGTCGGGTTTCGAAGATCCGATTTTGACAGATGTTACAATCAAAGGGTTTTTTGAATGGGGCTAACTTCTATGAAAAATAGAGCTTTGCTATTTTTTGAACAAATAGAAGCCTGCCATGTCACTCAGAAAGTAACCATTGGCCACGTCAGCATCCCTGTTCACTAAACCCTATATTAACCATTGTCAAACAGAGTTTACATCTACCCTTAAAAATTCTCAAAATCAAAAGCATTTCACAATTAGATAAAGTCCGAAATTGCAATTAATAATCATCATTTTCAATCAGAAGATCATCTGTTTATAAGATTTTCTAAAAAGATTTATTCATAACCTTCATTCATGGCCCTCAATCTCAAATCACCCCATAACTATCTACCGTATCACATCAAACATGACGTGAATATAGATATCCATTCCGTCATCGACATTCTTACATCATCAAAATACCATACCACTCTCACTGTCAATGCAATAGTTTATTTGGCTACATCTCATGAATTTTGGGCTAATGCAGACTTTTTTCTCAAAGACAAAAAGCTCTTCACAACCTAAATGACATGGCAGGTATGGAAACTTTACCTAAAAATGATCTTTAAAATGAGTTCATAGAAAGGGAATATGATGCTCAACTGGTGGTATCAACAATTTGTCAAACCACACTTTCCACCAGAAATGAAATTCTTTTTCCATACTCTTTTAGTTTGCTTGATTGCCAAGGCCACTTCTTTTATTGAAATACCCCTCAAAACTCGGTATTTGGGATATGCTATTCTGAAAAATACAGATTACAAGCTATCCCAAATATTGTTTATGGATATGGTGGCAAACATAAAAACAATCAAAAGGCAAACTGGCAAACCCTTCCTTTTATATCCAAGGCTAATAAGTTTCCTTCTTCAAAAGGTTTAAAAATAAGAAAATTTTTAATAGGGTGAAGCCCTTGAAATGAATAGCCTTTCAAATCAAACTTTACACGTATGATGGCCTCAATTGGTTAAGAAAACGCTCCTGAAGAAAATGTTTCATAAAACCAAGCAACAGATGTTATAACATCTGTTGCTGAGCCCACTGCTCCTGATGTCCATAGTGATCAACCCACCACTATGGTACCCACATCAAAAATTTCCACACAAACCATTTTCATTCCCATCCCAAATCCAAAAGAAAAAGTAAAAAGACGGTTACTATAGAGGTTGAGAAGTCAGAGAAACTTGTTGTAACACAAAAGCAACAAACATATGTTGTTACTTCCTCACAATAGATACAAACATCTCCCCATAGACAAACTCCTCACTTATCCTCAGAAAAGGGTAATGTTGTAAGCATAAGGAACCAAGTTAAGAGGGTGATGATTCATTTGAACATTTCTTCTTAAGCCATTCTCCGAGGGCTACTTCTCTTTTCACTCCACCACCCACAAAAACAATACTTCCCACATTCCAATCATTGCTTGATGTAATTGACAAAACTGACTTGTGCATACCTAGTTCCTCTCAACAACATATCACTGAGAGTATGCCACTACAAGTGACTAGGGCAAGCTATGAAGTCTTGCTAGCCTACAAGCAGAGGAGGCTCTTTTTTGTCCCAAGAGACACTTGAAGGTTTTTCAAGTGAGGCAGCCACTACAACTCTAGAGACAACAATCTCAAAGTTGGACAATGGTTATATAGCTAAGACCTACTTAAAGGAAAGAACTGTTGAGTCTACAATAGCATACTCTAAAACTGTTGGAAGTCCCTAGTACTAAGAAAAAAGGCACTTGATTAAAAACCAAGTACAAACGCCTATGATGGAAACTCAGATGATCCTATTAATTTAGGTGATAGGTTAAGATACCAGGAATTAATGTAGAGAGTAACCAAGATAGAGTCATCTATTGATGAAATCAAAGATATGTTGAAGACCTTGGTACAAAACTCTAGAACTCCACCAACCAATGCACAAATATACTCAAGCATAAATTTAGACCATTAAAGACCATCTTCATTAAACCACAGGCACAACTCCCATTCTCCCCAAATACATAGATGATTCCAAAAAGGGGAGAGTGATAACATGAGAAAGCTTCCACCTCTTGTTAAGAAAGCCCAAAAGGGGCCTCATACTTCTGAAGCCAAAAAGACTAGATAGTGCAGGAGATCATAGAAAGAAAAAGAATTCAAGAGAACGAAGGCTCCTCAACAGAGTTCCCTTAAAGCACTGTATCAACAAAACCTACACCAACTATCCAAACCACTACTTCCACAGCCCAAACGTTTGTTGGCACTACACCTACACTTCCAGCAACACCAAAGACTCCTAAAGGTCTTCTCATCAAAAGAAAACTACCCACAAAAATCCCATTACCTCCAACAAAATTACCCATACCTCAAACCAGATCTAGAAGAGCCAAATTCATTATACAAGATGATGAAGAAACACTTGATTCATCATCCATCAAAACCACTACTACCACAACATCTTCCACAACCACCACATCTATTCCATCAACCACCACAACCATAACCATCCATTCACACCCACTGGAATTAGAAAATGTATGACAAAAGATAAAGTCTTTCAGTTATACAAAAGATCCAAATAATTCACCTTCTCTTCTTTGCATTATCTCCCAAAGCCTACAAATGTCAAAGAATATTTGGAGACAATGCTTAAAAAGGCAGAAATGATTGTAGTAGAAACAAGCAAAGGGAAAGGTGATAAGGAGGCTTATCAAATTCTATCTGAAGAGTTCATAAAGTGAATAGATTAAATGATTTTGCCAAGGATGTTAGCAAACAGGCTTCACAAGGCCTTGTAAGTGACCCTAACCTCAAAAAGAGTATTAAGGGAAGATAACATGGATGACATAATGGAGAATAAACCTTACAAAGCTACAAGAGCCCAATTCTTTAGTTGGTCTACATGAGGCCTTCTAGAAGAAATTATGAGGGTTGAGAAGTTAAAACTCAATCCTGATATAAAACAACTCCTCCTAATTGGAGAGCAGGCAAAAAGCCTGTTGGCCAAAGGCACTTCAATTGGAAAGAATGAAGGAGGAGATGGTAGAAGCTAAATTTCGCTCTATGTAGTCAATGACCAGATGGGATGAGCCAACAATCAAAGAAAATTACAAGAAACTTGAAGCTTTAAGAGCAAAAGATCCTCCGGTCCCTAAAAAGCCAAAATATAAAGATATAGACTTTCCAATCTAATCTTTGGTTGATCCCTCAGAGCTTCCCACTAAAAAGAATATATCTATAATTGTAAAAAGCTACCTAAATGAGAAACATAGATGTCTACAGAAGATGTGAAGAAATATGGAGATGAAATAATGAAAGAAGGTATCATGAATGAATTGATGTATTGACATCCAGATGCAAAGCTAGAAGATCTGCTTGGTCAAGTCTTAGGAAAATGATTTCCCTCAACTCATCAAATAAAATTTGCCCCAAGAAATCCATCTAGCTCCAAATCTAAAATGGGCGTCTGATTGGATAAGCCATGAATTGACAATAGTGACAGCTAATGGAGAAGTGAAAAAGATCTCAATTAATAGTGTCTTTAGGCTAAATAATGAAGATCTGCGAGACCTAATAAATCTTCCACTTGAAAGGGATCTAGGTGACTCTATCTAAAATGTTTGAGCTGCAGTTAACAAGCCAAATCAGAGGAAGTTGATAAAAAAATTAAAGTTGATCGAATAAGCATTTGTTTTAGCATCATCTGTTCTAGGGGGAGATTGCTTGACCTAGAAAAGAACATATGATATTCAAACAGTACATTAAGCATTCTCCTCTCAGAGATAGTGAATCTTGAACACTAATAAAAAAATCTGTTGAAGACATACTGATATCTGGTCAAGCCTAGGAACCACTATTGAAGAAGATCCAAGCACTAATCAAATGGCCAAAACCTTGTTGAAGGAAAGATCTGTTCAAGAAGACCAAACATCTGTTTAGGCCAATACATGTTTGAAACAAAGCAAAAACGGTTTGAAGATTAGAGGTTTCATCAATCAACAGTACTTGCTATGTAACAAACTTTTCATAAGATGTTAGATCTCCACAGATGTTAGAAAACATCTGTGGAATCTTTCCTATTAGGAATGTTAGATATCACTATAAGGGTGATGTTAGCTGGTTGCAAATGAACCTTTTCTACATAGTATCAATTCATCACTTTATCACATTCTCTTTTGTATGAACAAATGAGAGGGAGATTGTATAATAATTATACTGAATTGTAATCAGTGGAGTACAATACTAAACAGTTTCTGATATATATCTTCCTGCTTGTATTTTTATATTACTTGCCTTTCAATTTATAAATTGTTTGTTCTTTAATCGTCTAAAACACAAGTTTAATAGACTCAGATCCTACAGCTTTTGATACTCATCTTTCAAGTCTTAACATACTGCAGATCTTACATTCTACAAACAAAACACATCTTTGTTGTGTCATCCTCATTTTCATTAGGTAAACAACCCTCGGCGATGTCTACCACAAAGCATTCATCTCAAACCAACGGATTAGATGCATGGGAAAACACAGTTAACCTCAACTTATGTTTCACAAAAGTCATGTCAACAATTCCAGTCCCACATTTGCTTAATGCATTGGAAGTTGCCCACAATAGTAGACATAATATGATGCTGTCTATATTGTTTAGTCGGTTGATGAATAACTCCACCCCAAAATCTACCAGATAATACAAATCTTCCACCATCACAATTACATTAGAAATGATTCCCTTCGGAAGCTTGGGATCAGTCTTTTTGGCCAACAGCACAGTGGTATCAGCTAAAACGGTATTGGTTGAACAAGTTTCATGGGAGAATGCTAACACTTGTCCAAGATACAAAAACACACTTGTTATTATAAAATCCCTAACTTGAACGTGCATCATGGGTGTTCCCGATCATTAAGTTTAGGTGGAACGATAACTTACAAAAAGAAAATCAAATTTTCAATTAAATCAATATCTTTTTGGAAATTGGTGATGCCATTAATGGATTTACAACTCTTTCAAAAACTTTGCATACATAGAAATTTGTTTTATTGCACCAATTAAACTTGTTGGAGAATATCTAATATTTAATATTGTGGACGATCCATCTTTTTCATCTTCACATACTTAAGTGGGTTCACTAAACCTTTAGGATAAGGAACGGTAATAACTTTCATATTCTTCTTTTTGGAAACTCTTGAAATGTAACTTTTTAGGGTTTTTAATTAACTTAATTTCTGGCTCACCATCACTCTCTTCATTTTCATCCACAACCTCCAACACATCTTCAACAAACGGTGTTGGAGTAAAAACTTTGTTGTCATACATTTTACCAAAATGAAGAATACTTACCTAATTGACACATGCATTCTTTGTACCAGAAGTGTTGCTTTGAGGTTGAGGATTTGAAGTGGTACTACTAGGCAATTTACTTGGTTTTTTTCACATTTAAACCTTCTCCTTTCCCAGCTGCCTCAATTGTTTCTGCACCGCTTCTCATATCTTAATTCAGGCCTCATTATCTTTTTTAATACCTTTCATGAAGGCCATGATATCGTCCATTTTTCATCATTTGTTACACCACCACTACTTGGGGAGTTACCTTGTTGATCAGTTCTTTGAGACCCTTTCTTGTAACCTTTTTATTATATTTTTGGTTGTTTTAACTCGGATGATGGTTTTGATACTACTAGCTTCCTTGATATGATCCTTAAAAATAGGATTCTACCGATTCGAAGCTTTACCATATTGAAAGTTTGTGTGATCCATAAACCTAGATCATATATGTTTGAGTTCATACTATATTGCTTCCAATCGCCATGCACTTGGCTAACTTCCTCAGCTCTTCCCATATGCATTGGACAATCAATAGTTGAATGTTCTATATCACCACAATCTTCACAAGCCTAGGCTACCTATGATGTTTCCATTCCTCAAGAGCATGGCAACTTTGCTAGTTGACGTTCCAACTATTGTTTTTCCCTTTCCAGCTAATTTAACCCTCCTTTTTGCTACTACTTTCCATAGCTTTGACTACTAGAATTTCTTCTTCCTCATGGACTATGCTTACCTTTTGGAGTTCACAAATATCTTGTCTAAAAACCCCCAATCTACTTCCACATGATTGGACAAAAATGTGCCAAGGGTGGAATTGACATCCTTAATGTCATCATTCAATGGTCCATCATGAAAACATAATCAACTCCCACTGAGGAATACCATGATTTGGATAATTTCTCAATAACTACTTAAACCAGTTCGATACCTCTTAAAATAGTTCCAATACTAGTGGAAATTCCTGATTGCAGCTGTAGAATTTCTTTTCTTTCTAAAAGGTGGAATAGAATAACCCGGTTGAGGCGTGATGATCATATGTCTGTAATGCATTTTCTGTCCATAACGGGACCCATTCTTCTAGCCTTTTCCATAAGTCGATGACTATTCATCGCGATTACCATGAGACCAAAGAAGAGTTCGACCCAATGCTTTATTTCTGTCCTAGTTGATCCTGATTCGACATTAGAAGTATATTGATTTTCCCCAATAACCAAAAACTTTTGTCTGTAAATACTACATACCTAATTCCATGCATAAATCGATTTGATTCCCTATGAGTTCTAGTCTCAATAAGACTACTAATTATAACTAGAATTCCTTACGTATAGATGATTCCGACAAGAGTGTAACATGCATATAAGAACTGTAGTTGCAACTCCTCCCATGTATGGATTCTTACAAATGGTAAGGCTAATTACCATTTAAGGGTGTTAAAAAAACCGAATCCGAATCCTCGAAAACCCGTGTCTGAAATATCCAAAATTTCGAATTTATATCCGAAAATCAAATGATCAAAAGTTTTGAATGTAAATTCTATAAAAATTTGGATAATCAGATTACCCGAATACGAAGACTAAAAAGTATACCCATAACCCAATAAACCCATTATGGTAGCCCAAGTCCCAACCCATGTAACATTTACCCTAAATCCATAATACAATAATACACCACTCTCATGTTTCATCAATATCACTCACAATTAAAATTATACAAAATCTAGGGTTTTCTTGTATAACCACGCCGTTGTCCCTCTCCTAGACTCCCACCCTTCTTCACCGACGACATAACTCCCTTCCCCGTCTCCGGTCATCGAAGCGCCTATCTCCTACATGAATAACTTTACGTGCTCTTTAATTTCAATCATTTTTTTTTGTATACAACCCATCGCGCAGTGATCTATCATGAAGAAACAGAAACCATCATGGTGTAACTGTTGCTTTGCTTGTTTTAGATGCATGTAGATACTTGTCTATTCCATTTGAAACTTTGAATTGTTTTGAATGTTTGTGGTTGTTTGAAACTTTAACTTGTTTAAGTTAGAGCGTTCTTTGAAATAGTTTTAAATTTAATCTTATGCATGAATCACATATTTTTAACTCGGATATCCATTCATGGCGAGGCAACTCTAACCATTCACATTTTTAATAATACTTCTTTTCCCCCATATCATTGTTCCTCATCAACTCTAGCTCTGATGTTTTCCTCACCATGAACATTTCATGCCTGATGAGGATGTGTACCCCGTTGAGTTAAGATGAGTGGACTGGGTAGTTGAAGCAGCAACATTTACAATTCACAATGGATCTTGTTGATTTCGTTGCTGGTTGAATTGTGGGATAATCAGGGAACTCACCACATGCATGAAACTGTACTTGTGGTGGTTGTTGGGGTTTTTGAGGCGTAATGTTCCCTGGCGTGGGAAAAAAAATATGGAACTGTTGTTGTTATGGCACATTGATTGATTAGATATTGAGTATGATGATTGATTAGTTATTGAAAGCTTAACAAAACTATGACCGGGTTTGTTTAAAGTACCGGAGAAGAAGTAACCCTCTTTGGGTTTCAGATTTAATGAATTAACAGTTGACCAATTTTAAGCTAGTGGGAAGTCGTTAGTAGTGACCACATGTATGGTTAATCAAGTTATAGGCGAGGAAGTAAACATACAAGTTCTATTCACATACCACCAATTTAATTATATGAAATCATCAACCAATAAACAAACTGGAAGTAAACATACAAGTTCTATTCACACACCACCAATTTAATTATATGAAATCGTCAACAAATAAACAAACTATAAATGATGTAAAGATACCAAAAACGCATGCTTATTGATTTAATGTCTAAAACACAACCAAATCTTTGTGATTTTAAAACCACAACTGAGTTCAATGAAAACATAATAGGTTAACAAAACCAATCCTATATACCTAGGTAAAAAGGTCTTTTCAAAAACCCTAAGAAAAAATCCTTTAAATATGGTAAAAAGCACAAATCTGCCTGTACCAGCATTAAGACTCGGGCGTTGATGACTCTGAAACACCCAAGTGGGATGTTGCCAGCGTCCCTTAGGCCCCTACCTAACATCCCGAACGCTGGAATCAGTTTCTAGTCTGTTTTTTCTCTATTTTGTGCGATTTTGGTTCCTTGTTCTTCTGAGCCTCTCTCCAATCCACTTAAATGCTTCCTGAACACACCTTAAACTTGTTTTAACCTACAATATCAAAGTGGTTTCTTTTACGACAAAATTTCACACAAAAATATAAAATTAAACACATTAAACACTACAGCTCCACCGGAACATCAATGAATCAGTAAATAAGCTATAAAGAGAGTTTCCATATTTATCCATCTTCCTACCACCAGTTTTAAGTGCTAAGTTGAATGCAACAGTTCGAGTGAAATTCACAAAACATGTCTTGTTACTAAATAAGGAATAAAATGAAATTCAAGAAATTTAACCTAGCATTGCGAGTACTCAGCCTAGCGGAGAGTAGTCTAGCATGACAAATTATAAAGAAATTAATTCTTGGGAGATATATATTTGTTTGGTGAATATCAATATAAATCAAAAAGATATATGTTCAAATGCTAAAGTGTATCAAAAACTGATATTCATTCTTTAAAAATATTAACATAGTAATCATTTCATTCCGGTCTTCCATTGTTTCATGGTAAAAAAAACCTTGAAAATCCAACAAGCATCGACGAAAATAAGAAAATCAGTAAAAATTTGCAAGAAAATCAAACTTAACTGAGTTATCTAAGTTGACGGACTAGCACCATGTTGGATCGCCGAGCCCTGAGTTAGACCAATTCCAAGTAAGTTAAGGTGTTGACTGACTAGGTCGACTAGACCGGCTTGTGACCGGTCGCGCCTAATTTTGGCTGAGTTGAAAAAGTCGACAAGGTTAGGACTTCATAGTCACAGGATTCCCAGGTCCAAGAATTAGGACTTCAGGGATGATAACAATTATCTACGTAATCAACACACTTCTAGCACCAATACATGATCTAATAAACTTGATTAAGAAACTGAACAACTTGTAAATCTAACCATAATACACAAACTGAACTTGATAACTTCAAACTTGAAATTGTACGTATGAAACTTGCATTACCTAGACTGAATGTTGAAACCCTATAATTATACTTGATGAAGAGGTGTGTGTAGAGGTGTACAAAAAACAGGTTTTAGCGAAATCCAAAAAAAAAATTAAACCGGTTTTTTAACATGTTTTTTAATAACCGGTTTCTAACCGGACCGAATTACGGATTTGTATATAGGTTAGTATGTTTGATCTTTCAACAAGATAAAAAACATTTTTTTGGCCAAAACCGATTTTTAACCGAACCGAATCGAGTAGATCAATTTGGGTTCCCACCATGTAAAACCGACGTAACGGTTATTAAAAATGTCACACCAGCTCATAGGCGGAAGCGCGCTGTAACATCCGTCAAAAACCGGATTTACCAAACCCGCTCCGTTTAATAACCGAACAATCAGTTAAAATTTCGTGGCGTATTTAATGCCCAAAATAATTTTAAACCATACATAATTAATAAGTATTTTGAGTTATAAAAGTTTTATTTGAAAAAGTCTTAAAAATAGTGAAATAAAAATGAAAAGCTGCTGCCGGGTTTCGAACCCGGGTCAGTCAGCCGGGTCAACAACAGACTTAACATTCAACCCTTAAACCACTGCGCCACTAGTGTATCTTGTTAAATATTGGAAACAATTAATACATAAAACAAATATCGAATTCAAAATCGTCGCGCCAAAATGCAGTCGTCGGAAATCCCTACGATCTCGCGAGATTGGACGGTTACTTCAGTTATAACGTAAACCTTAAACACTGCATCGGTTATAACCGATGCCTGAGTCCGCGACACGAATTATAACCGCCGGAAAGTTTCTAACCGACGAATCATGTCGGAAATCGGACCAAATTCATCGATAACCTGCCTTATAAATACCCCCTCAAACCTCTGCAAGCTTTTTCGCTCAAAACCGCACCTTTACCCGACGTAATTCCACTCGCCGGAAATCTTCTGCAACTCGCCGGAAAACTGAGCCCGTCACTTCTGAGCCTTCCTGAACACCCAGAGCTTATACCGAAGTTACCCACATCCATTTCAAGCTTGTTGAAGACTCTCTGCCGCAGGACACACGTCGCCGGAAATTTCTGCTGTCACCGGAGTTTCGCCGGAGAAACAGAGGAGTCCAGTCGGTATACCTTACACTTAAATCTTTCATTCTTTTTATATATCTCACATGTAATTAACCACCAGACACTAACGAACATGATTAAAACTTCGAACCAGTCAGTCATCGTTTCTGGTTAAGACTGACGAAGAAGACGAAGTTTCGGTAACATATAAGTTTAATTCAAATCAAGAAATAACTCGGGTTAGACACACAGTCCAGTGGTGGACTGTGTGCACATTAAACACGCTTACGTCTCGAGTTCGAATCTTGTCCCACGCATGCTTGCCTTAATAAAAATGTCCTTTTTCTTAACCGAACCGGAGTCAAGGCGCAAGATGTTAAGTTTAATAATAACCGGAATAATAACCAAGTTAGACACACAGTCCAGTGGTGGACTGTGTGAATGTTTAATCACACGTCACGAGTTCGAATCCGGACTACCGCACCGGTCCGGACAATTATCCAACCTTTTTAAATAAGGCGGAACTGAAATTATTTAATTGTTTATAAGTATAACAAAAATCAGGTTATATAACAAGTTAAACACACTGTCCAGCGGTGGACTGTGTGTTAACCTAAACCACAGGTCCCGGGTTCGAGACCTGTGGAGCGCACCGAGTCACTAATTAAAATCTTTTTAGAAATAAGTTGATTTTCGGATTAATCTAATTAATATATAAATATAATTAAAAACAGAAATATTTCGGGTTAGACACGTAGCTCAGTTGGTAGAGCTGCGTGCACGCGTACGTGAGGTCTCGGGTTCGAGCCTCACTCAGCGCACACATACACGCATACGAACCGGTCAAAGTCAACAGTTAATGGTCAACGGTCAACGGTCAAAAAAGTCAACTTTTTTATTATTTTATTATTTATTTTAATTAAAAATCAATTAAAAATACTTAAAAATAACATTTTTAAGGTTAGAAAATAGCCTTAAACTCATAAAATACACCCAACAATCCTACTAAAATGGATTAATAAAATCCGTTTACTTACCGAACCATAATGCTATTTATCTAGGTTAATTTCACTCGTGGTTAAAACCACTTCGCGTGCATTCAACATCATCAACCAAACGCACCCACGGTGAGTGAATGTTACAACTCCCCCTTTTTAATTACACGTTTTGGGGTGTGTCATGTGTCACAAAATAATTAACTCGTTTATTTAAACTTGTGCCATACCATATTGTGATCTAAACTTAGATTGTTTATATAGTTGTGGTTATGTATTTCATTTTGTCAACTTATGAAATTCATTCATTAAGCCCATCAGTTCCTCGTGGGAGACGAGTTGAGCAACGCGTGCCTCAAAACAAATCCATTATTGTTCATGTGTAATTTATGGAGTTTATATTATTTGTAGTTATGTCTTTCATATTGTCAAGTTTATGCAATTCATTCATTAGGCCCATCAGTTCCTCGTGAGAGACGAGTTGAGCAACGCGTGCCTCTAAACGATCCATTATTGTTCATGTGTATATTGTTTAATATTAAATTGATTGGTGAATAAGTTTACATCTATTTTTACTCATGTGTGGTTGTGCACTTTATTTTATAATCAATTAAATAAACTGGTTCAAATGTTTTCCATAGGATTCACTCGCCAACTTTTTGTTGATCCAAAAACCCTTTTTACACATGATACAGGTGAACAAGATGAAGCAAGGAAAACATAGAAATGCCTTAGAAGAAAACAATGAAGCCTAGATTGATATTTAGGACATGATGTAATATTGATTGTAATTTTCCATTAAAGTGTATTAATGAATATGAAACGTTAAAATAAATGTCATGAGCTTTGATGATAACCCAATCATGCCCCGATCACCTTTTCCGCTGCGGGTTGGGGTGTGACAGATTGGTGTCAGAGCCATGACTATAGGGATATAGGATAGGTTATTAGACCCTTAGAGCCTATACTATAGTCTGCCTAAATTTTAATTGATTAGGTGGTTACATACAAACTTATGATATTTATTTGTTTCATATTTGTTTATACTTACAGTCAAACATACATACTTATATACACATTTATCATACATATATCAATGTTCATATATTCAATTCATCTTCATACTTTTGTTATTCAAAGATTTTGTTGCAATTTTCAAATCTCATCAAAGTACGTTCTGCGACGGGCATGTAGTAACTGGAAGGGTACAAGTACCGGTAGTCGGAACGTCCTGTCTAGGTTGGCATTCGTATAAATCCAATATAACGGACCAGTTTGCCTACCTGGGGACTAACGATGAGAGTACGAAGGACCTATTAGGCCAAAGCATGTCACACCAAACGTCGTTCGAACTAACCCCACTTTGAGGTGTCACCGTGTCTACACCTGGACACATTCCGAATATCACACGTTATATACAATATTTCTCGATTTTCTCCAGGTTTTAGTGTACGTAACCAGGCTAACACATGCGAACCACATGAAAAACCCGGTATTCGTGGGGGCCCACATGATTACGAAGGTGAAGTATGGCGGCATGTAGGGCCTAATGACGAGCAAAGCCCAAGACATCCTATGGATGTAGTAGATTTATTTTTCTATATTTATTTTATGAATGTTCATTCCTAGTGCGACCCATGAACCCAAAAACATCCAACTCATACTCTTGACATGTATTCCTTGTAGATGTCTTCTAACCTCGCCCGTAGGAAGATGAGAGTAGGAAAAGCCGCGAGCGCATGGCTGCCCTAATCGCTCAACAAATGGCTGCCGTAATACCCAACATTGTAATCCAAGTACAACAAGCACTTACCGCTAATCCTGCCAATCAAGAAAATCAAAACGTTATCAACTCTCCCCCAACTACCACTAAATGCACCTACAAGCATTTCAAATCATGCGACCCTCCAAAATACAAAGGGACTGAAGGCGTCACCGCTCTCCTCCATTGGTTTGAAGAGATGGAGAACACTTTTCTAAATTGCGATTGCCCCGATGATCGCAAAGTGCGATATGCTACTGGTCGTTTATATGGAATAGCACTTACTTGGTGGAATACAGAGAAGGCTAAACGAGTTGTTGAAGATGCTATGACTTTAACTTGGAATGAATTAAAAGAAATCAGGACCAGACGATTTTGCCCAAGGAGCGAAATCAAGAAATTAGAAGATGAGTTCTATTTGTTGAAGCAAAAGGAAGGCGACTACACCACGTACAACAAAAGATTCCTCGAGTTACATCAAATGGTTCCCAACATGTTCACTCCCCTCTACCGTTTGATCGAGCACTACATTCGTGGTTTTCCATAGGATTCACTCGCCAACTTTTTGTTGATCCAAAAACCCTTTTTACACATGATACAGGTGAACAGGATGAAGCAAGGAAAACATAGAAAATGCCTTAGAAGAAAACAATGAAGCCTAGATTGATATTTAGGACATGATGTAATATTGATTGTAATTTTCCATTAAAGTGTATTAATGAATATGAAACGTTAAAATAAATGTCATGAGCTTTGATGATAACCCAATCATGCCCCGATCACCTTTTCCGCTGCGGGTTAGGGTGTGATACGCGCGGTGTGATCTGATTGATTCTCATTGCATACAACATAAGTGAACATACTAAATGAATAAAACAAATTCCAATTGCCATTATTGATATTGTTTCAAAACGCAACATAGGTTAAGTATATTGTTTACAAACCATGGAACGAGATTAAGTTGTCAAAGTGTTACATAATCAAAATGCAAGTTTTTAAAATAATAAGGCTTTGACCCTATATCACCGCAAGGAGGCGGTATATAACGGGCAAACCCTTCAAAAGATGGCAATAGAGACATGGTACTTGTTTTCTTGTCTAAAACTCCTTGCATAGATCCACTAATTACCCGAAATACATGTTAAGTTGAAAATCAACAAAAGTTCGCGAGTTCATGTGTTTTAACTGTATGAGTTGGATCCATTAAATGTAAGTAGTATTCTGTATCACAAAAACCCAGTATGTAAAGCATTAATGAAATCGTGACCATTAATGTTTTGCAAGGACATTAATATGTGTAACGACATAGGGAGCATCCAAACCTAGACGATTTTTGTCGATTAACCTCGATTGGGACAACAAATGCACTCTTCTGTGTGGGTCCATGACCAAGAGTGGGGCTCGCCAACACCCGCTAGATCTAACCTTTATACCGTGGTCTTAAACAAAATTAATGGTGCTTACGCCAACCCTATTCACACATGATCTAGTTATTTCATTCCCTAGTTTATCATACCGTAGACATGTATTTCACCCCGATAGTTGTAAAACTGTAAAACCTTTAAGATGAAAAGGGGGACATGAACTCACTGGATTGCTTTCTGCTTTCTCTGTTTAACTCGAGTATTTCCCTCGGTTCATATCACAACCTACAACGTGTTATGTTTTAGTTAGACATTTCGGTCTTTGTAATGATTCATGTTCTTGTTTCTTGTCTTAAGTATTTTTTATGACTTGTTAAATGTTTTTGTTCCGTTTAGATATACTATCGATATATGATGCCAATAGATATACTTCTTCAAGTATATATGTATCCTTGCAACGCATGTGTTGCTAGTACGGGCCTAGCCCGCTAGACTCCGTGCCTCGCACGAGTAAAATGTATGTATTTCATGACTCCTCATAGACGGGTTCCACCCGTTTGCCTCGACGATACCATCGTCAAGATATGTTCCATATATAATTCTTCTTAATTATATATAATTCCAAGTTCGATGTGTTAGTTAAAATATTATATTTTAACTTGTATTGTTTGTATGCACCACTTTATATATCATTTTGAAATTGCGATGAGTTTGTTAAAAAATAATCTATTTTTATCATGTCTTGATACATATAATTATTCATGTGCATATGTTTTATGGTTTACATGGCCAAGTGCCATAATTGTTATGTATTACACTTATGCATCTTCCCAAGTATAGATATACTTGTAATGTGAGTATTTGTGTATTCATGTTTGTATTTCCATGGTTGTGTATAATACTTGTATAATTGTATTCTCACCAAGTGTTAGGGGTATATGTTGACATGTATTTGTACGTATAGGAATACGTATTTTTCTTGTATTTATTATCCCCACTTTTGTGTATACTTAAAATACATAATTTTAAGATATATCGAAATTAGTATATGTATATTATGCTTGGTAAGTGTATGTATCCCAAAATGATATATATTTTTAAGATTAGTTCTAGAAAAATGTACATTTTTAGTTTCCACCAAAACAATATATCTTTCACATGTTTACGAAATATATATTTTTATACACTTCAAAAACAGTATATATTTAGTATCGACAAGATATGATATAATTTATATACTTGTAAAAATATATATTTCGTCACTTGTTCGGTTTTGAAAATAATACTTACCAAACTTCGATATATTATATATTTTTAGTCCGTAATCCGTATATAGTCCGATCGTCCGATAAGTCCATATTTTTCGCCATGGTTTGGTTATAGATATGTATATATTTTTTTGTAATTCTTTGTTTCCCATTTTTTATTGAATTTGTTTGTGTATTTTATTTTCAAGTTCCTAAGTTTATATATATAACTAATACAAACAATATACACATAACTTGTGATTCTTATGATCACTAAATATACATTTTCCAAAAAATATGTATTTATATCCATTTTTATTTTTAGAAAAACCATGACTTCTTGGGCTTATATTTTATACAAAAACATAGGGATTTTTATGTTTATGGCCTTTAAACAAGTTTACTTGTAAGAACTCTATAAACATATATTTTTCTAAGTGTTTAAATTTTATAAAAACTTTGCCATAGTCTTCCCTAGATTTAGGAGGTTTCCCATGTTTTAAAACACGTGTTTAAGCTTTCAAAACTCATCAATTTATTCCCAATAATCTCAACAATTATAATATATGCATTATTAGGTTATGATGAACTTGAAAGTCTACCAAGTAATGTAGTCTTTTAACTTTGTGTTTAAGATGTTCATCCATCTTTAAAAATTAGCTTAGTTACTAATATTTAATAACTTTGTTAAAAATCATCTTTAACAACTTGTTTACATATTTTCTTAAAACATCAGAAATCATTTTTACAAGTTCATCCATTATGCTAAAACATGTTCATCAACACTTTTTTCATTTTTAACCACTTGATCATCCAACATTTTAAGAACATGATACATCATTTTATCCACTTTAAAGAGTCCATTTATTATGTATAAGAAGTTCATCATTACTTTGATCATGGATCTTTTAAGATCCATGTGTATACTTGTTAGATTGATACTTCTAGCAAGTATACATATGATGGATATCATCCATAGCTCAAAATAAACATTTACATCTTCATCATATCTTCATGATATGTTCATATTCTTTAGATCAAGTTACTTGTTCATGTGTTCATCTTTTAAATGTGATACTTTTAGATGATGTAACTTATATATTAACAATGTACTAGTAATAAGACATCAAATGAAATATTAGGAGGCTCACTACTAGCTCTTGTGGCTTTGGAAGTGGCAAGATGCACTAGTTGAAGAAGATGATACAAAGTAGGTGGATAAAAGCTTCTTAGAGAGGTCCTTAAACTTACAAGCTTAGCAATTTCTTGAATAGCCTTAAAACACACTTGGATATGATTGGATTAGCTTGGAAATAACTTGAAAATGGAGGTTAAGTGGAGGTGGTTATGGCCGTGAATGAGGAAGGAGGAGAAAAGGATGAAGTATGGTCCTGATGAAAGTGATAAGATGAGTTTTAGTTTAGCGGTTTACTTATGTTGGCTAGAGAACACAAGACCCTTCATGCAATTGCAAGTTACTTCCAACAAGGGGACAAGGGGGACAAGAATGTGTGGCTTGTGGGCCCCTACTTTGGCCGTCCATGATGATGATGGTTAACTTGGTAAGTTTGCATAATTAAGTATTTAGTTAGGAAATTAGGGGTTTTGTTAGGGGGGTTTAGTGTATTAGTGATTTTTGATGCATTTTGAGGTGTAAGCTACCATACACTTGTTTAATATACTTAAACAATGTTAACTAGTTTATATTTTATGTCTAGTTCGTGTTCGGTTGCTTAACGGGTGCTAAATTCGTTAACGGATCCTTAAACGGAGGTTTAAGTAACTTGTAGGGATTTTAGGTATTTTCAAGCAAAAAATGTGTTTATTGATTTTAACTAGTTGTATGATGTTATAATACTATTAACTAGTTCATATGTTGTGTAAGATTGTGTCCTGGTGTTCGTTTCGTTGTCGGTTCGTTAAAATGTTAACTTTGAAGACTTATGTGATATGATTTGTTTTTGTGCCACATTGATACTTTCAATATCTTTTTGGTAGTGTATGATGTTTAACACTATTTCTGCATATTCCATAAGCTTATGGATGTTTTATTTAGCTGAATTGCTGTTTAGTGTATATTTTGGACAGTTTTCAGTGTATGCATGGTTTTTGGAAAGTGGTAACATTAATCCTTGCTTTCCCACATGAGGTTTAATATACAATGTGCATTGGAATCTCATCCAAGTACTAAATTTGTTGTTTAACTGTGTACTGACACTGTGCTGCTACAACTAGTCTATTAGTTGTTTCCGACGAACTATTTTAAACTGTTTTCGAATGGTAACAACTAAAAAAATAATATGCATCATGTAATGTATTCAGTGAGCTTTCTAGGTCTATGCCATGCAATTCATGCAGTTTAGACGTTCAAGACACGTAATTGTATCATATAATTCACTATTTAAATGTAAGGTATTTACCCGAAAGTGATAGTTGTCACATACTCCCCCCGTTAAAAAGAATTTCGTCCTGAAATTCAAGCTGAGTCATCCGTTACAGGAGTCTTCTCAAACATGTGAAGGTATTTGGCTTTGATTTGATCCTCACGTTCCCATGTATACTCGGGTCCATGTCTTGAGTTCCAATGAACTTTGACAAACTTGATACGACTTCTCCTAGTTTTCTAGACTTTCCAGTCCATAACCTTTATTAAATAAGAAATAATAAAAAACTATATATTATTATAAAAAATACTATTCATCATACTTCATCAACCTTATGTATATAAACCTTTTATAATTGTAAAAGTGTCAAAAGAAAATAGAATTATTAATATATATTTTAAAAATAATTATTAAAAATGGTAAAGAAAATATATGATATTTAAAAAGGAAAAAAATAAAATATGTTATTAAAAGTAAATATAATAATAAACTATTATGATATATTAAATAAGAAATAATAAAAACTACATATTATTATAAAAAAATTACTATTTATCATAGGTTGATTTGTTCAATAAATTGGAGCTTATCGTCTATATGAATCTCTTCCGCAGGGATGAGAAATGTTTCTTGCGTTGGGCTATTCTTGAGATTTGACACATGGAAAGTGTCATGTACAATACTAAGTTCATCAGGTAATTTCAACTTGTAGGCAACGGTACCAACCTTTGCCAAAATTTCAAATGGTCCGATGTACCGCTGGTTAAGCTTCCTATGCTTACCAAATCTGGCTACACCCTTCCAAGGTGAGATTTTCAACAAAACCTTGTCTCCGACCTCGAAAGATAATGGTTTTCTTCTCTTGTTCGCATAGCTCTTTTTTGGATCACCAGCCGCCTTGATACGGTCTCGGATTTGAAATATCTTATCGGTAGTCTCTTGGACTAATTCAGGACCAAGTAATTGTTTGTCACCAACATCCACCAACATAGCGGAGAATGACACTTTCGACCATAAAGAGCTTCGAACGGTGCGGATTGTATGCTCGTGTGGTAACTATTGTTATAGGAGAACTCCACCAAAGGTAGGTGAGTATCCCAATTGTCGCCTAGATCCATCACACATGCACGAAGCATGTCTTCAATCGTTTGGATGGTCTGTTCACGCTGGCCGTCAGTTTGTGGATGGAAGGTCGTACTTAGATCTAGTCGATATCCAAAGGCCTTTTGAAAAGATTGCCAAATTATTGACACAAAACGGCCATCTCGGTCTGAGATGATAGAAACAGGCACTCCATGACGAGCCACTATTTCTCTAAGATATAGCTCGGCTGATTTCCCAGTGCTGTCTTTCTCGCGAATTGGATGAAAATGTGCCGATTTTGTCAATCTATCCACTATTACCCAAATCATGTCGTGACCTCTTGAGGTTCTAGTTAGTTTTGTAATAAAGCCCATGGATATTTGCTCCCATTTCCATAAGGGGATCTCGGGTTGTTGTAACAATCCCGAAGGTTTCTGATACTCGGCCTTAATTTTCGCACAAGTTAAACATTTACCGACATAAGTTGTGATGTCGCTTTTGAGGTTAGGCCACCAATAATATTCCTTCAAATCTTGGTACATGTTATCCGATCCTGGATGGATCGAGTACTTAGACTTGTGTGCCTCATCCAACAAACCTTCCCAAAGTCCGCCAAAAAGTGGAACCCAAATTAAACCCATATATGCCTCGGAGAAATTCCGCCAGAATATGTTCTTCCTTGAGTGCCTCAACTTGCGCGTCATGAATCTGAGTGGTAAGGTTCGTTTGAATGTCATCTCTAGTGCTCGAACCCTTAAGATTTTAACTCGTTCCTTACGGCTCAAGCATCTACTACAACATTGGCATTGCCCGGATGGTACTTGATCTCGCAATCATAGTCGTTCAACAACTCAACCCAACGTCGTTGGCGCATATTTAATTCTTTCTGATTAAATATATGATGAAGACTTTTGTGATCCGTGAATATAGTACACTGAGTACCATATAAGTAGTGCTGCCATATCTTCAAAGCGAATACCACAGCACCTAACTCAAGGTCGTGCGTGGTGTAGTTCTTCTCATGCACCTTTAGTTGGCGTGATGCATATGTGATGACTTTTTCTCGTTGCATAAGCACGCAACCTAATCCTTGATGCGAAGCATCAAAGTATACCACGAAGTCATCGGTACCTTCAGGGAGTGACAGAATCGAAGCAGCACATAACTTTTCTTTTAAAAGTTGAAATGCTTCTTCTTGTTTTTCTCCCCAATCGAACTTCTTGTCTTTTTGTGTGAGTGAGGTTAGCAGTTGAGCAACTTTGGAAAAGTTCTCAATAAACCTACGACAATAGCCTGCTAATCCCAAGAATTGTCGAACCTTAGTTGGTGTTTTGGGCGCTTCCCGATTCTTGACTACTTCAATCTTTGATGGGTCTACATGAATACCTTTCTGGTTTACTACATGCCCGAGAAATTGCACTTCACGAATCCAAAACTCACATTTAGAAAACTTCGTGTAAAGTTTCTCTTTCTTCACTAGCTGCAAAATGGATCTCAAATGTTGCTCGTGCTTGTCCTTCGAGCGTGAATATATTAATATATCATCAATAAATACTAACACAAATTTGTTGAGGTATGGCTTGCACACTCAATTCATGAAATGCATAATAACTGCTGGTGCATTTGTTAAGCTAAAAGGCATAACGAGAAACTCGTAGTGACCATAACGAGTTCCAAATCCCGTCTTTGGTATGTTCTCTTCTTGTATCCGCAAGTAGTGATATCCAGACCTTAAGTCTATCTTGGAGTAGAAGCTCGATCCTTGCATTTGGTCGAGCAAGTCATCAATTCTCGGTAGTGGGTACCGATTCTTGATATTGAGCTTATTCAACTCTCGGTAATCTATGCACATTCTGAATGTTCCGTCCTTTTTCTTCACAAATAAAACTGGAGCTCCCCAAGGTGAAAAGCTTGGTTGTATGAAACCCTTATCCAACAACTCTTGAAGTTGTGTGGATAACTCCTGCATCTCTGAAGGTGCTAAACGTTATGGAGACTTGGCTACGGGTGCAGCTCCTGGTACCAAGTCGATGTGAAACTCGACTTGTCGTTGTGGTGGTAACTCGGTAAGTCCTCAGGGAAGACTTCAAGGTATTCCTTCACTACAGGAATATCTTCAAGCTTAGGCTCCTCGGCCTTATTGTCAACCACGTGTGCTAGGAAGGCTATGCAACCTTTCCGTAGACACTTTTAGCTCTTTCATACAATTTATAATCCGCAAGGGTGTGCCGCGTTTTTCCCTGTGGATAACAATGGCCTCCTCAGTCGGTAGCAGTATGCGAATAATCTTCTCATGACACACGACTTCGGCTCGGTTATCGGATAGCCAATCCATACCGACTACTACGTGGAAGCTGCCTAACTGAACATGTAAGAGATCGATGTTGAACTTTTGCTGACCCAACTCCAACGAACATCCTTTAATGATTTCTTTCGACTCAACTAATTTACCATTGGCCAGCCCTATAGAATACGCGACATCTACTTTACTTGATTCTATGCCAAGTATATTTTTAAATTCCATGGAAATAAAGCTAAAATCGGCACCGGTATCAAATAATATAGATGCAAAATGATTGTTGATAGGGAACGTACCAGTGACCACATTAGGGTCTCGGCGCGCATCCTTTGCCCCTATCACAAAAGCTCTCCCACGAGCCTAATTTCCCTTAGTACAATCTTTCCTCCAGTGATCCTTGCTTCCACAACCATAGCATCCAATTTCACACCCAACTCCATTCCCGTTTCCAATAGCAACACCATTTGCATTTCCTCCTCTACCTGCAATTCGTCCACCATGCCTCGGTACGATGGCCAAGTTTGCCACATTTATGACACTTGAGAGTCCGGCAAGCACTGGCATGGTAGTACGTATAATTGGCGCACTTGGAGTGAGGACCTTCATATTTCTTTGGAGCAGCAGTGGCTGTAGCTACAAAAGCTCTTGTTTCCCTCGACTGATTAGCCACTCTCCTCTTGTTACCACTATTGTTGTTGTAATGATTGGCATGATTGTTGTTGTTGTAGTTCAGTTGTGTACCCTTCTTGAAGTGTGTATATTTCCTTTTTTCCATCATTTGCTGATTGGACCTAAGATTCTTTCTTTTCTGCCCATTTTTACAAACAATTTCTTCATTCTCACTGCATCTTCTGTGAGACTAACAACCAGTGTTACAGCAGAATTAATAGTAGCAGGGCTTGATGCGGTCATCATGCTACGGATTTCGGGTACTAAACCCCAGATATAGCGCTCGATGCGCTTGAACTCCGGTGTTACAAGGTACGGTATCACGCAAGACATATCATGGAATCTCTGGGTATAACCCACAATGTCAGCTGCATTCATGGTTAAGTTCCAGAACTCTATTTCCAGCTTCTGCAGTTCAGCCCTTGAATACTATTTTTCTCTCATTCTTTCCTTCAAACTCTCCCAAGTCATCCCATAAGCAACGTCATAACCCAGAGTTTGCACTTGTAGATTCCACCATGTAAGTGCTTCATCAATGAACAGACCAGCAATAAAAGTGACTTGCTAGTCTGGGGAACATCTACTCATCCGGAGCATGGAGTCTGTTTCTCCGTCCAGCGCACAAAGGCTATGGAAGCACCGGTGCCATCGTAGTTCAGCGGCCTACAGTCCAAGAACTGCTTGTAGGTGCACCCTGAAATGTGTATAAACAAATTATGAATGAGCAAATCATGAAACGTACGAAGAGATTAAAAAGAATTATTTGGGTTGTAACAACAACTGAATATTTCATTTGCATGGTTCCCTCCCGAGGAGTCGCCTTGTCCCTAGCTTCCAGATCCACCAGTTCATCTGTTTCCACCTGTTTTGCCTATTCCACCCGTCCCGCCATTATTGCTTTCATTTCGGGTTGCCTTGTATTGGGCCAGAGCCTGTGATATCCTTTGTTCCAACAAAGCATTCAATTCGGCCTCATTCCTAAGCATTGGTTGAGGTTGGTTTACATTCCGAGTGCGAGGAGTTCTTCTTCTAGGTGGCATGATCTTTTAAGATAATATGGTAGTAATGATTAGACGTTTATTTAGTATATATTCTTTCAGTTAATTATAATTTATAGATATTCATATATATATATATATATATGTATGTATGTATGTATGCAAGTAATCAAGTAAGTAAGCATTAAATAACACATAGTAATTTATATATATATATGATCCATCGAATAAATAAGTTGGCTTCGCGTAATACACCATGCATGGAAATCAATATAATGCATCTTAACAAAGACATCAAGTTTTTATATATAATAAGACAACTTGTTACATAATCGTTTGCAAAGGAAACAATAATGTATTTGGGTTACACCACCCGGAGATACAAGTTTAATACATATAAAAAGCAAAATCTTCCTTCACTTGCGATCTTCATTCTTCCAGTTGTCTTCAAAACTTGATGTGTAGTCTTCACCAAAAATGGGTATCTAGCTCCCATCCAAAAGTACCTTCAAATAAAAACCTAAGGTGTTGGGGGGATGGTGGTGGGGTATGGGTGACTAGACTTCATGGATAACCTCCTGCTCGAGCTCATGGACTCGGCGGAGTAGGACGCCTATTTGCTGCTCGAATATCAAGATACGAGCAACATGACCATCTGATGGCATTGGAGGTGGTGGTGGAGGCATGACACTCGCCTGCCTCTCCATATCGCAGACCCTTTGACGTAGGGTCTGTATCTGTTGCTCTAAAGAGCGAACCCAGCTATCCGTGGAGTACGAAGAAAAGTGACAAGGGTGGTAGGGTTTGGACATGGGCATCACATGTGGTGGTGAGTATGGAGTAGGGCTAGTTGGCACACGAGATGGACCTGCCCCATGGCATGGTGATGGTGGTATATGTGACGGTCCGGTGGGGTGGGTGAGATGGGAACGAAAAGCCTCCTCATAGTAAATCGGTCTAATCCAAACGTAATCGCCTACAGGTCTAGCAAGGTGAGGGGTGTCCTTAGAGGATAGGGTAGAGGTGCGGACAGATGTGTGTGTGGGTACAGGAGTGGGTGTCGGGGTGGCAACAGGTATCGTGTCAAAGCTACTATTGGTAGCATCCGCCCGAAGCCCGGCTCGATGGATAGCAGCAGAAGATGCACGATCGCTCTCATCTGATGATGAAATGGTCGCAACAGAAACTACAGTTGAGGATACCTCTAGAATGGCTATGTCAATCACCTCTCCATCACCGAGGTCCTCATCCAAGTGATCAACGTGAAATACCAGGACCTCGTCCTCATCGTCAGATAGGTTGATAATAGGGGGCCATACGGCAAGTGGAATGGCGTCAATAGGTAGAACCTCCACTAGATGTTACCCTCAGGGTGACCTATGATGATCTGCTAGTGATGCTGGGGAGGTAGGGCTAGAACATCATCCACCAGAGGGATATCGTCATCTGCTACGAAGGTTGGATCCTCATCAGGCTCCGACTCTCCGTCTAAAGAAATGTAATGCACGATGGTGTAACACCCTGTAAAATCGTGTCCAAAAGAATAGTGACATGTGTTGTATTTTAAATATAGTCTATTAAAGACCAATAAGGACTAAAGGCGTCAACATGCTCAAATAGAGCCTCTGAGTGACGGTCCAATGTCAACATGCATAAATAACAGCCTTTGAGTGACTAATATGTCAACATGCTTGAAACTTGGCCTCTGAGTGACTGATATGTCAACATGCCCAGCCTCTGAGTGTCATCGGAATCAACATGATTATAATAAGCCTCTGAGTGATCCTTTACGAAGTCCTAACTCTCATACGTGCCATTTGTTGGACGAGAGGGTTCAATTTTGTAAATATTTGAAAGTTGGATATTGGAGGGATTAAAAGTCTCAACATATTAATTCTTACCTCTGAGTGACCTTTAACAAACCGAGAGCTCGACAATGTCCGGGCATAATCCCGAGTATGCCAAGAATTGGCTACGGAGGGCTAAAAGTGCCAAAAAGGTGTTTTAGAAGGCTTTTAGAAGCTTTATAAACTTAAGGGGTTAAAAGTGTCAAAATTTGAAACTAGCCATGGGAAGGTCGCGGGCCGCGAGAGACATGGCATGTGTCTCTCGCGGGGCGCCAGAAAGGGTCTACAGCAGAAAGTTTTGCTTGGTCTCCAATCAAAACTCCAAAACCATGTTTTCGAAACTATGGCTTCCCAAACTGCTATGCCACGTTTTGGGACACTTGTAAGCTCCCTCTTACACTCCTAAACACCTGGCTTCACCTCCTTTTTGTTCTCCAACTATAAATAGGTGCTTAAGTTCACATTCCAACTTGCACCCTCTCATTTATTCACTCTTCTCCCTCATCTGGAAGTTCCTAGCTAAAAGGAGCATCCAACATAGTTCTTTTGCATCTTAGGAATCGCTGGTAAGTGTTCCTTCTTTGTGCATTTTCGTTTATAGGCTTTTATAGCCAAAAGTCAAGCGTTTTTTGGAAAACGCTTTAACTTTCGGTTAAGACCATTATGGCCCAGCTATTGTTCGAAATGAACATGGCTAAGTAATCATAATATGGTATGTGTTAGTCCCTATAAAGGGTAACTCCTGAAGATCACGTTTGCTAGACCAATTGACGGGTCAAAGTTAAGTTATTAAAAATGTCAAACAGGCCATTTTTCAGAAAAAATCATAAATTGATCTTATATATGATATGAAACCTATTTTGACACTTAAACAAGTTGGTAATAATTGTTAGAACATGTAAGAACATGTTCGCTCGTCAATTTTAGCTCTAAGGTCGGTTCGCAACCGAAAGTCGCGAAGTTTGACTTCTGCTTTGACTTTCGATTCTGACCCGATTTAGATTAGTTACCTACTTATCTAAAGTTGCATTATGATCGTAATATAATGTAGCATAACCCTCTGGGGTTATATTACATGATCATAATCAGAATCAAAGTGTATGCGCAAAGTTACATAATTATGCCATCTTTGACCAAAATGCCCTTTTTGCATAAAACAAGGTTTTAAATAAATGAACTT
Source organism: Scalesia atractyloides (assembly GCA_947069175.1). NCBI lineage: Eukaryota > Viridiplantae > Streptophyta > Magnoliopsida > Asterales > Asteraceae > Scalesia > Scalesia atractyloides. The sequence continues at coordinate 12,482,305 of CAMTDV010000003.1, read as the reverse complement.
GAAAAATAATTCCCTACTGATGTAATATTATAAGTAGGATTATTTGGGATGTTAAACCAAGTTATAAACTGAGTTTTCAAACAAGTTCTTAAACTATGTCGATAAATGACGGTTTTAGCCCTTGTGACACATAAAATGATTTTAATCAATCTTTTCAAGGTAAATCATTTACCTACTGATATGTTATATTAAAAACATATTTAAAACATTTTAATCTTACCTTAATATCAGTTTTTATAAACATCCTCATAAAGACGTCATTATACGACATAAGCGCCGCTTCGGCGCATAGTATGGTTTTAAACCATAGTATTGACCAAGACTTGATACCTACTGATTATAAAACTTATTTTAAACATATTTACAGTAGGTACATGTTATAAACTCATAATCCTAAATAATTTATAAACTATGTATAAAATGACCAAAAAGCCCCTTCGGTGCATAGTTTGGTCATAAAAGATAAATTACACATATAATTAGTATCCTACTGATATTATATCATAAATAAAATATTTTTCGAGAATACTCATGATTATAAACTTAAAATATGTTCAAGTTCCTTTTATACGGTATATAATTACCGAAATGCCCTTATGAGGCATAGTTTCGTTTTAAAACCATAACGGGCATACAAGTTGATATCCTACTGATATCTTAACTTATTTAAAATGTAATGGCATATAGAACTTGTCCATGACTTATCCGGTTACCCGATATCGCTAACATGCGCTCAGTTAAGTATATGTAACTATTTTACGAAAATTAACCGAAACGGGTTTAACCTTGTCATTTAAGTCTCAAAATCCAGAATGTTTATAGTTTACCCATATTATACAAGTCAAGATACTTGTTGGGTTTAAACTACATTCTATCCAATCATCATTTAATGTAGCATCATACGTTTTGATCAAGTACGCTATTCGGTCTAAGTCAATGACTTAAATAAAGACCGTTAGTATTTAATTGGTTAGTTTATGCCATAATCCAGACTAGAGACTTGCCGGTAAATGCTATCTGCACTTAGTCCTTTTGTGTATGGCCGAGTTATTTAAAATTAAAAGAAGACTAGCTCAGGTAAATACTCTCAACGTATTTCCCCTATACAGGCTTGGGTTACGGTAAATTATTACCTCTTGGTCGGAAATGGGATCAATCGAACGCCAGTTCAAGACTAGTATATCTGCATATTCTGTTTTAATCTGTTTTGTTTGATAATTTAAACATCAGGGGTTAACTACCGTGTCCTGGATATCCTCGACTCATTACAATAGAAATGACCACGACCTTAGCGCGGGTGTAGGCATACACCCGATAGACGCTCAATTATGCATTCCCACAAGGTTGGGTGGAATTGACTCCTTCGTGAGTCTAAAGTGTTGTGTACGTTAATTGTGTCTTGGTCTCCGTACCAAGCCCGTATGTATGGACAAACATGTAAACCTGTTAAAAAGGTTGGACGGTCAATTAACCCAAGTTATAACAAGATTTTGTGATGATATGCACTTAAAACATTTTTGAAATGTTTTCAAAATGAGTCAGTTGGGTGTATTTATCAGCAAAACCTGACGTATTTTCAAAAGACTAAACTGCAGGTACAATACGAAAATAGGCCGGAGGTGCTCGGTAGTAAGAGGATCTTGCAAATCCTAAATCTGCCCAAAGTCGGTTTTATATTGTTTCCATGTACAATTTATGATCCTCCTGTGGATCTTCTATTACAAGCTTGTATATTATTTTGTACTTTCGAACATTCGGTTTGTAATAGTAATTTTATTCCAAGACTTCCGTTATGCCGTGTTTAATTGACAATGATGTTATCAACTGACATCACGATACTCTCACCCGGGCCCACCGGTGTATGGATTTGGGTTGGAAATCTGGGGTGTGACAGATGGGTCCAACCTCATCGTCCGAAACGATCTCCATTGGGTCGTGGTCGTCATAAATACGGCTTTCCGTTGATGACATCGTAACCTAGAAAAAGGGTTTGTACGACATATATAATTAATTTTTATTTAGTATATATGTATATACACAAACTTTAGGCATCACATAATGTCCATTTTAAGTTGTACTCTTTGTTTTTAGAGTGAATCAACTTAATGTTCTGTGTGTATCTTTTGAATACTAAGTCTCATAATGTCCTTGCATTATTTTGTAAAATGAGTTTATGTAATGGATCTTCTGAAATAGTTATGCAATGAAAATCTTTTGTTTGTGTAAAAATTGTTTTCATGAGAGGATCCTAGTGATTGTAGACTAGACTCGAGAAGGAATCCCGGTTCAGTACAATCAAAGCTCTGATACCAATCTGTCACACCCACGGTGTGATCTGATTGATTCTCATTGCATACAACATAAGTGAACATACTAAATGAATAAAACAAACTCCAATTGCCATTACTGATATTGTTTCAAAACGCAACATAGGTTAAGTATATTTTTTTACAAACCATGGAACGAGATTAAGTTGTCAAAGTATTACATAATCAAAATGCAAGTTTTTAAAATAATAAGGCTTTGACCCTTATATCACCGCAAGAAGGCGGTATATAACGAGCAAATCCTTCAAAATATGGCAATGGAGACTTGGTACTTGTTTTCTTAACTGAAACTCCTTGCATAGATCCACTAATTACCTGAAATACATGTTAAGTTGAAAATCAACAAAAGTTCGTGAGTTCATGTGTTTTAACTGTATGAGTTGGATCCATAAAATGTAAGTAGTATTTTGTATCACAAAAACCGGATATGTAAAGCATTAATGAAATCATGATCATTAATGTTTTGCAAGGACATTAATATGTGTAACGACATAGGAAGCATCCAAACCTAGACGATTTTTGTCGTCGATTGGGACAACAAATGCACTCTTCTGTGTGGGTCCATGACCAAGAGTGGGACTCGCTAACACCCGCTAGATCTAACCTTTATACCGTGGTTTTAAACAAAATTAATGGTGCTTACGCCTACCCTATTCGCACATGATCTAATTATTTCATTCCCTAGTTTATCATACCGTAGACATGTATTTCACCCCTGATAGTTGTAAAACTATAAAACATTTAAGATGAAAGGGGGACATGAACTCACTGGATTGTTTTCTGCTTTCTCTGTTTAACTCGAGTATTTCCCTCGGTTCATATCACAACCTACAACGCGTTATGTTTTAGTTAGACACTTCGGGCTTTGTAATGATTCATGTTCTAGTTTCTTGTCTAAGTATTTGCTAAGACTTGTTAAATGTTTTTGTTTGGTTTAGATATACTTTCGATGTATGATACCAATAGATATACTTCATCAAGTATATATGTATCCTTGCAACGCATGTTTTGATAGTACGGGCCTAACCCGCTAGACTCCGTGCCTCGCACGAGTAAAATATATGTGTTTCATGACTCCTCATAGACGGGTTCCACCTGTTTACCTGGACGATACCATCATCGGATATGTTCCATATATAATTCTTCTTAATTATATATAATTCCAAGTTCGATGTGTTAGTTAAAATATTTAATTTTAACATGTATTGTTTGTATGCACCACTTTATATATCATTTTGAAATTGTGATGGGTTTGTTAAAAATAATTAAATTTTAACATGTTTGATATATATAATTATTCATGTGCATAGGTTTTATGTTTTACATAACCAAGTGCTATAATTGTTACGTATTATACTTATGCATCTTCCTAAGTATAGATATACTTGTATTATGAGTATTTGTGTATTCATGTTTGTATATCCATGGTTGTGTATAATACGTGTATAATTGTATTTTCTCCGAGTGTTAGGGGCATATGTTGACATGCATTTGTGCGTATAGGAATATGTATTTTTCTTGTATTTATTACCCCCACTTTTGTGTGTACTTAAAAATATAATTTTAAGATATATCCAAATTAGTATATGTATATTATGCTTGGTAAGTGTATGTATGGCAAATTAATATATATCTTTTAGATTAGTTCTAGAAAAATATATATTTTTAGTATCCACCAAAACATTATATCTTTAAGCGGTTTATGAAATATATATTTTTATACACTTCAACAACAATATATTTTTAGTATGGACAAGATATGATATAATTTATATACTTGTAAAAATATATATTTTGTCAGTTGTTCGGTTTTGAAAATAATACTTACCAAGCTTCGATATATTATATATTTTTAGTCCGTAATCCGTATATAGTCCGATCATCCGATAAGTCCATATTTTTCTCCATGGTATGGTTATCGATATGTATATATATTTATTGTAATTCTTTGTTTCTACTTATTATTGTATTTGTTTGTGTATTTTCTTTTCAAGTTCCTAACTTCATATATATAACTAATACAAACAATATACACATAACTTGTGATTCTTATGATCACTAAATATATATTTTTTTTCAAAAATATATATTTATATCCATTTTTATTTTTAGAAAAACTATAACTTCTTGGACTTATCTTTTATACAAAACATGGGGATTTTTATGTTTATGACCTTTAAACAAGTTTACTTGTAAGAACTTTATAAACATATATTTTTCTAAGTGTTTAAATTTTATAAAAATTTTGCCATAGTCTCCCCTAGATTTAGGAGGTTTCCCATGTTTTAAAACATGTGTTTAAGCTTTCAAAACTCATCAGTTTATTCCCAATAATCTCAACAATTATAATATATGCATTATTAGGTTATGAAGAACTTGAAAGTCTACCAAGTCATGTAGTCTTTTAACTTTGTGTTTAAGATGTTCATCCATCTTTAAAAATGAGTTTAGTTACTAATATTTACTAACTTTGTTAAAAATCATCTTTAACAACTTGTTTACATGTTTTCTTAAAACATCAGAAATCATTTTTACAAGTTCATCCGTTATGTTAAAACATGTTCATCAACACTTTTTTCATTTTTAACCACTTGATAATCCAACATTTTAAGAACATGATGCATCATTTTATCCACTTTAAAGAGTCCATTTATTATGTATAACAAGTTCATCATTACTTTGATCATGGATCTTTTAAGATCCATGTGTATACTTGTTATATTTATACTTCTAGCAAGTATACCTATGATGGATATCATCCATAGCACAAAATAAACATTTACATCTTCATCACATCTTCATGATACCCAACTTCAAGCCTATCTTGTTAAACATGATTGCCTATGAAATGTGCTCTCTTGATGCATGTAAAGCATGGGTTACATCATATGCATGTCTTCTTGATACTCTGATTGACAACGCTGGGGATGTTAAGGCTCTTAGAAAAGCTGGGGTGCTTGAAAACTCATTAGGGAGCGATGAAGAAGTTGTAAAATTGTTCAATGAAATAGGCACTAAGTTAGTTCTATATAAATCCGCATATTTGGATGCAAAGAAAGATATACAAAGGCATTATGAAAGTTGTAGGAACACACTTTTCGCCCAACTAAAAGAATATGTGAAGAGCCCATGGGCGTTTTTTGCACTTCTTGGAGCTTTGGTAGCCCTCCTTCTTAGTGGTGTTCAAACTTATTTCACAGTTTGGAGTCCAAAAAGCACATGTGGCGATCTTTGCATATTTTTGAAGATAAACCATCAGTTATAAGAGTCCCCAAGTCGAGGGTTCTTATTGTATCTTTTGTAGTGTTGTGTTTGATTGAGTGTTGCAAGTACTATTTGTGCTTTGTTTTTTCTTAAATAAGTACATAGTTGTTCATTATAGCAACCACAAGGTCAACTATGTTGCTATTCTAAAAACAAAATGTATGCTATTTTTTTTATGCACACTAAAGATAATAGAAGAAGTAACACATTACCGTATTGAAATCCAAAACGCTCGATGATAAATTGAAGATACCCAACTTCAAAGAACTACATTGAAGACTTGAAGTCACTAACAGAAGCTTTAAGACTTGGTGTACCAAACCTATAGCATAGATAATCAAGTAAACCAGTTGTTGACAAGCCTTTTGAATGAAGTGATACATGCAAACATAATAGATGAAATTTCTACTTCAAAAGACATTTTTTTTGTCAAAATATATTTTTTTTTTGTAAAAAGTACATATATTTTTTTTTTCAAAAACATAATAGATGAATTTCTACATCGCAGAATACAAAGGAGAATGTATGCTTAGATAAGGTATGCAACTCTTTCAAATAGATTTTTTTTTCCAAAATATATAACGTATTTTCTAGTAAACGAACCAACTATACCCGAGATGTATAGACGTTAAATTTTCTTGTGATTTCTCAATAACTTCTAACCATATTTGTCTGCTTCATGTTTTATAAAAGCATCCGTATTATGTGACCACCAATACAAATACTCAATCCTAGAATACATATGAGACAGATAGGTTTGTGTGAAACAAGTATATTGAATTTGTTGTATACCATAATAAGCAATATTAAAGGTCATTTATGTTGAATTACGAAAGCCTTGTATATATTCAAAATTTCTAATGATATTACTTTTTTGATTTTGATGTTATTTATTTTTCTAATTTATGCTGTTATTTATTTATTTTATTAATTTTATTAATTTTAACCTTTATCCAAGATACAAAAACACCCTTGTTATTATAAAATCCCTAACTTGAAGGGGTATCATGGGGTTCCTAGTCTTGAAGTTTAGGTGGAACGATACCTTACAAAAAAGTAAATCACATTTTTGATCAAATCAATATCTTTTTGGAAATTGCTGATGCCATTATTGGATATACAACTCTTTCAAAAACATGGCATACGTCGAAATTGTTTGATTGTACCAATTAAACTTGTTTGAGAATATCCTAAAGCTTTAGGATAAGGAACGGTAATAACCTTCATTTTCTTCTCCTTCACTTTTGGAAACTCTTGAAATATAACTTTTTAGGGTTTTTAATTAACTTAATTTTTGGCTCACCATCACTCTCTTCATTTTCATCCACAACCTCCACAAAACCTTAAACAAACAGTGTTGGAGTAAAAACTTTGTTGTCATACATTTTACCAACACGAAGAATACTTACCTAATTCACAGATGCATTCTTTGTACCAGAACTTTGTTGAGGATTTACAGTGGTACTACTAGGCAATTGACTTGGTTCTTTTCTCATTTAAACCATCTCCAGCTGCCTCAACTGTTTCTGCACAGCCTATCATATTTTAACTCAGGCCTAATTATCTTTTTTAATACATTTCATGATGGCCAAGATAGCGTCCATTTTTTCATCATTTGTTACACCACCACTACTTGGGGTGTTACCTTGTTGATAAGTTCGTTGAGACCCTTTGTTGTAACCTTCTTGAGTATAGTTCTGGTTGTTATAACCTGGATGATGGTTTTGATACTGCTATCCTTCTTGATATGATCCAAAAAAAATAGGATTGGATGGATTCGAAGCATTGCCAAAATTGAAAGTTTTGTGATCCATAAACTTGGATGATATGTGTTTGAGTTCATATTGTATTGCTTCCAATCGCCTTACACTTGGTTAACTTCCTTAGCTCTTCCCATATGCATTGGACAATCCATAGTTAAATGGTCTATATCACCACAATCTTCACAAGCCTGGGCTACCTATGATGTTTCCATTTCCAATAGCATGGCAACTTCGATAGTTGACGTTCCAAATATTGTTTATCCCTTTCCAACTAATCTAACCTCTCATTTGTTCTACTACTTCCCATAGCTTTAACTACTATAATTTCTTCTTCCTCATGGACTATGCTTATCTTGTCTAAAAACTCCTGATCTACTTCCACATGATTGGACAAAAATGTGCCATAGGTTGAATTAACATCCTTAATGTCATCATTCGATAGTCCATAGGAAAAACAACAATCAACTCCCACCGAGGAATACCATGATGTGGACAATTTCTCAATAACTACTTAAACTGGTTCCATACCTGTTAAAATAGTTCCACTAGCTTCTAATGGAAATTTCTGATTGCAGCTCTAGAATCATGATTCACTCAGGAGAATAATATGCATATAAGAACTGTTGTTGCAACTCCTCCCATGTGTGGATGCTTACAAATGGTAAGGCTAATTACCATTTAAGGGTGCTAAAAATCGAATCTGAATCCTACGAAAACCTGTATCTGAAATATCCAAAATTTCGAATGTCCAAAAATTCGGAATCCAAAAATCAGATGATCCGATTTTGAATGTGAATTCTCAAAAGTTTTGTATAATCAGAATCCGAAGACTTAAAAGTATACCCATAACCCAATAAACTCGTCTGTGTAGCCCAAGTCCCAACCCATATAGCATTTACCCTAAATCCGTAATACAGTAATACACCACTTTCATGTTTCATCAGTATCACTCACAATTCAATATACAAAATCTTAGGTTTTTTTCTTCTGTATAACCACGCCGTTGCCCCCTCTCCTAGATTTCCACCCTTCATCGTCGACAATGTGACTCCTTTCCCTGTCTCCGGTCAATGAAGCACGTATCTCCTACATGAATAACTTTAAGTGACATCATTTTTTTGTATATAATCCATCGCGTCATGATCTATAGTGAAGAAAAAGAAACCGTCGTGGTCAAACTGTTGCTTTGCTCATTTTAGATGCATGTAGAAAGTTGTCTATTCCATTTGAAACTTTAAATTGTTTTGAATGTTTGTGGTTGTTTGAAACTTTAACTTGTTTAAGTTTAAATCTTGATTGTGTTGGAACTTTTGAGATCGTTAGTACTTGATTTTAGTTGTTTTTGGATAGTTTTGTAATAGTTTATTATGTTCTAGAAAGTTCAAGGGTTAAAAATGTAACTACAGAGAAACTTCCCTGTAGCAGCGTAACGAAGTACCCAACGTATTTATTAAATACGCTGGGTAGTCAGCATGTATATATTGGTGCTTAATGAAAACCCTACTCCAAGGTTCTTGAACAAGTTTTGGTGATTTTTCTTATGTTGTGATTATTGTTATTTTGCTAAATCCGAACATTCAGGTGCTTTTAGTGATTATATCTCTTGGGATTCTGTATATAACACTTGTTGTTTGATCCATACAAGAATCTTCATCTTCATCTTCTAGTTTGTCTTAACTTTTACACATTCAAGCAACTATTATATAGTTGTTTGGTTGATAACAATCAAACCACTGTAATCCGACTCTGTTTTGGAACTCACAATTTGGTTTCAGAGCCTCCGTGCTCTTGATTGTTTGAGTTTTATTAAGATTTTTCAAGTTTTGAAGGTTTTTCAAATGTTTTCAAAGTTTTAAGGTGTTTCAAATTTTTAGATTTAAAATGGCTTGATCTTATGTGTTTAGTCATTGGGTTGTTGTTAATCAATGTTTTGGTGAACATTTGGGTCATTTTGGTACAAACAAAAATGGATTTTAAGTCGTTTTTGAGTGATTAAAGGGTTTTTGTTCCTACTTAAATGCTGCTGGGCGTATTTAAATTTGAAGACAATGTAGATAAATTTGAATATAGCGTATTTAGTTTGAAGATCGCGTAATTAACAAATACGCCGGCGATATACGAGCGCATTTGTTGATTTTCAGCGAAATAGTGTCAGCGTGTTTAATCGAAGGCGACTTCGAAGTCAGTGATAAAGATCCTCAGCGATTTTATAAAAGTGATCGGTGTATTTAGTCAAACTCATGTTTGTTTTGTCTGTTCCAACAGATTTAGCTATTTTCGTCTGTCCAAGAAGCCAAGAGTCATCAGCGTAATTACTAAGTTCAGCGTATTTGCTCACTGATATCACAAATTTACCAGTGATCTTCACTAGCGATTTGGAACACAGTAACTTAAAAACCAGCATAATTAATCCCTCATAAGACTTTGAACTTAAAATTAAACCAAAATGTCACTTAATCAACTGAATCCGATCGCTCAAAGCGAACTTGAAACTAGAACTACAACTAGGCCTCCCAAATTGAAGGGATCCGAAGATTTCAGCAGCTGGAAAAACAGAATCAAGTCATTATTTGAGTATACGGACTATACTCAATGGATGTCTGTCACTGTAGGACCCTATGTCCCTATGGTTATTCGCGATGATATTCGTACTATCAACGAAGATCCCTCAACCTTCACTGATGAAGATAGGACACTCATCCAACGCGACTGTCGGGCTCACGCTACTCTTACTATGGCTTTGTCAAAGGATGACAACAACTTGTTTGAAGAATACACCTCGGCTCAAGAACTATGGTTGGCTCTTATCGATTACTACGAAGGAAACGAAGAACTGATGGAAAACAAGAGAGATTTGATTCAAAAAGAATACGACATGTTTGGAAGTGTTCGAGGTGAAAGTCTGTCAGATCACATTAGCTGCTTTCTGAATGTGTTAACAAAAATGAAGAAACTTTTGGACTCTCTTCCAAAGGAATGGAGCTTACAGTGCATGATTATCAAAAGAACCTTCCTAACCAGTATAACACCAGTTACCCTTTTGGCATTGATCAACACTCTAAACGCTTTTGAAATGGACGTGCTCAAAAGAGAGATGAATCAAAAAGGTTACAAAAAAAATCTGCCTAATCCGCTGCCGTTATAATGCCTAAGAACATCGCATTTTTTGCCCCCACAGTCTCATGGGGTTCAAGCTCTCAAAGTGCTGGTGCATCTTACTTCAACACTTTTACAAACTCTGCTAAGGCTCCACAGTCCAACGAGAAAGCTACTATGATCGGCGATGCTCAATCACTAAAGATCTCCAATGAACATGTTGCACTGTTTAACACATTCCTCAATAGTTGTGAGGCTCTTATGTCCGGTGAACTGAAATGAGACTTTCATTCAGCTAAGACATGTACCAAGTTGATCCGGATGACATGGAAGAAGTGGATCTCAAATGGCAGATGGCTATGATCACCTTAAGACTGAAGAAATTTCAAGACAAGACATAAAAGAGATTGTCTCTTGGAAAAGCCGGTTTACAAATCAAAGTTGCGATGCTATAATTGCAAGAATTTGGGTCACTTCAAGAGAGATTTCCCATTGTTGAAGAATGAGAATGTTGAGATTATCCCAGCAAGAAGGCCAATCGCTATCGAGAGAAATGAGAATCCTGTTGATAACATCCCCAAGGCACTGGTGGTAGAAGATTATGATTGGGCTGAAGAAATTGCTGAGGCAAAGGAAGAAGTCAACAAGCCTCTTATCGCTAAAATCTCTACTGGATCAGTCTCATCTTCATCAAACTATGATGACAAACAAGCTGCAGGAATTCCTTAAGGCGACAAAATATAGATAAAGGCTTGAAGAAAATAGTCGCTCGTACTGAACCATCAATAGACAAGGGAAAGAAATAAGCTGAGAAACCTGAACCGAAGAAGAAAGCCCAAGAAGCAACTAGCAGAATCAAGAATGAGAAAGGTGAAGCTCCTGCAGCCGTCATCAAAGCTGAATCTGCAAAAGAGAAAGAGGATAAGGATTTGGTAAACCGCATATCGTATGAATTTAAAGCAAAACTATGCTCCCAACCATGTTTGAACCTCGTGGCACATTACAAATCACTTAACCATGACCTGATTATGGAAAAAGAAAAGGTTTTGCAATTAACAAAGAATTGAAAGAAAATGTGTATATCAGAGAAAGTTGAATTCAACTTTAGCTTAAATGCAGACATTAAAAGAATTCATTTTTATAAAAGATTTTATCATAAATGATTTAACTGAAAAATTAGAAAAATCTCAAAATGAAAACAAGAGATTGCAAATCACGATCGATAAATGGAAAATTAGCCAAAAGGCACCGGTTGACATTGAAAATTGCCAACGACCGACATTCGTGAAGGATGGGATTGGATAGAAGGATAAGCTCGGATTCGAAAGAAAAAATCTTCCCACCTCCGGGAAACAAAAACTATGTACCTATGCCATCTCCTCATCCTAATAATGATTTAATTGATAAAAATGATCTTTTTGTGCAAAATGTCTCTTACAAAAATGACAAAAATGCTAACATTTCTGAAAGTAATGCAAATGTGTTTGAGCGTAAAGAAGATGTGTTGGATGAGGATGATGACTGTGGAGGATCGAAAATAGGGATAGAATATTCGGGCGACAGTTATTCCACCGTTAACTGGTTCGCCTGGAATTGTAATAAGAAAACAATACTTCTACTCGGGATGACTGTAATAGTTTGACTAGGGTGAATGACTGTAATGGCCGTGTACGTAAATTTAATATTCGGGATGACTGTAATGGCCATGTGCCTACAGTTAAGAACCACAAGCACGAGAATGTAGTGGTTGACATTCATGAGTTAATTCTGCTTTTTGTGATAAAAATGTTGTATGTGAACCTCTTGTGTTTGTTCTTGAATTAAAACATAACAGATTTGGGAAATTCCTCACCAAGGAAATTCCAAAATTTGTTCCATCTCACACAGGTAAATCAGAGACAGAAACGGAAATCAATGAAGACAGTAGCAGCAAGGACTCATTCACCGCAACTTCAGAAGATGATGGAGAAGATTTCAGCTCTTTTAATGATCTCAGATCAAATGAATGAAGTAAGGAACAAGAATAAGATTTTTCATTAGACACCGACAATGACGAAGATTGCTCAGATGATGAAAGCCGGATTGACAAGAAAATGAAGAAGGTCGAAAGTTCAAGCTACATCGCATCATCAGATAACGCTTCAAGCAGCTCAAGACTCTCATCACATACATCATCTTCACACACGGCGTCTACAAAAAGAAAAGAGCAAATTGCAAGCAATGTTTTCGTTGTGGTCGATTAGGACATACATCGAAACATTGCAAGAGCAAGAAATTTTCTTAACTTAGATAAGATTTTGTCAAAAGTTTTACCGAGCAATTTAATAATTTTAAAAAATCATTCCAATACATAGTTAACTCAACATGTTTTTGGAAAAGAAAAGAAGATATTCTCGTTCAAAATCATGATAGATTAAACTTGAAGCAAGTTTGGGTTCCGAAAACTAACGAACTTGTATATATTTTTGTTTGTTATTGTATAACAGAATAAATTGCAAAAAGGCTTCGAATGCTCATGGAATACATTTGGCACATGGATAGTGGATGCTCAAGGCATATGATCAGTTTGAAGGAACTCTTGAAGAACTTTCGATTCATCGACGGCGACTTCGTATCATTTGCCGGAGATGAAAGGGGAGACATCATATCTGAATCACTTACATTGGAGAACATCAATTATGTACCAGAACTGTGTTATAATCTCATGAGCGTATCACAAGTCTGTGATAAAGGAATATAGGTGCAGTTCAACGACGAGGAATGCCTATTTCTCAAGCCCGAATACTCCGTTCCTGCCGAAATGATTATGATCACAACTCCTTGTTAAAACAACACCTACGTTCTCAATATGAAAAACGTAAAATCCAATGAGCAAATGACGTGTCTGATGTCCAAAGCGTTAGAATCGAAATCACTGTTTTGGCATAGGCGGCTGGGGCATGTTAACTTCAAAAATATGAATAAACACTCTAAGTTAAATTTAGTAAGATGTTTACCTATAAAAAATTTCCATTTTCAGAAAAATGGTGGATACGATAACCGCACCATTGCAATTGCTGCATATGGATCTTTTCGGTCCTATTAGTGTTAAAACTTTAGCTAAAAGATCTTACTGCTTGGTGATTACAAATGATTTTTCTCGTTTCTCATGGGTTTACTTTCTTGAAGAAAAGAGAGAAACAACATCCATTCTTCAGACCTTCATTCCTATGATCGAGAAAGTCATCAAACTGAAGGTCAAATCAGTCAGAGGTGATAACGGTTTCGAATTTAAGAATCAGACGTTTATCTCTTTCTACGAAGAGAAGGGAATTCGCCTTCACTATAGTGCAGCCAGAACTCCTCAGTAAAACGGCGTAGCTGAACAAAAGAATAGAACAATTATTGAAGCTGCTCGAACTATGCTCGTAGACTCCAAGCTTCCTATCGTCTTCTGGGCAGAAGCAGTCAACACAACATGCTATGTTTTGAATCGAGTTCTTATCGTTAAGCCTCTGATAGATTTCTTTAGACCATTTGGATGTTCTCGTACAATCCTCAACACTTAAGAAAATCTTATCAAGTTTGAAGAAGTTGGTGATGTGTGCTACTTCATGGGATATTCATCTATTCAAAAAGCGTATCGAGTCTATAACAAACCAACCAAGATAGTGCTTGAAGCATACTATGTCGACTTTCAAGAAGAAAACTCCACCAACACTGGAAATGTCACACACCTGACCCGCAGCGGAATAAGAGTCGGGGCATAATTGGGTTATCACCAAAGCTCATGATATTTACTAATATGTTTCATATTTATTAAAGTCAAAATTACATTCTCAATAATCCAAACATGTCCATACAAATACAAAGAAAAATAACCAACTAAACAATCCAAGCTCTAAACCAGTTTATTCTTCTAATCCAATCCTATGTGTTTCTTGCTGCAGCTGGTTCACCTGTATCATGTGTAAAAATGGGGGTTTTTGGGTCAACATAAGTTGGCGAGTGAACCTTATTAGATAAACATTTATTATTGATTTCTTGTTATTTTTATCAAGGAAAAATTGTGCAATAGTCATAAGTGAGCAAATGTAAATAATCACACAGTAGCAATAACAACCACAAACTATAACCTACAATAACATACAATAACATATGAACTTGCATGAATGTATAACATGAATGAAAGTGTATATGTTGGCAACGTCACGTTCACGCTCATAATGTAATGGGGAACGGACGGCCTATGATGAATGTCTGTGCGATCAAGGCTCAATCAAACGGAGCCGATCGTATGTTGGCACGCCAGGTTCACGCTCATAATGTAATGGGGAACTGCTCAACGCTCATAATGTAATGGGGAGCGGCGGCCTATGAAATTGCATGTACTGAAAATAATAAAGTAAATCTAAACAGTAACCACACAACAGTTGATACAAGCTGAGTACACATTTGTTCATGATATGATGTATGCACAATGATTTAAATATAATAAATGGTAAGACACATGATACACCCCAAAAACGTGATTAAAACGGGGAATTTGTTGAGATTCACTCACATTGGGTGCGTTTGGTTGGAGATGATGAGATGCGCACGAGTTTGAAGGATTGAACAATGAGGATTAACTAACCTAAATAATAACGGAAAGTATAGTTAATGAGTGGATTTTATTAATAATTTTATTAGGAGAGTTTAAGGCTATTTCCTATCTTAAAAAACATTATTTTTAAGTATTTTTAATTGATTTTTTAATTAAATTAAATAAATAAATATATAAATATGTTGACTTTTGCGTTGACCATTGACAGTTTGACTGTTTGACCGGTTTTATTGTGTAAATGTATGCGCCGGGCAGGACTCGAACCCGAGACCTCCCGTACGCGTGCACGCAGCTCTACCAACTGAGCTACGTGTCTAACCCAAAATAATCCTGTTCTTAATTATATTTATATACTAATTCAGTTTATTCAAAATTCATTTATTTTTAAAAAGGATTTTAATTATCAAGCCGGTGCCGTCAACAGGTCTCGAACCCGGGACCTGTGCTTTAACGTTACACACAGTCCACCGCTGGACTGTGTGTCTAACTTGGTTAATATACAGATTTTTATTATACTTAACATCTAATTGCGAAAAGGATCCGGTTCATTTTGAAAAAGAACATTTTAATTACAGAGGGTGTGTGTGTATCAAGGATCGAACTCGCGGCGTGTGATATATGTCTGCACACAGTCCACCGCTGGACTGTGTGTCTAACCCGAGATAATATCCAAATTATAATAAACTTATAATCAACTTAACTTCGTCTTCTTCGTTACCTAATTACAACCTACGATTACTCTATTGTTTCTTGTTTAATTTGATTGACAAACATTCATAAGACTAAAATGAAATGGCAGAGACGGTGTTGGAAGTAAACATACCGGAGAAATGATTTATCTCAGAATTCCGGCAAGGGGTCGGCTCTGTTTTTACGGATTTCGACTGAGCGAATAAATTAACAGTTTTGATTAGCTAAGTGAGGAATTGAAGTATTAAACAAGAGTTATCAGAAGGTTTGAATGTCTATACCGTTTTACAGCGGAAGATAAGAACTTTCAGAAGTTATCCGGCGAGAGGGAATTATCCGATATCGACGTCTGAAATTGATTCCGATTGAAGGGTTTGAGTTAGCAATAGCTTAACAACTGATAGACAATGAAAGAATTGAGAGACTTACTGATTTGATGGAAAACACAGTTTTCCGGCGAAAGTCCGGCGAGTTCAAATAATTTCTCCGGCGAACTGAAAGTTGTGCAAAAATGAAATTGAAGGTTTGCAGAATGTGTTTGAGTCGCGGAGGGGTCAATGATTGAAGTAATTCAGAGAATGAAAGTTTTCGGTTATTAAAACCGATCCACTCTTGAATTCAAGTCCATTCAAAGCTAAATTGATTGGAGGTGTCGGTGTATCAGTTACAATCGGTAAACCGCGAACAATCAAACGTTTTTGGACGTTTGGTGACCGATTTCGGTTACAGTTAGCGTAACCTGATTGATTTATGATTGACAATAAAATTTAATTGCTTCCTAGAATTTACAAAAAATATCAAGTGGCGGAGTGGTTGTATGTGTGTGTGATAAGACTTTGAGCTTAAACCCGGCTGACCCGGATTCGAGTCCCGGCAGCCTACTTTTCTTTTTATTTATTTATTTTTACTTTTTATCAATTATAACTTTTATATTCTAGTTTGTTTATTAATTATGCATCATTAAAAATTAAAATGGACATAAATACGCAACGAACATTTATAACTTGATATTCGATTACAAACGGAGCGGGTTTGGAAAACCCGTTTTTGACAAATGTTACAGGAAATTCTCTAAACTGGTTTTACGATGTAGATGTTGTTTTCAACACTTTCGACATTCCTAAACCACTCTCTATAACCGAACCTACAGAAACCACCCATATAGAATCCTTGTTTGATCCTTCAGAGATTCGCTTCACCCCTTTCACAATTCGCTTCACCTTAGTTTTAGCCGATCCAATCCTCCCTATGAAGAAGTTAATGGTGACACTTTGGATGAGAATGCATCGGCAAATAATACTTCTTCTTCACATCCGAATGTGGAGGAACTAACTAAAGAAAACAGGCCTCCACTTATCTATGACGAACATTTCACCAATCTACCTCAACAAATTGAGACCCACACCAACGTAGGTTACAAGATAAATCGAAATCATCCCATTGAAAATGTCATTGGTCCTATGGAAGATGGAGTACGAACTCGTAGACAAACATATATCATCAACAAAGGATTGTATGTTGCGTTTCTTTCGCAGTCTGTGCCAATTGACATCGAAGAAGCTATTCAGGATTCTAGCTGGGTGCAGGTAATGGAGGAAGAATAATCTTAGTTTCGTAAGCTCAAAGTTTGGGAACTCGTTGATCTACCAGATGGAAAGTATCCCATTGGCACCAAGTGGGTATTCCATAACAAAAGGGATTTACTATGAAGAAGTTTTTGCTCCGGTAGCACGATTGGAAGCTATTAGAATATTTTTGCCATATGCCTCGTACAAAAACTTCAAGGTGTTTCAGATGGATGTGAAGAGTGCGCTTCTATATGGGAAGGTGAAAGAGGAAGTCTATGCTTGTAAGCCTCCTTGCTCTGAAGATCCACATTTCCTTAACGAGATTATAAGCTTGACAAAGCTCTCTATGGTCTTCATCAAGCTCCTCGAGCATGGTATGAAACTATGTCAACATAAAGGATCGGAGAAAATGTGATGAAGGCAACCAATGAGACGCTATGCAAGGAGTTCGAGAAGGTTATGAAGGCAAAGTTTGAAATGAGCATGATTGGGGAGCTCAAATTTTTCTTGGGATTGGAGGTGAAGCAACTGATGACGAAATCCTCATTCATCAAGTAAAGTACATCAGGGATATTCTCTTAAAGTACAACATGAGCGACTGTAAAAATCGCCAGCACACCATTTGCAGCTCAAACAGAACTCACTCCTGATCTTCAAGGAAAACCGGTGAACAAGTCCTTTTATCGCCCGATGATAGGCTCGTTGATGTATCTGACCGCAAGTAGGCCTGACATTATGTGGGCTATCTACATCTATGCACAATCTCAGACAAATCCAAAAGAATCTCATGAAACTGCAGTCAAACGAATTTTTCGCTATCTGAAAGGAACACCCAAGCTTGGACTGTGGTATCCTAAAGATAGTAATTTTGATTTAATTGCTTATTCTGACAGCGATCATGCAGGTTGCAAGGTTGATAGAAAGTCAGTTTTAGGAGGTTGCCAATTCTTAGGAAATCGTCTTATAACGTGCTAAAGCAAGAAGCAGACGACAGTTTACATGTATACTGCTCAAGCAGAATATATGGTAGCTTACAGTTGTTGCTCACAAGTCCTTTGATTACAAAATTAGTTGCTGGATTACGGGATCAACATCATGAAAACCCCAATATTCATTGACAACGAGACGTGTCCAGGAATTGTGAAGAATCGAATCCACCACTCTAGAACAAAGCATATCGAAATTCAGATTCATGCGATCCGAGATGCATACGAGAAAGGATACGTTCAAGTGGTGCGTGTGGATACTACACAACAGAAAGCTGAAATTTTCACCAAAGCCATTAACAAAACCCGTTTCAACCAGTTGGTGACCTGGTTGGAAATGATCAATTTCCTTGAGTGGAAATAAATTGCGTCTTCATAACCGACTTACATGATTAAAAAACCCGCTTTTCAAAATAAATGAGTATCTTCTAACTTTGCCCACCAAAAAAACTTTCTACCAAATTAAAATTTCATTTTCAAGGAATAGACATTTAAAAATAAAATTTTAGGGGGGAAAATATCTTGAAAATACTTTGATCTCCTGTTTGACACCTGTTGTTAAAGAAATGATAGAAAACTGCTAACACTGTATCTTTTTTTTAAACATAAAAGAAAAGAAAATCAAGATGCTAATTAAGGAAAATCGAGGCAAGCAACGATGTGTTAGTAGATTCAGCAATAACATCGAGTAAATTGCGATTATGCGACTATAGTTAATGCTTACACAAGAATTCTGGATACCCACAATGTTGTGCAACTTGCGGGTAACACGTTGCGGCATATGGCTTAATGGTCTTAAATCTTGCATTGATAGATTGCCAAAGTCTGAGATTTCGGGTCTTTATATTGACCAATCATTGTTATATCATAATTGCTCTTCTGCTGCACCTAGATATATGCTGACCTAGACACGATTATGATATAATTTCAAAAGAGTCAATGTGGCCAAAACCTTACACTGAAGAAGCTCTCATAAAGAGTCATTCAAGTGCATAAATCGTACTGTCTGTGGTATTTGTCTTAACCCTCGTGAGACATTGGTTTCTCTGTTGTACGAAATTACTGACCTGATGATCAATTGTCTATCATTGAAAAACAAAACAAATGAGTCAATATACTCACCCGCTACGAGGAATCTTTGTGTGTACCTTGATTGCGGGGGTATGTCCTGACATGGGACTCGCGGGCACAACATTCTAACCGTCTAGCTTAAGTGGGGGCCATTGCAATTTTTGTCAATATTATCACAACATAATAAAATGCTCACCGAAAGCAAGTTGAAAGAAGGATGCATGGATTTAAGAGGATAAACATACTTACCGTTTTTCTTGTGCCTCAGTTTTTTCAAAATTAAAATAATTAACTGACAGTGTTGCGAGTATGATTTTTGCCTTCCGATTATCCAGGTCCTTTAGGTCGGTTTAACCGGCTCGATCGTAAGGAACGAGTTGAGTGTCATAAAGTGTGGTCGGTTGATCCATCGGTGGAGCATCTGGTTGGGAATATGGTTGGATCATAAGGTGAGTGTTTGGTTTGTTAAATGGTGGTGTCACGTGTTGTACACTTAATGGTGCGATAGGTGGTTTGTTTGAGGGTTATAGCACCGAGAACTGTCGATTAAGAGACCATAAAGTCCATAATAAGTGCAAAGGCAGCACACAATGTTGACAGGGTGATGTTTTTCACAGGTGGGGCATTGTGGAAAATGTCCCTGAAAAGGTTTTCTGTCGGGTGCGTAATTGTGGTTAGTTTCACTCCTTTGGTGGTTGTCTTCGTGTGAAGATGGTTTAGCTTCACCCTTTTTGATTTGATGCGTGGAGGCGTGGGTGTTGAGCGCTTATTGAACTTGGTTGACGATGGTAGGAATAATTGCGACCATTTTCGGCTAATAAAGCTGCCATTCGGCAGATAGAGATTTTCGAGTGGCGGCGACGACGACAATAAGGCGGCATATGCAATAGACAACATAAGTGAGATGTACGACCTATAACGAGAATAAATGATTAGTCGATTGGAGTTCATGGATTGGTGAAATCATGGAACTTAGGGAAATTCCATTGTTCGAGGATACAAATCACCTGAAAAATATTAGAGGGCATCAAAGAGTAGCATAAGTCTAACCCATTGATAAAATAGAAATAGTTAGGGTGATTTATTTGATGGTTATTAGGATCTCATGGAATGTTAAGAATTTATTCCGGTGGTTTGAATACGAAATGGTATAATAACCACATGGAATAAGAAAAAAACAATAAAATGTATGATAAAATAATATTTCATCATAAAATATTGAAAATCATAGGTTTTGGCACATCATAGGGTTTAGTATAACTTCCGTGCGTCACTTTCATTATTACGTGCACCTCGTAATTACCGAGCTTTCACATGGTCCTCGTATGTTTACCCATTGACATACAACTTAACCCGAAGAAAATCACGAATTCATACATGACTCGAGTTTTGGGGGGATTGTATAACGATGTTTGGGATCATATCCATGAATTAACATGGACATGTTTGACGTATCAAACATTTTTTAGTTCACGTGACGTTTGATGTGGCATGCTTTGGCCTAATAGGTATCGCGACTCTCATCTATAGTCCCCATGTAGATAAACTGGCTATTAACTGGATTTATACGAATGCCAGCCTAGACATGCGTCCCGACTAACCATACGTAACCCTTCGAGTTACTACATGTATGTCACCAGAACTCACTTTGACCAGAATAAAATATTAATTGAAATCCAAAATTCAAAAATAAATATAATCAAACTTTAATTGAAATGCATTAAAGGAAATAGTGTAGTCCAAGACTTTAGATATATAGGATTAAGATTTACAATATTGAGTATTCATATATAGTATAAGGTGTGTCTGACGTGACTTGGAAAAAATAAATTATAAGCTATAGTTAAATAATAAAGTACATTTTGTCATTTATGGCATATAACACTTAGCATATAATAATTAAATGTGCTACATGCATATGTGTGGGACATTAGAAAATTTAGTTATGGGCACTTAATTATTTTTAGCTATGACAATCAAGGAGTTAAGGACATAAGGTACCTAAGGTACCTAATCAACTATAGACTAAGTCTAAGGGTCTAATAACCTATACCTAATGCTCTATAGTCATTGGCTCTGATACCGATCTGTCACACCCCGACGCACAATGGATTGGTACGGGACAGACTGATTGCCCATAGCCCATAACAACTAATTATTGTTATAATACTTAATGTATGTCCATTTAATTGTCACATAATCATAATTGTTCATACATTGTTCAAAAATGAATCATATCATAATTTTTCAATTTAATTTCCTAAGGCCATGCTACATATCCTCATCACTTGTTTATCGATTTGAAAATCTGCACCACGTGAGAAAAATATTTCTTTGGGTCAACAAATATGTTGGTAAGCAATTTCCTCATTTATACAAAACAATTTTATATTTATTTAAAAAATATTTTTAACATGCACCTCAAGGTTAGTATGAAGATGGTCTCATATAAACAACTTAGTCAACATATCCATATAACCAAATATACCAAACAAGAACACACAATCAATTAACAACACAAAACAACTAAATAAAAGACTCATGATAATAGTGTGCATTAGTCTTAAGCCCCGAAAAGCAAGTCTAATACCGTTGGTGATACTAGGCTACAACCTATGGCCGTGGGGAACCTAGTCAGCCGTGGATCCACATGACACAATAGCATGCAATAGACTTGACAACATGTATTATATAGAATGATGGAAAACACATATAAACATTCACATGATAACACTTTAACTTGGCATGTTGAATAAATTAAAAACGTGTATAACATGATGCACCCCAAAGTTTGTAAAATATAAAAAAAGCAAATGGAAGAGATTACTCACAGGTTGCGAAGAGTTAATCCATCAGAATTACCGCATGAGTACTCGAGGTATAATAATTGACTAAATCACCTTAGAATAAATAACCAAGAATCTTAATAAACGGAACAACAACGGGTCTAGTGATTCTAGTTCTTGATTTGGGGATCTTTGTATGGATTAATTTATAAATTATAATATAAAGAATATAAATTTATATTAATAGTAAAAAATAAATAATTATGATTACGGCGAGATTAAAACATATGTATATATTTATATAAGTTTAAAATTTTAATAATCAGGGTACGCATGGGCTAATTTATACTATTTATTGCTAACCACAATAAATATGCAAACATATATAGGGGAGGGTTATCTTGAGAACGCTAAATATTGCGAGAACCGTGAGAACGAATGAGAAAACCAATCAAAACCATTTCTTTTTAATACAATCATCATTTTAATTAAAATACAACATCAAAAAAGAAATTACAACATCAAATAATTCATTTCTTCTCTTAAAATCACTCTTATTAGATATTTTTACACATGTGTAAATTTTCTTTATTTTCCAATTCACGTAAATTTAAATGTGTAACCTAAATTTCTGGAATTGTATTCGAATAATAATGACAAGTGTAAAAATAAATTTTGGATTTCACTTGTTTTTGACCAAGTTTTAGTGGTTTTTTCATTTGTTCTCACGGTTCTGGCAATATTTAGCATTCTCATTTAAACCCTCCTATATATATATATTTAGATCTATTCTTGGACTTATAAATTAATAAATCCGAAACTTTATGGTACTAATAAAACATCTTATGTATTTTTTATAGTAAGCTTATATTAGAAATATACATTTGGCCAAGTTAATAACCATGTTATGTATTTTTTATTGGTAAAGCTTATATTAGAAATATACATTTGGCCAAGTTAATAACCATAATTCTGAAGATCTTGTTGATCCAAAAATACATGAATATATATAGATTTAAATCCTAATTTTTAAAATCATCATATTAAAAATACCTAAACTTGTATTTTAGAATTTAATTATATATTATTAGATAATCACCAAAATTTATATATTTTATATAAAAATTCCAGGTTATCATTATCTTCCAACATTATCATAAAATAGTTTTCATGAATTATATTCCATGGATTCACAATTTTTATATAATATCTTGTTATATATAACGCTAAAAATCCATAATAACACGATTTGGGGGTTACGGTATCGGGTCGGGTAGATAGAAGAGGAACGGGTTGCACAGATGTGGTCTTCGTGAAGAAGAAAGTGTATCCGAACACATTTTCAGGTTATCTCAAATAGAAAACGTTTTGGTTGTTATACCCACCAAGCTGTGTTGGCTCAGCAGGTGTTAGTTCATTTGTTTAAAGTCGTGACCCTGAGTTCGAATCCCTTGTCACATGCTTTATTATTTCATTATGAGGAATATTCAACACCAAATTGTACTTAGTCAAGTGGTGTTTAGACGAGGGGACCCGGGTTACATCCAAACTGTGTTTAAGAGATTTTCATTATGAATATTCAACACCAAAAGGGACTTAGTCTAGTGGTGTTTAGAGACCCGGGTTCGAAACCCGTGGTCACCCCTTTTCACCAAACTTTTTAAATTACATTCCAAATAGTTACACATCTATCCCCTAAGTTTCAATTGTAGACTAACTAGGTTTAACTACAAACACTTACCTAGTTAGTATGTTCTTTTAGAAAAACTAACTGCACTAACAACTTAACACAATAACCTAATTAACTACCATTTATACAATTAACTAACTGAGTTGAATAGCCCCGTTAGTTGACATGCTCATTTTATATTTTCCGTTATTTACAAAAGCAGCCCCTTAACTTGTAACTTTGCTAACTTGGTACTTTTAACCCTTTCAAGTTAAAACGTGCTTTAACTACCATTTTTAACAGAGTTATCTATATCCTTTATAACTATTGACCTAACTAACCGAGTTTCGCTTATACCTCCAATTTTACTCAGATTTTTAGTCGAACACGATACGTGATGATAAAATATTAAAATAATAAAAATTATAAATATTCCCATTTTTTATTTAATTCTGAAGGATCCGGTAGTATGTTCCAAGTCGGGTTTCGAAGATCCGATTTTGTCATATGTTACAATCAAAGGGTTTTTTTGAATGGGGCTAGCTTCTATGAAAAACAGAGCTTTGTAATGTGTTGATAAATAGAAGCCTATCATGTCACTCAGAAAGTAACCATTGGCCACGTTAGCATCCCTGTTCACTAAACCCTATGTTAACCCTTGCCAAACAGAGTTTACATCTACCCTTAAAAATTCTCAAAATCAAAAGCATTTCACAATGAGATAAACTCCGAAATTGCAATCAACAATCATTATTTTCAATCAAAAGATCATTTGTTTAAGATTTTCTAAAAAGATTTATTCATAACCTTCATTCATGACCCTCAATCTCAAATCACCCCATAACTACGTATCGTATCATGTCAAACATGACATGAATACATATATCCATTCCGTCATCGACATTCTTACATCATCAAAATACAATACCATTCTAACTGTCAACGCACTAGTTTCTATGCCAACATTTCATGAATTTTGGGCTAATGCAGACTTTTTTCTCAAAGACAAAAAGTTCTTCACAACCTAAATGCCATGGCAGGTATGGAAACTTTACCTAAAAATGATCTTCAAAATGAGATTATAGAAAGGGAATATGATGCTCAACTAGTGGTATCAACAATTTCAAACCACACTTCACACCATAAATGAAATTCTTTTTCCATACTCTTTTAGTTTGTTTGATTGCCAAGACCACTTCTTTTATTGAAATACCCCTCAAAACTCGGTATTTGAGATATGCTATCTGAAAAATACAATTACAAGCTATCCCAAATATTGTTTATGGATATGGTGGCAAACATAAAAACAATCGAAAGGCAAACTGGCAAACCCTTAATTTTATATCCAAGGCTAATAAGTTTCCATTTTCAAAAGGTTTTAAAATAAGAAAATTTTGAATAGGGTGAAGCCCTTGAAATGAATAGCCTTTCAAATCAAACTTTTAAACGCATGATAGCTTCAAATGGTTAAGAAAACGCCCCTAAAGAAAATGTTTAAGAAAACCAAGCAACAGATGTTAAAACATGTGTTGCTGAGCCCACTGCTCCTCATGCCCATAGTGATCAACCCACCACTATGGTACCCACAGCAAAAATTTCCACACAAACCATTTCCCTTCCCATCCCAAATCCAAGAAAAAAACCAAAAAGAAGGTTACTATAGAGGTTGAGAAGTTAGAGGAATCTGTTGTAACACAAAAGTAGCAAACATATGTTGTACTTCCTCACACTAGATACAAACATCTCCATATAGACAAAATCCTCACTTATCCTTAGAAAAGGATAATGTTGTAAGTACAGGGAACCAAGTCTAGAGGGAGATGATTCATTTGAACATTTCTTCTTAAGTCACTCTCTCTGAGGGGTACTTCTCTTTTCAATCCACCACCCACAAAAACAATACATGATGTAATTAACAAATCTGAATTGTGCATACCTAGTTCCTCTCAACAACATATCACTGAGAGTATGCCACTACAAGTGACTAGGGCAAGCTAAGAAGTCTTGCTAGCCTACAAGCATAGGAGGCTCTTTTTTTGTCCCAAGAGACACTTGAAGGTTTTTCAAGTGAGGCAGCCACTACCACTCTAGAGACAAAAAATCTCAAAGTTGGACAGCGGTTACATAGCTAAGACCTACTTAAAGGAAACCACTGTTGAGTCAACAATAGCATACTCTAAAACTGTTGGAAATCCCTCGTACTAAGAAAAAAGGCACTTGGTTCAAAACCAAGTACAAACACCTCTGGTGGTAACACAGATGAACCTATTAATTTAGGTGATAGGTTAAGATACCAGGAATTAATGTAGAGAGTAACCAAGATAGAGTCTTCAATTGATGAAATCAAACATATGTTGAAGACCTTGGTACAAAACTCTAGAACTCCACCAACCAATGCACAAATATACTCAAGCAGAAATTTAGACCATTAAAGACCATCTTCTTCAAACCACGGGCACAACTCTCATTCTCCCTAAATACATAGATGATTCCAAAAAGGGGGAGAGTGATAACATGAGAAAGCTTCCACCTCTTGTTAATAAAGCCCAAAAGGGGCCTCATACTTCTGAAGCCGAAAAGGCTAGATAGTGCAGGAGATCATAGAAAGAAAAAGAATTCAAGAGAACCAAGGCTCCTCAACAGAGTTCCCTTAAAGCATTGTTTCAACAAAAACTACACCAACTATCCAAACAACTACTTCCACAGCCCAAACGTCTGTTGGCACTACAAAAGTGACAATCGATGTTACACCTACACTTCCACCAACATGAAGACTCCTAAAGGTCTTCTCATCAAAAGAAAACTACCCAAAAAATCCCATTATCACCAACAAAAACAACCCACACCTCAAACCAGATCTAAAAGAGCCAAATTCATTATACAAGATGATGATGAAGAAACACTTGATTAATCACGCATCAAAACCACTACTACCACAACATCTTCCACAACCACCACATCTATTCCATCAACCTTGCCATCAACCACCACAACCACAACCATCCATTCACACCCGCTGGAATTAGAAAATGTATCATAAGGGATAAAGTCTTTCAATTATACCAAAGATCCAAAACAACTCACCTTCTCTTCTTTGCATTATATCCCAAAGCCTATAAATGTCAAACAATATTTGGAGACAGAGCTTAAAAAGGCAGAAATGATTGTAGAAGAAACAAGCAAAGGGAAAGGTAACAAGGAGGCTTATCAAATTCTATCCGAAGAGTTCACTAAAGTGAATAGATTAAAAGATTTTTCCAAAGATGTTAGCAAACAGGCTTCACAAGGCCATGTAAGTGACCCTAACCTCAAAAAGAGTATTAAGGGAAGATAACATGGATTACATAATGAAGAACAAACCTTACAAAGCTACAAGAGCCAATTCTTTAGTTGGTCTACAGGAGGCCTTCTAGAAGAAATTATGAGGATTGAGAAGTTAAAACTCAATCTTGATATCAAACCACTCCTCCTAATTGGAGAGCAGGCAAAAAGCCTGTTGGCCAAAAGGCATTTCAACTGAAAAGAAAGAAGGAGGATATGATAGAAGCTAAATTAGGCTCTATCCAGTCAATGGCCGGATGAGATGAGCTAACAATCAAAGAAAATTACAAGAAACTTCAAGCTTTAATAGAAAAAGATCCCTCGGTCCCTAAAAGGCCAAAATATAAAGATATAGACTTTCCAATCAAATCTTTGTTGATCCCCTAGAGCTTCCCACTACAAAGAATATCTCTATAATTGTAAAAAGATACATAAAATGAGAAAAATAGATGTCTATATAAGATGTGAAGAAATATGAAGATGAAATAATCAAAGAAGGGATCATGAATGAATTGATGTACTCACATCCAGATGCAAAGCTAGAAGATCTGCTTGGTCAAGTCTTAGGAAAATGATTTCCCTCAACTCATCAAATAAAGTTTGCCCCAAGAAATCCATCTAGCTCCAAAATCTAAAACCGGCGTCTGATTGGACAAGCCATGAATTGACAATAGTCACAGCTAACATAGAAGTGAAAAAGATCTCAATTAATAGTATCTTTAGGCTTAATGATGAAGATCTGCAAGACCTAATAAGTCTTCCACTTGAAAGGGATCTAGGTGACTATCTAAAAAGTTTGAGCTCTAGTTAACGAGCTAAATCAGAGGAAGTTGATAAAAAAAATTAAAGTTGATCGAATAAACATTTGTTTTAGCATCATCTATTCTAGGGGGAGATTGCTTGACCTAGAAAAGAACATATGATATTCAAAGGTCAAAACATGTAATAAATAGTAGATGAAGCATTCTCCTCCCAAAGATAGTGAATTTTGAACACTAATAAAAAAAATTTGTTGAAGACTTACTAACATCTGGTCAAGCCTTGGAACCACTGTTGAAGAAGATCCAAGCACTAATCAAATGGCTAAAGCCTTGTTAAAGCAAAGATCTGTTCAAGAAGACCAAACATCTTTTTTGGCCAAATAGATGTTTGAAACAAAGCAAAAACGGTTTAAAGATCAGAGGTTTCATCAATACAACATTACTTGCTTTGTAACAAACTTTTCATGAGATGTTAGATCTCCACAGAATTTAAACATAAGTGGAATCTTTCCTGTTAGGAATGTTAGATGTCACTATAAGGGTGATGTTAGCTGATGGCAAACAAACCTTTGTTCATAGTATATATTCACCATTTTATCACATTCTCTTTTGTACGAACAAATTTGTAAGTGATTAGGATGAGAGGGAGATTGTATAATCATTATACTGTAATTGTAATAAGTGGAGTACAATACAAAACAATTTCTGATATATCTTCCTGCTTGTATTTTTATATTACTTGCCTTTCAATTTATAAATTGTTTGTTCTTTAATCATTTAAAAACACAAGTTCTATAGACTCGGATCCTACAGCTTTTGATACTCATCATCCAAGTCTTAACATGCTGCAGATCTTACATGCTACAAACAAAACACATCTTTGTGGTGTCATCCTCATTTTCATTAGGTAAACAACCCTCAGCGATGTCTACCACAAAGCATTCATCTCAGACCAACGAATTAGATGCATGGGAAACACAGTTAACCTCCACTTATGTTTCACAAAACTCATGTCAACAATTCCAGTCCCACACTTGCTTAATGCATTGGAAGTTGCCCAAAATAGTAGACATAATATGACTACTGTCTATTTCGTCTAGTCGGTTGATGAATAACTCGACCCGAAAATCTACCAGATAATACAAATCTTCCACCATCACAATTACATCAGAAATGATTCCCTTCGGAAGCTTGGGATCTGTCTTTTTGGCCAACACCACAGCGGTATCCTCTAAAACCATATTGGTTGAACAAGTTTCATGGGAGAATGCTAACACTTGTTCCAAGATACAAAAACACACTTGTTATTATAAAATCGTTAACTTGAACGGGTATCACGGGTGTTCCCGGTCTTCAAGTTTAGGTGGAACGATAACTTACAAAAGGAAAATCGAATTTTCGATTAAATCAATATCTTTTTGGAAATTGGTGATGCCATTAATTGATATACAACTCTTTCAAAAACATTGCATACATCGAAATTTGTTTGATTGCACCAATTAAACATGTTGGAGAATATCTGATATTTAATATTGTGGACGATCCATCTTTTTCATCTTCACATATTTAATTGGGTTCACTAAAGCTTTAGGATAAGGAACGGTAGTAACTTGCATATTCTTCTTTTTGGAAACTCTTGAAATGTAACTTTTAAGGGTTTTAATTAACTTAATTTCTAGCTCACCATCACTCTCTTGGTTTTCATACACAACCTCCAACACACCTTCAACAAATGGTGTTGGGGTACAAACTTTGTTGTCATACATTTTACAAAAACGAAAAATACATTCCTAATGGACACATGCATTCTTTGTACCAGAAGAATGTTGCTTTGATGTTGAGGATTTAAAGAGGTACTACTAGGCAATTTACTTGGTTTTTTTTCACATTTAAACCTTCTCCTTTCCCAGTGCCTCAATTGTTTCTGCATCGCTTCTCATATTTTAATTCAGGCCTCATTATCTTTTTTAATACCTTTCATGAAGGCCATGATGGCGTCCATTTTTTCATCATTTGTTACACCACCACTACTTGGGGAGTTACCTTGTTGATAAGTTCTTTGAGACCCTTTGTTGTAACCTTTTTTATTATTGTTCTGGTTGTTTTAACCCGGATGATGGTTTTGATACTACTATCTTCCTTGATATGATCCAAAAAAATAGGATTCTAACGATTCAAAGCTTTACAATATTGAAAGTTTGTGCGATCCATAAACCAAGATGATATATGTTTGAGTTCATACTATATTGCTTCCAATCGCCATGCACTTGGTTAACATCCTCAGCTCTTCCCATATGCATTGGACAATCCATAGTTGAATGTTCTATATCACCACAATCTTCACAACCCTAGGCTACCTATGATGTTTCAATTCCCCAAGAGCAAGGCATCTGCTAGTTGACGTTCCAACTATTGTTTTTTCCCTTTCCAGCTAATTTAACCTCTCCTTTGTGCTACTACTTTCCATGGCTTTGACTACTAGAATTTCTTCTTCTTCATAGACTATGGTTACCTTTTGTAGTTCACAACTATCTTGTCTAAAAACTCCCAATCTACTTCCACATGATTGGACAAAAATGTGCCAAGGGTGTAATTGACCTCCTTAATGTCATCATTCAATAGTCCATCATGAAAAACAATAATCAACTCCCACCGAGGAATACCATGATTTGGAGAATTTCTCAATAACTACTTAAACCAGTTCGATACCTCTTAAAATAGTTCCACTTGCTTCTAGTCGAAATTCCTGATTGCAGCTCTGGAATTTCTTTTCTTTCTAAGAGGTGGAATAGAATAACTCGGTTGACGCGTAATGATCATATGTCTGTAATGCGTTGTCTGTCCATAATGGGTCCCATTCTTCTAGCCTTTCCCCGAAGTCGATGACTATTCATCACGATTACCCTGACACCAAAGAAGAGTTCGACCCAATGCTTTATTTTTGTCATTGTTGATCCTGATTCGACATTAGAAGTATATTGATTTTTCCTCAATAACCAAATACTTTTGTCTGTAAATACTGCATACCTTATTCCATCCATAAATCGATTTGATTCCCTATGAGTTCAAGTCTCAGTAAGACTACTAATTCTTATTGTTCATATAGTATGATATGAATATACCACATGAATTCCTTGTGTATGGATGATTCCGACAAGAGTGTAACATGCATATAAGAATTTGTAGTTGCAACTCCTCCCATGTATGGATGCTTACAAATGGTAAGGCTAATTACCATTTAAGGGTGTTAAAAAAACCGAATCCGAATCCTCGAAAACCCGTATCTGAAATGTCCAAAATTTCGATGTCCGAAAATTCAAATATCCGAAAATCAAATGATCAAAAGTTTTGAATGTGAATTCTAAAAAAAATGGATAATCAGATTACCCGAATACGAAGACTAAAAAGTATACCCATAACCCAATAAACCCGTTATGGTAGCCCAAGTCCCAACCCATATAACATTTACCTTAAATCCATAATACAGTAATACATCACTTTCATGTTTCATCAATATCACTCACAATTCATTATACAAAATCTAGGGTTTTTTCCTATATAACCACGCTGTTGTCCCTCTCCTAGACTCCCAACCTTCATCCCCGCCGACATAACTCCCTTCCCCGTCTCCGGTCAACGAAGCACCTATCTCCTACAAGAATAATTTTACGTGCTCTTTAATTTCAATAATTTTTTTGTATACAACCCATCGCGCGGTGATCTATAGTGAAGAAACAGAAGTCGTGGTCTAACTGTTGCTTTGCTCGTTTTAGATGCATGTAGATACTTGTCTATTCCATTTGAAACTTTAAATTGTTTTGAATGTTTGTGGTTGTTTGAAACTTTAACTTGTTTAAGTTTGAGTGTTCTTTGAAATAGTTTTAAATTCAATCTTATGCATGAATCACATATGGAACTGTTGTTGTTATGGCACATTGATTGACTAGATACTGAGTATGATGATTGATTAGTTATTGAATGCTTAACAAAACTATGACGGGGTTTGTTTAAAGTACGGGAGAAGAAGTAACCCTCTTTGGGTTTCAAATTTAATGAATTAACAATTGACCAATTTTAACCTAGTGGGAAGTCGTTACTAGTGACTACATGTATGGTTAATCAAGTTATAGGCGTGGAAGTAAACATACAAGTTCTATTCACAGACCACCAATTTAATTATATGAAATTGTCACCAATAAACAAACTGCAAATGATGTAAAGAAACCAAAAACGCATGCTTATTGACTTAATGTCTAAAACACAACCAAATCTTTTTGATTTAAAAACCACAACTGAGTTCCATGAAAACATAATAGGTTAACAAAACCAACCCTATATACCTAGGTAAAAAGGTCTTTTCAAAAACCCTAAGAAAAAATCCATTAAATATGGTAAAAATCACAAATTTCAGCATCTTCTGCCTGTACCGGCATTAAGACTCGGGCATTAATGACTCTGCAACACCCAAGTGGGATGTTGCCAGCGTCCCTTAGGCCCCTACCTAACACCCCGAACGCTGGGATCAGTTTCTAGTCTGTTTTTTTTCCATTTTGTGCGATTTTGGTTACTTGTTCTTCTGACCCTCTTTCCAATCCACCTAAATGCTTCCTGAACACACCTTAAACTTGTTTTAACCTACAATATCAAAGTAGTTTCTTTTACGACAAAATTTCACACAAAAATATAAAATTAAACATATTAAACACTACAGCTCCACCCGAACATGAATGAATCAATAAATAAGCTATAAAGAGAGTTTCCATATTTATCGACCTTCCTACCACCAGTATTAAGTGCTAAGAATGCAACAGTTCGAGTGAAATTCAGAAAAAAAAGTCTTGTTACTAAATAAGGAATAAAATGAAATTCAAGAAATTTAACCTACCGTTGCGAGTACTCAGGCTAGCGGAGAGTAGTCTAGCATGACAAATTATAAAGAAATTAATTATTGGGAGATATATATAATATATATTTGTTTGGTGAATATCAATATAAATAAAAAAGATATATGTTCAAATACGAAAGTCTATCAAAAACTGATATTCATTTTTTAAAAATATTAATATAGTAATCATTTCATTCCGGTCTTCCATTGTTTCATGGTAAAAAAAAACGTTGAAAATCCAACAAGCATCGACGTAAATAACGAAAATCAGTAAAAATTTCAAAAAAATCAATCTTAAATGAGTTATCTGAGTTGACGGACTAACACCGCGTTGGACCCGCCTAGCCCTAAGTTAGACCAATTCCAAGTAAGTTAGGGTGTTGACTGACTAGGTCAACTAGACCGGCTTTTGACCGATCGCGCTTAGTTTTGGCCCAGTTGAAAAAAGTCGACAAGGTTAGGACTTCATAGTCACAGGATTCCCAGGTCCAAGAATTAGGACTTCAGGGATGATAACAATCGTCCACGTAATCAACACACTTCTGGCACCAATACATGATCTAATAAAACTTGAAAAAGAAACCGAACAACTTGTAAAACTAACCATAATATACAAACTGAACTTGATAACTTCAAACTTGAAATTGTACGTACGAAACTTGCATTACATCAACTGAATGTTGAAACCTTATATTTATACTTGATGAAGAGGTGTGTGTAGAGGTGTACAAAAAACCACCAAACCCGAAAAACGAAACCGGTTTTTTAATAACCGGTTTCTAACCAAACCGAACTGAACTACCGGTTTGTATATAGGTTAGTATGTTTGATCTTTCAACCAGATAAAAAACGGTTTTTTTGGCCAAAACCGATTTTTAACCGAACCGAATCCAGTAGACCAATTTGGGTCCACCATGTAAAACAGATTTTTTAACCGTAACGGTTAATAAAAATACCGATTTTTGTTTCAACAAAAAAAACCGGTTCGGTTAAAAACTAGACCAGTTATTAAAAAAAATCGATTTGTCAACCTCTAGGTGTGTGTGAAGGGATACGTGGATCGCATGAAGGGATGTGGATGTGTCGATCCCTTGATAACCGTTTGTATGGTTATATCCATACACACACCGTTTCAATCATAAAACTAATCCAATTCTAACCCAATGGACTCTTAACTAATGACCCAATGTTTGTCAGCCTCTGGCCCAAATCAAAGATAATAAAACATAAACATAAGTCTGACCCATTAACTAAACAAACTGAAAACGAAAACATGTTGCTGCGTTTTTACGGCTCGGCTCGAACTTGGTGATCTTGATTATCGGTCATCAGAGTACAGAGAACTGACCAGGCGCTAAGCACTTGGTCGTCTAGGCCAATGTTTGGAACACTCAAGCCTATATATATATATATATATATCTTCCAATGTACCATCCTTGTGTTAAAGAATGCTTACAATCAAACGTAAATATTATGAATCTGCAATCTGCATCGAAATAGATGCATTTCTATAACTATGCCGTTTAGTTTTTTTCCCATTTCATGACGTAGCCATGTTTTGTTTCTATCCTCAAAAAATATAGTTTGGAGTTATGTCTTTTTATTATAATTGTTTTCATTTGAACTATGTGGAGTTCAGAATACCTCGTAATGTAAACATGGAAGAATTATTGATCGTAAAGAAATCATGTCGGAGAGAATGCAAATACC
Source organism: Scalesia atractyloides (assembly GCA_947069175.1). NCBI lineage: Eukaryota > Viridiplantae > Streptophyta > Magnoliopsida > Asterales > Asteraceae > Scalesia > Scalesia atractyloides. The sequence goes on along the minus strand of CAMTDV010000003.1, from coordinate 12,447,823 downwards.
ATGGTAAGAGGTTAATAATTTATTTTTTTCTTGATATTCTGTTCTTTTATATTTGTTTTCTTACTTGCGAAAATCAAATTCATCAAAATTACGTAAATACGACTTTTTGCTCACTTTTACGGATTTCCGAAATTCAGCCCAAATCCTTGAAACTGGAACAATATTACTCATTTTATTTCCACATTTCATGAAAACACCTGTTGAGAACGAGATCTTCTTTATAGCATTGTGCTCCGACGGTAATTATCGTTGGGTTGCTATATGGAGATTGGACTTAATGTAACATTTTAGGCCATTTTGCGTGCTCATCTTTTTACCTGCTAATGAATATCCTTCGATCTGCCACTCATTACAGGTACACTTTTCGCAATGCTTTCGAGCTTGTGGATGTAGGGATTCATTTTAAGCCAAGTGACACCATGGTGTTGGCTGACATTAAATTCTGTAAAGGCTGGTCGGGGTTTTCACTATAGGTGGAACTCCCTCCAATAGTCGTGGATGATTCCACCAAACCTATCTTGTTAAACCTGATTGCCTATGAAATGTGCTCTCTGGATGCATGTAAAGCCAGGGTTACATCATATGCATGTCTTCTTGATACTCTGATTGACAACGCTGAGGACGTTAAGGCTCTTAGAAAAGCTGGGGTGCTTGAAAACTCATTAGGGAGTGATGAAGAAGTTGCGAAATTGTTCAATGAAATAGGCACTAATTTAGTTCCATATAAATCCACATATTTTGATGCAAAGAAAGATATACAAAGGCATTATGAAAGTTCTAGGAACACACTTTTCTCTCAACTAAAGGATTATGTGAAGAGCCCATGGGCGTTTTATGCACTTCTTGGAGCTTTGGTAGCCCTTCTTCTTAGTGGTGTTCAAACTTATTTCACAGTTTGGAGTCCAAAAAGCACATCTGACGATCTCTGCATGTTTTTGAAGATAAAGCATCACTTATAAGAGTCCCCAAGTCGAAGGTTCTTATTGCATCTTTTGCAGTGTTGTGTTTGATTGAGTGTTGCAAGTACTATTTGTGCTTTGTTTTTTCTTATATAAGTACATATTTGTTCATTATAGCAACCACAAGGTCAACTATGTTGCTATTCTGAAAACAAAATGTATGCTATAAATGTTTGTCTGTAACTAAGAGATATGATTTGTAAAATAACGAAATTATGGGTATGATTGTTTATTTTTATTACCCTACTATTGGTAAATAGGTAAACGTAAGTTAATATTGTATAGAATTATCTATTTTTTTTAATGACAAATTTGGATCACTAACGAACCACTAGAGTATTATAGTGTCACTTGCGAAACCACCAGATCATATCTATCTACACTAGGGAATAATAAAACTCAGAAAAAAAACCTAATAAATCTAGAAAAACGTTATTGTTGGAATCAAACTAGAACCTAATAGGTGATAAAATTATCTCACTCCAAGATATCACTAGCCTATAATGTCATAGACCATAAAATTATCTAGTTACTAAAATTGCTAATAGGGTACTTCTAAAATACAATTCAAGACCATCATATCATCAAGTATTCTACTACTGATATTGTAGCATTTCCTTCTTAACGTAAAACGTATTTAAAAAAAAAAAACAAATGTAGTAGAACCAAGTCACTACTAGAAATATTATCATTTCTAAAGCATTTTTTTTTTGTCATAAATGCATTGATAAAACCTTAATATTGGAATAAGCCCGTTGCAAACAATTTACTACGGATTAAAATTTTTTTTTACGTATTTTCAACTACAAAAACATGTTGTTGGAAATTTTTGCTAATTGTTTTTTTAATGGTGAGCCATTTGTAACAGAATATTACCCTTTTTGTGACGCACTTGTGACAAATATTAAAAATTAAACAAAATTACATAAACTAAAAATTGCATAGCCTATCTATACTATATTAATAAGCATATTCAAAGGGCAATTTTAGTAATTGGTCACTTTACTTAAATTCATTTAATGCGTGATGTACAAGCTCATTATGCAGAGGTTTTGAGCCGCCAAATATTTTATTCAAAATTTGAATCCCGCTTAACCCATACACCTCAACACGTGCCAGGCATCAAATTAAACCCACATTTCAAAATTCAAAAACGCCTTTTCTCTTCCTTCTCTCTCTCAAATCCCATGTGAATCAGATCTTGATTTGCCCCCTCTCTCTCGATTCATCCGTAAACCATTGAAGAAAAAACATCAATTCCCTTGCTGATGCCTATTCACAAGTATGATATTCTAAGGGTTTTGAATTCCATCTCAGTTTCCCATTCTGATATACTCAGGATTTTGAGAATCCCATGTTTCTTTATTCAGATTCAGTTCATTCTCTCTAGAACTTAGGGTTTTCACATCACACACAGAAGAACCACAATGTCTTGAGTGTTTATGGTGATTGCGTCAAGAGCAGGGGATTTTGAGAAGCCCATGTTTCTTTTCACATCACATCACAAACGAAGCCCATGTTTCTTTTCACATAACATCACACACGGATTTGGTTCTCTTTTGTGAAAGATGAAGAGATCAATTTAGAGAATTTATGAAGGTGATTGCGTCAAGGGCAGGTGATGATTTAGATCTGGATTCAAGAAGAGCCCAAGAAGCAGGTATAATAATACGTTGTGCTGTCAATTTTATTATAACAAAACAACAAAAAAGGTAAAACTTTGATTTTATGTGATTTTTTTAGTTATTGTAGCTTTGAGAAGGTTTGAAGCTATTGAAAGGCTTGAAAGTGTAGTTGGGTCTTTTAGGGGTACCAAAACAGTTAATCAACTATCAAACTTTTTGAAAGCATTAGAAGGGTTAAAGTTTCTTATTTCCACCAAACTAATGCCAGCTCCATATTAACTCAGCAGCTCATACTTAAATGTGCTTCTTACATACCTCTGGTAGTGGTATGGATCCTAACTCTAATTCTAATTTATTTTTTTTTCTTTTTGATTGGGTTGATATAGGGTTATAATATTGTGTGTATTTTAGGCAGGGATTACAGTTGCTTAGGCTACAATAACACTACTTACCATCAGAGCTTCTCCCAACAAGCTTCTTTGGCTGATTGTAAAGGTTTGTTAGTAATTTGGACATGATTTGCTCTGAGTTAAACACAACTAGCTGTTTGGCCCAGTTTGCCTCCCTTAATTATATCCTCTGATGATTTGTTTGGTTTCGGTATAGACCTTGGTTAAGTGAAAATGTCTTGAAACTTTAATATTCAAGCGTACTAGTGTTATGTTAAACTTTAATAGAGGAATGAGTGAATGACAATAGTACTCACAAGAGCCTTCAAATGGAACAATTGCTTCAGCCAATTTTTTGTTCTTTCATTCATGAACTACAATGTGGAGAAGCATTAATAATAATAATAATAATAATAATAATAATAATAATAATAATAATAATAATAATAATAATAATAATAATAAACAATGTTTTTTTTGATGCACACTAAAGATAATAGAAGAAGTAACACATTACCATATCGAAATCCAAAATGGTCGATGATAAATATAAGATACCGAACTTCAAAGAGCTACATTGAAGACTTGAAGCCACAAACAGAAGCTTTAAGACTTGGTGTACCAAACCTGTAGCATAGATAATCAAGTAAACCAGTTGTTGACAAGCCTTTTGAATGAAGTGATACATGCAAACATAATAGATGAAATTCTACTTCAAAACACATTTTTTTGTTACCATATATTTTTTTGTCAAAAATATATATTTTTTTATCGTCAAAAACATAATAGATGAAATTTCTACATCGCAGAATACAAAGGAGAATGTATGTTTAGATAAGGTATGCAACTCTTTCAAACAGAAATTTTTTTGCCAAAATATATACTTAAGGTAAAATGTATTTTCTAGTAAACCAACCAACTTCACCCGAGATGTATAGACGGTAATTTTTCTTGTGATTTCTCAATAACTTCTAACCATATTTGTCTGCTTCATGACTTATAAAAGCATCCGTATTATGTTACCACTAATACAAATACTCAATCCTAGAATACATATGAGACATATAGGTTTGTATGAAACAAGTATATTGAATTTGTTGTATACCATAATTGTAGGAACCGTTCGCATAAAATAAATAAAAACTTTTATAAATTCGAATTAAAATACTGAAATAAATAAAGCTGTAAATTACAATACTTTTACAACTGAAATAATCGAAAATACAAGAACAAAATTCAAACAGAAAAGTAAGTTCTTGGCTGAGAATTGTGTTAAACACGGGTCCCTTAAAACAAATTTCGAGTCTCCCAGGAGAACTCGTTTGTTTCCAGGATACAACAGCCCAAGCAGTTGCACTGCAGGAGATGATGTAACCCGAAGGTGTACCTTATTGCAAGAAAGAGGAAGAAGAAGAATTTATGTAGAGAATTCGATGGTGTTCAATGTGTGTCTTCTGGTGTTGAGGTGATGCTGTATATATACTGCATCTGGGTTGAAACAGTCAAAAGGAATTAACTTAACGAATTAAATTGTATTAAACGTCTTTAATGCACTTTAATTCATCAGTTACATTCCTGGTCAAGACCCTTAACTCGTTTGTTTCAACTTCTGAAGTGTAAGTGATCTGTCATTAACTCTGTAAGCAGCAGGTCGCGCGCGCGCCTCTATATGCCAGCCTGCTGGTGCGTGCGCCAGTGTGGCTCACATCCCTGCGCGAGTTTACTGGTGCGCAACCCCTTGCGCGAGCATCCTTGCTCCGCAGTCCTATTGCGCATGGACTGCCTGCACCATGCGCCACTACCTGTGTACCTGCGCGCCCCTTGCCATGTTGCCTTCTAGGGTCTGCGCCACCTGGTCCTTGCAGCCTTTGCTGAGCCACGCGCGCGTGGTAAAAAATACAAAGGCGGCTATGCGAAGTGCAAAGTGCGCCATCAAAGCGCCACATTGCGCCCATTACCCACGCCACCGCGCGCGCGCGTGCGAGTGCAATTGCAAGTTAGGGTGCTCCGCACCCTTCACGAGTACACTTAGTGTGTGCTTCCATGAAACAATAAGGAGGGAGTGTTCCCACTTAAATACCCATTTAAGTTTCATCACTCCTCCTATGTGGGACAAGGTGCTACTCTCCCATTATTTCAGCATTTAATGTTTCAAACACCAAACTTTGAGCATCGATATCTCATTCATCTTAGCTCCGTTTTGGACGTGGTTTAGTTCATTGCGAAGCTCTTCCAACATAGAACACAAACCCGGAAATAAATATCTATGTAAACCTTAGTTTATAATATTTATTTATCGTCCAAAATTAGGAAATGTGCATTTCCTATATTTGTGAAAAATGCTATTTTCACTAAATTTTCAACAATCCCCCACATAAATGGAAATCGATCTTCCCCTATCAAGTTTCAACGATACAAATTCAACAGTTAAGTATTGCAAGATCGGTAGGTGTAACCTTTGAACCCTCTTTTGTGAAGCATACTTAGCCTCCTATGGTCTTGTAGACGCGGTGTCTTTGAACAATCCCCCATTTATGTAGGCGACAATATACATTCATACAATACTCTCCCTAGTTTAGTCATCTCCTCATGGTTGTGTCCGTTCATGGTCATGGATCACTTTCCTGGTTCTGCGAGAGCTCTAGGATTTGCGCCTCCTTACAAATCCATTCGAAGCGACCCCACTTGTCTCTAACATAGGTGATTCGTCGAATCATTAAAAGCATCATGGTTAATTTGATTTCCTCAAATCCTTAACCTCAACATGCTTAACCTTACTTCATGTCACTGATTGGAATGGACTAGGAAGTATATAACTCCCTTATGAATCTTTTGGGGCACCCCCATAGTGACTCCCTTTGGGTTTATGATTAAGTTAACCTATTGAACCTAGATCTTGGGATCTGCAGTCAACTAGGTTAGGTTTCCCTCATATTCCCTTCATCCATGGGCTTTAGTCCCATTCCTCTTGACGTCGTATAAACTAAATCTTTGCTTAAGCCTTTCGTTAACGGGTCTGGAATATTCTCTTTTGACTTCACATAGTCAACCGAGATAATACCCGTTGAGATTAGTTGACGTACTGTGTTGTGCTTACGTCAAATGTGCCTTGATCTACCATTGTACATAGAGCTTTGTGCTCTCACAAGCGCTGATGTATTGTCACAATGTATGCAAATCGCCGTCAACGGCTTTGGCCATCTTGGAATATCTTCCACAAATTGACGTAGCCACTCCGCCTCTTCACCGCTTTTATCTAAAGCGACGAATTCGGATTCCATTGTGGATCTAGCTATAACAGTTTGCTTGGACGACTTCCAAGCTATAGCTGCTCCCTCAAGCGTAAATACATATCCACTTGTCGATCTATGATCCTTTATTTCTGAAATCCAGTTCGCATCAGTGTATCCTTCGATCACTGCTGGATGACGGGTACAATGTAATCCGTAATCTCTCGTTTATCTTATGTATCTTAGAACCCGTGTGATAGCTTTCCAATGATCATCATTTAGATTACTAGTGTATCTACTTAGCCTGCTTACTGCATATTCAAAGTCTGGTCTAGTACATGTCATTAGATACATGAGACTACCAATGATCCTTGAGTACTCTAACTGAGCAACTCCTTCGCCTCTATTTTTCCTTAGACGTTGAGTATTATCAATCGGAGTTCGAGCTATACTCTTATCTTCCGAATTGAATTTCCCAAGGATCTTGTCCACGTAGTGAGTTTGACTTAAGATAAGACCATCTTGCGTTCTAGTAATTTTTACACCAACAATCACATCCGCTAAGACCATGTCTTTCATGTCAAACCTCGCTTTCAACATGTCTTTAGTTAAGTTGATCATATGATCGTTACTCCCAATGATAAGCATATCATCCACATAAAGACATAAAATCACATAACCTCTTGGTGTGTCTTTATAGTAAACACATTTGTCGCACTCATTTATTTTGAAACCATTGTCAATCATGACATCATCAAACTTTTGGTGCCATTGTTTTGGAGCTTGCTTCAAGCCGTACAAAGACTTGACCATTTACATACTTTGCCCTCTTTTCCTGGGGTGGAAAAACCCTCGGGTTGTTCCATGTAAATCTCTTCATCTAAATCGCCGTTTAGAAATGCGGTTTTTACATCCATTTGGTGAACTTCCAAATTTCTTAAAGCCGCAATTGCAAGAACCAATCTTATAGAGGTTATTCGTGTCACAGGTGAGTAAGTATCAAAGTAATCTAGACTTTGTTTTTGTCTAAACCCTTTTATTACTAGCCTCGCCTTGTATTTACCAATACTTCCATCAGCTTTCATCTTCCTTTTGAATATCTAACAATATCCAAGTGGTTTACAACCAGGTGGAAGATCTACCAACTTCCAAGTATGATTTTGCAATATAGAATCAATTTCATTCTTAATTGCTTCTTTCATTGAGGTCCTTCTGCGGAAGAAACTGCTTCGCGATAGGTATTGGGCTAACCCTCAACCATATAGCTCATGAAGTCTGGCCCAAATGATTTTGCAATCCTTGGCCGTTTACTTCGTCTAAGGTCACCTTGGTCGACCTCTAGTCAATCATGTGTTTCATCTAACCACGTAGATGAACTTGGACATGCTTCATCAACCATTGTTGGTGAGGTTTCATGTGGTTGTCCTAGCATAGGAAACACATTTTAAAAGTATGAGACGATGTTAGGATTCGCCTCCATGATAGTGTTTACGTGGACATCGGGATTCTTGGACTCATGTACAAGAAAACGATGTGCACTACTTTGATGTGCATATCCTATGAATACACAATCAATGGTTTTGGGTCCTATCCTAAGAGTCTTAGGAGGTGGTACAATCACCTTTGCTAGGCACCCCCACACTTTACAGTATTTGTACGAAGGCTTCCTTTTTCTCCATAACTCATATGGAGTTTCATCCCTATTTTTAAGTGGTATCTTCTTCAAAAGATAATTCGCTGAGAGAATCGCGTCCCCCCACATTTCTCGGTTCACACCCGAACTGATCAACATGGCGTTAATCATTTCTTTTAATGTACAGTTCTTACGTTCCGCAACGCCATTTGATTGCACTTTTTGCGCATAAATCCGCAAAAGGTGCGACATATTCGCTTCTAACCGCTTTTATCTTCTTTTTAAGTTGATTCTCAACTTTGTTTTTGTACAAGATAAACTTTTCTATTGCTTCATCTTTACTTTTAAGTAAATATACATAGCAATATTTAGTACAATCATCAATAAACGTGATAAAGTACTTATTTCCTCCACGTGTGGGAACCGCTTTTAAATCACACACATCGGTATGAATTAAATCAAGGGGTTCAGTTATTCTTTCAACCGATTTAAACGATGATCTTGTAAGTTTGGATTCTACACATGTTTCGCATTTGTAATCGGAATCAATCTGGAATGTTGGTATCATATTTAATTTAATTAAACGTCGTAATGAATTAAAATTTACTTGTCCTAATCTACCATGCCAAACATTTGAAGACTCAATCATGTAAGTAGAAGTAGAAATTTCATTCATGTTTTTCTTGGTGTTAACCACCGTTACATTCATTTTGAACATACCATTACGGGCATAGCCCTTTCCAACATACATTCCACGTCTAGATAAAACAAATTTGTCTGATTCAAACACTAGACGAAAACCAAACTTCTTGAGCATCCAACCCGATACGAGATTCTTCCGTATATCCGGGACATAGAGGACTTTGCTCAACGTGAGCTCCTTGCCAGAAGTCATCTTCAAGATCACTGTGCCTTCACCCTTGATGTCGGCGGTAGCTTTATTTCTCATATAAAGCTTTTCTTCACCCGTTGCTTCCTTGAATGTTGAGAAAAGAGCCTTATCTCCACAAACATGGCGGGTTGCACCCGTGTCAACGAACCATCCTGGTGGGTTGGCACCCACGAATTGACTTCTTCAATCATAGCCGCTTCCTCTGTTATCATTGCAATTAGAGGCATACCATCCTCATCAACCATATGCGCACACTCACGCTTAGGTTTCTTGCATTCGTTAAAACGATGCCCGTCTCGCTACAATTGTAACAAGTACCTTGGAAAGGCGCAAACTTCTTTTTCACAGCTCCCTTTCTTGGTCCAAGGTTGTTAACTTTTGCATTCCCCTTGTCCTTTTTCGTTAGTTTACCCCTTTTGCCTTTGGAAGAATTTCCAACTTCCACCATGTTTGCTTTAGCAGCAGCTTGCGCAATGGTTCCTTTTAGAGCGACCTTGTTGTCCTCTTCGATTCGAAGACGGACAACAAGTTCCTCCACCATCATTTCCTTTCGTTTATGTTTTAGGTAGTTTTTGAATTCTACCCACGAAGGAGGCAATTTTTCAATTATTGCTGCCACTTGAAATGTCTCGCTAAGAACCATGCCCTCAGCGTGGATGTCATGAAGTATAATCTGCAACTCTTGGACTTGGTTCATAACAGTCTTGTTATCGACCATTTTATAGTCCTAGAAACGGGCGACAACAAATTTCTTTGTTCCCGCATCCTCCGTTTTGTACTTTTTGTCCAAGAGATCCCATAATTCTTTGGAAGTCTTGACATTGTAGTACACATTATACAATGCATCCGAAAGGCCATTAAGCACATAGCCTCGACATATGAAATCCGTATGCTTCCAAGCATCAACCACGCACTGAGCTTGAGCGTCGGTCTCCCCTTCCGCAGGTTGGGGAGCGGTTTCAGTCAAGAACCTCGCAAGGTTCATGGTGGTCAAGTAGAAGAACATCTTCTGTTGCCACCTCTTGAAGTGGAGACCCGAGAACTTCTCAGGTCGTTCAGCATGGTTTGCCACTGTGGTCGCTCCCACAGTGTTGGTAGGTGTTCCAACGACAAGGTTATTAACATTCGTGTTCACGTTGGTATTGTTTTCAGTCGACATTCTGAAAAGTAAAATTAGAATTTTAGCCTGAAATTCTGTTTTAAACCAATAAAATCAGAAATAAACTCTTAATTTTAATTTACCACGAATTTACGGTTTGGCTTCTAAGTCCAACTTTGAAGACCAAAACAAAAAAAACTCTTATAATTTTAGTGCACACTAACTGTTTGGCTTCTAAGTCCAACTTTGAAGACAAAATCATAAAGTTTTTATAACTTCTGTTACGAATGAATTGAAGTAATCCGAAATGGTTTTCAACCAAAGTCGCTCCTTTGAAGATGAAAACCGGAAAAAATATGTTTTTAAAAACACAAACTGCCAAAACAGAATGGTTTTGATTCTACACGAACGGTGTTTTAAAAATTTGTTTTAAGATTGTAGGAACCGTTCGGATAAAATAAACTAAAAACTTTTATAAATTCGAACTATAATACAGAAATAAATAAAGCTGTAAATTACAATACTTTTACAACTGAAATAATCGAAAATACAATAACAAAATTCAAACAGAAAAGTAAGTTCTTGGCTGAGGATCGTGTTAAAAACGTGTCCCTTAAAACAAATTTCGAGTCTCCCAGGAGAACTCGTTTGTTTACAGGATACAACAGCCCAAGCAGTTGCACTACCGGAGATGACACAACCCGAAGGTGTACCTTGCTTCAAGAAAGAGGAAGAAGAAGAATTTCTGTAGAGAATTCGATGGTGTTCAAGGTCTGTCTTTTGGGGTTGAGGTGAAGCTGTACATATACTGCATCTGGGTTGAAAAAGTCAAATGGAATTAACTTAACGAATTAAATTATATTAAACGTCTTTAATGCACTTTAATTCGTCAGTTACATTCCTGGTCAAGACCCTTGACTCGTCTGTTTCAACTGCTGAAGTGTAACTGATCTATCATTAACTCTTGAAGCAGCAGGTCGCGCGCGCGCGCCTTCATATGCCAGCCTGCTGGTGCTTGCGCCAGTGTGGCTCACATCCCTGCGCGAGTTTACTGGTGCGCAACCCCTTGCGCGAGCATCCTTGCTCCACAGTCCTATTGCGCATGCGCCAGTATAACTCAAATCCTTGCGTGAGCCTACTGTTGCGCCAGCCCTTGCGCGCGCATGCCATATCACCAGTGAACCCATCTGGTCACGCCACACAGTCGCGCCATACTGGTTCACTTTAGTGCGCTGTGCGCGCACACGTCAGGCATCTGTGGCGCAACCTGGACTGCCTGCACCATGCGCCACTACCTGTGTACCTGCGCGCCCCTTGCCACGTTGCCTTCTAGGGTCTGCACCACCTGGTCCTTGCAGCCTTTGCTGAGCCACGCGCGCGTGGTAAAAAATACAAAGGCGGCTATGCGAAGTGCAAAGTGCGCCATCAAAGCGCCACATTGCGCCCATCACCCACGCCACGCGCGCGCGCATGCGAGTGCAAGTGCAAGTTAGGGTGCTCCGCACCCTTCGCGAGTACACTTAGTGTGTGCTTCCATGAAACAATAAGGAGGGAGTGTTCCCACTTAAATACCAATTTAAGTTTCATCACTCCTCCTATATGGGACAAGGTGCTACTCTCCCATTATTTCAGCATTTAATGTTTAAACACCAAACTTTGAGCATCGATATCTCATTCATCTTAGCTCCATTTTGGACGTGGTTTAGTTCGTTGCGAAGCTCTTCCAACATAGAACACAAACCCAGAAATAAATATCTATATAAACCTCAGTTTATGATATTTATTTATGGTCCAAAATTAGGAAATGTCCATTTTCTATATTTGTGAAAAATGCTATTTTCACTAAATTTTCAACAATCCCCCACATAAATGGAAATCCATCTTTCCCCTTTCAAGTTTCAACGATACAAATTCAACAGTTAAGCTTTAGGATTTTAAATATCGATATTAAAGGTCATTTATGTTGAATTACGAAACACTTGTATATATTCAAAATTTATAATGATATTACTTTTTTGATTTTGTTGTTATTTATTTTTTAAATTTATGCTGTTATTTATTTATTTTAACAATTTTTTTAATTTTATACTTTTATCCAAGATACAAAAAAACCCTTGTTATTATAAAATCCCTAACTTGAAGGGGTATCATGGGGTTCCTAGTCTTCAAGTTTAGGTGGAACGATACCTTACAAAAAAGTAAATCACATTTTTTATTAAATCAATATCTTTTCCGAAATTGGTGATGCCATTATTGGCTACACAACTCTTTCAAAAACAACGCATACGTCGAAATTTGTTTGATTGCACCAATTAAACTTGTTTGAGCATATCCGATATTTAAAACCCTAAAGCTTTAGGATAAGGAACGGTAATAACCTTCATTTTCTTCACCTTAACTTTTGGAAACTCTTGAAATATAACTTTTTAGGGTTTTTAATTAACTTAATTTTTGGCTCACCATCAGTCTCTTCATTTTCATCCACAATCTCCACCACACCTTCAACAAACGGTGTTGGAGTAAAAACTTTGTTGTCATACATTTTACCAAAACCAAGAATACATATCTAATTGACACATGCATTCTTTGTACCAGAACTGATGCATTGATGTTGAGAATTTACAGTGGTACTACTAGGCAATTGACTTGGTTCTTTTCTCATTTTAACCTTCTCCTTTCCCAGCTGCCTCAACTGTTTCTGCACAGCCTCTCATATTTAAACTCAGGCCTTATTATCTTTTTTAATACATTTCGTGATGGCCAAGATAGCGTCCATTGTTTCATCATTTGTTACACCACCACTACTTGGGGAGTTACCTTGTTGATAAGTTCGTTGAAACCCTTTGTTGTAACCTGCTTGATTATAGTTCTGGTTGTTATAACCTGGATGATGGTTTTGATACTGCTATCCTTCTTGATATGATCCAAAAAAATAGGATTGGATCGATTCGAAGCATTGCCAAAATTGAAAGTTTGTGTGATCCGTAAACTTGGATGATATGTGTTTGAGTTCATATGGTATTGCTTCCAATCGCCTTACACTTGGTTAACTTCCTTAGCTCTTCCCATATACATTGGACAATCCATAGTTGAATGCTCTATATCACCACAATCTTCACAAGCCTAGGTTACCTATGATGTTTCCATTTCCCAATAGCATGGTAACTTCGTTAGTTAACGTTCCAACTATTGTTTATCCCTTTCCAACAAATTTAACCTCTCATTTCTGCTACTACTTCCCATAGCTTTGACTACTATAATTTCTTCTTCCTCATGGACTATGCTTATATTGTCTAAAAACTCCCAATCTACTTCCACATGATTGGACAAAAATGTGCCATAGGTGGAATTAACATCCTTAATGTCATCATTCGACAGTCCATCATGAAAAACAATAATCAACTCCCACTGAGGAATAACATGATGTGGACGATTTCTCAATAACTACTTAAACTGGTTCATACCTTTAAAATAGTTCCACTAGCTTCTAATGGAAATTTCTGATTGCAGCTCTAGAATCATGATTCACACAGGAGAAAAATATGCATATAAGAACTGTTGTTGCAACTCCTCCCATGTGTGGATGCTTACAAATTTAAGACTAATTACCATTTAAGGGTGCTAAAAAATCGAATCTGAATCCTCCGAAAACCCGTATCTGAAATATCAAAAATTTCCGAATCCAAAAATCAGATGATCCGATGTTTCAAATGTGAATTCTCAAAAGTTTTGTATAATCAGATTATCTGAATCCGAAGACTTAAAAGTATACCCATAACCCAATAAACTCGTTTGTGTAACCCAAGTCCCAACCCATATAACATTTACCCTAAATCCGTAATACAGTAATACACCACTTTCATGTTTCATTAGTATCACTCACAATTCAATATACAAAATCTTAGGTTTTTTCTTCTGTATAACCACGCCGTTGCCCCCTCTCCTAGATTCCCACCCTTAATCACCGGCGATGTGACTCCTTTCCCTGTCTCTGGTCAACACAGCACCTATCTCCTACATGAATAACTTTAAGTGCTCTTTAATTTCCATCATTTTTTTGTATATAATCTGTCACGCCGTGATCTATAGTGAAGAAACAAAAACCGTGGTGGTCTAATTGTTGCTTTGCTCGTTTTAGATGCATGTAGTAAGTTGTCTATTCCATTTGAAACTTTAAATTGTTTTGAATGTTTGTGGTTGTTTGAAACTTTAACTTGTTTAAGTTTAAATGTTGTTTGTTTTAGAACTTTTGAGATCGTTGGTACTTGATTTTAGTAGGTTTTGGATAGTTTTGTAATAGTTTATTATGTTCTAGAAAGTTTAGGGGTTAAAAGTGTAACTACAGGGAAACTTCCCTGTAGCGGCGTAACGAAGTACCCAACATATTTATTAAATACGCTGGGTAGTCTGTATGTATATATTGGTGCTTAAAGAAAACCCTAGTCCAAGGTTCTTGGACAATATTTGGTGATTTCTCTTATGTTGTGATTATTGTTATTATGCTAAATCCAAACATCCAGGTGCTTTTAGTGATTTTATCTCTTGAGATTCCATATACAACACTTGTTGTTTGATCTATATAAGAATCTTTAACTTCATTTTTTGGTTTATCTTATCTTTTACCAGTCAAGCAACTAATCTATAGTTGTTTGGGTGATAACAATCAAACCACTATGATCCTAATCTGTTTGGAACTCTCAATTTGGTGGCTCTTGATTGTTTGAGTTTTATTAAGATTTTTCAAGTTTTGAAGTTTTAAGGTGTTTCAAATTTTTAGCCTTAAAATGGCATGATCTGATGTGGTTAGTCATTGGGTTGTTGTTAATCAATGTTTTGGTTAGCAGTTGGGTCATTTTGGTACAAAGAAACGCGGATTTTGAGTCGTTTTTGATTGATTAGAGGGTTTTCGTTCCTACTTAAATCTTGTTGGGCTAATTTAAATTTGAAGACAGTGTAGATAAATTTGAATATAGTGTATTTAGTTTGAAGATCGCGTAATTAACAAAGACGCTGATATACCAGCGCATCTGTTGATTTTCAGTGAAATAGTGTAAGCGTGTTTAATCGAAGGCGAATTCGAAGTCACTGATAAAGATCCTCAGGGATTTTATCAAAGTGATTGGCGTATTTAGCCAAACTCATGTTTGTTTTTCTGTTCGAGCGAATTTAGCTATTTTTCATGTCCAAGAAGCCAAGAATCATCAGGTAATTACTAAGTTCAGCGTATTTGCTCACTGATGTCACAAATTTACGAGCGATCTTCACTAGTGATTTTGAACACAGTAACATAAAACCAGCATAATTAATCCCTGATCAAAACTTTGAACTTAAAATTAAACCAAAATGTCACTTAATCAACTGAATCTGATCCCTCAAGCTGAACTTGAAACTAGAACTGCAACTAGGCCTCCCAAATTGATGGGATCCGAAGATTTCAGCAGCTGGAAAAACAGAATCAAGTCATTCTTTGAGTATACGGACTATACTCAATCGATGTCCGTCCCAGTAGGACCCCATGTTCCTATGGTTATTCGCGATGATATTCGTACTATCAACGAAGATCCCTCAACCTTCACTGATGAAGATAGGACACTCATCCAACGCGACTGTTGGGCTCACGCTGCTCTTACTATGGCTCTGTCAAAGGATGACAACAACTTGTTTCAAGAATACACCTCGGCTCATGAACTATGGTTGACTCTTATCGATCACTACAAAGGCAATGAAGAACTAATGGAAAAACAAGAGAGATATGATTCAAAAAGAATACGACATGTTTGGAAGTGTTCGAGGTGAAAGTCTATCAGATCACATTAGCCACTTTCTGAATGTGTTAACAAAAATGAAGAAAGTCGGTAATCCCATTGCCAACTATGCTTCAATCAAGAAACTTTTGGACTCTCTTCCAAAGGAATGGAGCTTACAGTGCATGATGATCAAAAGAACCTTCCTAACCAATATAACACTGGTTATCCTTTCGGAATTGATCAACACTCGAAAGGCTTTCAAAATGGACGTGCTCAAAAGAGAGATGAATCAAACAGGTTACAACAAAAATCTGCTAAATCCGCTACCGTTATAATGCCCAAGAACATGGCATTTTTTGCCCCCACGGTCTCCGGGGGTTCAAGCTCTTAAAGTGCTGGTGCATCTTACTTCAACACTTCTACAAACTCTGCTAAGGCTCCACAGTCCAACGAGAAAGGTACTGTGGTTGGCGATGCTCAAGCACTAAAGATCTCCAATGAACATGTTGCACTGTTTAACACCTTCCTCAACAGTTGTGAGGCTCTTATGTCGGGTGAACTGAAATGAGACTTTCTTTCAGCTAAGACATGTACCAAGTTGATCCAGATGACATGGAAGAAGTGGATCTCAAATGGCATATGGCTATGATCACCTTAAGACTTAAGAAATTACAAGACAAGACAGGAAAGAGATTGTCTCTCGAAAAAGCTGGTTTGGACAAATCAAAGTTGCAATGCTACAATTGCAAGAATTTGGGTCACTTCTAGAGAGATTTCCCATTCTTGTAGAACGAGAATGTTGAGATTGTTCCAGCAAGAAGGCCAATCGCTATTGAGGGAAATGAGAATTCTGTTGATAACAGCCCAAAGTCACTAGTGGTAGAAGATTATGATTGAGCTGAAGAATTGTTGAGGGAAAGGAAGAAGTGAACAAGGCTCTTATGGCTAAAATCTCTACTGGATCAGTCTCATCTTCATCAAACTATGATGAAAAACAACCTGCAGGAATTCCTTAGGGTGACAAAGTTATAGATAAAGGCTTGAAGAGCATAGTCGCTCCTACTGAACTATCAAGAGACAAGGGAAAGAAAGAAGCTGAGAAACCTGAACCGAAGAAGAAAGCCCAAGAAGCAACTAGCAGAATCAAGAATGAAAAAGCTGAAGCTCTTGCAGCCGCCATCAAAGCTAAATCTGCAAAAGAGAAAGAGGATAAGGATTTGGTAAACCCCATATCGTATGAATTTAAAGCAAAACTATGCTCCCAACCATGTTTGAACGTCCTGGCACATTACAAATCACTTAACCATGACCTGATTAGGGAAAAAGAAAAGGTTTTGCAATTAACAAAGAGTTGAAAGAAAATGTGCATATCAGAGAGAGTTGAATTCAACTTTAGCTAAAAAGCAGACATTAATAGAATTTATTTTTAGAAAAGATTTTATCATAAATGATTTAACTGAAAGATTAGAAAAATCTCAAAATGAAAACAAGAGATTGCAAATCACGATCGATAAATGGAAAATTAGCTAAAAGGCACTGGTTGACATTGAAAATTGCCAACGACCGACATTCGTGAAGGATTGGATTGGATATAAGGATAAGATAGGAAACGAAAGAAAAATCTTTCCTCCTTTGCACAGCAAAAACTATGTACCTATGCCATCTCCTCATCCTAATAATAATTTAATTGATTAAAATGATCTTTTTGCCTAAAATGTCTCTTACAAAAATGACAAAAATACTAACATTTATGAAAGTAATGCAAATGTGTTTGAGCGTAAAGAAGATGTGTGCGATGGGGATGATGACTGTGGAGGATTGAAAATAGGGATAGGATATTCGGGCGACAATTATTCCACCGTTAACTGGTTTGCCTGGAATTGTAATAAGAAAAACAGTACTTATATTCAGGATAAATGTAATAGTTTGACTAGGGTGAATGACTGTAATGGTGGTGTGAATAAATTTAATATTCGGGATGACTGTAATGGCCATGTGCCTACATTTAAGACCCACAACCACGAAAATGTAGTGGTTGAAAATCATGACTTAAATTCTGCCTTTTGTGATAAAAATGTTGTATGTGAACCTCTTGTGTTTGGTCTTGAATTAAAACAAAACAGATTTGGGAAATCCCTCACCAAGGAAATTCAAAAATTTGTTCCATCTCACACAAGTAAATCAGAGACAGAAACGGAAATCAATGAAGCCAGTAGCAGCAAGGACTCATTCACCGCAACTTCAGAAGATGATGGAGAAGATTTCAGCTCTTTTAATGATCTCGGATCAAATGAATGAAGTAAGGAACAAGAATCAGATTTTTCATTAGACACTGACAATGATGAAGATTGCTCAGATGATGAAAGCCGGATTGACAAGAAAATGAAGAAAGTCGAAAGTTCAAGCTACATCGCATCATCAGATAACGCTTCAAGCAGCTCAAGACTGTCATCACATACATCATCTTCACGCGCGGCGTCTACAAAAAGAAAAGAGCAAATTGCAACAATGTTTTCATTGTGGTCGATTAGGACATACATCGAAACATTGCAAGAGCAAGAAATTTTCTGAACCTAGATAATATTTTGTCAAAAGTTTTACCGAGCAATTTAATAATTTTAAAAAATCAGTCCAATACATAGTTAACTCAACATGTTTTTGGAATAGAAAAGAAGATATTCCCGTTCAAAATCATGATAGATTAAACTTGAAGCAAGTCTGGGTTCTGAAAACTAACGAACTTGTATATATTTTTGTTTGTTATTGTATAACAGAATAAATTGCAAAAATGGCTTCGAATGCTCATGAAATACATTTGGCACCTGGATAGTGGATGCTCAAGGCATATGACCAGTTTGAAGGAACTCTTGAAGAACTTTCGATTCATCGACGACGACTTCGTATCTTTTGCCGGAGATTAAAAGAGAGGGAAGATTGTTGGAATGGGAGACATCATATCTGAATAACTTACATTGGAGAACGTCAATTATGTACCAGAACTGTGTTATAATCTCATGAGCGTATCACAAGTCGGCGATAAAGGAATATAGGTGAAGTTCAACCACGTGGAATGCCTATTTCTCAAGCCCGAATACTCCGTTCCTGCCGAAATGATTATGCTCACAACTCCTCGTCAAAACAACACCTACGTTCTCAATATGAAAAACGTAAAATCCAAAGAGCATATGACGTGTCTGATCCCCAAAGCGTTAGAATCGAAATCACTGTTTTGGCATAGGCGACTGGGCCATGTGAACTTCAAAAATATGAATAAACTCTCTAAGTTAAATTTACTAAGAGGTTTACCTATAAAGAATTTCCATTTTCAAAAAAAGGAATCACATGCGCCCAACGCAAGCAACACAAAAAGCCGCACAAATCCAAAGTAGTGAATACGATAACCGCACCATTGCAATTGCTGCATATGGATCTTTTCGGTCCTATTAGTGTTAAATCTTTAGCTAAAAGATCTTACTGCTCGGTGATTACACATGATTTTTCTTGTTTCTCATGGGTTCACTTTCTTGAAGAAAAGAGCGAAACAACATCCATTCTTGAGACCTTCATTCCTCTGATCGAGAATCATCAAACTGAAGGTCAAATTAGTCAGAAGTGATAACGGTTTCGTATTTAAGAATCAGACGTTTATCTCTTTCTACGAAGAGAAGGGAATTCGCCTTCAGTACAGTACAGCCAGAACTCCTCATAAAAACGGCATAACTGAACTAAGAATAGAACAATCATTGAAGCTGCTCGAACTATGCTCGTACACTCCAAGCTTCCTATGGTCTTCTGGGTAGAAGCAGTCAACACAACGTGCTATGTTTTGAATGGAGTTCTCATTTGTTAAGCCTCACGGAAAAACCGCCTATGAACTTCTTTTAAAAAAAGCCTCTGATTGATTTCTTTAGACCATTTGGATGTTCTTGTACACTCCTCAACACTTAAGACAATCTTATCAAGTTTGAAGAAGTTGGTGATGTGTGCTACCTCATGGGATATTTATCTATTCAAAAAGTGTATCAGGTTTATAACAAACGAACCAAGATGGTGCTTGAATCATACTATGTCGACTTTCAAGAAGAAAACTCCACCAACACTAGAAATTCTCCAAACTGGTTTTACGATGTAGATGTTGTTTTCAACACTTTCGACATTCCTAAACCACTCTCTAAAACTGAACCTACAAAAACGACCCATATAGAATCCTTGTTTGATCCTTCAAACATTGGCTTCACCCTTTTCACAACTCGCTTCACCCTATTTTTAGCCGATCCAATCCTTCCTGTTGAAGAAGTTATTCGTGATACTTCGGATGAGAATGCATCTGCAAATGATACCTATTCTTCACAGTCAAATGTGGATGAGCCAACTAAAGAAAATGGACCTCCAATTATCAATGACGAACATTTCACCAATCTACCTCAACAAATTAAGACCCACACCAACGCAGGTTACAAGACAAATCGAAATCATCCCATTGAAAATGTCATTGGTCTTGTGTAAGATGGAGTACGAACTCGTGGACAAACATATATCATCAACAAAGGATTGTATGCAGCTTTCTTTCGCAGACCGTGCCAAGTGACATGGAAGAAGCTATTCAGGATTCTAGCTGGTTGCAGGCAATGTAGCAAAAATTATCTCTGTTTCGTAAGCTCAAAGTTTGGGAACTCGTTGATCTGCCAGATGGAAAGTATCCCATTGGCACCAAGTGGGTATTCCATAACAAAATGGATGACCGTGGTGTAGTTATCAAGAACAAGGCAAGATTGGTCGTGAGAGGTTTTTGACAGGAGGAAGGGATTGACTATGAAGAAGTTTTTGCTCCAGTAACACGATTGGAAGCTATTAAAATATTTTTTCCATATTCCTTGTATAAAAACTTCAAGGTGTTTAAGATGGATGTGAAGAGTGTGTTTCTATATGGGAAGGTGAAAGAGGAAGTCTATGTTTGTCAGCCTCCTGGCTTTGATGATCCACATTTCCTTAAACAATACTATAAGCTTGACAAAGCTCTCTATGGTCTTCATCATGCTCCTCAAGCCTGGTATGAAACTCTGTCAACATATCTTTTGGAATGTGGATACACAAGAGGTAAAATCGACATGACTCTCTTCACGAAAAGTATCGAAGAAAATGTGATGAAGGCAACCGATGAGACACTATGCAAGGAGTTCGAGAAAGTTATGAAGGCAAAGTTGGAAATGAGCATGATGGGGGAGCTCACATTTTTCTTGGGATTGGAGGTGAAGCAATGAGAAGACGAAATCCTCATTCATCAAGCAAAGTACATCAGGGATATTCTCATAAAGTACAGCATGAGCGACTGCAAAAACCGTCAGCACACCATTTGCAGCTCAAACAAAACTCACTCCTGATCTTCAAGGAAAACCAATGAACAAGTCCTTCTATCGCTCGATGATAGGCTGGTTGATGTATCTGACCGCAAGTAGGCCTGACATTATGTGGGTGGTCTGCATCCGTGCACAAGTTTAGACGAATCCAAAAGAATCTCATGAAACTGCAATCAAACAAATTTTTCGCTATCTGAAAGGAACACCCAAGCTTTGACGGTGGTATCCCAAAGATAGTAATTTTGATTTAATTGCTTATTTTGACAGTGATCATGCAGGTTGCAAGATTGATAGAAAGTTAGTTTTAGGAGGTTGCCAATTCTTAGGAAATCGTCTTATATGGTGGCAAAGCAAGAAACAGACGATAGTTTACATGTCTACTGCTCAAGCCTAACATATGGCAGCTTACAGTTGTTGCTCACAAGTTCTTTGGATACAAAATCAGTTGGTGGATTACAAGATGTCTAGGAATTTTGAAGAATCCAATCCACCACTCCAGAACAAAGCATATCGAAATTCACATTCATGCGATCCTAGATGCATACGAGAAAGGATACGTTCAAGTGGTGCATGTGGATACTACACAACAAAAAGCCGATATTTTCATGAAAGCTTTTGACAAAACCCGTTTCAACTAGCTGGTAACCTGGTTGGAAATGATCAATTTCCTTGAGTGGAAATAAATTGGGTCTTCATAACTGACTTACATGATTAAAAAAACCCACTTTTCAAAATAAATGAGTATCTTCAAACTGTGCCCACCAAAAAGATTTTCTACCAAATTAAAATGTCATTTTCAAGCAATGGACATTCGAAAATAAAATTTTAGGGGGAAAATATCTAGAAAGTACTTTGATCTCCTGTTTGACACCTGTTGTTAAAGAAATGATAGAAAACTGCTAACACCTTGTCTTTTTTTTGACAAAAAAAAGAAAAGAAAATCAAGATGCTAATTAAGGAAAATTGAGGTACCAAGCAACGATGTGTTAGTAGATTCTGCAATACCATCGAGTCAATTACAATTAGGCGACAAAAGTTAATGCTTACACAAGAATTCTGGATACCCACAACGTTGTGCAACTAGCGGGTAACACGTTGCGACATATGGCTTAATGGTCTTAAATCTTGCATTGATAGATTGCCAAAGTATGAAATTTCGGGTCTTTATATTGGCCAATCATTCGTGATATCATAATTTCTCTTCTGCTGCATCTAGATATATGCTGACCTAGATACGATTATGATATCTTTTCAAAAGAGTTAATGTGGCTAAAACCTTACACTGAAGAAGCTCTCATAAAGAGTTATTCAAGTGCATAAATCATACCATCTGTGCTATTTGTCTTAACCCTCGTTAGACATTTGTCTCTCTGCTGTAGAAAGTACTGAACTGATGATCAATTGTCTATTATTGAAAAACAAAACGAATGAAGTCAATATACTCACCCACTATAAGGAATCTTTGTGCATACCTTGATTGCGGGTGTATGTCTTGACATGGGACTCGCAGGCACAACACTCTAACCGTCTAGATTGAGTGGGGGCCATTGCAATTTTTGTCAATATTATGACAACATAATAAAACGCTCACCGAAAGCAAGTTGGAAGAAGGATGCATGGATTTAAGAGGACATACATACTAACCATTTTTCTTGTGCCTCGGTTTTTTCAAAATTAAAATAATTAACTTACAAGTGTTGCCAATATAATCTTTTGCAGGAATGTCGTGGAGCTTTAAACAAAAGAAAACTATGAAAAAGGAAGCTTGGTAGTTCTAAAAATGAATTTTGGAGTCCATATTGCAAAATTTTGATTTTCTTAAACTTATTTTTGGTTTTTGCACTATTCTTAGCTAAATAGGGCACGTTTTTTGAGAAAGTTTAAGATTTTCGAGCATATTTTGTTCGGACTTCATAACTTTGAAGAAACCTTCCAAATCAACTGAAGCAGTGTATTTATCTAGCCAATGGATTTATTTACGCTGGCAGATATTTGTGTATAATAATCAATTTTTTTTATTTCTAGTAGTTTCATCTTCTTTAACATCCTCACTCTAAAAACACCAAACAAAAACATCAATCACACTCTCAGAATTGATTAGCTCAGTGTCCGATATCGAATACGGTATGTTTATCATGTTTGCGAGTTGATTGTTAAATGATTGAACCACAGAAACCATGTATAAAACGAAGAAAAACAAAGACATTGATGGATCGGGTTTTGGGTTTTGAAAACGGTTTATCAAGAAAATCTTGAAGCCAGTGTTGTCAAGATGAATTAGCGGAATTAGTTTGAAACTAACGTAATAAGATGGAATCAAGTTGTCGCGCATTTAAGTCTGGAAGCGAGTTCGATCAACCGTCATTCAGTATGGATGAATATCTATGCTGGATGTGGTTTCGAAATGAGGCTTAAATACGCGACCTGATACCAGCGTAATTGCCCAAAACACAATCAAATCACAGCGTAAATGTCTGACGTTTTTAACTTGTTTAATCGGCGTATATATCCGTGTCACCTGGGTACTTAATCTAATTAACACTATTCCATTCAACGTTTTAACCGAGTTGTCAGTATAAATAATTTTAACTCGAACGTATTTTACAATCAATTAGCGCTTTTATCAGCGTACTTATACTTTTTCATTTTTTTTATTTACTTTGGTTTACATTTGTTTTTATTTGTTTTAATTTGGAAAACTTTATTGTATTCTATTTTGTAAATATTTTTATATAGTTTTGCTAATATGTATAAATACCCTTTGTTTATCCTAACCAACTAACAGTTATGTTTCAAAACATTGATCTCACGTGACTCATTTTCATGTTTCAGAATGGCTCAACAATTATATGGGATGAAATGAGTAAACACAACCAGCCCATTACACTAGTTCCTCCAGAGCCCTGATTTTGAAGATGCAACGTACTGGTTGTCCAGAAGCAAAGTAAGTTATGCAGTTCAAGCAAACCCGAAGATTTACAACATTCATATAGAAGATTTCTAGAGAACAACCAAGGTAAGGATTAATGAGAAAGTCAAGACTATCACAGCTACTGTTCGAAACAAAGAAATAAAGGTGACAGAAGCAAGGATTCTAAAAGTACTAAGTCTCGGAGATAGTTCAACAAAACCGATGAAGCTAAGCAACGAGGAAGTACTTGAAGGATTCTGAGGAATGAATTATGTCGGCGATTTCGAGGAAAGAACGAGATTAACATAAACGGTCTGACGAAGGATTGGAGATTTATTCTACACACATTCTGCATGAGCCTAGCTCACAAAAAAGGATGGTCTCAACTTGGAATGGTCTGCCGCAATGCTTAATATGTGTATAAACCAGCCGTTCAACATTTCTTATTAGATCTTGTATTGCATGGTGGACAAAATAAACAAAGGTCCATGGGCTATGTACACAAGATTTGTCCAACTGTTCATCGACGATCAGCACTAGAACTTTCCACATGACGGAAATTTATACCAATTTCAGTTTCCCAAGGGAAGACAAATCACGGAGCTCAAACAAAATAATGGGTAATGCTACACAACTGGATGTATAGATGGTGTAAGGCTAGCCCGAGAAAGACAGGAAAAACAAGTGGCCGAAGAGCAAGAAGTAGAAGTTGAAGAAGAAACACGATAATATACAAACGAAAAGATAAAGGAAGAAAGTAGTTGAAGGAGAACCCTTGAAGAAGAAAATCAAGAAAGACTCCTCAAATCCAAAGCTGATTATGGGTGACAGTATTCGTGTAGGGTAAGCAAGGGAGGAGAGAGAAAGAATGCAAGCAATTCATGTTGTTGTAGAGGTAGAAAAATGGGAGCGAAGGATGAAAATGAGAGAAATGACTGAGTCAGAGACACCCGTTGTGGTGAAAAAAGAGCAGGAACACTTAGATCATTTTGTTTAAAAGTTGCTAACTTATCTTTTAGAGCCCACTCCAAGCAAGTCTCTTTCACACAAGAAACGAAAAATAAGAGAGGGATCGTCCAAGGATGTTCCACCCAAGCTAACCTCAACTGTTCAAGCTCCTCCTCAACGAGTTCCTAGAACACCTCGACCTTTTCCAGATCTATATGATGGTTTATCCAAAGAAATCTGGTTGTTTCCTGCTAAGGAATTTTGTTTGTTAAAGAATCAGGTCAACGATACAAATGTTCTTAGAGAGAAGCCGAAAGAATAGAGAAAGAAGAACAAGAAATTACATTCCTACGTGTCCAAGCAATCTGAATTTATAATGATTCAACAAGACGGATTGGAGAAATTGCACACGATGGGGCAAGATCTGTATACTTCAGCCAATCGAAAACCAAAATACACAAGTGAGGATATCTTCAATTTTGACATATTTAGAGAAGACGAAGAAAAAAGAAAGCTGAGATAGCTAAAAGGAAGAAAGAAAAACTAGCATTTGCAGTTGATGTGAACGTTGACGGAAAGAGTGATGAGGAGGAAGTTGATAGGATTGAAATGCCTCCCAGATTCATCGAATGGGTTCTAGAGGATGAAGTTGTCTATGAAACTGACGTTGGAGACTAGTTCACTCTGCAGGATCCTGAATGGTTCAAGAAGGAGAGAGCAAAAATGCCAGATTTCTATCAAGTCATAACGGTTGAGAAAACGGAGGCCACAGACCGAATTATCAGCTGGAAGTACTGTAATCTAACTGTGTGATTTGTTGTGAAGCGGAGAGGAGGTGTAATCCATTATTTTCGAAATGAAAATGACATGCAAAGTCTACCCACATGGGATATACGAGAATTGAGCAAGCACGATATGATAAATCCTTCCAACAGTAGCATCGGTAGTGACTTTGAAAGACTAATTCTTAGAGAATGCGTGCGTGGATTCACGGTCTTCAAACCTCAACGTCCGAGGAGACACGTATCAAAAACTACCAAAGACCCAATTACAGGAAAAGGCGGAATGACCTGGGTAATCAATCCAGCCAAAGTGGTCACCAGGGTGAAACTTCCTCCAGAACAACAACCTGTGACCAATTTTAAGAAATGGTTCTATGATGGTAAAACAGGTGAAGCAGTCATCAGATCCAACTCAAACGAAGATATCCGCATTCTAGATCCTATGGACATATTCATGTCTGCCTATCTGATCTGAATACTCTTTATGGGAACAAGATACACGTTGGCGCAGGAAATGAATACCTTGAGGAAGGCATGCTTTTTCAGCGAGCTGTCGTGCGAGCAAGAGCAAGAAAGATAGAAATGACGGAGATTATGCTTAGAATTGACACACAAAAAGAAAAGGATGAATCTAGAAAGAAGAAAGCTGCTGAGAAGTCTATGGAGCCGCAATCCTCCTCTCCTCAACCCAGAGATCCATCTTTCGAATCAGATGTTCAAGTTATTCCACCACCTCCGACTTCATCGACATATGAAGTCACGATGGAGGACCCAAAATAAGTGAAGCTATTATTAATGAAACTGAAGCACCGCCTGAACCGACAGCAGATCAAGCTGCATCAAATCTAGAAACCGAAGCTCAAGAATGAAGATCGAACAAGTACGCAACGATCAAGGGGAATATTGTTCGAACTTTTGAGATCGTTGGTACTTGGTTTTAGTAGGTTTGGATAGTTTTGTAATAGTTTACTAGGTTCTAGAAAGTTCAGGGGTTAAAAATGTAACTACAGGGAAACTTCCTTTTAGCGGTGTAATTAAGTATCCAGCGTATTTATTAAATATGTTGGGTAGTCAGTATGTATATATTGGTGCTTAATGAAAAGCCTAGTCCAAGGTTCTTGAACTAGTTTTGGTAATTTCTCTTGTGTTGTGATTATTTTTCTTGTTTATCTCTTGGGATTCCATATACAACACTTGTTATTTGATCCATACAAGAATTTTCATCTTCATCTTTTGGCGTTTCTTAACTTTTACGCATTCAAGCAACTAATCTATAGTTACTTGGGTGATAACAATCAAATCATTGTGATCCGAATCTGTTTTAGGACTCATAGTTTGAAATAGGTTTAATTTAATCCTATGCATGAAACACTTTTTTTAATTCAGATATCTGTTCATGGGGAAGCAACTCTAACCATTCATGTTCTTTATTATACGCCTTTTTTCCCATATCATTGTTCCTCATCAACTCTAGCTCTGATGTTTTCCTTACCATGAACATTTCATGCCTGATGACGATGTGTACCCTATTGATTTAACATGAGTGGATTGGTTTTTTCAAAGCAACAACATTTACAATTCACAATGGATCTGGTTGATTTTGTTGCTGGTCGAATTGTGGGATAATCAGGGAACTCACCACATGCTTGAAACTGTTCTTGTGGTTGTTGTTGGGGTTGGTGAGGCCTAATGTTCCCTGGTGTGGGAATAAACTGATGGAACTGTTGTTATGGCACATTGGGTTGTTGAAATGGTGGTTGAGACATATTCTCGTAACTGGTATTGTTGTTGTGGAAGAGGTTGGGTACCTTGATTGTCCTGATTTCCCTAATTGTCTTGTCTGGATTACTGAGATAACTAATCTCTGATGCTAAATGATCAATTTCTTTTGCAACAGGTTAAACTTACAATTCAGCTTTAAGTATTACTAATTTTTTGCCTGTTGTTTTCTCAATTTCAAGATCAAAAGTCAATAATGATTCTTTGTAGAATTCCTTGTATGATGCATGCAATGTAAAAGTTACCTCCACACACAAAAACAAGAAACAACCTGTGTAATATTGAAACACTAAAATAAAGAATGCACTTTTAGATGTTCTTTTTTTCAAATTTAAAGAAAATAATTAAACTATGACATTAGGTACATTAATTCCCCGGCAACACGCCAACTTGATTGAAGTTAAAAGGTCAATAAAAGTATATTAAAATCATTGTTCCCAATAATACTAGTAAAGGAAACTAGCGTGTCAAATCCACAAAGATTCAATAGAAAGTTTAAAAGCACAAGTGTTTCATGCAATTAAACATTAAAATTCTAAATTAAGAGCTTGATTGATTAGTTATTGAAAGCTTAACAAAACTAAGATTGGGTTTGTAAAAAGTACAGGAGAAGTAACCCCCTTTGGGTTTCGGATTTAATGAATTCACAATTAACAAATTTTAACCTAGTGGGAAGTCGTTAATAGTGAACACATTATAGTAAATCAAGTTATAGGTGTGGAACTAAACATAACAAGTTCTATTCACATATCACCGATTCAATTATATGAAAACGTCAACCAATAACCAAATTGCTAATGATGTAAAGAAACCAAAATCGCATGCATATTAATTTAATGCCTAAAACACAACAAAATCTTTTTGATGTAAAATCACAACTGAGTTCGATGAAAATATAATAGGTTAACGAATCCGATGCTATATACCTTTGTAAAAAGGTCTTTTCAAAAACCCTAAGAAAAAATCCTTTAAAGGTATGCTCTAAAGCACAAATTTTGCATCTTCTACATGTACCAGCGTTAAGACTCGGACGTTGATGACTCTCTAAAACACCAAAGTGGGATGTTGCCAGCATCCCTTAGGCCCCTACCTTACGTCCCGAACACGGGGTTCAATTTCTAGTCGGTTTTCTACAATTTTGTGCTATTTTGGCTCCTTGTTCTTCTGAGCCTCTTTCCAATCCACCTAAATGCTTCCTGAACACATCTTAAAGTTGTTTTTACATGCCAAATAATAACCATATCAAACTAGTTTATTTTACATCAAATTTCACACAAAACTATAGAAAATTACATACATTAAAAACTATAGCTTGACCCGAACATCAATAAATCAGCTATAAAGAGAGTTTCCATATTTATCCATCATCCTACCACGAGTATCAAGTGCTAACTTGTGTGCAACAATTGGAGTGAAATTGACAAAACATCTCTTGTTCCTAAATAAAGAATAAAATCAAATTCAAAGAATTTAACCTACCATTGTGAGTACTCGGCCTAGCGAAGAGTAGTCTAGCATGGCAAATTATAAAGAAATTAACTATTAGGAGATAACAAATTTGTTGAATATTATAGGTGAATAATAATATAAATCAAAAGGATGTATGTTCAAATGCTAAAGTATACCAAAAACTAGTATTCATTCTTTAATAATATTAACATACACTACAAGAAAATGGAGCAATATCGCCGACATATGTCGCTGCTAAAGACCGCCTTTGTCGCTGCTAATACTTTTAGGGGCAATAAGTCGTCGCTACTGATCACGCAGCTAATACTCTGCCGCTAATGCTCGGTAATCGCCACTATGGTGTCGCCCCTAATGCTTTGGGTCGTAGCTTCGCCTAAATCTTCACTAGAGATGGCTTAATCAACTTTCAAACCAAGAAAACACCATTAATATGTTAGTTAACATGTTTGCACTCCAAAGCAAAGCAAAACACTACTTTTTTCTCATTAAAACCAGATTTACATAACATGATTTCTATAATAAACACGACATGATTTAAAAGAGATAAAAAGTAGATAGTGGCCGGAGACAGAGCTTGACGGTGGTGGTGATGGTGTTGCAGCTTGACAGTGGTGGTGAAGTGACGGAGCTTGATGGCGGTGGCCCGGTGGTGGTGGTAATGAAGCTTGACGGTGGTGGTCCGGTGGTGGTGGAGCTTCACGGTGGTGGTGGTCCTGTGGCGGTAGCTTCACGGTGGTGGTGGTTGAGGTTGTTGGTGAGTAGTTGAAAATTAGAGAAGATGAAGTGTAGAAGAAGATGGGTTTGAATAAAGAGTGTGTTTGTTTGAGTCAGGAAAGAACTCAAGCCATTGGATCATCTTGTTGGTATCAGATGAATAAAACGAGATAGTAAACAAGGAATTGCTTGAAGGCTATCGCTTTAATTAATTAAAAACTTGCGTACATCAAAAAGAAATCAGAGCTCACTTATATAGAGAGGATTACAATGGATAAATGCAAAAGACTAGGACTAAACAACAGCTCATCTAAAGAACCAGACTCTAACAAACTTGACGGAGTGCACAACACTTTATTCTAATTCAAATAATCTTCAGAAAGATAAATAAAATAAACTAGCCTTCAAGCATGCAGCTCACGTGCATGAATCAGTTTTCATTACCCTCCCTTGATTCATGCTCCATAACTCCATGCCAATATCGACTGTAGACAAACTTTTCCCTAGAGAGGGAATATGTCAGCACATCTACAAGCTGCTCATTGGTGTTACAGTACACCAGTTTCACTTGTTCTTGAGATACCATTTCTCGAATAAAATGATGCTTGAGTTCAATATGCTTTGAGAGTTTATGCATCACAGGATTCTTGCTCAAATTGATCGTAGATTTGTTGTCACAATACATTGGTGTCGCCTCCTTTTGATCAAACACCCAAGGTCAGCTGGAACTCTTCTTAACCGAACTGTCTGACAAGTGGCTGCAGTAGAAGCAATGTATTCTGCTTCTGTGCTAGATAGAGCCACTGTTGCCTGTTTCTTTGAGCTCCACGCCACTGCACCAGTGGCGGATCCAGCCATTCTCTTGACATAAAAACAAACCATGTTTGGTTTGTTTTATTTCCAAGCCAAGAAAGAACTTTAGTAGCCCCATATCTGTCATCTCGAACATTTGACTCATGCTCTTCTTAAATTCCACAATGAGATTAGGACAAGGGCTAGTGCAGATTATATCATCCACATACAAGCACACATACATTATTTTCTGATTTTCACCTGTCTTGACATATAACGTTGGTTCATTTTCACTTCTGATGCATCCATTATTGATGAGATAACCATCATTTTGGAGTACCAGGCTCTTGGAGCCTGTTTAAGGCCATACAAAGCCTTGTGAAGCTTGTATACATACCTTTCTTTTCCTGTGACACCATATCCTTGAGGCTGCTCAACATATATTTCTTCAGTCAGGTTCCCATTCAGAAAAGTCGATTTGACATCTTGTTGATGTACCTTCCATACCATCTGAGCTGCCACACTTAGAAAAACTCTAATAGTTTCAGATCGTGCCACTGGAGCAAATGTCTCTTGGTAACCAATACCATGTTGTTATCAATAAATCTTGGCGACAAGTCTTGCTTTGTGCTTGAGGATATTCCATCTGGACCAACTTTTGTTTTAAACAGACACTTCAAACCCACCAAATTCTTTCCTTGAGGTAACATAACTAATTCCCATGTTTTGTTTCTTTCAATTGCATCTAACTAAGTAGCCATAGCCTCCTGCCATTCTTTCTTGCCTGCATCCTCATCATAGTTTGTTGGATCTGTAACATTCAAAGTAAACTGACAAGTGTAGGGATCATCGTCTTCATAAACGGTATCAACCTCTTCTGCCCTGGCATAAACATCATGGAGTGATTTAAGTTTGGGTGGAGGTGATGAAGAATTAGTAGGTTGAGTGTTAGAACTTGAGGCTGTAGTAGGTGTTATGGGTGTTTGGTTAGTTGATGTGATAGGGGAGTTAACTTCATTTACTGTAAGTGAGGAGGATTGATGAGTGGGACTAAGAGGTTGGTTATTTTCTTCTGTGTCAAGAGGTGAGATGGGAAAAGGATCAATATAGGCCTGTGGATGTTGAGGTGCAATAATTCCATTGCCATTTTCTTTTTCAATAAAAGTGACATCTCTACGGGTCAGAAACTTTCTTGTGTGAGGATTATAAAGCCTGTAGCCTTTTCTTAGTGAGGAATACCCGATAAATATACACTTCTCAGCCTTGTTATCCAACTTCTTTCTGAACTGGGAAGGTGTCATACCATACGCCACACATCCAAACACCCTTAGGTGTTTAACTCATGGTTTCTTGTTAAACCATGCTTCATATGGTGTTTTGTTTCTTACAGCCTTGGTTGTGGCAATGTTTATGAGGTATACTGAGGTGGCTACGACTTTAGCCCAAAAACAATTTGGCATGCATATGTCTAACCATGGCCATTATAGTTCTATTCTTCCTCTCAACCACCCCATTATGTTAAGGGGTGTAAGGGACTGTGAGCTCCCTTTTGATACCATGATCTTCACAAAATTTGTTGAATTCAGAGGAACAAAACTCTCCACCTCTATCTGACCTAAGAACTTTGATTTTTGCATCACTTTCTTTTTCTACCATAAGCTTAAAGACTTTAAACTTAGCAAATGCTTCTGATTTGTCAGCAAGAAAATATACCCAGCACATTCTAGTATAATCATCAACAAAAAGCAAATAGTAGTGGCTACCTCCCAAACTAGGAACTTGCATAGCTCCACACAAGTCAGAGTGAACTAACTCAAGCCTTTTTGTAGCTCTCCATGGCTTGTATGGAAATGATTCCCTAGCTTTCTTGCCAACAACACATTCTTGACACTTTTCAGCATGTTGTATAGTAGGCAAACCAAACACCATTCTTTTATCATGCAGTAATTTCAAACTTTGAAAGTGATAATGGCCATACCTTTTTTGCCATAGCATAGAGACTTCATTAATAAAGATATCAGAATTGTTATTGCTGGTTCCTGACTTGGATGCATCTAGAAGAAACATGTTATTGTTTTGCACTAGAACTGTCACCAGGATTAGGCCTGTGGACTTGCTTTTATTAACACATTGATCATCATCAAACAATATTGAGTACACCTTTCTCATGAGTTGACCTACACTCAACAAGTTATAACCAGGCTGAGGTGCAAAATAAACATCTTCTAGAAGTCTAGAGTTACCACTTGATGAAGTTATCTTGACTGTTCCCTTTCCTAGGACTTCCAACTCTTTCTTGTCTCCTAGTTTAACCACCATCTTGAAACTATCATCAATATGAGTGAACCTTTCTTTGCAACCAGTCATATGGTTAGAGGCACCTGAGTCTAAGAACCATAGTGAACAACAGTTACTCTTTTGTGCAGCCTCAGTCACAAGTGAAAAATGATCATCAATAACAACCATAAACAGTTTTTTGTCATCTTCACTATCTTCTTCTTTTTTCTTTTGCAACGTTAGCAGTTTGTTCCTGAAGTACAAGGACTAGATGTGACAAGAGGAAATATTGTAACCTACACTAAAGGAAAGGATGCCTCTCTCGGAGACACATCCGTTCGCGATCGCAGGCATCAACATAGAGACAAAGGGACACGACTATTCACTAGAGACGCACCTCTTCAAGACTGATCACATCCACAAGTTCAAAAGTCACAACCATTCGTGAAGAGACACATCTCTACAATACCACCTATTCGTTTAGTATATATAGGGTTCATGTATGTCAATTGTATTCATCACTTTTAATTTAATACAAGCAAGTTTATTGTTCTTTTGATTACCAATTCTTTATATTCAAGATTCGCATGTTCGATTACCAACAGTGGTATCAGAGCAATCATCGATTAGAAGGAATCATCACAACCAGGTTCTTATTTTAAGATTCTGTTGAGTCTCATCAAGTTTTATACTTTGAAAGGGGATCATAATTGCATGTTTTAGGATAAACGTTGAATCATCAAGATTTAGTCTAGCAAGAAACGACCATTCTCGGTCAAAGCAAGAAAAGGCAAGAAAAGTGGGTCGATTAAATTAAGTCCAATTAGCAAGTTGGTTGGATACTTCTTTATCACTCACAATAGAAAGTTAGCAAGAATCTGATCAACAAGTCGGTCAGAACCTGATTAGCAAGTGGGCCAGGGTACCAAAAAACCTGATTAGCAAGTCCATGAGAAACGCAAGAATTTTGTTAGCAAGTTTCCCAGACGCAAATACTAAGTAAGAAATTTGATCTACTCGATGAAGAAAGGGATCATCCGATCACAAGCAAGATAGGCAAGAAAAACAAGTCGAGAAAGAAAGGAGGCATGACAGACAAAGAAGGAAGTGCATCAACTTCACTCCACGAGCAAGGGAATGTGTCTCTTCAATGCCCAAAATTGAAAGAGTCAAATTACACCCAATGGACATTTATGATGGAAACAATCTTGAAGGCATATAGCTTTTTTGGAAATAGTTGTTTCAATGGAAGTGATAAACAAAAAGAAGGCGCATACAAGGAAATCAATTATCTTCCAAACGCTACCGAAAGATGTTTTCATGCAAGTTGCGGAATACGAAAAAGCAAAGGAATGTAACACCTCATAAAAATTCATGTTTGGTAATAAACCGACACATGTATATGCCCTTAGAAATACCTCAAATGAGTTAGCCACTCAACTCCTTAAACGAATCCAAAAATCCAAAAAAAATGTATATTTTTTTAAACCTGACAGTAGCTTACGGTCCGGGATCGTAGCCTATGGTGTAGACTTTCTAGTTAGAAATTATAACTAATGGTAAGCTACGGTCTGGCAACAGTAGCTTACGGTGAGTAATTAGAACTTCACTTTTACACCATTTTAACTTTCAACTATTAACCCTAAGGTCCCTAGACTTTATTATTACATTTCCCTTGCATAAATAAGCCATTTTTCGACCCGAACGACTCCCGTTTAAGGTGATATCTTGTGATTCACCATTCTTGAGTATCACACATCTTCACCGAACCTTAAACCTTACTAGCTTCGGTGATTTAACTCATTAAACCATAAGTATTCGTATCTATCACATTTAAGATAGTAAACGCTTATAAGTCGTAAGAACACCTAGTGTGACACCCGTTAATATTCGGTTACTCGTACTCTTCTTCAATACATCAAGTATTGAACGAAAAGACCAAGTTGTGTCATTATGTCATCGGATATAAGTCAAGGGACAATTCATGAAAATCCACAAAACTATTCTTAAGGGACTAAAAGTGTCAAAACCCCAAAATTCTGTCAAGATGCCACCTCTCCTACAAAATGCCACACTCTTGCAGCTCTTGACACCTTGCTAGACACTTGTGATGATCCTAGAACACCTCTAAGACCTGGCTTCATCTTCACACACCTCCTTGCACTATAAATAGCCACTCAAACTCACTCTTTTCCTTGCTCATTCACTCTTCTCCTCTCTTATTACCCTCTTGGAAGTTCCTGACCATTTAGGAGCTTCCCTTTGAGTTCTAAGTTTCCCTTGGATCACTTGTAAGTGCTCCATCTCTGCTCTTTTCTTTTTATAGGCTTTTAATAGCCAAAAGTCAAGCATTTTCGACAAATGCCTTGACATTCGGTTAAGACCATTATGGTCCAGCCATTGGTCGAAATGAACATGGCTAAGTGATTGTAATTAGGAAGGCATTAACCCCTTAAAGGGGCACCTCCTAAGGATCACGATTACTAGGTCAATTGACGGGTCAAAATAATTGTTTTAAAAAGTTAAACGGGTCAGATTTCATAAAAACCATAATCTGAGTTTATATGTGTTATAAATATGTTTTTGACACTTAAACAAGTTGGTAATAATTATTAGAACATGTGGGAACATGTTCGATCTGTCAATTTCAGTCCTAGAGTTGGTTCGCAATCGAAAGTCACCAAGTTTGACTTCTGCTTTGACTTTCGATTCTGACCCGACTTAGATTAGTTAACTTCTGAATTAAGGTCACATTATGATCATAATTCAATGTAGTATAACCCTCTGAGGTTATATTACATGATCATAATCATAATCTAAGTTTATGCACAAGTTCCGTAAAATGTCAAATTTTGACTAAAATGCCCTTTTTACATGAAAGAAGGTTTTAATCAACAATGGACTATGTTAATGTAATTAGCATATTATGATGTTAATATTCTGATCATAAACTAATTTTAGTATAATATCGTAAACTATACTTTTAAATGACCAAAATGCCCTTTCGGTGCATAGCTTGGTCTTAAACCATAAACCACACTTATGTGTGCTATCTTACTTATATTATATCACAAATTAAGTATTTTTCCAGAATGTTTATGATCATAACATAAGAATACATGCAAGTTCCTTTTATGCGACATATAATTACCAAAACGCCCTTATGAGGCATAACTTCGTTTCAAAACCTTTTCGGGCTTGTAAGTTGATATTCTATTGATATTACAAGTTATTTGAAGTATAATGACATTTAGAAGTTGTTCATGACTCATCCGATTACCCGATATCGCTTATATGCATACGGTTAGGTATATGTAACTAGTTTACGAAAATTAACCGAAATGGGTTAACCTTATCATGTTAATCTCAAATTCTAGAATGTTAATTGTTTATCCATATTATACAAGTTTTGAGTACTTGTTGGGTTTAAACAACATTCTGTCCGATCATCGCTTAATCTAGCGTATCGTACCGTTTTGATCCATTACTCTAGTCGGTCTAAGTCTCTGACTTAAATTAAGACCATTAGCATTTTAATTGGTTAGCTTATGCCTTAATCTAGACTAGAGCCTTCCAGTAAATGCTATCTGCACTTATTATGTTTTGAATACGGCTGAGAATATTAAATCTTGCATTTTATTCAAGACTAGCTCAAGTAAATACTCTTGACTTATTTTCCCTATACGGGCTTGGGTTATGGTAAATTATTACCGATTGGTCGAAATGGGATCAATCGAATGCCGGATTATGGCTAGTAAATCCGCATATTCCATTAGTACAGTTTTGTTTGATAACTTAAACGTTTGGGGTTAACGACCATGTCCTGGATATCCTGGGCTCATTACGTTAGTTAATGGCCACGACCAAAGCACGGGGTGTAGGCATACACCCGACAGCTGCGAATGCTAAATTATTTTTACCCACAAGTTGGGGATAACTCCTTCGTGTGTTCATAAGTGGTGTGTACGTTAATCATGTCTCGGTTTCTGTACTGGGCCCCATATGTATTGACAAACATGTAAAGCTGTTAACAAGGTTACAACGCTGACTTTCCCAGGTTATAAAAGATTTGTGCCCTGTGCACCTAAATGTAATTTTAAAAATGTTTTCAAAATGAGTCAGTCGGGTGTATTTACCAGCGAAAGTTGACGTATTTTCAAAAGACTAAGATGCAGGTACAATACGTCACGATCCTCCTGTGGATCTTTCATTACAAGTCGTCTATATATTATTTTTCATACTTTGAATATTTGGTTTATAATAGTAATTTAAACTCCAAGACTTCCGCTGTGTTGTATTTAATTGACTATGTTGATATCAACTTATGTCACGATATTCCCCACCCGGGCCCACCGGTGTTTGGTTGAAATTACGGGGTGTGACAGGTTGGTATTAGAGCCAAAGTTTGAGAGAATTAAACACTATCCTTCTTGTGTTTAATCTCAAACTTACACAAGCACATTCCTTAGACTTCCGAGTCTAGGCTTTGACCTAGGATTACTCATCTCATTATTAAGTTATTAGTATTGTTTTAAATTTGATTTTTAACAGGAAAATGCCACCAAGAGTAAGAGGAAGAGGCAAAGGACCAATGAGGGGAGGACCCTTAGGACATATCCCTTCTCATCCCCATCACCCAAACCCCTATGAGGATTCGGGGGATTCATGGCCCTTTGCCCAACATTCGCCTACCCACACTCGAAGTTCTTACCACTCGTACCATTCACACCACTCTCACCATTCCCATCAATCTCATCATTCTTACCTTGATGACTTTAATCCAAACCAATATTTAAATACACCTCCAGCCGATCAAAATCAGTTGGACCAACCAAACCCCATGGACGAGGACTCCGACCCAGAAATGCCGTCGTCGGGATCGCATACGCATCCCATAGAAATTTCAAGAGATTCGAACTCTTATGACGGATCGCCGTATCAAGGTCCTAATGATTGGGACCAATATTGGAACCAAATTACCTTTGCTAACACTCCTTCCCATCACTCCCAACCACCTCCTGTGCAAGAAGATATCCACATGGAACAGGTGGACCAACCTCAACTGCCACCTGAACCACCAAGGAGGAGAAGAGGAGCACGTATGTCGGTACGTGCGGGCCAACAGCCGGGATCGCTGCCACCTTTGCCCAAACCTTACCCAACCATTCAAGAGGATCCACAAATGGGTGGACCCCCCAGTGCTTCACCTGTGGTGGAACCGACACCACCACCGGTGGTTCAACCACCACCATCGGGTTTTAATTACCCTATTCCTACATATCCGGATATATCTGGATATATCCGGATATATCTGGATATGATCCTTTTAACCCATCTACGCCAGTAGACTATCAAGTACTTTCGCATGACCCTTATATGCAAACGGTCATGCATAGTGCACTTTACCCGTCTCCTTTCCCACCTGCTTATCTACGTACTGAATATCCAACTTATAGATACCAGTATCCTATGATGCCACAACCACAACCTCCGCCGCAACTCGAGGCCATTAACGAGGCCTTAGAACGAATGAAAGAAATGCAGCAACAAGCGGAGAAGACAGAGAAGACGGCGAATAAGTTCTTCAATAAGCTCTCCAAGTTGGTTAAAGGAAAGAAGGACGAGTGAAGTCTTTTCTTTTATTATGTTTAGTCCCTACGTGGACATTGTTATGTCTTTAGTCCCTGCGTGGACAAGTTATTTCTTTTAGTCATTGCATGGATAATTAGTTTTATTTATTTATTTCAAGTATTGTACTTTCTATTATCATTTAGTGAAATATTTTGGAATTATATATATAGATATATATATATATATATATATATATATATATATATATATACTCATCCTCTTCAAGCGATCGTCTTGATTTTACTCGAAATTTATGATCAGCTATATAATTCCAAAAGATCTTAATGATTTTGAAAATCCATATTAATTGGCCAAATTATAAATGATAGTTAAGGATGAATAGCCTTCTATGATGATAGTTAAGGAAGAATTATCCTTCTATCCAGAGGTGGTGGACTATGTTCAAACCTCCAAGTCGTTAAGGTCAATGCGACCGTGACTATTAATCGACTATTAAGATACTCCTATGTTAACATTCAAGAATGTTTATACTCCTGGTAGTGTGACTTGAGGTGTGACAATTGGCAAAATTCCGATAATTCTGTACAACTTGAACAACTAGTACATTGTCTATTTATCGTATAACATGACTTAATGTTTTATTTTAAGTCTTAAAAGTCTAGGAATTTAACCAAATTATAGTTTGGTATGATAATCGATTCGTCATGATCACCAATTATAAAACCATATCCTAGACGAATGACAACGAAGCGAACATGTATTAAATATCCGAACTAGTTACGGTACAATCTAATATGGTAGAACTAAGATATAAAATATTTCTGCACTATTATACCATAACAATTTTATATAAAATACCAAATTGTCCAAGTCTGCAGCAAAATTGAGCAGTTCTGCAGCAAAATTCAGCAATTGTCCGAAAAAGCCAAAAATAAATATTTTTAGCTAAAGAATAATGGTGGGTGTTAGAAATAGTATAAAACTCATATATAAATCTTATTATTTAAAGCTAAATGGTTTGTTCAATAAAAATCTGACAACAAAGCCGGTACCAGAACCAAACTCAAAATGACAAAATTACTAGTCTGGAGAGCTAGATTAATTAACGGGATAATAAAATTTGAACTAGAATTAATATGAACATAAAATTTTATAAGTAACACTATATATTAGTATATTACCCGGT
Organism: Scalesia atractyloides; assembly: GCA_947069175.1. NCBI lineage: Eukaryota > Viridiplantae > Streptophyta > Magnoliopsida > Asterales > Asteraceae > Scalesia > Scalesia atractyloides. The sequence goes on along the minus strand of CAMTDV010000003.1, from coordinate 12,408,441 downwards.
ACAAGACCCGAACCAACTTTATCAACCGAACAACGAAACAACAAGACTAATAAATTATTTTGGCCTACTATAACATCACTTTAAAGTGTTGGGCCATTAGTTTTTAAAAAAAACTTATATATAAATTTATTAAAGTTTACAAAAGTTATAAAAAATTATATATATTTGTAAAAAAAATATATACCAAACATCCTCACGGCAATATGGGGTATTTCCCCAATGCCACTAATATTTCAATCGTGTGTTGGTACATTGTAGGTTAGTTTAGTGTATAATGGTGTAAGATTATAACCATAAAATCAAAACCAATACCTCATTCATCTAACTTACATTTTCACAACAAAAAAAAAAAAACTCAAGAACACTCTCACTTTTGCTCTCAAAAATTGGCCAAGCTTCATCATCTTCACCTTCATTTAAAAAAAAAAAATCAAACATAAGAATCTCAAGCTTGCATGAAGATCTAAGAAGCTTGCAAGGATTAGGAGCTCACTTTGAAAGCTTGGAACTCTTGATCAATCCATTTTCTTCATCTCTTATAACATCCCTAGCCTTGTGCTAGTAGAAAGTTCTTAAGCCTTGTGTTATACTTTTTTTTATTTTATAAAGTTTCACAAGATCATCATAAAAATTATATAAAACCCACTTAAAAAACACTAATAAATCAAAAATAACTAACATAATCATGTCATTTTGTTGATAAATTTTTGATGATCGTGAACTTGTTATGAGCTAGTAAACTTGAATTTTGCAAAATTATGAATAAAAAGATGATCTAAACACATGCATGTATAGATTAGCAAGATTCATTAATAAAATATGTCATAAACATAATCTCATATTTTAAATATGATTATACATGTATTAGATCATTAAAAAAAATTATGATTTAAAAATTTTGTATAAAAGTTATAATAAAGTTTCTATATTAAAAAAGATTAAAAATTATACCAAGTTCATGACATTTTGTTAATATATTTACATAAAAATTGTGATGGATGATGATTTGAGTTAGTTTATTACTTAAGACATGTTTATAAAAACATGGAAACTTATATTTTTAAAGGAAACTACCGCAAATTTTTATAAAAATTAATCTTGATTAAGATATGATTAAACTAAAGATTTGGTGGTTAAAAGAGATTAGGAACTTTAATCATGTTTAGATAAAGGATTTGAATAAAAAGTTAAGAATATAATTACTTATATTTTCTTAAACTAAAAATGAGATAAATATATATATTTAAACCACCTTATATGTGCACATGTATTTTTGTATAAAAATATGTTTAAGTGTTCAACTTTTGACAAAATAATATATATCGGACGATTTGGACAAACTCAGACAATTCGGACAAAATAAAATATATGGTATAAACCAAACAAACGACAAAAATGAACGACGCGAATCTAACCGTCAAAACGAACAAATAAACCGATACACTTTATATTTACTAGGATTTATAAAAACTTAACTTATAACTAATAGTTTTTACAAATAATTTTTTATAAGTTATAAAAGTTTACTGGTAAGTATTTTAAAAACTTGGATAAGCCCAACTAAACAATTATTAGACAAAGCCCATTTTTATAAAAATTAATTTGGCTAAACTTATTTTTATAAAGTATATAGACTAGCCCATTTATATAAACTAGTTGGGCTAAGGCCCACTTTTATAAAATTAACTTGGGCTAAGCCCACTTTTATAAAATTTACAAGTGTTAGGCCTATTTGTATAAAAATCAAACTTGGGCTATGGTCCACTTTTATAAAAATAAAATTTGGGCTAAGCCCACTTTTATAAAAGTTTACATGGGCTAGACCCATTTTAATAAAAGATAATTTTGGGCCAAGCCCACTTTTATAAAGAAATAGATTTTTAAAGTGACCTTTGGTCCTACACTTGAAACAAGTAACTTTGGATTTATCAAATCCAAGTTTCCCATCCAAACCTCCCAAATTTTCTTTACAAGTGATTTCCATAAATCTCTGTGCTCGTCGAACGATCGAGGCCATACACCATTTTATATCAATGAACTCCATTTCAGCTGGATCAATTTGATTGTAGTCTTCACGTGTCATCTCTGAGTTTCCAATCTTTCCAGCAACAAGACTGTGATATGACTCAATAACTGAAGCAAGTAGAGACATATGTTGTTTTGTCGTCTTTTCGTCAAAATTTTGTGCGTTCTGAAAGTCAACGGCAATGTTGCTTTGCAGAATCTTTGACTTGCATTGGATGATGGTGTGGCTTGATTGTTCTGAGATTGATTTGATCCGAAAGAAGATTGTTGACTAGAAGGTGTATTCGGATCAACTGTTGGGTATGATTGGAAACCACTTGACTGAGTTGGAGGTGTGCTTGGTGAGCTATATGCACTGAACGCAGTTTGAATCTTTGGCGCTTGGATTTGAGCAACATAACTGTTTTTGAAATAAAGATTCACATCTTGTTGCATTTGAACAATCTTGTTTTTGGCCATCTTTTGCATCTCTAATTCATGACCTTCCAATCTCTCTATAAAGCGAGGCAACGAGAAATTGTTGTATTCTACTACATTCTTCAAGATGGTTAAGTTAGTTGACCATTCACCTTGTGGCAGAGAATCAACTAGCTTATCAACAAGCTCTTCATTTGTCTTCACAATTCCCATTCTCTTCATATGAACCACCAGATGACAGTATCGCTCAATCAGTTGCTTAACCGTTTCTCCTTTGATCAATGTGAATACATCAAACTCTTTGCTTAATAATGCCCTTTTGCTTTTGCGGAGTTGAGCACTACCTTGAAATTTGAGTCGAAGAGCATTCCACAAAGATTGCGCATCATCATCATGCTGCAGTAAAGCCAAGATGTATTCTTTGATCGATTGCTGAAGAATGTTCATCATTTTCTTTTCGTTGGTAAATCTTTCTCGTTCAACATCAGAGAATTGGGCGAGGGTCTTTTCAAGTCCATTTTCGCCAACTGGTGCGATGTATTTTGCCTTGATTGCAAACTAGCAAGTAAAATTGTTAGCTTGCACCCAGTTCATAAACATCTCGCTCCAGCTATCAATGTCTTCCAAATTCATAAGCTTTGGAGGTTTAGTCATTGTTCCCATTTCATTCTCTAAATTGATGCTTTGAGCTGCTACAGTGGTAACAACCGATGTGGCGAACGCATTGTAAAATTCCTCAGACATTTTTCCTGTAAAAAATTAGAACACACTTCTCGAAAACAAACAGATCAGATTAGACAACTTTTTGTGCGGACAAGAAATTTCGTACGAAACAAGAATTTCGCACGAAACAAATATTTTCTACGATTCAAATTATCTCACAAGAACTTCGATTTCGTACGAATCAATTCCATTTTTTTATATGAAACAAGTGTTTTTAACTGACAGAATTTTGTGCGGATGAATTTTGTATGGATCAAGTCATTTAGTACGAAACAATTTGAAATTCTGAAAAATTTTTCAAGATTATGTATGAACTTTAAGTTCGTATGAATTCTAAACTGGTTCGTACCAAAATCAAGAACACTTAATTCATGCGAAACTCGTACGAAACTGATTCAAACTTCTAACTGACCAAATTTTATGGATTACAACATGATTTAGTTAAATTTTATGTCCAAATTATGGTAACAAAAACATTTAAAAAACCAAAAAGAGTTTTGTGTAAAAAGAGTGATCATAGTAAATCAAAAATGATAGTCACAATATGCTAAAGAGTTGTATTGTTTTAAAGTAATTAAGCAAGTCTTACTATGGATATGCCAATAGACTTCACTCGTTCAGAAAATTGTATTTGAGATATAAACCTAAAAAATACAAAACTGATTAACTTGTGTATTAACATCTCTCGGATATATGGACTTAGTACTCCGAAATTTCGTTTGAGAGAATGCCAGATTCTGCGATACTAGGTCTTTATATGTGATTGATATCTGGGGTATTATTCGAGTTCTTCTGATTTTGCGGAAGCAATGGCCTAGAACTCATATAATACTTTCGCATTATTTCCTTGAAAGTTGCATAAAAATTACTATGACTTAAGCAATTATGACATTTGCAGTACAAAAGATTCCTTAATGGAACACCACCTAAAGACGAGCCTTCATCTCTTTGTCTGTACGGTGGTACTAACCTGAGCTCTCGAGGTCTCACATTCACCCTATATACAGATATCAATTCAATATATTCACATGTAATATGACATTCTGGGAATCTCGATACGGGGGTATATTCTGAGATGGGAAACATAGTTATTTCATGTTCATAATAATACCTTAACATATCTTGAAACAGTTGAGAAACGAGAAGAAGTTTAAATGGACAAATATATTGGCAATCTAGGTAAATTCTTTTAAAAGCTTGAAAGGTGTTTCTAGACTAACGGTACTGATGACTTATATGAATGCTTGAAATGATCCTTTGAAAAACACAAAATTCATAAAAATGTTATTAATCATTGAAAAATTTCTTCAAACCTAAAAAGATTTTTAGTTTTCTTATTTTGATAGTTTTAATTTTTGTTTATGATGATAAAAACACTGATGTTTGGAATCATAGCAACATCTTGCTGTAGAAAGCTTGGAATCATGGGTTGGGAACTAATTTTTAGCAACAAAAGTTTACTCAAATGTCAAGAAAGTTCATTAACTTGGACTGGGAAAACAAATTGGAGAAAGATTGAGAAGAAGGAATCGAAGAAAACTGAAGAAAAAGAAGCTCGGATCGCTGAACGTTCAAGAATAGCATCTTTGAGGAGCTTTCAGTTTTTAAAGCGACGTCCTCTGACTGATCAAATGCCTATTGCTTCTGAGGAACGTCGAAAGCCGTTAAAGAGATTCTTTGGGAGTTAAAGTCAAATCAAATTGAAGTTTTGAAGATTATCCAAACTACGGCAACATCGAAGGGGGAGTTTGTTGTTGCATAATGTCTATTGCCTATGTCTAGGATATATCTGTATTGTTTATAAAGTTTACAAGTTAGTGTTTGGATGAGAAAATGTAAAGTTTATATGTTTTTACACTGTGATTCGCACGAAACAGATGTGTGTTTCGTACGAGTGAGTCACTCGTACGAAATACTATTTCCTACGAATCATAGATGTTTGTTAGTGCACGGACTTCGATACGAGTCATGTCGACCTATAAATAGGGAAGTGTTGTGTTAGAGCTGGTACGAATTTGTCATTTCATACAGCGAAGCTCTGTCAGTTTGTTTACTTGCGTCTGTAACTTGAAAGTCTTTTATACATCAGAAGCATTAAACAGTAAGTATTATCTTGTTTGTCATATCTACCTCTCTAGCAATGAATTCCGCCTCTGCTAGTTGAGCGAGATCAGGTCGATTGCTCATTTCGGGAGCTCGATCCCTATTCACACTTTGACCACCAGATAGTTATCATTGGCCACCCCGAAGGTGAGCACATTGTGGAGCACCATGTTATACAACCTAACGTGGTAGATCCTTTTGCTGTCGACATCGATGGAGATGACGATGTCATTCCTATTGTTCACGTAGATCACCTTGAGGATGATCTAGGTATCAGAGATGATTTTGATATTGCACTACTGGAGGTAGCTCCACATGAGCCTGATGTCAATGATATTACCTCATCTGCTCCATTGTCTCCGAGATCACCCCCACCCGAGCCCTCACCTGATACTGCTCTACCACCACTTCCATATACTTTTCCCACTGTTGATGATTCTATTACACCCACTTTTGTTGATCCTATACCATCTGATGCTATCACTACTGGTCACATCTACCCATCTGGACCATCTCAGTATTTACCTGGAGACGTTTCATTTGCTACTGATCGTTTCACTCCTCATCCTTTGTCTGGACCTTCACGTTACTCTTTGGGAGGTACATCCTACTCATCTGAGCAGCCACCGTTTCACCATGTTGATGGATCATTATATATACCGCGTATACCCATTCCAGATCCTTTTATCACATCTGATCCTTATGCATCTTCTTACACTGCAAGACCCTCCCGAGTTATGTACCCTGAGTCTAGTCAGTATGCGAGTAGACACCATCCCTATTCACGACCACCCACTGTTGGAGGACCATCATACCCATCATCTCACCATACCGGTATTTACATTCGATCACCTCCACCTGGTATGAGCCTATCTGATCCCTATCATCCCAGTCATTTGCCACCTACCACTACCGAGTTTCGAGTCACGTCTTCTGAGATACAGATTAGTATCTTATTTCGCCGTATCCATGAGCTGGAGGCTCAGAGTTCCACTTTGCGAGCATCTCAGAGTACTCCATCTTTGTCATCTCAGTTACCAACATTACCGACTTCGACACCTCCCGTGACACCATCTCTACCGACGACATCATCACCACCTTCGCCTGTTATACCACATCCACACTCTCTAGTGCAGAGTGTATTTCCATCCCACGAGGTTTGAGTCCGTTCGCTCGAGGAGGAGGTCGCATATCTCCGGAGGATCATCCGTTCATCTCCACCTCCACCTCCACTGTCTGTCTAGTTGGTATATGGTCATATCTCTAGGGTAGGTACTCATACCCAGTTTTGCTGAAGGTTGAAGTTTTTGAAGATATATATATGTCGTCAACTTGAAGATTTTGAAGAACGATGTGAACAAAAATATCTACTTTATAATGTATTGTGTATGACTTGTTTATCGGAGTGTTATAACTCCGAGTTATTTTTGTATCTTCACAAAAATGATGTATCAAGTTGACAGTATATATATAATGGTTGATGTTTATCTTTTATTTATGCATTGTTGATTGTTCATTTTTATGTATCTATTATGGTGCTTATAATATGGATACTATACATAAAATTGAATTATATCAATATTATATACACTTATACTATATAATACTAATCCATGAAAGACAATATTTGTTTCAAATATACGTCTAATCACTTCTATATGTTTCATATATGAAGATCATGGCATCTAGAGGAAGAGGTAGAACCCGAGCTAGACCATCGCCATTACCTACAACCCAAGCCGAACTCGATGCTCTAGTGAATCAACGAATAACTGAAGCACTTGCACATCACTAGCGCAATGCTAAGCCAAGGGTTCAAGAACCACCAAGAGTTCAGATGCCCGTAAATGGTTTGTTATTTATAATATTACCAAAGTATGATCATTAATATTTATTTCTAACAATATATATTATTGATGATTCTTGAAGTCTAACTATTTCAGGATGTACATACAAACAATTTTTAGATTGCAAACCCTTGAATTTTGATGGCACAGGCGGTGCAGTAGCCTTTGTGCGTTGGACAGAAAAGTCGGATTCCGTGATTCATATGAGTAACTGTTCTACCAACCAGATTGTGTCATATTTATCAGGCTTATTTATGGATGAAGCATTGTCATGGTGGAATTTGCAAGTACAGACGCTTGGAGAAGTAGTTGCTTATGCTATTACTTGGGATAGACTGAAGGATATGATGAGAGAGAAATACTATTCTAGAGCCGAGTTAAAGAAATTGGAAACCGGATTTTGGAACTTATCCATGCTAAGACCCGATGTGTATGGTTATACACAGTGTTTCCATGATCTTTCGCGAGTCGTTCCATATATGGTAACCCCTGAATTCAAACGTATGGAACGATATATTTGGGGATTATCTCCAGAAATTCGAAGTATGGTTACTTCGTCACATCCAACAACCATCCTGAGGCAATTACGATTGCAGTAAGCCTTACCGAAGAAGCGGTGAGAATGAATAAGTTCGAGAAAGAATGCGGAGATGCCCAAGGAAACACATGTAGAATCAACCTCACATTCGAATAAGAGAAAGTTTACACACTTCAAGAAAGGTTCCCGACCGAGTAATAAGAAGAAAGAAACCCCCATAGCAAAAGGGAAAAAAGTATTTGTGGCAGCAGCGGAGACAGAACCGAGAGGTTATACAGGAAATGCACCTAAGTGCAACAGGTGCAATTATCATCATTATGGTGGATGCCGAACCCCCAAATGTGATAAGTGCGGGAAGTTGGGACACCGCACCGAAAGCTGCTAGAGTAATAACAAAGGAAACAAGGATGAAGGCAAGAACGAAGGAGGCTATGGAAATGGAAACGACCGAGGAAGAAATCAAAGTAGTTATGCTTGCGGTGAAATAGGCCATTTTAGAAAGAATTGCCAAAAAGAGAACAAAGGCCACGTGCGAGCCTTTGTAATAGGAGCTCACGAGGCACGTCAGGATCCGAATGTGATCACTGGTATGTTCCCTGTCAATAATCATTTCGCATCTATTTTATTTGATACTGGCGCAGATTTTAGTTTCATATCTTTAGAGTTTAAAGATATACTTGAACTAAATTCAAATAAGTTGGATATTCCATTAACTATCGAACTAGCAAATGGAAAGATAATTGAATCTGATGAAATTATTAAAGGATGTTCTTTAGAGTTAGGCGGACAAATATTCTACATTGATTTATTACCCATCTAGTTAGGTAGTTTTGATGCTGTAATCGGTATGGATTGGTTATCCAATAATCAAGCCGAAGTCGTGTGTTGCGACAAAATTATTCGCATTCCACTTCCTAATAACGAAACACTTCTTATACATGGCGAGAAGAGCGAAACGCCATTGCAAATTATTTCTTGTATGAAAGCTCAAAAGTGCTTGAGAAAAGGATGTATAGCATTCTTAGCACACATTGTTGTGAAGAAATCCAAGGAACCAAAACTTGAGGAGATCCCTGTTGTTAAGGAATTTCCTGAAGTCTTCCTAGAGGACTTGCCAAGAATACCACCCCAACGACAAGTCAAAGTTCGCATAGACTTGATTCCAGGAGCTGCACCTGTAGCGAAATCACCATACCGATTAGCTCCTTCGGAAATGCAGGAGTTGTCCACACAACTTCAAGAGTTGTCGGACAAAGGTTTTATTAGACCAAGCTTCTCACCTTGGGAACTCCAGTTCTATTCGTAAAGAAGAAAGATGGAAGCTTTAGATTATCGAGAATTGAACAAACTCACGATCAAGAATGGGTATCCGTTACCGAGGATCGATGTTCTGTTCGATCAACTTCAAGGATCAAGTTTTTACTCGAAGATTGACTTAAGGCCAGGATACCATCAACTTAGAGTGCAGGAAGAAAGTATTCCAAAGACAGCATTTCGAACCCGTTACGGTCACTACGAGTTCCTTGTTATGCCATTTGGTCTAACAAATGCATCGGCAGTGTTCATGGACTTAATGAACCATGTGTGCAAGCCTTATCTCGATAAATTTGTGATAGTATTCATTGATGACATATTGATATATTCACGAAATAAGAAGGATCACGAACACCATCTTAGGACCATTCTTGAATTGTTAATGATGGAGAAACTGTATGCAAAATTCTCTAAGTACGAATTTTGGTTTCGTGAAGTCCAATTTCTCGGGCATGTAGTCAACGATAAAGGCATAAATGTCGATCCATAAAAAATAGAAGTCATTAAGAATTGGAACGCACCTAAGACACCCACCAAAGTACGCCAAATTTTAGGATTGGCGGGTTATTATCGGAGATTCATTGAGAATTTTTCAAAGATCGCTCAACCACTAACCTCCCTAACTCAGAAAGATAAAAAGTTTGATTGGGGAGAGAAACAAGAAGCAGCTTTCCAACTGCTAAAGGATAAACTTTGTGATGCACTGATTCTGTCATTTGCGGATGGCATAGACGACTTTGTAGTTTATTGTGACGCTTCACATCAAGGTTTAGGATGTGTATTAATGCAACGAGAGAAAGTTATTGCATACGCATCACGCCAATTAAAAGTTCACGAAAAGAACAATACCACACATGACCTAGAGCTAGGTGCAGTGGTATTTGCGTTAAAAATTTGGCGTCATTATCTTTATGGCACCAAGTGCACAATCTTTAACAATCACAAAACTCTTCAACATATATTTAACTAGAAAGAGTTAAATATGCGCCAAGCTTGAATTGTTGAATGACTATGATTGTGAAATTAAATACCATACGGGCAAGGCGAATGTTGTCGCAGATGCTCTAAGTTGAAAGGAACGAGTAAAGCCTATTCGTGTACGATCATTAAGACTCACCATTCACAATAACCTTACCACTCGAATTCACGACGCTCAACAGGAAGCCCTAAAGAGCGGAAATTTTAAAGAAGAGATGCTTAGAGGTATGGAAAAACAATTAGAACCAAATGAGAACGGAACTTTGTATTTTGCAAACAGAATTTGGGTTCCTCTTTTTGGTAATCTGCAAAACTTAATCCTAGATGAAGCCCATAAGTCCAAATATTTGATACATCCCAGAGCGGATAAAATGTATCACGATCTTAAAGAATTCTATTGGTGCCCTAATCTCAAGAAAGATATTGCAACTTATGTTGGAAAATGTCTAACATGTGCAAAAATTAAGGTCGAATACCAAAAACCTTCAGGATTATTACAACAACCTGTCACTTCGAAATGGGAACAAATTTTATGGATTTCATAACAAAATTATCGAGGACCTCTCGTGGTCACGACATAATTTGGGTAATTGTTGACCGACTAACCAAATCAGCTCACTTCTTACTGGTACGTGAGAAAGATAAAACCGAGAAGTTAGCTGAACTTTATCTTAAAGAGATTGTGGCAAGACATGGAGTGCCTGTTTACATAATCTCTGATCGAGATGGTCGTTTCATATCAAGAATTTGGCAATCATTTCAAAAGGCTTTTGGATCTCGCTTAAATCTAAGTACGGTCTTTCATCCCCAAACAGATGGGCAAAGTGAATGCACCATTCAAACCTTAGAAGATATGCTTCGTGCTTGTGTAATTGACTTAGGCGGAAATTGGGATACTCACTTGCCTTTAGTGGAGTTCTCATATACAATAGTTATCACACTAGTATCCAAGCTGCTCCATTTGAAGCATTATACGGACGTAAATGCCGATCTCCGTTATGTTGGGCAGAAATAGGAGACAAACAAATGATAGGTCCAGAATTAATTCAAGAAACTACGGATAAAATATTTAAAATCCAAGACCGTATTAAAGCCGCTCAGGATAGACATAAAAGTTATGCGGATAAACGCCGCAAACCTTTGTCCTTTGAGATTGGAGACAAAGTGCTATTAAAGGTCACGCCTTGGAGGGGCGTAGTTAGATTCGGGAAGCGAGGAAAACTTAGCCCGAGGTATATAGGACCATACGAAATCTTGGAGAAGATTGGAACAGTCGCATAGCTGAAATTGCCTGAAACACTTAGTAACGTTCACGACACTTTTCATGTGTCAAATCTTAAAAAGTGTCTTTCAGACGAGTCACTTATTATCCCCACGGACGAAATTCATATAGACGACAAACTCCATTTCATCGAAGAACCTGTCAAAATTTTAGATTTGAAAGTTCAGAGAACAAGGAGGAGTCGTATCAAATTAGTCAAAGTCCATTGGAACTCAAAGCGCGGACCTGAGTTCACTTGGGAACGGCAAGACGAAATCAAAAGAAAGTATCCCCACTTGTTTGAGAAATCCTACGCAAAAGATGACACGACTTAAATTTCGGGACGAAATTTTCTTGAACAAGGGGAGAATGTGACAATTGGCAAAATTTCGGTAATTCTGTACAACTTGAACAGCTAGTACATTGTCTATTTATCGTATAACATGACTTAATTCTTGATTTTAAGTCTTAAAAGTCTAGGAATTTAACCAAATCATAGTTTGGTATGATAATGATTCGTCATGATCACGAATATATAAAACCATATCCTAGACGAATGACAACGAAGCGAACATGTATTAAATATCAGAACTAGTTACGGTACAATCTAATATTGTAGAATTAAGATATAAAATATTTCTTCACTATTATACCATAAAAATTTTATATAAAATACCAAATTATCCAAGTCTGCAACAAAATTCAGCAATTCTGCAGCAAAATTTAGCAATTGTCCGAAAACCCAAAAATAAATATTTTTAGCTAAAGAATAATAATGGGTGTTAAAATAGTATAAAACCCATATATAAATCTTATTATTTAAAGCTAAACGGTTTGTTCAGTAAAAACCTAACAACAAAGCCGGTAACAGAACCGAACTCAAAATGACAAAACTACTCGTCTGAAGAGCTAGATTAATTAACGGGATAATAAAAATTGTACTCGAATTAATATGTACATAAAATTTTATAAGTAACACTATATATCAGTATATTACCCGATATAAGACCCGAACCAACTTTATCAACCGAACAACGAAACAACAAGACTACTAAATTATTTTGGCCTACTATAATATCACTTTAAAGTGTTGGGTCATTAATTTTTATAAAAACTTACATATAAATTTATTAAAGGTTTTAAAAGTTATACAAATTATATATATTTGTATAAAAAAATATATACCAAACATCCTCACGGCAATATGGGGTATTTCCCCAATACCACTAATGTTTCAATTGTGTGTTGGCACATTGTAGGTTAGTTTAGTGTATAATGGTGTAAGATTATAACCATAAAATCAAAACCAATACCTCATTCATCTCACTTTCATTTTCACAACAAAAAAAAACTCAAGAGCATTCTCACTTTTGCTCTAAAAAATGGGCCAAGCTTCATCATCTTCACCTTCATTTAAAAAAAATCAAACACAAGAATCTCAAGCTTGCATGAAGATCTAAGAAGCTTGCAAGGATTAGGAGCTCACTTTGGAAGCTTGTAACTCTTGATCAATCCATTTTCTTCATATTTTAGATCATCCCTAGCCTTGTGCTAATAGGAAGATCTTCAGCCTTATGTTATACTTTTTTTTATTTTATAAAATTTCACAAGATCATCATAAAAATTATATAAAAACCCATTTGAAAAACACTAATAAATCTAAAATAACTAACATAATCTTGTCATTTTCTTGATAAATTTTTGATGATCTTGAACTTGTTATGGGCTACTAAACTTGAATCTTGCAAAATTATGAATAAAAAGATGATCTAAACACATGCATGTTTAGAATAGTAAGATTCATTAACAAAATATGTCATGAACATAATCTCATATTTTAAATATGATTATACATGTATTAGATCATTAAAAAAATTATGATTTAAAAATTCTGTATAAAAGTTATAATAAAGTTTCTATATTAAGAAAGATTAAAAATTATAACAAGTTCTTGACATTTTGTTAATATATTTATATAAAAAATTGTGATGGATGATGATTTGAGTTAGTTTAATTACTTAAGACATGTGTATAAAAACATAGGAAACTTATATTTTTAAAGGAAACTATTGCAAATTTTTATAAAAATTAATCTTGATTAAGATATAATTAAACTAAAAATTTGGTGGTTAAAAGTGATTAGGAACTTTAATCATGTTTAGATAAAGGATTTGAATAAAAAGTTATGAATATAATTACTTATATTTTCTTAAACTAAAAATGAGATAAATATATATTTTTTTTGATAAAATATATATTTTAAACCACCTTATATGTGCACATGTATTTTTGTATAAAAATATATTTAAGTGTTTAACTTTTGACAAAATAATATATATCGGACAATTTGGACAAACTCAGACAATTCGGACAAAATAAAATATATGGTATAAACTAAACAAACCACAAAAAAGAAATGAATAAAATAGTCGACGCGAATCTAACGGTCAAAACAAACAAATAAACCGATACACTTTATATTTACTAGGATTTATAAAAATTATAACTAATAGTTTTTACAAATAAATTTTTATAAGTTATAAAAGTTTACTAGTAAGTATTTTAAAAACTTGGATAAGCCCAACTAAACAATTATTAGACTAAGCCCATTTTTATAAAATAAATTTGGGCTAAACTTATTTTTATAAAGTATATGGACTAGCCCATTTATATAAACTAGTTGGGCTAAGGCCCACTTTTATAAAATTAACTTGGGCTAAGCCCACTTTTATAAAATTTACAAGTGTTAGGCCTACCTATATAAAAATCAAACCTGGGCTAAGGTCCACTTTTATAAAAATAAACTTTGGGCTAAGCCCACTTTTATAAAACTTTACATGGGCTAGACCCATTTAAATAAAAGATAAATTTGGGCCAAACCACTTTTATAAAGAAATAAATTGGGCTAATCCATTTAATAAAAACTAACATTGGCCTAAAGCCCACTTTGATAAAACTAAACTTGGGCTTATCAAATTTTTATAAACTATATTGGGCTAGACCAAATCTTTCATTTTAACTTTGGCTAGGCCCACAAACATGAAACAAATTCGGCTAGGCCCACACAAAGTAAGCAAATTTGGGCTAGGCCCATATCTAATGAATTATTAGATTAAGTTATTTACAATTAAATTATGGACTACGTCCATTTACATATAACCAATCTAATATATATATATATATATATATATATATGAAAGAAATATATATATGATTATCAAATAAAGAAAAACCAACAATTACAAGTATGAAATTCGAGATAAAATATTTGTACGAAAAACAAACGAAAGCCTAAGTGTCTAATAGACTAGAACACTTCTAGGTCGAAAAAGGAACGAAGTGTCAGGAACCCAATAGAGATTTGTACGGAACGCAAATCAGTGAGTTCATGTTTCCCCTTTTATTTTAACGTTTTTATGGTTTTAAACATGCGGGGATGTATACATGTTACAATTAATAGCTGGGAAAAAGAAAATATTTAGATCACATGTGAATAAGGCTCAAGCATTGGGACCATTAATGAAAGACAAGTACCGAGGCACAAGGGGATAGATCTATTGGGTTTGGGCGAGCCCCACTCTATTACGACAATAATAACAGATCATATTAGAGTGCTTTTGTGTCTAAAACGAGTGTCTCAGACACATAATAAATCATGAAGGTTTGGTTGCCACCTTATTCGGCATATAGATTAGTGTCCTTGCAACACACTAATGATCTTACAAGTTTCATTAAGCTATATTAAACAAGTTTATTTCAAATGTTTTTGATAATTCATTTGATACAAAATTTATAACATAAATTCAACAGGTTTTGTTGACATTTTATTTCAAAACTACATGTATTACAGGAAACTAGTGGATGGCCTTCGGGGAAAATCTTGTTCATTTGTTTAGAAGTCAAGATGTTGTGTTTCATCCAGTCTTTGTTGTTATGTTTTATAAACTTATGTCTAAATTTTAAATAATGTTGTTAAACTTGTGGTTTGTTTTAAAGACAAAAGTTTATATGTGAATTATGGTTAAATAAAAAGTATGGATGAATGTTTTGTAATGTAATACAATTGTCGTTTACTTGGTTGAATGCAACGATTGCCGCTCTGGCCACACCTCACGACACGCTTTCGCTAGATCGAAAATCGGGGTGTGACAGACCTGGTATCAGAGCATCAATTGTAGTGAAGCAAGATTCTTTTGAGTCTAGTCTACAATTTCAAAATGCTATTTTATAAATTTTTTTGAGTTGTTTATAAAAATTGAAATAAGTATTTTTGGTTTGTCATCCCGGGGAGAACTGTCCACTAGTATCAAATGTTTAAAACAAAAACAATAGTGCAAGGTCATTATACAAAACTAGTCTATGAGAGATAGACACAATAACAGTAAGTTGAGTTGAACTTATGATTAGAAAAACTTACATTGAAACTTAGTAATTGCCCGATTATTTATCTTTAAACAAAAATTATTTATTAACAAAAATAAGTTATACCGGATTATGTTTGCTAGGACCATGTCTTCCGATAGTTGCCTTTCAGAAACCGAGTCTATGAGTTCTGACCCTGAGGAACCACACTAACCGTCTAGGTAAATGGACTATGTCCTAACCTATTATATAGCCTATGTGATCAAATTTGATCACGGCTAATATCATCAATGCGATGATAATAATTAAACATCCATTAGTGATGTAGTGCCTACGGGCCATAACTAAACATCAATTAGTGATGTAGTGCCTACGGGCCATGATTAAACATCTATTAGTGATCAAATGCCTACGGGCCATGATTAAACATCCATTAGTGATTTAGTGTCCACGGACCAGAATTAAACATCCATTAATGGCGATTTGCTTTTGTGCAATATTATATTGTCAATTAAGACAACGACAGTTGTAACCTTATGGTTCCCTGTCCAAGGTCGTGAGTTATACTCAAGCCTCATAGTCTATATGATCTATGAGATCATGACTAATATCATCAAGTATGATGATTATTTACCTTAACATCTAGTTGATGTTAATTGATTTATTTACAGGCCAATGTGTTGTATTTTTATGTCATTAGTGAGAGGCCAATGTGCCGCATTCTTATATGTCCTTAATGACAAGCCAATATGCCATAATTTAATGTCCTTGGTGACAAGCCTATGAGCTATTTATAACTGTCTAATGACAATGACAGTTGTGACATTACGATCCACTGTCTAATAATATATGGACTATGTCCAAATTGTAATTTTCCTTTGATGGTCCTTTTGAGACCTAGGCCAAATATAGATAACATTCATTTAATATGTTAAGCCAGACAGTTGTGATTCTATGCACGCTGGTTCAAATAGGCAAAGGATTTATATATCCAAACTTTATAGCCTATATGGTTATTAATACCATGGCTAATATAAAATTTAATTTGGTATATAGTACCCAAACATCAGAGATAGCTACCTCAAATGAGGCGCAAAGTAGTCGCCGTGATAAGAGTACCGACAAAGCTGAAAATATAGCCATCAATAATGATGATTTCCAAGCTCGCATTGATGCAGCTGTCGGAAAAGCCATGGAAAAGGCCATGGAGAAAGTTAAGGAAGTGAGCGCTACTCGCTCCAAACCTTTATCTATTCCACCATCATCATCTCGAAAGGAAAGCTCTGTCCACGCTTCAAATGCGAAGAGCGAACCAAACAAACTAGAATTCAATGATAAGTCCCGTTCTTCTAAAGACAGATGTACCTATAAATACTTTGTCTCCTGCAAGCCTCGAGATTGTAATGGAGAAAGGGGAGCAGTAGAAGCCTTGAGATGGCTTGATGAGATGAAAACTATTGTAGATATCAACGAATGTGCTGATAAGGATGTGGTGAAGTTTGTATCCCAATCCTTCAAGGGCGATGCCCTAATATGGTGGAAGACCATGGTCCAATCAATAGGAAAAGAACACCTGTATAACTTGGGATGGACCAAGTTTGCGGACCTTGTTAAGGAAACGTACTGTCCACCTCATGAGGTGGTTAAGATAGTTAGATTTTCTGACTCTTACAATGAAAAATCTGGACTATCGGAAGTATGTTACCGACTTTAATTCCTTATCCAGATTAGAATCTTATCTGATATCATCTGAACCAAAATGCATCGCGCATTTTATAAATAGGTTAGCGCCTGAGATTAAAGACATGGTGAAGGTTGCTCAGCCTACTACTTATAGGTCTGCTGTTGACCTATCTCTCTCTCACTTCAGATCTAGTGAGACAAAGTTCAGTCAAGACTGAAACTGACGGGAAAAGGAAGAGAGAGGATGGTAACCCCCAAAGAATTTATAAGATGAATAAGGGAGATTTGGGTTCAGAAGGAACCAAGATAAGTCAGGCGTGACGCCGACATGTAAGACCTGCAACTGAAAGCACTGGGGACAGTGTAATTTTGATCCACAGGCTAAACCCTGTGTTATTTGTAAGAAAAAGGGGCATAAGACCCTATAATGTAAGGATCTTAAGGATGCCGTCTGTTATGGCTGCAATGAAAAAGGGCATATTAAGACTAACTGCCCTAAGAATCTCAAGAGTAATAATGCGAAGCCTGGAGAGGCCAAGAAAGGAAATGCTCGTGCCTTTCAGATGAATGCTAGAGAGGCTGTGAATGACAACAACGTCATAGCAGGTACATTCCTCATTAATGACATATATGCTAGAGTTCTTTTTTATTCGGGTGCGGATAAGTCATTTGTGGACTATAATTTTAGCAAACTATTAAACTTACCCATAAGAACTCTAGACATAACTTATGAAGTAAAACTTGCTGACGGAACCTTAGAAACAGCATCTTCCATTCTTAATGGATATTTTGTATCCATTAAGAATCATTCAATTCATATCTCTCTTCTCCCAATGAAATTGGCGGGGTTCGATGTAGTCTTAGGCATGGATTGGTTATCGCATAACCAAGCCCGCATTACCTGTGATAAGAAACTCATCAAAATTAAAACCCCATCTGGTGAAATGCTCACCATCTTTAGAGATTCGCACTATGATTGCCAGACAAAGTATCATTATTTAAAGTATCAAAATGTCTAGGGAAAGGTTGTGTCATTTACCTGGCACAAGTAACTATTAACAAGCCAAAGCCAAATATTGAAGATCTTTCAGTTATCTTAGAATATCCCAATGTTTTCCCTAAGGAATTACCAGGTCTACCTCCAGATAGGCAAGTGGAGTTTAGGATTGACATCCTACCAGGAACAGCACCTGTTGCAAGAGCTCCATATCGGCTAGCACCGACAGAGATGAAGGAATTAAGAATGCAATTAGATGAACTTCTAGAAAAAGGATTTATTCAGCCTAGTTCCTCACCCTTGAGCTCCTATCCTTTTCGTTAAGAAGAAGGATGGTTCAATGCGGCTGTGCATTGATTATTGTGAACTAAACAAAATAACAATCAAGAATCGTTATCCTCTACCCAGGATCGATGACTTGTTCGATCAACTCCAAGGGGCTAGTTACTTCTCTAAGATCGATTTGTGATCAGGATACCATTAACTGAAGGTTAGAAGTGAGGATGTTCCCAAAACTGCCTTCAGGACCAGTTATGGTAATTACGAGTTTCTGGTGATGCCTTTTGGGCTCACAAATGCACCTGCAACATTCATGGATCTCATGAATAGAGTCTGCAAGCCGTACCTAGATAAGTTTGTCATTGTCTTGATAGACGACATACTTATCTACTCTCTTAATCAAGTTGATCACGAGAAACATCTTCGGTGCATCCTAGAATTACTAAGGCAAGAGAAGCTTTATGCTAAGTTCTCTAAGTGCGAGTTTTGGCTTAGGGAAGTCCAATTTCTTTGACATGTTGTAAGTGAGGGTGGTATCCAAGTGGATCTCGCTAAGATTGAAGCCATAATGAATTGGGAAGTACCAAAACTCCATCAGAGATTCGTAGTTTCTTTGGATTGGCCAGTTATTATAGGAGGTTCATTGAGAACTTTTCGAGGATTGCCACTCCTTTAACTACCTTGACCCGTAAGAATGTCAAGTTTGACTGTGGTTCAAAACAACAAGATTCTTTTGAGATTCTGAAACACAAGTTGAGCAATGCTCCTGTGTTATCTCTACCCGAGGGTATTGAGGACTTTGTTGTTTACTGTGGTGCCTCCAACACTGACATGGGCTATGTGCTAATGCAAAAAGGCAAAGTGATTTCTTATGCATCCCGGCAATTAAAGGTGCACGAAAGAAATTACACCACCCATGATTTGTAATTGGGTGTTGTTGTATTTGCACTTAAGTTATGGAGACATTACTTATATGGCACAAATTGTATTATATACACTGACCATAAGAGCCTCCAACATCTATTCAATCAGAAGGAATTGAACATGCAACAACATCGTTAGATGGAAACACTTAATTATTATGATTGCGAAATTCGCTATCATCCCGGCAAGGCAAATGTCGTTGCTGATACCTTGAGTCGCAAGGAAAGGGTTAAGCCCATTAGGATTAACGCAAAGAGCATTGAGCTCAAAAATAGCTTGAATGAGAAGTTATTAGATGCGCAAAAGCAAGCCCTATTAGAGGCTAATATTCCTAATGAGGGATTAGGCGGAACTGTTGATCAGTTAACGCCCGGAAAGGATGGAATCCTTAGATTCAATGGAAGAATCTGGGTTCCAATCTTCGGAGGACTTAGAGAACTAATCCTTCAAGAAGCACATAATTCGAGATACTTAGTTCACCTAGGTGGTGACAAAATGTATCAAGATCTGAAAAAGAACTATTGGTGGATGGGTTTGAAGAAATCCATAGCCACTTATGTAGCTAAATGTCTGACGTGTTCGCAAGTTAAAGCTGAACATCAGAAACTGTCAGGACTCCTACAACAGCTTGAGATTTTCACTTGGAAATGGGAAATGGTAACTATGCATTTGATTACAAAATTACCTAAGACCAAATGTGGCAATGACACGATTTGGGTCATTGTGGATAGGATGACTAAGTCAGCACATTTCTTGCCAATTAAAGAGATTTATAATTCTGATAAGTTGGCAAATATATGTGGACAAGATTGCGTCCCTACATGTTGTGCCAGTATCTATTGTATCTGATAGAGATACTAGATATACATCTCACTTTTTGAAAAGTTTCCAACAATCTTTAGGCACAAGATTGAACTTTAGTACGGCTTACCACCCACAGACGAATGGACAAAGTGAGCGTACTATTCAAACTTTGGAAGACATGCTTAGAGCATGTGTAATTGATTTAGGTGGAAGTTGGGATGACCACTTACCCCTAATAGAATTCTCCTACAATAATAGTTATCATACAAGCATCAAGATTGCTCCTTTTGAAGCCTTATATGGGAGAAAATGTAGAACGCCTGTGTTGTTGGGCTGAAGTTGGGGAAGCCCAACTGTCTGGACCAGAGATTGTCCTAGAGACCACAAATAAGATAATGCAAATCCGTGATCGACTCAAAGCTGCCCGTGATAGGCAAAAAAGTTATGCAGACAAGATCAAAACCCTCTTAAGTTCCAGATAGAGACAAAGTATTATTAAAGGTATCACCATGGAAAGGTGTGATGTGCTTCGGAAAGAAGGGAAAGTTAAGCCCGAGATATATTGGACCATTTGAGGTAATCGAATGTGTCGGTTCTGTAGCTTATAAGCTCAAGCTGCTTGAGGGGCTCAGTGGAATCCATGATGTGTTCCACGTATCTAATTTAAAGAATTTCTAGCCGATGAGTCGCTAGCAATGTCACATAAAAATGTGCAAATTATAAAAACCTGAGGTTCACTGAGAAACCAATTTCGATCGAGGATTGACAGGTTAAAAAGCTCCGAAGGAAGTTTATACCTATTGGAAAGGTTAAGTGGGATGCCCGTCGAGGCCCTGAGTATACATGGGAAGTTAAGTCCATCATGCGACAAAAGTACAACCATCTTTTTGAATAAAATCTCGAGGTCGAGATTTCTTTTAAGGGGGTGAGGATGTAACACCTCGTAAAAATTCGTGTTCGGCAATAAACTGACACGTGTATATGCCCTTAGAAAATATCTCAAATGAGTTAGCCACTCAACTCCTTAAACGAATCCAAAAATCAAAAAAAAAAATTTTAACCTGACAGTAGCTTATGGTCCGGGACCGTAGCCTACGGTCTAGACTTTCTGGTTAGAAATTATAACTAACCGTAAGCTACGGTCTGGCAACCGTAGCTTACGGCGAGTAATTAGAAATTCACTTTCACACCATTTAACTTTCCACTATTAACCCTAAGGCCCCTAGACTTTATTATTACATTTTCCTTGCATAAATAAGTCATTTTTCGACCCGAACGACTCCCGATTAAGGTGATATCTTGTGATTCACCATTCTTGAGTATCACACATCTTCACCGAACCTTAAACCTTACTAGCTTGGGTGACTTAACCCATTAAACCATAAGTATTCGTATCTTTCACATTTAAGCTAGTAAACGCTTATAAGTCGTAAGAACACCTAGTGTGACACCTTTTAATGTCCGGTTACTCGTACTCTTCTTCAATACATCTCATATTGAACGAAAAGACCAAGTTGTATCATTATGTCATTGGATATAAGTCAAGGTACAATTCATGACAATCCACAAAACTATTCTTTGAGGGATTAAAAGTGTCAAAACCCCAAAATTCTGTCAAGATACCACCTCTCCTGCAAAATGCCACACTCTTGCAGCTCTTGACACCTTGCTAGACACTTGTGATGATCCTAGAACACCTCTAACACCTTGCTTCATCTTCACATACCTCCTTGCACTATAAATAGCCACTCAAACTCACTCTTTTCCTTGCTCATTCATTCTTCTCCTCTATTATTACCCTCTTGGAAGTTCCTTACCATTTAGGAGCTTCCCTTTGAGTTCTAAGTTTCCCTTGGATCACATGTAAGTGTTCCATCTCTGCTCTTTTCTTTTTTAGGGTTTTAATAGCCAAAAGTGAAGCATTTTTGACAAATGCCTTGACTTTCGGTTAAGACCATGATGGTGTTGACTTTCGGTTAAGACCATGATGGTCTAGCCATTGTTTGAAATGAACATGGCTAAGTTATCATAATTAGGAATTTATTAAACTCTTAACGGGGCACCTTCTAAGGATCACGATTACTAAGTCAATTGACGGGTCAAAGTTATTGTTTTAAAAAGTCAAACGGGTCAGATTTCATAAAAACCATAATCAGAGTTTATATATGTTATAAATATGTTTTTGACACCTAAACAAGTTGGTAATAATTATTAGAACATGTGGGAACATGTTCGATCCGTCAATTTCAGTCCTAGAGTCGGTTCGCAACCGAATGTCGTAAAGTTTGACTTCTGCTTTGACTTTCGATTCTGATCCGACTTAGATTAGTTAACTTCTGAATTAAGGTCACATTATGATCGTAATGCAATGTAGCATAACCCTCTGAGGTTATATTACATGATCATAATCATAATCTAAGTTTATGCACAAGTTCCGTAAAATGTCAAATTTTGTCTAAAATGCCCTTTTTACATGAAAATAGGTTTTAATCAACAATGGACATGCAAATGAATTACCTACTGACATGTTAATGTAATTAACATATTATAATGTTAATATTCTGATCATAAACTGATTTAAGTATAATATCGTAAACTATACTTTTAAATGACCAAAATGCCCTTTCGGTGCCACACTTATGTGTGCTATCTTACTGATATTATATCACATATTAAGTATTTTTCCAGAATGTTTATGATCATAACATCAGAATACATGCAAGTTCCTTTTATATGACATATAATTACCAAAACACTCTTATGAGGCATAACTTCGTTTTAAAACCTTTACGGGCATGTAAGTTGATATCCTACTGATATCACAACTTATTTAATGTATAATGACATTTAGAACTTGTTCATGACTCATCCGGTTACCCGATATCGCTTATATGCATACGGTTAGGTATATGTAACTAGTCTACGAAAATTAACCGAATCGGGTTTAACCTTATCATGGTAATCTCAAATTCAAGAATGTTAATTGTTTACCCATATTATGCAAATCTTAAGTACTTGTTGGGTTTAAACCACATTCTATCCAGTCATCACTTAATCTAGCGTATGGTACCATTTTTGATCCATTACGCTAGTTGGTCTAAGTCGATGACTTAAATTAAGACCATTAGCATTTTAATTGGTTAGCTTATGCCATAATCCAGACTAGAGCCTTCCAGTAAATGCTATCTGCACTTATTACGTTTTGAATACCGCTAAGAATATTAAATCTTGCATTTTAATCAAATCTAGCTCAGGTAAATACTCTTGACATATTTTCCCTATACGGGCTTTGGTTACGAAATTATTACCGCTTGGTCGGAAATGGGATCAATTGAATGTCGGATTGTGGCTAGTAAATCCGCATATTCCATTTTGGTTAGTTTTGTTTGATAACTTAAACATTAGGGGTTAACGACCGTGTCATGGATATCCTCGGCTCATTACATTAGTTAATGCCACCAACAAAGCACGGGGTGTAGGCATACACCTGACAGATGCGAATGCTAAATTATTTTTACCCACAAGTTAGGGATAACTCCTTCGTGGGTTCATAAGTGGTGTGTACATTAATCATGTCTCGGTCTCTGTACTGGGCCCCATATGTATTGACAAACATGTAAAGCTGTTAACAAGGTTACAACGCTGACTTTCCCAAGTTATAAAAGATTTGTGTCCTGTGCACTTAAATCTAATTTTAAAAATGTTTTCAAAATAAGTCTGTTGGGCGTATTTACCAGCGAAAGCTAACGTATTTTCAAAATACTAAGATGCAGGTACAATACAAAATAGGCTAGAAGCTGCTCGGTAGTGATATAAGAGGATCTTGCAAATCTTTAGATCTGCCCAAAGTCTGTTATACATTTTTGTACATTTTACGACCCGCCTGTGGATCTTTCGTTATAAGTCGTCTGTATATTGTTTTCGTACTTTGAACATTTGGTTTGTAATAGTAATTTAAACTCCAAGACTTCCGCTGTGCTGTATTTAATTGACTATGATGATATTAACTTACGTCACCATATTCCCCACCTGGGCCCACCGGTGTTTGGTTGAAATTACGGGGTGTGACAAGGAAGTATGGTATCAAAGTTCGCTATCTTGGAGCAGATATTCAGAAAGCACGTCTACCAACTTTGAGGAGCGAAATAGAAGCTTTAAAGATGGATGAGAACGAAACAGTAAGTAGTTTCATAAGTAAGTTGGTTGGTATAAAAGTCAAATTTAAGACTCTCGGTACCACCATTAAAGACAAGAAACTTGTAAAGAATTACTTATCTCCTTTCTAAAGAAGTTTCTACCCATCGTGGAAAATATCGAACAATATTCAGAAATAGATAAAATGTCATTTGAAGAACCAGTGGGAAGAATAATAGCTTTTGAAGAACGTTCAAAAGTCAAGACAAGCAAGAAGATAACAATCAAGGAAGATTCACGATAGCAAGTGTGAATAATCAGTCTGAAAGTTGGCATCATGGAGAGAGTCATAGTGTTCAAAATCGTGGTAGAAGTCAAGGACAAGGATCTTTCAAAGGAGGAAGAGGACGTGGATAAGATATGGGTCCAAGAAACCAAGACAATAGCAAGTTCAGATGTTATGATTGTGGAGAACTTGGCCATTTTGCAAAAGATTGAACCAAATGGAAGAAAAGGAGAAAGACATGCAACAAGAAGCCAATCATGTATTGGAAGAAGAACCAATGCTACTACAAAACAAGCAACTTGAAGACCTTCGCTAAACTATATATAGTTTAAGGGGAAGTATTGATATTTGAACTAAATATAGGGATCGTTATGTAAATATTTATAGATAGTTTATATTAGAATTAGGGTAGTTATGAAGTGCAAGGACTAGATGTGACAAAAAGGAAAGATTGTAACCTACACTAAAGGAAAGGATGCCTCTCCTAGAGACACATCAGTTCGCGATCACAGGCATCAACATAGAGACAAAGGGACGCGACTATTCACAGGAGACACACCTCTTCAAGATTGATCACATCCACAAGTTCAAGAGTCACAACCATTCGTGAAGACACGTCTCTTCCATCGCACCTATTCGTTTAGTATATAAAGGGTTCATGTATGTTACTTGTATTCATCACTTTTCATTCAATACAAGCAAGTTTATTGTTCCTTTGATTCTCAATTCTTTATATTCAAAACCTGTGATTCGCATGTTCGATTACCAATAGCAATCACGTTTGAGATGCCCAAATTTGTTGCGATGAGTACATTAAGGTATTTTAGACGTATCTTGTGATCTATCTTGGCCCCTTCCACGGCCTCTCCCTCTAAAAGAGAGACGACCTCTTCTTAATGTACTGCTTCTGGATGAATCTTGCATGACTTGCAGGGCTTGTTCATCACTTCCACTCTTCTTTTCTAGAGTTCTACTATTGATTCTTTATTCTTGTGATTGAAGACATTCCATGAGTTTGACTGGAGTGAGAGTAGACATGTTATAAGCTACCTCAATAGATGGCACAACATAATCGATCTTAGGCATGAGGCTTCTTAGGATCTTCTCAACCACTGTTTGATCGCCAATAGTTTCCCTAAAAGCTCTTTTATGG
Source organism: Scalesia atractyloides (assembly GCA_947069175.1). Classification (NCBI taxonomy): domain Eukaryota; kingdom Viridiplantae; phylum Streptophyta; class Magnoliopsida; order Asterales; family Asteraceae; genus Scalesia; species Scalesia atractyloides. The sequence goes on along the minus strand of CAMTDV010000003.1, from coordinate 12,382,613 downwards.
CTTACAAGTGCCATAACGCGCCCAAAGTAGTCGCTTATGAGCTCTCCTTCTTTCATGGAAAGATTTTCAAAATCTCTTCTAAGGCCTTGATGTTTCATAGCTTTGACCTGTGAATCTCCTTAATATTCCATTTTCAAGATTTCCCACGTTTCTTTGGCCGTGGAAGCTGCTGCAACTCTTGAAAATAATTGATCATGCATGGCCTGTTGAATGATGGCCATAGCATGAGGATTTCGTTTAGCATTCCTAAGTTTAGTCTGATCTTTTTCTGTTTTATAAACACCTTCTTGAAGAAGATCCCATAGATCACGAGATCGCAGGATTGCCTTAATGCTTATACTCTGGTGTTCATACCCCTCTCCTTTAAACACAGGAATAGGAGTGGGCCAGTCGAAAGAGTGCTAGTTTGTTCTGCCATAGAGTAATTAGGGATGAGAACACACGAAGAACGGAATCAAAATCTGGTGCTCTATCTGTTGGTATCATATGAATAAAATGAGAGAGTAAACAAGGAATTGCTTGAAGGCTATCACTTTAATTAATTGAAAAGTTGCGTGCATCAAAAAGAAATCTGAGTTCTCTTACATAGAGAGGATTACAACGGATAAATGCAAAATACTAGGACTTCACAACGACTCATCTAAAGAACCGGACTCTAACAAATTTGACCGAGTGCACAACACTTTATTCAAATTCAAATAATCTTCGGAAAGATAAATAAAATAAACTAGCCTTCAAGCATGCAGCTCACGTGCATGAATCACTTTTCATTACTTCTTCTTATCAAGGGACAATATCATCACCTTTTAGCTTCACAGGATCGAGTATTAGTGATGACGCTAATAGTGAAGCCATAGGGCAATAGGGCGACTTCATTGCTTTTCGCTACTATGGCTTCATGTCGTGGCTATTATCGTCATCCCTAATAGCAGGTATTTCCTGTTGTGATAGTAATCTTTTAGTTCTCATCTTCCAAAGTATCATGGTGAAAAAACGTTGAAAGTTCAACAAGCATCCATGAAAAATAATGAAAATCAGTGATAATTGCAAAAAATCAAACTTGACTGAGTTATCAGAGTTGGACGGCCTAGCACAGCGTTAGACCAATTCCATGTAAGTTAAAGTGTTGACTGACTAGGTCGACTAGACCGGCTTTTGACCGATCCCGCCTAGTTTAGGCCGAGTTGAAAAAAGTCGGTAAGGCAGAGTACAGAGAGAACTGCCTAGGCGCCAAGCACTTGGTCATCTTTTGTTTGGAACACTCAAGCCTATATATCTCATATGTACCATCCTTGTTGTGTAAAACATACTTACGATCAAACGTAAATATTATGAATCTGCAATCTGCATAGGAATAGATGCATTTCTACAATTATGCCCTTTAGTTTTTTTCCATTTTCATGACGTAGTCCATGTTTTATTTCGATCCTCAAAATATATAGTTTCGATTTTTGTTATTTGATAATAATTGTTTTCATTTGATCTATGTGGAGTTCAGAACACTAAATCCGACAAATTTCGGTGGACTACTGTCACACCCTGACCCGCAGCGGATATGGTACTTGGGGCATGATTGGGTTTTCATCAAAGCTCATGACATTTACTATTATAAAAGTTTCATATTTATTATTTCAAATTAAATTAGATATTCCAAATAACATCCATACAAACACGAAAATGTTCTAAACAAAGCTTTCAAGTAACGCCATGTTTGTGAAGTAAAACGCCCATCTCGATCCGAAATAATGCTAAGGATATACATAACCAGGTGAGTGTGAAGTTTAGATTTTGATTGAAGCGGTAACGTTCCTAGTAAGGGTTGAATACCCTGCTATCAAAATGATAAAGTTACATCACAAAACAAAGTCATCAACCACATCGTTATCCAAATTAAGATTAACACTACCTACACAGAACATCCCATAACCGTCTAACAATGCTTTTGATCACCTGACAAAAATACTTATATATAGGAAGTACTTGCAGCGTATCCACCATATCCTTGTCAAATTTTCATTGGCCTTGTTATTAAGTCACGATGAGTTCAATGTGACTCGTCCTAAAATCAACAAAACATAAACAAACACAACAGACAATGTTTGAGTCTCGAATCCAAGGAAAGCGAGACTGAATGACGGCGGTACCTCTCTCGTGTGTTTATGAGGAAGTGGTCGGTCTACGAAAAAGTGAGACACGACCCAACTTCCCTAAATGATGAGACGGGGTTCGTCGTGATGCATGATAACATGAAATTTTATCGATGCATAGAGACATGAAACAAATTGGCATAGCGGGATATAAATTGTGCTAATGGCATTAATATGAAATAATAAAATATTGAAACATTACTACCTAAATTGAAAACAATGGTAACTTGAATAGTCGGAACAAGAAATGGTAATCTATTTAAGCTTGGATTGGAAAAAATAAACAAATGGAGCAGAGTCTGAGTCTTCATAATGGGAGAAAGGCTAGTTAGGTTGTTCGTTTGCACCGTCGTTGACCTCAACTGGGTTTGCGTTGATGTTGTAGGCTCTTCCTCTTGCTGGTGGAGGTGTTGGGTTTGCCTGATTCGCTTGGTTAACTGGGTTTGCTTGGGCTTGAGCGTTAATGATGTTAACCAATCTAGGGCACGTGTTTTTGAAGTGGGTAGGATCTCTACAATTGAAACAAGCTCTAACATAAGGTACCATTGAATAGTTCGACTGTTGGTAGGGTTGGGTCATATTTTGGGCAAGAGGTGGAGCATGATTTTAAGGAGCGTGACAAGTGTTACTCAAATGACCATAACGCCCACAATTGGCACACAAGCGACAAGGTAAGGTGGGTTGCTGGTGATAATGACAGGTGTTGCATTAAGGGTGGGGACAAGTGTAGGGTTTCTTGTTTGGGTATGCTGAGTTGGGTGCCACCTGGGTGATTGTGATGGTTTTGAGGGGTATGGTTTGTGGAGTTGGCTGACTGGTTTCGGTGACAACAAAATTTTTCTCGTTTTGTTTTCTCTTGGCAGTGAATTGAGATGAGGATCCGGCTTGAGTTGGGTTGGGGGCTTTGGTTGGTGTTTTGCAACTTGCATCCTGCTTCTTCTTGTCCTTGAAATCCCCATTCCTGATGTGGTTTTCGGTGAGCTCAGTAGCTAGCTCCATTGCTGCTTGCAGGGTTGCAGGCATCACAGAATCTTGAATCTTCGAAGAAAGACCCCGAATATAGTGCTCGATCAGTCAGTAAAGAGGAGTAAATAGATTCCGAACCATTTGCTTCAACTCAAGAAACCTTTTGTGGTAGGTTATATGGTCTCCCTCATTTTGTTTTAGGAAGTAGAACTCATCTTCCAGCTTCTTAATGTCGCTTCTTGGGCAGAAGCGTCTTGTCATGAGTTCTGGAAGTTGTTCCCAAGTCAGGGATACTACGGCTTCAGTGCCTCTTCTACCCTTTTCGGCATTCCACCAAGTGAGTGCTACCCCAGATAGACGACTAGTAGCATAACGAACCTTACGGTCGTTGGGACAGTCACAATTGAGAAAAGTACTCTCCATCTCTTCAAACCATCAAAGGAGAGCAGTGACTCCTTTAGTTCCCTCATATTTTGGAGGGTCACATGAGTTGAAGTGCTTGTAAGTGCACTTAGTGGTGTTTGTGGGAGGGTTGGCAGTATTTTGTCCTTCTTGGTTGATTAGGTTGACAGGGTTAGCGGCGAGAGCTTGTTGGACTTGAATTACAATATCGGGAATCACGGCGGCCATTTGTTGAGCTATTTGAGTAGCCATACGTTCGCTGGATTTTCCTGATCTCCTACCTCTACCAGAGTTCCTAGAAGACATCTACAGGAAATACGTAACGAGATTATGAGTTTGGCGTATAGGTGTCATGTGTGTCTCATAAAGTTTAGAAAAAAAATATCCACAAAATTAATGAGAAAAATAAATCCATTACATTCAAGGATGTCTTGGGCTTTACTCATGTTTGGGCCCCTATATGTCCCCCATACTTGGCCTAGGTAGTCATGTGGGTCCCCATGACCACTTGGCTTTGTATGGTTCACATTGGTTTTGGCCTGTTAACACTCGCACCACCCGAATGAAAATCGTAAAACATAACTGCGAGGTGTAAGGTCGGAAGGTGTCCTGGTGTAGACACTGTGACAACTCAAAGTGGGGTTAGTTCACACGACGTTTGGTGTGGCATGCTTTGGCCTAATAGTTCATTCGTACTCTCATCGTTAGTCCCTAGGTAGGCAAACTGATCCGTAACTTTTGATTTATACGAAGGCCAAATCCTATACATGACGTTTCGACTACCGGTACTTGTACCCTTTCAGGTACTACATGCCCGTCGTAGAACTCATTTTTATGAGATTGAAAAATAAAAACATCACAAATTTTTGAAAAGGAAAGCAAGAAAATGTTTAAATATGTGGGAATTGAAACGTGCGTAATGACGGTAACATATGCGTATATATAAGCATGTTATATTGACAAATTTTCTATCACACTGAATGTCGCACAAAGTCAAATAATAATTGAGGTGCTTGCATGTAATTATGTGTGAGAGAAGTGTAAACAAGTAAATGTCACAAGTTTGCATGTAACCAACTTAACACGTAAGCAAGTAAATTCTAATTGACTATAGTAGAGGCTCTAAGGGTCTAATAACCTATCCTATATCCCTATAGTCAAAAGCTCTTATACCAATCTGTCACACCCTGACCCGCAGCAGATATGGTAGTCAGGGCATGATTAGGTTTTCATCAAAGCTCATGACATTTACTATTATAAAAGTTTCATATTTATTATTTCAAATTTAAATAATATATTCCAAATAACACATAATCCATACAAACGCAAAATGTTCTGAACAAATCTTTCAAGTAACATTTTATTTTCTTCTAAGGCCCATGCCCTATGTGGTCCTTACTTTAAACCTGTTCATCTGTATCATATGTAAAAATAGAGATTTGGGTCAACATAAGTTAGCGAGTGAATCCCATTAAAACATTAGAAAAAATGGTATGTTTATTATTTTAATAAAAATGTGTATTATCCAAATATGACTAATGTATATGTAATCTAAACCACAAACCACACAATCATCTAGTAATGTACATGTGAGAACGATAAGCGATATGCTGTGAGATCAAGGCTCAATCAAACGGAGCTGATCTAATATATTAGGCAACACAACACTCCACCCGTAAGTAACGGGGAACAAATGGGGCTAATGTGAGAGCTTGACTGTAATGAGAAACATAAACACAAATAATAATAATCAACATTATTACATACTACGTTAGATCACACCAAGATAATAGCACGAGATTTGAGATAGTGAAATAAACAAAAACGACACATGATACACCCCAAAAATATGAATAAAAAGTGAAGTTGTAAGATTCACTCACAGTGGGTGCGTTTTTGACTTGATGAAGATTGCTCACGACTTAGCGTTTGAGATACTAAACGACGAGAAAAGCTAACCTAAATATTCACATAATAAATTCGATAAGTATATATTTCTTTTAGTTAAAAATTAGTATTTTTACTCAATTTATTATTTACACATTTTAATAGATATTTTAGAAAATTTTATTGTATTTATTACTATTTTTATTTACTTAAAATAATGTTATATGATTATAATATTATAGTTTTTATGGAGAAATAACTAAAAGTTAATTAAAAAAATTATGTTTCTTTTCGGATCGAACCGGCCAGACTCTACGCTGCGTGTGAGGATCGAACTCGTGACCTCTCGTTTACGTGCACGCTGCTCGACCATCTGAGCTACGTGTCTAACCCGGAATATATCAAGATTTACTTAGTTTTATAAACTAACTGGTTCAAGCTATATTTTGATTTATTAAAAAGGTTTGGTGTATTATAAGGACAGTGCGTGGAACCGGACGCGAACTCGTGACATCTGCATCGTGTTGCACACAACCCGACCAATTGGGCTGTGTGTCTAACCCGAAGGATATAAGATTTTAATTAATCTTATATACTAACTGAGTCATTTCATGTGAGGGTTATAAAAAGGTTTTGTAATATTTATGGAATCGAAAACGTTTCGCGACTCGAACTGGGGACCTTATACTTCAAATGCACAAAGTCCACTACTGGACTGTGTGTCTAACCCGGTTTAAATACAGTTTTTTAATCTCATTTAAACACAGACTCCACTTCATCTTCTTCATTTTAAAAAGACATTAAACTGACAACCCGCCTAAATCTGATTAACTCCACTATTATTAGCTACTAACAGAGTTTATATATGATTTATAAAGATTTGAAAAAGGATAGAGTGAAGATATATACCGAAGTTGAAGACACTCTAAAACTCCGGCGGAATTCCGGTGAAACTACGACTTCCGGTGAGGTGTAATCGAAGAATTGAACTTGAAGAGAGTTTAGTATGAGTGTGCGAGATGAGTGTGTGCATTCTAAACGAATCTAGGTTCTCTATTTATAAGTGAAGATTATTACCCAGTTTTTCATTTTTGGTTTCGGTCAAACAATGATGACCAAAGCTTGAAACTCCAAAATTGAATGCATTTGACTCAATAATTGAGTCTTTTTGCACACTTAGAAACGGTTTTCATCCGTTAATTGCAGAGGATAAATGGATTTGATGATTACCGGCAATTATGCGTGGTCCTTATAGCCTTCTTTTGAATTTGGATCAAAGGATAAAGGTATAGATGTTTTTAGATTCGGTTTCTTTCAACGTCATGCGTGTGATGCAGCGGTGTGTATTGTGTGTGTGTCTTTGAGTGGAGACTCGGGTTCGATTCCATGGTCCACTTTTTGTTTTTAATAAGTATTATATTTATATATTTTTATTTATTATTATTATTATTTTATTATCTTTATTATTATTTATTTTATTAATAACAGAATATTTATTAACCGACTAACATAAGTTCGAAACAAAAGATTATGACATATATTGGATTAGAAAAATGGAGCGGGTTTTTGGATATCTCCTACATTTAGAAATTTCGTCCGGAAATTTAAGCGGTGGTAGGTTTATCTTAGAAAAGATAAGTGTATTTTTCACGCATTAAGTCTTCGCATTCCCAAGTAAACTCAGGTCCTCGTTTTGAATCCCAACGTACCCTGACTATCGGAATTCGACTTCGTCTTAAACGTTTCTCATCGAAGTCCATAATTTCTATAGGTCGCTCTACAAAATGCATCGACTCATCAATCTGAATATCTTCTAACGGTATATTGAGGTTTTCATTGGCAAGGCACTTTTTCAAGTTAGATACATGGAACGTGGGATGGATCTTGCTGAGTTCTTCAGGTAAGTCAAGCTTGTATGCTACAGATTCAACTCTCTCGAGTATTTTGAATGGTCGAACATAGCGAGGTGCTAGCTTGCCTTTTTGTCCAAATCGAACAACTCCCTTCCATGGTGATACTTTCAAAAGTACTTAATCACCAACACAAAACTCGAGCGGATTTCGTCGTTTGTCAGCGTAACTCTTTTGATGACTCTGAGCTGCTGGAAGATTATTGCGGATTTGAATAATCTTATCGGTTGTTTCTTAGATTAACTCCGGTCCGGTGATCTGTGCTTCACTGATTTCATGCCAACATACAGGCGATCGGCACTTACGACCATATGAAGCTTCAAATGGATCCATACAAATGCTAGAGTGATAGCTGTCATTGTATGAAAATTCGACCAATGGTAGATAAGTATCCCAATTGCCCTTAAAGTCGATATCACATGATCGTAACATGTCTTCAAGAGTCTGTTTGGTGCGCTCAGATTGACCATCAGTTTGAGTGTGAAAGGCGGTGCTGAGGTCTAAGCGAGTGCCTAATGCCGAATGCATGGCTTGCCATGTTTGTGAAGTAAAACGCCCATCTCGATCCGAAATAATGCTAAGGATATACATAACCAGGTGAGTGTGAAGTTTAGATTTTGATTGAAGCGGTAACATTCCTAGTAAGGGTTGAAAACCCTGCTATAAGAATCGCTTTTTTATGCCTGAGGTGTAGAAGTGAAAAGCGATGTGCTATGAGATCAAACGGAGCGATCTAATATATTAGACAATGCGACGCTCCACCGTAAGTAATAGGGAACAAATGGGGCTAATGTGAGAGCTTGACTGTAATGAGAAATATAAACACAAATAATAATAATAATCAACATTATCACGTAGCACGTTAGATCTCACCAAGATAATAGCACTAGATTTGCGATAGTGAAATAAACAAAAGCGACACATGATACACCCCAAAAATATGAATCAAAAGTGAAGTTGTAAGATTGCGTTTAAGATACTAAACGACGAGAAAAGATAACCTAAATATTCACATAATAAATATGATAAGTATATATTTCTTTTTGTTAAAAATTAGTATTTTTACTTATTTTATTATTTACACATTTTTATTAGATATTTCAGAAAATTTATTGTATTTATTACTATTTTTATTAACTAAAATAATGTTATCTGATTATATAATATTATAGTTTTTATGGAGAAATAACTTAAAGATTATCGAATCACCGACCGGACTCTACGCAGCGTGTGAGGATCGAACTCGTGACCTCTCGTTTACGTGCACGCAGCTCGACTAACTGAGCTACGTGTCTAACCCGGAATATATCAAGATTTACTTACCTTTATAAACTAATTGGTTCAAGTTATATTTTGATTTATTAAAAAGGTTTGGTGTATTATAAAGATAGTGCGTGGAATCGGACTCGAACTCGTGACCTCTGCATCGTGTTGCACACAGCCCGACCAATTGGCCTGTGTGTCTAACCCGAAGAATATAAGATTTTAATTAATCTTATATACTAACTGAGTCGTTTCATGTGAGGGTTATAAAAAGGTTTTGTAATATTTAGGGAATCGGAAACGTTTCGCGACTTGAACCGGTGACCTTATACTTCAAATGCACAAAGTCCACTAATGGACTGTGTGTCTAACCCGGTTTAAATACGTTTTTTTAATCTCATTTAAACACAGACTCCCCATCTTCTTCATCATTTCAAAAAGACATTAAACTGACAACATGCCTGAATCTGATTAACTCCACTATTATTAGCTACTAACAGAGTTTATATATGATTTATAAAGATTTGAAAAAGGATAGAGTGATGATCGATACCGAAGTTGAAGACACTCTAAAACTCCGGCGGAATTCTTGCGAGGCGAGGTGTAATCGAAGGAAAGAACTTGCAGAGAGTTTAGTATGAGTGTGCGAGGTGTGTCTGTGCATTCTAAATGAATCGAGGTCTCTATTTATAAGTGAAGATGATTACCCAGTTTTTAATTTTCGGTTTCGGTCAAACAATGATGACCAAAGTTTGAAACTCCAAAATTGAATGTATTTGACTCAATAATTGAGTCTTGTTGCACACTTAGAAATGGTTTTCATTCGTTAATTGCAGAGGATAAACGGATTTGATGATTACCGGCAATTATGCGCGGCTGTTACAGCCTTCTTTTGAATTTGGATCAAAGGAATAAAGGTATAGATGTTTATTAGATTCGGTTTCTTTTAATGTCGTGCGTGTGATACAGCGGTGTGTAGTGTGTGTGTCTATAAGGGGAGACCCGGGTTCGATCCCGCGGTCCACTTTTTGTTTTTAATAAGTATTATATTTATATATTTTTATTTATTATTATTATTTTATTATCTTTATTATTATTTATTTTATTAACAGCACAATATTTATTAACCGACTAACATAAGTTCGAAACAAAAGATTATGACATATATTCGATTAGAAAAACGGAGCCGGTTTTCGACCGTTTTTTGTCAGATGTTACAACTATTCCCCCAAAAGAAATCAGGTCGGAGAGAACGCAAATATCATGATAAGAGGTTAATTATTTACTTTTTTCTTGATATTCTATTCTCTTATATCTGTTTTCTTGCGAAAATCAAATTCATCAAAATTACGTAAAGGTGACTTTTTGCTCACTTTTACGAATTTCAAATTCAGCCTAAATCCTTGAAACTGGAACATATAACTCATTTATTTCCATATTTCGTGAAAATAACTTGTTGTGAACGAGATCTTCCTTGGTAGCATTGTGCTCCAACGGTAATTGTTGTTGGGTTGCTATATGGAGATTGGACTTAATACCATTTTGCATGGTCATCTTTTTACCTGCTGATAAATATCCTTTGATCTGCCAATCATTACAGGTACACTTTTCACAATGCTTTCGAGCCTGTGGATGTAGGGATTCATTTTAAGCCAAGTCATACCATGTCGTTGGCTCACATTAAGTTCTCTAAATGTTGGTCGGGGTTTTCACTAAAGGTGGAACTCCCTCCATTAGTCGTGGATGATTCCACCAAGCCTATCTTGTAAAACCTGATTGCGTATGAAATGTGCTCTCTTGATGAATATGAAGACTGGGTTACATCATATGCATGTCTTCTTGATACTCTGATTGACAACGCTGAGGAAGTTAAGGTGCTTAAAAAAGCTAGGGTGCTTGAAAACTCATTAGAGAGCGATGAAGAAGTCGCGAAATTGTTCAATGAAATAGGCCCTAATTTAGTTCCATTTAAATCCGCATACTATTCAAAAAGATATAGAAAGGCATTATGAAAGTTGGAGGAACACACTTTTTTCCCAACTAAAGAAGGAATATGTGAAGAGCCCATGGGCGTTTTTTGCACTTCTTGGAGCTTTGATAGCTCTTCTTCTTAGTGGTGTTCAAACTTATTTCACTGTCTGGAGTCCAAAAAGTACATGTGATGATCTCTGCATGTTTTGAAGATTAACCATCACTTATAAGAGTCCCCAAGTTGACCGTTCTTATTGCATCTTTTGGAACATTGTGTTTACTCTTAAGTGTTGCAAATCCTAGTTGTGCTTGTTTTTCTCAAGTAAGAATATATTTGTTCAATAGCAACCATGAGGTCAACTATGTTGCTATATATGTTTGTGTGTAGCTAACAACTATGATTGGTATAATTCTGAAATTATGCTTATGATGCTTATATTAATTATTCTACTATTGATAAATACGTAAAAGTCAATTATTATTGTATATGTGCAATTATTTATTTACAGGGCCGGCTCTTCTTTGTGTGGCATGTAAATCTGTAGTTTGGCACCCAAATTTTGGTAATTAGGGTTTGGAGGTGATTAATTTTGTTGTTGATATTTATTAGAATAGTATCTTGCAAATAGTTGGTAATTTTGCCTTCAATGAACCTTGCTAAATCAACCTTGTTACATTGGTACATCCTGACTGTTACGTGACCCATTCATCTGTTTAGTTAGAGTTGGGTGACACTAAAAGTGCACCAATTTAGGGGTTCCCTTTAGGTCTCAAAAAAATGTTGAGTCGACCGTGTCTATTTATTAAAATTGCTAATAAGGCACTTCTTAAATAAAATTCAAGAAGTCAAGTCATCTTGTAGTATACTACTAATATTGTAGCATTTCTTTCTTAATGTATTAATAACGTTTTTATTTGTTTTTAAAATATGCAAATAATAATGATTTGAAACTTTTGTAAAGAAAAACCTTCTGTGAGAAGTTCTGTAAGTTATCAAAGATCTTTATGATAAGCTAATCCATTTTATTAAGAAAGTGAAACACATGTGTGTAACTTCATATTTACAATAAATTAGGAATACTAGGTATATCTTGTAGTAGTCCAAATTTAGTGGTAGTAACTGATTCATCGTATCATTATTCTTAACTTCATTTGTAGACAAATTTAAAGCACTAGTGTTTCAAGAATTCTCTAGCAAGTATCTAGCTGACACATTGACCCTACATGAATTTATATCATCATTTTACCAATACCATAACCGAGCACCTGCTTATGATTCCATAATCACCAATCCTAAAAATTTGGAATCCAAAAACGTCGGAGCTAGACCAAATCCAATGCAGCATGGACATCCCAGATGACAAGATTGCTGACTGGATTATCGACTCCAGCATCGATGCCAATGCCAACCCCACTACCAAAAAACCACCAAAAGCAAAAATCGACTACTGAGTGAGAAACGGGTGAAATACTATGTTCCTCGGGTTGTCTCCATTGGTCCCTACTATTTCAAGTACCCGAAACTCCAGGTGGTCCAGAAACTCAAGGCTTTTTTCACAATGAAGCTCCTTAATCACAACAAGGAGACCCTAAAATTTTTGTACAATAAACTTGGTGAATCACATATGGTGCAAGAGTTAAGAGAGTATTATGAAGAAGGCTCGACAATGGAGTATTCTAATAAGGAATTCACTAAGATGGATGTTGCTGGATTCTTGTTTCATTTTGCATTTCATTAAATCTTTGTTGAAAGATGCAGGTGTTGAAGAGTTATATGACGAGGACCCCAACTTGTTTTGGTTAGTTTATCAAGATTTGCTGTTGTTGCAAAACCAAATTCCTTTTAAAGTTCTAAAGGAGGTGATGAGTTTGGGGAATATATATGATTTAGATCAGATTTATAAGTTCATAGTCACCATTGAGTGGTTAGATTTGGATATGATAGATCAGAGTGAGGCAGTGGGAAGTGCAGTAACCACGGGGTGTCAGCCCAGTGGTCAGCCTCACCCATTCCAAACGGGAGGACGCGGGTTCGAGTCCAGCTCGGCCCGAATAATCCTGCTTGTTAGTAACCGCCAGGCAGCTATAGGGCTAAGATAGCTTGGGGAGGGAGAACCCTCCCGCGGTCAGGGGTACCGTGCATTTACCCTTTTTTCCCCAGTGGGAAGTGCAGTGCAAGGTGCAGTACATTATCTGAAATCAGGGATAACAGATAACGAACCCTATCATCTTCTCCATCTTCTTCATCGTACTCGTGCACCTCAAGCTTGCGGCGGTCGCAAGACTGATTACAGTACCAAAAGCAGTACCTTTCCCAATGTTAACCAGCTTCTGGATGTAGGGGTTCGTTTCAAGCGAGCAGCTGATGACAATATTTCTTTGGACGAAGTTGATTTCTCTAAGGGCTGCTGTGTGTTTTCGGCGACTGTACAGCTCCCTTCAATAACCCTGGCGCCGGATGATTCCACGAAGCTTTTTTGGTTAAACTTGATAGCCTATGAAAGGTGGTCAGTTAAGAATGATGCATGGGTTATATCGTACGTTTCTCTTCTTCGGTCTATGATTAGTAACCATGAGGACGTTAAGATTCTTAAAAATGCTGGGGTGCTTGAAAGCTTCTTAGGGAATGATAACAATGTCGTGGCTTTCTTCAATGATATAGCCAATGATTTAGTCCCACATAATGAAAAATATATTGACGTTATGGACGCGATACAAAGGCATAGTGACGATTGGAATGAGTCAGCTTTTTCCGAATTTTCAAAGGAATATCGCCAGAGCCCATGGAAGTTTATTTCACTTATTGGAGCTTTCGTAGCTCTTTTTATACTGCTGTTAAAACTTATTTCACTGTCTGGAGTCTCGAATGATCATCTAGATCTGCATGTTTTTGAAGGTGTGTTGTGTTTGATTTGAGGGTTACAAGTAGTTTTATTTATGTTTGGTGTTTCTTAAATAAGATCATAAACGTGTGTTGTGTTTGATTTGATCAGTTTTGCAAGTCGTTTTATTAGTGTTTGGTTTCTCTTTAATAAGATCATGTTGCAAGTTGTTTTATTTATATTTGGTTTTTCTTAATAAGATCATAAAGCAGGTGTGTTGGGTTTGATTTGAGTGTTGCAAGTTGCTTTATTCATGTTTGGTTTTTCTTAAATAAGATCATAAAGGTCATGTGTATGTGTTGTGTTTGATTTGAGTGTTGCAACTAGTTTTGTTTATGTTTGGTTTTTGTTTCTAAATAAAATCATATATGTTAGGTTGGAACAAAGTATATTACTAGGGAAACTCCCGAGCAGAAAAATTTAATTTCAAATAATTGACTTGTGTTGATATATTATATAAAAAATTATATTTACAAATGTTTTACTGATTTATCTTATTTTATATTTAATTGATATGAGTAAATCAGATAATTTGCAACGAAAGACAACATAAATGAAAAATATATCTAGGATTTCATCAAAGTTAAACGATTTATGTTTTTTTAAATTAAATGATATTTATAGATGATATATTTGTTTTATAATTGTTTTTATTATAGACCGCGGTATCCACATACAAGCATTTAGTAGTTTTGTTAAATTACATGCTTTCAAACGTTATATTGTTTTATAATTAATTTGATTTAACTTATATGAATCATAAGTGTTTAAATAAATATTTAAACTTAAGTGACCATACCATGCTACTATGCGGTACCAATAGCGGACCCGGGATTACTATTATTATTGTGAAGGTGATCAAGACTTTTGTGGTAAAATGGCACTATTTTTTTTCTCATGGGGCACCTCCCTCCTTTTCAGGACATGTGGGTGCACCCCTGTGTGATACAATATGAAATACGTTGAAATTGCTTCCTACTATAATCCCAAAGACATAAAATCACTTCGGATTTTACCTTTTTAACCGAAACCCGATTACCAAACCTGACCCAATGCTACCTGAACAGAGTAAGAAAGGGCTCGAGGAACCCGAACCCAATTATTATTAACACTCGGACCCAAATATCCACCTTGAGTTTGGTAATCAAATGTTACTTGATCCGAGTAACAAAGAACCCGAGAGACCTAAACCCAATTATTATTAATACCTGGACCCAAATACAATATTCAGTTTGGGAATCAAATATTGTTGCTTGGATTCAATTTTTCCCAAGTAACCCAAAGGCCATTAAAAAAATCCCAGTAACCCAAAGACCATTAAAAAATGCCTGTAAAGTATTTATTCTATATAATATATGTGTCTGTTTTTTTTTTTTTTTTTGTATTTAAAGCAACACACAAAATGGAAAGGATATCATATCCAGACTTGTCAGAAGTTATAAAGAAACTTGATTTTTCATTACACAGAATTCATTTATAAGATTTACATATACCTGAACACCAACAATACCTTGAACTGTATAAAATTAGATTCTTGGATATCTACTTAGCTAGTTAAGGTACATATCACTAATCAGGATCCTCATAATACCTTCCCATCCGAATGATGAAAAACCCAATTACCGATTACCACTGATCCATATAAAATCAAAAGCTACAACAGATTGTTATTCGGTTAGGATTTCTCCTCTTTGAAAACCTGCCAAAGCCTGAACATTATATGAAAGAAATAAAATTTCATCCCAACACTGGAAAACATAGATAAATTGCATAATTGTTTAAACAATTTGAAACGCTAGTAGTAATATACAGTCAAAATGACAATTAAAAACAATGAAAATTTTTTAAACTTTCATTTCATAATTCATATTTTCACCAAAATACCCTTGAAGTAGTTCCAAGCATACAGAATCATCAAAATTCATCACGAGTATTAACCCGAAGTGCCACATCAAGATACAAATCCTAATCTTACTTAATAGAATCCTAAGCACTTAGTTTAATATTTATAAACCAAAAGTGTTTTGACCCGTTTGAAAACAAACATGAACCGGAAGTGTGTAAAAGGGCGATGAAGTGTGTTCGATCCAAGCTCGCCATCATCAAAGGTGAGATTTACCTATCATTCATAACGCAAATATCCATTAGTACAATTCTTTAAACATAAAAATTACTTCTACTATTTCATCACCTATTTAACCCATTAATAAGGTCATAATGGAAATTTCATCCAATTACCATTCATTCCTTCATGCTAGCAATTCTATATGAAACAGATTTCGCATTCTTTTCCATACTTTCATTATCAACATCTTAATTCATCCTTTCATGGATTACGCATAACCCATTTCAACAACATTCACTAACACATGAAATTTAACTTACTTGGTGATAAGAACACTTAGATGGTCGTAAATCTTAATCTATGCATACAATCAAGCTTCAATTTCCTTTCAATTTGGTTGATTTTGTGATAACAAGGACCTTTTCCTTTCTCCTCTAGCTCTAGTCGACACACACACATCTGATGTGTATGTGTTTGTGTTTTATTAATACATCTTTCCACTTAACCCAACGGTTAAAACTTCGTCTGGCAAATATGGATGTTAATGAATATTTTTACCCCCCCCCCTCTTACGGGGAATGGTGCGAATTATATGGTGGATTCCATTAAGATTTAGAATGTCCCATCCTAAATTTTGATCCCCACTACCTAATACACCCATTGTTTTTCTATGACGATCACCTTAAGATGGGCGTAAGTACAAAAAATAACTACCATCCGCATGAATGTCATCAACCCTATTTCCTTGAATACATAACTTCAGATGAGGTATGTCAAATTGAAAAGAGAATTCTCCAAAAAGTCAAAGAAATAGAATCCATGATGAATGCAAGATATTCATCAAAGGATAATCAAGGTGAAGAAGAATCGAAAAACGATTCGATCGAACCACTTCAGGAAAAGACAATACCGAGGCCATCACGTGTGCCTCAACCTCTAGTGAAGATGAACGCGATAGTCATCCCTGTATCGACTTTGCAGTGAAGGATATCCCTCCGGCTTGTGAATCTCACACTGGTAACCCTATAGACCAGAGCGAGTTGACTCACACCTTCTTTAACAAGAGCCCGGAAAGGACAATAAAGGTTGGTTCCGCCCACCTAATCATACTTCATGTCACACCCTCAATTTCCACGTGCAGAGTAATACCGCAAGGCGCGTGACATGACCAGGATCATGCCACCAATCATATTGAATAATTATTTAAAACAAAGTAATGTAAGCTCATCACCACAATACGATTAGTGACTAAAGTCCAAAGTTCCAAAAATACTAAATAAGTTAACAGCAGAAGCATAAAGTTAATAGTTTAATAATCCAAGCAATAGTTTGAAGTTCATGGATTATTAGGAACTCAACATAGGTTCGACGCAACCACTACACTCCTCCGTTGTAAGCTCCCAAGCTGTACCTAAAGACCTGCAAAGCATGTAGTAGAGTGTCAACCATAAAGTTGGCGACTTCACGGTTTTCATGTTTTATTTCCAAAAACTTAAGCTGTTAAGTTACTCATTTATAAATCATTTTTGTCATGGGGAGCTACCCCATCCGTAAGCTATTAAACTACCTAATACCAAAGACATGTGACTGTTGTTTTTTCGTTGTTGCCCTGTTTGTCAATGTCTATTATCATTGACGGTTTCCAAGGCATACTAGTTCACGCCTGCCTCCTCGGCACGGTGTGAGGTTTGTGAGTCCTAATAGCACTTCAATTAATATACCAGTCGCGAGGCCAGGTAATTAGTCAGTATAGTAAGTGGGGACTTCATGATAGAGTTGCGTTTAGTACGCTTGAGACATGAATTATTAAAATAGTTTTAGTCGTATTCCTTCCCGGAATATAGGCAATCCCAAACCAGGGAAAGTATAGTTCGTTTCCAAACCAGGGAAAGTATAGTCGTTCCTAACCACCGGGAATACATGCTTTTAGTAGTGTGTAAACTCACCTTTGTTTTGCTCGGTAGGTTAGTTTACTTGTTTTTAAAGTCGGTCAACCACGCCCTATTATGGTTACAATTATTAATTAGGTTGTATACAAGTATGTCACGTATTTTATGCACGCATCTAGCAGGTAGCACACAAGTCACAAATATCACTTGGGCACATAACAAGCGGGCCACTCATGAACAATAACATTTAATCTAACATAGGCAGTGTGCGGCCCAAACAACTAAAGTTCAAATGGAATGTGCGGCCCACCAGCGAGTGTGCGGCTACTTGCTGGTGTGAAGGTATGCATTTGATGGGTCGTACATTGTGTACTACTGATCGGAGTGTCGCGCCCCTGTCAAAGATAATATTTATAGTCCCAAATTACCCTTAACAATGCGTTAGTGGTAGTAAGGGGGGTCGAACCACGAAGAGTTTGTGGTTTGCGGTGGATACAATTGATTTTGAAAGTTGTCACACAATTTATGAAGCTTGCTATGTTGTTTAAATGGAATGATTATTTGATTGATAGAGATGTCGGATTTAACCGACAAGTTTGTTTGCAATTATTAGACTACGAAAACTTAATCAACTGAGATTTTCACAAAAACTTGATTGAATGGTTGTAAACAATAACTTGGAACAGGGTTCACACCGGGTTCAACGGTTGTAGGACCTAGGGTTACTAAACGTTTTAACTTGGTTTATTCAAATTAGTTCATTAACTGTTTTAGAATCACATGGCCTAGGTGCCAATTGCTATCGACTTCATAGACAACGGACCACAATGCACTTTGTTACCTTGGACAAACAAATCCTATCAAAAGACAAGGCATAAATAAGCATATTCATTTCACGAAGTCAAATTTCATAACTCACTCAACAATTTGCAAATTCAATACAAACGTATGACAGTTATCCAATGATTCAAATGCAATTTAATTAGAAACAAACCAAATACTAAATAAGTAGCAAACCCTAGAAATCCTTACACAAGTTTACACCGGGGTGAAACCCGAAGAGATTAGCCGCTCATGGTGAACGGAACACGATCACCAGATGATTTGTGCTTGATCACAAATATATTGAAGCCTTGATGATGGTAATGATGAGGATTAGGGTTTGTAGTGGATGATGAGGAACAATGGATTGGTGGAATGATGGAGAAGATGATGATTAGGGTTAAGGAAGTGTGGGTGGATGATGAATTCGGATGATGACGATGAATTGGATGGATTAGGATTGATGTTAGAGGTGTTCTTGGCTCCAAGAAGTTTTTCAAAACTCAAAAATCCTATAACTCCTTGCAAAATGGTCAACCCACATGATATAACCCGTCCCCAACAAGTTTCATCGTTAGACATATGGGAGGGGCGTCTCCGACGGCCCCTAGTTTTTCTAATTTTTCTCTGATGCTCTAATCCACTGCCTACGAACAACTTTTGCCGACGAACACATCTAGAAGGCGTCGCCGACGACCTAGGGGGTGTCGCCGACGGCCCCTCCAATCCTTGTTTTCCTGTTTTTCCATTTCGCAAAACCGGTTGAACGTTTTCTGCCCTGATGCTCCGTAAAGCTCCCGAATGGCTCCTTAAACTCCGTAACCTATTAAGCAAAAATCCTATCAAAAGTAGGCTATTTGAAACTAAAAGTTATGTAAAACATAAGCTTAAGCACAATAAGAACATTTTGGATAAAAATAACTGATTTTGATTTTTCTTTAATCTTGGCCCTCAAATCTTGAAAGTTATTTCTGAGATCTCAGTCAGAATAACCATAACCTGGTGGTTATTACAGGAAGGAACTTGGACGTTTTTTCTTCCTACTTCAATTGAGCGGTTGCCATACGATTCCCTCCCCCATCCCTAAATCAACGTTGAGTAGCGTCTTCTACTCCTATATAAGATGCGAACACCTCAGTTGTTGAATTGCGTATTTTTATTCCTTCTCCATTGTCAATTGTTCAGTTATGTTTTCTCCTCCTATATAAGATGCAAATGTTGTTGGATAATTGAACGTGTGTGAATGAAGTCTAAAACTTTGTCCCACATAGGTGTGGGAATAAAATAGATGTTAGTGTATAAGGTAATGTTTTACCTAACTAACATAACTATATGCCATGCTTTACCAAAACTCCTACGCGGGCGCTCAGGGGATGCAAATCTTGAGCCGAATTTAGTTGAACTCGTGTACGCCCGCGGGGTAATATCCGGAGGGCTCATGGCGAAAATTGATGTTTCTACCATTGACGCAATTGTGACTTTGCAGCCACCGTGAGGGAAGATGAACCGAGTGCTAACAACGCCTTCCTTTTGTCTCCATCGATCCCTTACAACGTGTCTCTACCAATCCCATACGGGCAGCATAGACTTTGCCTCGAATCAAGTTAGCAGCGAGATGCTATGGAACCATTTGTGGTATATTACGAGCTCATGCACTAAAATTGAGGCTAAACTAAGAGCATATTGTTGAGTATAACATGGTCGTGTAATGGAAACATGGTGGCTATGGGTATGACGTGGCTAAACCATGATGGACAAAGTAAGAGCATATGTTGAGGTATGTGACATGATGGTATACTTGATCCATAATAACTAAATGGGGAACTGACGTTATTGTGTATAATGAGGTCATTCCGTACAAAAAAAAAAGTAACATATGCACTAACATATATAAGATATTAGAAAACACTATGTGTAAAAAACCAAAACTGTTAATGATAGAAACAAGGGTACTTCTAGAACCAAAACATCATTACAAATTGTTCGGACACAGGGAAGCACAAAAGTACAATTAAACAAGGAAGCAATTTAGAGAATAACCCTCCAAGTAGCCAATATTATGGATGTCACTCATCTAAGGACTAACGCGAAGAACCAGAGGAAAGTTTTTTGTTATTTATGACTAAGTTTATAGATAAAGAAGCTCAGAAAAAGAAGGTAAGTACAAGAAGTGTACTTACGAGTTAAGCATGTTTTTTATACGAGTTCTTAAGTCCAATGGAATATGTCATAGGCATATGATATTGCACGAAAAAATAGAGTTTAATTCACAGCGCATTTATTTCAATCGAAATCACTTCATTACTAGAATAGTATACTATGTACCAAAGGAAAAGACATCACCAAGTAAATGAGTTAGGAAGAATTCACCTAAGAATATACCAAGAAATTATTTTCCCCAAGTGAGATAGAACAACTAGAACGAAAATTCTTCAAATTAAAATTGGGGAAATTAGATATACATAAAATACGCCATAAAGTCTAACGAAACAACTATGTTACTCCCACATGTGATGGTAACAGAGAAACAAATAATGAGTCGAGTTATGTGGAGTTATCATTAGGAATCCAAATGTTCATTAAGCTGAAACCCTTAAGAATTTCTCTAATTCGTGGTGGAAGCTGGTGTGAATAGAAGCTTAGTATCTGTCATATTTAAACCCTAGTTAAGTTAAGAATCCTAGAATTTTCGTCATACTTTTATAGTCAAATGACTGTTGGATGTCAAAAGGAGATAGTTGAAATCATTTAGAACTGTACGATAAGCTTGAACAACAACCGGGTACCTTGTTAAGAAAGATAAAGAACATCATTGTAACCTAAACCCGCAAGCTTTGATTCCTTGTTAAGAAAAAAAAGACAGGAGATGTGTATGTGAGATTATTATAGAGATTTGAATACAGTCACTCACTATGAATTGTTAGTAATTCCATTAGTATAAGAACAATAAACATGTAGTATGCATGGATCTTATGAACTTAGTTTGCAAGGCAAACAGGGTCGTGGATGCACTCAGTACAAAATAAAGTCTCAGACCCATAAGAATCCTTGTATATAGAATTAGCGTTGAGATAAACCACTTAGACCAAATAAAGAACACACAGCAAGAACACAAATAAAAATCCATTTAGTGGCATATACTTTTAATGACATTTAGCTTTTGTGCCACTACTTTAGATTTTTAATGGCATTTTGCATATATTACATTTGGTTAGTACACACTTTTAGTGGTATTTAGCTTTTATGCTACTATTTTAATGACGCTTTGCGTATGCCACTAGAAATTTAAAGTGCTTATTCAGAAAATTTCCATTTTCCTTTCTTCAAACTCTTTAATATACTCCCCTTTATCTCTAAAATTTCTTCCATTCTATACAAAATTAACTCATTTGACTCACAAATTTCATCCCTCCTTAAAGCTATTTTATCAAAGGGTTAGTGCTCTAACGGTATCCAGTGACATTCTCTAGAGGAGGTCGTCAGTTAAAGTATTGTTTGTAATCAAATTTCATACGCGAGCTAAAGGTTTTCCCACAGTTTGCCTTTTGGTGACGAGTTTCCTCTAGAAATTGATAACGGGTCGGTCTACAAATAAATATACACGGGTAACCAAAGTTTATTGAACGTTAAAAAAAAAAATCCTAGCCACACATCTCACTAGTGACTTTTTATTATTAATCTTTTATTTCATTTATTATTATTTATTGATGGAACAACACTATATTATATAACTATTACCTTCAAAACTTTTATTAAGTAAAATTTTAAATTGATTTGTTTAAATTAAATTAAATATATTATATTATATTATATTATATTATATTATATTATATTATATTATATTATATTATATTATATTATATTATATTATATTATATTATATTATATTATATTATATTATATTATATTATATTATATTATATTATATTATATTATATATTATATTATATTATAACTTAAAAGAAATTCATTTTAACATTCCCAATCCCAATTCTAATCGAGAAACTCGTCTAAAATTACTGAACTTCCCATCTAATTTCCCCCCTGAAATTTCATCTAAAATTATTTTCCCCAAATATAAATCATCTAAAATTATTAAATTCCCCCGCCCAATTTTCCCCAAATTCCCCATCATTCTCAAAACCTAAAACTGCACATCCCAAATAAGCTTTTAGCAAATCCTACCATTTGCGGGGAAAGGTGGGAAGATATACTATAGCCGTGATGGCTTGGCACGGACTCATTTACTCGCGGTGGTTCTTTATCCGTCGAGCATTGCCACTTGTTACCATTGGTATTGATGGCCCTGTTGGTACCCGGTAAAACTTGAGAATTTTGGTCCCTTGCATTCCCCTTTGAGGTTTTATGGATTCTAATTTTTTTAGTTTTGATTTACTTAGGATTCTGCTTGCTTTCGATTGTTTCTTTCATTTTTATATGCATAAAGAAAGAAATGATGGTTTTCAAGCATTCCATAACATCCGAGCCTCACACCTAAGTGTGTCACTTGTGTTGGTTTGACTGGTTAAATTGTTAAACACGAACACGACCTGTATTTTTATTTGTGTAAAAAACATCAACCATAATCCGTACACACTAAAAATAAATTAAGCCAAATGGTCGAACATGACCCGTTTAACCCAATTTATCTAAACAGGTTGAATAGTAATAATTAAGTTGCACAAGCCTAATTGGTAACTTTACCTTTACAATTGAATTAGTTGTACTTGTTATTTTTGTGAGTTTTAATATTCCTAATCCCTTTTATCCTTACAGTTTTGTTGTTAATTTCCATATTTATTTTGTTAGTTGTAGCATGTAATGGAAAGCGTAAAGTTCATAGTCATGCACTAATGTCTACTTATGCCGCTAATCTTACCATAGTCACCGGTTGCTATTGTGTTAAGCTATCATCTCGTTTTTTGATTTATTCTATCTAGTTGTTTTAAATTTAGCACTGTTTTTTTTTTTTTTTTGATAGGCTTTGTCACTGCTCTATCATTTATGAATTTTGGTGTCTTTGTGTGATTAGTTTCGTTGTTTTTTTTTTACATCAGGGCTAAGTCAATCTTACAATAAGTTTTTAGCATGTATTACAAAGCATGTCACATTTTCATTTTGGATGAATTTTTGTTGTGATTAATGAAAGTTTCAAGTGTTGAAGTCATATTACTGTTGGGGTTTATTTATGCCTACTGAAGGATTATAAAAGTTACTTGTTGAGCTTTGGATGCAATCGTATTACAGTGTTGAAGGAAAACAAGTTAAGATGTCGGAAGACGATCATGTATCCGGTATAAGTTTTACTCTAGCTGCTGAAGCACTCAAGGATGGTGAAGACGATCATGCGGTTCTACTCAACATTGGTCCTGTATTGTAGGACTATCTCTATATGTGTATAAACTATGTTATAATTTATTCATCATAACTGTTATGGTCTTGCAGGCTCCAGCCTAGGTGTTGGTCTAACAACGTTTGTCTTGTTTTCTACTGAGGTTTGTTTCCGTAAGTATTATCCTTAAATTTGAAATAAATTTCTGACAATCTGGAAAAAAGTAAACAAGCCGAGCATGAGCTCAGGATCGAACGTGTTTCACTTATGAGAACTCAAGCTCGGTTCGATATGAGCTTTGTTTATAAAGCTCGAGGTCAGCTCGTACGTAGTTTTTCAAGCTCGAGCTCGGCTCAGGCTTGTCTAGTTTGTTATTTATTAATTAACTTATACTGATTATTATAATTATTATTTATAATTTTTTATATAACATAATGTTTGTATATATATCTTTAATCATTTTATCATAATTTTAGATATTATAATTACTATAAATAATAGGCTAGCTAGCCGGGATGAGTTCAGTAAGTGAAACTAGGGTTTGGGCTTTCTTACTGCACAAGTTTATTTTTAGGCTCGGGGTTGAGCTCGTTTAAGCTCAGCTCATTTCGAGATTTTTTTGAGCTGAACTCGTGTAACTCGCTAGTAGGTTGGCATGTTTGCACCTCTACTTAATTCTTTATACTGAGTTCTAATTTAGTTTCATGTCATTTTTCACCTATTTTTTGTTATTTTCTTGTCTGAATATTACCTGTTTCCATCTCTTATATATGCATTGCAGCATAATGCTGAACCTGAGGTTGTAGATCTCTTGATGGAGGCATTCTAGTTTATGACTTTAAAGACGGATGATGGTGCCCAACACCCTAGGAGGTATGTGTGTTTGTCTTTCAGTGACTAACATATCTTACATTAGACATATTTAGCTTATGAGGTCATATTTATGTGTTTGTTTAAGATCATGTTTATTTGTTTGTTTCTTTTTCAAGACTGATTTTGCACACCAAAACTTGTTTACTACTTCATTGAGGAACTTTGGCTGCAAACAACCTTTGGTGAAAGATTTTGGTAGTTGTTTGTATCTGAAAGTGTACAAATATGGCGAGACAGATGGAAAGAGCTTACACATTTATTAACAGACGTAGCTATTGACATGAGAAGAGATCGAATATCATGGAAGCTCACATAATTGGATAAGCAGTACTAAAGGGAAATGTGTGAATATATAAGAACCTCATTCTATAGTAAACTCTTCAAACGTAAAAGGAGCTTCATATATTCAATAATGGTGAGAATTAAAATTTTGGTTTATGTTTATGAGTAAAACAATGCCCAGCCTGAGAAGATTTGAAAAGAAGGTTGAATTAGCAAGCTACAATGAAGACACGAAGACAATAGTGTACTTATTATTGTTTTTTTAGAAACATTTAGATTGGTATATTGTAAAAGTTTTTCTGTACATATTTATTTATGAATATTTATGATACATTTGGTTTAATATTATAACTCTAATTTCTATTTTTTTTGTTATATAATGTAAATAAACTGTGATATTAAATGTGCCACTAGTAAGATACGCTACCAGGATAGTTTTTACTGACATATTGTGGCAAAAACAAAGAGTGCCACTAAAAGCCTAAAATTTACCGTGTCACGCTAAAAAGTGCCACTAAAAGACTTTAGCTTCATGGCTTCTAGTGTCACTTTTTTTGTGTGCTGCCCATTCCTTAAGCGGTCTTGTGGCACTTTTTTGATTTATGTGACACTTTTGGTATGCCATTCAATGACATATTTTGTAGTGATACCTTACCTACATAAGAGTTAATTTAGAGCATTAAACGCATTCCGGCTACCTACAACTTGAAATCGCAAAATGAAAATAGGAGAAAGTAACAATAGACTTTGTTTTTTACTCTCGAGATCGAGTGATGGACAATACTATATAGGTCATGATAGATAGGTTTACCAAATCGACAAGATAGAAAGGTTTTACCAAAGTGTATATTAACAAGATTAGTCTGGTAACATAGTGTGCATATCTCAAATAGATTCGACAAATATAGTTGTTTCACCTAGAGATTTTTGGCAAAGTTTCTATAGTGTGCATATTTCGAATAAATCGAGCATTGCATGCCACCGTTATACTGACTTGCAAAGAGAACACACTATCCGAACATTAGAAGATATTTTCCATACATGCGTAATCAACTTTGATAGTAGTTAGGACGTCTATCTACATTTGATCGAATCCTTATCTGATTATAGTTACCACATTAATATAAAAGGAGCACCGTATGAAGCGTTATGTGGGAGAAAATCTAGGACTCTTATCTGTTAGACTGAAGTAGGCAAAAATTGGTTTTGTGGAGCTAAGATTAGTAAACAACTCGTTATATAAAGAATATTAAAAAAGCATGAGAAGTGCTCATGACCAACAAAAGAATTATTCAAACCAAAGGTGTAAGCTCTTAGAATTTCAAATAGCTAATAAGGTGATGCTAGGGATATCGTCTTTAAAATGAACAATATGATTCAAATGCTCGAAAGCATGCTAAGGACATGTATTATAGACTTTAGAGGGTAATTGGTATTTTTATCTATCGCTCATAAACTTTCATACATCGTTAGCTATCATGTTGGTAGGCACGACTCCTTATGTATTCTTAGAGGGTATAGAGGTCAATGAAAAACTATAGAAATGACTATATATCACTCATGAAAGTGAAGACAAGAAAAAGAAATCATACCCAGTTATTGAGTGTTTGACAGGTTTCCAGGAAGTAACCTAATTTAAGGGGTAGAATTGTAACACTCCATTTTGTAGACAAATATAAAATAAAAAATATATGAAACTTATAATTCATATATCGTCGAGCGAGTAAGTAACAAATATGATGATTATGTGAAATATGAAATATCTTGACGAGCCTTGGCTATTATAGGAGATCGTTTAATAATAACAAAAAATATATTATATTTGACCCAACTCCGTTTTTAACGAAACTTAAGTCAAAACATAAAGGAAAATAAGCTCGTTCCAACAGCATATTGGTAGTATAAAACGTTATATTTTAAAAGTTATACGAGAAAAACAAATGAAGCACATAAATTAATATATATATATATATAACAACACATAATTGAATTGTGCAGTAAAGTCCGTCCGAACTAGCAAGCTAGCATGCACACATAACATCTTTATCCCACATCCGAAGCCTTAATAAAATTCGGTTGCACTATCTATGTATAAATGCAAGCATCTAGTTTTGGGAGCGCTCTTATTATAGAAAATCTCACGCACTATTTTTGTTTGGGTGTTGGTAATAGTCATTTTTGAGGGAATTGGAAAGTAGAGAGACTCTATATCAAATTGCCTTAGATAATTTTATGGTATGTTTTCGTTTATGTTTAGTTATGTATTATTTATTTTTGTAGTTAATATTAGTATTGTTATTAGTACTAATATTATTATTAGCAGTAGTATAAGTATTATTATTATGTTTAGTTACTAGCGTTATTGTTAAGGGCGGTTATTGGGTGGTCTAGCCTTAGTTAGGCATGGACTGATCACCTATGCTTAAACAAGGCAACGCTAAACAATATCTAACCATGATAATAACCAATTAGATGTACCACAATCTAACCTAGGATTGCTTATGCTATATCAGGACCCTAAGATATTGCTTGATTTTGCTGGCAACTGTTATCTGGTTGTACTAGCAATTGTTACCTGATTGTGCTAGCCATTATTACACGGGTGAGTTTTATGAATGATTTTCTAATGTGAACATGCTTGTCCTAAACTGTAATAATATTGCATGACTGTTGTACGCATGTACATAACCTGTGCACTCACACACACAATATTTGTGGTCCCTTATACATATCGCTACGATGGGATTTGTCTAGTTTACACATGTGTTATAGAGGGCATTAACTGTATGATGATGTGTCACGTGTTGACTTTGGGTTATGATGATATGGGCCGGTATAAAGTCATGGTGAAACAATGTGATTTATAACTTGTGTATGTTCATGAACTCATCAGAAATAGCTGACGTCTTTTAAACATCTGTCACAGATAATGATGGTTAGTTTTGTACGTGCTGGTTACCCCGGACCTGTGTGGCCAGTGGAATACTGTATCCTAGACTTGTATCTTGTAGAAATGTATATCTCGGATCGGTGTAATCTAATGGAAGTTTTGTTACATCAGGCTAGACTTAGTTTGATTATATGTTTTAATTTGAGTTTCCAACATTTGTATAATACGTTTATTATCAATAAGATAAGCACTTCCTGTATTAGTTGTGTTATATAACATCCTTATCGGTGGGGTGCCACATGAACTCTATCCTCTGTTGGTCAAGAAGACCTTTTCTTCAACAGTCTTTAATCATCATAAGCAGAGGATCTCATCAGCAGGCTTTAGAATCTACAGACTTTATGTTGATACACTTTTGTGTCTTTCGCTTGTTCTTAGTTACATCTGTAATTGTACGGTCTTTGTTTATTGTGTCTGTATAAGTTTGGTCATGTCGACCAAATCAAGATATCCTCCTATCTTAGTTTCGTACGACGTTTTAGTTTGTCTGTGTTAAAACAGTTGCATGTGTGCATACTGTTGAGTCTTGTGTACGTCATGTCTGTTACACGCTCTCCGAAGAAAGCATTCTGTGCGAGTATGAATGCTCCGTACGAGCAAGGTGTTGCTCGTACCAGTCACCAGTTCGTACGAAGGAAACCATGTAAACAAGTAGCTTACTTGTTTCGTACGAAGAAGAGAATGCTTCGTATGAACCAACTAGTTCGTAGGAGCGTCTTTGGAGCAGTACTATGTGTAATAGTGTATTCCATATGTCTGGCAACGTATTTCGTACGAATGACCAGCATGGACACTATAAAAGCAGACATGCACCTCTCAGTCAAAAAAAGTAGTTCAACTAGTTGGTGAGTTGAACAGTTGGCATTTCTGGTGCAGACGAATGCACAAGAGCACAGGCAGTTTGTATGAGTTGTATGAGCATTGTTTGTATATGTTTGTACTAATCCTCATCAGTTAATCAAGATAGTGAATCTTTGGTTATCCCGTGTTCTTACTTTGCTTTGGTTTGCATGCATACTTGGATTCTGCACTTGTATGTGTGTTGCATGAACAAAGAACAGGTTTAACTTGATCCTTAGGTGGACCTACACTTTATCTTCAAAATTCTTTATAGAACAATCTTTAGCTTAACAGACCTTTGAGTAGAAGATGTTGATGTCATTGCCATTGGAAGGAGTTAATTCTTCTAAGAACTGTTATTAAGGATCAGATGTTATAGACTATTTTAGCTTTCCTATCATTTGTTTTTTTGGTAGGGTTCACTAGATCCAACAATATCCCCTAGAACAAATGATGCCAAAACATTTCTTTATTTCTGATCTTTATTACTCGTCAACATTTCCCTAATTTGCCCTTTGAACAGTTCAAAGTTGAGAGAAATTATATCTTCAAAATCCCTTTCAAGTTCAAGTTTCAACAGATCTTGGAGGTCAACTGCATCTAGACCATATGCATCCTCCATTCTAAGCCTTTGAACTTCACCATCTGATCTGAGCAAGGTCAATTTGTGGGTGTCGGATGACTTCCACTTTAGAATTTTTGAATCGGTTGGTTTTCTTGGGTGAAGGGTTATTTTTGATGAGTTGGGTGATTGTGACCTGCTGATAAGATTTGTAACTGCTTCCCTTAGTTTGTCACTTGCAGGATCTGTGTGGTAAAGAAGTTGGTCCTTGATTCCCTCTTTTCTATGTTTCTTTAAACAACTGTTCATCAGCTTCAGCCGTCAGCTTTTGCCTTTTTACTTGATTTAAGGCATTTGTGGGTAAGACAAAGGTTGAAGACTGCTTTTTAAGTGCTTGGGTCTGTTTAGGGAGAACCACTGCTGAGTATTCTGGCTTTCTGGGAACTGTTGGATCCTTCTCTCTCAGCCGTTCCAATCTTTTGTAGGTCTAAACAATCTTACATTCAGACCATCTGGCAATAGCTCTAGCAGTACCATACTTAACAACAACCAATTCTTCTCTCATTCTTTTTAGCTTCAAAGCCTTGTCTTGATTAACTGGTTTGTTCTTTTCCAAACTGGAGGAGTTGGCTTGTGTAAAGGATCTTTGAGCATTTTTAGGATTCTTTCAATTTCTTCCTTTAGAGCATCTGAAGACCAGTCTTTGAAATGTGCTCTTGTTACCTTGTATGGTTTGTGTTGCATGATATGATCAAGATAATCATGTTTTAGTTCCTCATCAAGCTCAGGATTTGCTAGCTTCTCAGACATGGACTTACTTAGATCCTTAGCATAATCTTCAATCTTTCCGACCTTGCTAAGTTCAAGTGACAAGATTCCTTGAGTAGTCCTGTCATCCTTCCCTTTGCTCATCTCTTTAGCAATGTTCTCAGCTTGCTTTGCTTTTAGCTTCAAGTACTCATCAACATTTCTAGACTTCCTATATCCAAAGGGAGATGGGAAAGATCTTTTTGATGAATCCTCTTATGTGTAGAAGATTGAAGCTCTCCTTTGACAGCATGAATTTCTAGATGATATATGGAATGACAGATTGTGATTGATAGATTGGAATTGAAGTGGTTTTAGGTGGAAATGATAGAGTGGTGTGGCAGGAATGGGTTTTGATGACAAGAAGATCGGTGATGGAATCTCATCATTATCATCATGCACTATAAAAGTTTTTCTTTTGCGTGTGAATTTGATTTTGGGTGAAGGTGGATGTGTTAGAATTCTTGTTGAAGTATATAATGGTTGTGTAAGTGTGGGAAAGGTTATCAAAGCAGTGGTTAGTGTAACATCTGTTGGTACATTTGTTGTACTAACATCTGTTGGTTGATTTGGTTGTGGTGATGGTTTCTTTGGTAATGGTTTTTGTTTCTTTTGTGGTGGAGTTGTTTTGGTTTGAGTAGAGGATACACTTTTTGTAGGTCCAGCAGTGGTTTTAGGAGATGTGGATATTGGTTGTCTAACTTTTCTAGTTACCTTTCTTCTTTTTGAAGTGCCAATGTCTTCTTTTCCATCCTCTACCTCTTCTTGAAGTATAGTTATAGGGACAGAACCAATGGTCTTTAACATATTTTCTCTTATGGCTTTAATGTCTGCTTGAGTAACTTATATCTAGCCTCAACCATATTTCTGACAGCTCCATATGAGTATTGTGATTGATATCAGCCAAATTCCTCTGAGCTTGGATAATTGTTTGCACTGATTTCTATAGCTCACTGGCAATTTGCTGAGTTGAAGGTTGGCTTTGAGAATTTTGTAACATCTGCTTCGTAATTGTTTTCATTTCACCAAAGAAGACTCCATAGATGTCATTTTCAATTCATCACCTAATTTAATAGGATCATCTGAATCCCTACCAAAGGTAGTTGTATTTGGATCCTTAACAGGAGAAGTCTCCATTTTATCAGAACCAAATGCCAATTTTCTTGGTATCGAGGACTTCCAACTTGAACAGAGGAAGACTTAAAGATGTAAACATTGTCCAACTGAAACGATGTTGTGTTATCAGTTGTAGTGGTTGCTTCACTTGAACTACCACCAAGAGTTACATGTAACTCATGGGGTATAGCCTCCTCAGTTATTTGTGGGTTAGCAAATTGATTTTTCTCAAACTCAATCACATGTGGCAGTGTGCTCTCTTTAATGGGTGATTGAGAGGATGTGAGTTCTATCTAAGTCTTTTCAATTGCATCAAACAAGGGTGAAAATGTGGGTGGAATTGGAGTGGAGGGTTGTTGAGTTGAAAGAGAATTTGCCTTGGGAGAGGGGCTGTTAAACATACTTTCAAGTGAAAGGTCTGTTCCATGATATAGTGTCCCTGTGCTTACAACTTGATCCTTTTGTGAGTATTCAAGAGGAGTTAGGCTTTTAGGTGGAGATCTTTCCAACTGTTGTGAGGAAGTAACAACAATGGTTTTTGGTGCTGTTTGTGTTAACACAAGGTTATCCTTTAGGATCTTATCTTCCAGAGGTGCCTTTTTATATTGTTTTGTTTTGGTTGGCTTTTTAGATTGGGAAGGTTTCTTTTTGGGTTTTGCTGATGTGGGTTTCACAACACCGGTTGTGGTGTCATGACCACCAGGAGCAGTGGGCTCAGCAATAGAGGTTTGAGCCGTAGATGTGGACTCATCTAAAACAAGCTCATCCCCCTTTGTTCGTGTTTGTGAAACTTTGACTCTATATTTTTTATTCTTGTAAAAGTTTCATGTGTAAGACTTTTTATTTGAAAATCTTCTCCCTGTTGAAAATCTTTTTCAGCCACTATATTTTGAAATAATAGCTTAAGAGTCTGGGATACATAAGAAAAGCTTTATGTTTATTTCCTTTTATAGCATTCTATTTGCAACCAAGTCCAAAAACAATGCTTGGGATAGATTATAATCAGACTTTGTCAAAATTTTATATCCCAACCATTGAACTTTTTGTGGAATCTCACTAAATGAGGTTGTCTTGACTGAGAGACAAATTAAAAGAGTACGGACAACATATCTCATTTCCAGAGGAAATTGAGGTTTGAAAATTGTGACACCTGTCAATTGACCTTCATACCCTTTTTCAATGAACTCAGTGTGAAGAGGCTGTTTAGAGAAAGAAATACTACCTTCCTGGTCGTTCATAGCATATGTTGTGGATATGGAAGTTGGAGATATCTGAACCAGGGTTTCACCGACCTTAAACGTGATAACACAGGGCTTTTTGTTCAGAATATGAACTTCAGCATTTGCCCAAAATTGTCGGAGGATAGTTACATAGATTGGTGCATCAGCAGTGAGAATGGTTTTGCATTTTGATGATATTAGAACATCAATTATTGTGTAGAATGAAGTGATGTTTTCAGTTTTCTCAAAATATGGGTGGTAATTGTGAGAGGTTTTGATTTGTAGAGCCATGATCGAAGAAATGTAGTGAAAGATTTTGCTGAAAACCCGCTTTTAAGAATTTTGAATTCGATATGGCAAGTAAAAGCTCTGTTCGGATAGAATTGGGTTTATAAAGGGAAAAGTGAATGCCGACATGGTAGCGTCCGTTACAAAGATCTGAAGCCTAACACCTATCCACATTTATCCTCTATTTATGAAGTGGGTGAAAGTTGTTATGTAACCTCTACTAGAAACAACAGAGGTTGGGAACAGTGAAATGAATAGTGGTTGATTTTATTCTGTCGGTGGATAAATATCAGAGGTTAGGATACCAGTGGTTATTTCTAACAGTGGGTAATGAGAACATAGGTTATACCTTTGAACAGTGGATAAAAGTAACCAAACAATGGTCTTTAGAAACAGTGGTTTGGAATAGACTTTAAGGATTTTGAAATATTTTCCATGTGAAACTATTTTTAAGGATGGATTTTTGATTTTCTGAAAACATTTTAATGCTTTTTTATGCATGGAAAACAAAAGGTTGCTTTTTAATCCATGTTTAGCATGCCAATCCTAGAGATCAAACTTTCAAAGGTAGATGTGTCTAAATCCTTTGTTAGCACATTTGCTAGATGATACTTAGTTGGAATATGATGTAGAGAAATCAAACTTTTTTCATAGCAATCCCTCACAAAGTGATGTCTGATGTTAATGTGCTTGGTTGTTGAATGGGAAACTTGATTTTTAATGATGTTTTCAGCTGCTTAACTATTTAACATGAGAGGAGTCTTTAGAGCAGTTACACCAAAATCCAGCAATTGATTTTGAAGCCACAAGAGTTGTGTTGTACAACTAGCAGCATCAATATAGTCAGCCTCTGCTGTGGATGTTGAAATAGCTGCTTGCTTTTTACTTTGCCAAGAAACTAAGCAATTGCCTATAAACTGACATCCTTCGGATGTGGACTTCCTTGTTGCATGACATCTAGCAAAATCACTGTCTGAGTAACCTGAGAGCTCAATATTCCCATTAGCAAGATACCCGATACCAAGTGTGGGAGCACCTTTTATGTATCTGAATATTCTTTTCATAACTACAAGATTTAACTTTCTAGGTGCTGACTAGGATCTGGCACCGACACATGTGGCAAACATGATGTCTGGCCTTGATGCTGTTAGGTACAATAAAGACCCAATCCTGCTTGTATAAAGAGTTTGATCAACCAAGTCATCTTTGTCATCAACAATGACCAATTTTGAAGTTGCATGGGTGTATTGCATGGTTGACAATCATTCATATCAAATTTTGTAAGTATTTCTTTGACATACTTACTTTAATGAATGAATGTACCATTTTGCAATTGCTTAACTTGGAGACCAAGAAAGCATTGGAGTTCACCCATAGCACTCTTCTCAAACTCTGCTGTCATGCGTTCTCTAAACTCTTCACACATGGCAGTGCATGTGATTCAAAAATGGGTCATCCACATAAATTTGGACAGGCATCATATCCTTTCCTCTCCATTTTAAAAACAAAGTTTTATCAATTTTACCTCTTGTAAAGCCTATGGATAAGAGAAAGGTGGATAGAGTTTCATACCTGGCTCTAGGTGCTTGTTTAGCATGTAAACATCATCTAAATAAAAAGCAACTTCAAACCCAAGGGGGTTGGCATACATATATCTCTTCCTTGATTTTACCATATAGGAAGACACACTTGATATCCATTTGATACACCTTAATGTTGTGGTTGGCGGCAAAGGCTAAGAACAATCTGATGGCTTCTAATCTTGCTACAGGAGTAAATGTTTCATCATAATCAATGCCCTCTTTTTGTCGATAGCCTTGAACCAGAAGCCTAGCTTTGTTTTTTACAACAATGCCCCTTTCATCTGTTTTGTTCTTGAAGACCCATTTTGTGCCAATGGGACATACATCCTTTGGCAATGGTACAAGTTCCCAAAATTGTTGTCTTTTGAACTGTAGGAGCTCTTCTTGCATGGCCTCTACCCAACTGTTGTCTTTTAGTGCCTCTTGGTTCTTCAAAGGTTGTGTGAGTGATAGAAAATTAGGAAAAAGACAAAGTGATGTTCTAAAAGTAGTCAATTAAAAACAATTAAAATTATCCTAATTCTAGACTCAAAATTATACTCTACACTCCTAAACTCGACTAAACTACTAACCGGCAAGTGGACCGATCAATTGTAGAAAAGCTTAAGTAAGTCCGGATATCGAACCCACGAGACTCTCTAGTTTTGTTGACAACTCTATCTAGACTAACTTGACCCACTTATATATATTTGGGGGGTGGGGGGTTACTAATAATTCTAAATTTATAATTAAACCAAAATTAACTTAACTAAAGCGTTTTAAATTGGAGGTTCGATTCAAGGATGATGGAATGGCTACCTAGGTTAGATTTCTTATTACTATTGAGTGGATCTCTTAGTTTATTAATAAAGTGAATGGGAAACCGGGATCTTGAAAAACTAGACTCTAAGAACTACCGAACAGGACCCCCGACCCTTCTCGGGAAGACACATATGATATCCTACAGGTAGTTGGGTTTACAGGTTTTTAAGATTTCTTTCCGTTATCTAATCTTTAATAAAGTGCCTAAATTAGCTAATTATCTCTCAATAGAAAGCCTAGAGCAACTATGACTCTTGATTTGGTTTAACCGACTCAAATATGGCAAGTAAACTAGAACCAAGTTTTTCTCAAAACCTAACTCTAGCAATGTACCTATTTAATTCAGTTAATAAATTATTATTTCTCAATAATTAAATTTAGTATAATGTTAAGAATTAATTATATATATTTTACTTAATTGTTTCTCCGGTTTATTGGCCAGTTTTACCGAACCCTTTAAGACCCGACAATCAACAAAAACTATTCTATGGAAGACATCCATCAAGATTAATGCAAAACAATTAATTTATCAACAAGGAACTCAAAACATGTAATTACACCAAATCAAGTAGTCAAAGTTCTTTACTTTACTAAAAATCCCATTAATAAATTATTAAATCAAATAAAGATCCAAACTTTCATAATAAAACAATATCTAGGTAGCATACTGAATTTAGCCAAGTAACATAGTCTTAAAAACAATTTAAACAAGGTTAAAACAAAATTCATCACAATTAAGAACAAGTAAACTAAAAGTTAGGAAATTTTGCAATATAACCCGTGTTAGCTTTGATCTCCAAGCTTCTTGCTCCAACTTGATGATTCCAGCCACTTGAACTTCAACCACAAGCTCTAGAACTCCAGAATTCTTGCTCTCTAACTCCAAGATTCGTCCAAGTCTATTGTAATTAGAGTTAAACTCTAACTAATATAGTTATCCTTCAGCAAACTGATAAGTTTACCAAACATTCTGATCAATTCACCCTCTCGCCACCCGCGAGTGGGATATATCTGTCGGTCGCGCCCCGCGACCGAGCAATGTTTCGTCAGATAGATATCAGGCTCTCACTGGTCGCAAGAGGCATTAGCTAGGGCGGTCGCGGGCCGCTAGAAGGTGTTTTCACCCATTTTTCGATTCGTTTCTTCTTTGGGCTTCCAACTATGATCCGGTTTGGCTTCGTTCACCATTTCAACTCACTTTCTCGTCTTTTCAGCTAATTTCACGAACCAAGACATGCAAAACGTATTTGGATTAAAAGTAGATATATTCTTGACAAACTGAAACGAATATCAACTAAAAAAATTCAAACTGTACACGATAAATTGATGTATTATTCAATATATCAAATATCCCCACACTTACTCTTTTTTCGTCCTCGAAAAAGAATTATGCAAACGAAATCATAACCAAGTAATTATTCGATTTCAAAAATAAGATTATTTTATTAAAGTCGAAATTTATATTAACTGCGATTGCAAGTATTCATGTCCACTTAAACTCAAAACTCGGTTCAAAATTCTTATCATGTGAATTTAATTTAAGTTTGGTGAATCTACCTAAGGTCTCACACAAGCAAATATAGTACACCTAATCCTACCTCAAGCTTATGGAACAAAAGGAACGAATCGTTCGATCCATTTCCTAACCGTTTTATACCAAAATCAAAAGAATTAAAAACCAAGTAATTTTTTCCCTTTTTCATTCTTTGAGCATTTGATTTTCTTTTTGCTTATCTAACCTAGAGGCTGTCTCAACCAGAGTCACCATCCCCGAGAGCGACAACGTGGGCTTCGATATTTACAATTTTTAAACTTATCCTAGAGGGATTCTCGATCAGAGTCACCATCCCCAAGGGAGATTCCATAGGCCTCGTCTACTTTTTTCTAATCAAGCTCATTTTTTTCTTATTATTTTTTTATTTTATTTACATGATCAGAAATTCTAAAGATTTTAGCTTATAACGACATTCCTTATACTATTTTTGGCTGTTTCGGCTTCCCATTTTTCCTAGATGAGTACCCATTAGTAGACCGACAATTAAGTTATATTAATCTCAAAGAAACTAAGAATCGAATCGAGCCTACTCACATATCCAAATTAGACATAAACTCAACCTTTTATTACTCATATTATCATTATTTGAAACCGAATAAAAACTCAATTTTTATATCATTTTCCGTTTATATTTATGCAAACTTCTTCTTCAAAAGAATTTTTTTGATTTTTAATTTTTTTTCTTTCAAATAAAATTAAAACTACTCTACGACTAAACTATCCCATCCCCACACTTGAATTTTGCATTGTCCCTAATGCAAGAATGAGAAGACTCACTACTAAACAAAATAATAAAAACTGAAAAATAAATAAAATACAAACTAAACAAGTGAAACGACTTAGCTGATATGCAAGACTGTCAATGTGCCAGTCAATTCCACTCATGCCTCCAATTCAAACACGCTCAACAAACAACTCTCAAGTCTCACACGTGAATGGAAGCGACATACAAACATCAACCTATCAGCCAACATAAACAGCTTCCAAACATAACAAAATAAATAAATTGTTCTAAGAAGTTAACCACCATCATACCCGAACCAACCCAAATATCCCACATGTAAATTGTTTAGAGATACAGACCAACAGAAGATGAAAACAACATAAAAGAAAAATAAACATCAATAAAGAACTGCTGCTGCTGACTAGTCATCTTCCTCTGATTCCTCTGACTGCTCGAACACTTGGTATGGTTGCACATTCTCCATACGACTTGATTGTCCCGGACCCGACTGACCTCTCTACTGGAAGTAAGATGGAACCCCCATGTGCAGGTTCTCCATCATGTATCGCATCACGTCTTCAAACCTGCGCTGGCCATCCTCATGCATCCTCCTGCTCTCCATCATTACCCGGCGAACCCACCAAACTGCTAATCCACGTACCCTCTCAAATCTCCAAAACCGGTCTCCATCCTATCATATAATGAATCTAACGTAAGTGGATCAGTACGGGGCTGTCGAAGAGGATACTACCTGCCT
Source organism: Scalesia atractyloides (assembly GCA_947069175.1). Classification (NCBI taxonomy): domain Eukaryota; kingdom Viridiplantae; phylum Streptophyta; class Magnoliopsida; order Asterales; family Asteraceae; genus Scalesia; species Scalesia atractyloides. The sequence goes on along the minus strand of CAMTDV010000003.1, from coordinate 12,344,719 downwards.
GGCAGCTCTTGGCGGGTCATCGGCCTCTAGTATCTTGTAGGAACGCCGGTCTGCATAGATGAAGCAGCCTCAGAACCCGGAGGAGGCTTAACCTGAGGACCATGTCTGATAGCCTCCTAGCTAATAGGCTCGTGCGAAGTCAGAATCCCTGCAGCCTGAAGATTACGTACAATCAAGAAGCACAGGGATAGGCCCTCTCTCATCCAGTCTTGTGAGTATCGATCAAACACCCCAATACTCTCTACCAACCATGTAATCAGGGGCCCACAATATACACTAGTCCCGGGGCCTCCCCTCCATAGCCGCTTCATAGACCATGCAAAAATAGTAGCCAAGTTCGCCGGCCTCCCCTCAACCATGCACATCAAACAGAACAAACTTACCTGGTTCACCTTGTTGTCTACCTCCCCCTACCAACCAGTGTGGCTGCAAAATCTTATGAATAAACCGGTAAATCGGATCGATGATATCACTAGCAACCATATTATTGGAGTACGGTGCAGCTGAAATTGAACCCCAGAGCCGGACCAACTCCTCTGTCTGAACACTGTGTGCATGCCTTCTTTTGAACACCCTTGCAAGCTGGTGAAAAACTTCGGCGACCTCGTCTACCATATATAACTGGGTGGCTAAAGCAAACTGTGGAACGGTCATCTCGTATACGTGCCTCCCTAACACAAAAGATACAGCATCACTTTAAGGAAACTTCCCCTGCTGATACTCAAAGGTAAAATGAATATCAAGAGTTATCTCTTTATATTGCCTCTCGTCACAGTCCAACACTCTCCTGAATTTATCCCCTAAAAGCTGTTCGATCCTCCCTCGCTGACCTAGATGGTCAAGCATATCCCAATCAATTCTTCGGTATGGCAACAAGTCATATGTGATCAGGTTGGAAAATCTCTCACTCTCACGAGAATCAAGATCAAACTGTAGCAGAGGGTTGTCCTTTGTCGTGTACAACGCCCATGGGGAACACCATCCCGACTGTATCGAATGCTCCTCCTTTGCTCAAAATTTGGGGCAGCGGTTGGGTCTCAGCTGGGTCACCTCTCGGTCGAGGTGCAGGCCCTCTCTTCTTCTTACCCGGTCTACTTGAGCTTCCTCCACCTGACATCTGCAAAAACGTGCAATTCATAAGCAAAACAAGTAAACCATCAAAAGAAATAAACCGTGTGTGAGCAATGATCGTATAGCATTACATTCGCGGTCATAATCAGAAAAAAACTTTACCAAATAGTATTAGATATATTTTATTGGGTGTAAGCAAAAATATCAATTAATTAAACCGAATCTCGCCCGAATGGAGATTGAGTATGGCCGAGAGATCATACATGCATGAATGCCCAAATTGCCAACCCATATCTCAAAACATATCTAAAAACATGACTACACCCTTCCGGCACTATAATTGTCCACAATTAATACGCATGTGTCGAAAACCAAACCAACATTGAGTGCAAAACAAAAAATAAAAACTTTATAGCCAATGCAAAAACGGGTTAAATTTCATTTAAAAATGTGATCTTTAAAGCAAGCATTACTAACCCGAATCGCCACACTCAATGACCAAACCAACCTACCCGCAAAATGTACCCTCTTTGCACCCAAATATCCTAAGCAAAACTAGTTCAGCCACGACATTCAAAACTCAACCCGACCCAAGTGCAACCCAAACCCTCAAAGTAACAAGCATGCAACCTAAAAGGACCCGACACTAAAACACATGAAGCAACTAAGTAATATACGGAAATTAAAGCATAAAAGTTGCAAGAACACATACCTTAGCGCTGATCTATAAGAAAAGCGAAGCAAATAGTGTATAAGTTGCAGAAACCCTTGAAAAGCTTGTTTGAGGATGAAAGGTGCAAACTTGAACTTGAAAAATCAGTTATGGGTGATGTAGGGAAGTAGGGGGAGAAGATTTGGGTGAATGGGGGTGAGAATAGGCGGATTTTGGTGGGGTAAGTGGTAAGAGCCGTATGTGGAAACTAGAGAAAATGAGGTTGAAAGTGAAGAAATTGGGTTTTAGGGTTTTAGGTCTGGTGTTAAGGCCGCTCGCGAGCCACAAGAAAGGATATAAATCCTCTCACTGGCCACGACCGAGTGAAAAACATTCGGAGTCATAGGTCGCTGGCGGGACGCAACTGGGGTGAGGCATACCTCTCGCGTCTCACGAGAAGAGTGTTTTCACAGAAAGTTTCGAAATTTGGCTAGTGTTTTCCCTTAGAAAATTTTTTATTCAATTGCAACTTAGTTAAACACCCTCCTGACATCCGGTTACTTACGAGAACTTACCTGCAAACGCCAATTCTTCATCGGTTGTGGCTCCATGTTGGTGATATAACCTGCAAACAACTAAACAACACAAGAAACAAACAAAACACAAACTACGGAAAACAATCACTATAAAAACATGAAATGCAAACGATTACCAAATATTACAAACTCTACACTTTAGTCTACTATCAAGATCCTATGCGGTGTGAGGTGGAACTTCGAGATGAGTTTCCTCCATCTCGGTAGAATCGATCGGCCCCCAAATCCATAAACCGGTGGGCCCGGGTGGGGAGTATTGTGACGTCAGTTGATAACATCATTGTCAATTAAACATGGTACAGCGGATGTCTTGGAGTATAATTAATATTACAAACCAAATGTTCGGAAATACAAAGTAATATACAGGCTCGTAATAGAAGATCCACAGACGGATCATAAAATGTACAAAGAAAGAATATAAAACAGACTTTAGGGCAGATCTAAGGATTTGCAAGATCCTCGTAATCACTACCGAGCAGCTTCCGACCTATTTCGTTTTGTACCTGCAATTTAGTCTTTGGACGATACATCAGCTTTCACTGGTAAATACACCCAACTAACTCATTTTGAAAACATTTTTTTTAAAATGATTTTAAGTGCACAGGGCACAAAATCTTTTATAACTTGGGAAAGTTACTTTGTAACCTTGTTTACAGATTCACATGTTTGTCCAAACATACAGGGCTCAGTACAGAGACCGAGACATGATTAAATACACACCACTTAGAACTCACAGAGGAGTTATCCCATCGTCTTGGGTAATTTGCATTTGAGCGTCTGTCAGGTGTATGCCTACACCCCGCGCTAAGGTCGTGACCATTAACTAATCCAATGAGCCGAGGATATACAGGACACGGTAATTTAACCTCCGATGTTTAAGTTATCAAACAAAATTGATTAAAATAGAATATGCAGATTTATTAGCCACAATCTGCATTCGTTTGATCCCATTTCTGACCAAGCGGTAATAGTTTACCGTATCCCAAGCCCGTATAGGGAAATAAGTCGAGAGTATTTACCTGAGCTAGTCTTCTTTTAATTTCAATAACTCAGCCGTATACAAAAGTACTTAAGTGCAGATAGCATTTACCGGTAGGGCTCTAGTCTGGATTACGGCATAAGCTAACCAATTAATACTAACCGTCTTATTTTAAGTCATAGGCTTTGACCGAGTAGTGTACATGATCAAAACGTATAACGCTTGATTAAACGATGATTGGATAGAACGTAGTTTAAACCCAACAAGTAATTTGACTTGCATAATATGGATAAACAATTAACATTCTGGATTTTGGGATTAAAATGACAAGGTTAAACCCGTTTTGGTTAAATTCCGTACTCTAGTTACGTATAAACAACCGTACGCTTATAAGAGAAAATGGGTAACCGGATAAGTCATGGACGAGTTATATATGCCATTATATTTTAAATAAGTTAAAATATCAGTAGGATATCGACATATATGGCCTTTAAGGTTTTAAAATGAAACTATGCCTCATAGGGGCATTTCGGTAATTTCATACCGTATAAAAAGCACTTGAATATAATTTAAGTTTATAATCATGAGTATTCTGGAAAATAATTTTATTATTTATGATATAATATCAGTAGGATACCAATTATATGTGTGATTTATCTTTTATGACCAAACTATGCACCGAAGGGGCATTTTGGTCATTTTACATATAGTTTATAAATTATTTGGGATTCTGAGTTTATAACATGTACCTACTATAAATATGTTTAAAATAAGTTTAAAAATCAGTAGGTAACAAGTCTTGGTCAATTAATATGGTTTAAACCATACTATGCGCCGTAACGGCGCTTATGTCGTAAAATGATATTTTATGCGATGTTTAATGAAAATTGACATTATGGTCAGATTAAAATGTCTTAGATATGTTAATTAATGTAACATATCAGTAGGTAAAAGGTTTACCTTGAAAAGATTTGATTAAAACTCTTTTATGAGCCACCAGGGCTAAAATCGTTATTTATCGACATAGTTTAAGGACTTGTTTGAAAACCCAGTTTATAACTTGGTTTAACATTTCCAATAACCCTACTTATAATATTATATCAGTAGGAAACTTATTTTCAAGTTCATTATCATTAAAACCTTGTTTTATGCAAAAAAGACATTTTAGTCAAAAGTGGCATAATTATGTAACTTGCGCATAAACTTAGATTCTGTTTATGATCATGTAATATAACCTCAGAGGGTTATGCTACATTATATTATGATCATAATGCAACTTTAGATCAGTAGGTAACTAATTTAAATCGGGTCAGAATCGAAAGTCAAAGCAGAAGTCAAACTTCACGACTTTCGGTTGCGAACCGACCCTAGAACTGAAATTGACGAGCCGAACATGTTCTTACATGTTTTAATAATTATTACCAACTTTTTTAAGCGTCAAAACAGATTTCATAACATATATAAGATCATTTTATGATTTTTCCGAAAAATGGCATGTTTGACTTTTTAATAACATAACTTTGACCCGTCAATTGGTCTAGCAAACGTGATCTTCAGGAGGTGCCCTTTATAGGGATCAACACCTACCTTTTTACAATCACTTAGCCATGTTCATTACGAACAATGGCTGTACCATAATGGTCTTAACCGAAAATCAAAGCGTTTTCTGTAAAACGCTTGACATTTGGCTATAAAAGCCTATAAACGAAAATGCACAAAGAAGGAACACTTACCAGTGATTCCTAGGGTGCAAAAGAACTAAGTTGGATGCTCCTTTTAGCCAGGAACTTCCAGAGGAGGGAGAAGAGTGAATAAATGAGAAAGGTGCAAGTTGGAATGGTGAACTTAAGCACCTATTTATAGTTGGAGAACTCAAAGGTGGTGAGGCCAGGTGTTTAGGGGTGTAAGAGGAAGCTTACAAGTGTCCTAAAACGTGGCACAGCAGTTTGGGAAGCCATGGTTTCGATTTAATGGTTTTTGGAGTTTTTGTTTGGAGGCCAAGCATAACTTTCTGCAGCAGAGGTCCTCTGGTGGGCCGCGAGAGGCATAGGCCTTGCCTCTCACACCCGGCGAGCGCCCACGGCCAATTTCAAAACTTGACACATTTAGCTCCTTAACTTGTTAAACTCCTTTTTAACCTTCTAAAACACCCTTTTAGCATATTTAGCCCTCCGTAGCCAATTTTTGGTATACCCGGGATTATGCCCGGACATTGTCGAGATCTCGGTTCGTTAAAAGATCACTCAGAGGTATAAATTAACATGTTGACACTTTTAATCCCTCCATTATCCAACTTTCATATTTACAAAATTGAACCCTCTCGTCCAATAAATGACACATATGAGAGTTAGGACTTTGTAAAGGATCACTCAGAGGCTTATTATAAGCATGTTGATTTCGATGTCACTCAGAGGCTGAGCATGTTGACATATCAGTCACTCTGAGGCCAAGTTTTAAGCATATTGACATATCAGTCACTCAGAGGCAAATGATTTAAGCATGTTGACATATCAGTCACTTAGAGGCTATTATTTATGCATGTTGACATCGGACCGTCACTTAGAGGCTCAGATTTGAGCATGTTGACGCCTTTAGTCCTTATTGGTCTTTAATAGATTATATTTAAAATACAACACGTGTCACTATACTATTAGACACGATTTTACTGGGTGTTACATCCTCACCAAATCTTAACCTCGAGATTTTATTCAAAAAGATGGGGGTACTTTTGTCGCATAGCATGTATATTCGGGACCTCTATAGGCGACCCATTTAACCTTTACTATCGGTATCATTTTCCTTCGGAGCTTCTTAACCGTTCTATCCTCGATCGAAATTGGTTTCTCAACAAACCTCAGGTTTTCCTCAATTTGCACATCCTTGTGCGACATTGCTAGCGATTCATCGGCTAGACATTTCTTAGGGTTAGATATGTGGAATACAACATGGATTCTACTAAGCTCCTCTGGCAACTTGAGCTTATAAGCTACAGTGCCGACACATTCGATTATCTCGAATGGCCCAATGTATCTTGGGCTTAATTTGCCGTTCTTCCCAAAATGTATCACACCTTTCTAGGGTGATACTTTTAACATGACTTTGTCCCCTACTCGGAACTTAAGAGGTTTACACCTCTTGTCAGCATAGCTCTTCTGCCTATCCCTGGTAGTTTTGAGACGATCACGGATTTGCACAATTTTTTCCGTGGTCTCCAGGACAATCTCTGGTCCTGATAGTTAGGCTTCCCAACTTCTGCCCAGGACACACGCGTTCAGCACTTTCTCCCATACAAGGCCTCAAAAGTAGCAGCCTTGATGCAAGTGTGATAGCTCTTATTGTAGAAGAATTCTATTAGGGGTAAGTGGTCATCCCAACATCCACCTAAATGAATCACACATGCCCTGAGCATGTCTTCCAGTGTCTGGATAGTACGCTCACTTTGACCGTCAGTCTGCGGATTGTAAGCTGTACTAAAGTTTAATCGTGTTCCTAAAGATTGTTGGAAACTTTTCCAAAAGTGAGATGTGTATCTGGTATCTTTTTCATATACAATAGATACCGGCACACCGTGTAGAGGCACAATCTTGTCCACATATAACTTAGCCAATTTGTCTGAATTATACGTTTCTTTAATTGGCAAGAAATGTGCTGATTTGGTCAGCCTATCTACTATGACCCAAATAGTGTCGTTTTCACTTTTGGTCTTAGGTAACTTGGTAATCAAGTCCATAGTTACCATTTCCATGTGGGAATTTCCAATTGTAGTAGAAGTCCTGACGGCTTTTGATGTTCGGCCTTAACTTTCGAACACGTCAGACGCTTAGCTACATAAGTGGCTATGGATTTCTTCAAACCCATCCACCAATAATTCTTTTCAAATCTTGATACATTTTGTCACCACCTGGGTGAACTAAGTATGTTTTGCTGTGCGCTTTTTGGAGGATTAGATCTCTAAGTCCTCAAAGAATTGGAACCCAAATTCTATCATTAAATCTAAGGATTCCATCCTTTCCAGGCGCTAACTGATCAACAGTTCCGCCCAATCCTTCCTTAGGAGCATTAGCTTCTGATAGAGCTTGCTTCTGCGCATCTAATAGCTTCTCACTTAAGCTATTTCTGAGCTCAATGCTCTAGGCGTTAATCCTTATGGGTTTAACCCGTTCCTTACAACTTAAGGCATCGACAACTACATATTGCCTGGATGGTAGCGTATCTCGCAATCATAATCATTAAGCGTTTCCATCCATCGTCGTTATCGCATGTTCAACTCTTTCTGATTGAACAGGTGCTGGAGACTTTTATGGTCTGTGTATACACTTTGTGCCATACAAGTAATGTCTCTATAGTTTTAGTGCAAATACAACAGCACCCAATTCCAAATCATGGGTGGTGTAATTCCTTTCGTGCACCTTTAATTGTCGTGATGTATAGGCAATCACTTTGCCTTTTTGCATTAGCACACAGCCCATGCCGGTGTGCGATGCATCACATTAGACTACAATTCAACGCCCTCCGGTAGGGATAACACAGGAGCATTGCTCAACTTGTGTTTAAGAATCCCAAAAGATTCTTGTTGCTTTGGACCCCAATTATACTTAACATTCTTACGGGTCAGGGTAGTTAAAGGAGTGGCTATTCTTGAAAAGTTCTCAATGAAGCTCCTATAGTAACTAGCTAATCCTAGGAAACTACGAATTTCTGTTGGGGTCTTGGGTACTTCCCAATTCATTATAACCTCAATTTTGGCGGGATCCACTTGGATACATTGCTCACTTACCATGTGTCCAAGAAATTGGATCTCTCTAAGCCAAAACTCACACTTAGAGAATTTAGCATAAAGCTTTTCTTGCTTTAGCAGTTCTAAGATGCACCGAAGATGTTTCTCATGATCAGTTTGATTACGAGAGTAGATAAGTATGTCGTCTATAAAGACAATGACAAACTTATCTAAATATGGCTTGCAAACTCTATTCATGAGATCCATGAATGCTGCTGGTGCATTTGTGAGCCCAAAAGGCATTACCAAAAATTCAAAGTGACCATAGCGGGTCCTGAAAGCTGTTTTGGGAACATCCTCGTTCCTAACCTTCAATTGATGATATCCGGATCTCAAATCGATCTTGGATAAGTAACTAGTCCCTTGAAGTTGGTCGAATAAATCATCGATCCTAGGCAGAGGATATCTATTCTTGATTGTTAACTTGTTCAGCTCTCGGAAGTCGATGCACATGCGCATGAACCGTCTTTATTCTTTACAAACAGAATAGGAGCTCCCCAAGGCGAGGAACTAGGCTGAATAAAGCCTTTCTCCAAGAGTTCGTCTAGCTGCGTCCTCAATTCATTCATTTCCGTTGGTGCTAGCCTATATGGAGCTCTAGTTACCGGTGCTGCCCCTGGTATAATATCAATCCTGAACTCCACTTGCCTGTCTGGAGGTAGGCCTGGTAATTCTTCTGGGAGTACATCGGGATACTCTGAGATCATATTTAGCTTAGGCTCATTTATAGTGACTTGTGCCATGTAGATGACACAACCTTTTCTCAAACACTTGGATGCCTTAAGTAATGACACATTGTCTGGCAGTCCATAGTGTGAGTCTCCGGGGATGGTGATCATTTCACCAGATGGGGTTTTAATTTTGATGTGTTTCTTACTACAGGCAATGCGGGCATGGTTATGAGATAACCAATCCATAACTAAGACTACATCAAATCCCGCCAATTTCATTGGCAAAAAAGAGATAGGGATGGAATGATTCTTAATGGATATAGAGCATCCATCAAGAATGGAAGATGTTGTTTCTAAACTTCCATCAGCAAGTTCTATCTCATAAGTTTTATCTAGAGTTCTTAAGGGCAGGTTTAATAGTTTACTAAACTAATGATCAACAAAAGATCTATCTGCACCCGAATCAAAAAGAACTCTAGCATAAATATTGTTAATGAGGAATGTACCTGTTATGACATTGTCGTCATTAACAGCCTCTCTTACGGTTATTTGAAAGGCTCGAGCATTCCCCTTCTTGGCCTCTCCAGGCTTTGCATTATTATTCTTAAGGACCTTAGGGCAGTTAGTCTTAATATGCCCTTTTTCATTGTAGATGTAGTAGATAGCATCCTTAAGATCCTTACATTCTAGGGTCTTATGCCCTTTTCTCTTACAGATGCCATAGGGTTTAGCCTGTGAACCAAAATTACAGTGTCCCTAGTGTCTGCGGTTTGCATGTTGGCATCACAGCTGTTTTGCCTTGGTTCCCTTTGAACCCAAATCTCCCTTTATTTTTCTTAATAAACTTACGTAAGTTGTCATCCTCCCTCTTTCTTTTCAAGCAGTTTCAGACTTAGCTGTCTTTTGCCTCACTAGATCAAGGGTGAGGGAGAGAGATAGGTCAACTGCAGACCTATCGGTAGTAGGCTGAGCAGCCTTTACCTTGCCCTTTATCTCGGGCGCTAACCCATTAATAAAATGCGCAATGTGTTTGGGCTCCGGGGTAATTAAATAGGAAACTAACCTAGATAGGGAATTGAAATCGGAAACATATTTCCGACAATCTAGGTTTTTCGTGGAAAGAGACAAGAAGTCGGTCTCTAATTTCTCCACCTCATGGGGTGGGCAGTATGTTTCCTTAACAAGGTCCACAAATTTGGACCACCCCAAATTATACAGGTGTACTTTACCTGTAGACTGAATCATAGCTTTCCACCAGATTAGGGCATCGCCCTTGAAGGACTGTCATACGTATTTGACCACATCCCTATCAACACAGTTGCTGATATCTACGATTGTCTTCATCTCGTCAAGCCATTTTGGCTTCTACAGCTCCTTTATCCCCGTTAAAGTCTCGTGGCTTGCATGAGACGAAATACTTATAGGTACATCTTTCTTTGACAGAACGGGACCTTTAAGCAAAATCTATTTTCATTGGTTCAATCTTGCATTTGAAGAGTGAACGGAGCTCTCCTTATGAGCTGAAGATGGTGGAATAGAGAAGGGTCTGGATTGAGTAGCACTCAATTCCCTAAGTTTTTCTATGGCCTTTCCCATGGCCTTTTCAACAGCCGCATCAATGCAAGCTTGGAAATTATCATTATCGAAATCTTTGTTTTCGGCTTTGTTAGATTCCACATTCCTGTGCCTACTTTGTGCCTCATTTGAGTTAGCCGTCTTTAAACCTTGGGTTCTATATACCAATAAAGCTTCACTTAGCCATTGTATGTCAACCACATTGGTCTTGAACATTAGATATAACAATCCATTGCCTATTCTGGTGTGAATAACATCATAACTCTTAGGCTTAACATAACTATATTTGGCCTAGGTCTTAATAGGACCATCAAAGGCAAATTACAATTTGGACATAGTCCATATATTACTAGAGAGTGGATTGTAATGTCACAACTGTCATTGTCATAAATTGACAATTTTTTTATTTAGCTCATAGGCTTGTCTCGAAGAACATAAAATATGGCACGTAGGCCTGTCACTAATGGACATAAGATATGGCACATAGGCCTGTCACTAATGGACATTAGGCCTGTCACTAATGGACATGAAATATAGCCCGTAGGCTCTACATCTCTAATGGATGTTTGAATCATAGCCCCAAGGGCCATACATCTTTAATGGATGTTTAATCATAGCCCCAAGGGCAATTCATCACTAATGGATGTTTAATCATAGCCCCAAGGGCAATACATCACTAATGTATGTTTAATCATACCGCAAGGGCATTATATCACTAATGGATGTTTAATCATAGCCCCAAGGGCAATACATCACTAATGGATGTTTAATCACTGCCCCAAGGGCAATACATTACTAATGGATGTTTAACCATAGCCCCAAGGGCAATACATCACTAATGGGATGTTTAACCATAGCCCCAAAGGCAATACATCACTAATGGATGTTTAATCATAGCCCCAAGGGCAATACATAACTAATGGATGTTTAATCATAGCCCCAAGGGCAATACATCACTAATGGATGTTTTATCATCGCACTGATGATATTAGCCGAGATCAAATTTGATCACATAGGCTATATAAGGTTAGGACATAGTCCTTTACCTTGAAGGCTAGTATGATTCCTCAAGTCACACTACCAAGAGTATTAACATTTCTGAATGTTAACATAAGAGTACCTTAATGGTTAATTAATAGTCCCGGTCGCACTGACCTTAACGACTTGGAGGCTAGAACTTAAGTCCACCCCCTGGATAGAAGGATAACTTCCCTTAACTATCCTGATAGAAGACCCCTTCATACTTAAATATCATTTATAATTTGGCCAAATGTGTGGTCTGTGCCACTTGGCTAATCGAAACCATTAAGATCTTTTTGGAATTATATCGCAGAGCATAAATTTCGAGTAAAATGGAGACGCTCGTTTGAAGAGGATGAATACATATATATAATTCCAAAAATACTTAATTAAATTTCAAATAGAAATTACAATACTAGAAAAATGAAATAAACTATCCATGCAAGGACATAAAGTAATAAAAATGTCCACACAGGGACTAAAGAAATAACAATGTCCCCGCAGGGACTACATATTATTAGAAGAGACTTCACTCGTCCTTCTTTCCCTGACCAACTTGGAGAGTTTCTTGAAGAACTTATTTGTCTTCTTCTTCGTTTTCTCCGCTTGCTGCTGCATTTCTTTCATCCGTTCAAAGGCCTAATTGATGGCCTCAAGTGGTGGCGAAGGTTGTAGTTGTGGTTGTGGCATAACCGGATACTGGTACCCATAAGTTGGATTTCCAGTCGGTGGATAAGTAGGTGGGAAAGGAGACGGGTAAAGTGCATTGTGCATAACTGCTTGCATTCTTGCGACCATGCTTGATAGTCTATCGGTGTAGACTGGTTAAAAGGATCATACCAAGACGTGTCTTGATATGTGGGGGTTGGGTTAGTATAACCCGTTGGTGTTGGTTGAACCGTAGGTGTGGGTGTTGGTGTTGGTTCCACCACAGGTGAAGTGTTAGAGGGTCAACCCATTTGTGGGTCCTCTTGAATTGTGGGGTAGGAATTGGGCAAAGGTGGCAGCGATCCCGACCTTTGTCCTGCAGGTACCGACATACGTGCTCCACGCTTCCTCCTTGGTGGTTTGGGTGGTGGTTGAGGTTGGTCCACCCAAATATCCTAAGCAGAACTAGTTTAGCCACGACATTCACAACTCAACCCGACCCAAGTGCAACCCAAACCCTCAAAGTAACAAGCATGCAACCCAAAAGGACCCGACACTAAAACACATGAACCAACTAAGTAATATACGGAAATTAAAGTATAAAAGTCACAAGAACACATACCTTAGCAATGATCTATAAGAAAAGCTAAGCAAGTAGTGTATAAGTTGCAAAAACCCTTGAAAAGCTTGTTTGAGGATGAAAGGTGCAAACTTGAACTTGAAAAATCTCTTATGGATGATGTGGGAGCAGCAGAAGATTTGGGTGAATGGGGGTGAGAATAGGCGGATTTTGGTGGTGTAAGTGGCAAGAGCCGTATGTGGAAACTAGAGAAAATGAGGTTGAAAGTGAAGAAATTGGGTTTTAGGGTTTCAGGTCTGGTGTTAAGGCCGCCCGCGGGCCACGAGAGAGGATATAAATCCCCGCACGGGCCACGACCGAGTGAAAAACATTCGGAGTCATAGGTCGCTGGCGGGACGCAACCGGGGTGAGGCATACCTCTCGTGTCCCGCGAGAACAGTGTTTTCACAGAAAGTTTCAAATTTTGGCCAGTGTTTTACCTTAGAAAATTTTTTATTCAATTGCAACTTAGTGAAGCACCCTCTTGACATCCGGTTACTTACGAGAACTTACCTGCAAACGCCAATTCTTCATCGGTTGTGGCTCCATGTTGGTTATTAACATGCAAACAACTAAACAACACAAGAAACAAACAAAACACAAACAACGGAAAACAATAATTAGCACTATAAAAACATGAAATGCAAACGATTACCAAATATTACAAACTCTACACTTGAGTTTACACTCAAGATCCTATGCGGTGCGAGGTGGAACTTCGAGAGGAGTTTCCTCCATCTCGGTAGAGTCGATCGACCCCCTAAATAATGTTTCAATCTACGGCCGTTGACTTTCCAAATGCCTCCATCGGCTTCATCTCTCAACTCTACTGTCCCGTATGGAGATACTTCATTCACCACATAAGGACTCGTCCACTTGGACTTCAGCTGTCACACCCTGGATTTCCAACCCAAATCCATACACCGGTGGGCCCGGGTGGGGAGTATTGTGACGTTAGTTGATAACATCATTGTCAATTAAACATGGCACAACGGAAGTCTTGGAGTAAAATTACTATTACAAACCAAATGTTCGGAAATACAAAATAATATACACGTTCGTAATAGAAGATCCACAGGCGGATCATAAAATGTACAAAGAAAGAATATAAAACAGACTTTCGGGTAGATCTAAGGATTTGCAAGATCCTCTTAATCACTACCGAGCAGCTTCCGACCTATTTCGTATTGTACCTGCAATTTAGTCTTTGGACGATACGTCAGCTTTCACTGGTAAATACACCCAACTAACTCATTTTGAAAACATTTTTTAAAAAAATGATTTTAAGTGCACATGGCACAAAATCTTTTATAACTTGGGAAAGTTAGTTTGTAACCTTGTTAACAGATTCACATGTTTGTCCATACATACAGGGCTCAGTACAGAGACCGAGACTTGATTAAATACACACCACTTAGAACTCACAGAGGAGTATCCCCAATGTCTTGGGTAATTTGCATTTGAGCGTCTGTCTGGTGTATGCCTACACCCCGCGCTAAGGTCGTGACCATTAACTGATCTAATGAGCCGAGGATATCCAGGACACGGTAATTTAACCCCTGATGTTTAAGTTATCAAACAAAACTGATTAAAACAGAATATGCGGATTTACTAGCCACAATCCAGCATTCGATTGATCCCATTTCTGACCAACCGGTGATAGTTTACCGTATCCCAAGCCCGTATAGGGAAAATAAGTCGAGAGTATTTACCTGAGCTAGTCTTCTTTTAATTTTAATAACTCAGCCGTATACAAAAGTACTTAAGTTCAGATAGCATTTACCGGTAGGGCTCTAGTCTGGATTATGGCATAAGCTAAACAATTAATACTAACCGTCTTATTTTAGGTCATAAACTTAGACCGAGTAGTGTACATGATCAAAACGTATAACGTTTGATTAAAGGATGATTGGATAGAATGTAGTTTAAACCCGACAAGTACTTTTACTTGCATAATATGGGTACACACTTAACATTCTGGATTTTGGGATTAAAATGACAAGGTTAAACCCGTTTTGGTTAAATTCCGTAATCTAGTTACGTATAACCAATCGTACGCTTATAAGCAAAAATGGGTAACCGGATAAGTCATGGACGAGTTCTATATGCCATTATATTTTAAATAAGTTAAAATATCAGTAGGATATCGACTTATATGCCCGTTAAGGTTTTAAAACGAAACTATGCCTCATAAGGGCATTTCGGTAATTCATACCGTATTAAAAGAACTTGAATATAATTTAAGTTGATAATCATGAGTATTATGGAAAAATAATTTTATTATTTATGATATAATATCAGTAGGATACCAATTATATGTGTAATTTATCTTTTATGACCAAACTATGTACCGAAGGGGCATTTTGTTCATTTTACACATAGTTTATAAATTATTTGTGATTCTGAGTTTATAACATGTACCTATGGTAAATATGTTTAAAATAAGTTTAAAAATCTGTAGGTAACAAGTCTTGGTCAATTAATATCGTTTAAAACCATACTATGTGCCGTAACGACGCTTATGTCGTAAAATGACGTTTTATGCGATGTTTAATGAAAACTAACATTATGGTCATATTAAAATATCTTAGATATGTTATTAAATATAACATATTATTAGGTAAAAGGTTTACCTTGAAAATATTTGATTAAAACTATTTTATGAGCCACAAGGGCTAAAATCGTCATTTATCAATATAGTTTAAGGACTTGCTTGAAAACCAAGTTTATAACTTGGTTTAACATTGCAAATAACCCTACTTATAATATCATATCAGTAGAAAACTTATTTTCAAGTGCATTGTCATTAAAACCTTGTTTTAATGCAAAAAGGGCATTTTAATTAAAAGTGGCATAATTATGTAACTTGCGCATAAACTTAGATTCTGATTATGATCATGTAATATAACCTCAGAGGGTTATGCTACATTATATTATGATCATAATGCAACTTTAGATCAGTAGGTAACTAATCCAAATCGGGTCAGAATCGAAATTCAAAGCAGAAGTCAAACTTCCTGACTTTCGGTTGCGAACCGACCCTAGAACTGAAATTGATGAGCCGAACATGTTCTTACATGTTCTAATAATTATTACCAACTTGTTTAAGTGTCAAAACAGGTTTCATAACATATACAAGATCATTTTATGATTTTTCAGAAAAATGGCATGTTTGACTTTTTAATAACATAACTTTGACCCGTCAATTGGTCTAGCAAACGTGATCTTTAGGAGGTGCCCTTTATAGGGATTAACACCTACCTTATTACGATCACTTAGCCATGTTCAATATGAACAATGGCTAGACCATAATGGTCTTAACCGAAAGTCAAAGCGTTTTCCATAAAACGCTTGACTTTTGGCTATAAAAGCCTATACACGAAAATGCACAAAGAAGGAACACTTACCAGTGATTCCTAGGGTGCAAAAGAACTAAGTTGGATGCTCCTTTTAGCTAGGAACTTCCAGAGGAGGGAGAAGAGTGAATAAATGAGAAAGGTGCAAGTTGAAATGGTGAACTTAGCACCTATTTATAGTTAGAGAAATCAAATGAGGTGAAGCCAGGTGTTTAGGGGTGTAAGAGGAAGCTTACAAGTGTCCCAAAACGTGGCATAGCAGTTTGGGAAGCCATGGTTTCGATTTAATGGTTTTTGGAGTTTTTGTTTGGAGGCAAGCATAACTTTCTGCAGCAGAGCCAATTTTTTGGCCTCCGTAGCCAATTTTTGGCATACCCGGGATTATGCCCGGACATTGTCGAGCTCTCGGTCCGTTAAAAGGTCGCTCAGAGGTATAAATTAACATGTTGACACTTTTAATCCCACCATTATCCAACTTTCACATATTTACAAAATTGAACCCTCTCGTCCAATAAATGGCACGTATGAGAGTTAGGACTTTGTAAAGGATCACTCAGAGGTTTATTATAAGCATGTTGATTCCTATGTCACTCAGAGGCTGTGCATGTTGACATATCAGTCACTTGGAGACTGTTATTTATGCATGTTGACATCAGACTGTCACTCAGAGGCTTATTATAAGCATGTTGATTCCGATGTCACTCAGAGGCTGCGCATGTTGACATATCAGTCACTTGGAGGCTGTTATTTATGCATGTTGACATCGGACTGTCACTCAGAGGCTCAGATTTGAGCATGTTGACGCCTTTCGTCCTTATTGGTCTTTAATAGACGATATTTAAAATACAACACGTGTCACTATACTATTGGACACGATTTTACCCCGGGTGTTACATCAGCTTCCCAGCGAATAATTTTAATCGCGAATTGTATAGAAGCACTTTATCGCCGATCTTAAACTTCTTCACTCCTTTCAACTTCCTATCATGCAAAGCCTTTGTTTTCTCTTTGATACTCCATGAACACTCATAGGCTGCATTTTGAAGTGCCTCTAACTCATGAATTTGGAAATATTGTTTCCTAGCAGCTTCGGTGAGGTCTAAATTCACAGTTTTAAGGGCCCATAATGCTCGATGCTCGAGTTCAACTGGAAGATGGCAAGCTTTGCTATAGACAATCATGAAGGGTGTCGTACCTAAAGGTGTCTTATAGGCGGTTCTAAACGCCCATAATGCATCGTCTAGTTTCTCACACCAATCCTTCACCCCTCGGTTCACATTCTCCACTTGACCGCTTGTTTAAGGATGATAGGCGGTGGAGAAACGATGAGTGACACTGTAGCGTTCTAATGCCTTCTCCATTACGGCATTACAGAAATGAGTGCCACGGTCACTAATGATGGCTCGAGGTATATCAAAACAAGTGAATAGCTTCTTCAAAAATCTCACCACCACTCGGGCGTCATTTGTGGGTAAAGCTTGAGCGTCCACCCACTTAGAGACGTAATCAATCGCCACGAGGATGTACCAATTCCCGCTAGAGACAGGAAACGGTCCCATGAAGTCGATCCCCCAAACATCAAAGACTTCAAGAATTTGGATTGGGTTTTGGGGCATCTCGTCCTTGGAAGAGATATTGCCGGTGCGCTGGCAACGATCACATTTCCTAACAAACTCTAACGCATCCTTAACTACCGAGGGCCAGTAAAAACCGCAATCAAAGACTTTTTACTTGGTGACGTGTGGACTATGGTGACCTCCTGTTAACCCCTCATGCACATGCCTAAGGATCTCTACCTCCTCCTCTCGACTCACATATCGCCTAAGAATTCTATCACCTCCTACCCTAATAAAAACGGGTCGTCCCAAATGTACCTCCTAATGTCACGGAAGAATTTCTTCTTCCGCTGAGTTGTCATACCCTTCAGAACCACTCCATAAGATGAGGCTTCGCGTCCTTCTTTTGGAAGAAGTAGCGCAAAGCTGCATGATCAGTAAAGACTATGGTCTTGGAAAGGACGAGGTATAAACAGAACTTGTCAAATGCAAAACTACAGCTAGGAGTTCCTTCTCATTAGTGGTATAATTCTCTTGGGCATTATTTAGGGTTTTGCTAGCATAATAGATAGGGTGGAAATGCTTATCTCGTATTTGTCCCAAAACTGCACCGACTGCATAGTCGCTCGCATCACACATGAGCTTGAAGGGCAAGCTCCAGTCGGGTGAGATGAGAATGGGGGCACTCACGAGTTTCACTTTCAAGATAGCAAAGGTCTTCAAGCATTCTTTGTCGAAGACGAAAGGGACATCCTTCTCTAGGAGTCAGGTCATGGGTCGTGTAATCTTAGAGAAATCCTTAATGAATCGTCTATAAAAACCTGCATGACCGAGGAAACTACGGACAGATTTCACGCTCGTCGGTGGAGGAAGTCTACTAATGGTATCTATCTTAGCTTTATCAACCTCTATTCTGGCGCAAGATATTTTGTGACCTAGCACTATCCCCTCTGTCACCATAAAGTGACACTTCTCCCAAGGTTACGAAGGCACTGATTGAAAGTGTTTCCATAGACAGAGAAGTCATCCATGAAAACCTCCATCGAAGTCTCGATCATATCTTGGAAAATAGCGACCATGCATCGCTGAAATGTAGTTGGATAATTACATAATCCAAAGGGCATGCGGCGGTAGGCGTACGTGCCATAAGGACATGTAAAGGTCGTCTTCTCTTGATCCTCCGGAGCTATGGGGATTTGGAAGTAACCTGAAAACCCGTTGAGAAAACAATAGAATTGTTGACCTGCGAGACGCCCTAGCATCTGATCGATAAACGGGAGTGGAAAGTGGTCTTTTCGGGTGACGTCATTTAATTTTCGGTTGTCAATGCACACCCACCAACCAGTGACAATACACGATGGGATGAGTTCTTTTTTCTCATTCATGACCACTGTCATTGCCCCCTTCTAGGGAACAACTTAAAAATCTAGCTCGATTTTCTAAAAATCTTGCTCGGAGTAGTTTATGGATTCTTTGGGACTTTAACTTTTGGGTCCTCGGCACTCGGCACCATCTAGAACATGTGGTCTGAAGATAACCGATTTCTAGCAACCCGTGTTCTGTTGTGCAAGTATGTGACCCATTAGACGTTGCTAGATAATCTAACAAGTATCAGAGGTTTATACATGGTGCCAGTGTTGTGCGGATCTTGTGGATTTTGAGACATTTTTTATTGTTTACAGACAAGTTTTTGTTTAAAAGTACTTTGAACGTAAATAAACTTTTACTCTGTTTTCAATGCAACGAACAAACACAATTAGTGATAAGAGTTGATCTGCTTATATCAAATTTGATTGACCATACTCTGATACCAATTGTTAGGATCTGAGGTTTAAACTTGTGATAAGTTTGATATGAAGAACAATGGAAGATGATAAAACAGAGATGATTAGGTGCAATGGAATTATAAACTTGTAAATCACAACAAATGTTTTCATCAACATGCTTTTGCAATTTATAAATCATGTATGCGTGAGATTACAAACTCCCCCTCAGCCTGATCACTCTGATTTGTTCGTATAAGAATTGTAAAGGAGAAGTGATAAATAGAACAGTATAGGCACTGTTCTATTTATAGTACAAAACAAACCACTGAGGAATCAAGCTGACGTTACCTAGACAATGACATCTAACAACCTAACAAACTCTAACATCTGCTAGACTAAACATTGTTACATTGGATTACTAATAAACTCTGTTGATGTAGCATCTGTTGAAGAAACCTCTGATGAACTCTATCCTCTGTTGGTCCAGCAGACCTTTGCTTCAACAGTCTTTAATCTTCATAAGCAGAGGATCTCATCCACAGACTTTAGAATCAACAGACTTTATCTTCAACAGTCTTTATAGAACAGTCTTTAGCTTAACATACCTTTGAGTAGCAGACGTTGATGTCATTGCCATTGGGAGGAGTTAATTCTTATAAACACTGTTATTAAGGATCATATGTTGTAGACTATTTTGGTTTTCCTATCATCTGTTCTTTTGGCAGGGTTCACTAGATCCAATAGATGTTGACTGATGGCGGAGAAATCAACTATATATGGTTGAAGTCGACTATGATGGAAAACACCAAAGCTCCGTGAAAGGCTACCAATGGTGGTTAGTAGTGGCGATCATGGTTCGCCAGGAGTTGGATGAGATGAATGAAGCAAAGAGTAATGTCCTAGTGCAGACTGCTGCATGAAACTAGATTGATTAGCTGCAATGGATCGTTATATCAGCATGGCATTCGGAAACACATGGTGGCCCATAATTGGTGTTATCAGGCTAGTATTACAAGACTGGTTATGTTTAGGTCCGAAGAGGATGTGACAATGAATGAAGTATCATCAAACGGGTATGTATTGCTGATTTGTGTGCATCTATCTTACACTTGAATGATTTCCTATTGTTGTATCGGGTTCTTATACACTCCAATATCGCTATAAGAAAGCTTGATTATCGTATAGAAGTTGTGCAATCTTAAATGGCTTCGATGACTAAACATGTTTAATTTGATGTCTAATTAAATGGGCATGGGGTGGCACAAATAAATTCCATGGTGTCCCCTATGGTCATGCCAAAAGTCTAGAAGGGTGAGCATGTTCTTCCACAAACGTCGTACTTTCGAATGGAAGGGGTCAAATAAAAAATCGGATTGACTGACAATATCGATGGATTAGCCGGTCAATATCGGTTGCATTGAAAGAAAAAAACACTACTATAAAAACAAGTAGTTGCTACGGCCAAATCTGTAGCTAATCTAGCTAACAACCATTTTTCTATGACTTTGCAACGGATTTGGTCCGTAGCTACAAGTATCGTCGCCAATTTATTTTCTACAAAATTTAGCTACGGGAATCATGTTTGCGACGGTTTTAGCTACAACAAGGGACGTTGGTATTTTAGTTGCAAATTTTGCTACAAAAAATGTTTGCTACCATTTTTGCAACCCATCACCTAGGTCCGCCCTTTGTCACCGGAATAATCTTCATCACTCTCGCCTTTGACATTGTACTTTGCACCATTCAGACCATCTTCTTAGACACTTCGCTTCGCCTTTGTTGTCATTAGAACATTAACACTTAAACCCATTTCTTTAACAATCAAAATCTACATCTCATATTCTTCCTGATCTAATGTTTTACTACCATCCAACAATTGTGGTGGTGTAATCCATGTCATGTGTCGGTCTCTCAATGGAACAACACCGAAGACCCATATTGAAACTCGATCTTGAACTAACCAAGGCGACATCTCATCATTGCAATCTTTCTCAATCTCATGTGTAACCTTCCTTGTTGATAACACACCACCTCTTCATCCTTTAATGTGCAATAAATCTCTCTTTTGCAACTAATTCAATGTTGATTATGTGTATGTAGATAACATCATCATCTAGACCTCTTAGATCTGCCGACAATGGCAAATCAACACCAAGGGACTTGATAACGTATCTAATAACGTAGTCTACACATTCCCAGCCTTGAGCACTTCCTTGTCATCATCTTTAAATTTGTAAGTTTAGTTATACAAGTTGTGTTTGTCATCATTGCAGCTATATTACTAGATATATCATCCATGTTTTGCTCTACAATTGCTACAATATTCTCTATATATTGTGGTCATGTCATCTGATTCATCACCTGTACAAGAAGCCAAAGAAACATGTACAACTTGTCAAGATGCCAAGCAAATAATATGGTCTCCAAGATAGGTTTCCAGTGAAATTTTGACGGATGGTCCTTCGTTGTGTCTCTTCTGATAACCCTCTCGACCCGTTTTTTTTTTTCTTTTTACTCTTTTTTTTCTCTTTTTTTCCTTTAGACTTGGCCTGTATCTCCTTTTGGTTGTTGACCAACACTGGTCATCATCAGGTTGTTAGCGATTTATTAGGTTAGTTTATATTTTATTGTTATGGCTTTTCATTTGTAACTTTGCCTATTTAAAGAGATAGATCCAATAATTAAAAATGTAGTCGATTAATGGTGTGAGTTTTCATCATCAGATCTATAACAATACAATCATGAAGTTTTGGAGTTTTGAATTAGATTAATCAAAATTTTTATTTTCCGTCATAATAATTATAGAAATACAGGGCAAGATTTAGAGAAACAACCATAAATGTGAAAACGGTGAGAACGCTCCTCAACCGTTGGATCAAAAAAACCTATTGATTAGATTGCCGGGTGGTGTTTTTATAAATTACATCAACTTTATTAGGTTTACGTGCATCAATAAGGGTAAATGGGTCTTTTGACTTCTCTAACTCAAAACGCCTAACTAAATACGTAAAACGCCATTAGAATTTCCGCCTTAAACTACGAGTCATGCATATCAGTTCCTTCAAAAATGAAACGTCATCTTTGTCTAAAACGGCATTCATACAACGCCAAACTTCATGATGGGACAAGTTACAAATTAAACAGATAAAACTGAATAAACAGTAACTCAAAACTTTATTATTAACATCTACTGTAAAAAATCCAGCCTAAACTGCGCGCCAAACACATCATTATATAAATGAGATTACCATCCCTTCAATTAATCATACTTGCAAAACGCCATCTTTAATCAAAACGCCAAATTTCAAAAAAACTCTCAAAAGAACAAATAGCAAACATGGTTTCATGGAGATTATGATGTCTAAATTTTTTGAATTTTGTTTGAAACGGAATTAAAATGCCTTTTATTAGCGGAAACTGGACAATGACAATCGTACCCTGCATATCATTTAGCGTCCCATGCCACGTGTTCGACCAGGATCTGTTCTCTTTGTTTTCACACTTACAAACATTTTCTCTTGATTCCGTTTCTAGAAATACATATTCTCATTGGTTTTATAATCTATTGCGGCATGATTATTGAGTACAAAGTTCAATGCAAACATCATCTATGTGGTCTACAAAGGCCACAATTACATTGTAAGGGTTTGGGATGTCCATCTTGCAAAATTTGGTTGGTTTGATACGTTTCATGGTTTTTTCATCTTCTTTGATTCTTCAAAATGTCTGATTAATATGTTGTGTTTGTCTAATAAACTGATGAAATAGTTATATTTTTAAACAAAGGCATTTGGAAAACTAAACATTCTTGAAAGTGTGTTGATTGTGCCAAAGATGATTGCATACGTATACGTCTACAATTTTCAGAACCGTATTTTAGTTAATTTTATTTAATTTTATTTAATTTTATTAATCATTTATTGGAGTGTTTCATTATTGTAATTGTATTTTTCAAGAATTTCTTATGTTGATTCCATATAAGATTGAAATTCAGTTTTATCCATCTTAAAATATGTAAATAATACTTTTGGTTAAAACTTTACAAAGATATAAATAAAATCGCTTACTTTTTTTTAAGTAATGTGAAACGCATGACAGTAACTTTATCTATCCAATAAGTTAGGAATACCATCCATTAATACTCCAAATGAATGATGGTAACTTATGCAACGTATAATGATTCTTAACTTCATATGTAGAAATGTTAAAGTAGGATTCTTAAATTCATACGTAGAAAATGTTAAAAGTAGTAAAGTTGATCCACATTCTCCAGCGAGCACCATCTACCTAGCAGACGTGTATATATCATCCTTGTATAATTACTATAACTGAGCACTTTCCTATGATCCCATCATCACCAATACTAAACCTCCAAATCAACAATGTTGTTCACTACTGACATGATTATTGACTCGATTACCGATACCACTCCTCCACTGTCTTCAACCGCACGGATCCCCAGAGTTCCAGAAATCCTGACAGAGACACACGACTATGAGAAATACTATGTTCCGAAGGTTGTCTCCATTGGTCCATACCATTTTGGGACACCAAAATTCGAGTATGTCGAGAAACTCAAGCCTATTTTCACAATGAAGCTCCTTGAAGGCAACAAGGAAACCCTAAGAAGTTTGTACGAAAAGCTTGGTGACCAGAAAATGGTGCAAGAACTAAGAAACTTCTATGCAGAAAACTCGACAACTGCGTTCTGTGATGAGGTATTAACTAAGATGATGCTGCTGGATTCTTGTTTTATTTTGTATTACACTCAATACATTTTAGGCGGGAAGCTTGGAGATTGTCGAGAGTTAAACCGGATCACGTTGTCTTTATTTTTCAAGATTTGTTCTTGTTGGAGAACCAAATTCCTTTTAAAGTTTTAAACGAGGTGATGAGCATGATGGGCAACGGTCGTTTTAGGATGAATAACTCGTTAATCTATGACAATATATTGGCATCTCCGAACTTAAAAAGATCAATATTTTCTATCCGAAAAGAAGGAAGATGCAGGGAAAAACAAGACCTTGAGTTAATCGGCGACAATGAACCAGATCATCTTCTCCATCTTCTTCATCGTACTCTTACAAAACATGAAGAAGTTCTAAGGGATGATTTGAATTACCGCCAATTGACTAAAGTTCACAATGTTAACGAGCTTATGGATACAGTGATTCATTACATGCCAAGTGACACCTGGTCATTTGCTCATGTTTCAGTATCTGATGGTTGGTGGCGGTTAGCATATGTAAAAATCCCTCCAATAATTGTGGATGATTCCACAAAGCCCATGTTGTTAAACTTGATAGCCTATGAAAGGTGCTTGTGCTCGACTAATGATTTATGGGTTACATCATACGTATGTCTTCTTGATTCTCTGATTGATGACACTGAGGATGTTAAGGCTCTTAGGAAAGCATGGGTGATTGTAAACAATTTGGGCAGGGATCAAGACGTCGCAAAATTGTTCAATGAAATTGGCACTGGTTTAGTTCCAAGTCCTATAGCATATTTGGGAGCTAAGGTAATGATACAAATGCATTATGATTGTCATGCGAACACACTTGTTACCCAATTAAGGCATGAATATAAGATGGACCCATGGGCATTTTTTTCAAGTTTGGGAGTAATAGCAGTTTTTCTTACCGCTGTTCAAACTTATTACACTGTCTGGAGTCCTAAAGGCACATGTGACGATCTCTGCATGTTTTTTTAACACAAACCATCACTTATAAGAATAGATGCTTCTTATTGTATCTGTTGGTTTGTCGTGTTTGATTTAGGTATGCAATATTGATGCTTGATTTTCTTAAATAAGAACAAATATCTTCGATTGAACCATGACGACAAGTATGTTCATGCTATGGACAAAAAGGTATGATATGCTTTTTATTGTATCGATATGTTGGTGTGTTGTGTTTGATTTAATCACACAATATTGTTGCCTGACTTTCTTAAATAAGAACAGATTTGTTCAACTGGAATCTAGGACAAGTATGTTCCTGCTTTGTACAAAAAGTATTATATGTATGTGTGTGCATTTATGATTTGTAAAATAATGGAAATATGTTATTATTTTATGATGTTTTTATTAATATTAATTATATTAAAAATGTAAATGTATGTCAATATTTTATGAAATTTTTTTCTTAACTCGAATTACCAACTTATAATGGGTGATAGGGCATTAGCAGGTAAGCCCTATCCAGGTTCATCCTTTTGCCTTAAGTAGTTTCCGTGAACCACCTGAGTTGTTTGAGGTCAAAGATGACATTGGGATTTGTTAGTGAGTTTTTACTGGTTGAGGTGTACATTAATATTTTTTTATTGAAAGTCAATTAATGATTTTAACTAAGGAATGTCAATAATAATCATATGCACCTAAGTAAATATATTATTTATTCCCATCAATGTTGTAAAATAATGGAAATATGTGATTATTATATAGCGGTAAGAGCACTCTATATAAAGATCCTGCTCTGATACCACTTGTAAGGCCGCCTAACACACCTCGTACACACGAACTCGGACCGCTCAACACACACGCGATGTGCGAAACCATCGTGTGACTCGCAATGCTCCGTAGATCTTGTACAAAAGGAGTAGAAGATGAGGGAATCAATCAATCTGTATTCACAGATCACACACCTAAACAATCACACACACTGAAACCACACACTAAGCTATGGTTTGTTTCTCTCTCTGAATATGTCCTTTTTCCAAAAACATACTCGTCATTGCATTTCATTCGGTACTTATACAATGACTAAATCCGGAACACAACAGTTCCGGATTCACAACCTACAAACTCGGCCTTACATAAGTAGTTATGTTCGGACAAAACTAATCTAGCAAACTCACAAATTCGGACAATATCCAAACAACTTATGTAAATTCAGACTAGACATCTAAACATATTCGGACAGACTTTAGACATTACAAGAATTACAAAACAGACACTGGTCAATCTTCATAAGGCAGGATCCAGCACTTATCACCAAAGGTGCACTTACATTGAGCATTTCTGACTTCCAAGATTCTAATTCTCTTTTCATATCACATTCTGGTTCTGAACTTTCTTCTTCTGTGATTGCCATCAGGAGTGAGTGTCGATTGTTGGTTCTTCGTTCTCTTCTAGCAAGTGTGATTCCTCCTGTGCGTGTTTTGCTTTTGGGCACTACGAGGCATAATGTCCAAACTCAGGGCAATTATAAGACTCCACTTTTCTCATATCTTTCTTGAAACGATTTTGATCTCTATGGTTTCTGTTTCTCCTATCATAACCTTCATCCTTGCTCATGGAATCATCATATGAGATACTTTCGCCTCTTTTTCTTGTCTAAATTCATTGCGTCACTGGCCTTGTGATGAATTGAATCTTCCTTGTCCATGGTTTCCAAAACGCCTTCCACAAGCATAGTTCTTATCGCGTCGTGAGAACATAAATTTCTCTTGATTGTCTATCGGGTTTTCATCCACTAGATTTGTCCTTTCTTCATAGGCTTTCAATCTTTCGATTGTTTCGTTTAAGGTCCTTGTTTCTGGATCAGCATATTGTTTAATGGTTGCAATTTGAACCAACCTTCTCGGTACAAAACTTAGAAGTTTTGGTACTAAAGTTGGTTGATCAAATGTAGAACCAAGAGCACTTCCCTACTCACAATGCTATTTAGCCTTGCAGTGAACGAATCATTAGTCTCTGCCTCCTTCATTTTCAACATCTCGAATTTAGTTTTCAGTGTTTGAAGACGTGCCTTCTACACTCGATCTGCACTGACGTGACTTGTCTTTAATGCATCCCAAATTTATTTTTTACTCTTGCAACTTGTATGATCATATCTTCTTCAAGTGCTTGAAATAGATACATAGTTGTCGCCATATCTTTCTTTTCACTGGGTTACGTATTTTCTGTGGGTTCTATCATTTCCCATAATCCGTTTGCCCTAGTATCGTTTTCATATGGAGTGCCCATACCATATAGTTTCTATATTTTAAAATAGGACATTGAAATTAAGAGAATGAACTACCCGCTTTCATTACTACCCCATTTGACAGCAAGGCTTCTTCTGAATCCACCATAATTTCTTGCTCAACAATTTTCCCCTTTTATATTTTTGGTTTACTCATCATCATCATACTCAGTAAATCCCACCAACAGCAAAGCTAAGGTAGTGTCTAAGGAGGGTAAGATGTAGACAGCCTTACCCCCTACCCCGTAGGAATAGAGAGGCTGCTTCCAATAGACCCCGGCTCAATAGTAGTTTTGCATCAAGCCTTGGACACAAGGCAATAACACTTAGCAACAATCGGGTTAAAGGCCAATTGGTGCATGTACCCCTTGTCTTTTAGCTATCAACGCCACCACATGATGCATGATTAACCGTCGGTCACTTTGAACATTATTTTCACGAAATTGGTAAAATAACTTTAAAATTGGTACAATTTCTTTGGCCCCCGAGGGCCCACACACACACACATATATATATATATATATTATTTTTGGTTTTCTCCTACAACCGAAATCTATGATTCCAAAGTTCACACTGACTTTCTAATGGAATCAAACCAATTCTAAACTTAAGCAAATTCCGAGTTAACTACCATTTTTGTCCCTGTCGTTTGTTCACGTCTGCCATTCAGTCCAATTTTCTAAAATGCGTCATTTTCCTCCCCACGTTCTAGAAACGTGCCATTTCAGTCTAAAAAGTTTGTTGTTAGCTTAGGGGTAATATGATCATTTAATAAAGATTCTTTTATGCTTATTTTTTATGCTAAGATTAAAAGAAAACATTTGTAGCTGGCAGGGATTGAAACTGTGACCAACTGCTTAGGCACAAACTCATTAACCAGCAAGTCACGTCCCATTTTATATCAAATTTCCATTTGTTTTTCTTTTGACATGTCTTCAACCACTACATCCACCTCCACCACCACCTCTACCACAAATGTTTAAGTAATTGTGTTAGCCACTTCAAATATGAAATAACTTTGATTAATCAAAATTCATGTTCAACTTCTGGAGATTTCGCCGAAATCCAACAAATCACGTATTCACAGCCATCACTTTTGGCAATTTCGCTGGAATTCGTCGAACCCGTAACACCTTATCTAACCATCTAAACTCATTTCTTTTGGCAATAATACTCATCCCACCCCATAGCAATCCATAACTCATTTCTTATTCCTAAAACGCCGTCATTGCTATTTATCCGCCACCCTTTTTTCCTCCAAAAAAAATTCAAACACTCATCCTTATCATTTGATCGTCGAATTCTATATAAATAGAGGACCTCCTACCTGTTTCGAACCCGTCCCAACTCAATTAACCGTCCAATTCCTCTTTTTTTCTCTCTCAGCATTCGCCGGAAAACCAAACTCTGGCCACTCTTACATCGTCTCAATTCGAGCTATTTTTGGTATGTTATTTGTGTGTTTTTGGTTCATGATTCATCGATTAACAAAAGCCCTCTATTAATTTATATAACAGAGGATATATCATGATTAGTCTTGGGATTCTTGGTGGAGGTGGTGGTTGAAGACATGTCAAAATAAAAAACAAATGGATGTTTGGTACAAAATAGGTTGTATTTTGCTGGTTAATGTGTTTGTGTCTAAGCAGCTGGTCAAGGGTTCGATCCCTGCAAGCTGCAAATGTTTTTCTTTTAATCGTAGCTTATAAAAATAAAACAATCTTTAACTCATAAATCCCAGAAAAATAGAGCGTAGAAACTGGAATTTGCAAACCCACTCCTCGTGATTCTCAATTTTCTTTCTTTTCTTAGGCCACTCGGTGTGGGGGCCGTCCAAGCCCAGCTTGGACCGGCAACGCCCCCCCCCCCACACCGTGCCGGGTGGGTCGTCTTCGTCCTCAACGTCGGCCTGCAGCCGTTGGAGACGGGCCCATATTTTCAAAATTATAGTTGTTGAAACGGCTAGTTAATATAAAAATTTTAATTAATAAATTTACCTATAAATACACCAATATCATCCCACTTTTTTACACAATTTATTCACCTCCATCTCTCAAATTTATGAAATCATTCGCATCTCTTTATAATTCTCCAACCTTTTATAAAATCATTCTCCAACCTTTTATTTTAAAAATATAGACATGTCATCTTCTTTGTGGTGTTCATCATCTTCGGGTGAGGGCAAATTGTTTGTTGCGAACTTCGTTATGCAAGCAGCACAGATGATCATGGAGGAGGAGGAGGAGGAAGAGGAAGAAACGTCGTCACAACCGCAAACAAGGGCGGCCGCCTTAAATCGACAACGACAAGGTATTTAATTCGTTGTTAATAATGTATTTAATTTTTTAGTGTGTCTTTATTTTGATGTGCTTTCCTAATTTATATAACTCGTTAAAATCAGTTGGGCATGATAGTTTAGTAGCGGATTGCTGTGCCGACGCACCTGTGTACACGGACGCGATGTTTAGACGTCGGTTCCGAATGAGTCGTCGACTATTCTTACGTATAGAACACGACTTGGCGTAGTATGATCCATGTTTCACACTTCGATACGTCGCCAAGGGTTGTTGGGGATTCACCACTTTACAGAAATGTACCATGGCCATTCGCCTGCTAGCATACGGGACTGCACCCGATTCGTTAGACGAGTATTTAAGGATGTCCGAAAGAACTTCACGTGCATGTTTGCACAAGTTTTGCAAATGGATCGTGACGTTATATAGCAAAAAATATATGCGGAACCAAACGCAAACGACATCCAAAAATTATATCAAGCGCACGAAGAAAGACATGGTTTTCCACGAATGCTCAGAAGCATTGATTGCATGCACTGGCCCTGGCAGAACTGTCCTACTGCCTGGCAAGGTCAATATACTTGGGGCGATCACGGTCATCCAACTATAGTACTGGAGGCTGTTGCGTCACAGGATCTTTGGATTTGGCATGCCGTTTTTTGTCTGCCTGGGTCACTTAATGACCTTAACATCATCTACCAATCACAGATATTTGACGATGTAATCCAAGGAACAGGTCCAGACACAAGTTTTACGATTTCGGGGGTGGAATACAGGCGTGGTTACTACTTTTCAGATGGAATATACCCGACGTACTCTACAATCGTTAAAACTATTCCGCATCCTACAGACGATAAAAGAAAGAAATTTGCCAAGTTTCAAGAGGGGACGATAAAAGATATTGAACAGTGTTTTGGAGCTTTACAAAAAAAAGTGGCATATCATTGAATATCCGGCACGTTCTTTTACACCACAGAGGTTGTGATACATTATGTATAATTGTATCTTGCTACATAACTGATCATCGAATACGAGGGTAGAACGATCTGTGACTATGGTGAAAACGAGTCTAGCGGGAATTCAGTTCTAGCGAATGCAGAACAACAAGATTTAAACAGATTCTCTTAACGTAACGAGTACATACATCACAACCTACAAGAGGAGATTTTTTTAACACCAAAGTAATATCAAAATAATTGACTTGTTCTCTGCCAACAAACAAGAACTAAACAATTATGTCGTCTTTATTTTGCCTCTTAAAACAACCACTTCAATACTTTTCCTTTTCTTTCCCTCTGATCAAACGAGTCAACAATAATGGTGCACCATCTTGTTGCGATTTGACAGAATCCTCGTGATTGGCTTCTATAACAACAACGAACAAGAAACAATTTTCTCTATCCTTAAACCAAAAAGATTCAGATTTCTATTTCTGCTAATTGAGAATGCCTCCTTGATCGATTCTGTCTTTCGATTTTTGCTAATTGAGAACACTGATTCGAATTTCAATTTTCGCTAATTGAGAACGTACCTTCGATTAGAACTTCAATTTCCGCTAATTGAGAACATGTCGGAGATTTTGAGCTTTTGGCTCTGATACCGCTGTTGCCCATAATCTTCTTGAAGATGAACCCAATGATAAAGAACAATATAAACAAACCAGCACCTTTGCTTTCGGAATGAACAATGTGAATGTATGAGTATGTAATTACAATTGAATAACCCAGCCCTATTTATGCTATTCGAATAGGTGCGAATGAATGGATGTGTCTCCTCCTTGAAACATCATGACGCTTGAAGTGTGTGGTGTTACCGCCCTTTGGAATTGATGCGTCTCCAGGATAGGTCGCATCCCTTTTGAGGTAGTTATAACGTTTCATCATGTCACTTCCGGTTCTCGCACTTATCTAACTAATCTAATTATATTACAAAAAAACTATTAACTATTACATAACCTACTTGCTACTTTTGACCCACATGGATTAGAGAATTACATATCAATAATGATGACAAACACAACTTCTATAACTGAACTTACAAATTTAAAGATGATGACAAGGAAGTGTTCAAGGCCAGAGAATGTGTAGATGACGTTATTACATACGTTATTAAGTCCCTTGGTGTTGATTTGATATTTCCGGCAGATCTAAGAGGTCTAAATGATGATGTTTACTACATACACACAATCAACATTGAATTAGTTGCAAAAGAAAGATCCGTTGCTCATTAAAGGATGAAGAGGTGGCTTGCTATCAATGTCACACGCCGACCTACAACGGATATGGTACGCGACATGATGAGTGTCCATCACTTATGACACTTATGATGAAAAAGGAAATGTAGATAAGTATAAGGCCAGACTGGTGGTGAAAGGATACAAACAAAGATACAGCATAGATTATCAAGAAGTGTTTGCTCCTGTAATCAGATTTGAAACCGGTCAGACTAGTGTTGGCTCTCGCGGCTCAATATGAATGGCATCTTCATCAAATGGACGTGAAAACTGCCTTCTTAAACAGAAAGTTAGAAGAACAAGTCTATATAGAGCAACCTCAAGGCAATATTAAGAAAGGAGAAGAGAAAAAGGTATGTTATCACAAATGAGCTTTATAAGGTCTAAAACAAGCTCCTAGGGCATGGTACGTCGGATAGATGCATATTTCGTTCAAAACGCTTTTAAAAAATGCATTTATGAACACACACTTTACATCAAAGACACCAATGAAGGAAAGATCATAATATGTCTATATGTAGACGACTTAATTATAGCAAGTAGCTCGATGAGATTAATTTCTGAAATTCAAAAACTCAATGAAAATGGAATTTGAAATGATGGATATGGGTCGATTACACTACTTCCTTGGCATGGAAGTTTCATATGAGAATGGTAACATTACTCTCTCACAAAAGAAGTACATGAGAAATTTATTGGAGAAATACAGGATGACATTATGCAACACAGTGTCGACTCCAATGGAATACCGATTAAAATTATCTAAAAATGATCCAGAAGAGTTTGTTGATGAGGAGATATATCGTAACTTAGTCGGAAGTTTGATGTACTTGACCAACACTAGGCCAGACATTATGTTTGCGTTAAGCAAAATAAGTAGATTCATGATATGTCCAAAGAAAAGTCACTGGGAAGCAGCAAAACGTATATTAAAATACATCAAAGGAACCCAAGAACAAGGAGTTACATATTCTAAAGGAGGAAAAAAACATCTAGTGGGGTTCAGTGATAGCGATTATGCAGGAAATATAGATGACAGTAAGAGTACCTCGGATATATTTTTCATCTAGGGTCTGGTCCTATATCTTGGCAATCAAAGAAACAATAGGTGTTGGCGTTGTCTTCAACGGAAGCTGAATTCATGGCTCTATCTTTAACAGGATGTCAAGCATGATGGAGCAAAGGAATTCTAGATGATCTGCAAGGAAAAGAAGACTACTCAATTCCAATATTCTGCGATAATAAATCAACTATTTGCCTAGCTAGAGATCCGGTGTATCATGGTAAAAGTAAACACATAAGGGTCAAGTATCATTTTATGAGAGACTTAATAAAGAAAAGGGAAGTAGCAGTTGTTTTCTGTGCAACGAAGGATCAAATGGCAGATATTATGATGAAAGCTCTCCAGACGAAGGACTTTACTCACTTAAAGGAATTGCTGCACATGAATCTAAAAGAATCTAGCTTACGGGAGGGTGTTAGACGAATATTTATAAGCTAGATCACATTATTATTATTATTATTATTATTATTATTATTATATTATTATTATTATTATTATTATTATTATTATTATTATTATTATTATTATTATTATTATTATTAAACACCTAAGTTGTTATATGGCGATTCAGCCATTTTATTTTATTTATGTATATATATATATATGATTGTATCATAACATTACAGATTATCAATTCATTTTATGAACAATAATCTTCGTTCCATGAAACCCTAATTCAGAAATCTAACAATCAAGTCCCTTGGTGTTGATTTGCGATTGCTGGCAGTTCTAAGAGGTCTAAATGATGATGTTATCTACATACACACAGTTATCATTGAATTAGTTGCAAAAGAGGGATTCGTCGCTCATTAAAGGATGAAGTTGTGGCGTGCTATCAACAAGGAAGGTCACATGAGAGATTGAGAAAGATTGCAACGAGGAGATGTCACCTTGGTTAATAGTTCAAGATCGAGCTTTCGATATGGGTCTTGGGTGCTGTTTCATTGAGAGACCAACACATGACATGGATTACACAACCACGATTGTTGGGATGGTGGTAAAACTAGTAGATCAGGAAGAATATGAGATGCAACTTTTTCTTGTTAAAGAAAAGTGTTTTAAGTGTTGATGTTTCAATGACGACAAAGCCGAAGCCAAGTGTCTAAGAAGATGGTCTGCATGGTGCAAAGTTTAATGTCAAAGGCGAGAGTGACGAAGATTACTTTGGTAACCGGGAGCAGACCTAGGTGATGGGTTGGGTGGGTGGGTGCACCCTTGAAAAAGCTTTTGTAGTATATTTTATAGGCAAAAATCCCGATCAGACCACCTGAAAGTTTAATTAAACTCCTCATTCGCACCGTCAGAAAATAATTTCTGAGTCTGCCCCTTCCAGTGATGGAAGTGGTGTCATCTATAAATTAAAGACTGGATACATGCGTTGAAGAGAATGGAGCTGTTGGAATGATACTGCTTGAATGAAATGTTGGAATGGCATTGCTTAAAAATCATTAAATATATTATTTAGCTAGATTCTAGCCGGTGGTTTTTAAGTAGTTTGATTATGGACACTACGAGAGCTACAAGTGTCAATGTTGGATGAAGTTATATAGAAGTAAGTGAAGGTATTAGCACATGAAACTTTTCGCAATTAGCTCTTTGAAATAAATGGAGTTGTTGAAATAAATTTAAAGTATAAAACAAAAAAGTTAATTTGTGACCCTTGGAAGCTCGTCTTTAATTTTTAGCGATTTATTACCTTAGTTTAGTATTTTATTATTATGGCTTTTCATCTGTAACTTTGCCTATTTAAAGGCTTTAGTAGTATCATTAAACAGATAGATCCAATAATTATAAATGTAGTCGTTTGACCGTGTCACACCCGATTTTAATTAGCGGAAGCGTGAGGTGTGATCAGAGCGGTAATTATTGCATCCAATTAAGTAAACAACAAATATAAAAGATAGTAAGATGTTCATCTATATACTTTATTTAAAAACTATGTTTACAATCAACATCTTGTTTCAAGAAAGACAAACTACAACTTCAAACATCATTATTTAAAGTTTAAACACAAGTTTACAAAACATATTAACTAAAACTGGATGACATTTAAAACTTGACTTCATAACAACACGGACTTGTTTTCCAAAGCTATCCACTAGTTACCTGTAATACATGTTAGATTTGAAAATCACAAACAAAAGCTGGTGAATTCATGTATTTAGTTTTTGTATCAAATGAATCCTTAAAACATTTGAAGTATCAAAATCCAGTATGTATAGCGTAAATGAAACTTGTAAGATCATTAATATTTTGCAAGGACACTAATGTTTGTGCCGACATAGGAGGCAACTAAACCTAGACGATAAATTGTGCCTGAGACACTCGTTTTAGACATAAAAGCACGTCAACGAACTCTGTTATGCAAATAAGAGTGGGGCTTGCCAAAACCCAATAGATCTATTACTTTCATTCCTCGGTACATGAATATTCATTAATGGCCTCTTTATACAATCCTATTCGCACGTGATCTATAATATTTTCATTTTCTAGCTTAACCATACCATTTGCAACATATATCCCTCCCTGAGAGTTTAAAACCGTAAAACATTTAAATAAAAGGGGAAAAACATGAACTCACAAATTTGTGTCTTGTGCAAATCTCTAGGTGATGTTCAGTTCTACGTCTTAACCTCCAAGTATTCTAATATCATTAGACACTTAGGTTTATGTTTTTTTTTACAAGTTATTCATCTTGAATTTATTAGACTTGTATTTGTTTGTGAATAAATTATATATTTTATATATATTTTGTATTCATTTAATTTGAATGGGTCTAGCCCAAAAATTTTAATGTACCATTCTATTTGATTGCTATGTATTGACCTAGCCCAAAGGAATTATATGTGTGGGTCTAGCCCATTTAATTTTATAAAAGTAAGTCTAGCCCAAATGAATTATATATGAGTGGGCCTATCCCAAATGATTTATAAAAGTGGGCCTAGCCCAATTGGTTTATAGAATTGGGCCTAACCCAATTGAGTTTTTATAAAGGTGGGCTTATTCCAATTTAAATTATAAAAGTGGGCCTAGCCCAAGTTAATTTATAAAAGTTGGTCTAGCCCAAATTAATTTATAAAAGTGAGCCTAGCCCAATTGAGTTTTTACAAAGGTGAGCTTAGCTCAATTGATTATATAAATTGGATTAGCCTAATGTTCATGTAAATGTGCTTGGTCTATGTTTAAAGATTACTTGCATTTTTTTTATAAAAATTTAGTTTATAAAAACTACAAAATATTTTATATAACTTATTTTTTTATAAGTTCTAGTATATATAAACTTTAGTAAATATATATGCATTTCGTGTGACGGTTCGTATGTTCATTTTGACTGTTTTTGGACGTGTCGTCCGTTTCATGCGCGTTGTTCGTTCTGTCCGTGTGGTTTGTTACGTCCGTGTCGTCTATTTTGTCTGATTTGTTCGAATTGTCATTTATCCGATTTATTTGTTTTTGTCCAAGTTTGGACATAAATGTGTTATACGTGTCAAATTTCCAGTATATTTATGTTTGTGTTTTGTAAGTATTTAAATTAGTTTGTATTTCCTAAACTTTTCTAAATATATAAAAATAAATACACAATTATATACATATACATATATATATAACATATTTTTAGTTTACGAAAAGTCTAGTAATTTTTAATCTTAAACATTTTCATCCAAAACTCGTATAATCATGATTAAAGTTTTGTAATCATTTTTAATCAAAATAATCTTTTGTTAAACACATTTTAATCAAAATTAAATTTTATAAAAATTTTGCCATAGTTTCCCCTAAACTATGGACTTTTCCCATGTTTTATAAACATGATGTTATATACTTTTTGAAATCAACATTTTTTTCAATCTTCCAAAGTAACAATATAAGGTTAAAATCTTAACATGAGGCATTATGAACATGTATGTAATCTTGTTTAGTTCAAAAATCATGTTTTAAAGTGTTCATCTTTACTTTTCTTAATATGTTCATATAAACTTTTTAGTTGAACAAAAACTTTATATAAACTTGTTTATATATTTTAAAGAATTTATTTTTATAACATGATTTTTATATAAATCTATCCATTACATGTTTTGTAAAAACATTTTTAAACAAGATTACAAGTTCATAATTTTCATATTAAAGGATCTTGTTAGATCTAAACATGGATGTGTTTAGATCATATTTTTAAACATGAAAATGTAAGATCAAGTTTACTACATGATCATAACTTCAAAGATTATCAAGAATCATCAAAAAAACATATAATCATACTAGTTTGTTTAGTTTTTGATAGTGTTTCATGTGAGTTTTAGATAAGCTTCAAGATGATTACTTATACATTCACTTTTAAACATAAAATGAGAAATGTAAGTACAAGATTTGAAGCTTACTACTAGCTAGAGATGAACAAGATGAAGATGAAGAAAAGATGAAGAAAAAGATGAAAATCCAAAGCTCCAAGTCTTGAGAAAATGCTTCAAGTGTGCTATAAAGTTTTGAAATTTCCTTGAATCATCTTTGAATCTCCATGGATGTATGAATTTCAGTGTTTGGGTTTTAAAAAGATGAAGATGGTGGTTGTTTGGCTAGGCCGATTTCAAGGGAGAGAAGGAGAGGTGAATGTGTTGTTTGTTGTTGTAAGTTAGAAATGAAGATGATAAGTGATCTTGTGTTATATCTTGCATACACCTATCAAGACACTAAGCAAGCTTATAATCCTTATAACACATCAAAGTGAGTTAGTGGAGGATCCACTAAAACCGATTTGGGGGAGGGGGGTGTTGTGGTTTGGTTTGTATTTTTATAAACTTTGTTATACTTTTATAAACTTTATAAACTTTGATGTTTTAAATTGTTAGTTTTTATAAAAACTAACAATCCAACACACTAAAGTGATGCTAAATTTGTTTAACTAGTTCACTAGACTAGTCATTTTGTTGTTCGGATAATGAATTCAACTCATGTTTCCTACCGGGTCAATTACCGGCAATTTATACCACTTACTCGGAATTGTTTAAATATCCAACTTGATGATATTTTTGATGTCCAAAATTCACTAACTAGTTCGCTAGACCACTAAATTTGCTATTTGGTCATATTTTTATACCGGTTTTATTGTCGGGTAGTTACCGAACGAGCTGTGATACTTAAAAAATTAAGTTTATATAAGGATTTTGTTTTTTTAATACCCTATATATTGTTTATGATAAATAATATTTATTTTTGGATTTCGGACGTTTGCTGTTTTGATCTGCGGAGTACTGTACACTTCTGCAGAATTGCTGAATTTGTCTGCGGACAAGACAATTTATTGTTCATATAATTTTTCTGGAAAGTATTATTTGAAAGTTGTTTCCAATTAATGTTTCTATGTAATATTTGTTGCGGACATATTTTAATGTCTCGGTTTTGCCATGTCCTGCTGTACCGCGACTAATCCTTGCATGAATAGTGTGTTCGCATTTCTATTGCTAGTCTAGGACATAGTTTTGTAGTGTTTCTAATCGTGGCGAATTTATTATCATACTAAAGTATGATATTTTACATTCCTAGACTTTTACTTAATTAAATAAAAATTAAGTCGAAATATGCGAAAAATAAATAATGCAATAGTTGTTCAGATTGTACGGAATTACATGTATTTTGTCGAGTGTCACAGATGGTGTGTGTTTTTTAGATTAAATATGTATTTATATGTATTTAATCTAGTAGCTATCATTATCATTTATATAATATAGATCAAAATATTAAAACCTTATAATGTACTAGTTGGTAATTGTTGATGGACTGATTTACCCTTATTAACTAATTAGGTCTCCCATGACGTGTATTTAAGGTGATTACCAGAGAGAGTTTATGGTTAGTTCTCATAACAATGACATCAATCTCGACCTCCCTTCTTTATCCATTCACGAGTTCTTCACCTTTAAGAACTCGGTACTACCATCGAGAACATACTCTCTAAACGGGAACGAGATCACGCCGACAATCATGTCTACATCAATATCTGCATCAATTTATCTGTTGGCCCATCTACGTACATGTATTATCTGCATGATTCCATTACATATTAACAAAACTGATCAACATATTGTATCAAAGCATATGTTTCCGAATCAGTTCTATTTTTTTTCCCTTGTTCTGGATTAAAATGCGAAAAACATGTTCTTGTTAATATAATGAAAATTGTTTTAATCAAGTCCACGGTTTTCAGTTCTAATAGGTGTTACGTTCTACAAAACTATTGTGTTTTCGGAATCTAAGTGAATTATTGAAAATTTTTTATTTTGAAAAAGTTTAAAATTTTAAATGTTTGGGGTATTCTTGATTTTTTTTCATGATGTTTATCATTATTCTCAAAAATAAACCCTTATTTTGGTTCCGTGATCCTAATGTACTTATGTTTTTTAGGAATTCTAATGAAAATCTTATCCGGAAATATATTTCGAAATCAAATTTATTAAATAAATATGTATGTTTTTTTTAGAATTTCAAAGATTTGGGATAAACTTACAATGTTTAAAACTATAAAGGATATATTTAAAATCCAGTAATTCTCAGAACAAAATCTTAAGGGATTAGTTTTTCAAGATACTCGAGATCTCATAACAAACTCTAAATCTCATAATGATTAATGAACTCGAGAACTATAGATCACACAAGTTTGAGAACTCTCATGTTCTCGAGATCACTAATTATTATCGAGAAGTAACTTAAACTAGAAATCTAACTTTTGGGCTCATTTATCTCGAAATCTCTTATGATATTCGAGAACTCAATTGTTCTCGAAATAATTCAAACTCCAGATTTCTTATAAACTGAAAACTCATTAGAGGACTCGAAATCTCAAGTACACTCAAGATCTCATTACGTGACACCTTAGAAATTTTAATCGAATCATATGGTGACACGTGTCCGATAACTCCCAAATATTCCCGGTAAGTTGGACCAGAGGGACCAATTTTATAAAAATATGGAAAGATGAATGTTGAGGGGTCAAATATTAAAAATGCCAATATTTTGGCTTCTAACGGTCCCTTACAGACCGCAAGGCATATGCCTTACGGTCCATAAGGCATTTGAATTATGTGAGCGCCAGAAGCCCTTATGGATCGCAAGGCCTCACCTCTTGCGGTCCGCAAGAGGTTCGCTAGCAGTTCATGTGCAGCTGGCAGCTGCAGCTGCTATTACTGCCACTAGCGTCGCAATTTTTGCCACTTTTTTCTCTTGCTTTGGACAAGTGTGATGACACTATTCCTTTCCTAAACACCTCTAATCACACTTGGCAAGATTTGCGGACTTGAATGCAAATATATATAGCCTTGTTCTTTTCTCATTCAAACTTGCACTTTTCATTCTTTCTTTCTCTCATCTTGGAGTTGCTTCTATTCATAAAGAGGCCTCCTACCTGAAGTGTTAAGCTTCCTTTCAACACTAGTAGGTGTTCTATCTTAGTTCTGTTCATTCCTAGGCTAGTTATTAGCCAAAAGTCAAGCAAATTAACTTTTTTTTTACTTTCGGTTATGACCATTTCGGTCAAGACAAAGTTCAAATCGAACATGGCTACATAAACGTAACAATGAAGATATTAATCCCCTTTGAGGGCACCTTCTGAAGATCATGTTAAGTTAGTGAAATGATGGGTCAAAGTTTAATTAAAAAAAGTCAAAAAACACAAATTTTCGTAATTCACGTTAAATGAACTTCTAAGAATCGAAAACTTAGTTTATATAACATATTAGGACATGTTAGATAATGTCCAACTCGTCATTTCCTTCTTAATGCTCAATTCGCAACCGAAAGTCAATCAATTTGACTTCTACTTTAATTTTCAATTCTGGCCCATTTGAGATAGTTTAGATACTCATTAAGGGTTGTTATATGAGTGTATTATAGTAGGGAATATCCCTTAGAGGTTATACCTTCTGATCATATCATTTGTCGGGTTTATGTAAAGTTCATATACTATGCCTAAATAATGCCTAAAATTCCCTTTTTGCACATAGATTGATTTTGAAACATAATAAATATGTAATCTAAAATTCAAACTGATGTAATAACATAATGAAACATAATTTTGCATAATGGACTTATCATAGACCCATTAGGCCACCCAGTGCCGCATATGCGCTTACGGTTTACTTATATAACATAATTTATATAAGTGAGCCGAATCAGGTCAAAACCTTTCCAAATCAGTTCTAATCAGAATGTATGGTTGCAGGACCTATATTATACGATTCCTTGTACTTAATCTAGCGAACCGTACTTATTTATTAAAGTTAACTGGTCCAAGTCAAATGACTTGAAATAAGACCCGTTAACATTCTAAAGGATCATAGTTTCGTTCATTCCAAACTAGGAGCCCCTAGTAAATTACACCTATGTTTAGGTTGTTTTGATTATGGTTGTGCTTAAACATATTTGATTTGTAAAGATAAGCTCACGTAAATACTCTTAGCTTATTTTCCCTATATAGGCTTAGGATACGGCACTAGCCTCTTCGCCAGGTATTAAATCATAGGCGAATGATACTTAAAATCTAAATAACCCATATTAATCCATTTTGCTTGATAACTTAAACATTAGAGGTTAATATGACCGTGTCCTGGATATCCTCGGCTCACTTAATTACAAGTGGCCACGACCTATGTGTGGGGTGTAGGCATACGCCTGACAGACGCTAATGCTATTATATTTTTACTAAAAGTGTGGCGTGTCGGTTAATCATGTATCGGAGTTTCGTTTCAGGCCCATATGTATTGACAAGTATGTAAAACTAGTAACAAGAAACATTACCTTGTCCCAAGTTATTTATAAAATGATATACCAAATGATATAAAAACGATTTTGAAAAGAATTTCAAAATGTGTCGGTTAATTGATTTACCAGTGAAAACTAACATATTTTCAAAAGACTAAGCTCGCAGGTCAAATGGTAAATACGGAATAGGCTAGAGCTACTAGGTCTAAGAATAATGGAATTTGCAACTCCACGCAAGACCTATTAGTCTAAAGTCTCTTTTTGTTATTTCCGATCCGCCTGTTTATCTTTTAAGTACAATTTGTCTGTATATATTATCTTGAACTTTTTGGACACTTGTACTTTTTAATATTTAATTTATAATCCTAGACTTCCGTTGTGCTATGTGAATTACTAATATCAATCGTCACGCATAAACCCCAACTCCGAGTCCACCGAGAAATCAGGGTGCGACAGGTTGGTATCAGAGACAATGTTTGAGGGAATTAAACACTAGCCCTTTTGTGTCTAAGCTCAGATATCACATATGCATATTTCTTAGACTTTTCCGAGTCAAAGCATTAACCTAAGGCCACTCATATCTATTTAGTTATTTGATTTTCAAATTTGACAGCTAAACTATGACGCCTAGAAGACGTGGAATGGGAATTCATCACAACCTGCTAGACCCTCAGTCTCACATCATTCTTCTCATTCACACCCTTCTCATCATTCCCGCTCCCACTCACATCATGATTCATTTAATCCTGCTCACTACCTAAATTCACCTCACCCTAGTAAAAATCAACTTGATAATGAATTTGACCTGGAGATGCCACCTTCCAAAACAAATCAGCATCTGATAGAACTTCTAGCGATAATGCATCTTATGCAGGTTTGCCATATCAGGGTCCTAATGAATGGGACCAATATTTTAATCAATTCACTTTTTACCATACCCCCGAACATCAACCCCAAACACCTCTTTATCCACCACCTCAAACTCTGCTACCTCCATAAGAGGATATACAAATGGAGCAACAACAACAACAACCACCACAACCGAGGAAGCCTTACACCGGTGTTAGTACGTGTTGGGCAATGGTCGGGGTCACTTCCGCCTCTTTCCCCAACTAATCCAACTATACTAGAGGACCCCCAAATGGGTGGAGCCTCCAATCCTATTCCTATCACTGAACCACCACAACCACCTCCTACGGGTTATGACAACCCTATTCTCACATATCCGTATACGACTAAATATGATACTACTTACACGGCAACCACTACTGATTATAGCTCTTCGGTTCTGTCATATAACCCCTATATACAATCAGTCATTCAAAATGCCTTATACCCACCTCCATTTCCTCATACTTATAAAAAATCGAGCTATCCAAACCCCGGATATTCATACCTGGTTGTTTTGCAACCACAACCACTGCAACAATAATTACCAATTGAGGCTATTAACCAGGCATTGGAATAAGCTGAACAAATCCAACGACAAGCGGAAAAGAATGCACAGAAGACAAGCAAGATATTCAAGAAACTCTCCAAAATAATTAAAGGAAAGAGATGACTGAAGAATTTAATATTATCTTTCATTGTAATTTTTTTATTTCAAAAAGTCCTTTATGGACATTGTATTGTGATCTCCCTCCAAAAGTCCATATTTGGAAAAGTATTTTATGAAATTTTGATTATCTTTTAAATTTTCATTCACAATTATTCAAGCATTCATCTCGATATTTCAATTCGATCTTTAATTGATCTGTCATAAATTGATAAATCTTCTTGATAGTTTGAAGCCATATGGCAAGCCAGAGTGATGGCAAATAATTATCG
This sequence comes from Scalesia atractyloides, assembly GCA_947069175.1. Lineage (NCBI taxonomy): Eukaryota > Viridiplantae > Streptophyta > Magnoliopsida > Asterales > Asteraceae > Scalesia > Scalesia atractyloides. Next base: position 12,301,301 of record CAMTDV010000003.1, on the reverse strand, counting down.
CGATTGTGATAATTTGGTGCACACGACCGAAAAGGTGGAGGAGGTTTCTCCAAGCCTTAGAGCCCTTGAGGTCAAATAAGACCACGACTGATTTTATAAATTAATTATTAAACATCAAACCATTAAGACACAAATTCAAGGATTATTCTCATTTAACATTCAAATGTAATGTTTAAATGATTGCCCTGAGCAATAAATTATTATTGGCCTGTAACTCAATCACTGATATAAAGGCAAGCCGAAAATCAGGTAGTGCCGATAATAGACTTGACAATGTAGAGCATGTCAACCATGAAGACGAATGAGATAACCTTTGATCCTTGATTGTTGCGGAAGTCAGTAATGTAATGGCCGATTTTATGGCTGATTTCAAAGGGCCTGGTCCAATACATTCTAAATCCCCATCTATCCCTCCATCTTCCGCACCTAGAACCTAGAGTACACATTATTCCTCAACCAAGAGTGAACTGGAACGTGTTGCCAAGAAAGAACCCTGATATGCTAAAGAAGGGTGTTCATATAAGTATTTTGTCACATGTAAACCTCGCAATTTCACAGGGGAGAAGGGAGCCATGGACGCCATGAAGTGGCTTGATGAGATGGAAAACGTTGTGCAGAAAAAGACATTATAAAGTACGAGTCCCAGTCCTTTAAGGATGATGCTTTGACCTGGTGGAGGGCCATGGTACAGTCTATAGGGAAGGTATCCCTGTACAATATGGTTGGGCCAAGTTTGTGGACCTGATTAAATAGATTTCTACCCCTCTACATGAGTTTGAAAAGGTGGAGTCTGATTTCTTGATTCTCACCATTAAGAATATGGATTGTCGGAAGTATGTTCCCGACTACAACTCTCTGTCTCGATTAGTTCCATACCTGATTTACCCTGAACCTAAATGCATTACGCATTTGATTGGTGGTTTGGCACCTGATTTTAAGGGAATGGTGAAAGCCTCCAAACCCACTACTTTCAGATTGATGGAAACAAAAGTGTGAGGATAACCGCTTCCAGGGTTCAAAGAAAGGGAAGTTTGGTTTCAGTAAGAACCAAAAGAGGTCTAATGATGATAGGCTAGAGTGCAAGACTTGTGGAAGGCAAAACTAGGGACAATGTCGGACAGATCAGCAACCAAAACAATGTGGCATCTATAATAAGACTAGCACAAATCTCATGAGTGTAAAGATTTAAAGAATGTTGTCTACTACGACTGTGGTGAGAAAGGCTACATAAGGACTAGTTGTCCCAAAGTACAACAAATGGAAATACTAAACCTAGAGAGGCAAAGAAATCAAATGCTAGAGCTTTCCAGTTGACCGCAAAGGAGGCAGTGACAGACACGGATCATATGGCGACATGTGTCTGATAACTATAAAATATTCCTGGTAAGTTGGACGAGAGGGGCCAATTTTATAAAAATAGGGAAAGATGAGGTTTATGGGTCAAGTATGAGAAAATGCCAAAATTTTGGCTTCTAGCGGTCCCTTATGGACCACAAGGTATATGCTTTATGGTTCGTAAGGCTTTGAATTCCTTGGGCGACGGAAGCCCTTACGGACCGCAAGGCCTCACCTCTTGCGGTCCGCAAGTGGGTCGCTGGCAGTTCATGTGTAACTGGCAGCTGCAACTGCTGTTCCTCCTACTAGTGTCGCAATTTTTGCCACTTTTCTCCTGCTTTAGACATGTGTGATGACACTGCTCTTTCCCTAAACACCTCTGATCACACTTGGCAAGATTTGAGGACTTGAATGCAACTATAAATAGCCTTGTTCATTTCTCATTCAAAGTTGCACCTTTCATTCTTTCTTTCTCTCATCTTAGAGTTGCTTCCACTCAGAAAGAGGCCTCCTACCTGAAGTGTTAAGCTTCCCTTGAATACTAGTAAGTGTTCTATCTCAGTTCTTTTCATTCCTAGGCTAGTTATTAGCCGAAAGTCAAGCAAATTGACTATTTCTTTGCTTTTGGTTATGACCATTTCGGTCACGCCAAAGTTCAAATCGAACATGGATACATGATCATAATAATGAATATATTAATCCCCTTTGAGGGTACCTTCTGAAGATTGCATTAAGTTAGTGAAATGACGAGTTAGGTAAAAAACGCATATTTTCGTAATTCACGTTAATTGAACTTCTAAGTATCAAAACCTTAATTTTTGACATTTTAACAGTTTATATAACATATTAGGACATGTTAGATCATGTCCAACTCGTCATTTCCTGCTTAATGCTCGGTTCGCAACCGAAAGTCAATCAGTTTGACTTCTACTTTAACTTTCGATTCTGACCCATTTGAGATAGTTTAGATACTGATTAACGGTTGTTATATGATCATATTATAGTAGGGAATAACCCTTAGAGGTATACCTTATGATCATGTCGTTTGTTGGTTTTATGGAAAGTCCACATATTATACTCAAATAATGCCTAAAATACCCTTTCTACGCATAGATTGATTTTGAAACATAATAAACATGTAGTCTGAAATTGAAACTGATGTAATAACATAATGAAACATAATTTGGCATAATGGACTTATCATAGACCCATTCGACCACCCGAGGCCACATATGGGCGTATGGTTGACTCATATAAGATAATTTATATAAGTTAGTCGAATCGGGTCAAAATCTTTCCAAATCAGTTCTAATTAGAATGTATGGTTGTATAACCCATATTATACGAGTCCTTATACTCGTGAGGGTATCACCGAATTATATACGGTCTCCGCTTAATCTAACGAACCGTACTTATTTAATAAAGTTGATCGGTCACTTGAAATAAGACCCGTTAACGTTCTAACGGATCATAGTTACGTTCATTTCAGACTAGGAGGCTCAAGTAAATTGCGCCTGTGTTTAAGTTGTTTTGATTATGGTTGTGCTTAAACATCATTGATTTGTATAGATAAGCTCAGGTAAATACTCTTAGTCTATTTTCCTTATATGGGTTTGGGAAACGGCACTAGCTGCTTCATCAGGTATTAAATCATGTGAATTACTTATATCAATCATCATGCATAAACCCCAAGTCCAGGCTCACCGGGAAATTAGGGTGTGACACATTACATCTCAAAACTTATTATATCATGAACTAAAATTTAGATCTGCGCTAACAGGTGGTTTGCTATTAACTAAATGGTTTTGAAAACAGTTAATCAGTATCAAACAACTTTTACAAAACAAAATAGCTAAACTTGAATGAGCTTTTCACGTTTCAAATCTATCCAAAGGTGATTTGATACATCTATCTTATTGTTCAGGTATAATGATAAGCTACGCTATTTTATGCCTTATAAACATGAATGTATCAATTCTTCCCAAAGTTGATTTGATTCATTTGTATCTTGGATATCTAACCGTGCATAAAAAAGGAAATTGTCACACTTTTGTCCAAAGGTGATTTGTCAAAATTACTTTGCACACATGCTTAAATGATGACACTTCTGCCCAAAGGTGATTTATCTTCATTTAAGTAGAATTTTCAAAAATTACTCAGTCTATTATTTTGATGTTAGTAATAGACATATCACATCTTTGTAATTATAATGGTCGTAACCTAAGCCAGCCTTAGTATAACATGCCATTAGATCACATTAAGACTTCTAGTTTAGTATGTTAATTCTCTCATCTAAATTTCCACTTGTAACTCCTAACTGTGGCATTCCACCATTGATTGGTGATAACTTTGCTGCCTGGAAAGACTCTCACATGCTAACTCTTGCTTTGCTTGATTTCGACTAGACCTTAAGAGAGCCTGAGCTTGCAACACTTACTCCTGATAGTACCCTTGCAACGCAAAGTACTTTTGAAAAGTGGACTAGGTGCAATCGTATGTCTCTCATGTTTATGAAGAATTCCATAAGTAATGCAATTAGATAAACCATTCCAGACTCTAATGATGCTAAAACCTACTTGGCTTTTGTGGAGGAGCAATTCAAAGGGACGTCTAAGGCGCTTGCTGGTACTTTGATTCTCAAGTTGGTGACTACTAAGTATGATGGGAGGGGCGGTATTCTTGAGCACATCATGTTTAGGAATTATATGGCCCATAAGCTAAAGGATAAGACATGGAGACCCGTGATGGTTTTCTCACACACTTCATTATGACCTCGCTTCCTTCGTCCTATGAAGCATTTAAGATCAATTACACCACTTAGAAGGACAAATGGACGATGCGTGAGCTAATCGCCATGTGCGTGCAGGAGGAAAAGCGTATGAAGATGGACAAAATTGATGTTGCTTATCTCTCTGCTGCAAATTCCAAGAAGAGGAAGAACAACTATCCAAGGAAGGAAGCTTATAAAGTCCAAGAGCCTAATTCAAGTGCACCTTCCAGCTCTAAGAACTCCTTAGGCAAACCTTACTACATTTCTACAAAAAGACAGGACATAAGCAGAAGGAATGCCCTAACTTTAGGGAATGGCTGGCTAAGAAAGGTTATCTTTTCATGATACTTAAGTCCTATAATTTAAATGTTCCAACTAATTCTTGGTATTTTGATTTTGGTTCTATGGTTCATGTGACCAATTCTACTCAGGGATTCCTTACAATCTGGAGGCTGGGAAGAAACCAAAGAACATTAAAAATGGGGAATGATAAGGAACAAGAAGTGAAGGTTGTGGGAACATTACAAATATTTATGAAAATTGGTTTATGTGTTAAACTTTATGATACCCTATATGTTCTTGAGGTTACTCGGAAGCTTGTATCAGGGCCAAAGTTAGACTTAGACAGTTTCGTTGTTTCTCATGGTCATCGCAAACTCTCTATTCATTATGATTCAGTAGTATATGGTACTGGCGTTCTGGATGGTGGTCTTTATAGATTTGAACTAAGTGATGAGTTTTCCAACTCTTTGTTGTCATAGAATATTAATGAATCAATCACAAAGATGAAACATAAATGAGACTTAGAGAGTTCATCCATGTTATGGAATCAACGTTTAGGCCACATCTCACGAGAACGATTAACTGGACTCGTAAAGGATGAATTCTTTCCACATCTCGATTTCATTGACTTTGGAACATGTGTCAAATGCCTTAAAGGTAAGTTGACATTAACGAATAAGAAATGTGCCACTGGATGTTCTAATTTATTGGAACTTATTCATATTGACATTATTGGTCCTTACCCCGTCGCTAGCATAACTAGACATACTTCATTTATCACTTTCATTGACGATTATCCCCGTTACATGTACTTGTATCTCGTTAAGAAAAAATCTAAATCACTTACAACTTTTAAAGATTATAAAGATGAAGTTGAGGAGCAACTGGATCGTCAATTAAAGTTGTGAGATCAGATAGAGTTAGTGAATATTATGGAAGGCATACTGATGGGGTAAGCTCCTGGTCCATTTTATGAGTTTTGTAAGGGCTAGGGGATCGTGAACCAATACACCATGCCATAACTCAGCAGAACGCTGTCGTTGAACATAGAAACCGTAACTTAATGAACATGGTGCACAGTATATTAGCCAACACTAATTTACCATTATTCATCTGGCTTGAAGCATTAAAAGCAACTATTTATATATTCAATAGAGTTCCTTCTAGTGTATGTCCCTAAAACTACTTATGAACTTTGGATAAGAAGGAAACCAAGTCTTAAATATACGAAAGTATTGGGTTGCATTGCTGAAGCAAAACTTTACAATCCTTTTCTAAGGTAAGTTTACCCTAAAACAGTTACCTATTTCTTTATCAGGTATCTTGATCACTCAAAAGGTTCTCATTTTTATTGTCATTCCCACGTCACTCGTATGGTAGAAACCAAGCATGCCGCGAACCTGAAGAATTTTAAGGTCAGTGGGAGCAGTACCAACCCTTATGAAGAACTGCAAGAAGTACAAGACGCAGGGGGCGGAGACTCGTCGCTTACCATTACTCTGTTTACTCCACTTGTACCCAATGCAACAATTGCACCTGAAGTTATTGCGAAAAATCTAAATTCACCTCCACAATAAGAACCCATTAGGACTCATAAAGAAGGCAAATCAAATGCTCAAAACCAAGACAACGTTGAACTCGATAATCAACTCAGGAGGTCATCTTGGCCCATAAGGCCTACTAATTAGGATGATTATGTTACCTACTTGACTGAAGCTGTTGGACGCTGGAAAGCTCAATGATCCTATTTCTTATAATGAAGCCATTAACGGTTATGCGTCTTATAAATGCAATATAGCAATGAACGATGAGATTGAATCCATGAAGAAAAATGACATTTGGGATATGGTAAAATTACCCAACAGTGTGAAACCCGTAGGATGTAAATGGGTATTCAAAACAAAACTAGAACAGAATGTGAACGTTGAACGCTACAAAGTGAGATTGGTTGCAAAGGGCTACACTCAGAAAGAGGGAATTGATTATCAAGATACTTTTTCACATGCCTATCGTTAAGATTCATTAAGGATCGTTATGGCCCGAGTAGCTCATTTTGATTTAGAGCTACATCAGATTGACGTTAAAACCGTTTTCCTTAATGGAGACTTAGATGAAGATATGTACATGAAATAACCTGAAGGCTGTAAACCTAAAGGTCACCAACATCTAGTCTGTAAGTTGAAGAAATCCATATATGGGTTAAAACAAGTATCACGTCAATGGTATCTCATGTTTAATAAAGTCATGAAGAAACAAGATTTTGCAAAGAATCAAGTGGATCAATACACCTACCTCAAGATGAGTGGGAACAACTTTTCTATACATGTCCTTTACGTAGGTAATATACTATTAGCAAGTAATAGTTTAGACATGTTGCATGTGTCGAAACGGTTACTCTCGCATAACTTCAACATGAAGGATCTCATAGATGATTCTTACGTCATTAGCAATGAAATTTACCGAGATAGACACATAGGGATCTTAGGATTATCTCAAAGGGCCTACATAGATTGTGTCCTTACACGCTACAAAATGCAACAGTGCAAACACTCAGTCGCAGATGAGCTAGATATCTTATGAGTTAGTAGTTGGGAACCTGATGTATGCTTAACCCTGCACTCGCCCTGATATTGCTTATATTGCGGGAATGTTAGGCCGTTATCAAACTAATCCTAGCCTAGATCACTAGAAAGCATCTAAGAAAGTAACTCAATATCTGCAAGGGACAAAAGACTATAAACTTGTTAATCTATGGCAATATATTGGCATCTTCAAAATTGAAAAGATCATTACTTTCTATCCCTAAAGAAGGAAAATGCCGGGAAAACAAGACCTTGAGTTAACCAACGACAATGAACCAGTTCATTTTCTCCATCTTCGTCATCGTACGCTTACAAAACATGAAGAAGTTCCTAGGGATGATTTGAATTACGGCCGGTTGACTACAGCTCACAATGTTAACCTGCTTATGGATATAGGGACTCGTTTCATGAAAAGTGACACATGGTCTTTGGCTCTTGTTGCATTATCTTATGGCTGGTGGCGGTGTATGTAGAAATCGCTCCAATAACTATGGATGATTCCACAAGCCTATTTTTTAAAAATTTGATAGCCTATGAAAGGTGCTTGTGCTCGACTGATGATTTATGGTTACATCATACATATGTCTTCTTGATTCTCTGATTCATGATGATGGGGATGTTAAAACTCTTAGGAAAGCAGCGGCGATAGTAAGATCAAGATGTCACAAAATTGCTCAATGAAATTGGCACTGATTTAGTTCGAAGTCATATAGTATATTTGGTAGCTAAGGTAATGATACCAAAGCATTGTGGTTCTAATACGAACACACTTCTTTCCCAACTCGAGCATGAATATAAGATGAACCCATGGGCATTTGTTTCGTTATGGGGAGTGGTAACTATTTTTCTTACTACTGTTCAAACTGATTACGCTATCTAGAGTCCTAAAGGCACATGTGATGACGTCTACATGTTTCTTAAGACAAACCATCACTTATAAGAATAGATGCTTCATATTGTATCTGTTGGTGTGTCGTGTTTGATTTAAGTATGCAATATTGATGCTTGATTTTAGATTTGTTGGATTGGAACCAAAGTATGTTCCTGATGTGTATTTATTTTATGGAATTTTTTTCTTAATTAGAATTACCAACTTATAATGGACGGCCGGGCACTAACGGGTAAGCCCCACCTTGTGCCTTAAGGAGTTACGATGAACCATTTGAGTTGTTTGAGGTCAAAGATGACCTTGAGATTTGTTGGTGGATTTTTATTGGTTGGGGTGTTTGACTACAAATTAAAAAAATTTATGGCAAGGGTAAGACGTCGTCAATATTTTGAAACTAAAGGGTTGTTTTTAAGTTTTTTGATATGGTGCTTTTTGATTGGTGGGGCAAGGGTACTACTCTTGAGTGCCCTTCCCTCCTAATGCACTCTATAAGAAATTTTACAAGTCCACTTTTACAATGACATATATAGCATTTGATTAATAAAAAATCAATTTGATTAAAAAACAGTTTTTTAGGGATGATACGATGTTGATAGATTTTTTATTTGAAATAAAATAAGGTACAAGTGTATGGAGGTATAGCGATAAATATCATTAGAACTCATTTATTTTCTCATTAGAAAATATCATCACATTACCTTACATTCAAATAAATGCACTCCATAATCATTGTATTTGTTTCGATTACACCTGGCAATTCTGTCCCAAACAATTAAAAATGAATTGAATTGGGTTTTTAATATTAGACAACGGGTGGTCGTTTTGGGTAATTAGTTATTTCCAATGGGTCTAAATGGGTGAACCTGAAAATAAGAAAAGGAAGTTATGGGTTATATTGGGTTGAAACCAAAGAAGTTGCGGGTCAGATTGGGTTGAATAAAAGAGAACGGGTCATCGTCTTTACCCGACCTACCCACAAAGAACGCTTGAATGCTTTGCGAATTGAGTCTTCTTCTTCCTTGAATCAAGGCTACAGTTGATCAAAGTCACACTATTCATTTCGAGTCTGCTCCTACCCTGATTTAGGGTCTACTATAGGTTCGATTTCAATTTATGCTTTCTTTTTCTGATTTTTAGCGTCTAATGGAACAAAAGGGTGGGTTTCTCTTGCCATATGAAGTTGTTACAATCATCACATTGCCATTCAAATCTATTGAATGTGTGTTTCTTTGATAAATTATGCTATCTTTTTCTTATTTTCATTTGATTTTTTATAATTTGTACAACTGTTGCATTTGGGGTTTGACCAGTTTTGCTCTTATGGGCATGGAGATGATGATGATGATTAATTAATTATGGTGTTGCTGTTGTTGTTCCATTATTTCAGGCAAGAGTAAATTACAAATTTTGGCCATTATCTTTAGACCCTTTTGTATGCGGTGTCCTTTAGCGTAAAAATTGACAAGTTTTATACTTAATCTTTTAAAATTTTGCATGTTTTATCATTTAAGTCAAACCCAGTTAAATATTTAGTTAAATCAAATTACACAATGATCATGTGAAAGACACATGAGGGCAATATGGACCTTTCAGGCTTTTATTTTAAATTTATATTTTATATAAATCATGAAACCTCTCTCTCTCTAAGTAGTTTCTCTCACTCAACTTTCTGTATCTCTTTCTCTAGATCCTGGTTTCTTCTCTAGAGAAGCACCACCACCATGGCCAACCTTCACCTTCTGAACCACTACCATTGCACGACCACTCCCTAACCGGTCTTTGTTGATCAAATCTGTTTAAACATAATGGAAAACATGAATAAAGTAACTGTTACAACAGACAGGCCAGTAAAGAGTCCAATCAGAGACGCAGCCATGGAGTTCAACATCTTTGTCAGTGTGATCTTGTTCCCCCTTAGAGTGTAAGATGTGATCTTGTTCCCCCTTAGGGTGTAAGATTATGATAATGATAACCGAACTATGGTTGAATTCGGTTATGGAGAGAAAGGTGTAGAGGGTGGCGAGTTATGATGTTAATAATGTTATTGTAACTGTGTAATCCTAAATCTCTCTAGTCATCTCCTTATATATACAACAAGAAAGTTACCTAATTAGTTAATAAGGGTAATATAGTTCATCAATAATTATCAACTAATATATAATTAGTTTAATATATTTTATTCTAATATAATATAAATGATTATAACGCTACATGATTATATATTATAAATATTTAATCTTACAGACTTCTTATCTGGTGAAGCACCACCTACACCATCTGGCCTTCTTCTCCGTTGAAGAACCATTTCCCCACAATCTAAACTCCTACCTCCACCATGACGCATCTGCTAAAAAGTCCGTTTGTCATTTTTCTAAAAGAGGGTTTCAGACCTAAGAAAAAACAGGTTATAGAGAGGGTTTCAGACCAAAGAAAAAAACAGGTTATACAGAGTGTTTCAGATCTGAGCCAGATTTGGTCGAAGAAGAAAGGTCGGCAGCGGTGGTGGTGGTAATAGGCGTCAGTGGTGGTGGAGTTTCGGAGGGTTTAGAGAGGGGGGGGGGGTAATTGTCGGAGGCGGTAACATGTGTTGTTGGGGGTGGTCACAAGCTTTTTTATCCAACGACAGTGTACAACAGTACAAGTTTGCTAAAGTTGTTGAAATTATATTTTAAATTCAATACATGTAGTCACATCTAGATCTGAAGTTTACCAACATAAATTGCAATCTAATAGTTGTTAAAAATATAATCCAGACTTCAAGAATTTTATGGATGGTAGAATATCTAACCTACTTTTGACTATGAGTTGCCTAATTTCACATTGCAGTAAATTTGGCCTCAAAATCTATAAATTAGTTGAACTGTAATAGAAACGAACACTATGGAGCTGATGGGGGTGCGATGAAGGATGGTTGTTACATGATGGGGGTGGGTGTTGTACAATGAAGAAGACGATGGAGTTAGGGCCGGGTGGTGACAGGTGTTGGTTTTCGGGGGTGAGTAGTTGGTAATTGTTGGGGTGGGTGGTGGCAGGTGTGGGTTGATGGTGGTGGTGGGTTGGCCAGTGATGTGGTGATGGTAGGAGACTAGGAGGTGGTAGTGGTAGAGAGAGAGAGAGTAGCAAAGATATAGAGAGTGTTAGAGAGAGAAAGCTATATATATATATATATATAAATAATTTTTAAAATATTTTTTATTATTTTTTAATTGTATGAAATAAATGGGTAAGAAGACTAAAATACCATTTGTGTAACCTGATTTAACCAATAAATTCAACTGGGTTTGGCCTAAACGATAGGATGTGCAACATTTCAGAACTTTAAGTATAAAATTTGTCAACTTTTGCGCTAAAGGACACTACCTGTAAAAGGGTGTAAAATAAAGGACAAAACTTGTAATTTACTCTTTTAGGCAATTCAGCCTGTAAGCATTTGATACATGCAACTGTTGCAGCCATGGCCGATTTCGACAACAATTTGCGATTATAGCAAATCTGAGATGTTTTTTATATTGTGTTTTGAATTTTTATCAAGTGAAACAGATTCCTCGTAGAAAGGAGGATTTTGAGAGTAACCCCGTTCTTGTCGTTCGATCTTCTAATCAACTCTGAGCTCATGATTTCGCCCGTCCCCATTTGCCTTATTTTTCAAACCAACCCGTCCTGGTCCGACTGTTCTGACCCGAAACCATTCTGACATGGAAACGTTCTGACTCGAACCAAAAGAACCCTTTTTTAATCAACCCATTCGGACCTGAACCTGTTTTAACCCGAACCCGTTTGGCCCGCCACCCAACCCGACCCGACCCTTTTGTTTTGCTAGGTATAGTCTCGATAGTTGGTATGTTTTTTTTTTCTTCTAGATATTACAAAAACAGATCCATGCATTGACAACTGATTGGAGAGTTTGCAATTCTGGTTGGATCCAAGTTGAAACAAGTTTGGAAACATAACTTGAAGTGGAACCGAGACAATCTAAGTATCAATCAAGAATCTTATCTAATGAGCGCACCAACCACACCTTTGATTAAATGGTTAATCAGGATAATCGAATGAGATTGGGTCCTATCCAATTTAGCAATGGGCACCCATACCCCAAATACTCCTGATTTCATGGGAATATATGTACATTTTCGAGGACTGTGATGCATTGCTAAAATAACCTACCTCCACAAAGCATTTGTCTATTTCTTAAATCTCCACCATAATTTGGAGAGTAAGGCCGTGTTTGTGTCCTTTATCGACCGGGCCCACTTATAATTTCAAGGTATCATATTTCATTAATTGATTGAAAAAGTGATATTACAAAGGAGGAGATTACCTTCGTTAAAAAGAAAAAAACAATAAAAGGAAAACCGACAATTAAGGCAATAAAATGGTAGGAAAATATGGTGGAGATAACACCAAATAATATCAAATCCAATACTCCCTTAAAACTGGAGCGTGTAAATTAACCCAGCTTGTCAATCTTCATAGGACAAATTTCTTTCGATTCAACACGTTCACGAACGAAGTAGCAGTCCATTTTAACATGTTTAGTGTGTTCATGAAAGATAGGGTTATTTGCAATGTGTCGAGCAACTTGATTGTCATAGAAAAGTGTGGTAGATGCAAGTTAGGGAGAGCCCAGTTCCTTTAAAAGCCATGGCATCCAAATGATTTCGCTAAGGGTGGTAGCCATGGCCCGATATTCGGCTTCGGCGGAAAAGCGTGAAACAACCGATTGCTTTTTGGTTTTCCACGAGATAGGTGCACCACCGAGGAGTAACAAATAACCGGTTCGAGAACGCCTTGTAAAGGGACAGTCTAGCCAATCTGACTCAGAGTATGCAACTAAATTCGTGCTACCTCCTTCTGGTAAAAGTATACCTTGACCCGGAATAGGCTTGAGATATCATAAAATTCTGGATAGAGCATCCATATGATTCTGGCGAGGATCCAAAACAAATTGACTCGGGGTGTTAACGGAGTAAGCAATGTCTGGACAAGTAGCCTGAAGGTAAAGTAACCGACCAATGAGCCGCCGATAGTGACCGGCATCGACCTTGGGCTCTTTGTTGTCCATGATAAGTTTTATGTTTTGTTCATTGGTAAAAGAAATCCGGCGACACCCTTCCATGCCACAATCTTCCAAAATGCCGAGCGTGTACTTTTGTTGGCTCAAAACAAGAGCACTTGAGGTCTTGGCCACTTCAATGCCAATAAAATACTTTAAATCACCTAGATCTTTTATGCTAAACTTGTCGTACAAGTTTTGTTTGATTTCTTGTGTCTTCTCTGAATCAGTCCCTATAATGATTACATCATCAACGTATATGAGGCTAGCAATGAAGGTGTCATCCCTTTTGTAGATGTAAAGAGAATGGTCTGATTTGGATGAAGACATCCGAGACCAAGAAAAGCCATGGTTAACTTTTGATACCAGCTTTATGAAGCTTGTTTGAGTCTGTAGAGAGATTTTCGCAATCGACATACCCGAGTCTCGTTTTCCTTAGAAATACCTTGCGGTATCTTCATGTCCACTTCTTAGTCTAGGTCACCGTGTAAAAAGTCATTGTTAATGTCAAGTTGGTGGTTGAGCCAATTGTTTTTGGTTGCCACGGCTAGTAACGTTCGAACAGTGGCCAATTTTGCCACCGGAGCAAACGTGTCATGAAAATCTTCTCCTTCAATTTAAGTGAAACCCTTAGCCACGAGTCTTGTTTTGTATCCTTTGACATCTCCATTTGGCTTGTATTTGATTTTATAGACCCCTTTGGAGTCTATGGTTCGTTTTCTCTCCGGCATCGACTCAAGAGTCCATGTGTCATTCTGTTCAAGAGCTTGAATTTCCTTCTTCATTGTTTCAATCCATTTTGGATCCTAAATGGCTTGCTTGAAATTTTTCGGCTCATCGTTTATGGTGATGGCTGCCAAAAGGCCTTATGAGTATTAGAAAAATTATCATAAGAAAGATAGTTTGTAATGAGTTGATGTGGTGCGTGCATGATCGACCGAAGGGTGAAGATTAACGATACGAAATCATTTAAACGCTTGGGTTGGCATCAATCCCTCTTTGGCCGTGAGTTCTATAACTCACTGTTTTGTTGAAGGTTGCCTTCATTTTGGTGAAACAACTCTTCATTGTGGCCATCTTCATTATTGCTTTCTTGGGAGTCATGCCCATCTTCATTTTCATGAAAGGTGACCTTGTATGTTTTGCATTGGAACAAGAATCACAAACATTATCTCTAATATTAAAAGAAACACCTTTGAGAAAGTCAACTTTAGCAAGTTTCTCTTGTGATGTATGACACAACCTCTTGTGCCATCTTCCGACGGTAACCGCCATAGCCTTCCTTCCTTCTTCAAAAATTCCCATTCGGTACAGACCCCTTCTGCACTCACCCGCACCAATCAAGATCCTCAAACGGAGCCCCTGCATCACACATAAATCCGGAAAAAAAAGGTTTAGCACATTGAAGATTTTTAGTTAATCGGCTAATAGATAAAATGTTGCAATTAAAGTTTGGAACGGGTAATATCCCTTCTATCCTAGTTTCTCCCGGCAAGGTATAATCACCCTTTCCCTCGCATGGGATTGCATCACCATTGGGGATGATAACAGGCGGTTCTTAAGGATTTTTCCTTTTGTTAAAAAGAATATCGGTATGATAAGTTGTGTGTTCGGTGGCTCCCAAATCCACAACCCAGTCATCTTTGTCATTAAAACTACCTATCATGTTAGCAACACGTTGTATCTCTTCATCACATGTAGTGACATCATGCTCGAAGTGCTTCAAGAATGAGTTGTATTCTTCCACGGTGAGACCCGGAATGGGACTCGACCCACCCTCAACGCATGAAGCTTTTGGCTTGCCTTTATCTACCTTCGTTTTTCCTGTCCACCACTCGGGATAACCGACCAGCTTGAAACAACCATCCCGATTGTGTCCATCCCGATTACAAAAGGCGCAGTGTAGCACCTCTTCCTCTCGCTTCACTGTTTTTGAATGTGTCTTCGCTTTCTGCTAGTTTGAGGAGAAATTTTCACGTTTTTTGTGGGACAAAAGCCTTAAACGCAGCGGCTTCCATAGTAGGTTTCTTCTCCTCGGTTATCATTCTTTGTCGTTCATCTTCTGCAACGAGGTGGTAAGCCGTCTCGAGAGCCGGTGTTGGTTTGGTGGCAAGGATCTGGGTTTTAGTAACCCCGAACTCATTGTCAAGCCCCATGAGAAACTCATACAATTTCTCTTTCTCTTGATGCTCAACAACTCGTTTACCGATGTCGCACGTGCACCCGTTACATGTGCACCATGGGATAGGAAAAACCAATTGAACTCATCCCACAGGGAACGGAGCTTTGTGCATTAGGCTGAAACGGTGGCACCATTCTGATGTGAAGCAGCCATTTTATTCTTCAATTCGTACGCCCTTTGCGCACTCTCTTTTCCGAGTCTCTCATGAAGATCTGACCACGTGTCTGACGCCATGTTAGTGTATTTCACGCTACTTCGTATTTCCTTCTCCATGGTGGTGGTAAGCCACCCTTTGATCATCGCATCTACTCTCATCCAAGCCATGTAATCCTTGGATGACTTGTCCAGTTTCTTGATACCGATTTTATTCATTGCAAACAAAAAATTCTCCATCTCTTGCACCTAAACCGCATAGTTTTTGTCTGACAATGCATCATTAACTTTCATTTGTCTAGGATAGTCGGATGGGTAAAGATAATATGGTGACTTGTGGTCGACGTTGTTATCGCCCTCCTTCGTCACTGATTCTGCGTCTCCAGCCATGCTTAGTGGAGAACGATTTGTGTTATGTCGAACAGTTGGATCACTACTCTGATACCATTATGATTTCAAGGTATGCTTCTTTCATTAATTGATAGAAAAAGTGATAACTACAAAGGCGGAGATTACCTCCGTTAAATAGAAAAAACAATATAAGGAAAACCAACAATTAAAGCAATAAAATGGTAGGAAAATATGGTGAAGATATGATGGAGATAACTCGAAATAATATCAAAATCCAATACGCACCTGATTCTTTAGAAAGCACTACTCAACTCCAAGCCACCCAGTGTATTTTAGGTGAACCTTCCCTAAAAATCCTTTCCTAAAATTTTCCATGTAATCAATACTTTTGCTAAGGTCCTAAAAAATAGAGAGAAAAAATAGAAAGGTAAATAACCAAGAGAATATTTTAATAGGGTTAGTGTTCAATCAAAAGACATGGTATCCAATTGGCAATTTCCACCGTCAAAGTCGGATTCCATATATAGATAACTAACCAAAAAACGGCAAATGTGGAACCGTTTCATGTTTGCCCCCACTACAAGGCCAAGATATGTGAAACGTGAAAGGGAGCCAACCATTTAAGAATACAAGCCATATCATTCATTCACCACTTCATTTGGAACCCCAAATCCATAAAGATTGGATTTGTGTAAGTTGATTTTAAAATCGGATGTGGAAAAAATGATTTTACGTCATGCGTGTCTTCAAATTATTTAATTATTTTATATAGAGAAGGATCCACCAAGAAGTTAATTTTGTTTTAGCGTACAAAGAATGGTGAAGACGACACGTGGCGCTCCTTATAAGTAGGATAGAAGGGTATTCTGGTCATAAAACACAAGGTAGAAAAAAACTTAGCCCAAAAAAAATTCAACACATAAAAAAACCAGCATAAAAAATGTAATACAAAAATTCAACACAAAAAATCTAGTACAAAAATTCAATACAAAAATGTTATACAACATAGAAATCTAGGGAAATTTTTTTGTTTCTTTTTTTCAGATCTCATATTTTATATAACAATATGGTACTCAAATAAAAAGATACTCAATTTTATAGTGCAATTTTAAAAAAAAAATATTGTCATATAAAACAGTTATGAACATTTAAAATTTAAGAGAATATGCATGTAGCTTGCATGTGGAGTTATGAAACAGTTATGAAAGTCAACTAATAGGCTATTAAAAAAAACATTACATCCTTCTTTTTTCCAATACTTTCATCTTAACTATTGATTTGAAAAATAAAATGTTAAGATTCATTCTTATTCTGTTTAGGCAAAATCAACTTTTTATTTGATTTTACCCACATTTTATACGTTCAATGCATTTATGTATAATATTATTGAAGTGTAAGGTCCAATGCAAAACCTAAAAAGTGGGTAATGGAACCATGAATTATAATGTTAAATATATTATATGAATTATAATGCATATAAATGATTTTCAAATAAAAAAAGTAATATTTTTACCTATTTTTTAAACTATTTTTATGCATTTTTTTAATTTTTTTAGCTTTTTTATTTTCTATTAAAAAGACTTTTACATGTATTTATACACAAAACATTGGAATAAAATTTTGAAATTTTTTCATGTTAAATTGATTTTTTATGATACATTTAATAGAGTTAGTTTTTGTCCCCATGGTTTCTCTAAAATCATTATTTCAGTCCATTAATTAAAATATTGCAAAAATAATCACTTAACACCGTCTAATTATTCTATTAAGTTTAGTGAAATGACCAAATTACACCTGTTGTCCCAAGTGGCTATACACAAACTTAATTAAAAAAACTGTGATAGGATTCAAACCTATGATCTTTGTTATAGATGGTAACTGTTAAACCATTGAGCAACGTATTCAGTTCGTAACTAAGCACATATTGTTTTCTTTTTAACATAAAACCCATCCCGGCAACCCTAACCCTCATTTATTGCCGCCATCTTCACACTTTGATTAAAACGACAATCGCCTCAAATTAGGGCCAGAAATGTAATTAACTCTAGACGAACAAATAAACCACTAGTGACAACCAACTTACAGAACTACATATGCTCTCTGGACGAATTAATCGAAAACAACCGCATTGTAATCTGTTATAATATATGTCAAGCAGACAAACACACAACTTTGCCCCTTTTTAGATATTTAATTGTTTATCTGATGACGGTTATTGTTGTAAACCCTAAATTGAAGTTTGAAAAACTCTAGATTCAGATATTGGGGTGAAGATGTTCATGTGAAGAAATTAATAGGTGGGTTGTGATCTGATGCAGCAGATTGAAGTTAAGAAGGTGATAATTGGTAATTTTTTGTGGTAATTACATTGATTTCAGCTACAAGTTGAAGCCTAAGTGAAGAGGGGGTTGTATTGTGTCTGAAACAAATGATCTAACACTCAAACTAAAACCCTAGGAACGTCTCAGGGCCCTAATTTGAGGTAATTGTGGTTTTAATCAACGTGTGAAGATGGTGGCTATAAATGAGGGTTAGAAAAAGGGTTGTCGGGCTAGATTGTATGTTAAAAAGAAAGCAGTCTGTGCTTAATTGCAAACTGAATATATGGCTCAATGCTTTACCTGTAACTTTCTAAAACCAAGATCACATGTTCAAATCATGTGACTAGTTTTTTAATTTATTAAAATTTGTGTTATAAAACCACAAGGACTGTTTTAGCAATTTTTACACTAATGGACTGAGATAGTGATTTTTACAAATCACAAGAACGAAAAGCGTAATTAACTTTATTTAACATTTTAGATACATGTTTCCTCGATTCCCCACCTTTTTGAGGTTCCCCATTACCCACCCCTATTATTGTATATACTTATACTTATTAGCGTATTATGTGTTACTATTTTTTTTTGTTATAATTGCACCACATATATAATAAATAATTTACAATTCAAACTCATTTAGTTTTTATTCAACTTGATTTTCCTCCAGTAACTCGCGTTCATTGTATTCGTTTAAATAGCTTAATACACAGTTATATTTAATATTTTTCTCAACATCTGGATATATTGTTTTATTGAAGCCTCTAATTTTATTCAAAATAGTAACATGAGTCCGTGACCAATCAAAACAATACAAATATATGTACCAGATTCGATCCCGGAGTTTGTTCTTATGATATTCAACGCAAAACGTATGCTCGTATCTTTTTGTTCATATCACGAGTAAAATTTTTTTAGCGTACAAGTACAGTACTAATTTTGTAATAAACCAAAAAGATACCAACCGAATTCCTGCAACGAGTCGTGAGAAAGAAATCCACTAGTTTTGAATTAATATGCTTTATCATCCTTTTCATATTATAAATAAGACTCGTTTTTCTTCTATTACTTAAATTTCATTAAACCTTCCTTGGTCCAGCTGCACATGTAAAACATTTACAATTTTGTAGCCTAGCAAAACCGAGCCTAATGTGAGTTTGGTCAAAAATCTGATAAGAATAATGTAACCAAATCTGAAAAGTGATGTAGAGTGCTTAGATGATTAACGATGATGAAATGAATGTAAGATGAATATGACAATCAAACACAGAGATTTATACGAGAAAAAGTCTTTGATCACTAGTAGATCGTTAGCATAAAAACCTTGGATAGTGAAAACTATCACTATCAACTATATTGCTCAATCAAAAGTGATTACAACTTTGGATGTTCATCTAGTGTTACACACTGATTACTAATAGTGTTTGTGAGCTTTCTGGTTCGTAATGTGTGTATATGAAAGTGTGTGTTCTGCCGATTAACACTTGATCAATCCATTTTGAATAAAACTAACGACTAAGTATGAAAATCATGCAAGACCATGTTCACTCCTCATAACCGTTGGGGAAATACAACGTGCAGCATCCATAACGAATTATCCATGAGATTCCAGCTAAGACTTAGTCCGCTTCGTTAATATCCTGCATATGAACACAAGAAAATCTATCAAGACCAATTGTTAGAAACCATAAATAGTAGGAAGGATCCCTGATCCTCTGAGTCCCTGTACTACCTGCTAAGGATAACTGATCCAGGCAACACCTCATAATCTAGGATTCATAGTTATGAAAATTTGTGCCCTAACAATTGCCCCCAATATGGCGGTTATGATGAGTATTCACAGCTGTCATATTCTCGTTCAAATCAAACTAGTTGTTAGTCTGATCAACTAGCGGTTACAACTTCTGACGGAAAGACTTGAATAGTTATAGTCATCATTGCAATTTATAGGGTAGAGATATACCTTCATTTCCTTTAAAGATTAGGAGATCTTCCTGTATATCTTCATTCCATAGACACAATCAGGTATTATTCTCTCCCCCTCTCTTTGTATTCATTCCGAATTCTTCAATCCTTTTTTCTTTGAAATGAAGAAGATGATCACCCGATCCTCTCCCGGTACCAGAATCTCTAGAATCTCTTAATGAATCCTTCATTAGAGACCTGTAAGTTCACTGACCCAGAGATAGATAGCCTTGCCCCCTACTTTCCACCAGAAACTGTTTTCTAGCCATTTGACCCAACCGTCAGCAGTGATGCGGTGTCGCTAGTGTGGTTTTGTTTTTGAGCCCAACCCTTCATTCTAGGTTATTCTTATCCATTTCCAAACCTCACCCACATATTTTTCACCCTGACCGGAATTAGCTATAGTCAGGTCATGCCTATGCTTTGGAGAGCCCTCTACACCATCGAAGAGATTATAAAAATCGAAGAGCTTGAGTACAATCTTTCTAAGCTCTCATACCTTTATTCCTTAGTTACTCATGGCTCTAGTCGCTTTCCGTTCAAGGCTAAACCTAATTAACCTCTTCTGATCCTTACGATGACACAAAATGATTCCACATGGAAGAACTAGTTCTTCTTTGTGAGAAGGGATTCAATTCCCAATGGGGATCGTTTGCCTAAAAGTGAATCTTAAAGGGTAGGATATAGGATCCTTAGATAATCAGTGTACAGATTATCCTTTTTTTCTGACTCTTCTTTTTCCCTTGTTTGCTTGCAGTAACCAACTTTGCTTGTCTAGCCAACCTTCCTGGAACAGAAGAAAGGGTTCAAGTTTTCTTGGCACTTGAGTCATCTATGAGAACTTTCAAGCTAAGGATCAAAGATTCTGAAGAAAACGCTTCCACGTCTTACACAATGTCAAGTAAGTAGATGTGTATAGATTGTAATTTAAATTTAATAAAATGTTACGAATGAAATACTTATATGTTTTCTCCTGAATAGGCGCTCAAAGGTCTGCTAACAAGCCTGCCACCAAGTTTGGGTTGGATGAAATTGACACATGCTCTCTCCCCGCTCCATCAAGATAGAGTGGCCAAGGGCCAGAGCCACCCAGAGCCAAAAGCTATGAAAACAAGGGCGAAACTTGGTTCAAAAAGAAGAATCCTGTGGAGTCTGATAACGATGCCTTTGAAGTTGAGAGACAGTTCCACGAGTTTATGACTGAGGTAAGGATCCTTGATCCACAGCTAGTGATTTTGCCTATTGTTAAGGATCACGTATCCTGACTTTTTGTGTTGTAGTTTGATGAGATTCGCCCGCGAGAAGGCCCATTATGAAAAGAGCCTAGGTGAGATGGAAGAAAACTTGGCCGGCCTGCGATCCATTGCCACTACAAAGGACAAGACCAGCTCCAAACTGGAGAATGATGTGAAAGGCTTGGAGAAGCAGCTGTTCATGCCTGAGATGGGGACCAACAAGATTGTCATGGAGGCAACTGATGAAGCTAAAGTCTACACTGCCTGAACCGTCCTACAGGCTAGGATCAGAATGGCTCAAGAAGCCATTGATCCTGACTTTGACAAGTCAGCTTGAGATATGGCTTCGGGGAGGCAGACCCTGCTAAAGTTGGGTGGCGAAGAGGAGCCGGAGCCGGTGAAGATAGCTAAAGTTGGGATAAGCAGGGCGAAGGAGACGATTGGTGGAGCTGGTGGAGATGGTGAAGTTGGGGGTGATGCAGTAGTGGAGATTGCACCGGTGGGCAATGAAGGATAATTATGCCTAGGCTGGAGCCCGCCTTTTTAATTTTCTTTTGTTGGTGTTTTTGCTTAACAATGGTTTTTAATAATCTCAGATGATAGTTTTTAGGTTTAAGGATCATCGATCCTTTGGACAATTAGGAGGGAGGGAAAGGAGGACGGATCCTTCTGTGTGTGGAGGATGAAGCCTTTCGCATCCTTCTCCATTAACTTTCCCTGCAACATTAACAATTGGTAACATCCTGCTTCAACCCGGGTGGATGGGCCACAGTTTGCTGGCGAAGCCCGGGTTGAGAATTTTGGTAATCTTAGCAGGGTTTAAATAAAATTTCATGCTTTTAACTATATCTTGTGTTATTTGTTCTTTTCAGTGTTTTATTTAGTACATATGTTTTTTTTTCCAAAACCAAGTAGATTGTTTGCTAAAATCAGGTTGTTGTATGAAAGATCATCAATTCTTGTTCATAAAAGCTTAGAAAAAGTAAGTTGTATAAATGATTGTGAATCACATATCCTTAGTTGTGAGAATGTAGGGTGAAGTCCATTAATAAAATAAACAAGGCAAAGATAAGGTATACAATAATATCTAAGTTAGGATTATATGTCCTAGATCATTACCATTGTCTAAACAAACCAATCACTATAATTTAAATTGTGAGGATCCAGGATCCTTCTTAGAAAGACTTGTGAATCTTCAAAGTTCCCAAAACCTGTTGAGAAAAACTGAGGACTAAGCCAAACAAATTGGGGATAAGCCCAATATAACCAGGAAAAGCCCATAATGACTGGGGACAAGCCCAAAGATATTACGGTCAAGCCCAAACTAGGGCCAAGCTCAAAAATGCTAGGGTCAACCCAAAACTTAAGTGACATGAAGATGCCAAAAGCTTAGCTAATGTGAAAACGTTAGAAACCTTAGGATAACAGATGTATGATACATCTACCATTATACTTAAGATCCTACATATGACCAACAGCAATGAAATTGTCAGCCACTAAGCGTGTACTGGTCCTATTGCCTCGAACCATACTTGGATAATCGTGCGCTACTGGCAGGGTGTTGAAACCCAATTCGTTGAAAGGTGAAAACCTTTAAACCTTATTATTAAATACCTTAGACGTAGGAGAGAGGTGACCAACCCCTTAGACCTTTGTTGATGCAAATGATGTCAATGATTTCTGTAAAAACTCAAAACTTGGTTAAAGTGGATGTTAAATATTTTAACACCCTTTTCTTATAATAAATTAAATGTATAAAGTAGAAAAAAATGTTAGAGTGAAATGTTACAGACATTAGGATCCAAGATTCTTTAAGGATCCACGATCCTCATTACATAAAATATTTCTTGAGATGAATAGCATTCCAGGATTTTGGTAGTAGATCACCTTCCATGGTCAATAGACGATATGCCCCATTTCCAGCCTAGGCTTCTATCAAATAGGGTCCTTCCCACTTAGGTGCTAACTTGCCATCGGCCAGGTTTGTAGTGTTCTAAAATTCTTTTCTTAACACCAAATCTCCAACCTGATATCTTCTGATTCTGACATTCTTGTTGTATGCCACAGCCAAGGATGGTTGAATGCTGGCAATTCTTATTCTTGCTAGATCTCTAAGCTTATCCACAGTGTCCACGTCTTGCATCATTTTCACTATTCGCCTGAGGATCATGGATGCTTGTTTTATCAACCCAGAGGACATATGGCAACTCTTTAGCCCACTTCCTTTTTTTGATCCTAGTTTCTTTTTCAAGTTGTTGATAATAATCTTGTTACTTGACTCTTCCTGGCCATTAGCTTGTGGGTGAACTGATGTAGATGTAATCATCTTGATCCCCCAACTATCATACATATTAGCAGTTCTTTTCCCAATAACTGGGATCCATTATCGCATATTATTTAAGAGGGAATGCCGAATCTAGTAATAATGTTTCTTTTGATAAAGGATATAATTCCTTCTCCCTAACATGAACAAAAGCTTCTACTTCAATCCATTTGGAGAAGTAGTGGGTCATAGCAAGCATAAAGACTTTTCCACCTAGTGCCTTTGGTAATTTTCCCGCTATATCCATTCCCCATTCTATAAATGGCCAAGGGGAAATTATGGGATATAAAGGCTCCACTGGCTAATGTACAATATTGATGTGTCTTTGACAAGCATCACACTTCCTTGAATAGTTAACTATGTCTTTCTTCATTGCAGGCCAGAATTAACATGTTCTAAGTATTCTAGAGAATAGTGCTTTCCCCTGTATGATTTCCACAATCACCTTCAAGGAAATCCTTTAACATTTCTTGAATTTCAGGATCCTCAATGCATCGTAAGTAGGGACCGACAAGAGACCTTTTATATAACGTGTTATGCAATATAATAAACTGAGATGCCTTGGCCCTGAAAGCTCTAGGATTCTCTCATATGGGGATTTCTCCATTTTTAATGAACTTCGTAACGGAAGGATTCATGACCCTGAATCCGAATGCGGATCATTTGATGTTGTTATAGTAACCTCTACCACCTCCATCACATCATGCTCCCCGATTGCAGGAAAGAGAATGTGAATGATAGGTATCTTTACATCTTCTGGGATTTTTAGGGCTGATCCTAGGTTCTTCAAAGCATTTTCCCCTGCATTCTCCTCTCTGGGTACCTGTGTTATGCTAAAAGAATCGAAAGATTTTGCCAGTTCTTTTACTATTTCTAAATATTTGATTATTCTTTCACATTTTACAGTATAAGAACCATTAAATTGGTTAGTAATTAGCAATGAGTCTATATAAACTTGAAAATACTTTATCCTCAGTTGTCTAGCTAATTGCAAACCTGTTATTAACGCTTCATATTCAGCCTCGTTGTTGGTGGTTTGAAATTAACAAGCTATGGACTGGGTATTATGTCCCCCTGTGGCGGTTTTAGTAGTATTCCTAATCCAGTTCTTTTAACATTTAAGGCTCCATCAGTGAAAAGTATCCAAGGGTCCTTGGTTTCTCCAAGTCGTTGGGCTTCCAATTCAGCTTCTTTCTGTAAATCACTACTAAAATATGCCATAAAGTAAGCCAGTGCTTGTGATTTGATAGAAGTCCTAGGCTCATATCTTATATCATATGCACTAAGCTTAACTGTTCATTTTGCCATCATACCTGACATCACTGGTTTCCTGAGAACATTCTTAATTGGTAAATTAGTTTTCACAATAATAGTATGTGTTTAAAGTAGTGTGTTAGTTTAGTTGAAGCTATGATTAATGCAAGAATTAATTTTTTCTAAATGAGAATACATGGCTTCAGCATCAAGAAGGCTTTTACTTAAAAAATATACAGGGTGTTGTTGGCCTTCATGATCGTTAACTAATATTGCACTTACCGCATTACTTGAGACAGCCAAGTAAAAGGATAATGGTTCACCGTCCACCGGTTTCATTAGGGCGGTGCTAAGGATAGGTAATCCTTGAGTGCTTTAAGTGTTGCCTCATGTTTCTCGGTACATTCAAATTTCTTATTCTTCCTTAAGATATCATACAAATCTTTGCACTTTTCTGAAGACTTTAAAATGAATCTGTTTAAGGTAGTGATCCTTCCGATTAGCCTTTGGACGTCTTTTGCACTCGTAGGAGATTTTAAGTTTACAGTTGTCTTTATTTGTTCAGGGTTGGCTTCTATTCCTCTCTTTGTTACCATGTAGCCAGGAACTTTCTAGCTTTGACACCAAAATGGCATTTTGAAGGATTCAGCTTCATGTTGTACCGATCAAGTATATTAAATGCAACTTCCAGATCTTTGAGGTGATCCTCCGCCTTTTTCAACTTGACTACCATGTCGTCAATGTAAATCTCCATGTTATCACCAAGTTGGTCTTTCAACATTATGTTTGCAAGTCTTTGATACGTTGCACCGACATTTCTTAGTTCGAAAGGCATAGCAATATAACAATATGTGCTGGTAGGGGTTATGAATGCAGTATCCTCCTGGTCAGATGGTTCCATCTGTATTTGTTGAAATGTAGATGAAGCATCCTTGAAGGTCAGCAATTCAGGACCAGCGGTTGCATCCACCATGGAGTCAATGTGTGTGAGTGGGAAAGGATCCTCGGGACATGTCTTGTTTAAGTCAGTAAAATCGACAGATATCTCCATTTTTCATTTTTCTTTTGGACTACATACATTGGCTAATCATCTGGATATTTCTCTTCCCTAATCATACCTGCCTTTAGGAGTTTATTTACCTCCTCATGTATAATGGCATTTCTCTCAAGCGCAAATTTCCTCCTTTTCTGGTGGATAGGCCTGAAGGATTTGTCATGAAGATTCTTGTTTTGGATGCAATAACTAGTGTTGTATATGTAATCCCAACTGATAAACACACTTAATGCACCTGGATATTCGGATTTAGCACAAGAACAATAATCACAACACAAGAAATAAACTTGTCCAAGAACCTTGGACTAGGGTTTCCATTCAACTGGTATATATAATACATGCTACCTGGCGTATTTAATAAATACGCTGGTTACTCAATTACACAGCTACAGGGATGTTACCCTGTAGTTACACTTTAGCCCCTGAACTTTCTAGATTACTATAAAACTTTACAAAACAATCCAAAACCTAATTAAACTAAGTACCAACAATCTCAAAAGTTCTAACAATCCACCATGGAGTCAATGTATGGGAGTAGGAAAGTATCCTGGGACATACCTTGTTTAAGTCAGTAAAATCGACACATACCCTCCACTTTCCATTTTTCTTTTAGACTACATACATTTGCTAACCATCTAGGATATTTCATTTCCCTAATCACACTTGCCTTTAGGAGTTTATTTACCTTCTCTTGTATAATGGCATTTCTCTCAGGCGTAAATTTCCTCCTTTTCTGGTGGATAGGCCTGAAGGATTTGTCTATACCTAGTTTATGTGTAATGATATCTTTAGAAATATCTGTCATGTCTTCATGCTTCCATGCAAAGGTTGATTTTGTTATAAGGTAGGATATGAGATCCTGCTCTATAGCATCAAGGATCCCTGATCCTATGAACACCTTGATGTCAGGATCCCCAGGTTCTAAAATTACCTCTTTGATATCGTGTTCCCTTGCCTCTATTACATCTCTTGGAGGTTTCTGTAATTTTCTATGCTGCTCTTGTTTTCGAAGCTGGCTTCATCGACGAGGTGTAGTAACTTTTAGCCTCCTGCTGGTCACTATCCATCTTCACCACTCCCCAAGGAGTTGGGAGTTTCACACACTAGTGATATGTTGAAGGAATAACCTTCATTTCATGGATCCACGGCCTGCCAAGAATCACATTACAACAAGACAAACTGTCAATAACACAAAATTTTTGGATAATGTTATCTCCCTATATATATATATATTGGTAGTTTGATGTCCCCCAATGTATTCTTGGTTTCACCACTGAACCCAACTAGTACTGAGGATCTTGGTATAATCTCGGTTTCTGTAATATTCATTTTGTTGAGCACATCAAGTTGTACGATATTGATAGAGCTTCCTCCATCTATATGAATCCTACAAACAAAATGGTTAGCAATAAATAGTGTTATAACCAAACCGTCAAGGTGCGGATCCTGGATGTTGACCCTATCATCCTCATCAAAAGATATTATTTTTTTATTCGTCAGGATGGAAGTCCTGATGGGTCTGTCACCATTCTCCAACTTAGTTTCCTTTGTATGTCTCTTAGCTGCTAAGAAGGAGGTACCGCAAATATTCGATCCTCCAGAATAAAGTTGATCACTTGGGCGTCTGCTGGAGTGTCACACCCCGGATTTCCAACCCAAATCTATACACCGGTGGGCCCGGTGGGGAGTATCATGACGTCAGTTGATAACATCATAGTCAATTAAACACGGCACTACGTTAGTCTTGGAGTAAAATTACTATTACAAACCAAATGTTTGAAATACAAAATAATATACAGGCTCGTAATAGAAGATCCACAGGCGGATCATAAAATGTACAAAAAGAATATAAAACAGACTTAGGGCAGATCTAAAGATTTGCAAGATCCTCTTATTTACTATCGAGCAGCTTCCGACCTATTTTGTATTGTACCTGCAGTTTAGTCTTTGAAAACATTTGAAAACATTTGTTGGTAAATACACCCGACTGACTCATTTGAAAACATTTTAGAAATTAGATTTAAGTGCACAGGGCACAAATCCTTTTTAACTAGAAAGTTACTTTGTAACCTTGTTAACAGATTCACATGTTTGTCCATACATACAAGGCCTAGTATAGAGACCGAGACATGATTAAATACACATCACTTAGAACTCACAGAGGAGTTATCCCCAACGTCTTGGGTAATTTGCATTTGATCGTCTGTCAGGTGTATCCCTACACCCCACGCTAAGGTCGTGGCCATTATCTAATGTATTGAGCCGAGGATATCCAGGACACGGTAATTTAACCCCCGATGTTTAGGTTATCAAACAAAACTGACTAAAACAGAATATGCGGATTTACTAGCCATAATCCGGTATTCGATTGATCCCATTTCTGACCAAGCGGTAATAATTTACCGTATCCGAAGCCCGTATAGGGTAAATAAGTCAAGAGTATTTACCTGAGCTAGTCTTCTTTTAATTTCAATAACTCAGCCGTATACAAAAGTACTAAGTGTAGATAGCATTTACCAGCAAGGCACTAGTCTGGATTATGGCATAAGCTAACCAATTAATACTAACGGTCTTTATTTAAGTCATAGTTTTAGACCGAGTAGTGTATATGATCAAAACAGATAACGCTTGATTCGATGATTGGATAGAATGTAGTTTAAACTCGACAAGTACTTTGACTTGCACAATATGGGTAAACAATTAACATTCTGGATTTTGAGATTAAAATATTAAGGTTAAACCCGTTTTGGTTAAATTTCGTAAACTAGTTATGTATAATCAACCGTACGCTTATAAGAGATAATGGGTAACCGTATAAGTCATGGACAAGTTCTATATGCAATTTACATTTTAATTAAGTTGTAATATCAGTAGGATATCAACTTACATGCCCGTTAAGATTTTAAAATGAAACTATGCCTCATAAGGGCATTTCGGTAATTTCATATCGTATAAAAGGAACTTGAATATGATTTAATGTTATATTATAAGTATTCTGGAAAAATAATTTATTTATGATGTAATATCAGTAGGATATCAACTTTATGTGTAATTTATCTTTTATGACCAAACTATGCACCGAATGGGCATTTTGGTCATTTTACCCAAAGTTATAAATTATTTAGGATTCTGAGTTTATAACATGTACCTACTTTAAATATGTTTAAAATAAGTTTTAAAATCAGTAGGTAACAAGTCTTGGTCAATTAATATGGTTTAAAACCATACTATGCGCCGAAACGACGCTTATATCGTAAAATGACGTGTTATGCGATGTCTTACGAAAACTGACGTTAAGGTAAGATTAAAATGTCTTAGATATATTAATTTAATATAAAATATCAGTAAGTAAAATATTTACCTTGAAAGATTTGATTAAAACCATTTTATGAGCCACAAGGTCTAAATAGTCATTTATCGACATAACTTAAGGACCTGCTTGTAAACTCAGTTTATAATCTGATTTAACATCCCAAATAATCCTACTTATATTATTACATCAGTAGGAAACTTATTTTCAAGTTCATTATCATTAAAACCTTGATTTATGCAAAAATGACATGTTGGTCAAAGATTGCATAATATGGGTCAACAACTAACATTCTGGATTTTGAGATTAAAATATTAAGGTTAAACCCGTTTTGGTTAAATTCCGTAAACTAGTTATGTATAATCAACCGTACGCTTATAAGAGATAATGGGTAATCGTATAAGTCATGGACAAGTTCTATATGCAATTTACATTTTAATAAGTTGTAATATCAGTAGGATATCAACTTACATGCCCGTTAAGATTTTAAAATGAAACTATGCCTCATAAGGGCATTTCGGTAATTTCATATCGTATAAAAGGAACTTGAATATGATTTAATGTTATATTATAAGTATTCTGGAAAAATAATTTATTTATGATGTAATATCGGTAGGATATCAACTTTATGTGTAATTTATCTTTTATGACCAAACTATGCACCGAATGGGCATTATGGTCATTTTACACAAAGTTTATAAATTATTTAGGATTCTGAGTTTATAACATGTACCTACTTTAAATATGTTTAAAATAAGTTTTAAAATCAGTAGGTAACAAGTCTTGGTCAATTAATATGGTTTAAAACCATACTATGCGCCGAAACGACGCTTATATCGTAAAATGACGTGTTATGCGATGTCTTACGAAAACTGACGTTAAGGTAAGATTAAAATGTATTAGATATATTAATTTAATATAAAATATCAGTAAGTAAAATATTTACCTTGAAAGATTTGATTAAAACCATTTTATGAGCCACAAGGTCTAAATAGTCATTTATCGACATAACTTAAGGACCTGCTTGTAAACTCAGTTTAGAATCTGACTTAACATCCCAAATAATCCTACTTATATTATTACATCAGTAGGAAACTTATTTTCAAGTTCATTATCATTAAAACCTTGATTTATGCAAAAATGACATGTTGGTCAAAGATTGCATAATTACGGAACTTGCGCATAAACTTAGATTATGATTATGATCATGTAATATAACCTCGGAGGGTTATGATAAATTATATTACAATCATAATGCAACTTTAGGTCAGTAGGTAACTAATCTAAATCGGGTCAGAATCGAAAGTCAAAGCAGAAGTCAAACTTCGCGACTTTCGGTTGCGAACTGACCACAGAACTGAAATTGACGAGACGAACATGTTCTTGCATGTTCTAATAACTGTTACCAACTTTTTTAAGTGTCAAAACAGGTTTCATAACATATATAAGATTAATTTATGATTTTTCTGAAAAAAAATGGCATGTTTGACTTTTTAATATCATAACTTTGACCCGACAATTGGTCTAGCAAACGTGATCTTCAGGAGGTGCTCTTTATAGGGACTAACACATACCTTATTAAGATCACTTAGCCATGTTCGTTACGAACAATGGCTGGACCATAATGGTCTTAACCGAAAGTCAAAGCGTTTTCCGTAAAACGCTTGACTTTTGGCTATAAAAGCCTATAAACGAAAATGCAAGATCAAGGAACACTTACAAGAGGTTCCTTGAATGCAAGAGAACTAAGTTGGATTCTCCTTTCATTTAGGAACTTCCAGAGGAGGGAGATAGAGTTGAAATTGAGAAAGGTGTAAGTTCAAATGTTGAACTTGGACACCTATTTATAGTTGGAGAACTCAAAGAAGGTGATGCCAGGTGTTTTGGGGTGTGAGAGGGAGCTTACAAGTGTCCTAAAACGTGGCATAGCAGTTTGGGATCCATAGTTTCGATTAAATGTTTTTGGTAACATGTGTGGTGGCCAAGCAAAACTTTCTGTAGTAACAGTCCTCTTGCTTGCCGCGAGAGGCATAGGCCTTGCCTCTCGCGCCCCATCGAGCGCCCTAAAGCCAGATTCAAAGTTTGACACTTTTAGCCCCTTAACTTTTAAAACCCTTTAAACCTTTCTAAAACACCTTTTTAGCACTTTTAGCCCTCCGTAGCCAATACTTGGCATACCCGGGATTATACCCGGACATTGTCCAGCTCTCGGTTCGTTAAAAGGTCACTCAGAGGTATAAATTAACATGTTGACACTTTTAATCCCTCCATTATCCAACTTTCACATATTTACATAATTGAACCCTCTCGTCTAACAAATGGCACGTATGAGAGTTAGGACTTTGCAAAGGATCACTCAGAGGCTTATTATAAGCATGTTGACTCCAATGTCACTCAGAGGCTGGGCACATTGACATATCAGTCACTCAGAGGCCAAGTTTTAAGCATGTTGACATACCAGTCACTCAGAGGCTAATGATTCAAGCATGTTGATATATCAGTCACTCAGAGGCTGTTATTTATGCATGTTGACATCGGACCATCACTCAGAGGCTCAGTTTGAGCATGTTGACGCCTTTAGTCCTTATTGGTCTTTAATAGACTAAGTTTAAAATACAACACGTGTCACTATACTATTGGACACGATTTTATAGGGTGTTACATCCTCACCCCCTTAAAAGAAATCTCGACCTCGAGATTTTATTCAAAAAGATAGGGGTACTTTTGTCGCATAGTGGACTCAACCTCCAATGTATACTCGGGATCTCTAAAGACCTCCCACTTAACCTTTACTATAGGCATCATTTTCCTTCGGAGCTTCTTAACCTGTCGATCCTCGATCGAAATCGGTTTCTCAACGAACCTCAGGTTTTCGTTTATTTGCACATCTTTTTGCGACATTGCTAGCGACTCTTTGGCTAGGCATTTCTTAAGGTTACTGATGTGGAATAGATCATGGATTCCACTAAGCTCCTCTGGAAATCTGAGCATATAAGCTACAGTGCCCGACATATTCGACTATCTCAAATGGTCCGATGTATCTTGGGCTTAACTTGCCCTTGTTCCCAAAACGCATCACACCTTTCCAGGGTGACACTTTTAACATGACTTTGTCCCCTATTTGGAACTTAAGAGGTTTACGCCTCTTGTCAGCATAGCTCTTCTGCCTATCCCTGGCAGCTTTGAGACGATCACGGATTTGCATAATCTTTTCCGTGGTCTCCAAGACAATCTCCGGTCCTGATAGTTGGGCTTCCCCAACTTCAGCCAAACACACGGGCGTTTTACATTTTCTCCCATACAAGGCCTCAAAAGGGGCAACCTTGATGCTCGCATGATAACTGTTATTGTAGGAGAATTCTATTAAGGGTAAGTGGTCATCCGAACTTCCACCTAAATCAATCACACATGCCCTAAGCATGTCTTCCAGTGTCTGGATAGTATGCTCACTTTGACCATCAGTCTGCAGATGGTAAGCCGTACTAATGTTTAATCGTGTGCCTAAAGATTGTTGGAAACTTTTCCAAAAGTGAGATGCGTATCTAGTATCTCTATAAGATAAATAGATACTGGCATGCCATGTAGGGACACAATCTTTTCCACATACAACTTAGCCAATTTGTCAGAGTTATATGTTTCCTTTATGGCAAGAAATGTGCTGACTTAGTCAGCCTATCAACAATGGCTCAAATAGTGTCATTTCCACTTTTGGTCTTAGGTAACTTCGTAATCAAGTCCATTGTTACCATTTCCCATTTCCATGTGGGAATTTCCAATTGCTGTAGAAGTCCTGACGACTTCTGATGTTCGGCCTTAACTTGCGAACACGGCAGACACTTAGCTACATAAGTGGCTATGGATTTCTTCAAACCCATCCACCAATAATTCTTTTTCAAGTCTTGATACATCTTGTCACCACCTGGGTGAACTGAGTATCTTGAACTATGCGCTTCCTGGAGGATTAGATCTCTAAGTCCCCCAAAGATTGGAACCCAAATTCTATCATTAAATCTAAGGATTCCATCCTTTCCAGGCGTTAACTGATCAACAGTTCCGCCTAATCCTTCATTAGGGATATTAGCCTCTAATAGGGCTTGCTTTTGCTCATCTAATAGCTTCTCATTTAAGCTATTTCTGAGCTCAATGCTCTTGGCGTTAATCCTTATAGGTTTAACCCGTTCTTTGCAACTTAAGGCATCAGCAACTATATTTCATTTGCCTGGATGGTAGCGAATCTCGCAATCATAGTAATTAAGTGTTTCCATCCATCGGCGTTGTCGCATGTTCAATTCCTTCTGATTGAACAGATGCTGGAGACTTTTATGGTCAGTGTCTATAATACACTTTGTGCCATACAAGTAATGTCTCCATAATTTTAGTGCAAATACAACGGCACCCAATTCCAAATTATGGGTGGTGTAATTCCTTTGGTGCACCTTTAGTTGTCGTGATGCATAGGCAATCACCTTGCCTTTTTGCATTAACACACAACCCATGCTGGTGTGCGAAGCATGACAGTAGACTACAAATTCCTCAATACCCTCAGGTAGGATAACACAGGAGCATTACTCAACTTGTGTTTAAGAACCTCAAAAGATTCTTGTTGTTTTGGACCCCAATTATACTTAACATTCTTACGGGTCAAGGTAGTTATACGAGTGGCTATTCTTGAAAAGTTCTCAATGAACCTCCTGTAATATCCAGCCAATCCTAGGAAGCTATGAACCTCCGATGGGGTCTTGGGTACTTCCCAATTCATTATGGCTTGGCGGGTTCCACTTGGATACCACGCTCACTTACAACATGTCCTAGAAATTGGACTTCTCTAAGCCAAAACTCACACTTAGAGAATTTAGCATAAACCTTCTCTTGCCTTAGTAGTTCCAAGATGCACCGAAGATGTTTCTCGTGATCAACTTGATTACGAGAATAAATAAGTATGTCGTCTATGAAGACAATGACGAACTTATCTAAATACGGTTTGCAGACTCTATTCATGAGGTCCATGAATGCTGCAGGTGCATTTGTGAGCCCAAAAGGCATCACCAAGAATTCAAAATGATCGTATCGGGTCCTGAAGGCAGTTTTAGGGACATCCTCACTTCTAACCTTCAGCTGATGCGATCTTGGAGAAATAACTAGCCCTTGAAGTTGGTCGAATAAATCATCGATCCTGGGCAATTGATAACGATTCTTGATTGTTATCTTGTTTAGTTCACGGTAATCAATGCACATCCGCATTGAACCGTCCTTCTTCTTAACGAAGAGGATAGGAGCTCCCCAAGGCGAGGAACTAGGCTGTATAAAGCCGTTTTCTAAGAGTTCATCTAATTGTGTCCTCAACTCCTTCATTTCTGTTGGTGCTAAGCGGTATGGAGTTCTAGCTATGGGTGCTGATCCAGGCATGATATCAATCCTAAATTCTACTTGTCTGTCTGGAGGTAAGCCATGTATTTCTTTGAGAAAGACATCTGAATACTCTGAGATAACTGGTAGGTCTTCCATGTTTGGCTTGGGCTCATTAATAGTAACTTGTGCCATGTATATGACACAACCTTTCCTCAAACACTTGGATGCCTTAAATAATGACACCTTGTCTAGCAATCCGTAGTGTGAGTCCCCAGGGATGGTGATCATTTAACCAGATGGGGTTTTGATTTCAATGAGTTTCTTATCGCAGGCAATGCGGGCTTAGTTATGAGATGACCAATCCATGCCTAAAACTACATCGAACCCCGCCAATTTCATTGGCAGCAAAGAGATAGGGATTGAATGATATTTAATGGAAATAGAACATCCATCAAGAATGGAAGATGTTGATTCTAAACTTCCATCAACAAGTTCTATCTCATAAGTTTTATCTAGAATTCCTATGGACAGGTTTAATAGTTTACTAAACTTATGATGAACAAAAGATCTATCTGCACCCGAATCAAAAAGAACTCTAGCATAAATATTGTTAATGAGGAATGTACCTGTTATGACATTGTTGTCATTAACAGCCTCTTTTGCAGTCATCTGAAAGGCATGAGCATTCCCTTTCTTAGCCTCCCTAGGCTTTGCATTACTATTCTTAAGAACCTTAGGGTAGTTAGTCTTAATATGCCCTTTTTTATTGCAGACGTAGCAAATGGCATCCTTAAGATCCTTGCATTCTAGGGTCTTATGCCCCTTTCTCTTACAGATACCACAAGGTTTGGCTTGTGGACCATAACTACACTGTCCCCAGTGCCTGCGGTTGCAAGTCTTGCATGTTGGCATGATAGCCGACTTGCCTTGGTTCTCTTTGAACCCAAATCTCCCTTTATTTTTCTTATTAAACCTTTGGGAGTTGTCATCTTCCCTCTTTCTTTTCCTATCAGTTTCAGACTTAACTGACTTTTGCCTTACCAAATCTAAGGTGAGGGAGAGAGATAGGTCAACAGCAGACCTATAGGTAGTAGGCTGAGCAGCCTTTACCATGCCCTTTATCTCGGACGCTAACCCATTAATAAAACGCGCAATGCATTTGGGTTTCGGGGTAATCAAATAGGAAACTAACCTAGATAGGGAATTGAAATCGGAAACATATTTCCGACAATCTAGGTTTTTCATTGAAAGAGACAAAAAGTATGTTTTTAATTTCTCCACCTCATGAGGTGGGCAGTATGTTTCCTTAACAAGGTCCATAATCCCTAAGGATTCTCTCCCAAACTTAGTAACATAATCCCTAAGGGATTCATCACGAGCTGTATAAGTCACTAGTTAACCTTTCAAATGTTCAGCTACATGAAAATTGGTATTAAACAGGTTAACTAAATGTGAAAACGAAGTTATAGAATAGGGAGGAAGACTTAGTAGCAATTTTAACGTAGATCCAATGAGTGTGGATCTAAAACCCTTGCATAGGCAAGTTTCTTTTAGTCTTTCAGGAATGGGGTTTATCTCCATTCTTTCTCTGTATTGGGCCACATGCTCCTCCGTATCATATGTACCATCATACAACTTCATGTTGGGGGTTTGAAAGTGCTTGGGTATCTCTGCATTTCCTATTAGTGGAGTAAAATGAGATATCCTATGGCTCCTGTATAGAATCTCAGGAATAGGTTTGACTATTCTTGGGACGCTGGATATCATATCCTTAAGCTTTTGCAACTCCTTGGTCATGGCCTGATTGATTCCTGCATCCTGCATATAGCTATAATTAGTATCCAAAGATGTATTATGAAAACTGTTACCTCCTGGTTGTCTTAAAGGTGGTATTCTATAGGAATATCTAGGATAAGACATGTCTACGGTTATAGTCGGGCATGAGGAAGCAATAGTCTGCATTTGTATCACACCCTGACCCGCAACGGAAATGGTAGTCGGGGCATGATTGGGTTTTCGTCAAAGCTCATGACATTTACTATAAAGTTTCATATTTATTATTTCTTTTTAAAGAAGAAGTTATAATAAACATACAAGCACAACATGTTCAAATACATTTTCATTCAAATTACAAACTAAAGTATCCATTAAACAAAAATCATACAATTACAAACGAAAACAAAACTAAACGTTCATTCCAAAGCATTAACTTGTTTATTCTGCTAGGCCATCCTACGTGATTCTTTTCTCAACTGGATCACCTGTATCATGTGTAAAAATAGGGTTTTTGGGTCAACATAAGTTGGCGAGTGAATCTTATGAAAACATTTGAACGAATTTATTATATTGGTTATAAAAAGGTGCATAACCACATATGAGTAAACGTAAATGTAAATTTAATCACAAAACACATCATATCAATTAATGCACAAGAACACACACCAAATGATGAACAATGAGATCAAGGCTCAATCAAACGGAGCCGATCTAATGAGGCACGCGATGTTCAACTCGTCTCCCACGAGGAACTGATGGGCCTAATGAATGATTTGCAGGCAACTTGATAAAATGTAAACACACATCACAACAAACAATATTTACATCACAAGTTTAGATCATATAATGGTAATAGCACAAGTTTAAATAAACGAAATAATTAAAGCGACACATGATACACGCCAAAACATGAATAAAAAGGGGAATTTGTAAGAATTCACTCACAGTGGGTGCGTTCCTTGATGATAATAAACGCGCACGAATGGAGGATTCGATCGACGAACGAATACTAACCTAAAATAATAATATTCGATAAATATACCAATTAATATTTTTACTTGAGCATTTTTGTTAGGTTAATTTTTGGTAGTTTTATACCTTTGAACTTGTATTGCTAAGTATTTATTTAATTAATCTTTATTGGTAAGGTGTATAGGTAATTTAAATTATTTAAATGATAATAAAATAAAACAAGTAAAAAAAATAAAATAAAATAAAA
Source organism: Scalesia atractyloides (assembly GCA_947069175.1). NCBI lineage: Eukaryota > Viridiplantae > Streptophyta > Magnoliopsida > Asterales > Asteraceae > Scalesia > Scalesia atractyloides. The sequence goes on along the minus strand of CAMTDV010000003.1, from coordinate 12,263,901 downwards.
AAATAATTTACTGTCAGACCTGACAGTAAGGGGTCTGACCGGTTTTAATGAAGTTTTAGGCGCGCGTGTTGGGACTCGAACTCTAGACCTTCCGCTTACGTGCACCCAGCTCTTCCAATTGAGCTACGTGTCTAACCCGGTAATATTCTGATTTTTAATATACTTATACACACTTTAGCTTCATTCAGAAATTAATTAATTTAAAAAGGTTTTAAAATCAATTAACCGGTGTGCATGCTGGGGGTCTCGAACCCGTGACCTTATGTTGATTTGCACCCATCCCATCCAACTGGGCTGGGTGTCTAACCCATCTATATTCGAATTTTAATTACACATATGAGCTTACTGAGGAAAGATATGATTTGTAAAAAAAAAAAGAAACTGTTTTAATCCAACAATACGGGGAAAGGCCAGACTCGAACCGGGGATTTATGCGTCGTGTGTGCACACAGCCCGACCAATTGGGCTGTGTGTCTAACCCGTTCATTATCCAGTTTTTATTTATTTTATGATCTTACTGCCATGTTTCAAGATTTGATATATATAAAAAAAAGTTTGTTATTTCAGCGGTTGGATCACAAACAAAACTCGAACCCGAGACCTTTAGCTTCGTATACACACAGCCCAACCAATTGGGTTGTGTGACTAATCCGGTTGAAATACGATTTCTATTTCTTTTAGATGATACTTCTAGTTCATCTTCTTCATCAGAATGATGTTAAACCCAAATGTTTTGATTTATTTAGCAATTCTCTTATTAATTCCTAAATGACTACACATGAGATTAATAAGAATGAAAGAATATAGATGAAAGGTATACCGAACAGAAATACTCTGGTTCTCCTGTGGACTTCCGATTTGTCGCAGATATTTCCGGCGACAGTTTCCGGCTGGCGCAGCTGCTTTCCGGCGGTCAAGACTTCGATCAGAGAGAATTTTCGTGAGTTTTCGAAAGGATTGAGCGAGTCTTTTTGTGGTGTGTGCATCGGTATTTATAGTGAATCCTAATCATAGGATTTCTGTTTCGAAGCTTGATTTACGGGTTGATGATTTAAACGGTTTGGAGTTTCAATTCAGTTTTGATTTCAGAATCGTAACTGTTTTCCGTTAACCAGATTTTGAGCTTGACTGAGATGGCGGTTTCAGTCAAGTTTCAAACAGGTGTATGCGAGTTTTAATATAAAACTAATTTGGTTTCAATTTTATTCACGAATGTCTGTGTAGTGTAGTGGTGAAGTCTGTGTGTGTATAACTGGGAGACCCGGGTTCGAGACCCGGCTACCCCATTTTGTGTCCTTATTTAATTTTCATTAATTTTTATTATTATTATTTATTAATTGTGGTTTTTAAACTCTAAAATATTTATTAATTATGTATATTTTAAATAACCGACACGATAAATACGCAAACGAACTTTTAATCGAATGTTTGATTATTAAACGAAGCGGGTTTTGAAACCCGTTTTACGAAGAATGTTACAATTTGGATGTCTCCATCATGAATGTCTAAGCTTCTCAAAGGTTGTCTCCCTGAGGATCATTGTTCCTTGAAAACATCAGGACCAGAATAGGTCCTGGTGGTAATCTATAGATCCTTGAACACAAGCTGAGGATCCTTATTGATGGAAGTAGGATCCTTGAGGCTGGAACATCTCTAGTGATCCTTCAGGATGGAAGAAGGATCCTTGAGGCTGAGTCATCGCTAGTGATCCTTGTTGAGGGATAAAGGATCCGTGAGCTTGAAAGGTGGATCCTCTAGATTGTCGAGTTATTGATGTCGGAGTGACAAAACTCAACACTCTAGGCATCAATGGAGACTGATCCTCTGCTGGCCTCTTTTCTTTCTTGATATCTTCAATCTCACATAAGATCTTCTGATTAGTCTTGTTTTTTTGCTCCATATAGCTTTTCATCTGCGAATATAAAACAGAAATTTCATTGTCAGTATTTATAGAGGATGAAGTAGCAAAAGCCTTGGATGCTTCAAAAATAGATGATGTCTTCTTCTGAGCAGTTTCAATATTCTTCTATAATTGTGGGGGAATAGGAGGCAATGGCATAGAGCTCTGTGAGGAAGTGGTCATTGGTAAGGCAGTTGAAACAGACTTTCCTTGAGAGGACATGGTGTTATGGGATTGACGAAAATAAGCAAAAATGGATGGAAAACTTTTAGAAATGAAGCACCATTTGCCCCACGGTGGGCGCCAAATTGTTTTGGTCAAATATCTGATCAAGGATAATGTAACCAAATTTGAAAAAGTGAGGTAGAGTGCTTAGATGATTAACAATGATGAAATGAATGTAAGATGAATATGAAAATCAAACCCATAGATTTATATGAGGAAAAGCCCTTGATCACTAGTAGATCGCTAGCATAAAAACCTCTAATAGTGAAAACTATCACTATCAACTGTATTGCTTAATCAAAAGTCATTACAACTTTGGATGTTCATCAAGTGTGTTACAATGATTGCGAAGAGTGTTTGTGAGCTTTCTGGTTCATAATGTGTGTATGCGAAAGTGTGTGTTCTCCCCATTAACACTTGATCAACCCATTTTGAATAACACTAACAACTATGTCCGAAAATCACGTAAGACCATGTTCACTCCCTATGACCGTTGTGGAAATAGCACGTGCAACATCCATAACGAATTATCCCCGAGTTTCCGGCTAAGACTCGGTCCACTTTGTTAATATTCTACACATGAACACAAGAAAATATATCAAGAACAATTGTTAGAAATCGTAAATAATAGTAAGGATCCCTTATCCTCTGAGTCCCTGTACTACCTGCTAAGGATAACTGATCCAGGTAACACCTCAAAATATTGGTTCCATAATTATGAAAATCAATGCCCTAACATAATGCATACCATCATTTTTTTCCAGATAATAGTAAATATCCCTAACATTCCAGAGATGACGACTAACTTCCACATCTATAACATTCGGAGGGTTGGGCAGAGTATAATTCGTGGCTGATGCTGTAGGATTTTGGGTTACTGGTAGACCTGCACATCGCGAAGATGAAGAACAAATTTGGGAGATCTTCTGTTTCCCTAGGTTTATGAATGTGAGGGATGTATCAAACATGGAGGATAATCTCAACAATCTTTGTAATGGAAGGAAGCAGATTAGAGCTAACTTGTGAAAGGTTGAGAAAAAGAATGAGCATGTTAGGGGTACTAGGGATGTTGAACAAGCTCATGTTCGATTGGATAAATGTTACGAGAAATGTGCTATCTAGGAGGGAGAAAAAACCTTTGCGGATGGTACCCGTGGGGCAAGAGAAAAGAGGTGTTATTGGGAGAAGTTGGGGAGGGGTGAAATGTTGGCGTTAGTGTTTGAGGTCCAAGTCATCAAAGTTCTAAAGAATCTAACCCCAAGAAAGATCAAGTGGTTGGATCTTAGTATGGTCGTTAAAGTTAATTGGTCGAAATACTATTCGGCCTTTTGACCCTAATGAAGGTGGATGGTTTGTTCAATTATCAAACTAGGTAGGTACATTGGTGGCTTGAATGTTTTTATTTAGTTTAACAATAGAGAAGAAGACGAGAACTTTTTGCTGATATACACTAATTGCTAGTCAAAATGGTTCGCATGGATGAGGTGGTGGGATAGTTCCTTCGTGCAAACATAGAGGATTGCTTAGATCAAGATCTTCAAGGTACCAGTCCATTTCAGGACTGCAACCACTTTAGTATTATTTTTGAAGAGGTTGGGAGGTCTCTTTGGTCGTATTACTTTTCAGACTCAGACCTTAACGTCTCCCATAGGAGGGCTTGCCTTTTATGAATCATATTAGCATGGTCAAAATGAACTTTGAGAACCACTAGGTGTGCAAATATCAAAGTTTTGATAATGGAGGAACAAGATGAATGGGCGCCGGTATTCAAGACGTCTGTCTCCAAGGCATCAACGGATGTGGATGAAGACGGGGTAGATTCCTTAAAATGGATGAAGGATGACTTTAAGTCAGATGTATGGGATGTGTGTTTGATGATGACCTCTTTGATGTCTCTAACGTTTCAAAGTCGGAAGACAACGGTGACTCTACTGGCAAAGAGAAAGGTGGGGAGTTTGAAGGTAGGGGGGGGAGACATCGAACTATCTCTTTGGAATTTTGAGTGACAACCAGTTCCAAGATGTTGAGAAGATCAAATGGGTAGAGGCGTGTAGAGTGGTTAATGATGTGAAATCATTAGCTAGGGAAACGACTTAGTATTATTTGGGAAAGGATACAAAAGAGGGACCCACTCTACCTTGGGAGTCGTATTCTAGAAAGTGTGTGACGTGGTTTTTTTCTAGCCCTTTGGGGTGATGATCAACCAGAGGATTCTGGAGATAGTAGTAATGATGTGGATGAAGAATTTGTGGCAGATAAGAATCCAAATACCTTCTTTGAAGTTAGTGATCAATCATAAACTATCTATGTTGATCCTACAGGCTACAGGTGAGAAGCTCTAGGCTGAGGCGTCAAAGTATGCTCCAGAAAAAGTGTCATGGTTCAAGTCTGCCAGAGCAACTCCAATCATATCCCATCAAAACATGGTAGTACAGAAAGATAAAAAATCATACAAAATCCGTTCTTGGTTTTACAATTCTCTGAAAGGTGTGTTTGTGATTAAAAGATATGGTGTAGAGATCCAATACTTTGAAAACAACCGTGATTTATAGTCTCTACCCGTTTTGGATTTCGAATTGTTGGGTAAGATAGACATCACTAATAAAAGCATCTTTCTGATGAAAATACGGCAGAAGGTTTAATCAGAAGTGCTGCAAGAGGTCAAACAGACACCTTCAAACCTAAAAAGACAAGGAAACAGTTTTCTAAAGTAGAGAAGGGGAGAGTTTATTGGTATATGAAACCACCGAAGATTGTTACCACAGTTGCTATTCCTCCTGAACTTGAGGGGTGTCTCATGAACTTCAACAAGTACTACTATGAAGAAAAGATAGGTGAAACCGTCATCAGTACTCACGATAGAGAAGACATCATGATTTATGATCCTATGGATCCCTTCTGATTCCAAACTAATAATCTTATGAAGTTGTATTAGTAATCAATCAATGTTGGAGCTGGAAACTTCATTAGAGAAGAAGCTTTCATGTTCAACCGTGTAGCTAATCGAGCTCATCAACTGAAGGTAGAAATGATGGAGCTAATTGATTCAATCAAGGGCAAGAAGAAAATTGATGAAGTCCCTCCTAAGATCCATGCTTCGCTTCCATCCCCAACACCTCATCAAACAGATACATCTTTCATTGCTCAGGTCAAACCTCATCAAGAAGACATTCATGACATTGAACCACCTGCATCCGATGAATTCTCCAACTTAATGAAAAACATGGAAGCTCCAGATCAAAGTATTTTAGATGATGTTTTGGAACTAGTGATCCAGAGTATAAAAATTGATAAAATGCTTGATGAAGCATCAAAGTCAAGTGCAAAGAATGCTCAACCATCACAAACCTCTAAGGATTGGCTCAACGAAATATTTTAAGGTACTAGTAAAGAAAATATCGAAGCTGAAGATGTTTAAGGTAGAATGTTTATTGAAAAAATGGCTACAAAAACTGAAGGAAATCAAGAACCCGAGTTATGTCAAAGACTCCACTGAAGTTGTTGCATCTACATCAGTTGAAACGGTCAAAGTGCAAGACATCACTTCGCTAGCCTCTGTTCCTGTGCTAGTTAATTCCACTAACCGACTATCAGATCCACTACAATAAGATTGATCTAGGAACGACATGCAACTGTTAGAACCCATTATTCAGCTATATAAGTGTTGAATAAAAATGATGAAGAATCTAATCACACTAATCAGATCTGATGCTGAACAAGCCAACAAGTCAAACGAAAAGAAGATATATGACAATGAATAAATTAAAAAAAGGATTAACATCAAGAAAAGACTAGACAATCATCTACATTGAATGAAGAAGACTGGATCAAAAGTTTCTGACCAATCTGATGAATATCATCAGATCTGATCAGTACAGATCATCAGAAATTTGATGTTCAAAATCATCATAATTCTGATAATCCCACTTGCATATTGGATAAGTTATGCACAAACCCCAAGACAACTAGTGAAAGTAAAGAATTCAATGATTAAGCGAAAATCGTACTTTTCATAATGCATAATGCATAAATAATATTTATTCATGTCAAACATTCTCTATAAATTGAGAATAAAATCAACGAAGAGTAAATGAGTTGTGCCTTACATTTAATACATCCTACACACTCCAAACATGTATAGAATTCTTAAGTACTCATTTGTAATAGTCAATAATCCCACTATCACCTTGTATACATCTCAAAACCGCCCTCTCTTCTCAACCATGCTCTGAAACCAAATATTAGTTCAGGTCCAAGAACACACAGCACACTTAATTTTACGTACTCTTTCTATTGTATTTATCACTGGAGAAGATGATTACAAGGGTGAATTAAAAGCATAAATACTAATCCAATATATAAAGAAAACAACTACATAAACACATCCATAAAAAACCACGAGCTCGTGTTTTGTAGTAACAACCCATGACATTCACCTCCAACAAACTTGGTCAACATAAGACTAAGTATTCACATGTGATCCGTTAGTTACCGGATTACCCATTTTCTAACCCGTTCTCAACCTGTTTATAGCCTCATAACCTGATATGACCCGTACATAACTTGTAACAGCAAGATTAACCCAACATTTTTAACATCTTTAACGGCGAAAATTTAAGCAATAAAGCTCTTTCTCATAGTGCGTCAAATTCATGGGTGTAACTTCTATTTTCTTTCTCTTGTGTTAAACCGTAGGATTAAATATTCCTCACTATACGATTCATATGATAAAAGCGAGCTCGAGTTCCAATTCGTCAAATTTTTGAATTCACATTAATTTATATTTTATTTTTGTTTTTCGGTAATTCAGTTTATTTTAATTTTCAGAATTCCATGATATCTATGAAACTCAATATTATGTTTTTGTAAATTTACTAAAACTACCAATGAATTACTAAGATTACCCACAATAAAACACCGAATATTATATTATAATTTTTCATATAACTATCAAACGGATAGATAAAATCTCTTGTAAATTTGTTAATTAATATCGTTTGTGTGATTTGAACTCAATATCTCCCACTTTCAAGGTGTTTTAAAGCTTTGTATTTATCAATGGACCACCACTCCATTGGTGTCTCTTACATTTATTAAACGCAATAATTTAAAAAACACGTAGTTTTAACAAGTGAGATAAAATCAACAGTACAATTAAACGCAATAATTTAAAAAAAAATCTTATTTTTTAACAAGTGAGATAAAATCAACGGTATAAAGAAGTGAGTTTTTGACTTTTTGTTACTATGGGTACCATCAAAAGCTACAAAACAATCACCTTGAAATCAAGTTGATTTTAATTTGTATTATATAATAAGATTTTCTTGATCTATCTATCGTAGCTATGTTTTTAAGAAACGTTTATTTGATAAATAGATATAAATACATCTTTATTTGTTTTTAAAATATGAAAATAATAATGATTTGAAACTTTAATAAAGAAAAACCTTCTGTGAGAAGTTTTGTAACATATCAAACAAGTATATATTATGCTAATCCATTTTTAAAAATATATAATATGCTAATCCATTTTTTTGAGTAATGTGAAATTAGGAATACTAGCTATCTATCATAATATTCCAAATTTAGTGGTGGTAAGTTATGAACGTAACTTCATCTGCAGAAAAGGTTAAAGCCGTAAAGTTTCAAAATTCTCTGGCTAGTACCTGGCACACACATGTATTTTATCATCCTTTTACCAATACCAGTTAAGCACCTGCTTATGATCCCATATTCACATCCTAAACCCTGAAATCCAAAAATGACGAAGCAAAACCAAACTACCCAATGCAGCATCGAGATCCCTAATAACTCGATTATTGACTGGATTATCGGCTTGGTTGCCGATGCCGATGCCGATGCCACTCTCCAACCGCCATCAGCCACACGCATCTGCAGAGTTCCAAGCATGGTGAGTGAGAAACATAACTACGAGAAATACTTTGCTCCTCAGGCTGTCTCTGTTGGGTTAATCGGGTTTTGTTCACGGGTCGCCAGTTCACGGATAGAGTTCGTGAGTTTCAACTCGGGTCATCAGGTTACGGGTCAATAGTGCAAATGAATCAGAGGTAAAAGAGTCAAAGTATGCATTTTAAGGGTTAAGTATTAAAGTGTCATGTGTGTGATTAATTTGAGCACATGCAAAATACATAGATGTGAACGTTGCTTGACAATCAAAGATGACCGCATATAATGGGAGCTAAAGAGTTAGTTTGTTGGTGATCGTGGACTAAGTGTTTTTTTTGGATGTGTTTGCTTATTTGTTTTTATAAGGGGATATGGGCACTCCACTGGTGATGAAATTTCGTCACTCACAACATTCAATCAAATTTTGCAACATCATCGAGATTCATTCCATCACCAGTAATGAATTTTAGTGGAAATGCTCACAACTAGTGATATTTTTTTAAATATAAATTAACAATAAAATTATAAAAAGAAACCATCTTTACATAAAGAAATCAATTTCCTCTCTGTATAATTTCCTTTCTTTCTCTCTCTATCTTCCCTAAACTGATGCACGTACACAGTCGCCATTTCAAGACCAAATCCTCATATGTTTGTTCATCTTTTAGATCTGCCCTCTTGAATTTGACCAGGTTTAATGTAATCTTGCTTGTTTGGATCTGGGTTTGTTCTGTTCATCTTGCTTGTTTCAGATCTACCCTCTTGTTTATTCATCTTTAACGTGTGATGATGAGCACGCGTGGAAAAATAGAGCGGCGGTGGTGTATCACGGGTTATAGCATGTGAACTTTGCTCCACAACGCGGCGCCCCGGGTGCCCTAAATAGGATAGAATTTGCTTTCAATTGTAACCCTTCATTCGTAATTATACAGTGAGTTCAGGAACTTTTCATTTCTTTTCCACTTCTTAATAAGATTATATCTTTCATATACATAAGTGAGTGTCTAGTGTGTATTATCAAGGGCCTGTCGGAACCTAGAGCTCGTAGGAAGCGGGTTTGAAGATCAGGGGAAGCCTCCGCCTCGGGCGAGTGTGTCGGTCAGTGGAGGGCAGGAGTGAAAGAAGGGTTGTTCGCCATTGTTTTACAGCAGGAGAGACCGGGAGGTGTTTCACTTCAACCATTGTCGTGGTGGAAGAACTGTTTAGTTATTTATTAATATAATTAATACCTTGCATTAAGCTAAACTTTCGCTGTCTTTCTGGTCAGATATTTAACAAATTTAAACATCCTATTAATCTTGCTCATGCTCATTGTGTAACTCCTTAGATCCTATCTTTCTTGCATCATTGCTTGATTTCGTTACTCGGGCATTGAAGAACAACACCATATTAGGGAATATTAGATGTTAACATGGAATATTATGCCTTAGTAGGTTAGATTGTGTTACACGAAGGCATATTAGGTAATAATGAGTTATAATGGGTTACAAAAGTTACGCAACTCAAATAAGTGATCTCACATCTTATAAAAATAAGTACGCAACCTACGATAATTAGGCAACCTATTCTAGAAATACGCATAAGTATAATTATGCAAGTTAAACACAATTTATCGACTTTTTTTCAATTTTAATTAAAAAAGAGTATAGCAACATCATACTTATTAAATAAAAAGAATAAAATAGTCGAATTACAAGGATATCCTGCTGGTCATGCAATGATACTGCGTGTCATGCAATAATTGATGTTCTAAAAACATCCAATTACAAGGATATCCTGCTGGCAAGGGCATCAATCTATTTGGACCAACTTCGACAATTCTAGGCAAACGCAAAGGTTGAAAAACAGAACAAAAAGGCAATTGCTATTACGTTAAAGATTGGTAAATCTCTTGTTTAAATTTCTCCATCCTCAATCTCCACCACATTTGGTCTCAATGACCTAAATGATCCCACCTCTTTCCCAAAGGAAGATCTACATGATGAATTTATTGAGCGTGGTTATGAAGGTAAAATGACAGGTATTATCATCTATAAACCTGAATTTCCTTCTGATATGAAATTCTTTTTCCATACACTTCTGTTAGTTTGTCAGCCAAGACAATTGCTTTTAATGAAATACCTTTGAATATTTAGTATCTGGGATACGCTATTTTGACAAAATCAAGGTTTAATTTTTCCCATGTATTGTTTTCCGACTTGGTTGCAAATTATAACAATATTTCCAAAAATAAAACTTTTCTTATACACCCTAGGCTGTTGAGTTATTATCTTCAAATACAAGTTTCTGAAAAGGATTTTCAACAAAGTGTCATTTGTGAAATTGGCAGCCTAAAACATGAAACTTTTATAAGACTCTTAAATCAAAACTGCTCAAACCTCTGTTGCTGAGCCCACTTCTCCTGGTGACCACAACACTATAACAAGCGTTGTGCAACCCACGTCATAAAAATCCAAAAAAAACCATCAAAATCCAAAAAGTCCACCAAACAACCCAAAAAGGTAACTCTAGAAGATGAGATCCCAGAAGATATACCTGTGACAAAACAAAAGTCACCTGAAACCACTACTACTACTTTCTCACAACAGTTAGAACAAAGATCTTCACCTAACCAAGCTCCTCTTGATTCCTCACAAAAGGAACAAGGTGTAAGCACAGGGACACCACCAGATGAAGAACTGAATCACTTGATTCAATCTTCCACTGCCCTTCTCCCAGGGCAATGTCTCTTTCAACACCACAACCCACTTCTCTAATTCCTTCCACTTTTATACCCCTGTTTGATGCTATTGAGAACACTTAGACTACAAACAGTCCCTCTCACTCACCTATCACTGAGAGTACACTTCAACATATGATTGAGTACGAGAAAACTCAATTAGCTAACCCAGAAACAGTTGAGGAGGCTACACCCCTGAGTTACAAGTAACTCTTGGTGGTATTTCAAGTGAAGCAATTACTACAATTGTCATCACAATAATGGCTCAGTTGGACAGTGGTTACATCAGTAAGACTTCCTTGAAGGCAACAACCGCTAAGGCTACAACAGTAACCTCTGTCCCAGTTGGAAGTCTGCAGTACCAAGACAAAGGGACATTTGGTTCTCAAAACATTGAGGTTCCTCATGTTGATGATCCAAATACAACTACCTCTGGTAGGAATTTAGATTATCCTATTAACTTAGGTGATAAATTAAAATACCAAGAATTGATGGTGAGAATCACTACCATGGAATCATCAATTGATGATATCAAATCCATGATGAAGCAACTGCTACAGAATTCCTAACCACAACCATCACCACCACAAAATGCTGATGAACTATGGAAAATTGTGCAACAAATTATCCTAACTTAGAGACAATTGGCAGATATTCAGCATGAAACACATATGAAGTTAATCAGGAATATAGTTGAGGCTAGATACACAAGCAGACATCAAAGTCATCAAAGATCATTTGCTGAAGATAACTGGCTCTGCCCCGACTATAATCCTTGTTGAAGAAAAAGAGGATGATACCAAAAAGGAGGAGAAATATTCATTAAGAAAGTTGCAGCCTGATACACAAGTAAAAACAAAGGTGCAACAACAGCCTGAAACCACTGCTACAGAATCTGATGCAACCTTGGAAAAGGGATTGATGAGACCCTAAACAAAGAAGCTGAAAAGATTGCTGATGATAAGCAGAAAAGACAAGATACACTAGAATTAAAGCTACAAAGCTTGTTGAAGAAGAACAAGCCAAACAAATGAAAAAGAACATGTTGGTCCTTCAAGAAAAAGAAAGTCTGCAAGAAAAGTTAGACAACCAACTGTCACCACTTCTAAAATCACTATTGAGGCTAATCTTGTTGTATCCTTTGTCCAAACCAACCCCAAATCACCACAAAAAGAATCTACACCACAAAACAACCCAACAGATTTTCGGGTAGATGTTCAAACAGATGTTACCCAAACCGCTGCTCCTATCACTTTTCCTACTTTAACTCAACTATTAACCACTCCACCAAGAATTCCTACACATCCACCATCACCAATATTCAAATTTCAACGCAAAAGGAAAAAAAATTTTTGTCAGAGAAGATGATGAAGAGATTCCATTACCAATCCCTTTATCATAACAATCCGTTTCCAAACCATCCTCATCACCAACACATTTAGACACTTCACTTCCACCCATGCATCTGTCATCATCATTTCTTCCACTGGGTGCTCTATACCCTCTTGAACTGCATGCAGTAAGAGGTGAGATAGAGTCTTTCTACAAGATAGATGATCCAAAACAAAGAAACTTTCCATTTCTTCTTGGGTACCGAAAGCCTAGAAATCTGGATGAATACTTGACTCTAAAGGCTAGACAAGCTGAAAGTATAGCAAAGGAAGATTCAAAAGGTAAGGATGAGAGAGCTTTACAAGGATCTATGCAATTACAACTCAGCAAAGTTAGAAACATAGAAGATTTTGCTAGAGACTTGTGCAAGTCTATGTCAGAAAAGCCTACCAATGATGATCCTGATTTGAAGCAACACTACCTTGATCATATAATGAGCACAAGCCTTATCAAGCAACAAGAGCATAATTCAAAGACTGGTCTGCAAATGAGCTTAAAGAAGAAATTGACAGAATACAAGCCATGCTCAAAGACCCTTTGAAAAAGCCTGCTCCACCCGTTTGGAGTAAGGCTAAAAGTGTTAATCAAGACCATGCCTTGAAGATCAAAAGGATAAAGGCTAAGCTTGTTACTGCACAGTATGGAACAACAAGGCAAATTGCTAGGTGGTCAGAGTCTAAGGTTGTTGATACTTATAGAAGATTGGAAGAGCTTAGAAAGAAAGATCCTTCTGTTCCAAGAAAGCCAGAATGTCACCAATAACCACTGCCCCTCAACAGACCCATGCCTCTAAAAGAAAATCTTCAACCACTGTCTGGCACACCATTGCCTTAAACGAAGTAAAAAGACAAAAGCAAATGGAAGAAGAAGATCAACAGAGCTATGAAGAACAAAGAAAAGAGGGAATCAAATGTCAACTTCTTTATCATACTGAGTTGCAAGTGATAAGCTAATAGAAACTATATCAAGACTTGTTAGTAGACCCTCTTCACCAAACTGATCACAAATAACTCTTCTCCCAAGAAAACCATTTGACTCAAAAATTCTAAAATGGAAGTCATCCTCAGACAACCATGAATTGACATTGCTCAGGTCAGATGGTGGAGGTGAAAGATAAGAATGGAGGATGCATATGGTCTGGATGCAACAGACCTCCAAGATCTGATGAATCTTGAGCATGAAAGGGATATTGAAGACATGGTCTCCCTCGATTTTGAACTTTAATTCAAAGGACAAATAAGGGAATCACTGATGAGGAATAAAGACAGAATTTGGCATCATCTGTTCTAGGGGGGATTGTTGGAAATTGAACTCTACAAAAAAACAGATGATAGAAAACCAAAACATTATACAAACCTTTGATCCTTAATAATGATAGAGCATCTGCTGGAGCCAAGCTCTATTGAAGACAAGAGATAAAGGTCTGCTATAGTAAAGCTGTGATGAAGACTAAAGTCAAAGGGCTGCCAAGGCAAAGCTTTGCCAAAACCCAACAGAGGATGTCTCATCAGTGTTTCTCAACAGACCTTATATTTGTATTATTTATAATAGTGTTTAGCATTAGCAGATGTTGTAGTTTGTTACGTTTGTTAGATGTCACTTTTATACTGACATCATCATAAGATGCTCAGTCGTTAGGATTGTACTATAAATAGAACAGTGACTGTACTATTCTATTTGATCAATTTTCATCACTTATCAATCTATCTTTCTTTTTTGCATTTTGTACGGACAAAATCAGTGATCTTAGGCTGAGGGAGAGATTGTGATTTATATGCATACGTGATTACAATTACAAAAGCATGATAATGAAAACAATCTCTTAGTTGTTATGAATCAAAGTTTATCATTCAACTACATTTACATCTGATTTAGCTTCTTCCATTTACTTTCATTTTTAAAACTATCATAACAATTCAAACTCAGATTCTAATAGGGGCAGTTTTTATCAATGTCATACGATTTGATGAGCAAATGGTTTGGAGATGCACAAAAACTCGGTTAGTGTTTGACGTTTATTGTTTTATAATGAAATGTGTAGATCGTTCTTGTAGGGCTTTAGTGGACATACATATAAATTATTTTTGGGTTTATTAGTGCAAATGTAAGATGCTTTTGCTATGTATGCATTTTATAGGTGTCAGATAGGTGGTATTTTCGACCACCTTGCTAATGAATGAGTCATGGTTTAAAAAAACGCTTCAGACGTCCGTTTTGAGCGTGCCTCGAGTTGTCAGGAAAGTGGGTTTGGTTTAAACATGATATATATTGTTTTCGTTAGTTATTTAAACAGTTTTTGATGACATGTTATGTTATGTTGTCAAGTTTAGTGTAAATATGATACATATTGTTTTGGTTTTTGATGACATATTATCTTATGGTGATTCGTTGTTTAATAAAATTTGATATGTAAAATTTCTAAAGACTACTCGTGTTATACACGGGTTTTACATCTAGTTAATGGAATAGGTTGCCTAACTATCATAGGTAATTTTTTTTATAAGTTGTGTAATCACTTATATGAGTTGCTTAACTTTTGTGTGTGATTTTTTAACGTATCTCATAAGATGCTTCGCAATTATCTCTAAGACTGGGTGGTGTGGGATAAACACGCTACATCAGCGCCATGTAGGCGACAAATAAGCCGGGGACTTTAGCGTTAAAGAGTCGCTTTATATTTAGTAAGATCGATTTCTACAATTCAAAAAGGGGGTTGCGGCATAGTTTGTTGACCATTTACCTATCGTTTGTTTGTAAATTGTTATTAACAACATTACAAAGATATAAAATAATGAGATGCAATGCAAAAAAAAAAGATATGAATGGTTTAAACATGGAAAACTTGAAAGAAGTTAAGGCTATACCAATTTTTACTTCTCAATCCTTTTGTTTGGGTGAAAAGTTGATAAAGGGAGGGCTTCCATGATCTCAACCAATTAGTTAATTAGTTATCCAAGAGTTTCTACAAGATGTAGGTTAAAAACATTTTGAATGTAAACCTTATTTTTGTTCAGCGATTATGTTTAAGCATTTATGAAAACAAAGCTATATATAACAATGAAGTTGTATGGATCGATTTATATATTTTAGTTAGAAAAAAGTTTTGACTCTGTTTATAACAACGATAATGAATATAATATTGTTTGATGATTTAATCACCAAAGAAACTAAAATAACAATTCTAAGCCTCCACATGAAGCAATCACTTTTTGTAAGTAATAGAACTCATGTCTAGTGTTTCTTGCCCGACATTATTCCATACTTATTGTCATTCACAAGTTAAGGATATAACTTTACTATTTTTTTTAACATAAATCTAAGTACATTTTTCTCTGCATGATTCTTACTTCATCTATAAAAAACTGATTAGAACTCATAATAATTAATATCTAGCAAAAATACCAAATTACAAAGTATACATTAAACCTTAGAGACATCAAAGATCCCCCAATGTCGGGTACTACCGTCAAAGATAGTAACGAAGTCTGGCTTCGTTCGCTACTAAATGCCGAGTCACCACCTTCTCATACAACTCAAATCCCCCGTGTTCCTAAGATCCTGAAAGAACACACAGATCGTGACAAATATTATGTACCGAAAGTTGTCTCTCTTGGTCCATACCATCATGGAAAACCAAACCTCGAGTCAGTGGAGAGCTTCAAACCTCTCTATCCAAACAAACTTGTGAAAGGGAACCACGAGTCAATTCGCAACCTGTTTCAAAGTCTTGCGAAAATGGTTCCCACGTTGAGAGGATACTATGAAGATAATGTTGATCATCTCTCAGATGATGCGTTCGCAAGAATGATGTTGTTAGATGGTTGTTTTATTCTGTATTTCATTGAACAGATCTTCAAAAAGGATATGGATAAAACAGATACTCTGGCTTAAAAAGCCACCAAATCATGTTTGTTCAACAAGACACGCTTTTGCTTGAGAACCAAATCGCATATCAAGTTCTAACCGAGGTGATGAAGTTTTTACCCGATAAATGGGATTCGAATATCATACGCTTTATCGACGACAATATTATAGCACCAGAAAAATGCATTCCTAAACCTCCAGTAAACAAACAAACTTACTCAGTATACCCCGTCTCCAATCTTTTTATTTAATTTTCTATGTTTAACATGTACAAAATAGATAAATAAACATGTTGAACTGCAGGTGGATGATCCAATTCCATCTACTACAAATCATCTTCTTGAACTTTTGCAAACTAGGATTACAAAAGTAAAATCTAGCGGTCCACTACCGAATGACAGGTATACTTTTCGCAATGCTAAGGAGCTTATAGAGCTAGGTATTCATTTCAAGCCTAGTCAAACCAAATCTTTAGGGCATATTAAGTTTTCTAGCTATGGGTTTTTTGCAAACCTGGAACTTCCTCCCATAACTGTGGATGATTCCACAAAACATATGTTGTTAAACTTAGTAGCATATGAAATGTGTTCTAATGATACAAATGATTCATGGGTCACATTGTATATATGTCTTCTGTGTTAGAAAGGAAAGTCAAACCTCAGAGCTAATCCCAGCTAATCAACAGCAACCGAGAGTGGCAGCTAATCAACAGCTGGACATCCCAGCTAATCAGCAGCCGAATCAACAGCCGGACCTTATGCAATGCAATTCTTTCCTTCTTTATGTTCCTCTTGTAAAGCATTTAAATAACATGCATTTGTAATCAAAAACTACAACACACAATTATGAATGAATAAGTCTTGTTCGGTAATCCACTCTGAAACTCTGATTTTAACATGGTATCAGAGCGGGTTATTTAGACTGCTCATCATCTACCCAAAACACAACCGAGCCACAACCGAGTCACCATGTCCGGAGACGGTAACTCGAGTAGTGATCTCACCTTACAACTAGCCAACCTTCTCAGAAATTCCCAATCAAAAAGCCCCAAAATGTCCGATAGTTTACAGATAAATCTGAAACTAAACGGCCAGAATTATCCCCTATGGACCCGAATGATTCGAGTCGCCATAGGCGGAAAATTAAAAATCTTGCTGCAACATTTAACCACAAATCCCCCAGACCCAAATCATGAAACCTACGAACAGTAGGAGCAAGATGACCTAATCGTCTTTTCATGGTTAATTCAGAATATTGAACCTGTTCTTGCGGGTAACCTCACCGAATTTCCCACAGCGAAATCGTTGTGGGATGCCTTGGTAGTTACATATAGCAGTGGACGGGACAAGCTCCAAACCTTTAATCTTCATGTCAAAGCGAATGACATCAAACAGAACAATACTTCTCTCGAAGAATTGTGGATCACCCTCCAAGGCGTATGGGGAGAAATCGACCGAATTGATCCGAATCCGATGACTTGTTCAACGGATATTCAAACATACTCCAAAATCCGAACTGAGCAAAAACTCTTCCAGTTCTTAAATGCCCTTGACCGGAAGTATGACCCTATAAAAAGGGAAATACTCCGGTCGGAACCACTTCCGACTGAAGAAGCCGCATATGCCACTGCCCGCAAGGAGGCCGCTCACCGAAACATTCTCGGAACACCTCTCAATGACGCACAGGGCATCGCAGCAGGTCTTATTGCCACAGAAATAGAAGGGGCAGGACTTGCATCGAAAGGGCTCCGACGGGTCGACGGAAGAAGAACTGGATCTGTAAGCAGAGATGACAAAACTCATCTCAAATGTGACCATTGTGGCATGACTAAGCATACCAAGGAACAATGTTTCAGACTCGTCGGATATCCCGATTGGTGGTCTGACAAGAAGGGCACAAAGGCCACTGCTCACGAGAAAGGAAAATCACCCAGCACCGGCAACCGAGAGGTTCCAGGAGATGGAAGCCGGAGTAGGGTGGGTTTCGGTGGAATGGCCGACGCAACAGGCGAAGGAGACGAATGGTTAGGTAAAGGCGGAGAAGAAGAAGAAAAAAGGAATGGGTTTGGGGCGGATGGGTTTGGGGCGGATAAACCGTGGATATATAACCAAAATGTGAATATGTCACATTTGGTCCCTGAAAATAATGGGAATGCTAATATGGCCCAAAAACATCATGGAAAACAAAAACGATGGATATTCGATTGTGGCGCAACCGACACAATGACTTATGAGTCATCGGATATTATTTCAACAACTAAACCAGAAAAAACACATATTCAAACGGCGAATGGAGGGATAATGGATGTAAAATCGGGAGGGACTATTGAGATTTCACCCACAATAAAAATCTCTAATTGTCTTTATGTTCCCTCATTGTCACATAAACTGCTTTCCATTAGCCACGTCACTAAAGAACTCAACTGTATTGTCCTAATGTACCCTACGTTTTGTATTTTACAGGATATCAGGACGGGAGCTATCATTGGGCGTGGCACTGAAAGTCAAGGGTTATATTATGTGGACGAAGTAACTCAAAATGGTGCTGTGATGTTAACCCATGGTACATCGGAACGAGAAGCATGGCTATGGCACCGGAGATTAGGTCATCCCTCTACAAGTTATTTACATATTTTATTTCCAAAACTATTTCCAGTTAATTCTATGTCACATTGTGAAACATGCACTTTAGCAAAAAGCCACAGGAAAACTTTTAAACCCAATAATACTAAGGTTGCTTTGCCATTTTCATTAATCCATTCTGATGTATGGGGTCCTGCCCCTGTTCTTGGGGGCAAAACCTTCGTTACTTTGTGATGTTCGTTGATGATTGTACCCGAATGACCTGGGTTTATTTTTTAAAAAACAAATCCGAAGTCTTTGAAAAATTCACTATGTTTTACGCCATGATCCAAACCCAATTCCAAACAAACATCCAAATTTTCCGATCAGATAATGGAGGTGAATTTGTTAATACCTCCTTTAAATCGTTTTTCCAAAACAAGGGAATAATCCACCAAACTACATGTCCAAACACTCCAGAACAAAACAGTGTCGCCGAAAGAAAAAATCGCATTTTGCTGGAGATGACACGAGCCCTCCTAATTGAATCCCAGGTCCCGAAACATTTTTGGCCTGAAGCCCTTGCTACCGCTACCTATCTTCTCAACCGACTCCCAACAAAAATCCTCAAACTTAACACCCCATTACACACCCTTTCAAAATTTTTCAAACTACCCTCAGTCCTTACTCTTCAACCACGAATCTTTGGATGTACCGCTTTTGTTCACATACCTAAATCAGATCGAACCAAACTTGACCCTTGTGCTGAAAAATGTGTCTTTGTTGGGTATGGAATGAATCAAAAAGGATACAGATGTTATAACCCAAAGACACGTCATATGTTCACCACAATAAACTGTGACTTTCTTGAAACCGAGTATTACTACAATTCCCAACTCAGTGGTCAGGGGGAGAAGGAATGTTTAGACACACTAAGTTGGTTGAAATATGTTCCCTATGTACCAACTACAGAGTCACCAGAGTTCAATTTCAGTGCCACTGAAGGCCCTAATGTTCCTCCTAACCTGGTATCCGAGGTAAGTAATACTCACCCTATTCAGTCTGGTGATACTTTTGGAGTCTCTAATGACTCCGAAGATACCAATACTTCTAACCATGCAACTGCCACAGAACAAGCTGAGAATTTACAGGCAGATGAACCCATACAAGAAGAATCACCATCAAGATATGTGTTACCCCCTAGAACAAACAGAGGAGTTCCTCCGAAACGGTATTCTCCTGGAAAAGAGCCAAGAAGGTCTAGTTATCCTATAGCTAATGTAGCTAATGGAAATCTCACTAAGGAAGCCAAAGCGTTTATCTCATCCGTTTATTCTGAAGAAACTCCTACAAACGTGGATCAAGCTTTAAAGTCTAAACATTGGAAGGAAGCAATGAAAACAGAAATGGAAGCCTTAATCAAGAACAATACTTGGGAAAAGTGTACTCTTCCGTTGGGAAAGAAATCCGTGGGGTGTCGTTGGGTCTATACGGTTAAGTATAAACCAGACGGTACAATTGAGAGATATAAAGCCCGACTGGTAGCAAAAGGGTATACCCAGACACATGGGATTGATTACGCTGAAACGTTCTCCCCAGTTGCAAAAATGAACACAGCTAGGGTTCTTTTTTCGATAGCCGCAAATGAAGGATGGCCACTTCAACAGTTTGATGTAAAAAATGCATTCCTACACGGGGATCTAGAGGAAGAGGTATTTATGGATGCTCCTCCAGGATTCACAAAAGATTTCAAATCCGGGGAAGTTTGCCGTCTGAAGAAATCTCTCTATGGTTTGAAGCAATCTCCCCGAGCTTGGTTTGGCAGATTTACTGTAGCTATGAAAAAATTTGGATATAAACAAAGTAATGCCGATCATACTTTGTTTCTCAAAAAAAGAGGAAAATTCGTAACCTGCCTAATTATCTATGTAGATGATATGATCATTACAGGGAACGATAAAGAAGAAATGGGAAAACTAAAAGAAAACTTGTTTGCCGAATTTGAAATGAAAGATTTAGGCAGGCTGAAGTATTTCCTCGGAATTAAAGTGCTAAGGTCAAAACAAGGAATTTTCATTAGTCAGAAGAAGTATGTCTTAGACTTGTTGGCAGAGATTGGAATGATAGATTGCAAACCAGCAGACACTCCTATGAGTGTAAACCAAAAGCTCTATATGGAGGAAGGAGCAAAATTAGCAAATAAAGAAAGATATCAACGGCTGGTGGGAAAACTAATATATCTCTCACATACTCGTCCAGACATTGCATATGCTGTAGGGGTGGTAAGTCAGTTCATGCACCAACCTCAAGAGTCCCATACGGAAGCAGTTTGGAGAATTATTAGATATCTCAAAGGAACAGTGGGTCATGGAGTCCTGTTTCAATCACATGGACACCTAAATGTTCAAATCTATACTGATGCAGACTGGGCAGGAGATAAGGGAAGCCGGAGGTCAACAGCAGGCTACTTCGCTCTAGTTGGTGGGAATCTTGTCACTTGGAGAAGTAAAAAACAAAAGGTGGTTGCTCTCTCAAGTGCAGAGGCTGAATTTAGAGGTATAGCTCGAGGTCTAACAGAAGCCATGTGGATGCGAAGACTCTTAGCTGAGATTGGCTTTCCTTCAAGAGAAAGTAGCAAGATTATGTGTGATAATAAAGCTGCAATTCAGATTTCAGAAAATCCAGTACAACATGATCGAACTAAACACGTAGAAGTTGATAGGAACTTCATCAAAGAAAAATTAGAAGATGGTACAATTGAACTACCGTTTGTTCGATCAAAAAATCAGTTAGCAGACATACTAACAAAGGCTGTCAGTGGGAGAGTCTTAGGCAAATGCTTAGACAAGTTGTGTATTGGAAACCCCACTACTCAACTTGAGGGGGAGTGTTAGAAAGGAAAGTCAAACCTCAGAGCTAATCCCAGCTAATCAACAGCAACCGAGAGTGGCAGCTAATCAACAGCTGGACATCCCAGCTAATCAGCAGCCGAATCAACAGCCGGACCTTATGCAATGCAATTCTTTCCTTCTTTATGTTCCTCTTGTAAAGCATTTAAATAACCTGCATTTGTAATCAAAAACTACAACACACAATTATGAATGAATAAGTCTTGTTCGGTAATCCACTCTGAAACTCTGATTTTAACATTCTGGATTCGCTGATGGATCATTCTGAGGACGTTAAGGTTCTTCGAAAAGCTGGGATTCTTGACAACCAACTCGGGAGTGATGAAGAAGTTGCACAACTATTTAATGAAATAGGGACAGATCTTGTGCCTAATAGTTTTGCTTATTCAGGTGTAGCAACTAAGATTCAAGAGCATTATGTCAGTAAGACGAATACATGGATTAGCCAACTTAAGCGTGAGTATATCAAGAGTCCTTGGGCATTTATTGCACTTTTAGCTGGACTTGTGGGTTTGTTTCTTAGCGGTGTTCAAACTTACTTTAGTGTTTTTGGCATCCAAAGCCATTGTGACAGTTTTTGTTTATATTTGAAAGAAGCATCATCGACCATGATTGTCTTCTTAAGTGGTGTTTTCTCAAAATCTTTCCAATTTCATTACATGTTTGTTCTTGTATCCTGTTTAATCAATGTAAATCTGTTTACAAAAGAATTTCTTTTATATGTTTTTTTAACAACTAAATGTTTTAAACAAAACATTATCCTTGTGATTTATGTTGGATTATTAGTCTATAGAACGAACTATATGCACGAATCCTTGTGATTTATGTTGGATATTGGTCTATAGAACGAACTGTTGTTTGAATGAACTAGACCCCATTAACGGCCAAACTTTCTTTATAAAACAAATCGTTTTATATTTGTTAACAAATTTTGAGATTATATTTGATCATGCCATTATCCTAACGCCTAAATGGTGCATGGGAGCCAAACCCAATTCTGATACTAAGACAATGCCCATCGGCATACATTGAGGATATTCGCCCATTCTCGGATTAATATCCCCGTCCGAGCTTAAGATATAGCAATTACCGATCCAAGAACTGTTTTTGATAATTAACCGTATACTACAGATATAGGATGGAATTCGCTTCGGCGTTACATTACTAGCTTATCGGGAGTGACATTATCAGGTGAGTTTCATTGCTCCTCTTTTCTAAATTGTTTTACTTGGGGTGAAAAGCATGTTTACATACGTACATACTTGGCATATGAAAATTTGATGTGAAGTGAATTATCATAGTTGCCTTAACACACAGAAAGTCCCCACAATGAAAAGTGATCAACTATAGATCGATGGATGTGTGAATAGTACTATTGGTCTGACAAATGCAATTGAACTAGCACGAATGCCATGGGTTCTTATGCAATTACACATGTCTATGCACATACTTTACACATGCTATGGGGTGTTAAACCTAGGCGGGCATGTAGGCGTGGTTTATGTGGGCAACAGGGGCATGGACAAACAGTCAAGGCTTTACTTGTGGGCTTAGTATAACTACATCAAATATGCTAAATCCAATTTACATATACATTAAATTGATACGACTAAAACCAATGAAACTCACTAACTATTTGTAGTTGACTGTTTTCTTTTAACATGCATTTCAGGTAAAACAAAAGAGGAATAATGTTTGAACATGCTCTGCGGACAAGTTTTGACTCTTCGGATACTACTGTAGATAGATGCATAGACACTAGTTATATATTAAATAAAGAAGTTCACGGGAACTTACCTACGTGACGCTACTTATTGTTTGTAACTGATGTTTAAAACAATGTAATATGATGTACATTAGTTGTTTATGTTTCTATATAAACAATGTGGTTGATACCAAAGGTGTTTGTTGAATCCCTTTTTTTCTTCCACTACTAGTTGGGGTGTGACAAAAGTTGGTATCAGAGCCATTGGTTATATAGAATTAGGTGGCCTTTGAGGATTCCTAGACTATAACCGTAAACTCGAATCTGCAAGAAAATAAGTAGTAACTAATAATAAATAGTAGTAAGTATTGGGATGAATTCGTAGGGCAAGTAGGTTAATATCGCTCGGAACAAAATAACATACTTGCTTGTACGAGGGAATTCAAGGAAAGTCACTCAACACACTAACAAGTAAAAAGGGCAACATACATGCTTAAAAGTTATGGTATATATATATATATATATATATATATATATATATATATATATGTGTGTGTGTGTGTGTGTGTGTATGAGTACCTTTATGTGTTAACATGTTTGAATAAGTGTATGTATACTTTGAATAATAATGGCCTATGGATTATTTTCATAACTGATCATTGCACAGACAAATGTCGAGTGTCGGGAGTCCTGAGTCGGAAGAGGAGTCGTTTATGGATAGTGAGGAGGAAGAGGATCCAGAAGAGGTAGAGACAGCTAGATCTACCTACCATGTAGGAGAGTCCTCTGGTATTGTTTGGGGCGTCCCTGCGCCTCAACAGGATCCGACACCACCGCCTCAGGTTTAGGGATGGCTCAGGGTATTGTCTGAGTAGACTGTAGAGCACGTTATAGCTATAGCCGAGAGAGTGCAGAGACATCATGAGATGTATCAGTGTATCCTAACCCTACAGTAGGTTATATTGATGCTCCGCAGACATAGGCCTACACGGTGGCGCATGGGTAGGATGCTGGCCAACTATGGGGTTGCATCGAGGTGATACTCATTTTAGTCGTGGTTTGTTTGCGTTTTGCGTACGACATGTGGACCTTGATGATGATCGTGAATACTAGTGATGCATGGATATACTTTTGGCATCCCATGCAAGCACTGAGCACGTACACACTTATCTTGACATGGGGATGATTTTTGCTAGACTATTACAAGCACTAGCCTTATCAGGCTAAGTCTTTATGTCACCATAGTGATAAATTTTGATTCGCACATTTGAATGTGTGTACAATGATAGTTATGGTTAATGTAGATCTTGTTGTTTTATGTTTTTATGTGTTCGATGTTGTTATTAAAACTTCTGATGCAATAAATGTTAAATCGGGTACCAATCGTTGCGTACTTAATTTTTATTATAGAATGGACCCAAAGAAATCTAACCCAATGATCGAGGATGGGATTGCACAAATGATTGCACAACAACTATAAGCGGTGATCCCAACTCTTGTATCAAGTCTTCATTGTATTAACACAATCGCAAATAATCCTCAGCCTAACCCTAATAGTGCTCACCATGGTGCGTGTACTTCGAGGCATGGATGTTCGTATAAGCAGTTTATGGAGTGTAAGCAGATGGAATTTAGTGGTACTGAAGGACCAATCGGAATTGTAAGGTGGATTGAGAAAACACAGTCAGTTATTAATACCTACAATTGCCCAGCGGATTGTATCGTAAAGTATACTACGACCACGTTCAAAGACTATGCTTTAAATTGGTGAAATACGATTGCTCAAACACATAGTCAAGCCGCCATCAACCACATGACATGGGAAGAACTTAAAGTGATTTTGTTGGATTACTTCTGCCTGCAATTCAGGGTCTTTTGGTAATTGAAGTATAGCCTTAGTCTGTTTTAATATGTTCAAATATGTAAGATGTAAAGGAGTCCTAATTTGTACTAAATTCAGACCTCCTAGTTTTGATATGTTATCAGAGTTTATTTTATAGGGTATGTATGGTTGTCCGAATTTGATGTTGTATATTCGGACTAGCCTTTGTCATTACATGTGGTCGTATTTGTGTTTGTTATATCCGGAACTGATGTGTTCTGGATTTGGTCATTGTATAAATACTAAGTGAATGAATGCAATGATCACGACTTTTGAGAATTATCTTTCTGTGCAAGCAATTCTAGAGAGAGAAACAAAACCCTAATTACTGTGTGTTTTATTGTGTGTGTTTATCCTTGTGTTTGATTTGTGAATACTAAGTGTATTCATAGATTGTTTGGTTCTCTCGTCCTCTACTCCTTCTGAACGAGATCTACAAAGGGGTACGAGACAGGCGGTGGTTTCCGCACATCACGTGTGGGTGTCGAGCGGTCCGGGATCAAGTGTTTAAGGCACGTAGGCGGCCTTACACTTTCTTACTCGCTTATATTTTTAACCGTTTATGCTCACACTTACCCGTGCATTATCCTTAGTTGCACTAGAAATGTACCTGGGATTTCATCAACATCCATACTCTTGGGTAAAAGCATCCGTGAAGATATTTAATACCCGATAACCTGCAAGAACGCACACGCAAAACAAAACAAAACAAAACAACACAAAAATACACTACTCTACATCCTCGGGCTGCCTCCTGGGAGCGCTAAGTTAATGGGTCTTCAGCCAAACCATACCTGATATGCTCAAGGTGGTTCATCAGAGTGCTTGTCTTTCCTAAGTCACTCCCATTTCCTTCTTCCCTAGTTTCACTTATTCCTGCAATCACTTGAGAAGTAGAAGAGGTTAAAAATTTTATCACTAAATTCACTCTTAGGAAGGATACTTTCCCCGCTAATTGGCCTAGTCTTCACATTCTTAGGGTTGACTTGTGTGTCACTTGGTAACTTTCCTTTATGTATCTTTAATTTAGCTATCTCACCTGCCATCTGACCAACCTGCACAGTTAAGGCCTGAACAGTTGTTGGACCTATAAAAGAATAGATTATATTCAAATGCCAAGACATGACTCAAAGATTAAGAAATAAATAGTTGATGAAGCAATTCTCTCCCCAAAGATGGTGAATCTTGAACACCTAATCAGAACATTTGTTCAAGAACAAAAGCAAACATTTGTTTAAGTCTTGGAACCGATGTTCAAGAAGAAAACAACATCTGTTGAAAGCAAATGACTGTTAAAGACCAAAGCACATATGAAGTCAAAGGTCTGATGAAGAAGACTAAACATCTGTATGGCCAAACAAATGTTGGGATAACTACAACAATGGATAACTTAGAAAGTGGTTTCCCAGTGTAACGATACTTATCTTCTAACAGTGTTTAGACTAGTTAGGACATATGATAGAATTTGCACAAATGTTTGCAACATCTGTGGAATCTTTTCTGTTATTGATGTTGGATGTCACTATCAGGGTGATATCGGCCTATCACGAACAAAGCTTTAGTACTTAGTATACATAGATCTCACCTGCTAGAGATCTATTTTATCACTACAAACATTCTCTTTTGTATTAATAGTTCTAGTGAGTGATCAGGCTGAGGGGGAGATTGTAGAATCATTACTATAAAACATTTGAATCTTATGAAACATTGAAAAACAATTGTTAATAATATCTTTCTACTTGTGAATTTTATTGTGATAATCATATGTGTTTACTAAGTATCAAACTCAGATCCTAACAATTGGTATCAGAGCCTGGTCATGTTAAACTCAATTTCATAATCAGTTTAACATACAAAGATTATCTCACAAAGATCCATTACTATTCGTAGCTCAGAGTAGAAAAGTGTAGAACTTTAAAAGTATCGTACACATATTTTATTCTTCTTTTACAAAAAGATCAAAAGAGAATGTCACTTAATAACTATGATTCCCTTGTCTCCGGTTATGATAGAAAACCACTGATGCTTGACGGATAAAATTACAATATCTGGCAACGACAAATGGTACACATCTTGCTCAACAAACACACATGATATTGGAGGTCTGTAATATACGGACCACATATTCCAATGACACCTTGTGTGGAAAATCCTGATGAAAATGAGCAAAAGAAACCAGAAGATTACTCTATGCTTGATTTCAAAAAGTTTGAGATAGATGCTAATGTACTCATTATAATTGCAAAGGCTCTACCAAACGAGATCTATGCAGAACTATTACTTTGTAATAAGGCAAAAGAGATATGGGATGAGTTAAAAAAGAAATTCAAGAGGACACTTTTAAAAAAATCCAAGAAATTCTTAACATACAAAGTGTTGAGAGTATATTTAACCTAGGACAAACAACATTATGTGAAAAGGGTAATGATAGTATTATAATACACAATAATCCTTGGGATACTACTGAAGATGATAATAAGTGCGAATGCGCATTCATGGCCACCAAAATGAGAGTATCTACATGCCTTGATAACCTCTGGTATGTAGATAGTGGAGGATTCAGACATATGACTGGATGCAAAGCTCTACTGACAAACTTCCATTTTCATGGAGGTGGTGACATTTCCCTTGGTAGTAATGCTAAATGAAAGGAGATTGGGTCGGGGACTGTCCAAGCTGAAAAGCTAAAATTTGAAAATGTTAATCTGATTAACAATTTTAAATTTAATTTATTTAGTATTTCAAAAATGAGTGAGAGAGGCTATGGCTAGAAATTTACAAAAAAAACCGGTTTTAGAACCGAAAACGGAAAAAAACCGAAACCAATTTTTTTTAACCGGTTTTTTTACAACCGGTTAACCGAAACCGAACCGCCGGTTGTAGACCAGTTATGGTTTTTTGCCTTCGAAACCGGTTACAAAAACCGGTTTTAACCGGTAAAAAACCGGTTTTTTTTAGGTTAAACCGGTTAAAAACCGGCCCTAACCGGTTTGATCGGTTATTAGTTTGAGTAAAAAAAACCGGTTTTTGATTTTGATGAAAAAAACCGGTTCGGTTAATAACCTAAACCGGTTTTCGAAAAAACCGATTTATACACCTCTAGCTATGGCTCATTTTTTTACAAAAACAACTTGAAAAATTGTTGGACACGAGATTTTCAAAAAGACTGATAAAATCATAGCCGAAATCACTGCACAACTTGTTGCTCATAGAACTGGCAATGTTTATGTAGAGGACATGTCCAAAGAAAACCCAAAATCCAATGTTTGCCTATTCTCTGTTGCCTTAACAAAAGAAACAGAGTTATGGCATAGAAGGTTGGGACATGTTAATTTCCAAACAATTAACACTCTGACAAAGGAAAACTTGTTAGAGGATTACCAACCAAACAATTCAAGTGTGATGAACAGTGTGTTTCTTATTTAAAGGGAACACCAAACAAGGTATCACACAAACCCATTGAATAGTCCAAAACAACCAAATGTTTACGATGCATATGGATTTGTTTGGTCCAGTTGTAAACCCTACAAATGTTTTCAACTGTTGCTTAAGGAAAAAGCGATATTGCTTAGTAATAGTTGATGATTTTTCTAGGTTTACAAGGACATTTTTCTTACACTCAAAAGATGAAACTGTAGGAATTTTAAAAGAATTTATCATAAAAATAGAAAAACAATATGATCTTCCTCTAAAGCCCATCAGAAGAGAAAATGGGACAAAATTCAGAAACAAAGAGGTTGACGAATTTTGCATATCTAAAGGGATACTGAGACAATTCAGTATTCCCAGAACACCTGAACAAAATGGGGTTCTTGAAAGAAAAATAGAACCCTTATTGAGGCTGCAAGAACCATGCTTGCAAATTCTAGTCTTCCATTGTCCTTTTGGGTAGAGGTTGTGAATACTGCATGTTATGTTCAAAACAGGGTTTTAATAAATCCTTGGAATGAAAAGACTGCCTAAGATTTTGTTCAAAATAAAACCATTAATATCATTTTTCAAAATCGTTGGTTGCCTATGCTTTATCTTAAATCTCAAAGATTCAATCTCAAAGTTTGCAGCTAAAGTATATTTCTTGGGATATTCTTCTACAGCCAAGACCTACAAATTGTTCAACACAAGGACCATGACTATAGAAGAAACATTAAATGTAAAGTTTAATGAATTATCATCTTTGAAAATCCCTAAAAATCCAGCATAACTTTTTGATCTTGATAAATTCTATTTTGAAGAAGTAACTGCAAAGGATAAGGTTGATACAGGTAAACAAAAGACGGCACAACAGGATTACAGATTTGACATTAAGATGCCATCTCAATACAAAGTTTCTGATCCACAAAGTTCATCTGCACGAAACAATAGCCAGTCCACGATAACTAGAACCATTGTTGACCAAAGTCAACCCCAAACCTCTGATACTGCTAGTGGTCAAACCAATAATCTATGCACTTCATCAAATAGCTCACCACTTGGTCCAATACCACCACCACCATTTCAAACCACTATTGACTGTATTACAATGACAACAGAGGTTTCACCTGAAAATTCCCAATTATGTCCCTCACCCCAAATTTCATTATTCATGCATTGGAAACACATTTTCATTGATCTCATCCACCAAAACAAGTTATATGAGACATCAATGCAGGTCTACTCACAGGAAGCCAAACCTCAAATGCATGCCTATTTGCAAGCTTTCCATCACTAATCCAACCTGTCAAATACCAAGAGGCATTAAAAGACAATAGTTGGATAGAGACCATGCAAGAAGAGCTTCTTCAGTTTAAGAGAAAACAAGTATGAGAACTCGTACCATTACTATAGGACACATGTCCAATTGGTACAAAATGGGTCTTCAAAAACAAAACTGATGAAAGAGCCATTGTTATAAAAAAACAAAACCAGACTTGTGGTTCAATGGTAAAACAACAAGAAGAAATTAACTATGACGAAACCTTTGTAGCATGGTAAGAAGCCATAAGACTTTTCTTAGCCTTTGTTGTCAACCACAGTATGAAGGTGTATCAGATCGATATAAAGAGTGTTTTTCTCTATGGAAAGATCGAAGAAGAGGCATATCTGTGTCAACTACCTGGATTTGAAGACTCAATCCATCCTGGCTATGCCTACAAGCTAAACAAAGCATTGTATGGACTGAAACAAGCACCAAGAGCCTTGTATGATACTCTATCCACTTTTCTCCTATCCAATAAATTTAAAAGAGGTAAAATCGATAAAACCTCTTTTTTTCTAAAATAGGATGGTAAAGATCTGTTAATTGTTCATATCTATGTGGATGATATCATTTTGGATCCACATGTGATAAACTGTGTGATGATTTCAGAAAATTGATGACAGCTCAATTTGAAATGAGTGCCATGGGTGAGTTACAATGTTTTCTTGGGCTCAAAGTACAACAACTTGAAATGGAACTTTCAATCACCAAAACAAATATGTCAAATCTTTTTTGAAAAAGTTTGACATGAATGATTGTAAACTAGGTGCTACCCCGAATAAATATGATTAGCTTAACGAACGAACACGAACTAAAAGTTTTCTTCGGTTAGCTTAGCGAACGAACATGGACAAAGGTCTCATTCGTTCGACCGAGTTCGTGAACATTCGGTTATATGGTTGGTTACGCTCATTCATGTTCATTCGTGTACCTTCGTTCGTGTGTATTTAATTATATTAAAAACATAATAAACAATAAACCCTTTATCAAAACATATTAAAAACTTGAAACCCTATTTTTAGTTCTAAGTAACTAAAATTTGGACTTTCAAGACATTTTTTTGGGAAAATTATATCTAAGTTAGTTAAACATTGAATGATTATGTCTAAGTAAATTGGATAATAATGTCTAAGTTAAACTTGATTCACTATTTGGTGGTTTTAGTAGACTTCTTGTGTTTTTATTTATCATTGAATGGATGCATTTAACAACTTATGTCAAATGTTTGAGGTTAAAAATCTTTTTATTTTTTATTTTCAAGTTAAGTATTCATTTACGTTTGTTTTTATTCGTTTGAGTTCATTTGTGTTCGAGACTAGTGTTCACGGACTGTTCATGAACAACTGAATTTCATTAATGAACGAACACGAACGAAAACTTATGTTCGGTATGCATTCGTGAACAGTTCAAAAACATGTTTATTTCTTTAACGAACGAACACGAACATGGCCTTATTCATGCTCGTTCGGTTCGATAACCCTAGTTAGCGTTGCCTTTTCTAAGTATGGTTGATCAGTCCATGCCTAACTAAGACCAGGCTACCTAATACTCGCCCTCTGACAATAACTCTAACACTTATAAATAATAATAATAATAATAATAATAATAATATAATATTGCTGCTAATTACTAATAGTAAATATTAAATAACAAAACATAAATTTAACGAGAACATACCTTAAAACTATCTAGTGATAAGTTGATGTAGAGTCTCCATACTTACACACCAATAACGACTAGTAACAACGCCCAAACGTACTTAGGATTCTATAATATTTGAGCATTCCCGTTAAAAAACGGATACCTAAAATAAATTATTAAGCCTTCTATTTATAACATGAGTGGACGGTGGTTTCTTTGGTTGTCACACCCTGAAAAATCAGAGTTGGTGTGATCTGACTTGTATCTTCGTGCAGGATAACCCAGTCCCATTGTTCGTATGCAGGACTACCCAGTCCCATTGTTCGTATGCAGGACTACCCAGTCCCGTTATTGCAGCTAGGACAATCTCGTCACTAGTCATGAAACTCATGCATGTTTCGAAAATACACGTATGTTTTGTAAAACCAGTATGTTTAGCATAAACCTTTCATAAACCATTTGAGTTAGTTGAAATTCGTTTGCAACATGGTTTAGAAATATGTAGTTTTCGTTCATTGAAATATTGTGTACTTTTACAAAACTTGCATGTCTTTCCACCCACGAAAACATTATAAAATGTAAAAACCGCAAAAAGGGGGATTATGGACTCACCTCGATATCCAGTGCAAAGCTAGTATAATATAATCCATAATGTTGTTTCCGAAACGTAACTTGCTAGCATGCAATCTATAACATTCATATCAAGGAATAAACTTATAAGTTTCTATTAAAATGTAGCTGAACTACGTGTCACTGAGTTCTACTGAATCGCTAACCAAACGATTCGATGGGAATATGTTAACTTGATGAAAACGAATAAGATATACTTGTTAAGTTGCATTTGTAATCGATGATAAACACTAAATTTTGGGAACACTTAGTTTCTAAGAGATTTAGAATATATATATTTATATAAAAATATTAAAGATATTTATAGAATCATTTAGTCGTCCCGAATGGTCGTACGTGTATGTAAACAAGTTTATGTATAAAAATAATACACGTTATAGACTCGTATAATGTATTCACGCATTTTGCCGAATAGTTGCCATACCCGTTGACGGATAGTAATACGACTCGTCGTAGTTTTTCGTAAGATGCAGACATATATATAGGTAAACTTAAGTATATATGTATATAAATGTTGCGTAGCCGAAATAGTAATCCCGCATCTCGTGGATAATTATCGAAATTATTACATATAGTTGTACGCTTGTTATAATCGACTCTCATTTATTTTTTTATCAAAATGATTTGGGTAATAAGATATGTGAAGATCGTATAGTAATGCGTCGAATTACGTTTAGAAGTTTGAAATAAATATAAATAACGTTTATTTTATGAATTTGAGTCGTAATACTTGGAAATAAATAATACTAATTATATTTAGTTCACATAATTTTCGTTGGAAATAAATAATACTAATTATATTTAGTTCACATAATTTTCGAATAATGGACGCTTGAATTAAATAAAAATAATTACATTTATATGATATAAGTTTTCAGATTTTCGTTACCTTGTAAATTGCGTTCATCGAAACATTATAAATTCATTTTGTGAGTCGTGTAAACCGTCCAAAATAAATATACATTTATATTTATTTTTATAAAATTCATTTAAGTCACGATATGTGTATATATATATATATACAAGAAAATTGGGTATAATTTCCTCTGTTTTCGTATCAAAACCCGACAATACAAGTTGTCGATAAATGTTCAAAATGCAAAAAGTAATGTAATAACAATATATAATTTTCGTAAAGTGTGCAATACGTCAATTTTTGTCGTGTATAAGTTTAATAGGATTCGGTTCAAATGAGAACCACCACGAGTTGTGAGAACCGCGAGAACTACGCCATCCAAAAGGTTTTCCGATTTTTTTCTCAAAAGTCGTAAAAACAGTCACTTGTTTCAGCAAAAAAATTGAAAAAAATCTCGCATACCCACATTTACATGAGGTGTAAAAAAATATTTATCTTCTTCCAAAATTTACGTCTTCCGTAAAAAAAACTTGCATCAATCAAAACTACCGACTCGTCAATTTTTTTACCTTTTTTACAGATATGTTTATAATTTTTTCATCTACGTTTGTGCAAAAAAATTTTGACCCAACTCGTGCTGGATAAAAAAGTTCTCGCGGTTCTCGCAACTCGTGGTGGTTCTCATTTTACCCTTTCCCTACATACATATTATGTAACGACGTATCGGTTCGGTTTTTAAAATATATGTTTACTCGAGTTATATACGCATGTAATGTACAAGTCCGACTAATTTTATTCTCTTAAAAATTTCATTTGTCGGTTCGGTTTCTAGAGCTCTGTTTTGCACTAAAAGAAAAGCATAGTTAATGTAAACTATATAAATGTTTAAATATGTTTGTTTAAATTTACCAAGTCTCATGTTCAACGTGTTTGACCGTGTTGATCAGTTTGACCCGGTGTTGACCGGGTTTGACCCGAACCCGAATTTGATCCATTGACCATAATTGACCATGTTTGACCCGAGCCGAAAACTGACACGGTTTGACTATGTTGACCCGAACCAGAACTGCGTGGCCCAAACCCAAACCGCCAACCACCACTGCCGGACTTGTTACCACCATCATCGCCACCGCCGGCGCGGTGTTACTGCCACCCCATCACTGCTACCTCCACCAAAACCACCTAAAACACAATCACCCATTATTAAACTAACCGGAAAATAATTTCTTGTGAAAATTTGCAGAATTCTCCCAAGTAGTCTGATCTACACATGCATGGAAAGGAAAATCCAAAAAGAGTTCGCCGGAATTCCGACCAGAGCTTCGCCAGAGTTGCATCTAGGCTCAAACGGCTTCGAATCTCAAAAACGGACATCACCATCGGATAGAGGAGGTTTGGTTTAGTGGGGTAGGAGTATTTTTCCGGAAAAAGTCACCGGATAATTACGCCGTTCGCCGGACCGCCGTCCGCCGCTGCCGCTTCGCTGGGTCTCCATCGCGTCGAAGGTCAGACTCCGGTCGTCGGAAATGCAAGAGAGAGAGGGAGGGAGTGTTTGGGGGCTAGGGTTTTGAAAATTGGAGGGGAAATGAGTTAAGGATGTATTTATACTTAGGGGTTTTTGTTGGGTTGGGCCCAAGGCCCATTAGCCCGTTTCTTGTGTTTGTGTGGCCCAAATGTGTCTACGAGGCCCATTTTCGAACCTGAACTTTGTGGAGTGTTGTAAAATGTCATTTTAGGATAAAAATATGTAAAATAGTGTCAGAAGTAGATGTTTGACGCCTTCGATCGTCGGTTGCGTTAAAATTGCGTAAAATGCTTCGGTTGTCGTTTCTAGTCTATTTTTTATCCGATTTCGACTGTGAATATTAAAATTCTATTACGAAGCTAATTATATCATAATATTTTAGTTTTTTAGGTAATACATGAGTCCGATGCTTTCGTTTCATTATCGGTGCGTTCCTACGGTCGCGTTTTTCGTTCATGTATGCGTTTTGTGACATTCGAAAGCATGATAATTTAGCATAACCAATTCATGTGGTTAAAGTATACGCATGAAACTTGTATTTTCGGCATTGTCGGTATTTCATCCGGTGTCAGTTCGTTACCATTTAACGCTCGCAGGTTTTCCCGCAAACCACCATTCGATTACCGTGAAGCCGAATAGACGTTCATAGACCTTCCAAAGGCCTAATTAAGTTAATTTGTGTCTTAAAACAATACTTACAATTGTATTAATATTCGTGATAATGTAATTATTACCCGTAATTTACCGGTTGTCACATTGATTTAATCGATATCAGATAATATCTAAGTAGTTAATGCGGTAAAATATCAAATATCGGTCAAGGACCGATATTTGAGGTATCGATTATCGCGGTGGGATATCGGTTAGAAATCAGTAATTTAAATATCATGCTAAATTTATATATAGCAACTTAACACTAACAATACAATGTACTCTCCTACCATTAACAAATTAACTTTTTACAACTTGCAAATTGTAGCAAGTAGGAATTTACTGAGACTTAAAACACTAAACTACCAACTAACAATTAAGACTTAAAACACTAATAGCAACAATAAGAGGAAAGACAAATGGTTGAACTAAGAAGAAAGGTATTGATATCGGGAAAATTGGTGATATATCAATCAAATATCAGTCGATATCGAGTACCGATATTCTAATCGATATTTTGCACCAATATCTCGGTAGGAACCGATAACCGATAGATCACTGATATATCGGGATATTAACTACATAGGATAATATGACATGCTAAGGGGCTTGCTTAGATGCTCGCATACGAATTTTGTTGTTCAATTGTTTTATAATACTACATATATTATACTTAATGTCACACCCCGACCCGCAGCGGAATAAAAGTCGGGGCGTAATTGGGTTATCACCAAAGCTCATGATGTTTACTAAAATGTTTCATATTTATTAAATTCAAATTACAAATTAAATGTTCAAATCAAATCCATACAATTACAAGGAAATGAAACTAAGTAAAACAATCCAAAGCCTTAAACTTATTTATTCTTCTAGGCCTTCCTATGCGTTTCTTGCCTCAACTGGATCACCTGTATCATGTGTAAAATGGGGGAAATTTTTGGGTCAACAAAAGTTGGCGAGTGAACCTTGTTAAAAACATTGTTGTTGATTTCTTGTTGTATTAAATATTGAAAAGTTGTGCAATAATCACATGTGAGCAAACGTATGTATATAACAAAACACAAACCACATTGGATGAGTATATGATATGAATGATAATAACTGTGAGATCAAGGCTCAATCAAACGGAGCCGATCGTATGACATGAATGATGATGTATGTGAGATCAAGGCTCAATCAAACGGAGCCGATCGAATGAGGCACCTGTACTCAACTCGTATCCAACGGGGAGCTGATGGGCCTAATGAAATACTTGCACTGAAAATGATAAATCCAAACTAAACATAATTCATACAACAATTTGTACACATTGGATACACATTAGATCACAGATATGATGAATGCACAAGTGTTTATATTTATATAAATACAGAATTGTACGACACATGATACACCCCAAAACGTGATTAAAACGAGGAATTGTAGAGATTCACTCACCTTGGGTGCGTTCTTTTGATGATGTTGGATGCGCACGAGTTTTGAGATTTGATCGACGAGGAAAACTAAACTAAATAATAACGAAGTGGTTCGGTAAATAAATAGGTTTTAGTTCATAATCTTAATAGGATTTTTAGATTTATTTTTGTGAGTTTAAGGACGTTTTCTAACTTTAAAAATATTATCTTTAAGTATTTTTAATTGATTTTTAAATTAAATAAATAAATAAAAAGAAATAAAAATTTTGACTTTTTTTGACCGTTGACCGTTGACCGGACCGTTGACCGGTCGGACTGTGGTTAAGTGTGCGCTGCGTGAGGTTCAAACCCAGGACCTCTCGTACGCGTGCACGCAGCTCTACCAACTGAGCTACGTGTCTAACCCGAAATATTCTCTGTTTTAATTATATATATATACTAATTAATTGTTATTTATATTGGGTTAATATTAAAATGATTTAAAATGGCCGAACCGCTTGCAGGGACCCGGAGTCGAACTCGGGTCCTTCGGTTCGAATGCGCACAGCCCAACCAGTTGGGTTGTGTGTCTAATCTGTTTAAATTACGGTTTATATTACTCTTATAACATGCTGTGACTCGTTCTGATTCAGTTTTAAAAAGGTTGGTTTTAATTCTGAAAGTCGGTACGTTGTAAGATTCGAACTCGTGACGTGCGCTGTATGTTTGCACACAGTCCACCGCTGGACTGTGTGTCTAACCCGGTTAAACATTCAGTTTATATTAATCTTATAATCATTTCGACTTCGTCTTCTTCATTTAGAACGACACAGAACAAAGGTGACCGACTGTTCTTGTTTAAATCGGTCATCTATCATATAATTGATTGAATTAAAATGGATAGAGAGGGTTACGGAATCGAATGTACCGATCAGAATGTTTTCTTCAGAATTCCGGCAAGAGTCGTCAGCTCTGATTTGTGACTTCCGTCGATTCACAGCGTGACTTTGATGTTTCAGTGGAATTCCGGCGAGTGAGGGATTTCCCAGCAGCGTAGTCTGGGACAGATTCGATTTGAAGTAAGTCTCGGTTTTCCGGTAAAGGTCCGGCGACTGTAAAATATCTCCGGCGAGTGCTAAAGCTTCGAGAGTTTGTGCGATTTTGAGCGAAAAGATTACCAGAGGTTTGGGTGGGTATTTATAAGGAAGAATCAGGATGAATTTAGTCTTGATTCGTGGTCAAGGTTTCTCCGGCGGTTACGACCGCAATTTACTATTGGACGTCGGTTATAACCGATGTCGACGTCGGTTATAACGTTATAGTCAAAAGGAAATTGGCTAAACTCGCGGATTGCTGGATTTTCCGGCGATCGCGAGTTCTGCCGCGCTGAAGTCCGATTTTTGAATTCGAGTTTTAAGTTAAGTATTATTTGTTTCAGTATTATTCACAAAGGAGGCAAGTGTCGGAGTGGTGAAATGGTTGTTTGTTGAACCGGCTGACCCGGGTTCGAAACCCGGCAGCCTCAATTACTTTTTTATTCTCTTATATTTATTATTTATCAATTAGAGTTTTTTTAATTCTAATATATTTATTAATTATGTATCGTTTAAAATTAATTTGAGCAATAAATGTGCAAATGAAAATTTTTGACTGGTTATTCGATTAATAAACGAAGCGGGTTTTGGAAACCCGTTTTTCGACGGATGTTACACTTAATCCATATACTTAGCTCGTTTTTCTCATATAACTTTTAAAGTACAACGTTTTATAGAATTATAAATACCCCATTAGAACGAGCTTACTTTTCTCGCTCCACAATATAGAAATGTAAATTTTATGTTTGTGATTTTTTGTCTATAAAACAGGTGTTACAAAAACCAACACTATAAACCAAAGGAAACATATTATGTTTTTTCGGTTTCCACTATTACACGAGCAAGGTCCCACATTCAAACTAGTTTGTCGAAAATACTAGTAGGAAATCTTTTCTTTCCGACAAAGTTCCAACAAAACTGAGGTTTATGATTATTTTTAGTTTTTAAAGTTTTCAACCCTTTTCCGACTAACTATTTTGCTTTTTGCTTTTTATTTTTAACTAGGTTGTTTCCCCGCGCGTTGTGGCGTTACGTTATCGCGGGCATTCGATCCATATTAGTTAGGTTCGTTATAGTACCGGTAAGATACATACATTCAGTATAGAAATTAACACATGTTTAACATCAATTCAAAACGGAAAAAACAAACATCCGTATGGACAACTATGTTGTCCAAATGGTATCGATCAGTTCAGCTTGTCACGACATTGGTAATGATATTCGTTTATCATCGCAGACAAAGTTGTATAAATGAAAATTATCGAAACTGGAAATCATAATAATTGAAATCCGGTACATGTAACAATGTTGTTCGGTAGGATACGTCAGTTTATCATAGGTAAAAACCCTTAAAGTATTGGTACCTATACCGATGGTGTTCGTTCGGTTGACTACGATTGCGATACAAAATTCTTTACCAAAAATAAACCATACAAATGAGTATAGATACAAGTACAGATGTTGTTCAGTA
The DNA here is from genome assembly GCA_947069175.1 of Scalesia atractyloides. Classification (NCBI taxonomy): domain Eukaryota; kingdom Viridiplantae; phylum Streptophyta; class Magnoliopsida; order Asterales; family Asteraceae; genus Scalesia; species Scalesia atractyloides. The sequence continues at coordinate 12,224,840 of CAMTDV010000003.1, read as the reverse complement.
CAGTATAGTAGCGATATGATGCCAGCTTATCGAAATCAAAAAACAATATAAATATAAATAAATTCCGGTACCGATACGTATATTATTCGTTCGGTTTGATACTATAGTGGTACAACTGAATGTAAATAATAATATGTGTAATAGAATCTATTGTAGTATTTAAGAAAATAATAATATAAAGAAAAAAACTATATATTACTATAAAAGTAAAGTTACTATTCATACTCACATTCTAATTATATATTAAATTTACTTTTTTCAATTTTCTGGGTGTTTTTGACTCTTTATTTTTTTTCATTTCCCGATAGTTTTCCAACCTCGTATAAATTATAAAATTTTCAAGTTGAGGATAATCTAGTCCAAAAATGAGAAAAAAAAACATTTGGGGTCCTTGTATATAGAATAAAATATTTTTTTTGTATGTGTTGTGGGTTTATGAAATTGTACATTTCGTTGGTCACGTTATGATAAATTATTAGGTAATGATAACATCAATACAATGATGATGAGAATGAATATTTGTACAAAGAAGATGGTGATAGTTTCAATGAAATGTTACATTATACAGGAAAATGCTACTGTCGAAAAGAATTATAATTTTTTAACACATGTTTGTTGACTTGGGACCCGGTTGTTCAACTACGAAGTTGGCATGGATGGTTCTTCTTTTGGGCTTCTGTTTTTTTCTCATAGTGTAATTCTACTTTCGCAGTGTAATTTTACTGAAGATTTCCAAGGAAAAACCTTCGCCTCTTACCTATTTATAAGTTCAAGATCCGTCACTAGAAGCGGGTTCTATTAACTTATTCTCCCAGGCTTAAGGACCGTGTGCCATTAACTTATGAGACTCCTTTTATAACCAGGTTATATTAAGCATAAAATATAGCCTGAATGAACTTCTTGTTTACATTTCCCTACAAATCCAACATAAATCACCAGGAACTTAAGATATACCCAACCGAGTAGCTATGTGATGTGATGAATGTTTTGTTGAATTAATTGGTTTTTGTTCCCAAGTCTTTGTTTTAATTTGCATGGAATAAGCTTAGCTTCAATATTTCACGTGGATGTTGCATGGCTGGAACTGAAAATTAAAGCATTAATATATGATTTTAGTTTAATGTTTTATTTAATTGTTTACTAGTCATAACTAGTATAGTTTGACCCATTCATGTAGAAGTGTACATTAGAATATGTACGTTGGGATAGTGGGTTGTACCGGTTCCTTAGGTGGACTAGTAGGTTGTTGCTATTTTCGTGGTTCACGTGCTTTATGTAAAGGTTATTTTTAGCTTGTTATCTTATTGAATAAAGGGTAGTCTTTTCTTTCATACTGCAACATTTCGTGCACTTTTATTCTTCATATTTGAGAGCTTTTTGTATTCACTTCAGCAAGTTCATTTCATTTGCGTTCGTGAGTTTTGAGTAAGAGTTTCAAAGCTTGATAACCAACACTTGGTATCAGTGCTTCGTTCGTCTCGAAGGGGTTGTGATCTTGAATCTGATCAAAAGTTGAAGTGTCACGAAAGCAGCTTCTAATCTTGATCTTCATCTTCGTGATAAGAGTCTAACCGACGGAGGTGCGTGAAAAACGAACGTGAAGAATCCGTCAAAGTAGGTGACTTTGGATTTTGTTCGCTTAGCGGGTTAAAGAAAACTGTAAAAGCGGTAGCTTGTTTTCTTGATCGGGTGAATAAAGCTCTTGGGCGGATTTGATCGGAAAAAGAGTTGGAAGCTGTCAAAGGAAGAAAAATGGCGTTTGTAAGTGCAACTCTTGTCGGGTAACTGTGCTTTATCAGTTCTGGTCAACAAAGTCAAAGGTCCAAGTGAAAGAAGTCAAAGTCCAATAGAGTTGTCCAACTTTGAATGGTATTGGAGTCCGAATTTATTGTAAATTCGGATGACTTGGTTGTGTATCAAGTCCGAGTTTGTCAAGTTTGTTAGGATAGTTGATTTCCGAGTTTATGAATTGATTAATTGTGATAGTGTGTCTGAATTTAGCATAAATTCGGATAAGGTTTATATCAGGACTTAGTGGTACAAGTTTGTTGTATCCCAGAAAATCTATTTTGTCCGGGTTTAGTCCCTGGTCTATATATATGTGTTGTGTAGGTTAGATTAGGGCAACCTTCTTTTCTTGAAAAGTTGTGCACACCTTAGAGAGAAAACTATGTTTTAGAGAGAGAAAGCTAGGGTTTAAATAGCTTGTAGGATGATGTATATTCTTTCAGCCTGTGTTGATTGTTACGAATGAATGAGTTTCTCCTATATCTTCTTTTCCATCTTTAATGTTTATGTTGTTTCAGTCTTGTTCAAGTGCAATGTTGATGTTCGTCTTCGTTCCGGTGCTTTTAGGTGGTATCAGAGCGTGGTTACCGAATTCGGAATGGTCTAACCGCCTTCCGAATCATCACTGCTCTTGATTTGGTGTTTGTTTCCGCCAAACATCATGAAGACGTGAAGTTTCTACATAAATTTTATAGAAATTTGGGTGACTTTGGTTCAGATCTGAAAAATTTGGAGCAGTTATTGTGTTCTTTGGAACTGAGATGGTTATCTTCTTTTCCAAGTTTTTGTAGATCTGAGGTTTGATCTGAAACAGTGCTTTCCAAATATATGTATTTTGTTAGAAGTTCTGAATTTGTATCTTCCGTGTTTATTGATGACCTTGTGTGAAGTCACGCATGGGAAATAATCCAAAAGAACTGTTTCGAGTTTACTTATTCGAGTTTGAGACAGTGTCCGGATTTGTTAAAGTGGTTCTTGTCCGAGTTTGGACATTTACAAACTTCTCCGAGTTTGTGAAAGCATAGATTGTCCGAGTTTACTTAGGCTTCTCCGAATTTGTGAATTTACCATATGTGTCCGAATTTAGTATGATTAAACCATTCTGAATTTACTATTCAAGTGACTTTTTCCGAATATATTCATTAAAATGGGAAAATATAAGGTAAATTCGGACTTGAGAGTAAAAAACCAAAAACAAAAAAAAAAGAAAACAAAAGTTAAATATTCCGAATTTGTTAATTAAATCCAGAATTTATTTGTTACATATGTTAAATTCGGACTAAAAAAACTGGAAAAAAATTGTCCGTATTTGTTGGTTTTGTCTGAATTTACGGGTTATATTCGAAATATTTGAGTTAAATTCGGTTACTAGATTCTCGGTATTCGGATTTGGTCCATACTAGAGTTTTGGGACAATTTGGGACTTTTATCTCTAGCATTCGAGTAGAAACCAAAGTGAAGTGACTTGGACTTTGAAAGTTTACAAAGAAAGAGAGGGAGTAAAAATTTAAAATATCCTAGTTTCTTTATAACTTTCTAAAAGCCTGTGGTGTGACAGTGAAACAAGTTTGTGTGTACAATGATGAGATTAAATGAGGTTTAATCTCGCCAGTGTAGAAGAGTTTAAAACATGATACAACATAAGAGCTAGTGTGTGATTGAGTTTCGTCGAGTTTGTTCAAGGTTTGATCAAGTGTTGACGTGATGAAGCTAATTGTTCGTTTGGCGATTAGTTGAAGATTGAGCCTTATTATATGCCGGTTAGAGTAGAGAAGATTAGTCTTCTTGGTCCCTCTTCCAAGTTGGTGACTGGTCGGATTCTTGAAATAATTAGGAGGTTCTTACATTGAGGGGGAGATCGGCGACGAAAGTCATCTGGTAATTGGTGGATTCGTAAAGATATGAGATTGGATCTTAAAGATTCGAAACGAAATAATTTTGGACGCTCGGTTGAAGACCTTGGTCAAGATAGTGGATGCACTTTTTCAAAGTTCAGTTTGTTATTAACTTATCGAACTGAACTTCATCTCGTTGCTGAGTTTGAAGTGTTCAACGATTAGGCATTGGAAATCTGACATTTCATTCTTCTACCGGTGAAGTTTGAATATTAATGTATCGGGTGATGTTCTTACATGAGGATTGTAGGTCGGTTTGCATTAACTTGATTCGGGAGTAGTTTGAGAGGAAGGATCAACTGTGCTTGATGTTGGATTCTATGAGTTTCCCAAAGTGGCCATTTAAGTGATCGTCAGCAAGTCTTTTATTAGAAGGGTTGAAGATCGTTGTGCTCTGCCTAAAAGATCAAGTCTCACCCAAAGTTGAAAGCAGGCATGATATCATCAGTCAAGGGGGAGTATGTAAGTGCAGTATCCGATGACTAAAGATTATCGATGCCACACAGAACTGATAGCAACTGTTAAGGGGGATTCTGTAAGGCAGCTCTTGTTGGGTAACTGTGCTTTATCAGTTTTGGTCAACAAATCAAAGGTCCAAGTGAAAGAATGCAAAGTCCAATAGAGTTTTCCGAGATTGTATGGTATTGGAGTCCGAATTTAATGTAAATTCGGATAAATTGGTTGTGTATCAAGTCCGAGTTTATGAATGGATTAATCGTAATAGTGTGTCCGAAATTAGTATAAATATCGACAAGTTTTATGTTAGGACTTAGTGGTCCGAGTTGTTGTATCCCGGACAATCTTTTTTGTGCAGGTTTAGTCTCCAGTCTATATACAGGTGTTGTATAGGTTAGATTAGGGAAACTCTTTCTTTTCTTGAAAAGTTGTGAACACCTTAAAGAGAGAAACCATGTGTTGGAGAGAGAAAGCTAGGGTTTAGATCTTTCTGATCTAAACCGGCTTGAAGGATGATGTACACTCTTTCGGTCTGTGTTGATTGTTATGAATGAATGAGTTTCTCCTACATCTTCTTCTCCATCTTCTATGTTTATGTTGTTTCACTTCTTGTTCAAGTGCAATGTTGATGTTCGTCTTCAATCCAGTACTTTTAGTTAGTACCGGTGAAAGAATGTGGTCCAATGACGTACCAATGTCCGGTTTTGACGTAACAAATTATCCGGTATGGGCGGTCAAAGTGAAGGCGATAATGGATGCTCACAGTTTATGGGAACGTGTCGAAGCAAGGGCGTTCTGTGAAGAGCCAGATAAGAAAACATCGAAATAAGCGTTGTCCTTGTTTCAAGTTATCCCCGAGGAGATGGTTTTGCAATTGGCTAGCTACACTGATCCTAAGCAAGTGTGGGACGGACTGAAGACACGGTACTTGGGTGTAGATCGGGTGAGAGCAGCTCATCTAGCAACATTAAGAAGGGAGCTTGAAAGTTTGCGAATGAAGTATGGTGAAACGGTTGATGATTTCGTGGCTATGAACCCGAAGAAGTCGACTTGGTGAAACGATTGCTTGATTCAATGCCCAAACCGTCTATTTCAAATTGTGGCGTCCATTGAACAATGTTTCGACTTAGAGTCTATGTTATTTGATGAAGCCGTTGGTAGGTTGAAAGCGTATGAGGAGCGCTTGAAAGCAATGGAGAAAACGGAGGACGTTTAAGGTGGGTTGTTGTTGACTAGTCATGAAAAACCGCACGGGTGTAAGCATTGTGGCGTTGGAAGCTCGAACCGAGATGACTTTGGGCGTGGTCGGGGAAGAGGTTGTGGGTCCGTGAGGGGGTAACGTGCGGTTACAAGATAAAAGTCACGTGAAATGTTATAAGTGCGGAGAATATGGTCATTACAACGAGTGTCCGAAGTTGAAAAATGAAGAAGCGAATTTGATTGAGGAGGAACCGACATTATTGTGAGCGGTATGGACAAACCAATTAAAGAGGTGATTGTTGGATTAATTGGTTTTTGTTCCCAAATCTTTGTTTTAATTTGCATGGAATAAGCTTGGCTTCAATATTTCATGTGGATGTTGCATGGCTGGAATTGAAGATTAAAGCATTTATTTATGGTTTTAGTTTTATGTTTTATTTAATTGTTTACTAGTCATAACTGATGTAGTTTGACCCATTCATGTAGAAGTGTACGTTAGAATATGTACGTTGGGATAGTGGGTTGTACTGGTTCCTTAGGTGGACTAGTAGGTTGTGTTGCATGATGTGACATCTTGAAGAAGTCAGAGTTGACCGAGAAAGAAGGACCAACGTTAATATTTACGTTGGTAAAAGAAGATCCAAGAATATCATTCTATTTACGTTTCAATTCTGCATGTAGGTTAATTATTGTACCTTTCAATTCTGCACACGTAGCTTTATTTTGGGTATTTAATGCACCGCCAGTAGGTTAATTATTGTCATTCCATTCGTCGAAAATAATCATTCTATTTACCTTTCAATTCTGCATGTACTTCCAGTTTGAAATCAATAAAGCGTGCTGATTAGTTATCAATTTTCTTTCTGTTCTTGTGTTAAACCACCTCTGAATACCAACATTTGGTATCAGAGCATCAGTTCTGATTCCCCTGTATATGCCTAAAATTCTGAGATTGAATACCATGACAACCTTATACACTACCTCTAATCTTACAAAGGAGAATCCGATCACTTTTCAGTACCCTACACTCACCTCTACAAATTACACTACCTGGTCGATTAAGATGGAAGCGATTTTGGATGCCCAAGGATTGTGGGAGTCGATTGAGCCGCAAACCGGCGTGGTTCCTGATGAAAAGAAAAGTAAGCAGGCTCGAGCTTTCATTTTTCAGGTGATACTGGAAGAGATTTTGATGCAGGTTGCGAAGAAGAAGACTGCCAAGGAGGTTTGGGAGTCTTTGAAAACTTGATTTGGTAGAGCTGAAAGGGTGCAGAAGGCCAGATTGCATATGCTGAAAAGTGAATTTGAAGCTTTACGTATGAAAGACGGTGAGTCCATCGATGAGTATGCGGGAAAGCTCTCCGGGATGATATCGAGATATAATAGTGTTGGTGCAACACTTTCAGATAAGGAGTTGGTTAGTAAGTTATTAGACACGATTACAGAGAAGTATATACATCTTGTAGCCTCTATGGAGCAATACTCGGACATTGAAACGATGCCGTTTGAAGAGGCTATAGGACATTTAAAGGCATATGAGGACCGGCTGAGATTGAGAAAAGGTAACCTTACTGGAGAAAGTACTTTGTTACTTACCAAGACAGATGCGCAGGAAAGTAATAAAGGATCGGGAAGATTAAGTTTAGAAGGAAATCGAAGCCGAGGTTGGAATAGTGAAAGAGGTGGTAGAAGCGGGTCACGAGGTGGTCGTGGTTCCGATAGAGGTCGGGGTGGTCGTAACAGTGGCAAGAATTATCACTAAGGGAATAGTTAATATCGCAAACCACATGACAAGAGTCATGTAAAATGTTTCGAATGTAACCAATATGATCACTACGCCTCCGAATGCAAGACTGAGAAGAAGCAACATCCGGAAGTACATTTAACAAGAGAGACAGAAGACAAACCCACCTTGCTACTAAGTGTTTGTGGTGAGGAAGCTCAAAAATGGTCCTGTTAAACGAGGAAAAGGTGTTTACTAAATTACGTGAGAGACGGAGAGGGAGTAGTCGAACGAAGACGTGTAGTATCTTGATAACGGGGCGAGTAATCACATGACCGGAAGAAAAGACGCATTCGCAGAATTGAATGAAGCTGTAATGGGTCAAGTTCGGTTCGAAGATGAATCAAAGGTCGAGATTCGAGGTAAAGGTTCACGTATGTTTAGTTGTAAAAATGGTGATCAATTGCTAGTTCCCGACGTGTATTATATATCGGCGTTAACTAGCAACTTTTTGAGCCTTGGTCAATTAACAGAAAATGGGTATGATGTGTGGATGCATGATGAGTTTCTAAGGGTGTTTGATAGCCATAAAAGACTTGTGATAGGAATCCAAAGATCACCAAACAGATTATTCAAAATTGTTTTAAAACTTGCCAAACCAATCTGTTTGAAAGCTAGTCTAGATGAGGAAGCATGGACATGGCATGCAAGGCTAGGCCATGCTAATTTTCATGTCATAGAAACAATGGCAAAGAAGGGACTAGTGAGAGGATTGCCATGCATCTCGCATCCTGAACAGTTGTGTGAAGCGTGTCTCGTCTCTAAACAGACTCGGGAAAGTTTTCCAAAAAATGGAGAGCAACGAAGCCATTGGAGTTATTGCATGCTGACCTTTGTGGTCCGCTAACGCCGCAAACATGGGGAGGTAACCGGTATTTTCTTTTGGTAGTTGATCATTTCAGTCGTTATAAGTGGGTATATTTTTTGAAAACAAAGAATGAAGCATTTGAAAAATTCATGATTTTTAAGACGCGGGTCGAGAAAGAAAGTAAATATAAGATCAAGATGTTAAGAAAGGATCGCGGAGGGGAGTTTAATTCTCAAACTTTTACAGATTTTTGTAACCAAGCGGCTATCAAAAGACAAACAACAACTCCCTATACCCCACAACAAAATAGTGTTGTGGAGCGTAGGAACAGAACGGTGCTCAGAATGACGCGGTCCATGCTAAAGTCTATGAATGTGCCTGAACTGTTGTGGGGAGAAGCTGTATGCCATGCGGTATATCTACTAAACAGAATAGTAACGAAGGCAGTGAAGAACAAGACCCCATATGAGGCTTGGATGAAGAAAAAGCCTAATTTAAAATAGTTAAAGGTGTTTGGGTGCATTGGATATGCTATGAAGCTAACTGGTCGATTTCAGAAACTAGATGATAGAAGTCGACCATTGATTTATTTAGGAAGGGAATCAGGAAGTAAAGCATATCAATTATTTAATCCTATTGAGAAAAGGATTGTAGTATCACGTGATGTCTCTTTATATGAGAAAAAGGTATGGGTTTGGCAGAAAATACAAGTTAACAAGGCACCATCAACATGGACCTTTGTACAAGCTAGAAACATGGAGCATGGAGATCATGCATGTGACGATGTAGAATGGGTCCCTCCCACACCTTCCTTTAATAATTTATCTTCACTATTTCATGATAATACAGGTACACCTCATGCAAACAGTGGGGAAAATACATTGGAGAATGTTGTAACTTCAAGTAACTCAAGTACTGATTTCACAGCTCCTTACGATACCTCCCCATTTCAAGGATTTAGATTAGTTGATGAACTGTATGAAGAAACAACACCGATGAATGAACAAGAGGTCCGAGATATGTATGAACGGGATGAGATGACGTTACTAAATGATGAACCAAGCTCGTACAAAGAAGCATCAAGCGAAAAAAGTTGGAGGAAGGTGATGCAAGCTGAGCTAGAATCGATAGAGAAAAACCGAACATGGACTTTAACTCAGTTGCCTCCAAACCAAAAAAACAATTGGGTTAAAGTGGGTTTTCAAGTTAAAGAAGGATGCACAAGGAAACGTAACAAAACATAAAGCTCGGTTGGTGGCGAAAGGCTACGTTCAACTTAAAGGAGTCAATTTTGAAGATGCTTTAGCGCCCATCACAAGGATGGAAACAGTCCAGTTGATCATTGCAATGGTGGCAACAAATGGTTGGCTTGTTCATCATTTAGATGACAAGTCAGCGTTTTTAAACAGTGATCTCCAAGAAGAATTTTACGTAGTCCAGCCGATGGTTTCAAAACACTTGGTGTACAAGCTTCACAAAGCCTTGTACGGGTTGAAGTTGGATAAGACTTTGAAAGAACTTGGTTTCAAGAAACGTATCCATGAACAAGCAGTCATGAACAAGCAGTTTACACATTGAACAGGTCAGGTTCTATATTAATTGTTGGTGTGTATGTTGACGACATAATCGTGACAGGGTCAAAGTAATCAGATGTTAACAAGTTTAAAGAAAAGATGAAAACTATTTTTTGATATGAGTGATCTGGGTTTATTGTCTTACTACCTGGGTATTAGGGTGCAACAACATGATAAAGGTATTACTCTCAAACAATCAGCCTATGCAAAAAAGATTCTAAAACTAGCAGGCATCGCTGATTGTAATATAGCTCAATATAATATACAATGGAAAACAAGTTGTAGCTGACCAAAGAAGGAGATGGCGCAGAAGTTGACCCGACTCACTACCGAAGGCTCATAGGGAGTCTTCGATTTGCTGCATACACGACCTAACCTTAGCTACTCGGTTTGAGTAGTGAGTCGTTTTACGGAAGTTCCTAAAGAGTCCTACCTCACAACCGTCAAGCACATAATACGGTATATAAAGGGCACGGTTCACGATGGGCTGAAGTACCAATTCGAGGGAGATGGAAGACTGGTCGGATATAGCTGATATTCTAAAAGTAGTTAATTAAAAACAAAATAAATTACCCTAATTCTAGACTCAAATTATACTCTAGACTCCTAAACTACACTAAACTATTAACTGCCAAGTGGACCGATCAATTGTAGAATAGAATTAAGCAAGTCCGGATTATCGAACCCACAGGAGTCTCTAATTGCTAAGACTACTAATTCATACTCAATTACACACTATGTATATTTTAAAGGGCGGGTTTTTACTAATAATTCTAAATTACCGATTTAACTAAAACTGCTAAAATGAAATGACCAAACTATGAACTTCTAGGGACTTATTAGAATTTTTATCAAGAGATACTGATCTGGTTACCTAGGTTAGATTTTAGACTACTAAATAATAATTATTCTGGTTGAATATTTTACCGAGATCTTAGCATATCAAAGGTTAGGTTTATTAAACAGGACCCCCGACCCTTCTCAGGAAGACACCTACAAGAACCTATCCTTTTTATTCGTTTACCGGTCCTAAAGATTCTTCTTCAATTAACTATTCAAATTAGTAAAGTGTATAATTATTAATTATCTCTCAATAATTGACCTAGACCAACTACAATTTTCTAGTTTAGATTAACTGATGCAATTATGGCAAGGAAATTAGACTCGGGAATTTCTCAAAATCCTAACCTAACAATTTACCACATTAATTCAGCCAACTAATTGCAATTTCTCAATTAACAAGTTAGGTATAATGACAAGTTTGATTTAATAGTTAATTTAATTGTTTCCCCGGTTTTATTGGCCAATTTTACCGACAACTTCACGAATTCCTAAGAACACGAAAAGTAACATAAACCTATTACATGAAAGACATCCACCAAAGTTTATGCAAAACAACCAAACAACCATCAAACAAACAAAATCATGCAGATACCCTAAACTAGATCATTAAAGTTGTAACCTTTACCAATTAGATATTCAAACCATGACTTAAATCAAAGCAAATCAAAGTTTCATAATTTCATAATCCAAAACCTAGGTAACCAAAGAAAATCTAGCCTGACAACATGTTTAAAACATAACTAAAACAAAGTTGATAACGATTTAGCATGATTGATCAAAACAAAGAAATCAAAGAGGAGATTGGTATGATAAACTGTGACAAGCTCCTGCCTTGAACTCTCGTGATCACCACCACAATTCATGCGGCTTAGATATGCTTCGTGTGGCTTCAAATCTCCAGAAAATAGCTCCAAATCTGTCCTAGTTCGTCCAAAGGTGCCCAAGATGTGTTTAACAATGATAATAAGTCTTTTTAAAACAACCAAGTCCCAAAACAACTCTGATTTCTAAACTTTCTGGATAAACACCTCTCTCGCGGGCCGCGAGAGAGTATGGGTAGCCAAGTCGCGCCCTGCGACCGAGTTTGGAATCCGGAGACAACTATCACTCTCTCGCGCCCCACGATAGAGTTAATGTGTGCCGGTAGCTCGTTTTCTCGTTTTCGATCCACTCACGTCCCGGCTCAGTTCTTTTCACCATTTTCGCTCGTTTTCCCATCCTTCCAACCGTTTTAACGAACCAAGACCTGCAAAACGTGTTTGGATTAAATGTAGATAAATTCTTGACAAATTGAAACGAAAACGCTCTAAAAATATACAAACTCTACAAGATAAATAGATGTATTATTCAATACATCAAATATCCCCACACTTGCTCTTTTTTCGCCCTCGAAAAAGAGTTACGCATAAATGGAATCATAACCAAACAATTACTCGATTTCAAAAATACCATCATTTTCATTAGGGAACAAGATTCATGTTAACCGCGATTGCAAGTATTGGATCCACTTAAACTCAAAATTCGGCTCAAACCTCTTATCATGTAAAGTTAATTTAAGTGCGGTCAATCCACCTAGGGTCTCACACTAGAGTCCACAGTATCCCTAATCCCACCTCAAGCTTATGAAACACAAGGAACGAATTGTTTAAACCCTTTCCTAACCGTTTTATACCAAAATATAAAGAATTTAGAATCAAGCATTTTTTTGTCTCTTGTTTTTTCATTTGAGCATTTTGATTTCGTTTTGCATATCTAACCTAGAGGCTGTCTCAACCAGAGTCACCATTCCCGAGAGCGACAACGTGGGCTTTGATACTTAAAATTTCAACTAATCCTAGAGGTATTCTCGATCAGAGTCACCATCCCCAAGGGAGATTCCATAAGCCTCATCTACCTTTCAATCAAGCTCGTTTTCTAATTTTTTTCTTCTTTTTTCTTCTTTTTACATGATTAAAAATATTAAATATTTTAGCTTATAACGGCATTCCTTATACTATTTTTGACGGTTTCAGTTTCCCATTTCTCCTAGATGAGTACCCACTAGTAGACTGACTATTAAGGTGTATTAAGCTCAAACAAAGTAAGAACCGAATCGAGCCTACTCGCACATCCCAAATTAGACATAAACTCACCCCTTTTTATTCTCATATTATTATTATATGAAACCGAATAAAAGTTAAATTTTTCTATCATTTTCCGTTTAATTTTCATGCAAACTTCTTTTTCAAAAGATATTTTCGGATTTTTTTTAATACTACTCTAATATCCCATCCCCACACTTAAAGTTTTGTATTGTCCCCAATGCAAGGACGAGACAAATACTACTAAAAATAAAATAAAAACAAGCAAACCAAATAAGAAGAAAAATAAAAATACAGAAAAGGAAGCGACTTAGCTGGTAGTGCAAGCCTGTCGATGTGCAAAGCAAACCACTCGTGCTCTCCAAACCGAACGCGCTTAATGTGCCACTCTCAACGGTCTCATGCGAACGGAACAACATATAACATCAACCTAGCATCACGCACTTACAAAACATAATAATAATAATAATAATAATAATAATAATAATAATAATAATAATAATAATAATAATAATAATAATAATAATAATAATAATAATAATAATAATAATACCAAATAAATCAATAGTTTTGCAAGATTGTTCATCAACACATACCCAACCAACCAACCAACCCTAAAATAAATTGTTTAAAAGTACAAACCATAATAACTGAAAATAGCAGAAAAGAAAAAATAAAGGTAAAGATCTTCGGCTGCTTCAATCATCCTCTTCAGATTCTTCGGACGCCTCAAATACCTGGTATGGCTGCACGTCCTCCATCTCTGCAAACTGGCTAGAACCTGCCTGACCGCCTGGCTGCTGAAAGTAAGACGGGACTCCCATATTTAGATTCTGCATCATGTAGCGCATCCCATCCTCTAACCTCCTCTGGCTAGCCTCGTGCATTCGTCTACTCTCTAACATGGTTTGGCGCACCCCGCCAAACTGCTGGTCCACATAACCTCTCAATCCCCGAACCCAGTCTCTATCCTGTCATAAAGTGAATCTAAGGTCAGTGGGTCCGAGCGAGGCTCCCGAAGAGGGTACTGCCATCCTTGCAGTTCCTGACGGGTGACTGGCCGCTGGTATCAAGTAGGGATGCCTGCCTGCATAGAAGATGCAGCTTCGAATTCGGGAGGCGGTTGCACTTGAGGTCCTTGGCGGGCTGGTATCCAGCTAATAGGCTCTTGGGTGGTAAGAATTCCGGCAGCCTGGAGATCTCTGATGCTCATGACACAGGGGGCGGGGCCTTCTCTCATCCTGTCCTGGGGGTATCTGTCGAACACCCCTAGGCTCTCAGCCAAACATAAAATCAAGGTCCCGCAATAAACCCTTGCCCCGGGCCCCCTCCACAGTCTCTTCATTGACCAAGCAAATATTGTGGCCAGGTTTTCCGGCCATCCCTCTACCATGCACATCAGACAAAATAAACTCACCTGGTTGACCTTATTTTCCCCTTGTCCCCTCCCAACCAACGTAGCAGCAGGAATCTTATGAAGAACGGTGAATGGGATCAGTGATATCGCTCGTCACCATGTTGTTTGAGTACGGGGCAGAAGAGATGGTGCCCAAAAATCTGGCAAGTTCATCTGTCTGTACACTATGGGGGTACCTTCTTTTTAAGACACCCTGCAAGCTCGTGGCGAAGTCCGGTGGCTGAACCTCCTCATTTGAATACATTTGTGTCGCCACCGCAAACTGTGGAATTGTCATTTCAAATACTTGCCTCCCCAAGGCAAAAGAAACCGCGTCATTTCGTTGAACTTCCCTTGTTGGTATTCGAAAGTGGAGTGGAACTCGTAAGTGATTTCCTTGTATTGTCTTGCTCCACAATCTAGCACCCTTCTGAACTTTTCCCCTAGTAGCTGCTCGATCAGACCCCTATGACCCAAGTTATCAATCAACCCCCAATCAATCCTCCTGTAAGGTAGTAACTCACAAGTGACCAAGTTTGAGAGCCTCTCCCACTCGTGGGAGTTTAAATCGAACTGCAAGAGCGGGCTGTCCACGATTCGCGTGCTTTGCCCATGGGGCACACCATCTCCCCGATACTTGATTCTGCGCCTACCGAAATAAGAGGGTTGTTGTGGCGCGTCTGCGGGGTCACCTCTCTGACGAGGTGTTGGTCCCCTTCTCTTTCTACCAGTCCTGCTTGAGCTACCTTCTCCTGACATCTGTATAAAGCACAAGTAAGACAAGCATGACCTTAGAAATAAAGCAACTGCATAAAACAAACGACCGTATAGCATTCATTTGCGGTCGTGGTTTGCAACTGAAAAACAATTTACTTCATGATTAGGATACATTTGAAGCGAGTGTAACATTATTGTTTGATAAAAACCGAATCTCGCCCGAATGGAGATTGAGTACGGGCGAGACCGAATCTTATATGCATGATCAATCAGATGTTACTAACTCCCCGAAACATATCCAAAACCAAACATATCCAAAACCAAACACTACCCCCCTCTCGGCACTTTGATTGTCCTCAATTAAACCGAGGTGCCGAGATACGAGCCCACATTGAGTGTATAATGAAAGATAAAACAGTTAGAATCATGGCAGAAGTAACGGTTGACTATCTAAAAAAATCAGATTTTCTTTTAAAAACAAAGTTAGCCAACCCTCATCCCCACACTCAATGTTGGACCACACCAAACCCGCTAAATACCCCCTGCATGTACATAATCTATCCACAAATCATAACCAGTACTACTATCAAAACTCAAGTGCAACCCAGTTGAACCCAAACCGCATTTAACCGAACCAAAAACTAGCACAATATCAAACGTCAAAATAACCGCAACAACGAGATATAGAATAAAGAATGGTAACATAAAAGTTGCGAAAAACCGTAACTTGTTGTAGATCTGTAAGATTAGTGCACAAAAATTGAAACTTTAAAGCACCGATGAAATGAGAGTAGAAGGGTGAAAACTGGGTGGAATCACGTAAAAATGAGTGTGGAATGATGTAGGGAAGAAAATGTGGGTGATTTTGGTGAATTTGGGTTGAAAAAGGCGGAGTTATGGTGAAAATGGGGTGAAAACCGTAGGGAAGGTGTTGAAGAAAGTGGTGAAAATGTGTGAGAAACTGGAGGCTAGGGTTTTTATGTGCAAATAAGGCATCTCGCGGACCGCGGAGAGACTGCTAAGTCTCTCGCGCCCCGCAAGGGAGTGATGATTCTGGGACTTATTTGCCTCTCGCGGGCTGCGACGAAGGAGGCTTGTGCCTCTCACGCCCCGCGAGAGGCCTGTTTTCACAGAAAGTTTCTTGTTTTTGTCAGGTTTTATGCCTTACAAAATTTTTTTGAATCTTAGAAACTATCATATTAGCTTGTTAGTTCTCGGAATCACACTCGTTCTACCAGATTGATCAAACGTACCTACTATTCCCTGTGCTCCATGACTGATGCGTGATGTGAACTGCAAAAACCCACTAAACCGACCCCAACCACATACACAAAATAAGAAACATGAATTAAATAAACATAAAATGCAACTAACTACCAAACTCTACAAACTCTACACTCGAGCCGAACCCCTACGCGGTCTGAGGCAGAACTTCGAGAGGAGTCTCCTCCGTCTTGGTGGGATCTAGCGGTCCTCCTAAATAATGTTTCAAGCGATGCCCATTGACCTTCCATGTCCTTCCGTCAGCTTCGTCTTTCAGCTCGATAGTTCCATACGGGAAAATCTCATTTACCACATACTGGCCGGACCATTTGGATTTCAGCTTGCCCGCAAACAGTTTCAATCGGGAATTATATAGAAGCACTTTGTCACCGATTTGAAACTCCTTCACATTCTTCAATCGTCGATCATGCAGCGCCTTCATTCTCTTTCAGAATCCATGACCGCTCATACGCCGCATCCTGAAGTGCCTCTAACTTGTGAATTTGAAAGAATCGTCGCTTGGCTGCTTCGGTGAGGTCCAAATTTACGGTCTTCAACGCCCACATTGCCCTATCCTCTAATTCGACCGGGAAATGGCAGGCCTTACCGTATACGATCATGAAGGGCGTGGTGCCTAGTGGTGTCTTATAGGCGGTGCGGAACGCCCATAAAGCATCGTGCAACTTGTTGGACCAGTCCTTTCGACTCTTACCTGCCGTCTTCTCTAGAATCCGCTTTACCCCCCTGTTCGCGTTCTCCACTTGACCGCTAGCCTGTGGATGATAAGCGGTGGAGAGGCGGTGAGTGACACCGTAGCGCGCCAATGCCTTTTCCATGACGGCATTGCAGAAGTGCATGCCACGGTCACTGATAATCGCTCGTGGGGTACCAAAATAGGTGAACAATTTCTTTAAGAATCTCACCAGCACTCGGGGATCATTTGTGGGTAAAGCTTGAGCTTCAACCCACTTGGAAACATAATCAATCGAGGATGTACCGGTTCCCGCTAGAGACGGGGAACCGTCCCATGAAGTCAATCCCCCAAACATCAAAGACTTCAAGAATCTGGATGGGATGTTGCAGCATCTCGTCCTTGGATGAGATGTTGCCGGTACGCTGGTAACGATCACACATCTTCATAAACTCTAGAGCGTCTTTCACAACTGATGGCCAATAAAAACCGCAATCAAAAACCTTCTGTGCGGTAACGTGCGGACCATGGTGACCTCCTGTCAGTCCCTCATGCACGTACCTCAATATTTCTGCCCCCTCTTCTTGACTCACGCAGCGCCTCAAAATTCGGTCTCCCCCTACCCGGAATAGAAATGGGTCGTCCCATATATAACGCTTGACATCGCGGAAGAATTTCTTCTTCTGCTGCGTGGCCATCCCCTTCAGTACCACTCCATTCGCCAGATAATTCGCGAAGTCGGAAAACCACGACATTCCCTCCTTTTTGGCTGTCACAAACTCTACTGACTCGTGGGGAAATCTATCACCGATCTCTTCTTCCCTAATTTCTTCTCTACTAGGATCCTCTAGTCGGGATAGATGGTCAGGAGCTACATTCTCCGCTCCTTTCTTATCTCTAATCTGGATGTCGAACTCGGAGAGCAGGAGAATCCATCGAATGAGACGATGCTTCGTGTCCTTCTTTTGGAAAAGGAAACGCAACGCCTCATGGTCCGTAAAGATGATGGTCTTGGACAGGACAAGGTAAGAACGGAATTTATCAAACGTGAATACCAGTGCTAAAAGCTCCTTCTCTGTAGTGGTGTAGTTCTCCTGTGCGTCATTGAGGGTTTTACTAGCATAGTAAATAGGGTGGAAATGTTTTTCCCGTCGCTGACCCAAAACGGCGCCCACAGCATAATCGCTCGCATCACACATGAGCTCGAAAGGCAAGCTCCAGTCGGGTGAGACATGGATAGGAGCACTCACTAGTTTCTCCTTAAGGATCGTGAAAGCTTTTAAGCAATCGTCATCGAAGACGAAGGGTACGTCTTTCTCGAGAAGTCGAGTCATGGGGCGGGTGATCTTTGAAAAATCTCGAATAAACCATCGGTAGAAGCCCGCATGACCCAGAAAGCTGCGGATGGACTTGACGCTAGTCGATGGGGGAAGTCTGCTGATAGTATCGATTTTCGCCCGAGCGACCTCTATCCCGGCTCGCGAAATCTTGTGCCCTATCACTATACCCTCTGTCACCATAAAGTGACATTTCTCCCAGTTGAGCATCAATCATGTCTCGACACACCGTTTCATCATCGCATCTAAGTGAGTAAGACATTGATCAAAGGTGTTTCCATAGACAGAGAAATTGTCCATGAAAACCTCCATGGAGGTTTCGATCATGTCCTGAAAGATGGCTACCATGCAGCGCTGGAAAGTAGCCGAAGCGTTACATAACCCGAATGGCATGCGGCGATACGCATAAGTACCATACGGGCATGTGAAGGTTGTCTTTTCTTGATCCGCGGGAGCAATCGGGATCTGAAAGTAACCTGAGAAGCCGTCAAGAAAGCAATAAATTTGCTATCCTGCAAGACGCTCCAGAATCTGATCGATGAACGGGAGCGGGAAGTGATCCTTGCGGGTGGCGTCATTTAATTTTCGATAGTCTATGCACACCCTCCAGCCCGTGACTGTTCGCGATGGGATAAGCTCCTTCTTTTCGTTCATGACCACTGTCATTCCCCCCTTTTTGGGAACGACCTGAGTGGGGCTTACCCCATGCGGAATCGGAGATAGGATAAATGAGACCAGCCTCCATCAGCTTAAGCACCTCTTTCTTTACAACTTCTTGCATATTCGGGTTCAGACGGCGTTATGGCTGCACTACTGGCTTAAAGACGTCCTCCATGAGTATCCTATGAGTACAGACGGTAGGGCTAATCCCCTTGATATCAGACAGTTTCCATGCGATGGCCTCCTTATTTGACTTCAGGACCTCGATTAAACGATCCTTCTCCGCCGTTGACAATTTCTAAGAAATAATCACGGGTAAGCTCGAATAGGAACGCGTATTCTAAATGAGACAAGAGAACCTTAAGCTCTACGGCTGATGGGGTCGACAATGGTGTGCTCTCAGTAGCGGCACTCACCTCACAAAAATCTAGAGTCTCGGGAATCTCGAAGACATCGTCCCCTATATCCTCACTATCACTCTCCTCGGGTACTAAACTCTCATTCACTAAGTCTGCTCCGCTAATATAGTCCAAACAATGATCAACGCACGAAATGAATGAGTTTAGGAAGTATACGGAGTGACAAGGGCCACTATCGATGTCGCCACCACTCGGGTGTTGCATCGACCTTGCGATCTCGAATGTGACGTTCTCGTCACCGATTCAAAGAGTCATTTTCCCATCATGAACATCTATGAGCGCTTTCGCGGTGCGAAAAAAATGGGCGACCTAAGATGATCGGAACCTTCTCATCGGCCTCCATATCGAGGATGACGAAGTCTACAGGAAAGACAAATTTATCAACTTTAACCAACAAATTCTCTACGGTTCCCCTCGGGTACTTAACCGACCTATCGGCTAGTGATAGAGACATGCGCATAGGGGTGAGCTCCCCTAAACCTAAATGCTCGTACAGTGAGAAAGGCATCAGATTTATGCTCGCCCCGAGATCAGCTAGAGCATGAGATGGAGCGATGGAGCCGCCGAATAGGCATGGAATCGTAAAGATACCCGGATCAGTCAAGTTCTCGGGCAGCTTGTTTAAAACCACGGCGGAACATCCTCCAGTCAATGGGACATTCGAAAGCTCCCCCAGCCTATCTTTACGTTTTAAAAGATCTTTTAAAAACTTAGCATATTTAGGCATATGCTGGAGGGCCTCGATAAACGGGTGATTGATTTTCAACTGAGTGAACATGTCAAGGAAATTCTCGTATTCCTTGGCATATTTCTGCTGCTTCAGACGTGCTGGGTAGGGTAGGCGTGAAGTGTCTACGATCGATGATGGCCTAACCTCTACCGGTTTCTCTCCCCCCTACTCTCAATGGAAGGTCCACTGGCTGGTGCGGTACTTGCTGGGTCTAACATGGTGTGCACCCTGGGTGGAGCCTCCATCTCGATTTCTTCATCTACCTCTTCATCTCGCTCCTCTACCTCTACACCCTCTCTGCCTACATCCTTCAGAGTCCTACCACTACGAGTAGTAATCGCTTTCGCGTGTTGGTTCGCGGGGTTGGGTTGAGTATTACCCGCAAACTGGACGTGTGGCTGCTCTTGCAGCTGCTTAGCGATACTACCAACTGACCTCTGCAGATCTAAGAGTGCAGACTGTTGATTTTTCAAGAGCAGATCATGTTCCGCGAGAGTTTTCTAAGTAGCCTGATCTTTGACAACTAGTTGGGATAATAGCTTCGATCCTATCTAGACTACCTCCTGACCCTCCACTCGTAGTCTGACCCACCTAATTTGAACTCCCTCCACTATTGTAATGACCCTGCCCCCTGTTCTGATAAGAGCCTGATTGGAAGCCAGGGGGGTTACCGGAAGATCGATAATTATTATTATTACGCCAGTTTTGATAATAATTGGAAGTATTATTATTGAAAGGATTCGTAGGACCGCGGTTCTAAGCAGTGATAAACTCAACCTGCTCAACAGTGAGCGTGGGACACTCTAGCGTGTCATGACCCCCTCTACACACCTCACACCTGTCTACCTTTTTCTTCAGCTCGTGTATCTCCTTCGTGACCTTTCTCTTGAAGCTATGTAGAGCAGCAGCTACCGTAGTTTCCAAGCTTACTTGGTGTAACCCCCGGTTAACCAGAAGTGTACGTGAAACAGGAATTGAATTCTTGCCGGCAGTGCTGTAATCGACATCAGAATGGGCAAAGCTCTCGAAAAGGTCATTGCGCTCAGCTACTGTTTTCTTTCCCATCAGGTGGCCACCAGGAGAGGTGTCGGATCGAGCACGGGTCTTGGGGGTGAGACCGTTGTAGAATTTCTCTATAAGTGCCCAGTCTGATAGACCATGTTGGGAGCAACGGGATACTAAAGTTTGGAACTGCTCCCAAGTTAGATGGTAGGGCTCGTCAAGCTCCATTCGGAATGAATGGATCTGATCGCGAAGGCGAGATGCTTTGGCAGGTGGGAAGTATTTCTTAAGGAAAGCATCCCGTAAAGAGGCCCAAGTGGAAAAGTGCCGGGTGGTTGGGAGTCAAGCTAGATGGCGGCCCGACCTCCGAGAGAGAACGGAAAGACTTGGAGAAAACGGGCATCATGACCCGTGCCCTCCATATTGAATGTATGACATAGACGGTAAGGCGGTCGATATGTGCGGGCGCATCCACATCATCACGACCGTGGAATTGGCAAGAGTTCGTGATGGCGGTCATGATGTAGGAAGGGATTTGCCAGGCTCGGTCATTGTTCATGGGGGTAAGGTAATGGGCGAGTTAGCACCGGTGAAACCGGTGGTGGCTTGTTGGTATACAGTCTGATTGTTATTATCGGCCATGTGGAAGTTGGGTGGTGGCTGTGGTGGGGTTACGTTTCAATGGACTACACGTGGTGATGGAGAGTCGGGTGATGAAGGTTTAGGGGTAAAATCGAAATCGGGTGGTACGAAGGAATGGGATGAACTTGAAAAGGTTGAGGAAGAAACATTTACCTATGGTGCGGGGGAGAATGGCGTGTCCGTCGGCGGCTTATGCGGAGGTCCTTGCGAGCGCATGTGAGGCATCCACCCGGAAACACGACAAACACGAGAAGTTAGCATAAATGATTCAATTATAATAGAAAAAAATAAATATTAAATAATTAAATATCTTAGACTCCTACTACACAAACGAATACAAAATAAACACAAGTGTAAAAGAAAAGCCTAAATCGAGTAATCAACGCAATTGCCAATGAGAGAGTCCCCGATAACGGCGCCAAAAACTTGATGTTCTAAAAGTAGTTAATTAAAAACAAAACAAATCACCCTAATTCTAGACTCAAATTATACTCTTGACTCCTAAACTACACTAAACTACTAACCTACAAGTGGATCGATCAATTTTAGAATAGTATTAAGCGAGTCCGGATTATCGAACCACAGGATATTCTAATTGCTAAGACTACTAATTCAGACTCAATTACACACTATGTATATTTTAAAGGGCGGGTTTTTACTAATAATTCTAAACTACCAATTTAACTAAAACTGCTAAAGTGAAATGACCAAACTATGAACTTCTAGGGACTTATTAGAATTTTTATCAAAAGATACTGACCTGGTTACCTAGGTTAGATTTTTAGACTACTACTCCTTCAATTTAACAATAATTAATCTGGTTGAATATTTTACCGGGATCTTAGCATATCAAAGGTTAGGTTTATTAAACAGTGTCACACCCCGACCCGCAGCGGAAAAGGTGATCGGGGCATAATTGGGTTATCATCAAAGCTCATGACAATTATTATATGTTTCATATTCATTAATACAATTTAATGGAAATTTACAATAAATGATACAACATGTTCTAACTATCAGTCTAAGCTTCTTGGTTCTCTTCTAAGGCATATCCTATGTTTTCCTTGCTTCAACCTGTCCACCTGTATCATGTGTAAAAAGGTTTTTGGATCAACATAATGTTGGCGAGTGAATCCTATGGAAAAACATTTGAACAAGTTTATCCAATTGATTATAAATAATGTGCATACCACATATGAGTAAATGTAGATGTAAATTTATTCACACAACACATAATATTGAATATTGAACATACAAACACCAAATGATTGTTTTGAGGCACGCGTTGTTCGACTCGTCTCCCACGAGGAACTGATGGGCCTAATGAATGAGTTTTGAGGCACGCGTTGTTCTTACGAACTGATGGGCCTAATGTATGAGTTTTGAGGCACGCGTTGTTCTCGTCTCCCACGAGGAACTGATGGGCCCAATATATGAGTTTTGAGGAACGCGTTGTTCTCGTCTCCCACGAGGAACTGATGGGCCTAATAATTGAGTTTTAAGGCACGCGTTGTTCTCGTCTCCCACGAAGAACTGATGGGCCTAAATAATTTGCATACAACTTTGACAATATGTAATACATCACAACCAATAATAGTTACATTCTAGTTTAGTTCATATAAAGGGTTCGGTTCGGGTGACGTTGGGTGACGGCGAAGATTTGCCCATCACGTTTTCTCTTAGAAGTAGGTGGTGTAAAGGGTTCGGTTCGGGTGTGGTTTGAGGTTTCGGTTGATGCTTTATCCTTCTTCTTCTCCTCTTTGAAATCTTTGTTCCGGATTCGGTTCTCGGTGAGCGCGGTTGCTAGCTCCATTGCTGCTTCCAAAGTTGCAGGCGAGGTACTTATTACAGGGTCTTGAATCTTTGATGGAAGACCACGAATGTAGTGCTCGATCAAACGATAGAGGGGAGTAAACAAATTGGGAACCATTTGATTTAATTCAAGGAATCTCTTGTTGTATGTGGTGTGGTCGCCTTCCTTTTGTTTCAAAGCATGGAACTCATCTTCCAATTTCTTGATTTCACTTCTTGGGCAAAACCGTCTTGTCATGATTCCCTTCAGCTCTTCCCAAGTCAAGGTCATAGTTTCTTCAACACCTCGTTTGGTCTTCTCTGTATTCCACCATGTGAGTGTTGTTCCAAGTAAACGACCGGTAGCATAACGCACTTTGCGATCATCGGGGCAATCGCAATTTAGAAAAGTGTTCTCCATTTCTTCGAACCAGTGGAGGAGAGCGGTGAACACCTTCAGTACCTTCGTATTTTGGAGGATCGCAGGATTTGAAATGTTTGTAGGTGCATTTAGTGACTGAAGGATTGATAGTGTTGTGATCTTCTTGTTGGGTTGGGTTAACGGAATTAGCGGTAAGGGCTTGTTGAACTTGTACTACGATGTTTGGTATTATGGTCGCCATTTGCTGAGCGATTTGGGTAGCCATGCGTTCACGGGCTTTTCCTACTCTCATTTTCCTACGAGCGAGGCTAGAAGACATCTACAAGGAATACATGTCAAGAGTATGAGTTGGATGCCTTTGGGATCGTGGGTCGAGTTTGGGAATGAACGTTCATAAAATAAATATAGAAAAATAAATCTACTACATCCATAGGATGTCTTGGGTTTTGCTTGCTGTTAGGCCCTTCATGCCACCATACTTTACCTGTGTAATCATGTGGGCCCCCATGAATACCGGTTTTTCATATGGTTCGCACGGTTTCTGCCTGGTTGCGTACACAAAAACCCGGAGAAAATCGAGAAATATGTATACAACGTGTGATGTTCGGAATGTGTCCAGGCATGGACACGGTGACATCTCAAAGTGAGGTTAGTTCGAACGACGTTTGGTGTGGCATGCTTTGGCCTAATAGGTCCGTCGTACTCTCATCGTTAGTCCCCAGGTAGGCAAACTGGTCCGTTATTTTGGATTTATACGAATGCCAACCTAGACAGGACGTCCCGACTACCGGTACTTGTACCCTTCCGGTTACTACATGCCCGTCGCAGAACTTACTTTGATGGGATTTGAAAATTGCAACAAAATCCTTGAATAATGAGAGTATGAAAATGAATTGAATATATGAACATTGATATATGTATAACGAATATGTATATAGGCATGTATGTTTGACTGTAATATGAAACAAATAAATATCACAAGTTTGTATGTAACCACCTAATCAATTAAAATTTAGGCAGACTATAGTATAGGCTCTAAGGGTCTAATAACCTATCCTATATCCCTATAGTCATGGCTCTGATACCAATCTGTCACACCCCGACCCACAGCGGAAAAGGTGATCGGGGCATAATTGGGTTATCATCAAAGCTCATGACATTTATTATATGTTTCATATTCATTAATACAATTTAATGGAAATTTACAATAAATGATGCAACATGTTCTAACTATCAGTCTAAGCTTCTTGGTTCTCTTCTAAGGCATATCCTATGTTTTCCTTGCTTCAACCTGTCCACCTGTATCATGTGTAAAAAGGTTTTTGGATCAACATAATGTTGGCGAGTGAATCCTATGGAAAAACATTTGAACAAGTTTATCCAATTGATTATAAATAATGTGCATACCACATATGAGTAAATGTAGATGTAAATTTATTCACACAACACATAATATTGAATATTGAACATACAAACACCAAATGATTGTTTTGAGGCACGCGTTGTTCGACTCGTCTCCCACGAGGAACTGATGGGCCTAATGAATGAGTTTTGAGGCACGCGTTGTTCTTACGAACTGATGGGCCTAATGTATGAGTTTTGAGGCACGCGTTGTTCTCGTCTCCCACGAAGAACTGATGGGCCTAAATAATTTGCATACAACTTTGACAATATGTAATACATCACAACCAATAATAGTTACATTCTAGTTTAGTTCATATAATGGTATAGCACAAATTTGCATAAGAGAATTAGTTTAAACGACACATGATACACCCCAAAACGTGAATAAAAAGGGGGAGTTTGTAAGAATTCACTCACATTGGGTGCGTTCGGTTGATGACGTTGAATGCTCGCGAAGTGGTTTTAACCACGAGTGAGATTAAACCTAGATAAATCGCATTACGGTTTGGTAAGTAAACGGGTTTTATTAGTAGGATTGTTGGGTGTATTTTTGTGAGTTTGAGGCTATTTTCTAACCTTAAAAATGTTATTTTTAAGTATTTTTAATTGATTTTTTAAATAAAATAATTAAATAAAAATAATAAAAAAATATTTTATTTTTGCTACAGTAGACTTTTGACCGTTGACTTTGACTAACGTTGACCGGTTCGAAGGCATATTATTGTGCGCTGGGTGAGGCTCGAACCCGAGACCTCCCGTACGCGTGCACGCAGCTCTACCAACTGAGCTACGTGTCTAACCCGTTATATATCCGATTTTAATATATATATATATTAATTAGATTTTAAACAGAATTCCTTTAATTTTAAAAACGAATTAATCTAGCGAACCGTTGCGCTCCACAGGTCTCGAACCCGGGACCTGTGGGTTAGCGGACACACACTCCACCGCTGGACTGTGTGTCTCACTTGGTTATAAACTCAGTTATCAATATATTTAACATATACTTCAATCAACCCGGTTCAGTTTGCTGAAAAAAAGAATTTTTATCAAGGCGGCGTGTGAGGGACAATACTCGAACTCGTGACCTTAGCGTTAAAAGTGCACACAGTCCACCGCTGGACTGTGTGTCTAACCCGGTAATTATCTTGATTTTAATTATACTTAACCATTACCGTAACGTCGTCTTCTTCACTGGTTTTCACCGGAAGTGACGACTGACGGATTCGAATGTTGATTCAAGTTTCTTTAGTGTTTTATGATCAATTACAGTCGAGATAGAAGTAAAAAGGAAAGGAATTAGGCGTGAGAAGTACCGGCTGTTTCTCCTCTGTTTTCCGGCAGAACTCCGGTGGCAGCAAGTTCTTCCGGCGACGAGTCTCTTGCAGCAGAGAGTCTTCCGAAAGGTTACAAAGGTTGTGGGTGACTTCGGTAAAAGTTTAGGGGGTTCAGTAAGCTCAGAGATTACTGATACGGTTTTCCGGCGAAGTAATAAAAATTTCCGGCGAGTGAGTTTTCGCCGAGAAAAGGTGCGATTTGAGTGTGAAAGGTTTCTGGCGAGTTGAGGGTGTATTTATAGGGTAGTATTGAGATGAATGGGGTCTGAATTCGGTCTAAATTCGAAGTCAGCCGTTCTCCGGCGGTTACAGCTGATGTCGCGGGTTCATATGTCGGTTATAACCGTCGTAATAGTTAAGTCATCGGTTGAATTGAGCGTAAACGTAATTAAACGGCGAAGTCGTCGGGATTTCCGACGACTACTAATTTGGGCGCAATTTACTGATTTTAACTTTGAAACTTGAATATTTGAATTAAATGTTTCCTTGTGTTAACAGAAAAACAAGTGGCGGAGCGGTTGTTTGGCTGAGTGATAGTTGTTTGGTTGAACCGGATACAGACCCGAGTTCGAAACCCGGCATGGGTAAAACATTTTTATTTTGTTATTTTTATCAGTTTTTCAAAAACTAAATATATATCCCCGCATAATAATTGATTACGGATCGTTTAAAATTATTTTGGGCATTTAATTCGCAACGAAAAATTTGACTGACTGTTCGGTTGATAAACGGAGCGGGTTTGGTAAATCCGTTTTTTACGGATGTTACAGTATCCCCTGCTTTTTAGAAATTTCGTCCCGAAATTTAAATAGGGATATAATTGACTAAAAGAATGATGGTGTTTAGTTTGACAGTTACATACTTAGAAGAAATAAGGGTTTGGGTTTTTTGTTTGAGGCGGTAACGTTCCTTGTAAAGGTTAAGTATCCTAATACAGGAATCGCTTTTTGTTGCCTACTGTATAAGTATTGTTAAGCAGGAATGATTCGCTAAAATGATATCATGCATAAAAGTTTGAATATGCTTAGGGTTATATCCTAAGGCAGAAATTCTACAATCTACACAAATAAACACAACAACTAACAATTGTATCCACATTCTGATAGCATATATGTTTGAATGGTGATGGTTCCTCTCTCGTTTGTTATGATGGAGAGGTTAGTTTATGTAGAAATGGAACACAATCCAAATTTTTTTTTAAATAGTGAGATGATGTAATTGTAACACAAATTTCAACCAAGGCAATACTAAATCCTACATGGAACTTCTCATAACCACCTGATAACGCCTCTGATCCTTTGGCAAGAATACTTATATATAGGAAGTACCAGCGGCGTATCCACCATATTCTTGTCAAATTTTCATTGGTTTTATCAGTGAATTATGATTAGTCCTATAACTCTACAACCAATACAACAAACATAAAAATACTGAAATGAAATATATCTGTGCGATCAAGGCTCAATCAAACGGAGCCGATCGTATTGTATGTACTGAAAATGAAATTGTCTCTGTGCTCAAGGCTCAATCAAACGGAGCCGAGCTTATTGCATGTATTGAAAATGAAATTGTCTGTGTGCTCAAGGCTCAATCAAACGGAGCCGAGCTTATTGCATGTATTGAGAATGAATAACTTAATCACACAAACAACCTATGCATGGAACCTCTCATAACCGCCTGATAATGCCTCCGATCATTTGACAAGAATACTTATATATAGGAAGTACCAGCGGCGTATCCACCATATTCTTGTCAAATTCTCATTGACTTTATCCGCAAGTTATGATTAGTTCTATGCGACTCTACAACATAAACAAACACAACAACCAGCGCTTGAGTCTTAATTCTGATAGTATCCGTGTTTGACAAAACCTCTCTCGTTTAATATGATGGAGAGGTTAGTCTATGTAGAAGTGAGGCACAACTCAACTTCTTTAAATGATGAAACTGAGATATGTCGTGAAGTATGATGATATGAATATTAAATCAATGAGTATAAAACAAACTGAACTAGTAATTTGCATTAAAAATTCTTGGATAAAATTCCAATTGGGATACGTGAAAATTGAGATAACATAAAGAAAAACATAAAAAACTGAGTGGTTGGAGTTGAATCTTGATTCTTGGTAAGAGAAGACTAGTTAAGTGGTTGGTTTGGTCGTTAACATCTTCAACAGGATTGGCGTTGATGTTATAAACTCTTCCTCTTGTGCGTGGAGCTGGATTTGCTTGTTTGCTTGGTTAACTGGGTTTAGTTACTGGGGATGTTAAACTTTCTAAATGGGGTAGGGTGCACAATTGGACAAGCTCGGTTAACTGGGAACATATGGGTACATGGGGTATTGAGGTTGTTGATATGTTTGGATCATGGGTTGGGTAGGGGTTGAGGTTTGGTTTTGAGCGGTGCGGCAAACTTTGCTCAAATGACCGTAGCGTCCACAATTCGCACATAGTCGACAGGGTAAGGTAGATGGATGGTGATAGAAACAGGTGTTGCATTGAGGGTGAGGTCCAATGTAAGGTTTCTTGTTTGGGTAAGTTGAGTTGGGTGCTACTTGAGCGTTTGGGATGGTTTGAGGGGGTACAACTTGTGAAGCTGGTTGGTTACGTTGGGTGACGGCGAAGATTTGCCCATCACGTTTTCTCTTAGAAGTAGGTGGTGTAAAGGGTTCGGTTCGGGTGTGGTTTGAGGTTTCGGTTGATGCTTTATCCTTCTTCTTCTCCTCTTTGAAATCTTTGTTCCGGATTCGGTTCTCGGTGAGCGCGGTTGCTAGCTCCATTGCTGCTTCCAAAGTTGCAGGCGAGGTACTTATTACAGGGTCTTGAATCTTTGATGGAAGACCACGAATGTAGTGCTCGATCAAACGATAGAGGGGAGTAAACAAATTGGGAACCATTTGATTTAATTCAAGGAATCTCTTGTTGTATGTGGTGTGGTCGCCTTCCTTTTGTTTCAAAGCATGGAACTCATCTTCCAATTTCTTGATTTCACTTCTTGGGCAAAACCGTCTTGTCATGATTCCCTTCAGCTCTTCCCAAGTCAAGGTCATAGTTTCTTCAACACCTCGTTTGGTCTTCTCTGTATTCCACCATGTGAGTGTTGTTCCAAGTAAACGACCGGTAGCATAACGCACTTTGCGATCATCGGGGCAATCGCAATTTAGAAAAGTGTTCTCCATTTCTTCGAACCAGTGGAGGAGAGCGGTGAACACCTTCAGTACCTTCGTATTTTGGAGGATCGCAGGATTTGAAATGTTTGTAGGTGCATTTAGTGACTGAAGGATTGATAGTGTTGTGATCTTCTTGTTGGGTTGGGTTAACGGAATTAGCGGTAAGGGCTTGTTGAACTTGTACTACGATGTTTGGTATTATGGTCGCCATTTGCTGAGCGATTTGGGTAGCCATGCGTTCACGGGCTTTTCCTACTCTCATTTTCCTACGAGCGAGGCTAGAAGACATCTACAAGGAATACATGTCAAGAGTATGAGTTGGATGCCTTTGGGATCGTGGGTCGAGTTTGGGAATGAACGTTCATAAAATAAATATAGAAAAATAAATCTACTACATCCATAGGATGTCTTGGGTTTTGCTTGCTGTTAGGCCCTTCATGCCACCATACTTTACCTGTGTAATCATGTGGGCCCCCATGAATACCGGTTTTTCATATGGTTCGCACGGTTTCTGCCTGGTTGCGTACACAAAAACCCGGAGAAAATCGAGAAATATGTATACAACGTGTGATGTTCGGAATGTGTCCAGGCATGGACACGGTGACATCTCAAAGTGAGGTTAGTTCGAACGACGTTTGGTGTGGCATGCTTTGGCCTAATAGGTCCGTCGTACTCTCATCGTTAGTCCCCAGGTAGGCAAACTGGTCCGTTATTTTGGATTTATACGAATGCCAACCTAGACAGGACGTCCCGACTACCGGTACTTGTACCCTTCCGGTTACTACATGCCCGTCGCAGAACTTACTTTGATGGGATTTGAAAATTGCAACAAAATCCTTGAATAATGAGAGTATGAAAATGAATTGAATATATGAACATTGATATATGTATAACGAATATGTATATAGGCATGTATGTTTGACTGTAATATGAAACAAATAAATATCACAAGTTTGTATGTAACCACCTAATCAATTAAAATTTAGGCAGACTATAGTATAGGCTCTAAGGGTCTAATAACCTATCCTATATCCCTATAGTCATGGCTCTGATACCAATCTGTCACACCCCGACCCGCAGCGGAAAAGGTGATCGGGGCATAATTGGGTTATCATCAAAGCTCATGACATTTATTATATGTTTCATATTCATTAATACAATTTAATGGAAATTTACAATAAATGATGCAACATGTTCTAACTATCAGTCTAAGCTTCTTGGTTCTCTTCTAAGGCATATCCTATGTTTTCCTTGCTTCAACCTGTCCACCTGTATCATGTGTAAAAAGGTTTTTGGATCAACATAATGTTGGCGAGTGAATCCTATGGAAAAACATTTGAACAAGTTTATCCAATTGATTATAAATAATGTGCATACCACATATGAGTAAATGTAGATGTAAATTTATTCACACAACACATAATATTGAATATTGAACATACAAACACCAAATGATTGTTTTGAGGCACGCGTTGTTCGACTCGTCTCCCACGAGGAACTGATGGGCCTAATGAATGAGTTTTGAGGCACGCGTTGTTCTTACGAACTGATGGGCCTAATGTATGAGTTTTGAGGCACGCGTTGTTCTCGTCTCCCACGAAGAACTGATGGGCCTAAATAATTTGCATACAACTTTGACAATATGTAATACATCACAACCAATAATAGTTACATTCTAGTTTAGTTCATATAATGGTATAGCACAAATTTGCATAAGAGAATTAGTTTAAACGACACATGATACACCCCAAAACGTGAATAAAAAGGGGGAGTTTGTAAGAATTCACTCACATTGGGTGCGTTCGGTTGATGACGTTGAATGCTCGCGAAGTGGTTTTAACCACGAGTGAGATTAAACCTAGATAAATCGCATTACGGTTTGGTAAGTAAACGGGTTTTATTAGTAGGATTGTTGGGTGTATTTTTGTGAGTTTGAGGCTATTTTCTAACCTTAAAAATGTTATTTTTAAGTATTTTTAATTGATTTTTTAAATAAAATAATTAAATAAAAATAATAAAAAAATATTTTATTTTTGCTACAGTAGACTTTTGACCGTTGACTTTGACTAACGTTGACCGGTTCGAAGGCATATTATTGTGCGCTGGGTGAGGCTCGAACCCGAGACCTCCCGTACGCGTGCACGCAGCTCTACCAACTGAGCTACGTGTCTAACCCGTTATATATCCGATTTTAATTATATATATATATTAATTAGATTTTAAACAGAATTCCTTTAATTTTAAAAACGAATTAATCTAGCGAACCGTTGCGCTCCACAGGTCTCGAACCCGGGACCTGTGGGTTAGCGGACACACACTCCACCGCTGGACTGTGTGTCTCACTTGGTTATAAACTCAGTTATCAATATATTTAACATATACTTCAATCAACCCGGTTCAGTTTGCTGAAAAAAAGAATTTTTATCAAGGCGGCGTGTGAGGGACAATACTCGAACTCGTGACCTTAGCGTTAAAAGTGCACACAGTCCACCGCTGGACTGTGTGTCTAACCGGTAATTATCTTGATTTTAATTATACTTAACCATTACCGTAACGTCGTCTTCTTCACTGGTTTTCACCGGAAGTGACGACTGACGGATTCGAATGTTGATTCAAGTTTCTTTAGTGTTTTATGATCAATTACAGTCGAGATAGAAGTAAAAAGGAAAGGAATTAGGCGTGAGAAGTACCGGCTGTTTCTCCTCTGTTTTCCGGCAGAACTCCGGTGGCAGCAAGTTCTTCCGGCGACGAGTCTCTTGCAGCAGAGAGTCTTCCGAAAGGTTACAAAGGTTGTGGGTGACTTCGGTAAAAGTTTAGGGGGTTCAGTAAGCTCAGAGATTACTGATACGGTTTTCCGGCGAAGTAATAAAAATTTCCGGCGAGTGAGTTTTCGCCGAGAAAAGGTGCGATTTGAGTGTGAAAGGTTTCTGGCGAGTTGAGGGTGTATTTATAGGGTAGTATTGAGATGAATGGGGTCTGAATTCGGTCTAAATTCGAAGTCAGCCGTTCTCCGGCGGTTACAGCTGATGTCGCGGGTTCATATGTCGGTTATAACCGTCGTAATAGTTAAGTCATCGGTTGAATTGAGCGTAAACGTAATTAAACGGCGAAGTCGTCGGGATTTCCGACGACTGCTAATTTGGGCGCAATTTACTGATTTTAACTTTGAAACTTGAATATTTGAATTAAATGTTTCCTTGTGTTAACAGAAAAACAAAGTGGCGGAGCGGTTGTTTGGCTGAGTGATAGTTGTTTGGTTGAACCGGATACAGACCCGAGTTCGAAACCCGGCATGGGTAAAACATTTTTATTTTGTTATTTTTATCAGTTTTTCAAAAACTAAATATATATCCCGCATAATAATTGATTACGGATCGTTTAAAATTATTTTGGGCATTTAATTCGCAACGAAAAATTTGACTGACTGTTCGGTTGATAAACGGAGCGGGTTTGGTAAATCCGTTTTTGACGGATGTTACAAACAGGACCCCCGACCCTTCTAAGGAAGACACCTACAAGAACCTATCATTTTTATTCGTTTACCGGTCCTAAAGATCTTTTTCAATTATCTTTTCAAATTAGTAAATTATCTAATTATTAATTACCTCTCAATAATTAACCTAGACCAACTACGATTTTCTAGTTTAGATTAACTGATGCAATTATGACAAGGAAATTAGACTCGGGAATTTCTCAAAACCCTAACCTAACAATTTACCACATTAATTCAGCCAAGTAATTGCAATTTCTCATTAACAAGTTAGGTATAAGACAAGTTTGATTTAATAGTTAATTTAATTGTTTCCCCGGTTTTATTGGCCAATTTTACCGACAACTTCACGAATTCCTAAGAACACGAAAAGTAACATAAACCTATTACATGAAAGACATCCACCAAAGTTTATGCAAAACAACCAAACAACCATCAGACAAACAAAATCATGCAAATACCCTAAACTAGATCATTAAAGTTGTAACCTTTACCAATTAGATATTCAAACCATAACTTAAATCAAAGCAAATCAAAGTTTCATAATTTCATAATCCAAAACCTAGGTAACCAAAGAAAATCTAGTCTGACAACATGTCTAAAACATAACTAAAACAAAGTTGATAACAAGATAGCATGATTGATCAAAACAAAGAGATCAAAGAGGAGATTGGTATGATAAACCGTGACAAGCTATTGCCTTGAACTCCCGTGATCACCACCACAATTCCTGCAGCTTAGATCTGCTTCGTGTAGCTTCAAATCTCTTGAAAATAGCTCCAAATCTGCCCTAGTTCGTCCAAAGGTGCCCAAGATGTGTTTAACAATGATAATAAGTCTTTTTAAAACAACCAACTCCCAAACAACTCTGATTTCGAAAATTTCTAGATAAACACCTCTCTCGCGGGCCGCGAGAGAGTATGGGTAGCCAAGTCGCGCCCTGCGACCGAGTTTGGAATCCGGAGATAACTATCACTCTCTCACGCCCCGCGAGAGAGTTAATGTGTGTCGGTCGCGCCCCGCGACCGGGTGGAAATCCCTGATTTGCGTTTCGTTTTCTCGTTTTCGATCCACTCACGTCCCGGCTCGGTTCTTTTCGCCATTTTCGCTCGTTTTTCACATCCTTCCAACCGTTTTCACGAACCAAGACCTGCAAAACGTGTTTCGATTAAAAGTAGATAAATTCTTGACAAATCGAAACGAAAACGTGCTAAAAATATACAAATTCTAGAAGTTAAATAGATGTATTATTCAATACATCAATAGTGATAGCAGTTTTGGTATCGATATTCAAGACCGAAGAGGGATGACGGGTACCGTTTTCTATTTGTCAAACAATATTGTTACGTGGTCTTCTCAAAAGCAACGTACCGTGGCACTATCCTCATGTGAAGCATTATGGCTGCTACAACCGCTACGTGCTAAGCCTTATGGCTGAGGAATCTCATTGGTGAAATTACTGGAAAGGAGCCTCAATGTCTGAAACTGTTGGTAGAAAACCCGCAATTGCACTAATGAAAAACACGGTTTTTCATGAACGTAGTAAGCACATCGATACTAAATACCACTTCATTCGTGAATGTGTGGATAGAGGCTTGATTATTGTGGAACATGTTAGTGGTAATCTGTAGAAAGCAGGCATACTTACTAAGTCAACGCCAAGACAAAAGTCTGCTGAGATGAAGAAACTGATTGGAGTATGGACCAGTGAAGAAATATGTCCACATCGGGGGGGAGAATGTTGCATGATGTGACATCTTGAAGAAGTCAGAGTTGACCGAGAAAGAAGGACCAACGTTAATATTTACGTTGGTAAAAGAAGATCCAATAATATCACACACTTAGTTTTATTTTGGGTATTTAATGCACCACCAGTAGGTTAATTATTGTCATGGGCAAGGTTCATTTAAGAAAAAAATTTAATGTGAGAAGGAAAAAAAAAAGAGTATAATGATAAAACATTAAATAATTTATAACTCCTCTAATTAATTATGTATCTCTTATTAATAAAAAAAACATTATATCATATACATTTCAAAATTTATCCTACATATATCTTATATTTATCGGAATTTACCCTACATACATGTAAAAATACCTTGCACATTTCAAAATTTATCCTACATATACTAAAATTTATCCTATAAATGTCGAAAATTGTCTTTCACCATAAATTATTTTATCTTGAAAAAGTATATTAAAAAATGAGTTACAAATTTAATTAATTAGCAAATTAATGAAAATTATAGATTTACCTATATGCCCTTTTTCATAATATTAAATACACACATTAAATAAAGTAAATGGAGAATTTCTATTAGATTAAAAGTTAATTTTTTTATTCTTAAAAAATTTTTATTCTCATTTAAACTCTCCACTTATTATCATTCCATTCGTCAAAAATAATCATTCTATTTACCTTTCAATTCTGCATGTAATTCCAGTTTGAAATCAATAAAGTGTGCCGATTAGTTATCAATTTCTTTCTGTTCTTGTGTTAAACCACCTCTGAGTACCAACACTTTGTTGCTACTTTCATGGTTCGAGTGCTCTATGTAAAGGCTATTTGTAGCTTATTATCTTATTGAATAAACGGTAGTTTTTCTTTCATACTGCAACATTTCGTACACTTTTATTCTTCATATTTGAGAGCTTTTTGTATTCACTTCAGCTAGTTCATTTCGTTTCCATTCGTGAGTTTTGAGTGATAGTTTTAAAGCTTGATAATCAACATGTTTTGTTTAACCATTTACAACTTTCATTGGTAAAACAATTCTATTAATCAAAAAGGATACAAGAAGAAACATGAAATAAAATTAAACACGATGCAAGAACAAACATGAAATAGAATTCTAGAGATTTTGATGAAACACTACTTTAGAATACAATCATGGTTGATGATGCTTCTTCAAATACAGACAAAGACTGTCACAATGGCTTTGGACGCCAAAAACAGAAAAGTAAGTTTGAACACTGCTAAGAAACAAACCCACAAGTCCAGCTAAAAGTGCAACAAATGCCCAAGGACTCTTGATATACTCATGTTTAAGTTGGCTAATCCATGTATTCCTCTTACTTTCATAATGCTTTTGAATTGCAGACCTTGCAGCTGAATAAGCAAAATTATTAGGCACCAGATATCTCCCTATTTCATTAAACAGTCCTGCAACTTCTTGGTCGCTCCCGAGTTGGTTGTCAAGAATCCCAGCTTTTCAAAGAACCTTAACGTCCTCAGCATGATCGATCAGCGAATCAAGAAGACATATATATGATGTCACCCATGACTCATTTGTATCATTAGAACACATTCATATGCTACCAAGTTTAACAACATAGGTTTTGTGGAGTCGTCCACAGTGATGGGAGGAAGTTCGATATTAGCAAAAAACCCGCACTTAGAAAACTTAATATGCGCTATAGACCTGGTTCGGCTCGGCTTGAAACGAATCCCTACTTCTTTAAGCTCGTTAACATTACGAAAAGTGTACCTGTCGTTCGGTAATGTTTCGCGAGGCTTATCCTTTGTAAGCCTAGTTTGCAAAAGTTCAAGAAGATGATTTATAGTATCTGGGACTGGACCACCCACCTGAGGTTCAACATATTTTATATAAATAAATAAATAAATTTGAGTCGGGAGTCTAAGTACACCCTTTCTATACTCTTGGTAGAAGAAAGGTCTACCCTCATCCCACCCTCCCAAGACACTACCAATAGTCTGCTAGGAGAAGAATTTGACTGAGTATGTTTGTTTTTTTACCTGAGGTTTAGGAAGCTTTGCCCCTGATACTCTGCATCTTTCAGCCTCTAGAATGTTGTCATCGATAAACCGTTTGATCTTCAAATCCCAAAATGTATTAGATACAAAGTTCATCACCTCAGTTAGAACTTGATACGGGATTTGATTCTCAAGCAAAAACATATCTTGTTGAATAAACATGATTTGGTGGCTTTTTAAGCCTAAAGTATCTGTTTCGTTGTTTAAGAAGATATGTTCAATGACAAACAGAATAAAACAACCATCTAGCAGCATCATTATTGTAAACTCATCATCTGAGAGATGATGAACATCATCTTCATAATATCCTTTCAACGTCCGAACCATTTTCGCAAGACTATGATACAGACTGCGAATCGACTCTTGGTTGCCTTCCAAAAGCTTGTTGGTATAGAGTGGTTTGAATCCCTCAACCGACTCCAGGTTTGGATTGCCATGATGGTATGGACCAAGAGACACAACTTTTGGGACATAATATTTCTCATGATCTATGTGTTCTTTCAGGATCATAGGAACTCTGTGGATTCGAGTTGTAGAAGAAGGTGGTGACTCGGTTTTCAGTATCGAATGAAACCAGTCTTCGTTACTACCCGACATTGGTGGATCTTTGGTATCTTTATGGTTAGATTTATACTTGGTGTGTATGCCGCTAATACTTATGATTCATAAGTACTTGGTTATGTGGTTGAATTCGAAGGTTATGAGCTATAACTAGTTTTTATAGATGAAGTAAGAATCATGCACAACAATACGTACTTATAATGTGTTATTAATGATTAAAGATATATCCTTAACTTGACCCATTACAATAAGCATGGAATAATGTCTGACAAAAAGAAAAAACAGCAGACATGAAGTTCTTTTGTAATTTATAAGTACTTACAAAGTGATTGCTTCATCTGGAGGCTACGGGACTTGTCACATGTATCTCGTGGTTGTCTATTTAATAACCAAATGTAATTAAAATCATCTTAAACTTCCTTCAAACTATAATATAAAAATCACTTGATTGTTCAATATTATTTCAGTGTTGTAAGACTTTTCATAAATGGTTAAAGTAAATATCAGAATGCCTATGAAACTTATTTATTACATAATGACTTTTCTTTTTCACATGCAACTGTTACTTATGATTTTGGAACTATTTAAATTAGGTAACTTAGTTTAAACATTTATAAAAGTTTTCACAACTAGAGATATAGTCTTACTCACTCACTTATAAACGGATTAATTAATTCAAGGTATTAAATCGATTCAGATGTTATTATCTCTCATAATTAAAACATATGAACCAAGTTAAAAATGCTTAAAATTGTAAATTTAATGAGGAATGATTAAAACACCCTCAAATCATTTTATTTTGAGCCCAGCTTATGGTTTGCGGGTCAACCTAAACCACACAAAAAGTTACTAGTTTACCTATTTACAGGCCCGTTCATTTTAACAGTGTTAAAAACATAATGGTTTAATTAATTAAAATAGTAGACCTAATGTCAAGGGATTAGTTTCGTGTGGCGTCCCCATCTGCTCGAGGACAAGTCAATCCCTCCCACTTCTTTGTGTGGTGTTGATGCACGAAATGTATGTAGCTAGTGGTCATTAGAGTGACCGAAGTCAACGACATTCCTCTGTCATTTTACTTGGCATTTCTGTTCCAAATGGCATGGTTTTGACTTAAACATCATTACAAACGACACTGACTTGATATTTGAAATGAACATGTCATTACTCATTAGGATATCATTTACAAACGACATTAGGGTCTTTAGAATGTCCATATCGTTTGATAAGGGCCATTGTCATTTGGACATAACACATGTCGTTTGGGGCAACCGAGTTTCAATATAAATACCCAGCTGCCGTCACTTAATAGAAAGCTAGAATAAGCATTTGTTAGACAAAGAAGGTTTGAGAGCATTTTATTTTAAATCATAACAAAACTCTGTCGGAATCAATATACGAGCGTTTAACATTGAATATCTAGTATTTAGTGATAATACTCTTGCTCAATTTGTGGTGTAACTTGGATTCCGCACTCGTTACACCATTCGAAACAAGAAATCCTTATATTCTAGATCCGTACTAGGACTTACAAGTGGTATGAGAGCGTTAGGCTCAATTTCTTGTTGAAAACCGAGTGATTTGTGAGGTTTTTGAGTGGTTTTGGAGAAATTGTTGAACTTTTCTTGGACAAAAACCATATATCTAGTTTATTTGCTGAAAATATGGATTAAACCTCACAAATATGGTGTTATTTGATGATTAGTTTGATTAAAACTTGTTAAAATCTGTGGAGATGATCAAAAATCTGATTTTTGTTGAATTTTGAGGTTTAAAGTCACATCACCATTTTTGTTGAACTTGTTGGAATAGTACAGATTAGTGCTGGAAGATTATTGGTGCAGGCACGTCTGACAACCTAAAAAGGGTGTACTTTTTGTCCTTTTGTCGCCTATAAACGAGATCATGTCGTTTGGATTCCTTTCCAAATGACAGACCCATCAAACGATGACTGAACAGGTGTACTTTTTGTCCTTTTGTCGCCTATAAACGAGATCATGTCGTCTGGATTACTGCCCAAACGACAGACCCATCAAACAACGACTGAACATTTACAGAACTTCCTAGACGACACCCCATTGACAACTCCATAACTTCTTGTAAAGGACACCATCAATATCATCATTCAAATGATACTTTCTCATTGATCAAATGACCCTCTTTTTTCAAACGACTTCAGGGAACCCTATGTCTTTTGCATACAAGTATCGTTTATAACCCTATATCATTTGGATTAACTTGATTATTTTCAAACAAAGTTCACTATATCGTTGAAAAGAATATAATTTATTTTGTTTGAATGGCTTTGAAGCTCATATCGTTTATCTCCAAAGTCAAGCCCAAGTTACCTGTTTCAAACAATAGGCCCAATATGATTTAACTTTTTGTTTCATTGTAGAAAGCCCATTATTGTTTAAGTTAAATACAACCAAACAAAGAGTTTCTATATCGTTTGATTAGTTTGTAGCATTTGACTGATATTCCACATATCTTCTATCGTTTGGGGCTTGATTCAAAAATATAATATTGTTTGGATTCAAGTATACAAAGTGTGTTGTTTGACAGTGTAAGTGTATTTTTGTTCAAAACATTTTGACAAGTTTAAATTTTGGGATACAATGGCTACAAACTCTCCACAACAAGCAAATTCCGCATCTTGGGATCAATCTTTGTTACATTCACAATCTACAAATAACACTAGTCCACTAGTAAATTTGCCTGCTACATCTTGGGCTCAATCACTTTTTCCAAGACAATCTGCAATGATTTTCAAAAGTCAGTGGGCGTTTTTCGCTAATCAAAGCCAATGTATTTCAAAATTTCATGTAGTTGCTACTCCTTAAGAAATTGTCGCAAGATTTGTGGATGCATTACCGGTGGAATGAAGTGGATTTTTAGAAATTCTTAAATAGAATGGGGAGCTAGATAGATTGAGTATTTATAAGTTCATTCAGAAGTTAAAAAACAAGGATGAAGAGGAGATTAGAAAAGCGAAAAAGTTTACAAGTTTCTCAAAATCCTGAAATGTACTTTGGAATTAGCGGTGGGATATGTGTTATAACTCAACCTGCTCAACATGCAAAACTTCAGACCGCCTTTGTTTCCAATGCCAATCCTTTTATACATTCACAACCTCAAGCCACACATTGTGCACCTCCTACTCCAACCTTTGTACTCACCTTTCCTTAATCCAAACTATTCAAGTCAACAAGTTTCCTATGACAACCCAACCACTCCAAACATAATCTGTCTTGATACCTCAAGCTTAAGTAAAGTAAACGTAGAAGTTTCCAATGAACTCATGGAACTTCTAAACACTTTAGTGAGCTCCTACTATGGATTAGTAGCTAGTCATATTGGTAACATCAATTTGACTTATGAAGATTATCAACAAATAGATAAAGAGGAGACAGAGATGATGGATATAAAATAGGCTTTTGCAAGTGAAGTGATAAGAGAAAAAGATTTCATGGGAATGACGGGAAGAACAAGTCTTGAAAGTACGAAGGATGCACCTTATGGGTTTGACAAAAGAATGGTTATGTGTTTTAGTTGTAGAGAAAAAGGTTACTTCAAGAGGCGGTTTACAAAGCCACCACTGTAACCTCCACCATAAACGGATCTTATTTCAAATAAATAAAATAAGAATTTTTTTTATTTCTTTTTATGGTTAGTAATATTGACGAGTATAAATTTAATTAACATAATAATCATTGGGTTAAAAATTATTTATATATAAAAATAGTAACATGGAATTCCTACATGATTAAAAAGAAAAAGAAATAAGAAACAATTGAATCTTTCTCATCAAACCTTTACACCCCTCACGTTCCATCCATCAAATTTTCACCATTATATTTTTTTCATTCGTTTATTTTTTATTATTATTATTATTATTATTATTATTATTATTATTATTATTATTATTATTATTATTATTATTATTATTATTATTATTATATTATTATTATTATTATTATTATTATTATTATTATTTATTTATTTATTTTTGATACACATAACATTCTTTCCAAGTTTCCTTCCACAAACAGTCAATTCTTGTAAATGTGCACTGCCCATCTTTTTTTTTCTTTTCCTAATTTACACCCTACCCAATTTCTTTTATTCCGAACCCATATCACGCATAAAACCCAAAATGCTCAAATCAGTCACATTAAAAACATAATAAATTACCTTTCTTTCCACCGTTAAAGCTTTCTATAAACCCAAATTATTCTAGAGAATTAATGCACCTTAAAATTGGTATCATACGACATCTTAATCATTTTCTTTTTCAATCACTCCATACTCCGCTCTCAAGCTCTCAAGTGAAAGCAAGAAAGCAACAAACTTTTAGAGTTCATTTTATTCCTGAACTTTCTTATTAGAAGGTAGTCCTAATTTTGTATTTTCATAATTCTTTTCCTTGTTTCTTTCTATTTACTTAATCATGATATATATTCCTAACAATTTCCTTGAAGAAATTATATTTCTTAGAATGGTTTAGACATAGGTTGTGCTTTGTTTGAATAAAATTGTTGAGATAATTAGCATATATGAAATGTTAGTGAAAATGTCATTAATTTTTCTATATATCACAGTTTTGTTTCTTTTAGAAATTGGCAGCATATCTTATTTTACTGAGAATTTTATAAATTGGTTTCACTTTGTTAATTAATATATACTCAAGATGTCGCATGTGTTTCGATTAGATTTTGGTTGATTTCATTATTTTTGAAACATAAAAATATAAAAAGTGGTTTAAAAAAATATGACTACTTAGTTAGTTGATGAAGTATATAATGTTTATAAATTATAAAATGATTATTAATGAAAATATGACTACTTAGTTATGTCGTGTTACGTTATTTATCTATGTTATGGTTGATTATTGGATTATTTGATTGATGTCACCTTTTACACTTAATATTGCACGTTAAACAATTTTTTTTAAAAATAAATCAACTAAATTTTAAAAGTTAAATAAAAAAAATAAAGATCTATTCACCAACTATTGTTGACCCAAGTTTTTTTACACATGAAACAGGTACACAAGGTTGATAGCTACTTGAGAAGATACATAGGATTGTGCCTGAGAATAACTAAATCAAGTCTTATGTTTTCTTTTGTATTTTGAATATTGTATGTTTTTTTGGAATAATTATTTGGTTATGTGAGACAAATTAATATTAATGATAGTAAATATTCAAACTTTAAATAAATGACAAAAGCTATGAAACAATCATATTATACCCTATGTCATATCCGCTGCGGGTCGGGGTGTGACAGATTGGTATCAGAGCTAGAGACTATAGGAAATTAAGATAGGTTATTAGACCACAGACTTAGAATATAGTTTTTTTAGGTACTTATGTGCTTATTTGATTAATTATTTATAGCTTATGAAGGTTTGAAATGTTTGATGTACACATGCAAGATCACTTATTTAATTGTTACCTATGAAAAGTGTGTTACATGATACAATGTGTTATATTGTTTATCTAAAGTATGTTTCCTATTTATTCATGTCGCGTTCACATATACTATATAATAAATAAATAAAGTATGCTGATTTCTTTATTTCTTTTCCATACCCCTTTGAATTTCAATTATTTCATTTCAAGTTTCGAATTTCATTTGAGTTTCATATCTCGTCAAAGTGGGCTAAGTGACAGACATGTAGTAACTGGAAGGGTTAAGTACAGGTAGTCGGAACGCCCTGTCTAGGCTTGGCATTCGTATAAATCCATAAAGGACCCGTTGCCTACCTGGGGACCATCGATGAGAATACAATACCTATTAGGCCAAAGCATGTCACATCAAACACCATGTAAACCAACAACACTTTGATAACTCAAAACGTACCCACGTTAAGTCATGGGTGCCCTCCCACAATGTTTCATATCACCCCAGGCCCTGTCATTTCATGATTTCTTTTGGGCTAGTTGTATGTCAAAGGGTATACATATGTGGGCCATGCAAACGCTTGTTAATCACGGGGGCCCACGTGATTATGAAAGTGATGCATGGAAGACATATTGAACCTCTAAGTATACCAACCCTACAACTTTTAGTATTTCATTTCTGAAATATTGTTTTATCCTAAGTTTCATTTGACTCCATGATTCATATGATTTCATGATGAAATGTTTGCTTATTATATTTTATTAATGAGATGTCACGTTTCACATTATTTTACATCATAAGCTTCGAATTTCTCTATATATCATAAGTTTCTTATTTATTATGTTGAACACACTTAATGTCCACTTGTTTATACTCAGAACTCATAACTTATTGCGTCCAATCCTTATAGATGTAGGCCAAACGCAACCTCAATGGAAAGCGTGTCGGAAATTCTGGACGACACATGGCGTCTCACATTGCCAAAGAGATGGTCGTTATCCTTCCCAACATCATGGCTCACGTTCACCAAACCCTCAAGGGGGCCAATAACCAAGAGAACCATGGCGGTTCTGGTTCTTCCAAATGCTCGTACAAACATTTCAAGTCTTGTGACCCTCCTACTTATGAAGGCACCGGTGGTGCTACTACTCTTC
Organism: Scalesia atractyloides; assembly: GCA_947069175.1. Lineage (NCBI taxonomy): Eukaryota > Viridiplantae > Streptophyta > Magnoliopsida > Asterales > Asteraceae > Scalesia > Scalesia atractyloides. Next base: position 12,181,085 of record CAMTDV010000003.1, on the reverse strand, counting down.
TCTGTTGGTTTGAATAAATGGAGAGTACGTTTCTGAACTCCGAATGCCCCAACAATCGTAAGGTTCGGTATGCTACGAGCCGTTTGCTAGGAAATGAATTAACTTGGTGGAATTCCGAGAAAAATACCCGTTGTGAGGAAGCTGTTGTGGCTTTGACCTGGGAGCAGCTCAAGGAGATTGAAGGAGCAGTTGCCCCCTACATGAAATCAAGAACTTAGAAGATGAATTCTGGAATTTGAAACTTGTTGAAGGTGAGAACATGACTTACAATAAGCGGTTCCACGAGCTTATAATCATGGTTCCGTATCTATTCACTCCCTTTACCCGACTCATTAGGCAGTACATTAAGGGTCTCTGGACAGTTATCAAGGACACAATGGAATGTAGTAAGCCAGCTACTCTCGAAGAAGCCATGCACCTAGCTGGCCAGCTCACTGAAAATCGAGTAAAGTCAAAAGACCTAAAACGCAAGGGGGATCAGGGTTCATCAGACAAAGCTCCTGCTGAAAAGACAAAGGAGGTAAAAGAAACAAAAACATCGTCTTCTCACTTTGGCTTAAGAAGAAACGCAAGGAAATGGAAGAAACTATGCGGTTACCACAAACCCTCCTATCCCAGCTGTGCCATTGAACCAGGTCACACCAACTATCCAGCCAAACAAAAAGCCCTACACCGGTCCTCACCCTTTGTGTGGACACTACCGCTACCATCACCAGCCTCACACACCTTGTCAACAATGTACCAAGTGTGGGCGTTTCGGTCATTTGAGCCAAGCCTGTCGTGTCGGTCAGGGTCAAGCCTCTAACCCGAACCAAGCTCAACCCAACAACCAACAGATATTTCAACCCATGTACTAGTCACCTCAATTCATGGCTCCACCTCCTCAAAACATGCTCTAGTCTTACCAGCCACCCATGATGCCCTATGCAAGAGCCTGCTATAATTGTGGTGATCCAACCCATTTTCATAACACTTGTCCAAGGTTGGTCAACATTATCAATGCTCAAGCACAGGCCAACCCGGTTAATCAAGCCAACCCAGCCAATCAATCCAATCCACCTGCTCGGAGCATAGTCTTCAATGTTAATGCAAATCAGGCGCAGGCTGCCAACAATGTGGTGAAAGATACGTTTCTTATTAATGGTATTTATGCGTCACTCTTATTTGATTTGGGGGCAGATAAAAGCTTTGTGTCTTTGGAGTTCGAGTATGTTCTTGGAGTGCCTAGGAAGAGTTTAGGCAAGTTCTACACTGTTGAAGTGGCTGACGGGAAACCCGTTACTCTTGAGTCTGTTATTCGTGGCTGCACTCTTAGTTTGAACGAGTACGACTTCCTAATTGGTCTCATACCAATGAAGCTAGGGAGTTTCGATGTGATTATAGGCATGGATTGGTTGTCCCAACACCATGCTGAGATTGTGTGTTTCGAGAAGTACATTCGAATCCCTCTTACCGACGGTCAAGCTTCTTCGAGTCTTTGGCGAAACACCCTCGAAGGGATTCAAATTAATGTCATGTGTTCAGGCCCAAAAGTACTTACAAAAGGAATATGTGGCTTTCTTAGACCATATTGTAGAAAAGAAGGGCAAGGAAAAGAAGATATCCTCGTAGTTCGAGACTTTCCTCAAGTATTCCCTGAAGATATTTTTGGACTTCCTACTATGCGAGAAGTCGAATTTATAATTGATCTCGTTCCAGGTGCAACTCCTGTTGCAAAAGCACGTTATCGACTAGCTCCATCAGAGATGCAAGAGTTAGCAACACAATTTCAAGAATTGACTGACAATGGCTTCATACGTCCTAGCTCGTCTCTATGGGGTGCACCTGTTCTGTTCGTGAAGAAGAAAGATTGTCACACCCTCAAATTCCACATGCGGGGTCTTACCGCGAGGCGTGTGACTGACCAGGATCTAGCTACTAATCATGTTGAACCAACCATTTAAAATAATAAAAGTATTACTATCAACATGATTAGCGATAAGGTCTAAATTTGTTCAAAGACAGTTTGTATTGCTGCGGAAAACAAAGTTAAAAACCTAACAGGAAAATAAAACCATAAGTTAAATAAATGTTCAAAACAATAAGTTTAAACAAACCACCCACTCAAGCCGATTACAATGCCCGTCCACAGCTGTACCTATTTACCTGCAAAGCATGCAACTACGTGTAAACAATAAAGTTGGCGAATTCACAAAATTTGAGTTTAGTAAAAGTAAAGTTTTGACTCGGGTAGCTAACCCTCATCATATGACTAAACTGTGTACCGAATGCTGACGTTTTCATTTGTGCCCTCAATAATGTCTATCAACATTAAAGCAAGAGTGAAGGTTAGAAGTTCACGCCCGGCCTCCAGCATGGTGTGAGGTTTGTCAGACCTAATAGCGCTATCAACTAATACCCCGCGTATGCCCACCCGGCAATCTAATCGGTAAAATGTAGGGACTTTCATGATAGAGTTTTCTTTTAGTCTAAGTGTACTATCCACCTCCAGTGGATAGCATGTTTCAGTGGTCCACACAAGGGACGCGCGCGTAGCCCAAACCAGGGATACCGTAAAAGTGTTGTCCCAACCCAAGGACGCATGCTTTTAGAAAATAGTTGTGAACTCACCTTAGTTTGCTCGATATTCAACTTGAAAGGTAATCAGGAAGGTCAACTTTGTCCTGATATGTTTACCGTTTCAATTAGTTCAATTTGTGAATTCCTACATGTAGTCTAACATATAATCACCGAATCACATCATCGTACAAATTACACGTTTAAGTAAGTTAGAGTAGGTGATCGCCTAATTCCATATAATGCATTCATAGACACCCGTTAATGTTTGTAATAACATACAACACTTTGTTGCAACATAAAATCATATTTAACACGTTCACAAATATTTTTAGCATAATGTAGTTTCACGTCAGTTTTAAAGCAGTTTTCCGGAATTTATTTAAAATAATAAACGAACTCATAAAATTATGACATTTTAGCACAACGTGCCTTCTAGTTCCCGAATACTTGTATATTTTTTTTATAACCTGAATCTTTACACAAAAATCACTAAAATCATTTTCTACACCTAGGTCTGATCTACCACTTTCTGATGACAATTTACGCCAAAAATTATTTAAAAATCCTCGTTTACTCTTTTTACGAAATTCTAGTTGGAGATTTTCATAACCTTCCGGAACTTCCGACAGCAAACATTTGAGATGATAACACAATTCCTACATTGAGTTATGACACTCGTAATGGGCTACAAATTCTGGCGAAAAACGCAGCATGAACCTTTGACACAAAAAATTCATAAAACATTCATCTTTCGTCGAAAAATTACCATTCCAGTGGGGTTTGAAAGATATTTCTTGGAAGTTCACCTTAGGCTAAAGAAACAACAGTTTTTGACCAAATTTGACCCGGCTACAGTAGACATAAGTCGGCTGTACCCACCTGCGCAGAAACTGTTTGCGCCTAACGCTTATAAAAAATGTTTGTGATGCTGTTAACATGTTATATGATTGCTACAACACCTATATCAGTACCCAAACTAGTTTAACCCTTGCATTCCCATCGAACTCTTGTTGTCACATAACCTTAGGACTACAAACATACGTCTACGAGTTCATACATCGCAAGCTATCGCGTAGACTCCATAAAACCCGACTCTAAGCAACCTAATACTCATTAAAACATCAAGGATCCTGAAGTTACACTATAACACAGGCAAGATAATATATAAAAATCACTCCTGACTAATTATAATTATCACAAAAACACAATATAGGAATACCTAGTGGTGAAGGAGAATTCAATTAGCCTAGATCTGAAACTTGAGTCTTGGATGCTCCCTTTTTCTAGTCGACAGTGGAGAGAGAGAGGGAGAGGCAGCAGTTGCTGGTAGGGTTTTTTTTATTTGTTGAGAAGTTATCATATGATGCAGTTACGTATCCTTATAACATCATATACATGGGCAGTTTAGGGGGGATCTTGGGCCAAAACATAGAGCTACAAGGGGAAGATATATGTGCCAAATACTGATAAAGTTTGGGCTGCACTTTACCTAACAAGTGGAGTAAAAATGTGTAATTAGTTTGGGTTATATTTACCGTTGGGTCGAAATCCTAACGGGTTAATTTGGGCCTTAACGGGATAAGGAACATGGGCCGCAAGCGAGTGGGGTCGGGCTCCAATGGTAAGGTTTTGGGTCGGTTCAACGGATATAGATAAAATACGATTTGATAAGAATATAATTAATTCATCAGATAAAATAAATATATGGTTTGATTTATAAAAGCAAAAAAAAAACTTTTTTTTTACCTCGAAGTTACGGGTTGTCACATCATCCCCAAGTTGGTTTGGAATTTCGTCTCGAAATTCGGTATCAACTTCAGCTTTGGATGCATCATTTTTGAATAATTGAGGATATTGTGCATCATCTGATCTTCTCGTTCCCAGGTGAATTCTGGGCCACGTTTTGAGTTCCAACGAATCCGAACTATAGGAATTTTACTGCGCTTAAGCGTTTTGACCTCCCGATCCATGATTTCAAGTGGTTCTTCAATGAACCGGAGTTGGTCATCGATCTTGAGTTCTTTGAATGGGACCACAAGTGTCATCGGATAGACATTTCTTCAGATTCGATATATGAAAGACATTATGCACACCACTGAGTTCCTCAGGTAAATCCAGTCTATAAGCCACTGTGCCAACTCTTCCTATGATCTCGAATGATCCAACATAATGCGGATTGAGCTTGCCTCGTTTCCCAAAACGAACAACGCCCTTCCAAGGTGAGACTTTAAACAAAACCCTGTCACCAATCTAGAATTCCAACAGTTTCCTACGCTTATCAGCGTAGCTTTTCTGACAGTCACGAGCTACCGCCATCCAGTTTCTGATCTGAACAATCTTCTCCGATGTTTCAAGCACGAGTTCAGGACCAGTGATTTGGCTGTCTCCAACTTCAGCCCAACAAATAGGTCATCGACATTTCCGTCCGTACAATGCTTCAAACGGTGCGGCCTGTATGCACGAGTGATAACTATTGTTGTAGGAGAATTCCACCAGGGGTAGGTGTCTTTCCCAACCTTTACCGAAATCGATAACACACGCTCGCAGCATATCCTCAAGTGTCTGGATGGTATGTTCGGTCTGACCATCGGTTTGTGGGTGATATGTCGTGCTCATGTCTAATCGTGAGCTGAATGATTTATGCATCGACTGCCATAGGTAGGATGCGAAACGGGGGTCACAATCAGTGATGATAGAGGTGGGCACGCCGTGCCGCGAGACTACTTCCTTCAAGTATAGTCTGGCAAGCATGTCATACTTGTCAGTTTCTTTGATCGCGAGGAAGTGGGCAGATTTAGTTAGGCGGTCCACGATCACCCAGATGGTGTCGTTTCCGCTTTGAGTTCTCGGTAGCCCGGTGATAAAATCCATGGAAATTTGCTCCCATTTCCATGTTGGCATTTCTGGTTGCTGAAGTAACCTAGACGGCTTTTGATACTCGGTCTTGACTCTAGCACAGGTCAAACACTTGCTGACATACTTTGCTATAATTTCCTTCATATTAGGCCACCAGTACAACACCTTCAAATCGTGATACATCTTGTAAGAACCAGGATGTATCGAGTATCGAGATTTCCGTGCTTCGTCCATCACAAGCTCTCGCAAATTTCCGTAGGATGGAACCCATATACGTTCCATGAAGTAATGAATACCATCAGATTTGAGCTCGAGTTGTTTCTCCATGCCCCACATGGATTCAGCTAGGAGATTCTCTTCCTTTAGTGCTTCAACTTTAGCGTTGCGAATTTGCTCAGGAAGGTTCGAATGAATCGTAAGCTGTAGAGCACGGACTCGTTTGGGCTTGGTTTCTTTTCGGCTGAGGGCGTCGGCTACAACATTTGCCTTGCCCGGATGATATTTGATTGCGCACTCATAATCATTTAGAAGTTCAACCCATCGACGTTGTCGCATGTTCAACTCCTTTTGGTCGAGTATGTGCTGGAGACTCTTGTGATCGATGTATATCGTGCACTTGGTACCGTACAAGTAGTGTCTCCATATCTTGAGTGCAAATACTACAGCTCCCAGCTCCAGGTCGTGGGTAGTGTAGTTCTTTTCATGTACCTTGAGTTGTCGGGACGCGTAAGCAATGACTTTCTCGTGTTGCATCAACACGCAACCGAGCCCTGAATGGATGCGTCGCAGTAGACAACGAAATCATCGGTGCCTTCAGTTAGAGATAGAATAGGTGCACTACAGAACTTCTCTTCCAAATGCTGAAACGCGGATTCTTGAGCATCACCCCACTTGTAGGTGATACCCTTTTGAGTTAGAGTAGTAAGAGGTTGTGCAATCTTCGAGAATCCTTCTGCATAAATAGAGTTTTGTGCTTAGTTATGCTGTATTGTTTGTTACATTGTAGATACAATATTCTTTGGTGGATACACGTGTCAGCAACTACTGAATGCATAGGTCAGTTTGTATAGTGGTTTTGCATAAAACTCGATTACATAGTCTTAGAAAGTTATAGTGTTATAATTGTTGAGGCTAAAGTTGAAGGTTAATAATATAAAGAAAAACAAAAATAAAAAAAAAATCAAAAACACTATTTACATAAAAAGACAAAAAACTGTTCACAATTGTTATATATACGGTAATAGACTGCCAAACCAAGGAATTGGCGGATTTCTGTTGGAGTTTTGGGCGCAGGCCAATTCTTGAAAGAGTCGAGCTTTGCTGGATCAACGTGAATCCTAGCTTCATTGACCACGTGACCGAGGAAATGGACTTCACGAAGCCAAAAGTCGCATTTCTAGAATTTAGCATAGAGCTGTTCATTCCGTAAGAGTTCCAAAATAAGACGCAGATGTCGCTCGTGTTCCTCCTGGCTCTTAGAGTAGATCAGAATATCGTCAATGAAAACAATGATGAACTTGTTAAGATACGGCTTGCACACTCGGTTCATAAGATCCATGAAAACCGCGGGTGCATTCGTTAGCCCAAAAGGCATAACGAGGAACTCGTAATGGCCGTATCGAGCCCTGAATGCTGTTTTGGAGATGTCTTCATCTCGGACCCTCAACTGATGATAGCCCGATCTTAGATCAATTTTGGAGTAAAAGCTTGACCCTTGCAGTTAGTCAAATAGATCATCAATGCGTGGAAGTGGATAACGGTTCTTGACAGTCACCTTATTTAGTTCACGGTAGTCCATACACATACGAAAAGTACCATCCTTCTTTTTGACAAAAAGTACGGGGGCTCCCCATGGCGACGAGCTAGGTCGGATAAAACCTTTATCCAGGAGCTCTTGCAATTGCATAGATAGCTCTTCTAGTTCGGTCGGTGCTAATCGATACGGTGCTGGAGCTATAGGTGCCGCTCCAGGAATTAGCTCGATTTGGAATTCGACTTGGCGGTAAGGTGGAAGACCAGGTAGTTCTTCAGGAAAGACTTCGGGAAAGTCGCGAACAATAGGAATATCTTCGACCTTTTTCTCTTTTGTTTGAACATCAGCGACAAGAGCCAGAATAGCGGTATAACCCTTTCGTAACATATCTGGGCCTTCATGAATGAAATGATGCTTACTACAACGCTACCCTTCTCGCCTTGAATATCAACGGTTTCGCCACTAGGAAGGCGGATGCGAACGATCTTTTCATGACAAAGTATCTCCGCACGACTTAGGGATAGCCAATCCATCCCGACTACAACAACAAAGCTACCAAGAGTGATATGGATAAGGTCAACGTCTAATTTGTGGCCAGCTAACTCCAATCTACAGTCGCGATGAATACGTGTTGCTGTAACATTCGTCGAAAAACGGGTTTTCAAAACCCGCTTCGTTTATCAATCAAATAATCAGTTATAATTTTCGTTGCGTATTTATTATTCAGATTAATTTTAAAGAATACATAATTAATAAATATTTTAGAATTTAAAAACCATAATTTATAAATAATAATAAATAGTGAATAAAAAAATAAAATGGAGACGCCGGGTTTCGAACCCGGGTCACCCGCAAGCACACACACACAACACACCGCTCCGCCACATACTTCGTTTGTGTATAATACTAAAACAAATAACATTTATAATAAAACCGAAAGTCAAATCCGGTAATCAACGCGCCAGAACTCGCAATCACCGAAGAAACGGCTCTCCGCGATTTTGGCTATATTCCTTTTGACTAAAACGCGATAACCGACTTCGACATCAGTTATAACCGATGTCTAACCATCAATTTCAGTCGAGACCGTTACCCTTGAAGATTGAAAATCTTGACCGCGAAATCACGGTTTCTAAATTGAATCAATTGGCTTGTTTCCACTACAAATACCCACCCAAACACCTTGTAAACTTTTCGCTCAGAATCCCGCTCACTCCTGAAGCTTTAGTCCACTCAGAACACCTCGCCGAAATTTCTCGCACTCGCCGGAACATCACCGGAGAACCCAAACCTTACTCCTAATCGGTATAATCATCTAAACCTTTCCTGCTATCTCTTAAGTTGTACTTTAATTGTTCAAACCAATAATCAAAACTGTTAAAACAGTTCATACAGCCGGAAATCGCTAAAATCAGAACCGACGAATTTTGCCGGAAAATCTGAAGAAAACACTCTATGTTGGTACATCTTATTCCTTAATTTTCTTCTTTTATTCCAGTTCAATTAATTATAAGTGTTGTTGGTCAATTAAACAAACAGTCGGATTTCGCTTTTCTGCTTTCTTGTAAACGAAGAAGATGAAGTCGAGTATATGTATTAATATAATTAAAATTGGATATTCAAACGGGTTAGACACACAGTCCAGCAGTGGACTGTGTGCAAATATAACACGCACGTCTCGGGTTCGAATCGCACCCGTTACCGACTTTCAGAAATAAAACCAACATTTTTAAAAAACCTAATCAGATCACGTCATAGAATGTTTATAAGAGAAATATAATTCAGTAGTTAAACAGATTAGACACACAGCCCAACTGGTTGGGCTGTGCGCACTCGAACCGAACGTCCCGAGTTCGACTCCGGGTCTCTGAAGCCGGTTCGGCCATATTAAATCAATTTTGATATAAACTAAAAAAGGTTAAAATTAATTAGTATATATATAATTAAAACAAAGAATATTTCGGGTTAGACACGTAGCTCAGTTTGTAGAGCTGCGTGCACGTATAGAGAGGTCCCGAGTTCGAACCTCACTCAGGGCATAGAAAACACAGTCTGACCGGTCAAGACCCGGTCAACGGTCAAAAAAGTCAACCTTTTTATTTCTTTTTATCTATTTATTTAATTGGAAAATTATTTAAAAATACTTAAAAATAAGATTATTAAAGTTAGAAAATTTCCTTAAACTCACAAAATTAAATCTAAAAATCCCATTAAAGAGCACTAATTAAAAATATTAATCTCAAATAAAATTTATTTATTTATCAAATCATTTTGTTATTATCTAGGCTAGTTTTTCCCTCGTCGATTGAATCCTAAAATTCGTGCGCATCCAACGCCATCAAAGAACGCACCCAATGTAAGTGAATCTCTACCAATTCCCCGTTTTAATCATGTTTTGGGGTGTATCATGTGTCGTATAATCCTTTTATTTTATTTAAACACTTGTGCATACATCATATCCGTGATCAAATGTGTGTCAAATGTGTATCAAATGTTGTGTGAATTATATGTAGATTTGATTTATCACTTTTAGTGCACACATTTCATTAGGCCCATCAGTTCCCCGTGGGAGACGGGTTGAGCATCAGATGCCTCATTAGATCGGCTCCGTTTGATTGAGCCTTGATCTCACATACATCATCATTCATATCATATACTCATCCAAAGTGGTTTGTGTTTGTTTATCTATATATGTTTGCTCACATGTGATTATTGCACAAATTTTCCTTATTAAATAAAACAAGAAATTAGTAATAATGTTTTATCAAGGTTCACTCGCCAACTTTTTTTACCCAAAATATCCCCCGTTTTACACATGATACAGGTGATCCAGCTGAGATAAGAAACACATAGGAAGGTCTAGAAGAATAAACAAGTTTAAGCTTTGGAATAATTATATAGTTTCATTTTCTTGTAATTGTACGAAATTTGATTTTGGATATTTAAGTTGTAATTTGAATTTAATAAATATGAAACATCTTAGTAAACATCATGAGCTTTGGTGATAACCCAATTATGCCCCGACTTTTATTCCGCTGCGGGTCGGGGTGTGACAGATTGGTATCAGAGCTTATGACTATAGGGATATAGGATAGGTTATTAGACCCTTAGAGCCTATACTATAGTTGATTAAAATTTTAAATTGTTTATGCGTTACATACAAAATTCATGATGTTTATATGCTTTATGTTTATTTTTACACTCAATGTTATGCAAGTATGCTCACAAATACATGTTATTATACAATGCTCATCGTGAATCATATTCTCATAACATATCATATCCATGAGAGCACACACCTCACGATTCCCATGATTTTTGCAATGATTTTTGTATTTTTCAAATCACATCAAAGTGAGTTCTCATGACGGGCATGTAGTAACTGGAAGGGTACGAGTACCGGTAGTCGGAACATCCTGTCTAGGCTTGGCATTCGTATAAATCCAAAATAAAGGACCAGTTTGCCTACCTGGGGACTAACGATGAGAGTACGAAGGACCTATTAGGCCAAAGCATGCTATACCAAACGTCGTGTGAGCTAACCCCACTTTGAGTTGTCATTGTGTCTACACCTGGACACCCTCCTACCATACATCTCGCAATCATATTTTACGATTTTCATTCGGGTGGTGCGAGTGTTAATCCGCCAACACCAATGTGAATCCTACCAAGCCCAATAGTCATGGGGGCCCACATGACTACACAGGCAATGGTATGGGGGACATTGGAGGCCCAAACATGAGCAAACCCAAGACATCCTATGGAGTTGAATTATTGTCAGTTGTGTTATTTTACATTCTTTTTACGACACATGACACCTAGAAACTTCTTAAACTCACAATCTTCCTATGTATGTTCTTGTAGATGTCGGCTAGGCAACTACGTGGAGGTAGAAAGTCAGGAAGATCAAATGAACGCTTGGCCACACAAATTGCTAAACAAATGACCGCAGTGCTTCCTGACATCGTAATTCAAGTTCAACAAGCTCTCACCGCAAACCCCATCAATCCTCCCAATCAAGAAGACCAGAGCGTTGCCAACCCTCCTTCCAAAAGTGCTCCTACAAACACTTCAAATCCTGCGATCCCCCAAAGTATGAAGGGACCGAAGGTGTTACTGCCCTCCTTCACTGGTTTGAAGAAATGGAGAACACTTTCCTCAATTGCGACTGTCCCGAGGATCGTAAGGTACGTTATGCAACTGGAAGACTGTTTGGGGTAGCCCTTACCTGGTGGAACACAGAAAAGAGTAAACGAGGAGTTGAAGATACCATGGCCTTAACATGGGAAGAGTTAAGGGAACTCATGACAAGACGCTTCTGTCCAAGAAGCGAAATCAAAAAGTTGGAAGATGAATTCCACGCGCTGAAACAAAAGGAAGGATATCACACCTCCTATAATAAGCGATTTCTCGAGCTGAACCAAATGATCCCTAATTTGTTCACCCCCTTATACCGCTTAGTCGAACACTACATTCGAGGCCTCCCCTCGAAAATTCAAGACTCGGTTTTAAGCACTTCGCCTGCAACACTTGAAGCCGCGATGGAGTTAGCTACAGAACTCACTGAAAATCGCATCCGAAACGGCAAATTTAAAGATGAGAAGAAGAAAACACCCATTGAGACCCCAACTCCAAACCACCCAGTCTCCTCCTCAAAGTTTGCTGGTAAGAGGAAACGAAACAGCAAGAATTTTGCTGTCACTCAAACCAACCCTCCTATCACTGCTGCACCAATCACCCAAATCGCTCCCTCAGCTGCGCCATTTAAAAAGCCATACACCGGCCCACACCCAAAATGCAACCGTTGTCAATACCATCACCCTCCCGAAACTCTTTGCCAACATTGCACAAGCTGTGGCCGTGCAGGTCACACCATCCAAACCTGTCGTATTCTTCAACGAACGAACCATAGTCAACCACAAACCCAAACCCAAAATCAGATAGTGGGTCAAGCCCAACAACCCTTACTTCTACCACCTGTACCACACGCAGCCCAAACTTACTACCAACCCAACTACCCCATGATGCAACCCATGCGAGCTTGTTACAACTGTGGGGACCCAAACCACTTCAGGAACACTTGTCCACGCTTGGTGAACATCATCCATGCCCAAGCTCAAGCAAACCCGGTAAACCAAGCTCCTCCACCTGCCAGAGGAAGAGCTTTCAACATCAATTGCAACCAAGCTAGGGCTGACAACAACGTGGTCAACGGTACGTTTCTCATCAATGGAAGTTATGCATCCATATTATTCGATACTGGTGCGGATAAGAGCTTTGTGTCCTTAGAGTTTGAACCTATCCTCAACCAAACTCGTGATAATCTCATGGAATCGCTAACGGTGGAAGTTGCTGACGGAAAACCCGTTTCATTAAATTCTATTACACGCGATTGTACCCTCACTCTAAACGATCACGATTTTCCAGTTGACCTCATTCCTATGAAGTTGGGAAGTTTCGATGTTATAATAACTATGGACTGGCTCAGCCAGCATCAAGCTGAAGTAGTGTGCCGTGAAAAGTTCATTCGCATTCCTCTTGCAGACGGTCAGACCCTACGTATTTTTGGAGAAACCCCTTCGAAAGGACTCAAATTAATGTCCTGCCTTCAAGCCCGAAAATATCTCCGCAAGAACTATGTCGCATTCCTAACTCACGTCGTCAAAAAGGGAAACAAGGAGAAGAAACTCGAAGATATCCCAGTTGTGAAAGAATTCCCACAAGTCTTTCCCGACGATATTTCAGGACTCCCTCCAGTGAGAGAAGTCGAATTCCGCATCGATCTTGTACCTGGCGCTACACCAGTCGCAAAATCTCCTTATAGGTTAGCCCCATCCGAAATGCAAGAGCTGGCCAGTCAACTGCAAGAGTTGACTGACAAAGGATTCATACGTCCTAGGTCCTCGCCTTGGGGTGCACCTGTTCTCTTTGTGAAGAAGAAAGATGGAACGTTTCGCATGTGCATTGATTATAGAGAACTCAACAAGTTAACGGTTAAAAATCGCTATCCACTACCTCGCATCGATGACCTCCTAGACCAACTTCAAGGCGCCACCTGCTTTTCAAAAATCGACCTTCGTTCTGGTTATCATCAGCTCAGAGTACATGAAGAAGATATCCCAAAGACCGCCTTCCGGACTCGTTATGGTCATTACGAATTCATGGTCATGCCATTCGGTTTAACCAACGCCCCGCTGTCTTCATGGATCTAATGAACAGGGTATGCAAACCCTACCTCGACCGTTTCGTCATAGTCTTCATCGACGACATCCTTATCTACTCCAAGTCTAAATCCGATCATGAACGACACCTTCGACTCATCCTTACACTTTTAAGGACTGAAAAGCTCTACGCTAAGTTCTCAAAATGCGAATTCTGGTTAGAAGAAGTACAATTCCTTGGACATGTCATCAATGACAAGGGAATTCATGTTAACCCTTCAAAAATCAAGGCAGTGCAAGAATGGCAGGCGCCACGTACCCCTACCGAAGTAAGGTTATTTCTTGGTTTGGTTGGTTACTATCGACGCTTCATTGCCAATTTTTCTCGTATTGCTGTCCCACTCACGGCCTTGACTCATAAAGGAAAACCCTTCATATGGGGACCTAAGCAAGAAGAGGCCTTCCAAACTCTAAAGCAAAAACTTTGTGACGCACCTATCCTCACACTCCCTGAAGGTTGCGATGACTTTGTAGTATATTGCGACGCATCAGGGCAAGGACTAGGCTGTGTATTAATGCAAAGAGGAAAAGTGATAGCCTATGCTTCTAGGCAACTCAAGGTTCATGAGAAGAATTACACCACCCACGACCTGGAACTTGGAGCCATTGTGTTCGCTCTCAAGATATGGAGACATTACCTCTACGGTACTAAGTGTGAAATATACACTGACCACAAGAGTCTATAACATGTCTTCAACCAAAAGGAGTTGAATATGAGGCAACGAAGATGGGTCGAACTTCTCAACGACTACGACTGTGAAATTCGGTATCATCCTGGCAAGGCAAACGTAGTGGCCGATGCGCTCAGTCGAAAAGGTTATGCGAACCCCATTCGTCTTCTCTGTTCGCAAATCATAACCGACATCAAAGATCGCATCCGAGCAGCACAACATGTTTCTGTAACAGAAAATGATGTACGCGATGAACTGTCATGTGGAGCTGAACTCAAAATCGAAACCAAATCCGACGATATTCTATACTATTTAAATCGCATATGGATTCTTGATCGCGATAACCTTCGTGATTCATCATGAATGAGGCGCACAAAACACGATACTCTGTACACCCAGGAGCCGACAAGATGTATCAAGACCTACGATACACCTACTGGTGGCCTGGCATGAAAAAAGACATCGCTGTTTTTGTTTCAAAGTGCCTTACCTGTTCCAAAGTAAAAGCTGAACATCAACGACCTTCAGGACTTCTAGTCCAACCCGAAATACCTGTATGGAAGTGGGAAAACATAACCATGGATTTCATTACCGGGTTACCTCGCATTTCCAGTGGGTATGAGACCATATGGGTAATAATCGATCGTCTTACAAAGTCATCTCATTTCATTCCGATTTGCGAGGACTTCAAGAACGAGAAGTTAGCTCGTATCTACATCAACGAGATCGTAAGCCGTCATGGTGTACCATTAAGCATCATTTCAGACGGTGATGGTCGTTTCACTTCACGAACATGGCGAGCCGTACAAACCGCCTTGGGTACACGATTAGACCTCAGTACCGCTTTTCATCCTCAATCTGATGGTCAATCTGAACGCACCATCCAAACCCTTGAAGACATGCTGCGAGCATGTGTCATAGACTTCGAAGGGAATTGGGACGCACATCTACCATTAGTTGAATTTTCGTACAACAATAGCTATCATTCAAGTATCGGCATGGCTCCTTTCGAAGCTTTATATGGTCGTAAGTGCCGATCTCCAGTATGTTGGCACGAAATTAGGAAATCACAAATCACAGGTCCAGAATTAATTCAAGAAACAACCGACAAGGTCATTCAAATTCGAAACAATCTTCTAGCGGCTCAAAGTCTGTGCAGACAAACGACGAAAGCCCTTGGAGTTTGACATTGGTGATCAAGTACTTTTAAAAGTACCACCATGGAAGGGAGTGATTCGTTTTGGTCAAAAGGGCAAGCCAGCACCACGCTACGTAGGACCTTTCAAGATACTCGAAAGAGTAGGTCCTGTAGCATACAAGCTTGACCTACCAGAAGAGCTCAACAGAATTCATCCCACATTTCACGTAACAAACTTGAAAAAGTGCCTCGCCGATGAAAACCTCCATATTTCTCTAGAAGACATTCAAGTCGATGAATCTATGCACTTCATTGAAAGACCAGTAGAAATCATGGACTTCGGAGAGAAGCGTTTAAGGCGAAGTCGTATTCCAATTGTCAGGGTACGTTGGGAGTCGAAACGAGGACCCGAGTTTACTTGGGAACGTGAAGACTCAATGCGCGAAAAATACCCGCATCTTTTTCCAGTTACCACTACTACTTAAATTTTGGGACGAAATTCCTAAAAGTAGGGGATACTGTAACACTCATCGAAAAACGGGTTTTCAAAACCCGCTTCGTTTATCAATCAAATAATCAGTTATACTTTTCATTGCGTATTTATTATTCAGATTAATTTTAAACAATACATAATTAATAAATATTTTAGAATTTAAAAACCATAATTTATAAATAATAATAAATAGTGAATAAAAAAATAAAATGGAGACGCCGGGTTTCGAACCCGGGTTACCCGCAAGCACAAACACACAACACATCGCTTCGCCACACACTTCGTTTGTGTATAATACTAAAACAAATAACATTTATAATAAAACCGAAAGTCAAATCCGGTAATCAACACGCCAGAACTCGCAATCACCGGAGAAAACGGCACTCCGCGATTTTGGCTATATTCCTTTTGACTAAAACGTGATAACCGACTTCGACGTCAGTTATAACCGATGTCTAACCATCAATTTCAGTCGAGACCGTTACCCTTGAAGATTGAAAATCTTGACCGCGAAATCACGGTTTCTAAATTGAATCAATTGGCCTGTTTCCACTACAAATACCCACCCAAACACCTTGTAAACTTTTCGCTCAGAATCCCGCTCACTCCTGAAGCTTTAGTCCACTCAGAACACCTCGCCGGAATTTCTCGCACTCCCCGGAACATCACCGGAGAACCGAAACCTTACTCCTAATCGGTATAATCATCTAAACCTTTCCTGCTATCTCTTAAGTTATACTTTAATTGTTCAAACCAATAATCAAAACTGTTAAAACAGTTCATACAGCCGGAAATCGCAAAAATCAGAACCGACGAATTTTGCCGGAAAATCTGAAGAAAACACTCTGTGTTGGTACATCTTATTCCTTAATTTTCTTCTTCTATTCCAGTTCAATCAACTATTAGTGTTGTTGGTCAATTAAACAAACAGTTGGATTTCGCTTTTCTGTGTTCTTGTAAACGAAGAAGATGAAGTCGAGTATATGTATTAATATAATTAAAATTGGATATTCAAACGGGCTAGACACACAGTCCAGCGGTGGACTGTATGCAAATATAACACGTACGTCTCGGGTTCGAATTGTCACACACCCGACCCGCAGCGGAAAAAGGGGATCGGGGCATGATTGGGTTTTCATTAAAGCTCATGACATTTATTATAACGTTTCATATTTATTATCACCATTTAAGGAAGATCATACAATCATAATTACAACATGTCTATACATCTTTCTAGACTTCATTATTTTCTTCTAAGGCATTTTCCTATGTGTTCCTTGCTTCATCCTGTTCACCTGTATCATGTGTAAAAATGGTTTTTGGATCAACAAAAGTTGGCGAGTGAACCTTGTTAGAAAAACATTTAATATTTATTTCTGGTTGTATTTAATATGGAAAAATTGTGCAATAATCATATATGAACAAACGTAAATAAACATACAATAACAAACAAATAGCATACAATAACAAACCACCTTGCATGAATATGTAATATGAATGACAATGTAAATGTTGGCAACGTCTCGTTCACGCTCATAGGTAATGGGGAACGGCTCACGCTCATAGGTAATGGGGAGCAGACGGCCTATGATGAAATGTATGTGCGATCAAGGCTCAATCAAACGGAGCCGATCGTATGTTGGCAACGCCTCGTTCACGCTCATAGGTAATGGGGAACAGCTCAACGCTCATAGGTAATGGGGAGCGGCGGCCTATGATAATGTATGTACTGAAAATGATAAATTTAATCTAAACAATAATCACACAAACAGATGATACATGTTGAATATACATATAATCATGAATATGATGGATGCACAATAGTTTAAAAGTAATAAATAATAAGACACATGATACACCCCAAAAACATGATTAAAATGGAGAATTTGTAGAGATTCACTCACCTTGGGTGTGTTCGGTGAATGATGTTGAATGCGCACGAGTTTAGAGGATTGATCAACGAGGAATAACTAACCTAATTAATAACGAAAAGGTACGGTAAATAAGTGGATTTTATTAACAATTTAAATAGGATTTTTGGATATATTTTTGTGAGTTTAAGGCTATTTTCTAACTTTAAAAACGTTATTTTTAAGTATTTTTAATTGATTTTTAATTAAATAAATAAATAAAAATAATAAAAAAATGTTGACTTTTGACCGTTGACCACGACTGTTGACCGTTGACCGTTGACTGATTCGATTGTGAATATTATTGCACTGAGTGAGACTCGAACCCGTGACCTCCCGTACGCGTGCACGCAGCTCTACCAACTGAGCTACGTGTCTAACCCGAAATAATTCTGTTTTTAATTATACTTATATACTATTTAGATTTATCCAGAAATTATTTATTTTAAAAAGGATTTTAAATGTGTCGAACCGGTGCTGTCAACAGGTCTCGAACCGGGGACCTGTGGGTTAATGTGCACACAGCCCACCGCTGGACTGTGTGTCTAACCTGGTTAATAATCCGGTTTTTATTATACTTAAAATGATTCTGTGAGTTATCCCGGTTCGGTTAAAAAGGGCATTTTTATTTCAATAGAGTGAGGTTGGGACAAGGATCGAACTCGAGACGTGCGTGTATTGTTTGCACACAGTCCACCGCTGGACTGTGTGTCTAACCCGTTCAATATACTAATTTTAATTAATCTTATAATATAACTGAACTTCGTCTTCTTCACTCAAGATTACAGATAATGATAATTCAACTGATTCATGTCTAATTCGATTAACAAGCATTATAAGTAATTGAAAGGTAATGAACAGAGAGAGTTTGGGCAAAGGATGTACCGATCAGTGTCTTTCACAGAACTCCGGCAAAGATTCGTCGGCTCTGTTTGTGAACTTCGGCTGTTAGAATCAATTAACAGTTCTGTTCGATTAGTTATGAAATTGAGGTACTTAAACAAGGATTAACATAAGTTTGAATGATTATACCGATTCACAGCGTGGGATCAGAAATTTCAGAGGTTTTCCGGCGAGAGCTGCATATTCCGGCTACGTCGTCTGGGATTGATTCTGATGGTTGGATTGAAGTTAGTAACAGTCTAACAACGGATTGAAACAGAAAGAGTCGAGGTATTTACCGTTTTGAGGTGAGTCTCGGTTTTCCGGCGAAAGTCCGGTGATGGCAGGATATTTCCGGCGAGTGAAATTGCTTCGAGAAAAGGTGCGATTTTGAGCGAAAAGGCTACCAGAGACTTGTGGGTGTATTTATAGGGAAGAATCGAGACGAATTGGGTCTGATTTCAGTCTCAATTCATGGTCAGCTGATTTTCCGGCGGTTAAGACTGATGTCGCAGGTTTAGACATCGGTTATAACCGACGTTGAGGTTAATTCTTTGGTTAAATCAATAGAAACCGTCAATTATCGGCGAAGTCGTCGGGATTTCCGGCGACTGCGAAATGAGCGCATCTTTGACTGGATTTGATTTCTGTGTTTCATTATTTGAATTAATTGTTTCGATATGTTATCAAATAACAAAAGTGGCGGAGTGGTTGGATGTGTGTGTGTTAAGACTTGGCTGACCGGCTGACCCGGGTTCGAATCCCGGCAGCCTTGTTTTATTTTTAATTTTCTTATTTTCACTTTTTAATAATTTTTGTTTTTAAATCCTAATTGGTTTATTAATTATGTATCGTTTAAAATTAATTTGAGCATTAAAGATGCAACGAAATTTTTAATTGGTTGTCCGGTTAATAAACGAAGCGGGTTTGGTTAACCCGGTTTTTGACGGATGTTACAGTATCCCCTACTTTTAGAAATTTCGTCCCGAAATTTAAGTAGTGGCATGTTTGTCTCAAAAGGATGGTGTTTTAATTTAGCAATTGCATACATATAAGGGGATAAGAGTTTAAATTTTTGTTTGAGGCGGTAACGTTCCTTGTAAGGGTTGAGTACCCTGCTACAGGAATCGCTTTTTGATGCCTATGATAAAATATTGATAAACAGAGTTGATTGACTGAATACGATTTCATGCGCAAGAGTTTTGATATGTTTGGAAAGATAAGGTTATATCCTAAAACAAAACTTCTACTACTAAAACCCACATGGAACTTCTCATAATGCCTGACAATGCCTCTGATCCTTTGACAAGAATACTTATATATAGGAAGTACCAGCGGCGTATCCACCATATTCTTGTCAAATTTTCATTGACTTTATCAGTAAATCATGATTGGTTCTATGATGTGACTCTAGAACATAAACAAACACAACAACCAAAGCCTGAGACTTAATTCTGATAGTATACATGTTCGAATGGTGACAGTACCTCTCTCGTTTGTTATGATGGAGAGGTTAGTCTATGTAGAAATAGAACACAATCCAATTTATTTAAATGATGAAATGATATGAATGCTAAATCAGTGAGTATAAAACAAACTTCAACCAAGACATTACTAAACCCTACATGGAACTTCTCATAACCGCCTGACAATGCCTCTGATCCTTTGACAAGAATACTTATATATAGGAAGTACCAGCGGCGTATCCACCATATTCTTGTCAAATTTCATTGGTTTTATCAGTAAGTTATGATTAGTCCTATGTGACTCTAAAACATAAACAAACACAATCAACCAAAGCTTGAGTCTTAATTCTGATTCCTCTCTCGTTTGTTATGATAGAGAGGTTAATCTATGTAGAAGTGAGACACAACCCAACTTCTTTAAATAATGAGATTGAAATACATTGAGATGTATGATGATATGAATGCTAATCAGTGAGTATAAAACAAACTTCAACTATGACATTACTAAATCCTACATGGAACTTCTCATAATCGCCTGACAATGCCTCTGATCCTTTGGCAAGAATACTTATATATAGGAAGTACCAGCGGCGTATCCACCATATTCTTGTCAAATTTTCATTGGCTTTATCAGTAAATTATGATTAGTTCTATGTGACTCTAAAACATAAACAAACACAATCAACCAAAACTTGAGTCTTAATTCTGATAGTATACATGTTTGAATGATGACAGTACATCTCTCGTTTGTTATGATGGAGAGGTTAGTCTATGTAGAAGTAAGACACAGCCCAACTTCTTTGCATGATGAGATTGAAATACGTTGAGATGTATGATGATGTGAATGTTAAATCAACGAGTATAAAACAAAACTGAAATAGTAATTCGCATTAAGATCCTTGGATAAATTTCCAATTTATAATTGAGATACGTGAAAATTGAGATAACATAAAGAAAAACATAAAAACGAAGCGGTTGGAGTTGAATCTTGATTTTTGGTGAAGGAGACTAGTTGGGTGGTTCGTTTGGGCCGTCATTATCTTCAATAGGATTGGAGTCGATGTTGAAAACTCTTCCTCTTGCTGGTGGCCTAATGGTTGGGTTTTCTTGATTTGATTGGTTAAGTGGGTTTGCTTGAGCTTGGGCGTTTATGATGTTAACCAATCGAGGGCACGTGTTCTAAAGTGGGTAGGGTCGCCACAATTAAAACAAGCTCGAACATAAGGAAACATGGGGTATTGGGGTTGTTGATATGTTTGGATCATGTTTTGAGTAGGGGTGAGGTTTGGTTTTGAGAGGTGCGGCAAACCTTGCTCAAATGACCATAGCGTCCACAATTCGCACATAGTCGACAAAGTAAGGTAGATGGATGGTGATAAAAACAGGTGTTACATTGAGGGTGAGGTCCTAGGTAAGGTTTCTTATTTGGGTATGTTGAGTTGGGTGCTACTTGAGTGATTGGGATAGCTTGGAGGGGTATGGCTTGTGAAATTGGTTGGTTGCGTTGGGTGACAGCGAAAAGTTGCCCATCTCGTTTTCTCTTAGAAATGGATCGTGAAGGGGATTCGGTTTGGGTTTGTTGAACTTGAACTACAATGTTGGGTATTACGGCAGCCATTTGTTGAGCGATTTGGGCAGCCATGCGCTCGCGAGCTTTTCCTGCTATCATCTTCCTACGAGAGGAATTAGAAGACATCTACAAGGAATACATATCAAGAGTATGAGTTGGATGTTTTTGGGATCATGTGTCGTATTTAGGAATGAACATTCATAAAATAAATATAAAATAATAAATCTACTACATCCATAGGATGTCTTGGGCTTTGCTCGTAATTGGGCCTTGCATGCCGCCATACTTCACCTTCGTAATCATGTGGGCCCCCATGATTACCGGGTTTTTCATATGGTTCGCATGTGTTAGCCTGGTTACGTACACTAAAACCCGGAGAAAATCGAGAAATAAGTATGTAACGTATGATATTCAGAATGTATCCAGGTGTGGACACGGTGACACCTCAAAGTGGGGTTAGTTCGAATGACGTTTGGTGTGGCTTGCTTTGGCCTAATAGGTCCTTCGTACTCCCATCGTTAGTCCCCAGGTAGGCAAACTGGTCCGTTATATTGGATTTATACGAATGCCAACCTAGACAGGACGTTCCGACTACTGGTACTTGTACCCTTACAGTTACTACATGCCCGTCGCAGAACTCACTTCGATGAGATTTGAAAAATGCGACAAGATCTTGAATAACGGAAGTATGAAGATGATTTGAATATGTGAGCATTGAAATATGTATGATAAATATGTATGTATGTATGTTTGACTGTAAGTATAATTCACTATGTATCACAAAATGTAGTATTGGAAGTGTTTGCATGCATTTGTGTATGTAATAAATATGAAAGAAATAAACATCATAAGTTTGCATATAACCACATAAACAATTAAAATCTAATCAACTATAGTATAGGCTCTAAGGGTCTAATAACCTATCCTATATCCCTATAGTCAAAAGCTCTGATACCAATCTGTCACACCCCGACCCGCAACGGAAAAAGGTGATCGGGGCATGATTGGGTTTTCATCAAAGCTCATGACATTTATTATAACGTTTCATATTTATTATCACCATTTAAGGAAGATCATACAATCATAATTACAACATGTCTATACATCTTTCTAGACTTTATTATTTTCTTCTAAGCATTTTCCTATGTGTTCCTTGCTTCATCTTGTTCACCTGTATCATGTGTAAAAATAGTTTTTAGATCAACAAAAGTTGGCGAGTGAACCTTGTTAGAAAAACATTTATTATTTATTTCTGGTTGTATTTAATATGGAAAAATTGTGCAATAATCATATATGAACAAACGTAAATAAACATACAATAACAAACAAATAGCATACAATAACAAACAAATAGCATACAATAACAAACCACCTTGCATGAATATGTAATATGAATGACAATGTAAATGTTGGCAACGTCTCGTTCACGCTCATAGGTAATGGGGAACGGCTCACGCTCATAGGTAATGGGGAGCAGACGGCCTATGATGAAATGTATGTGCGATCAAGGCTCAATCAAACGGAGCCGATCGTATGTTGGCAATGCCTCGTTCACGCTCATAGGTAATGGGGAACAGCTCAACGCTCATAGGTAATGGGGAGCGGCGGCCTATGATAATGTATGTACTGAAAATAATAAATTTAATCTAAACAATGATCACACAAACAGATGATACATGTTGAATATACATTTAATCATGAATATGATGGATGTACAATAGTTTAAAAGTAATAAATAATAACACACATGATACACCCCAAAAACGTGATTAAAACGGGGAATTTGTAGAGATTCACTCACCTTGGGTGCGTTCGGTGAATGATGTTGAATGCGCACGAGTTTAGAGGATTGATCGACGAGGAATAACTAACCTAATTAATAATGAAAAGGTACGGTAAATAAGTGGATTTTATTAACAATTTAAATAGGATTTTTGGATATATTTTTGTGAGTTTAAGGCTATTTTCTAACTTTAAAAACGTTATTTTTAAGTATTTTTAATTTATTTTTAATTAAATAAATAAATAAAAATAATAAAAAAATGTTGACTTTTGACCGTTGACCACGACTGTTGACCGTTGACCGGTTCGATTGTGAATATTATTGAACTGAGTGAGACTCGAACCCGTGACCTCCCGTACGCGTGCATGCAGCTCTACCAACTGAGCTACGTGTCTAACCCGAAATAATTCTGTTTTTAATTATACTTATATACTATTTAGATTTATCCAGAAATTATTTTTTTTAAAAAGGATTTTAAATGTATCGAACCGGTGCTGTCAACAGGTCTCGAACCCGGGACCTGTGGGTTAATGTGCACACAGTCCACCGCTGGACTGTGTGTCTAACCTGGTTAATAATCCGGTTTTTATTATACTTAAAATGATTCTGTGAGTTATCCCGGTTCGGTTAAAAAGGGCATTTTTATTTCAAGAGAGTGAGGTTGGGACAGGGATCGAACTTGAGACGTGCGTGTATTGTTTGCACACAGTCCACCGCTGGACTGTGTGTCTAACCCGTTCAATATACTAATTTTAATTAATCTTATAATATAACTGAACTTCGTCTTCTTCACTCAAGATTACAGATAATGATAATTCAACTGATTCATGTCTAATTCGATTAACAAGCATTATAAGTAATTGAAAGGTAATGAACGGAGATAGTTTGGGGAAAGGATGTACCGATCAGTGTCTTTCACATAACTCCGGCAAAGATTCGTCGGCTCTGTTTGTGAACTTCGGCTGTTAGAATCAATTAACAGTTCTGTTCGATTAGTTATGAAATTGAGGTACTTAAACAAGGATTAATAGAAGTTTGAATGATTATACCGATTCACAACGTGGGATCAGAAATTTCAGAGGTTTTCCGGCGAGAGCTGCATATTCCGGCTACATCGTCTGGGATTGATTCTGATGGTTGGATTGAAGTTAGTAACAGTCTAACAACGGATTGAAACAGAAAGATTCGAGGTATTTACCGTTTTGAGGTGAGTCTCGGTTTTCCGGCGAAAGTCCGGTGATGGCAGGATATTTCCGGCGAGTGAAATTGCTTCGAGAAAAGGTGCGATTTTGAGCGAAAAGGATACCAGAGACTTGTGGGTGTATTTATAGGGAAGAATCGAGACGAATTGGGTCTGATTTCAGTCTCAATTCATGGTTAGCTGATTTCCGGCGGTTACGACTGATGTCGCGGGTTTAGACATCGGTTATAACCGACGTTGAGGTTAATTCTTCAATTAAATCAATAGAAACCGTCAATTATCGGCGAAGTCGTCGGGATTTCCGGCGACTGCGAAATGAGCGCGTCTTTGACTGGATTTGATTTCTGTGTTTCATTATTTGAATTAATTGTTTCGATATGTTATCAAATAACAAAAGTGGCGGAGTGGTTGGATGTGTGTGTGTTAAGACTTGGCTGACCGGCTGACCCGGGTTCGAATCCCGGCAGCCTTGTTTTATTTTTAATTTTCTTATTTTCACTTTTTAATAATTTTTGTTTTTAAATCCTAATTGGTTTATTAATTATGTATCGTTTAAAATTAATTTGAGCATTAAAGATGCAACGAAATTTTTAACTGGTTGTCCGGTTAATAAACGAAGCGGGTTTGGTTAACCCGGTTTTTTACGGATGTTACACGAATCGCACCCATTACCGACTTTCAGAAATAAAACCAACATTTTTAAGAAACCTAATCAGATCACGTCACAGAATGTTTATAAGAGAAATATAATTCAGTAGTTAAGCAGATTAGACACACAGTGCGCACTCGAACCGAACGTCCCGAGTTCGACTCCGGGTCTCTGAAGCCGGTTCGGCCATATTAAATCAATTTTGATATAAACTAAAAAAGGTTAAAATTAATTAGTATATATATATAATTAAAACAGAGAATATTTCGGGTTAGACACGTAGCTCAGTTGGTAGAGCTGCGTGCACGTATACGAGAGGTCCCGAGTTCGAACCTCTCTCAGCGCATAGAAAACACAGTCTGACCGGTCAAGACCCGGTCAACGGTCAACGGTCAACGGTCAAAAAAGTCAACCTTTTTATTTCTTTTTATCTATTTATTTAATTGGAAAATTATTTAAAAATACTTAAAAATAAGATTATTAAAGTTAGAAAATTTCCTTAAACTCACAAAAATAAATCTAAAAATCCCATTAAAGAGCTCTAATTAAAAATATTAATCTCAAATAAAATTTATTTATTTATCGAATCATTTTGTTATTATCTAGGCTAGTTTTTCCCTCGTCGATTGAATCCTAAAATCCGTGCGCATCCAACGCTATCAAAGAACGCACCCATTGTGAGTGAATCTCTACCAATTCCCCGTTTTAATCATGTTTGGGGTGTATCATGTGTCGTATAATCCTTTTATTTTATTTAAACACTTGTGCATACATCATATCCGTGATCAAATGTGTGTCAAATGTGTATCAAATGTGTATCAATTGTTGTGTGAATTATATGTAGATTGGATTTATCATTTTCAGTGCACGTATTTCATTAGGCCCATCAGTTCCCCGTGGGGTTGAGCATCAGGTGCCTCATTAGATCGGCTCCGTTTGATTGAGCCTTGATCTCACATACATCATCATTCATATCATATACTCATCCAAAGTGGTTTGTGTTTGTTTATCTATATATGTTTGCTCACATGTGATTATTGCACAAATTTTCCTTATTAAATAAAACAAGAAATTAGTAATAATGTTTTATCAAGGTTCACTCGTCAACTTTTGTTGACCCAAAATATCCCCCGTTTTACACATGATACAGGTGATCCAGCTGAGATAAGAAACACATAGGAAGGTCTAGAAGAATAAACAAGTTTAAGCTTTGGAATAAGTATATAGTTTCATTTTCTTGTAATTGTACGAAATTTGGTTTTGGATATTTAAGTTGTAATTTGAATTTAATAAATATGAAACATCTTAGTAAACATCATGAGCTTTGGTGATAACCCAATTATGACCCGAATTTTATTCCGCTGCGGGTCGGGGTGTGATCGTTGCCTCGAGGGATTTACCGTTGGCTAGTTCTACTGTGTGCTTACGTTCAAGAAAAGTTGGGGCAGGCTTAAGTAGTGTACTAAAGTTTGTGGAAACATAATTACGGTCCACGCCAGAATCAAAAAGTACCGAAACAAAAGAGTCGTTCAGAAGGAACTTACCCGTCACAGCATTAGGGTCATTCCTTGCTTCGCCTGAACCGATGACGAATGCTCGGCCTCTTCCGCCATTCCCCTTATCACCATTGTTGTTGTTGTTGTTCAGTTGCGGACAATTCCTTTTAATGTGCCCCTCGGTACCACACTGATAGCATCCCCTATTGTTACTCTGTTGTTGCTGCTGTTGACGTTGAGGTTGTTGGTTCTACGGTTGCTGAGCTTGTCTAGCTGGATAAGGACTTCTACAATCTTTAGCTGTATGACCCAGCTTCCAGTACCGCTGACAGCGGTTTGGGTCGCATTGCCCATGGTGGTGTCTGTTGCATTTTTCACATTTGGGCTGGTTTCCCTAGTAACCACCCCTGGCTTGATGTTCGACGCTTGCTGGTTTGGGGTACGGTTGTTGTCGATTTTTCTTTGCTGCTGAGGGGGTTGAGTAGAGCTGGAACCCTTAGCTTGAATTCCGTCCCATTTACGCTTGTTATCAGAAGAGATTTCAGAAGCTAATGCGCTGCGTTTTGGTAACTTGCCTTGTTCCACTGCCTAATCAGTTAGTCGGTGAGCAAGTTAGATGTTTTGCTGGATAGTTTGAAGATTGGCTGAGTCAGCATGCTTTGAATTTGGGGAACTAACCCCTTAATGTATAGCTCGATTCACTTGAAGGCTGGATCAGACATGTTAGGACACAAGGAGGCCAACTCGTTTGATCGTTTCGTATACGGCTCGATCTCTAAACCAGACATTTTTAAATTGTAGTACATGGTTTACAATTTCTGAATGTCATCCCTGTGACAGTATTCTTTTTTCATCATTTCCTTGAATGTGTTCCAATGAGTGGTATTAGCAACCTCCAAGCCTAGAATCTGTACCTACGCATTCCACCAGGAAAGCGCAGCATCTTCGAGAACTCCCGCTGCGAATTTGACCCTTTTCTCAGCAGGGCAGTTGCACATGGAGAATGTGGATTCCACCTTTTCAAACCAGTGGAGCAGACCAATAGCACCTTCATTGCCAGAGAAGTGACTGGGCTTACAACCCATGAATGATTTGAAGGTGCAAGCTAGTGGCTGAGGTTGGACTTACGGGCCTGAACAAGAAATTTAGCACGAATAAGAACACAAAGATAAAAGGGAACAACAATTGAAATAGATATTTAGGGCATTCTATATCAATAGATTTACCTCCACCTTGAGCGGCTTGATACGCCGCCCACGCTTCAGCGACTCGATCGTTGATAAGTGCCGTCAGTTGGGCTTGGTTCATGTTGACGCCCCCACGCCCGCCGCCACGGTCGTTGCCTCTACCGCTCATGATTTCCTTTAATTAAACAAAATACATTCATTATGTCAATTCCAAGCACAAGGTAATCAATAACAACCAGTCCAAGCAATATATGAAACAACTTAAATAAAAATATCCAATGAAAATATATTGCAACTGCCTTACAATGTATTTCAACAAATATTCAAATTTAAAAGTAAGTATAGTTTCATAAATGAATAAAATGAGAAAGATAATTAGGTGGTGGATCAGTCGTCGCCTTCTCCATCGCCCATGCCAGCATCGCCGTCATTGCCAACGTCACCGTCGTCATCATTGTCATCCTCATCAGCAGCTACCTCATTAGGTTCTTCCTCCTTGGGATCCTCCTCGGGGTCCTCCTCAGGATCCTCCTCGGGGTCCTCCTCAGGGTCCTCCTCAGGTTCTGGTTCTGCCGACGGTGATGGTGGTGCTGGTGGTACACGTTCATCCAAGAAATGCACCCTCCAAGCAGTCTCGTGTAAGTTCACCTCTAGAAGTCCAATCTGGAAGTCTCTCTTTGCGTTAGCTTCCTCCAATTGCTTTATCCTTTCAAGAGAAGCTTGCAGATCCGCTTCTAAGCGTTGGATACGTGTCTGGTCAGGGGTAGGTAGAGAAGAAGATTCACCAGTTTGGGCGAGGCATGCCCGACGATAGGCGCGGGTCTCCATGGGACGCGGAGGGGAATGAACCAAGGGTGTTTCCCTGATACATGTCGACATACCTGTGATACGTTACACTTACCTATTTTAGTTCGCACAAAAGTTATATTTTAGTAAGGATAATGCACATATGAATGTTAAGTAATACAAGTACCAAGTATGCATATAAGTATGACGAACCTTGCAATCTGGAGTGTGGTGTCGTTGTGGTTTCCAATAAAAAAACGGTTATAGTCTAATTATGTTTCCCCATTAGCGTATGAGTGTTAGAGTATTCACATCCAACCCTCAAATTATGTGAGGGAGGTTTTTATTTTATAAAAAGTAATTGTAGGTGGTTGTGAGTAGAGTAGAGAGAAAAACGTTATTGTTTATCTGTAAATTTGAGGGAATATTTTTTTTTTTTTTTTAATATATTTTGAAAGTGGTGCTGATTGTGTTATAGAGAGAAAACGTACTGAAAAAGATATTAAAAAGTATTAATTAATTAAAAAAGTAAGATAAAAGATTGTTTTTTTAGTGTAATATAGGGTAAAAAATAGATTGTTGCATGTGAAAGCTATTAACACAAAAAAAATTCAAAACGTGACATTCCAAATTTATTTTAGCTATTAAGCAATTTTTCTTTATTGTTTTGTATTCTGTATATGGTGTTGCGTTCTAGACTTGTAGTCCATTATTAATTCAAACCATCCCTTTATTAATTTAAACCATACCCGTCTTAAGCACAATAGAATAGACTAAATTTGTATAAATTTGTATGTGATTGATCATTACAATTTTTTTTGAAAGATATTATTATATATATAATTGGTTGATCACTTACCTATAGAAACTTTGACTTTTTTTGAATCTTACTTTTTTAAATTTTAACCTTGACATTTATACTCTCTTCAACTTTTTAAAAATTTTGTTAAATGAAATGTTATTTAACCCCCTCGAGTTTTACATGTTTTTTATGTGTTTATCGATATAAATTCAAATTGATTTACGTATTTACATGATATTTTTTATGTAGATAATATTTTACGTTTGATGAGCCATGTCATATACAACATGTTTTGGTACTTATTTTTTAGACATTTTGAGTTAGTCTATGTTTTAACATTTATGTATGTGTCGATATAAATTCAAATATATTTACATTTCGACGCAATAACATTTTGACAACCTCTAGTTTTACGTGCCTTATTATATGTACGTGTTAATATAAATTTAAGTTGTTTACATTTTGACTTTTTTTCAAAAATAAGTCATGTCAAATATAGTACGTTTTTTATGCTTATTTTTATAAACGTTTTCAGTTGCTCTACTTTTGATCAATAAGCAATTAAAAAAAACAGTATACTCAAATCACATTAAAAAATAACCCTGCAAGGCGAGGCATCAGTTCTAGTTAGATAAATTTAACCCTCATTAATTAACATAGGCATGCTTGATTATATACTAGTTAAAGTTACAAAACTAAGTCATGGATCACATAAATTGATAAATATGATCATTTTTATTAATATAATCAAGTCTGATTACACACTAAAAGCAAAAATATACATTTTTATTTATTAATCTGTTAAAAAGTTAATAACTCGTCAGTTGTTACACCATCGACCCCATCATCCTCATTATGACTATAAACATCACCATCGATAAATCGACACCATCATCAATAAGCATTCACAATCAATTTTTTTCTATATATATAATTATACTAAAAATCACTACTTTTTTCTTTTTTTTTTCAATTAAATAATATTTTTATATCTTTATCATTATATTTTCCTTCTGCTACATTCACAAACACTTTCAAAAATATTAAAAAATTTATAAAGGATGAACAGTGTTCTCGTATATTTAAAGATCAACATTAACATTTTCTCTCTTTCACTCACAACCACTCACAACTATTCCTTATAACATAACTAATCCATACACATAAATATAAGAAATTCATAACTAATGTTCTTAGCATTGTCAAATTCACAATCACCATAATTCAACTATCACTGTCAAATAATGGATCATTGTCTTCATTCTCATCTTCATCACCAAAACATAACCTCCATCATCAAAATAAAATAAAAAATGAACCCTTCATTTTCTTCACCATCCCAATCTTTACTCTCACCATTTCCCAAACCTTACTAGCGCTGGAAATTATTTTAACGATACAACTTTAGATAGTTTATGAAATCGGATTCATGACAATTCGTAAACTATTGAAACGGCAGAAGTTACGGATAATGATACTTTCTAGTCAACTGACTCACTTGCTCAAAAAATGAAAACACCACATATCATCCTATTAAGGCTTCTTACACTTTTCATGAACAACTTTTTAGTGGAAACCAAATATGTGTGTACATAATTTTGAACATATGATTCTTTCAATAGTTAAAGAGGTCATGAAAGGGTCAAAGAGGAATTAAACTTCATTTTTTATTTATTTTTATGTTTTCTATCAGGTTTTAAAACTTTGATAATTTTTATATACTTTATCATGTTTTAAGAATTATACCAAAAATTGAAAGTTTTATTATCTGTAATTTTAGTATAATGTTATATTCTTTTTTTTAAATGTAATTTAAAATAATATATAAATATGCTACAATTACAATGATGCATCGTAACTAATTGGCAAAATGTAGCATCCACTTTTAAGAGAGACTCGATATTATAATAAACAGAGAATTTGGTCCCGGTGTTACAAATGTTAATCTCATAAATATGGTAGATTTACTTACGAAAGATTAATGTTGTATATTTACAAAAACTTATACAACCCCCAAAAATATCGATGCAGTTATGGATGGAATGAAATGGCTTAAGAAATAATTAATAATCAAAGACGATAAATTGAACTAACGATTCCAATAACACAGTTCTTTATATTTAATAATCAACAAAATTGTAGAAGACATCGCATGAGATAAAAACTTGCCGGATTCTTCATCAACTGGACCATCTACCACCACAAAGGTCTTCAAATTGATAACCAAAGACGATAAATCGAACCAAAGGTTCCACGAACATAGTTCTTTTTTCTTTCTTGAACGCCAAAGGTTATATAATCCCTACTTCTAAGTTATACCAAGTTTACCCCATACCAGGAATTGAATCCTGGTCTCTCCCCAAGAGGCACAAAATCTCTACCACCCTACCAAATATTACTTAATAATCTTCAATACGGGTTGCTCTAAGTTTGTTGCATAAGAAAGTTGTCGGAGTCTTTTGATCTTAAGATCCCTCGGGTCGGGATGGATTCCACGACTGCCTGTACTAACCAAATCCCCAAATAACAGGAAACTAAATAAATTAATTAACATTAAAATTATAAAAGATAAGTCTTGATCCCTTTCATAAAAATGTCATCTTCATAATCTTCAATATGGGTTACTCCCGTGTTTGAATCTGGTTTGGTTTATTAGCTCGGATGGTCCTGCATCATACCCCCGTGTTACAAAAAGACTCATCCTCGGGTCTTGCATGCTCTACATTCCGTAGTGTCTTAATCCCACAAATTTTCATATGCCACACACCCGGCACGAATCCTTTTGCATATCCATCCGACCCTTTAAAATTAAAAGATAATCATTGAGCCATCAAACCCATTATGGGCACCCCCATTTGCTCTATTTTCAAATTTCGTTTAGCAACATCCCACTGACCAATTATTGCATCATCTCCAATCTTCATATCAATATCCTCTGCTTTCTGGGGAAGATGCCACCAAAAAGGCTAGGCATGGAGAGAAAGAAAGCATGGGAGTTCCCTCACCCGAAAAAACTGACAGTGGGTGCAGGTGATAACTATCAAAGGAACACAACGTCCTTCTACGTAGTCAATCTACCAAACCAATGTTCCCTTAGAATGTTGTGGAAGGAATTTAGTGTAGAAGAATGACGGATGTGTATCTTGCAAGGAGGAAAGATATAGCTGGACGATTCTTTGCTTTCATCAGATTTGAGGAAGTGAAAGACAAAGATAAGATGTTGAAAGCTTTAAACTCGGTAAGAATTAGAGATAGCAGGGTGTTCCTAAAAGTAGCCAGGTTCGAGAAGGAGAGTGATACAATAAATAAAAACTATAACACTGACATGGGAGGAAGAAAACAACAAGTGTACTCCACTGATAAATGTAGCCTGGAAACCCAAAAATGATGAACCCCCCAGGTACACAACGACAGATAAAGAACAAGCAACAGGCCAACAGAAAGTGATTCCAATCCCTAACAAATACTTTATTGCCTCCAAAATGTGGAATTGGTGTGCTCTCATTGGGATTGTGAAAGATCTCACGAGGCTTTGTCGGCTTGATGACTTCATACGCTTTATTGAGTTGTGGATGGTACCTATATGTGGATGGTATACAAATTATTGTTACTTTTCCTGGCCATAAAAAGGCAAATGTGTTTCTCCAAAATGAGATCGAGTTGTAGAGTTCATGGTTTACCAAAACTTGAACTATGGGAAGGGAAAGAAATCACATATGAAAGGGTAACGTGGCTAAGAATTACCGATATACCACCCCAGCTTTTGGATAGAGAAGTTTTCAATATGATTGCTGGGTATTACAAAGAAGTTGTCCATGGGTCGATGGCATCAATAGTTGATGGTAACATTGCCCTAGAAAATGTTGCAGTCATTGTTATAGATGGTAAGAGAATCACTCAGCAAGTTGAAATCCGTTGGAAAAATCATACTTTTAAGGTATGGGTGAACGAATCGGACGTTGACTGAACCCAAATTTGTACTAGCTGAAAGAAGCAATGGGTCAAGCAAAACTCAAAAGGTTATCAATATTGAAGAACCGGGTTTAAGAGATGAAGAGAAGCAGCGGGCAATGGAGGTTGATGATGAACTCGAGGAGGGGGTAAATAGTTTGTAATGAAGTTCTGGCGAGCCAAACTCAAGAAAAAAGGACCAGAATAAATTCGCCGGTGCTAGAAACATGAACGAACGAGGATACAGTCGGACCATTAAATGCTATGTCACACCCCAACCGATGGCGGAAACACCGGGGCGGGACGAAATAGATTGCAAGAGGCTTCGTAACGCTATTTTGCGTCAAGTATTTAATAATCAAAATTTCATTTCATTACTAGAATCAAGTACAATGTTTCGAAGCAAAATACAACAATTTAACAAAAGGCAAATACAACAACGAGTACAAAAATTAAGATGAGTTTCTAGTTCATCCTACTAAGTTCCATTCATCATCGTCAACATCAAATTCCTTCAATACGTATTAAAGTATAGTTCAATACAAAAAGTACATACAAGTTTGAGTACTAGCATAAGTATAAAATTTTAAACGAATTCACATGGCATAAGAGTTAACTAGAACTAACATACGATACTAGCATGCAACTATAAATGTCAACCCAAAGATTCTCGCTAGCGTCATCTAGTCATAGCAATGAATAGCCCGTTTTGTTTACTTAACATGACCTCAAGAATACCGGCGGTGCGTTAATCTTATAGCGCTATACATGTTAAGGGAGGCTTGTATGAAGTTAGTGACAAGTATAAAGCATAAGAGTAGTCTAGCATATATGAATTCAAGTATAACGTATCAAGCATGTATATTGGATTTTTTTTTGTATTTTAAGCATGAAGTATGTGATTGTTTGAGTTTTGATAACATGTACGTATTGCACCCAAAAGTGTTAAAAGTAAAAATGGAGTCGAGTATACTCACGGTTTTGTAAGCTTTTCGATTAAACCGAGAGTTGATAAGTTGTTGAGATTAAAAACACCGAAGTTACCCTATATGGGGCAAACGAAGGTATGTGAGTATTCGGAGTTTGTGGAGAGTTCGGATTCAGAAATTCTAAGTATATAAAAGTATGTATACGAAAAGTAATTATCTAGTCTTAAACACTCGTTTTTGACACTAGCAGTTTTCATGTGATTTCATGCGTTGAATTTGCCCATTAGAATCGTAACGAAATGTTTGAAACATAGATAATATAACCTATTCATGACGTGTACCATAATCCGGTTATCATCAAGAATATAGTCATGTATTTATTTATATATTATATAGTATATTATATAATAAGTCCTTCAAGTATAATCATGAAATTCATGTAACTCAAGCATGGAGGTATGACAACCTCTTTATATGATTCACCAAAGCACAAAGTTTACCAACTTAGTTAGTAACCCGGTTAGTCATGAATGAAAATGAAATACAACTAACTATCTACTTCATCAAGTAGCCAAGTAAAAACAACCCGGGTGTTTCATACCCATTATGGCAAATGTTGGAGATGCGGTGAGTTTGTGTTACTTAAAGTCTAGGAAACTACTTGGTATTCTTGCCACTAGAACAAGTGATGTAGTGGAATAAAATTTGGAAAGCCAAGGCCTCCATGGTTCACACTTACATATGCACAACTCTTCCAACATTGAAGGTTGGAAGCTTGGATGGTTTCATCACTTAGAACAATTTGGGCAGAATTTTAAAGAGTTTTTAAGCTTGTTTCTTGGTGTAAATCAACCACCACACAAACCCACAACTATGAGCTTAGTTGGGAGATTGGTGGGTACAAGATTTCACCAAGTTTTAGTCAAGAAATGCAAGGTGCTAGAACATAAGTGAAAGCAGAATTTTAACTCTACTTTTGACCTCAAATGTGGTGAGTTTCCACCTTAGTTTGCCATGGAAAACTTGTGGAAACCTTCCTAGAAGTTATCCAAGTAGAATGAAAGAAGAAAAAAAGAAGAAAAGATGAAGAAGTGAGTTGAAAACTCACTTTTTGAGCAAGAAATTTTTTGTCCAAAAGTTGCAAAGATTAGAGCCTTGAGAGAGTTTGAGAGTGAATTGAAGTGGTTAAGAGTGTGGAAAGTGTTTAGGAGGTGGTGGAGGCTTGTATTTATAAGTGGATATTAGGGTTTGGTCATAAGTGAAGTGGTTGGGAGATATGAGGAGGGAAATTTCAAAAATATATTAAAATTCCCATTTTTATAAATAATAATATTTTCTTAGGTTTTAAGGTATGTAAGTATGCATAATGAGTAAACATGTATGAATAACATTCCAATGAAAATTAAAGTTATTTATTGCATATAACATAACTATAAATGTAAATACGTATTTGATGATTGATTTCACATAACACAAGCATGAATTAAGATACGATTTATATAAATATAGTTTTCCATTATGATCAATGTCTCGAATTTACAAGATTCAAATGAAGTACGATTACAAAGTTACTAAAGATAGAAAGTGAATACAAGCTTTCTATAAATGGAAAGTACAAATATGCGAAGCTTTACATGCTACGCGGGGAAATGAAGAGGCGCTGGGGATTTTCAAGGAGAGTATGGCTGGTAATGCGGCAGACACATATCCCATGCAAAAAACGGTAATATACAACAGGTGAGAGAAAGTGGTAGGGCCGGCCAGGTAGATAATTCATATAAGGGAGATGGGTTCCATAGGAATAATGAAAACAAGCCTAATGTTAACATTAATAGTAATGTCTGGAGCCCAAATATTGGTGACATAAATGGAAGCCCAATTAATTTAAAGGAAGTTGGGCATAGGGCTAGGAAAAGGTGTAGACGAGATACCGAGTTTGGGGATATCGACCTGAATTCTTCTTCTGTCAGACCTGTTCAAAATTCCCAAATCTCTTTCAAGACACTGTGAGGAAAAAAAATAATTCTAGATTGGGGATGGAGAGACTTTAACCAATGCAGATCGCCGTCGGTAAGCAATGGGAACGTGAATAAGAGAGAAGAATTTTCTAAACCATTTATTTTTTTTTGGTGACAACTCAAGAAGTTAATGAACCAGACGATATCCTGCCAATGAAAATACAGTGGAAGTCAATTATGTAGAAGCGAAAAAGAATACTGATGCGGAGGTAACTAAAACGGTTGAAATGGGAACGGATATTGGTATTCAGTTATTCGGTTTTGAGAATAATCTGAAAATTGCAATCTAAGAAGAAGGTGTTCAAAAATTAGATAAATGAAGATATTATCTCAAAATATTATAGGGTGAAATTTGTGGCATTACAGGAAACCCTGTCAAAGGACGATTCAAAATACCAAGAAGTAAAATATGGGGAAAAAGGGTTTAGAGTCATGAATGGGTTAATTCTGATGGGAGGTCGGGTGGATTGCTATGTGTATGGGATCTTGCTTTTTTCACAAAGTTGGGGGTTGTCCGACAACAAAACTTTATTTTGTTAACTCACACATTACAAGGGGTGAGGTCATGCATTTTGTCAACGTATATGCTCAAAAACATTGCCTATCAGAACACTTGGGTTCAATGGAGGAATTATGGGTAATAATGGGTGGCTTTAATGCAGTACAGTGTCCCGAAGAGCGGTTTAACACTGAGTTTAGTCCCGGATGCGCAAATGCTTTCAATGAATTTATTGAAGATAATGGACTGTTGGAATATTGTTGGGATGAAGGAAGTACACACGAGTTAATGACACGGGCAATAAGTTAAGCAAAGTAGACAGATTTTTAGCCTCTCCTGCATTTTGGAATCGGTGGCTGGATGTTTCGGTGATTGCACTTACAAGATGTGACTCGGATCACAACCCAATCACGCTGGCGAACTCTGTAAGTAATTTGGTTCATCTCCTTTTAGATTTTATAGTTCTTGGCCCGGTCATGATAGGTTGGATAGTGCTGTGAATTAAGCAACACAAGATTCGGTCTTTGGGTCCGTCGGATCTGGTATTGGCTGAGAAATAGAAAGCCATAAAAAAATTAGAGCATGGTTGAGCACTGTGCGAGATAAGGATAATAAGGTGAATAGGTAACTGGAATTGAAAATTAACTTTTTGGAGGGGTTAATGGAACAAAGGGCACTTAGTGATCTAGAAAAAATATTTGGACCGAAAGCAAAAAACAACATAATATTTTTTTGGCAAAAACGAGTGATCTAAAACAAAAATCAAGGGTTAAATGGATGGTGGAGGGTGATGAAAGTTCATTATTTTTTATGGTTTAATTAACTATAATAAGATTGATAAAAGACTAAATGGGGTTAACATTGGTGGGGAAGGGTAACGGACCCGAAAAAATTAAAATAGAAGCAAGCAAATTTTTTGCTATGCGTCATAGACCTGATTTTGTCATTCCAAATGTATATTGACATTCAAGTGAGGAGGCTGATGGATTGGTGGAATCTTTTACACTTAACGAAATCAAGAAGGCGATGTAGGATTGCAATAGTGGTTGTCACACCCTGATTTCCGGTGGGCCCGGTTGGTGGGTTTATGCGTGACGATTGATAACAGTTTCACAAATATGCAGCGGAAGATAGGATAATAAAACAAAAATATAAATGACTTGAAATTTATTATATAATATTCATACTTTTGTTTGATACAAGTCCCACAAGGTAGGATCCGAAATAAAAGCTAGCTTAGGACATCATAGCCCTTTAAGCAGTGGAGTTGCAAATTCCAAAACTTATTATTTGACCGAACCATTCCACCCTATATTCAGGGTTCGTTACCTGCGGTTTAATCTTTTGAAAATATGTCAGCTTTCACTTGCAAATAAAATTAACCGACTTGTTTAAAAATCATTTTCATAAATCATTTTATACATATTATGATAACCCGTAGGTTAATCATTTAGTATTATTTTGGGATAGATTTCTTGTCACCAGTTTTACATGCTTGTCAATACAGCTGGTACCAGAAATCTATGCGGTATTTGATGATGGTACGCACCACCTTTAATACACGTCTTCAGGGAGTATGCCTGTTACCCTGTGCGTATTTTATATGGTCATTCCTATTTGATGAGAACGCTACCATTACCCCAATTGTTTAATGTTATTCAAGCAATACAGATTAAACCGTATTCTTATATTTATGAAAACATTTTCCTATTTATATAATCCAAGCGGCTAATGACGTATCCCAAGTTTTTAAATAAACTAGGCTAAGAGTATTTACCTTTGCTTAGTAAATATTCTGTTCAAATAAGTTCTTTAAAGCAAAGCCGTATTTCAAGATCCGGAAAACACTTGGATTCGTACCTGTCACACCCCAACCGATGGCGGAAACATCAGAGTGAGACGAACAAGATTGCTCGAGACATCATAACACTAAATGTGACAATATTTAATGAAACAATTTATTTCATTTCATTCATCAAATGTCAAGTACAACATAATTCCGATACAACGTAAATTCAAATAAGACAAGTTCAACAAAAACATAATAAATAACTTAGCTAACTAAGTGTATTTCTATGCCATTCCTACTAAGTTTTCGTCACATCAACATCCTCAACCTGCAACATGTTAAAAAGCATAGTTCAATACAAAGTATTGACGGGTACACAAGTTTGAATCATAGCATAAGTAATAAAAAGAAATCGTTTAAACAAATTTACATGTTAAGCTAGCATACGATCTTAATGTAAACATGGCATGTGAACTACAAGTCAATCCTCAAGTGTTACTGTCACGCCCCGATTTTCGTTGTTGCAGAAGCATGTTCGAGGTGTGGCCAGAGCGGCAATCGTTGCATTCAACTAAGTAAACGACTATTTTAAAACATAATAAGATTCATCCATACATTTTATTGAACCAAATTTACAATCAACTACTTGTTTCAAAACTTAGTACATCTTCAACGACATTGTTCAAACTTTAAAACACAAGTTTTACAAATAGGATAACCAAAAACTGGATGACATCAAACTACTTGACTTCAGAACACACGAACAAATGTTTCCAAAGTTGTCCACTAGTTACCTGTAATACATGTTAGTTTTGAAAAACGTCAACAAAAGCTGGTGAATTCATGTATATAGTTTGCATCAAATAATTCTTGAAAATTTTGAAGTATTGAATCTGGTATGTAATTAAATGAAACTTGTAAGATCATTAGTGTTTAGCAAGGACACTAATCTGTATGCCAAATTAGGTGGCAACCAAACCTTGACGATTTATTGTGTCTGGGACACTCGTTTTAGACACAAAAGCACTCTATTACGATATGTTATTATTGCCGTAATAGAGTGGGGCTCGCCCAAACCCAATAGATCTATTCCCTTGTTCCTCGGTACTTGTTATCCATTAATGGTCCCAATGCTTGAGCCTTATCCACATGTGATCTAAATATTTTCAATCCTTGAAAACAGTCATACCCATTTGAAACATGTATTCTCCCCGAACATTTAAAACCTTAAAACGATTAAATAAAAAGGGGAAACATGAACTCACAGATTCGCGTTCCGTGCAAATCTCTATGTATTGTTTGATTCTCCGTTCGTTTTCTCAACCTAAAAGTGTTCTAATTCCATCAGACACTTAGGTTTATGATCATTTTGGTACAAGTGTTCATCTTGAATTCATAATTATACTTGTATTTGTTTGTTTTCTTTGTTTGTATATATATATATATATATATATATATATACACACACACACATACTCCATATATGTATTCCATATCTTTCGTGTTTGAGTGGGCCTAGC
Source organism: Scalesia atractyloides (assembly GCA_947069175.1). Taxonomy (NCBI): domain Eukaryota; kingdom Viridiplantae; phylum Streptophyta; class Magnoliopsida; order Asterales; family Asteraceae; genus Scalesia; species Scalesia atractyloides. The sequence continues at coordinate 12,140,956 of CAMTDV010000003.1, read as the reverse complement.
CCGAGGGTTAAGTATATGTATTTAATTCTTATGTTTCATATGTGTGGGCCTAGCCCAACTTGTTTTATATGTATGTGCTTAACCCAAATGAATTTGTTTAAAATGGGTCAAGCCCAAAATAGGTTTGTTAAAGTGGGCCTAGCATAAATCATGTAAGAGTGGGTCTAGCCCAAAATAGTTTATGGAAGAGGCTTTAGCCCAATTCAGTTTATAAAAGTGGGCTCTAGCCCAATTCAGTTTATAAAAGTGGGCTCTAGCCCAATTCAGTTTGTAAAAGTGGGCTTTAGCCCAATTCAGTTTGTAAAAGTGGGCTCTAGTCCAATTCAGTTTATAAAAGTGAGCTAGCTCATATGGTTTATTTAATTGGACTTAATCCATGTTTAAATATTACTAGTAATAATTTATAAAAATTATTTTATAAAACTACTATTATTTTATATAATTTTATTTTTATAAATTCTTGTATGTATATATTTGTATAGTGTGTGATGGTTTGTTTGTTTTGACCTTTCCGTTTGCGTTGTCCGCTTCGTTTGCGTTATTCGTTTTGTCCGTATCGTTTGTTTGATATGCCCAAATTGTCCGTTTTTGTCCGAATTGTCTTATTGTCCGATTTGTTAGTTTATGTCCATGTTTGGACAAAAATATTTATACTTTTCATGTTTCAAGTATATATATAAGTTCTTGTACATTTTGTGAAATTTTGTATTTTTGTATTTTATTCCTACTTGGCCTAAATACATAATATTTATATACACATACTTGATCATTACTAAATATATATTTCATCTAAAAATATATATATTTATCCATTTTAGTTCGAGAAAAACTTTTGAAATTTTATTTAAACTTTTTCATCCTAATTTTTGTTTAGTCATGATTAAAATCCTTAGTCATTAAAAATTTTTAGTTTAACCATACTTTAGTCATAACAAATTTTATAAAAATTTTGCTATCGTTTCTCCTAAACTATGACTTTCCCATGTTTTAAATAAACATGTTTTAAACTATTTTCAACTCAAATAATGATCAAGTATAATGACTAATCTTTTAGATCATAAATCTTTAACAAGAAATGTAATGAACTTGTTGTGGTTCTAAACTTTCTAGAAATGAAAACTTTATTATCACATTTTAACAAAAACTCTTATATTATTTATTTTATATAAAAAACCCATACTTTATGTAGTATATGAAATCTTTTTTAAGTGTGTAGATATGTTTATATCACTTCCAAAAATAAGTGTATGTTCATGATCTCTCCAAAAATGGATACTTTATTACTATTTTTCAACAAAATTTCTAGATAATGAGTTTTAAATAATAATCTACATTTTGTATAATGCATATGACAATTTTTAAGTGCATAAACCATGCTCATAACATTTTTGTTAGGTAATCTTGCTAGATCTAAACATGCATGTGTTTAGATCTTCATTTTCAACCATAAAATGCAAGATTACTTCTACTACAAAAATGACAACCTCAAGATCATCAAATAAGTTAATATTCATATTAATATGTTTTTTCTTGTCATTGTTTTTAGATGATTTTTGTGTGTTCAAGATGATCTTATACTTATCATAATATAAGAATATAATAATAAAATATGAAGCTTACTACTAGCTAGATGAACAAGATGAAAGTGATGATAATATGAAGAAAAGATGATGATCCAAGAGCTTCAAGTCTTAAGAAAATGCTCCAAGTGAGTCTTCAAGTCTTGTAATGCTTTTAATCATCCATGAACCTTCATATTTCCTAGTAATCTTTGACTTTGAATAATAAAAAAAAGATGAATATATTGGAGCATGATGTTGGCCGATTTTGGAGAGAGAGAATGGAGGAGATGAAAGGTTTTTGGTTATGTTGGAAATGAGAAGTGTTGTGGAGTGTAAATGTGTTGATTTGGTTAAGTTTTGCACTTCTACATACACTAATCATGTTTTCCTTGTTCCAACACATGAAAGCATAAAGGAGGGGGGGGGGGGGGGTTGGTTTTAATTTTTTTTATAAAAATCTTGTTATATTTTATAAACTTTAAATCTTAAATGTTTGTATATATAAGTTTTTATAAAGTTTAATGACCCAACATACTAAAGTGATGTTATAACATGTCAAACTAACTCACTAGGCTAATTGTTTTGTTGTTCGGTTGATAGATTCGATTAAGGTCTCGTACCGGGTTAAATACTAATATTTTGTGCTCTTATGAAATTTTATCTACAAAATTGTCTTTGTAAAAATTTTATTGTCCAATTTATTAATCCAACTCTCCGGACTAATAGATTTTTTATTTCGGACTCAGTTCCTATACCGGTTTGTTGTTGGGTATTTACTGAACTATCCGTGTAGCTTAAAAACCTAAAGTTTAAATAAGGGTTTTGTATTGTTTTTAATACCCTACATATTATTTATGATAAATAATATTTATTTTTGAGTTTCGGACATTTGTTGTTTTCGTTATGCGGAGTGTTGTATATTCAGCAAAATTTCTCTATTTTTCTGCGGACCGGACAATTTGGTGTTTTAATAAAAATTTATTAGAAAAGTAATATTTGCACATTATTTCCAACTAATGTTCCCATATAACAATTATAATGGATATACTTAATTCCTCGTTTTTTCCGTGTCAGACTGTACCGCGACTAGTCCTGACATGTATAATGCGTTCGCGTTTCTGCCGCCAGTCTAGGATATAAATTTATATGTTTCTAATTGTGGTCGGTTTGTTATCATACTAAGCTATGATTCTGAAATTCCTAGACCTTCAAGACTCAATTAAATAAGTCGAAAATTACTATCCTAATAGTTGTTTAAGTTGTACGATTTACCGGTATTTTGTCGTATGTCACATTCTCTCCCTATTCAAGAAAATTTCGTTCCGAAATTTAAGTTGCATTATCCGTCACAGAGATTTTCTTGAACAGGTGAGGGTACTTCCTTTTCATTTCATCTTCTCATTCCAATGTGAACTCGGGTACGCACTTCGAGTTCCAACGGACTTTGATTAGTTTGATACGACTCCTTTTTGTAATCTGAGTTTTCGAATCCAAAATCTCAACAGGTTCTTCAATGAAATGGTGTTTGTCGTCTATATTGATTTCATCCAGGGGAATAATAAGTGATTCGTCAGAAAGACACCTTTTAAGGTTTGACACGTGAAAGGTGTCGTGGACGTTGTTAAGAGTTTCTCGTAATCTTAACTTGTAAGCGATAGTTCCAACCTTTTCCAAAACCTCATAAGGTCCTATGTATCTTGAGCTAAGCTTTCCTTGCTTCCCAAATCTAGCTACACCTTTCCAAGGTGAGACTTTTAACAACACTCTGTCTCCAACCTCGAAAGACAACGGTTTGCGGCGTTTATCTGCGTAGCTTTTCTCTCGCTCTCGGGCCGCCTTGATACGTTCTCGAATTTAAATATTTTATCAGTAGTCTCTTGGACTAAATCTGGTCCTATCATTTGTTTATCTCCCATCTTCGCCCATCATAACGGAGATCAACACTTACGTCCATATAATGCTTCGAATGGAGCAGTTCGATTACTTGTGTGATAATTGTTATTGTATGAGAACTCCACTAATGGCATGTGAGTGTCCCAATTTCCTCCTAAGTCCATCACACAAGCACGAAGCACGTCTTCTAAAGTTTGAATTGTGCGTTCACTTTGGTCGTCAGTTTGGGGATGAAAGGCCGTACTTAGATCTAAGCGAGATCCAAAAGCCTTTTGAATTATTGCCAAATTCTTGACACAAAATGACCCTTACGGTCAGATATTATCGAAATAGGCACTACGTGCCTTACCACAATCTCCTTGAGATAGAGTTCAGCTAACTTCTCAGTCTTATCTTTCTCACATATTAGTAAGAAGTGAGCTGACTTAGTTAATCGATCAACAATTACCCAAATCATGTCATGACTACGAGAGGCCCTGGGTAATTTAATTATGAAATCAATGGAAATTTGTTCCTATTTCCAAGTGGGAATCTCATGTTGTTGTAACAATCCTGAAGGTTTTTGGCATTCGGCCTTAATTTTAGCACATGTTAGACACTTTCCAACATAAGTCGCAATATCACCTTTGATATTTGGTCACCAATAATATTCTTTAAGATCATGATACGTTTTATCCGCTCCGGGATGTATCGAGTATTTGGATTTATGAGCTTCATCTAGAATTAGATCTCGAAGACCACCAAAACGAGGTACCCAAATTCTACTCGTAAAGTATAAGGCTCCGTTCTCTTTTGGTTCCAGATGTTTTTCCATACCTCTAAGCATCTCTTCTTTAAATTTTTCGTCCCTTAGTGCTTCTTGTTGGGCGTTATGAATTCGATAGGTGAGGTTATTGTGAATTGTGAGTCCTAATGATCGTACACGTAGGGGCTTTACTCGTTCTTTTTGGCTCAAGGAATCCGCGACAACATTCGCCTTGCCCGGATGATATTTGATTTCACAATCATAGTCATTCAACAATTCAAGCCAATGCCTTTGGCGCATATTTAACTCTTTCTGGTTAAATATATGTTGAAGACTTTTGTGATCAGTAAAAATCGTGCACTTAGTGCCGTAAAGATAGTGACGCCATATTTTAAATGCAAATACCACTGCACCTAACTCTAGGTCATGTGTGGTATAGTTCTTCTCGTGGACTTTTAATTGATGTGATGCGTATGCAATAACTTTCTATCGTTGTATTAACACGCATCCTAATCCCTGATATGATGCATCGCAATAAACTACAAAGTCGTCCGTGCCATCCGGAAGTGATAGAATCAGTGCATCACATAGTTTGTCCTTAAGCAGTTGAAAAGCTGCTTCTTGTTTCTCTCTCTCAATCAAATTTCTTATCTTTTTGAGTAAGGGAAGTTAGAGGTTTTGCGATCTTTGAAAAGTTTTCAATAAATATCCGATAATAACCGACCAATCCTAAAAATTAACGTACTTCGGTTGGTGTCTTTGGTGCGTTCCAATTCTTGATGGCTTCTATTTTATATGGATCGACATGTATGCCTTTCTCATTGACTATATGTCTGAGAAATTGAACTGCGCGAAGCAAAAACTCACATTTAGAGAATTTTGCATACAGTTTCTCCTTCTTCAATAACTCTAGAATAGTTCTAAGATGATGTTCGTGTTCGTCCTTGTTTCGTGAATATATCAATATGTCATCGATAAACACTATCACGAATTTATCAAGGTATGGTTTGCACACACAGTTCATTAAATCCATGAACACTGCTGGTGCATTTGTAATCCAAAAGGCAAAACAAGGAACTCGTAATGACCGTAGCGAGTTCCGAATGCCGTCTTAGGTATACTTTCTTCTTGAACTCTAAGCTGATGGTATCCTGACCTTAAGTCAATCTTCGAATAGAAACTTGATCCTTGAAGTAGATCAAACAAGTCATCGATCCTCGGTAATGGATACTGATTCTTGACCGTGAGCTTATTCAATTTCGATAGTCTATGCACACCTAAAACTTCCATACTTCTTTTTCACGAATAAAACTGGAGCTCCCCAGGGTGAGAAGCTTGGTCTAATGAAATCTTTCTCCAATAACTCTTGAAGTTGCATGGACAACTCTTGCATTTCTGAAGGAGCTAATCGGTAAGGGGATTTTGCAACTGGTGCGGCTCCTAGAACTAAGTCTATACGAAATTTGACTTGTCATTGTGGTGGCACTCCAGGCAAGTCTTCTGGGAAAACTTCAGGGAATTCCTTCACAACAGGGATTTCCTCTAGTTTCGACTTCTTAGCTTTCTTATCAACTACATGTGCTAAGAATGCTAAGCATCCTTTCCGTAAGCACTTCTGAGCTTTCATACAAGTGATAACTCATAGTTTTGTTTCATTTTTCTCGCCATGAACAAGAAGTATTTCGTTGTCACACCCCGGATTTTCAACCCAAATCCATTCACCGGTGAGCCCGGGTGGGGAGTATCGTGACGTCAGTTGATAACATCATTGTCAATTAAACAAGGCACATCGGAAGTCTTAGAGTAAAATTACTATTACAAACCAAAATGTTCAAAGTATGAAATAATAATATACAGACGGCTTATAACGAAAGATCCATAGGCAGATCGTAAAATGTACAAAAAATGTATAAAAGACTTTGGGCAGATCTAAGGATTTGCAAGATCCTCTTATATCTCTACCGAGCAGCTTCAGCCTATTTCGTATTGTACCTGCAACTTAGTCTTTTGAAAATACGTCAGCTTTCGCTGGTAAATACACCTGACTGGCTCATTTTGAAAACATTTGAAAATGATTTTAAGTGCACAAAGCACAAAATCTTTTATAACTTGGGAAAGTTGACCTTTCAACCTTGTTAACAGATTCACATGTTTGTCCATACATACAGGGCCCAGTACAAAAACCGAGACATGATTAACGTACAAACCACTTATGAACTCACGGAGGAGTTATCCCCAACAAGTGTGGGTAGTTGCATTTGAGCATCTGTCAGGTGTATGCCTACACCCCGCGCTAAGGTCGTGGCCATTATCTAATGTAATGAGCCGAGGATATCCAGGACATGGTAGTTAACCCCCGATGTTTAAGTTATCAAACAAAACTGATTAAAACAGAATATGCAGATTTACTAGCCACTAATAGGCATTGATTGATCCTATTTCTGACCAAGCGGTAATAATTTACCGTATCCCAAGCCCTTATAGGGTAAATAAGTCAAGAGTATTTACCTAAGCTCGTCTTGATTTAAAATGCTAGATTTAATATCTCAGCCGTATCCAAAATGAATTAAGTGCAGATAGCATTTACCGAAAGGCTCTAGTATGGATTATGGCATAAGCTAACCAATTAAATACTAACTGTCTTATTTAAATCATAGACTTAGATCGAGTAGTGTACATGATCAAGACGTATAGCGCTTGATTAAACGATGACCAGATAGAATGTAGTTTAAACCCGACAAGTACTTTGACTTGCATAATATGGGTAACTACAAACATTCTGGATTTTGAAACTTAAATGACAAGGTTATACCCGTTTCGGTTAACTTTCGTAAAATAGTTACATATGCTCAACCGTACGCATATTAGCGATATCGGGTAACTGGATAAGTCATGGACAAGTCCTATATGCCATTATACTTTAAATAAGTTGTAATATCAGTAGGATATCAATTTATATGCCCGTTAAGGTTTTAAAATGAAACTATGCCTCATAAGGGCATTTCGGTAATTTCATATCGTATAAAAGGAACTTAATATAATTTAATGTTATAACCACAAGTATTCTAGAAAGATAATTTACTTATGATATAATATCAGTAGGATATCAATTATATGTCTAATTTATCTTTTATGACCAAACTATGCATCGAAGGGGCATTTTGGTCATTTTACACAAAGTTTATAAATTACTTGGGATTATGAGTTTATATGATGTACCTACTTTAAATATATTTAAAATAAGTTATAAAATCAGTAGGTAACAAGTCTTGGTCAAATAATGTGGTTTAAAACCATACTATGCGTCAAAACGGCGCTTATGTCGTAAAATGACGTTTTATGCCATGTTTAATGAAAACCGATGTTAAGGTCAGATAAAAAATGTCTTAGATAGGTTATTTAATATAAAATATTAGTAGGTAAAAGATGTACCTTGAAATTTTTTTATTAAAACCGTTTTATGAGCCACAAGGGCTAAATCGTCATTTGTTGACATAATTCAAGGACCTGCTTGTAAACTCAGTTTATAATCTGGTTTGACATCCCAAATAATCCTACTTATAATATTATATCAGTAGGAAAATTATTTTCAAGTTCATTATTATTAAAACCTTGATTTATGCAAAAAGGGCATTTTAGTCAAAAATGGCATAATTACGGAACTTGCGCATAAACTCAGATTCTGATTATGATCATGTAATATAACCTCAGTGGGTTATGCTACATTATATTACGATCATAATGAAACTTTAGATCAGTAGCTAACTAATCTAAATCAGGTCAGAATCAAAAGTCAAAAGCAGAAGTCAAACTTTGAGACTTTCGGTTGCGAACCGACCCTAGAACTGAAATTGATGAGCTGAACATGTTCTCACATGTATTAATAATTATTACCAACTTGTTGAAGTGTCAAAACAGGTTTCATAACATATATAAGTTCAATTTATGATTTTTCCGAAAAATGGCCTGTTTGACTTTCTAATAACTTAACTTTGACCCGTCAATCAGTCTAGCAAACGTGATCTTCAGGAGGTGCCCTTTATAGGGACTAACACCTACCTTATTATGATCACTTAGCCATGTTCGTTACGAACAATGGCTGGACCATAATGGTCTTAACCGAAAGTTAAAGCGTTTTCCGTAAAACGCTTGACTTTTGGCTATAAAAGCCTATAAACGAAAATGCAAGAGCAAGGAACACTTACAAGAGGTTTCTAGAATGCAAGAGAACTAAGTTGGATGCTCCTTTCAATTAGGAACTTCCAGAGGAGGGAGAAGAGTTGAAAATGAGAAAGGTGCAAGTTCAAAGGTTGAACCTTCGCACCTATTTATAGTTGGAGAGCTTGAAGGAGGTGATGCCAGGTGCTAATGGGTGTAAGAGAGAGCTTACAAGTGTCCTAAAACGTGGCATAGCTGTTTGCAAGTCCGTGGTTTTGAATCAAATGGTTTCTGGCAATATGTGTGGAGGCTAAGCAAACTTTCTACAGATACAGGCCTCTCGTGCCCCGCTAGCGCCCCATAGGCAAATTTGAAGTTTGTCACTTTTAGCCCATCAACTTATTAAACACCCTTAAAACCTCCTAAAACACCCTTTTAGCATTTTTAGCCCTCCGTAGCCAATATTTGGCATACCCGGGACTATGCCCAGACATTGTCGTGCTCTCAATACGTTAAAAGGTCACTCAGAGGTATAAATTAACATGTTGACACTTATAACCCCTCCATCAACCAACTTTCATATATTTATAGAATTGAATTCTCTCGTCCAACAAATGTGACATCTGAGAGTTAGGACTTTGTAAAGGATCACTCAGAGGCTCAGTATAAACATGTTGACCCTGATGTCACTCAGAGGCTGGGCATGTTGACACAACGGTCACTTAGAGGCCAAGTTTTTTAAGCATATTGACACTAATGGTCACTCAGAGACTATGTTTTAAGCATGTTGACACTAATGGTCACTCAGAGGCTATATTTTTAAGCATGTTGACACTAATGGTCACTCAGAGGCTATATTTTTAAGCATGTTGACACTAATGGTCACTCAGAGGCTCGGTTTATGCATGTTGACATCAGAAGATCACTCAGAGACTTAGTTTGAGCATGTTGACGCTTTTAGTCTCTGTTAGTCTTTAATAGACTAAAAATTAAAAATATAACACGTGTCACTATAATATTGGACATGATTTTACAGGGTGTTACATCCTCACCCCCTTAAAAGAAATCTCGACCTCGAGATTTTATTCAAAAAGATGGGGGTACTTTTGTCGCATAGTGGACTCAACCTCCCATGTATACTCGGGATCTCTAAAGGCGTCCCACTTATCCTTTACTATAGGTATCATTTTCCTTCGGAGCTTCTTAACCTGTCGATCCTTGATCGAAATTGGTTTCTCAACAAACATCAGGTTTTCATCAATTTGCACATCCTTGTGCGATATTGCTAGCGATTCATCGGCTAGACATTTCTTAAGATTACTGATGTGGAACACATCATGAATTCCACTAAGCTCCTCTGGCAATCTGAGCTTATAAGCTATAGTGCCAACACATTCGACAATCTCGAATGGTCCAATATATCTTGGGCTTAACTTGCCCTTTTTCCCAAAGCGTATCACACCTTTCCAGGGTGACACCTTCAGCATGACTTTGTCCCCTACTTGGAACTTAAGAGGTTTTCGCCTCTTGTCAACATAGCTCTTTTGCCTATCCTGGCAGCTTTGAGACGATCACAGAGCTGCACAATCTTTTATGTGGTCTCCAGGACAATCTCCGGTCTTGATAGTTGGGCATCCCCAACTTCTGCCCAAGACACGGGCGTTCGGCAGATTCTCCCATACAAGTCCTCAAAAGGAGCAGCATTGTTGCTTATATGATAACTATTATTGTAGGAGAATTCTATTAGGAGTAAGTGGTCATCCCAACTTCCACCTAAATCATTCACACAAGCCCTAAGCATGTCTTCTAATGTTTGGATAGTACGCTTACTTTGACCATCAGTCTGCGGATGGTAAGCCGTACTAAAGTTTAATCTTGTGCCTAAAGATTGTTGGAAACTTTTCCAAAAATGAGATGTGTATCTAGTATCTCTATCAGATATAATCGATACCGGCACACCGTGTAGGGACACAATCTTGTCCACATACAACTTAGCCAATTTGTTAGTATTATACGTCTCTTTAATTGGCAGGAAGTGTGCTAACTTGGTCAGCCTATCCATAATAACCCAAATCATGTCATTGCCATGTTTGGTCTTAGGTAACTTGGTAATCAAATCCATAGTTACCATTTCCCATTTCCAAGTGGGAATTTCAAGCTGTTGTAGAAGTCCTGACGGCTTCTGATGTTCGGCTTTAACTTGCGAACACGTCAGACACTTAGCTACATAGGTGGCTATGGATTTCTTCAAACCCATCCACCAATAGTTCTTCTTTAGATCTTGGTACATCTTGTCACCACCGGGGTGAACAGAGTACATTGAGTTATGCGCTTCTTGGAGGATTAGATCTCTAAGTCCTCCAAAAATTGGAACCTAGATTTTATCATTAAATCTAAGGATTCCATCCTTTCCAGGTGCTAACTGATCAACAGTTCTGCCTAATCCTTCATTAGGAATATTAGCCTCTAATAGAGCTTGCTTCTGCGTATCTAGTAGCTTCTTATTTAAGCTATTTCTGAGCTCAATGCTCTTGGCATTAATCCTTAAAGGTTTAACCCGTTCTTTGCGACTTAAGGCATCAGCAACTACATTTGCCTTTCCTGGGTGGTAGCAAATCTCGCAATCATAATCATTAAGCGTTCAGCGTTGTCGCATGTTCAATTCCTTCTGATTGAACATATGCTGGAGACTTTTATGGTCTGTGTATATAATACACCTTGTGCCATATAAGTAATGTCTCCATAGTTTTAGTGCAAATACAACAGCACCCAATTCCAAATCATGGGTGGTGTAATTCTTTTCATGTACCTTTAATTGTCGTGATGCATAGGCAATCACTTTGCCTTTTTGCATTGCACACAACCCATGCCAGTGTGCGAAGCATCACAATAGACTACAAATTCTTCAATACCCTCAGGTAGAGATAACACATGAGCATTGCTCAACTTGTGTTTCAGAATTTCAAAGGATTCTTGTTGTTTTGGACCCTAAATAAATTTGACATTCTTACGGGTCAGGGTAGTCAAAGGAGTGGCTATTCTTGAAAAGTTCTCAATGAACCTTCTATAGTAACCAGCCAATCCTAAGAAGCTACGAATCTCTGATGGGGTTTTGGGTACTTCCCAATTTATTATAGCTTCTATCTTGGCGGGATCTACTTGGATACCATGCTCGTTTACCATATGTCCAAGAAACTGGACTTCTCTAAGCCAAAACTCACACTTAGAGAATTTAGCATAAAGCTTCTCTTGTCTTAGCAGTTCAAGAATGCACCGAAGGTGTTTCTCGTGATCAGCTTGATTACGAGAATAGATAAGTATGTCATCTATGAAGACAATGAAGAACTTATCCAAATATGGTTTGCAGACTCTATTCATGAGATCCATGAATGCTGCAGGTGCATTTGTGAGCCCAAAAGCCATTACCAAGAATTCAAAATGACCATATCAGGTCCTGAAGGCAGTCTTAGGAACATCTTCACTTCTAACCTTCAGCTGATGATAACCTGATCTTAAGTCAATTTTGGAGAAATAACTTGCCCCTTGAAGTTGGTCAAATAAATCGTCGATCCTGGGCAATGGATATCGGTTCTTGATTGTTATCTAATTCAGCTCACGGTAATCAATGCACATTCGCATTGAACCGTCTTTCTTTTTAACTAAGAGGATAGGAGCTCCCCAAGTGAGGAACTCGGCTGAATGAAGCCTTTCTCTAAGAGTTCATCCAATTGAACTCTTAACTCCTTCACTTCCGTTGGTGCTAGTCTATATGGAGCTCTGGCAATAGGTGCTGATCCTGGCAGGATATAAATTCTAAATTCTACTTGCCTGTCTGGAGGTAAACCTAGTAATTCTTCAGGGAATACATCGGGATACTCTGAAACGACTGGGAAGTCTTCAATGCTTGGTTTAGGCTCGTTGATAGTGACTTGTGCCATATAAATGATACAACCTTTTCCTAAACACTTGGATACTTTAAATAGCGATACCTTGTCTGGCAATCCATAGTGTTAATCTCCAAGGATGGTGAGCATTTCACCAGATGGGGTTTTGATTTCGATGAGTTTCTTATCATAGGTGATGTGGGCTTGGTTATGGGATAACCAATCCATGCCTAAGACTACATCGAACCCCGCCAATTTTATTGGTAGAAGAGAGATAGGTATAGAATGATTCTTAATGGATATAAAACATCCATCGAGAATGGAAGATATTGTTTCTAAGGTTCCGTCGGCAATTTCTATCTCATAGGTTTTGTCTAGAGTTCTTATGGGTAAGTTTAATAGTTTTGTAAACTTAAAGTCCACAAATGACTTATCCGCACCTGAATCAAAAGAACTCTAGCAAATATGTCATTAATGAGGAATGTACCTGTTATAGCATTATTGTCATTAACGGCCTCCTTAGCATTCATCTGGAAGGCACGGGCATTTCCTTTCTTAGCTTCTCCAGGCTTCGTCTCGTTGCTTCTAGGATTCTTTGGGCAATTAGGCTTAATATGCCCTTTCTCATTACAACCAAAACAGACGGCATCCTTAAGATTTTTGCACTCGGGGGTCTTATGCCCTTTCCTCTTGCAAATACCACAGGGTTTAATCTGGGGTCGGTATTGCATTGCCCCAATGCCTGCGGTTACAGGTTTTGCACAAAGGTCTATCATCAGACCTGTGCTGTTTCTTCTTGAACCCAAAATTTCCTTTCTTTTTAAACCTTTGGGAGTTATCATCCTCCCATTTTCTTTTCCCATCGGTCTTAGACTTGACTAACTTCTGCCTCACCAAATCTAATGTTAGGGAGAGGGATAGGTAAACTGTAGACCTATAGGTACTAGGCTGAGTAGCCTTTACCATTCCCTTTATCTCGGGAGCTAACCCATTAATAAAATGCGCAATGCGTTTGGTTTCAGGGGTGATCAGATAGGAAACTAACCTAGATAGGGAATTGAAATCGGAAACATACTTCCGACAGTCTATGTTCTTCATGGTGAGGGTCAGGAAATCTGACTCTATCTTCTCCACCTCGTGAGGTGGGCAGTAAGTTTCCTTAACAAGGTCCATAAACTTGGACCATCCCAGATTATACAGGTGTACCTTACCTGTAGATTGGATCATGGTTTTCCATCATATTAGGGCATCACCCTTGAAGGATTGTGATACATACTTGACCACATCCTTATCAGCACAGCCGATGATATCTACGATTATCTCCATCTCATCCAGCCACTCTAAGGCTTCCACAGCTCCTTTCTCCCCATTGAAGTCTCGGGGCTTGCAGGAGACAAAACACTTATAGGTACATCTGTCTTTAAAAGAACGGGACCTATCAGCAAAATCTATTTTCTTTGGTTCACTCTTCGCATTCAAAGAGTGAACTGAGATCTCCTTATGAACCGAGGATGGGATAATCGATAATGGTCTAGAGCGAGTAGCACTCGACTCTTTAAGCTTTTCTATGGCCTTTCCCATGGCCTTTTCAACAGTCGCATCAATGCGAGTTTGAAAATTATCGTTATTAATATCTCAGTTTTCGGCTTTGTTAGAATTAACATCCCGGTGGCTACTTTGTGCCTCATCCGAGTTAGTCATTTCTTGAGATTTGGTTCTATACACCAATAAAACTTCTCTTACCCATGGTATTAATTAACCATATTGGCTTTTAACATTGGATATAACCATCCATTGCCTAAACTAGTGTGAATAACATCACAACTCTTAGGCTTATCATATCTATATTTTGCCTTGGTCTTAATAGGACCACCAAAGGCAAATTACAATCTGGACATAGTCCATATATTATTAGCAGTGGATCGTAAAGTCACAACTGTCATTGACACTTGGACAATTATAATTAGCACATAGGCTTGTCACAAAGGACATTTGAAACATGGCCCAAAGGCTTGTCACTGATGGACATATGATTACGGCACACAGGCCTGTCACTAATGGACATAAAATATGGCACATTGGCCTGTCACTAATGGACATAAAAAATGGCACATTGGCCTGTCACTAATGGGTGCTATTTATGGCATGAAGGCATTACATCACCAATGGATGTTAATTATTATCATCACATTGATGATATTACCCGGGATCATATTGATCACAAAGGCTATATATTAGGTTTTAGGACATAGTCCATTTACCCTGATGGTTAGTGTGGTTCCTCAAGTCACACTACCAGGAGTATGAACATTCCTGAATGTTAACATAAGAGTACCTTAATGGTTGATTAATAGTCCCGGTCGCATTGACCTTAACGACTTGGAGGCTTGAACTTAGTCCACCACCTCTGGATAGAATGATAATTTCCCTTAACTATCATGATAGAAGACCCCTTCGTCCTTAACTATCATTTATAAGTTGGCCAAATATGTGGTCTATGCCACTTGGCTAATCAAAACCATTAAGATCTTTTTGGAATTATATTGCAGAGCATAAATTTCGAGTAAAATCGAGACGCTCGTTTGAAGAGGATGAATACATATATAATTCCAAAAATACTTCATTAAATTTCAAATAGGAATTAGAATACTAGAAATAGTGAAACAAACTATCCATGCAAGGACTTAAAGAAATAAAAATGTCCACGTAGGGACTAAATATAATTAGAAAAGACTTCACTCATCCTTCTTTCCCTTGACCAACTTGGAGAGTTTCTTGAAGAACTTGTTTGTCTTCTTCTCCGTCTTCTGGGCTTGCTGCCACATTTCTTTCATCCGTTCCAAGGCCTCATTAATAGCCTCGAGTGGCGGCAGAGGTTGAGGTTGTGGCACACTAGGGTATTGATACCCATAACTCGGATATCCAGTAGGTGGATAAGCAGGTGGAAAAGGAGAGACGAGTAAGTGCGTTATGCATGACCGCTTGCATGTATGGGTCATGCGACCATGCTTGGTAATTAATTGGTGTAGACGGGTTAAAAGGATCATATCCAGTATTATCTGAATATGTTGGCATTGGGTTATTATAACCCGATGGTGGTGGTTGAACTGCAGGTGTTGGTGTTGGCTCCACCATAGGTGAGGTGTTAGAGGGTCCACCCATTTGTGGGTCCTCTTGAATTGTGGGGTAGGAGTTGGGTAAAGGTGGCAACGATCCCGACCTTTGACCTGCACGTACCGACATACGTGCTCCACGCTTCCTCCTTGGTGGTTCGGGTGGTTGTTGAGGTTGGTCCACCGGTTCCATGTGGACGGCTTCTTGTATAGGAGGTGTTTGGGAATGATGGGAAGGAGTGTTGGCGAAGGTAAATTGGCCCCAATATTGGTCCCATTCGTTAGGGCCTTGGTATGGTGATCCGGCGTAAGAGTTCGAATCACTTGAGATTTCTATGGGATGCGTATGCGATCCCGACGGCGGCATCTCCGGGTCGTAGTCCTCGTCCATGGGGTTTGGTTTGTCCAACTGATTTTGATCGGCTAGAGGTGTATTTTGGTATTAGTTTGGATTAAACTCACCATGGTAAGAATGATGAGAGTGATGGGAGCGGTGAGAGTGGTGCGAATGGTATGAATGGTAAGAACTTTGAGTATGGGTAGGCGAATGTTGAGCAAATGGCCATGAATCTCCCGAGTCCTCATAGGGGTTTGGGAGATGGGGATGTGGAGGGATGTGTCCCGATGGTCCTCCCCTCATGGATCCTTTTCCTCGTCCTTCACTCTTGGCGGCATTTTCCTGTCAAAATCAATTCAAAAACAATACTAATAACTTAATAATGAAATGAGTAATCCTAGGTCAATGCCTAGACTCGGAAGTCTAAGGAATGTGCACGTGTAAGTTTAAGATTAAACACTAGTAGGGTAGTGTTTAATTCTCTCAAACGTTGGCTCTGATACCAACCTGTCACACCCAGATTTTCAACCCACATCCACTCACTGGTGGGCCCGGGTGGGAGTATCATGACGTCAGTTGATAACATCATTGTTAATTAAACACGGCACAAGAAAGTCTTAGAGTAAAATTACTATTACAAACCGAAATGTTCAAAGTACAAAATAATAATATACAGACGGCTTGTAACAAAAGATCCACAGGCGGATCGTAAAATATACAAAAAATGTATACAGACTTTGGTAAGATCTAAGGATTTGCAAGATCCTCTTATATCTCTACCGAGCAGCTTCCAGCCTATTTCGTATTTTACCTGCAACTTAGTCTTTTGAAAATACGTCAGCTTTCGCTGGTAACTACACCCGACTGACTCATTTTGAAAACATTTGAAAATGATTTTAAGTGCACAAGGCACAAAATCTTTTATAACTTGGGAAAGTTGACCTTGCAACCTTGTTAACAGATTCACATATTTGTCCATACATACAGGGCCCAGTACAAAAACCGAGACATGATTAACGTACACACCACTTATAAACTTACGAATGGGTTATACCCAACAAGTGTGGGTAGTTACATTTGAGCGTCTGTCAGGTGTATGCCTACACCCCGCGCTAAGGTCGTGGCCATTATCTAATGTAATGAGCCGAGGATATCCAGGACATGGTAGTTAACCCCCGATGTTTAAGTTATCAAACAAAACTGATTAAAACAGAATATGCGGATTTACTAGCCACTAATCGGCATTGATTGATCCTATTTCCGACCAAGCAGTAATAATTTACCGTATCCCAAGCCCGTATAGGGTAAATAAGTCAAGAGTATTTACCTGAGCTAGTCTTGATTTAAAATGCAAGATTTAATATCTCAGCCGTATCCAAAATGAATTAAGTGTAGATAGCATTTACCGGAAGGCTCTAGTATGGATTATGGCATAATCTAACCAATTAAATACTAACGGTCTTATTTAAGTCATAGACTTCGACCGAGTAGTGTACATGATCAAGACGTATAGCCCTTGATTAAACGATCACCGGATAGAATGTAGTTTAAACCCGACAAGTACTTTGACTTGCATAATATGGGTAAACTATAAACATTCTGGATTTTCAAACTTAAATGACAAGGTTAGACCCGTTTAGGTTAACTTTCGTAAAATAGTTACATATATTTAACCGTACGCATATTAGCGATATCGGGTAACCGGATAAGACATGGACAAGTCCTATATGCCATTATACTTTAAATAAGTTGTATTATCAGTAGGATATCAATTTATATGCCCGTTAAGGTTTTAAAATGAAACTATGCCTCATAAGGGCATTTCGGTAATTTCATATCGTATAAAAGGAACTTGAATATAATTTAATGTTATAACCACAAGTATTACGGAAAAATCATTTATTTATGATATAATATCAGTAGGATATCAATTATATGTGTAATTTATTTTTTATGACCAAACTATGCATTGAAGGGGCATTTTTGTCATTTTACACAGTTTATAAAATTACTTGTGATTCTGAGTTTATATGATATACCTACTGTAAATATATTTAAAATAAGTTTTAAAATCAGTAGGTAACAAGCCTTGGTCAAATAATATGGTTTAAAACCATACTATGCGTCGAAACGACGCTTATGTCGTAAAATGACGTTTTATGCGATGTTTAATGAAAACAAATGTTAAGGTCAGATAAACAATGTCTTAGATAGGTTATTTAATATAACATATTAGTAGGTAAAAGATGTACCTTGAAAAGATTTGATTAAAACCGTTTTATGAGCCACAAGGGCTAAATCGTCATTTATTGACATAATTCAAGGACCTGCTTGTAAACTCAATTTATATTCTGGTTTGACATCCCAAATAATCCTACTTATAATATTATATCAGTAGGTAACTTATTTTTAAGTTCATTATTATTAAAACCTTGATTTATGCAAAAAAAAGGGCATTTTAGTCAAAAAATGGTATAATTACGGAACTTGCGCATAAACTCAGATTCTGATTATGATCATGTAATATAACCTCAGAGGGTTATGCTACATTATATTACGATCATAGTGCAACTTTAGATCAGTAGCTAACTAATCTAAATCGGGTTAGAATCGAAAGTTAAAGCAGAAGTCAAACTTTGCAACTTTCGATTGCGAACCGACCCTAACTGAAATTGACAAGCCGAACATGTTCTCATATGTTTTAATAATTATTACAAACTTGTTTAAGTGTCAAAACTGGTTTCATGACATATATAAGATCAATTTATGATTTTTTCCGAAAAATGGCCTGTTTGACTTTTTAATAACTTAACTTTGACCCGTCAATCGGTCTAGCAAACGTGATCTTTAGGAGGTGCCCTTTATAGGGAATAACACCTACCTTATTACGATCACTTAGCCATGTTCGTTACAAACAATTGGCTGGACCATAATGGTCTTAACCGAAAGTAAAAGCGTTTTTCCGTAAAACGCTTGACTTTTGGCTATTAAAGCCTATAAACGAAAATGCAAGAGCAAGGAATGTAACGCTTCGCAATTGTATCTTCCCGTTTTTAGCAAGTCTGCTTTATGTTTCTATTTTTAGAAAGTCCAAACCTTGTAGTCTTATTTTCATTTCAAATTCAATGTATTCTAAGGCTTTGATTGTAAACAAGATTAGTCAACTATGCTACATTCGCAAACTATATTCGAGTTAAAATTATGAACGTTCAATACTTTATGCTTTCATAAATCAATTCAAAACAATGTGTAAATGTGTGATGAATGTTTATTGATCATATACTAAGCTCAAGCAAGACAATTGGTTTTATTATTCTAAGAATTTAAGCTTCCTTTTCAAAAAATCATTACTTATTATGTTCAAGAAAAATACGTATCATGGTTGTTCTCTTTTTAGGGTTTCTAAGCTATTTTATGCATGATTTTGGACCAATACAAGACCCATACATGTAACACACAATATAAGCAATACCTAAAGTCTAACAATTCAGCAATTAATCAATTAAAATGTTCAAAAAAAAAAAAAAACAGCCCATGTTGCGGCCGCAACATGGGGCTTCTTCCCCCTTCTTTTTTTAATTCAAATCTTCCCCCCATTTGGCATTAAATGCAATCCAAGACTAACCCTAATCTTCCCCCTATATAACCACAAGCTCCGCACTCATTTCTCACTTTTACAAGCCTCTACACTCTCAAAACAAGTCCATAATTTTTGAATTTCGTTGCTGAAACACAGCAGATTGTAAATGAGTTTCAACTCACTTTCCTACTTCTTTTTACCTTGTTTTTCTTTCTAACACTCTTGGATAACCTCTAGGAAGGTTCGCACAAGTTTGCTTGGGCAAACTAAGGTGAAACCACACCATTTTGAGGTCCAAAAGTGCATAAACTTTCTGCCCAAATTTTTATCTTCCAAACTTCAAATTTCTCAATGTTTTTACTTTGTTTCTTGTTCAACAATGTTTGCTAAGGCCCTATGATGTTACCATAGGTTTTCCATGGAAAACCAAGGTGTAATCACACCATTTTTGGGGCCAAACTTTCTGTTTATCTTCTACTACTTCTTACAACTTGAGTTTATCTCATCTCAAACCTATGTCCGAATGCTTACAATCTTATGGCTGGTTAGGCTTAAAAACAAAGTTGAGACATTCAAAATAGAGGATTCATCCTCACAAATATTATGTTTTCATTATGGTTTCAAACCCACAAGTGTTGAGCCATCCAAGCTTTCAAGTTTGTGTTGGTGTAGGTGTGATTACATGAAGGCCTTGGCCATTCAACTATTCAATCCACCCCTTACTTGATGTTTTCTATAATTCTTGACCATCCGGATTGGCCTTGTGTCAATCTTGTGTAATGGTGAATCTTACGAAAGAGGTTTAGGATGGTTAACCACCTACCTCCATGCATGACCTAAATGACTTACATGACATCTATGAAATACATGAATTATATGATAAACTAGTAATATGTAACTATATGTAAATACTTAAACATAACCGAACCTTTAATGATGACCAAATGGTTATATGTCCTAAAAGTAGGTTATTTTATCTTAGACCTAATAGTCCTTACGATTCTATTGGGCATGACCTATAAAAACACAATTACCCTTCAGGGCTTATAGTGTCAAAAACGAGCATTATATGTATATATACTTTCGTATACTTTAATTCCGAAACTCAATAAACTCTACCGTCAACTTAATACTCATACACCTACATTTGCCTTGTGTAGGATAAACTTTTTTTTTCCAACCCCGAAATCAACTTAACTCTCTCACAGATAATACCTTGCAAAACCGTGAGTACACTCGACCCATTTTGTGCTTTCCACTATTTGGGTGCAACATGATTAATTTACTAAAACTACACTAAATTACACTTTATTCTATACACAAACAATCCATCAACATGCTTTAGTCTTATGCTACTTGAATTGTTACTTGGTACATTCTTATGTGATATAAATGTCATTAACTTTGATCGAGCCTCCCTTAACATGTATAGCGCTATAGGAGTAACGCATCGCCCGTATTCTTGTGGTCATTGTTAAGTTGATATCTATTTTACGGTACACTAGAGGATTGACTTGTAGATTCACATGCCTTGTTTACATTTATCTGGTATGCTAGTTAATCATGTGGATTTGTGTAATCGGATTTTATACTTATGCTATGATATTAAATTTGTGTACTCGCCAATACTTTGTTATTGAACTATACTTTTTAACATGTTGCAGGTTGATGAAGTTGTATGATGGAACTTAGTAGGAATGGCATAGAAACACGCGTAGAATACTAAGTTAAATATTATGTTATTGTTGAACTTATTTCGTTGATGTTACTCTTATTTGGATTTTGTTGTAATATGACAATTGATGTTTTGAATGAAATGAAATTTGGTTGATTTAAATATTGTCGCAAATAGTGTTGTGATGTAATGAGCAATCTAGTCGTCTCACTCCGATGTTTCCGCCATTAGTTGGGGTGTGACAGATTGGTATCAGAGCCATAACTATAGGGAATTAGGTAGAATTGCCATGTTCGACCTAGTCTATAGTTTAAGTGATCAAGTTGATAATTCTTACTTCATGATTAAAATGTTAATTCTTCCAAATTGTTTCTTCCTATTTCTTTTATCTTAAATATATGCATGTGTTTTTCCTAAAACACTTACACAATTTACACACCTGAAGACTTGAAGACACTCAAACGACAATCGAGACGATCTCACCAAAATAAGGGTGAAACCCGCACTTTGGTGATCACTCTCAATCCGCGAATTTGATTTTTGCACGAAATTGCACCTTCAAGTTAGGAGTGAAATCCACATCTTGATGGAAATTTCCGTTTCATACTCTAGTGGACCCTTGCCAACGATTTGGAATACGCTCCTCTTTCGGTAAGTACCAACCACATCTAGGGTACAATGTTGTCAAGATAGGGGTGAAACCCGCACCTTGTCAACTAGTCCTATTCCTCGATTTTCAATCTCGTCAAAGTTTTGATTTTTCGATCGGTTAGAGACGTGTAGTAACTGGAAGGGTAAAGTTCCGTTAATTGCTTCTCGACGAGAGCACTTTACCTATAGGCCAAAGCACGTTTCTCTAATTTGAAAGGATCTCCATTCACTTTGGAATAGTTAAACGTTTCTCAACCCGAAACACTCCAATGTTTTATTGAGCCAATCTTTTATGCTATCTCAATTTCTATTTGTTTTAATACTTGTTACCTCGTTCATTTCGAACCCGATGCACGATTCGCACGCCCTTCGTAACCAAAAACAATAATAATAATTCTCGTGAACCAACTAAATTTATATTCCTTTACGCAAATCATACGTGTTTATGCTTATGAATGCAAACATGCTTATGCTATTTATGTGAGATTATACGTGTTACATGATGCTTATGTGCTCAAAACGGATATTTTCTTTATAACAACACTTTACGATCAAAGCCTAAATCTACCTTTTGTTGTCAAACCCTTTTAGATGTCTTTCTCGCAAAGCGTTGTGGGATGAAGAAGGTCAAAATCCATGTCAAGGTCCCAATCTGACTCCATGTCGAAAAAGGACTGCATGAAATTTATGGCCGAGCAAATGGCTGAACACATGGCTAAGGTTATCCCGGAGATAGTCAGCAAGGTCCAGCCCCCACCTAACGCAAAATCACCTCATACCTCCTTCGATTCCAAAGCCGAACCACCCAAGACCGCTTTCACCCACAAGCAATTCTGCTCCTGCAATCCCTTACCCTTCACCGGCGACGGGGATGCCACGAAACTGCTGCAATGGTTCGACGCCATTGAGCTCACTTTCCTCCAAAGTGGTTGCCCCGACCACTTGCGCACCTTAAACGCCACGGGAGTATTCCGATCGAGAGCCCTCGATTGGTGGACTTCAGAGGTAGCGCGCGTGGCAACGAGGTCGCCCACACCCTCCTTTGGGCCGAGCTCAAAAAGCTAATGGAAGGTGAATTCTGCCCCCCGCATGAGCTCCAACGACTCGAGGTTGAGTTTTGGAACCTCAAACAAGTAGGTAACGACAACGCTGGCCTCACGGCCCATTTCAAGCAACTAAGCTCGATCTGCCCAAGTCAGGTCGACACTACTGAGAAAGCAATCGCTAAGTTACCTTCCTCCTAACCTCGACGATCTAGTCGATACCACCTCCCCCAGCACCCTCGAAGAAACCTTTCGGCCGGCTGCTCGCTTGAACAACCGCCAAGTCCTTCGTGAAGCCGCCAAGGCTCCACCAAGGAAAGCCCTCCAGGCAACCACCGAATTCGTTACCGAACCTGCCTCGCCAAACCCCCAAGAAACAACATCAAAGGCAAGAAGCAGAAGGCTTCGAGCCCAATTTGCGCGGTAGTCACTCCGCCAAACCCCCACCAGCCAGCTTTGCCCGCACCCGAACCCATCAAGAAAGTATACACCGGACCCCATCCCAAGTGCAATACATGTCCCTTCCATCACTCGGTTACCGCCCCATGCCGCCTATGCACGTTCTGCAACAGGTATGGGCACTTTTCTCAGCAATGCCGGAATGCTCCTCAAGCACCCATCAACCAAGCCCGAGCCGTGACCACCGCACCTCCTCAAAACCCTGCTGGCAATCAAAACCGACCCCTAGCTCCTGTCGCTCGTGCCTGCTTCAGATGCGGAGACCCGAATCACTTCGCCAACAACTGCCCGCAGCGTAACAACAACAATCAGCAGCAGCAGCAAGCTCGCGGTCGAGCCTTTGTCATCACGGCTGCTCAAGCTCAGAACTCAAATGTCGTCATATCGGGTACGTTCCTTGTTAACAATGTTTACGCTACGTGTTTATTTGATACTGGTGCGGATAAAAGTTTTGTATCTGTTGAATTCGAACCTTTGCTTATGTGTAGTCGTTCTATGTTGCCTAAACCCTTTGAAGTTGAAGTCGCCGACGGAAAATCCGTCACCGTCGATTCTGTCCTTTCTAATTATTCTTTAAACCTCAATGATCATACGTTTTCTATTGACCTCATACCCATGCCAATGGGTAGTTTTGATATCATAGTAGGCATGGATTGCTAGGGCGAGTCCGTGCTGAAGTTGTTTGTTCGGAGAAGTGCATTTGCCTTCCCCTTCCCATCGATGATTCCTTGCACGTCTATGGCGAGAAACCTTCCAAAGGTCTCAAGCTTATGTCGTGTATTCAAGCTTTCTTGCCCACATTGTGGAAAAGAAGGAGAAGGGCCCAAGCGTGAGTGAAGTGCCCGTTGTGCGCGAATTCCCTGCTCTCTTTCCCGAGGATCTTCCTGGTCCTCCTCCTGCTCGTTCGGTAGATTTTCGCATTGACCTCGTCCTGGTGCAACTCCGATCGCAAAATCCCCCTATCGTCTAGCACCCTCGGAGATGCAAGAGCTGTCCAGTCAACTTCAAGAGCTTCTTGAGAAGGGCTTCATACGCCCTAGCACATCTCCTTGGGGCGCTCCCATTCTGTTCATAAAAAAGAAAGACGGATCCTTTCGCATGTTCATTGACTATCGTGAGCTCAACAAGCTTACAGTCAAGAACCGTTACCATCTTCCTCGCATCGACGACCTTTTCGATCAGCTTCAAGGCGCAGCTTGTTTCTCTAAGATCGATCATCGTTCTGGTTATCATCAACTTTGAGTCCTCGAAGAAGATATACCCAAGACTGCGTTCCGCACACGTTATGGAAACTATGAGTTCATAGTCATGCCATTCGGTCTGACCAACGCACCCGCCGTTTTTATGGATTTGATGAATCGCGTGTGTAAGCCTTATCTCGACCGATTCGTGATCGTCTTTATTGACAATATCCTGATCTATTCTAAAACGCGAGAAGAGCATGAGTGACAGTTGCGTCTTATCCTTCAGCTGTTGCGAACCCAACGTCTCTACGCCAAGTTCTCCAAGTGTGAATTTTGGTTAAAAGAGGTTCAATTTATTGGTCATGTTGTCAACGAACTTGGTATTCACGTTGACCCCGTGAAAATCGAGGCGGTGAAAAATTGGATTGCTCCTAAGACTCCGTCCGAAATTCGTTCGTTTCTCGGCTTAGCCGGTTATTACAGTCGTTTCATTTTGAACTTTTCAAAAATTGCCGTGCCTCTCACTTCCTTGACTCAGAAGGATAAACCTTTTGTTTGGGGTTCCGAACAAGAGGAGTCTTTTAAAACACTCAAGGACATGCTTTGCAATGCTCCTATCCTAACCCTTCCCGATGGTAACGACGATTTTGTCATGTATTGCGATGCCTCAAGACTAGGTCTTGGTTATGTTCTGATGCAACGCGATAAGATTATCGCTTACGCATTACGTCAACTCAAAATTCATGAGAAAAATTATACTACCCACGACCTTGAACTTGGTGCAGTTGTTTTTGCATTAAAGATATGGCGACACTATCTTTATGGTACAAAGTGTACGGTCTTCACCGACCATAAGAGCCTTCAGCACATCTTTAATCAAAAAGAACTCAACATGCGTCAGCGTCGTTGGGTAGAGTTGTTGAACGAATATGACTGCGATATCCACTACCACCCTGGTAAAGCAAATGTCGTGGCCGACGCACTTAGTCGGAAAACTCATGTTAAGAGTGTACATTGCTACCAAACTTTGGGAAAGCTTCAAGAGATGATTCGTGAGGCACAATACTTGACCGTTAATGAGGGCAACCTCGATAATGAGTTGAAGTGTGGTGCTGAAACCCAACTCGTGACCAAAGCCGATGGCATCTTGTGCTATCTTGACCGTATTTGGATTCCTAATCATGATAATCTCCGTGATCTCTTTATGAGTGAGGCTCATAAATCTCGGTATTCTATTCATCCTAGCGCCGACAAAATGTATCATGACCTTCGTGCGTTATATTGGTGGCCTGGAATGAAGAAAGATATCGCCTACTATATTTCGAAGTGCCTTACTTGTTCCAAGGTAAAGGTCGAGCATCAAAGACCCTCTGGCTTACTCAAACAACCAGAAATTCTTGTTTGGAAATGGGATAGTATTGCTATGGATTTCATAACCAAGCTCCCTCATACATCATTTGGTCACGATAGTATTTGGGTAATCATCGACCGTTTGACGAAGTCTGCTCATTTCCTCCCCATACGTGAAGACTACCGAGGTGAGAAATTAGCTCGTATCTACACGGATGAAATCATTTGTCGTCACGGCGTTCCCATTGACATTATCTCCAACCGTGATGGTCGCTTCACTTCTCGCCTTTAGCAAACGTTTCAAAAAGCCCTTGGCACTCAGCTCAATCTTAGTACTGCCTTCCATTCTCAGTCCGATGGTCAAACCGAGCGTACTATTCAAATTCTGGAGGACATGCATCGTTCTTGCGTAATTGATTTTGGTGGCAACTGGGACATGCACTTGCCTTTGGTCAAATTCCCGTAGAATAACAGTTACCACGCGAGCATTCAAATGGCACCATTTGAGGCATTGTATGGACGTAAGTGCCGAACGCCTATTTGTTGGCACGAGATCGGGGAAGCCCAAATCACCGGTCCCGAGCTTATACAACAGACGACGGACAAGATTTTGCAGATTCAGGACAACTTGCTAAAAGCTAGAAGCCGACAAAAGAGTTACGCAGATAAAAGACGCAAGCCCCTGGGATTCCACGTTGGTGACTTTGTACTTCTCAAGGTATCCCCTTGGAAGGGTGTGGTTCGTTTCGGGAAAAGGGGAAAGCTCGCTCCTCGCTACGTAGGTCCTTTCAAGATTCTCGAAAGGATTGGCAAGGTAGCCTACCGATTGGTACTACCACAAGAGCTCAACAAAGTTCATCCTACCTTCCACGTCTCAAACTTAAAAAGATGTCTCGCTGAAGAAGGACTCCAAGTTCCGCTAGAAGATCTTCAGATCAATGAGACTTTGCATTTCGTAGAAAAACCAGTCGAAATCATGGACCGGGGTACTAAACAGCTAAGGCGCAGTCGAATTCCTATCGTAAAGGTTCGATGGGAAGGAAAACGTGGCGCTGAGTATACTTGGGAACTTGAAAGCGACATGAAGTCTAAGCATCCGCATTTGTTCGTTGCATCTTCCTAAATTTCGGGACGGAATTTACTAAAGGAGGGGAGACTGTAACGTTTCGCAATTGTATCTTCCCGTTTAGCAAATCTGCTTCATGTTTCTATTTTTAGAAAGTCCAAACCTTGTAATCTTATTTCCATTTCAAATTCAATGTATTCGAAGGCTTTGATTGTAAACAAATTCAACTATGCTAAATTCGCAAATTATATTCGAGTTAAAATTATGAACGTTCGATACTTTAGGCTTTCATAAATCAATTCAAAACAATGTGTAAATGTGTGATGAATGTTTATTGATCATATACTAAACTCAAGCAAGACAATTGGTGTTATTATTCTAAGAATTTAAGCTTCCATTTTCGTAAAATCATGACTTATTATGTTCAAGAAAAATACGTATCATGGTTGTTCTCTTTTTAGGGTTTCTAAGCTATTTTATGCATGATTTTGGACCAATACAAGACCCATACATGTAACACACAATATAAGCAATACCTAAAGTCTAACAATTCAGCAATTAATCAATTAAAATGTTCAAAACAAAAAAAGAAACAACCCATGTCGCGGCCGCAACATGGGGCTTCTTCCCCTTCTTTTTTTTTTTAATTCAAATCTTCCCCCCATTTGGTATTAAATGCAATCCAAGACTAACCCTAATCTTCCCCCTATATAACCACAAGCTCCCCCACCCATTTCTCACTTTTACAAGCCTCCACACTCTCAAAACAAGTCCATACTTTCTGAATTTCGTTGCTGAAACACAGCAGATTGTAAGTGAGTTTCAACTCACTTTCCTCCTTCTTTTTACCTTGTTTTTCTTTCTAACACTCTTGGATAATCTCTAGGAAGGTTTTCACAAGTTTTCTTGGGCAAACTAAGGTGAAACCACACCATTTTGAGGTCCAAAAGTGCATCAACTTTCTGCCCAAATTTTTATCTTTCAAACTTCAAATTTTTCAATGTTTGTACTTTGTTTCTTGTTCAACAATGCTTGCTAAGGCCCTATGGATGTTACCATAGGTTTTCCATGGAAAACCAAGGTGGAATCACACCATTTTTGGGGCCAAACTTTCTGTTTATTTTCTAATACTTCTTACAACTTGAGTTTATCTCATCTCAAACCTATGTCCGAATGCTTACAATCTTATGGTTGGTTAGGCTTAAAAACAAGGTTGAGACATTCAAAATAGAGGATTCATCCTCACAAATATTATGTTTTCATTAGGGTTTCAAACCCACAAGTGTTGAGCCATCCAAGCTTTCAAGTTTGTGTTGGTGTAGGTGTGATTACATGAAGGCCTTGGCCATTCAACTATTCAATCCACCCCTCACTTGATGTTTTCTATAATTCTTGACCATCCGGATTGGCCTTGTGTCAATCTTGTGTAATGGTGAATCTTACGCAAGAGGTTTAGGATGGTTAACCACCTACCTCCATGCATGACCTAAATGACTTACATGACATCTATGAAATACATGAATTATATGATAAACTAGTAATATGTAACTATATGTAAATACTTAAATATAACCGAACCTTTGATGATGACCAAATGGTTATATGTCCTAAAAGTAGGTTATTTTATCTTAGACCTAATAGTCCTTACGATTCTATTGGGCATGACCCATAAAAACACAATTACCCTTCGGGGCTTATAGTGTCAAAAATGAGCATTAGAGTCTAGATAAATACTTTTACGTATATATACTTTCGTATACTTTAATTCCTAAACTCTACTGTCTACTTAATACTCATACACCTACGTTTGCCTTGTGTAGGATAAACTTGGTGTTCCAACCCCTAAATCAACCTAACTCTCTCACGGATAATACCTTGCAAAACTGTGAGTACACTTGACCCTTTTTGTGCTTTCCACTATTTGGGTGCAACGTGATTAATTTACTAAAACTAAACTAAATTACAGTTTATTCTATACACAAACAATCCATCGACATGCTTTAGTCTTATGCTACTTGAATTGTTACTTGGTACATTCTTATGTGATCTAAATGTCATTAACTTTGATCGAGCCTCACTTAACATGTATAGCGCTATAGGAGTAACGCACCTCCCGTATTCTTGTGGTAATTGTTAAGTTGAAATCTATTTTGCGGTACACTAGAGGATTGACTTGTAGATTCACATGCCTTGTTTACATTTATCTGGTATGCTAGCTAATCATGTGGATTTGTTTAATCGGATTTTATACTTATGGTATGATATTAAACTTGTGTACTTGCCAATACTTTGTTATTGAACTATACTTTCTAACATGTTGCAGGTTGGTGAAGTTGTATGATGGAACTTAGTAGGAATGGCATAGAAACACGCGTAGAATACTAAGTTAAATATTATGTTATTGTTGAACTTATTTCGTTGATGTTACTCTTATTGGGATTTGGTTGTAATATGACAATTGATGTTTTGAATGAAATGAAATTTGGTTGATTTAAATATTGTTGCAAATAGTGTTATGATGCAATGAGCAATCTAGTCGTCTCACTCTGATGTTTCCGTCATCGGTTGGGGTGTGACAAGGAACACTTACAAGAGGTTCATAGAATGCAAGAGAACTAAGTTGGATGCTCCTTTAAGTTAGGAACTTCCAGAGGAGGGAGAAGAGTTGAAAATGAGAAAAGTGCAAGTTCAAACGTTGAACCTTTGCACATATTTATATAGTTGGAGAGCTTGAAGGAGGTGATACCCGGTGCTAAGGGGTGTAAGAGGGAGCTTACAAGTGTCCTAAAACGTGGCATAGCTGTTTGCAAGTCCCTGGTTTCGAATCAAATGGTTTTTGGCAATATGTGTGGAGGCCAAGCAAACTTTCTACAGATACATGCCTCTCGCGCTCCGCGAGCGCCCCATAGGCAGATTTGAAGTTTGTCACTTTTAGCCCCTTAACTTATTAAACACCCTTAAAACCGCCTAAAACACCCTTTTAGCATATTTAGCCCTCCGTAGCCAATATTTGGCGTACCCGGGACTATGCCCGGACATTGTCGAGCTCTCAATACGTTAAAAGGTCACTCAGAGGTATAAATTAACATGTTGACACTTTTAACCCCTCCATCAACCAACTTTCATATATTTATAGAATTGAATTCTCTCGTCCAACAAATGGGACATCTGAGTGTTAGGACTTCGTAAAGGATCACTCAGAGGCTCAGTATAAGCATGTTGACCCTGATGTCACTCAGAGGCTGGGCATGTTGACACAACGGTTACTCGGAGGCCAAGTTTTTAAGCATGTTGACACTAATGGTCACACAGGCTATGTTTTAAGCATGTTGACACTAATGGTCACTCATAGGCTATATTTAAAGCAAGTTGACACAAATGATCACTCAGAGGCTTGGTTTATGCATGTTGACATCAGAAGATCACTCAGAGACTTAGTTTGAGCATGTTGACGCTTTTAGTCCCTGTCAGTCTTTAATAGACTAAAAATTAAAAATATAGCCTGTATCACTATACTTTTGGACACGATTTTATAGGGTGTTACAATCGTCATTAGGAAGAGGAATACGAATGAATTTATTGCAACACACGACCTCAGCTCGGTTATTGGATAACCAATCCATACCAACTACTTGAACGGGTAATAAGTCGATGTTAAATTTTTGTCCACCAAGCTCTAAAGAGCATCCTTTAACGATCTCTGTAGATTCAATTATTTTTCCATTCGCTAGTTCGATAGTGAAAGGAATGTCTAATTTTTTTGAATTAACTCTAAGTATATCTTTGAACTCTAAAGATATAAAAACTGTAATCTGTGCCAGTATCAAATAAAATAGATGCAAAGTGATTGTTGATAGGAAATGTACTCATGATCACATTAGGATTTTGGCGCGCTTCTCGTGACCTTTGTTTTCTTTTGGGCATTTTTTTCCTAAAATGACCCAAATCTCCGCAACCATAGCAACCTTGGTTCTTTCCTTTCTTGTTTCCATTTCCACTGTTGCTTTCTCTCTTCTCTACGTTCCTGCCTCCCTTGTTGTTTCCCAACAATTCTCAGTGCGGTGTCCTAACTTTCCGCACTTATCACACTTGATGGTTTGGCATCCACCATAGTGATGATATCCACATTTGTTGTACCTAGGTGCGTCCCCCGCATAACCTTTTGGTCCAGTTTCTGTTGTGTCTACAAATGCTTTACCTCCTCTGGTAGCGGGGGTTTCCTTTCTCTTATTGCTCGGTCTTGATCCCTTTTTAAAATGAGAAAATTTTCTTTTGTTGTCATGCGAAGATGACTCCACATGTGTCTCCTTGGGCCACTCGGCACCTTTTCTTGAAAGCTTATTCATTCTTACCCCCTCTTCAGTAAGACTCACGGCAATTGTTATAGCTTCAGTGATAGTTGTCGGATGCGATGATGTAACCATACTCCGAATCTCCGGGGCTAATCCCCAAATGTAACGTTCGATTCATTTGAATTCAGGAGTTACCATATACGGAACAACCCGAGAGAGATCGTGAAAATGTTGTGATAGCCATAAATGTCGGATCCAATCATCATTAGATTCCAAAATTCCGTCTCTAGTTTCTGTAATTCAACTCTTGAACAATATTTTTCTCTCATCATGTCCTTCAATCTTTCTCATGTAATAGCATATGCGGTTGCATCTCCTAGTGTCTGCACTTGTAGATTCCACCATGAAAGAGCTTCGTCAATGAACAAACCCAAAACATACATAACTCTCTGATTAGGAGAACAATTGCTCATACGGATCACAGAATCCGTCTTTTCAGTCCATCGTACAAATGCCACAGCACCGCCAGTGCCATCAAAGTTGAGTGGCTTGAAATCCAAAATTTGCTTGTACGTCCATCCTGAAATGTTTATTTTCAAAAATTGTCAAAAATATATATTTTCGCAAATAAATATTAATGATAATTCCTTTTGGTAAGGTTATGAATAACCAACCTTTAGCAAGATTTTGAAATCTTGGTGGGGTTTGAATTCTAGCTTCGTTATCTTGATTGGTACGGTTAGTCTCATGTTGTGCGATCGCTTCGGGGATCGCTGGTTCAATAAGGCAACTAGTTTGGCTTTTGATGCATGTAGAGAGGCTGGTTGACGTCGGCGTATATTTCTTCTTTTTGGTGCCATGATCTTCATATACATAACATATAGAAGTGATTAGACAAATTTTTAAATAAATATTGTCATTCATTGACTCAAATTGAATAAATACGTCATCATAAAGTATATTAATGTGTAAAAATCGAATAAATTGAATCATCTCTTCACATAAGGTTTCCATATGATAATCATCACATCATAAATAATATCAATGCATAATAAAAGAAAAGATACTAACTTTCACGTATATACATTGTCAACTTGTGGCATAATTTTTTTGTGAAGAACAAAAATAATTCGGAGTTCCATCGCTCCGAAATACAAGTCATAGACAATACAAAATAAGTATGTCTTCAAAATCTTCATTCTTCAAAATCTTCAAGTTGACATATATATGTCTTCACATCATTTCTTCAAAATCTTCAAGTTGACATATATATGTCTTCAAAATCTTCATTCTTCAACCAAGCGGGTATGGGTACTACCCTCAAAACATGATCATATACCAAATCTAGACAGACGGTGGGGGTGGGGGTGAAGATACGCGTTTCACACCACGAAAATATGCTATCTCCTCCTCGATAGCACTAATACGCCTCTCATGAGATGAAGAGACAACATGGGGTGGTGGAAGTGAGGATACTGATGGTGATGGTGGTGGCGGAGATATCGGTAGTGGTGGTGGTGGTGGAGGTGATGATGTAGGTAGTGGTGGCTGGGATGATGACGATGGAGCACTCTGAGATGCTCGAATAGCAGAAAGTTGAGCACTAAGCTCATGAAACCGTCAAAACAAGATACCAAGCTGTATCTCGGTGGATGTGACCCTATACTCGGTGGTGGCAGGTGGCAAATGGTTCGGGTGGTACAGATCGGATGGGCTCATGCCCAGAGGTGGCTGAACATGTGAAACAAGATAGTAAGGTGAGGGGTATGTAACCGTACTATGCACATGTGGTGGGGGATAAGACAGATCTCTAGCAGTTGGGGTCGGAATAAAAAGAGGATACTCAGTCATAGAATGACTGTGTTGAACATGTGATGGACCTGCAGCAAACAGGTCCTGATAAGAACTGAGAGTCGGTGTGACAATAGTAGGAAAAGATGCAGCAAAAGGATAGGGGGTACATGATCAGCAGGCTGAGAAATACCACAAAGGATAAAATGAGACGATCCAGCAAAAGGGTGATGTATCGGGTGATCAGTGTGGTGTGTGATATCTCCCATAGAATACAGTGGTGGTGTAGAACCAGATAAATGATCAGTGGGGAATGTGTCTGGTATAAAGGGATCAACATGTATAGGTGGAGTATCTGAAGATGGTGGTAAAACGTTATCGAGTGAAAGCATAGGTGATGGTGTCTCAGGTGTGGATGGTGTATAAGATGAGATGTCGACAACTGAGATCTCAGGCTAAGCTACCTCTAACATTGCTATGTCAAAGTCCTCTCCTATACCGAGGTCGTCCTCGAGGTGGTCAACATGTACGACCGGGATGATGTCGTCATCATCATCGATAACAGGAGGAATGAGGTGGTCGTTCTCATCGATATCCTCGTCATGGACCTACCACATTAAGTGGTATGAGATCATATGCAACAACATGTTCGCCCTCGGGATGACCATTGATAATCATCTCATGATAGTAAGGTACAACTGGTATATCATTCTCTAAAGGGACATCTGTAGGAACAGGCTCAGGAAGGGCAAAGGGCTGAAAGTCAATGTTCATCCATTCATCATCCGCGAGGTCATCATCAGAGATGATTATGATGGGAAATTGGGTCGTCTAGTGGTATGTAATCTGCGTCTGAGAAAAATCCTGTGGAATCAGTGTCGGTCCTGGTATTGGAAGACATGGTCCTGACAAAATAATCCGTACAACTCATGGTAAACAATTATTACTTATAATAAATTTTGGGCAATTGTATATTGGTTTTGTTGTAAGTTGTCTCACGTATTGTTTGGACCAATCTTATTGTTATCGTGTCTAATCCTCATAGACTAACTCGTATAATGTCCTTGCATTATAGTTTCGAATTTTAGTTTGGTACTAGTGGACATTTGTGATAATACAAATGAAAAACACTTGTTATGATTTTGAAAATGACATTCGACTTTTTATAAAATTACCATACACTTGACTGAAAAGAATCTTAGTTCACTACAATTGAAGCTCTGATACCAGGTCTATCATACCTCGATTTTTGTTGTTGCGAAAGCGTGTGCGAGGTGTGGCCAGAGCCGCAACCGTTGCATTCAACTAAGTAAACGACAATTGTAAAACATAATAAGATGTCTGTCCATACATTTTATTGCACCAAGTTTACAATCAACTACTTGTTTCAAAAACTTAGTACATCTTCAACGACATTGTTCAAACTTTAAAACAAAAGTTTTACAAATATGATAACCAAAAACTGGATGACATCAAACTGCTTGACTTCAGAACACACGAACATATGTTTCCAAAGTTGTCCACTAGTTACCTATAATACATGTTGTTTTGAAAAACGTCAACAAAAGCTGGTGAATTCATGTATATAGTTTGCATCAAATAATTCTTGAAAATTTTGAAGTATTGAATCTGGTATGTAATTAAATGAAACTTGTAAGATCATTAGTGTTTTGCAAGGACACTAATCTGTATGCCAAATAAGGTGGCAACCAAACCTTGACGATTTATTGTGTCTGGGACACTCGTTTTGGACACAAAAGCACTCTATTACGATCTGTTATTATTGCCATAATAGAGTGGGGCTCGCCCAAACCCAATAGATCTATTCCCTTGTTCCTCGGTACTTGTTATCCATTAATGGTCCCAATGCTTGAGCCTTATCCACATGTGATCTAAATATTTTCAATCCTTAAAAACAGTCATACCCATTTGAAACATGTACTCTCCCCGAACATTTAAAACCTTAAAACGATTAAATAAAAAGGGGAAACATGAACTCACAGATTCGCGTTCCGTGCAAATCTCTATGTATTGTTTGATTCTCCGTTCGTTTTCTCAACCTACAAGTGTTCTAATTCCATCAGACACTTAGGTTTATGATCATTTTGGTACAAGTGTTCATCTTGAATTCATAATTATACTTGTATTTGTTTGTTTTCTTTGTTTGTATATACATATACATATACTTCATATATGTATTCCATATCTTTCGTGTTTGAGTGGGCCTAGCCCGAGGGTTAAGTATATGAATTTAATTCTTATGTTTCATATGTGTGGGCCTAGCCCAACTTGTTTTTATATGTGTGTGTCACACCCCCATGTAATCCCTTCACATCAGAGCGGGGCGTGAACTAAACCGGTATCTTCATTTCACAGCGGAAGCAAACGTGAGTACTAAGGTTTCTAGTAAATGAACGCCCACTAACCAATCAAATCCCCAAGGGTTCCATTATTCCAACCGTGCCATACTTGAAATCATAACCTGAGAAAGAATATTCGAAAACTCAACATAAAGTTGGCGAGTTCATAGTTTCTTTGTTTTGTTTCAGATGAGTCATAAAACATTTGACCATTTTGCATTCGAAAACCGGTTTTGGGATCATAGTATCCCAAAGCATTTGAAATGTCATGTTCGTATAACAGTATTGAAATGTTTTCCATGTTGTTTGCAAATTCATGCATATAACTGTTATGTTTATAAACCGATGATAAAATGTTTTCAATCGTATCTGTAAATAAACCGGTATTGA
The DNA here is from genome assembly GCA_947069175.1 of Scalesia atractyloides. Taxonomy (NCBI): domain Eukaryota; kingdom Viridiplantae; phylum Streptophyta; class Magnoliopsida; order Asterales; family Asteraceae; genus Scalesia; species Scalesia atractyloides. Next base: position 12,105,423 of record CAMTDV010000003.1, on the reverse strand, counting down.
AATGTTTTCATGTTATCCTTATAAACCAGTATTGAAATCGTAGTATGTAGTTTGCCTATGGAATCTAAAGATCAATCAGTGTGTAGCTAATACACTAACCTATGTGCCATAAGTAAGTAACCAACCCGAGACAACTTTGACATCATTTGGATCACACAAGCACTCCTAACCGGTTAACATACCAAGAGTGGAGCGTGTCTCAAACTCGATAGATCTATAACTTTTGCACCTTGGTCACTACGAGATTACTGGTTACTATTGTCATCATCCTACTTACGCACATTGATCTGTTATAATCTAATCCCATAGCTACATACCAATTGTTATAAATCTGTTATCCGTGTTATTGGGCCTAGCCCATGTTTTCTTGTTATTGGGCCTAGCCCATGTTTTCTTGTCATTGGGCCTAGCCCATGTTTTCGTGTCATTGAGCCTAGCCCATGTTATAAATAAAATTGGGGCCTCGCCCCCTAGTTGTGACTATGAAAATCCCGTCACTAGTCATAAAACTCATGCATGTTTCGAAAAGCTTTGCATAGCTGTGAAAACCGGTAAGTTTAGCATAAATCTTTCGTAAACCATTTGAGTTCATTGAAATCTGTTTGTAACATGGTTTAGAAATATATGATTTTCGTTCATCGAAACATTGTATGCTTTCACAAAACTTGCATGTCTTTCCACCCCCGAAAACATTTATAAAAGTGGGGGTTATGAACTCACCTTGATATCCTCGTGCAAAGCTAGCTTAATGTGATTTCCATAGTGTTGTCTCCACAAATTGACTTGCTAGTATGCAATCTAAGGTATTCCTAACATGAAATAACTTCTAAGTTTCTATGAATGACATAGCTATACTACGTGATACCGAGCTCTACCGAATCGTTAACCATACGATTCTATGAAATTATCATTGTATTAACTCGGTTAACCAACCTATGGTTTTCTTAGAAACGATTTCTGTTTTTCGAGCGACTTGAAATATATGTTTATATAAAAACATAACCATATTTCATTAAATCGTATTTAGTCTTCATGTACGTCGACGGATAATAGTACGACCCTTCGTAGTTTTCGTAAGATGTAATCGTACGCTTGTTGTAGTCTTGCGGTATCATGTCGTACTTCGTTAGGCGTTTGAATCAAATATATCAAATAGCATTTGAAGTTCCCAAATCGTCGACGTTTGAAATAAATATAACTATATTTATTTATGAAAGTATTTGACGTCTCGCCATTCGAATATATATAATTGTATTCGTGTTATACGATTTCCGAATTCTAGACGTCTTTAATATATGATTTCCGAATTCGCTCGTTTGAAAATAATACACCTTGTATTCGTCTTGTAAAAGTGTTTGGAAATATTGGCGTTTGAAATAAATATAAACAATATACTTATTTTTATATCGTCGTTCGAATATATTATCGATTGCCGAATGTTTGTTATCTTGAAATTACGCTTGTTGTACGTTATCGGCTTGATTCTTATAGATTACAATAGCGTCGGCAAAATAAATATATCTATATTTATTTTTATAACGATCGTTTGAATTCGGACGTTTTGTCTTTGAAATGTAACACGTTTCTGTTTGCACATTTTACGAAAATCAGTCAGAGTTTCCTCTGTTTTCAAGACGATCCCGACAATACTAGTTGTCGATTTATTTGTCAAAACGCAATCAATCAATGTATGCAACATTGATTTATATACATATAATTTCTCGTCGTGTTTCGAATAAAATTTTCGCCAAATATTATTTCCGATTTATATATTTAACTAACGTCGGTTTGATTTTAACTAATAATTATCCGCAAGTAGCGTACGTCGATTCAATTTTTTTAAACTATTTGGCGATACGTATGCGTTTACGGGTCGGTTTTGAGTTTGGTTTCGCGATAAACATATTAATATATAATTATAAAGTAATATAATTAAATTTTCGCGTCGTAATTAATTTTTACCGAGTCTCGTGTTGACTCAATGACCCGACAGTTGACCAGTTGATCGGGTTTGACCAGAGTTTGACCGTATTGACCGAGTTGACTTTTGTTGACCGAACCAAACCGAACTCGAACCAAGACACGCATCCGAACCTGAAATCGAGAGTCAAACATAACCCGAACCGAAACGAAACTGAAATATTTAAACTTTTACACTGAACCGAAACCTGAGCCGAGATCTGAACCGAAACTGAAGTGTCGACCCGAGTGAACCAAACCCGAGCCGCAGTTGAACTGATCATCCAGAACTGGCCTGACTTGAAACCGATTCGAACTTGAACCGGGTTTGAGCTGAACCCCAAACCAATCCACAAGAAATTTGACCGAAACGAGTTGAACCGGAAACCCCAAACGCCACCGCCGCTGTCGCCGGCGAGCTGGAGAACCAGAGCTGCTGCGGTCGGCCATTGCCGTCGCCGCCGAACCACCAATCGAGCAGCAAAACCCGCGCACCGTGCCGCCGGCGGTTGCCACCGTCGCTGCCTCCCTTTCATCGCTGCCCTCTCTCTCTCTCTCTACGCTCTCTCTGTCTCTCTTTGTCGGTCGATCTGTCTGTCTCTCGCCCAGTCTCTCTCTCTCTCTCTATCTACGTATGCGGGTGTGTGTGTTAGAAAGGAGAAGGGAAGAGAGGGGAAGGGGTATGTATGTCGGTGTGCGGTCGGAGGTGCCCGGGATCAGAACCGCCAGCGGTCACCGAAATCCGGTGACCAGATTCATCGGGAGAGAGGCAGAGAGTTTTACTTGTGGGGGCTAGGGTTTGTTTGTAAAAATGAAGAAGATTAGGGTTATTATATACTTAGGGTTTTTAAGCGGGTTGGGCCCAAGGCCCGTTAGTGTGTTCTGGCCCAATACGTATCTAAAGCCCATTTTCAAAACCCGAAAGTCGTATAATGTTTATTTGGAGCCTAAACGTGTGATATTCAAGTCGAGAGTCAGTTACGACGCGTAAATCCGTCGGTTGCGTTAAAGTTGCGTATTTTGCTACGGTCAACCGCGAATAATAAAATTCAATTACGGAGTTAAATATATCATAATATATTAATGTCTTGGCATAGCTCGAGTTCGTGGCTTCCGTTTCGTTGTCGATGCGTCTCGATTTTCGCGTAACTTCCGCGTTGTGCTTTGCGATGTCCGACGATCCAAATTTATCGCATAATCATAGCTGTATGGTAAATACAAGTAAAAATTCGTATTTTTTAGGCGTTGTAAGTATTTGTTTGGTATCAGTTCGCTTAACGTTTAATTCGCGTTAAAGTTCTCGATTGTCGCCATATCGCGTAACGTGAAGCAAGTAGACGTTCCTAGGCTTTCCAAAGGCCTGATGGAGTTAATTTACATCTAATTATGTTGTTTATGATGATATTATTGTTCGTTATGCGCGCAATTACAACCGGAAACTACCGGTTGTTACAGTGTGGGCCTAGCCCAACTTGTTTTATATGTGTGGGTGTTGGTGCATATTTGTGACAACAGCTTAGATTTGGTCTTTGGATATCTTGTAATTAGTAAAATGATAAACGGTTAGCGGGTTTAGTTTTGTAATAGTTAATTAGAAGTAATTGGGCTAAATCTAGACACCATATAGCATATGGTAGGCGAATTGGGCCTAGACCCAATAGCAGTCCATGTGGTGAAACCCTAGCCTAGTTGCATAACCTGTCTCTATATAAAGGGAGGTTGTCATTAGGGTTAAGGTTGCTCATCAGTTGCTCAGTGGATTAGTTGCTCAGAGCATTACTTCAGAGAGAGTTGAAAGAGAGAGTCTTGAATTGATTGTAAACACTTGTGTTGGATAATCAATAGAAGACGATTTGAAAGTAATTGTGTTCGTGTTCTTGTTCGGTTTTCTATGAAATCTGATCTAGGGGATTTCGCACTCTAGATTAGATAGGCGATTCTGTGATGATCCATACGAATTAGAGGACCTACAATTGGTATCAGAGCGTTTAGCTCTTGTTTTTGCTCGGTTCAGAATCGTAACAGCAGAAAAAGTTAGGTTTTTGGACGTTTTGGAGGCTGTTTTGAAGTTTGTGACGGCTGTTTTAGGGTTTCTACTGTTGTTCTAGGGTTTTGCGGCGATTTCGGATTAACAACAAAGCATTTCGGATTGAAAACATGAATTTTGGATTAGAAACTTGCATTTCGGATCATCAGACTTGCAATCGAATCATCAAACTTGAATTTCGGATCATCAGAGTTGCATTTCGGATTAGAACAGTCTATCTCAGATTAAGATAAGTCCATCTCGGATAGAATTTCGGATCATAATAGTCTATTCCGGATTCCATCTCGGATCAGAATAGTACATTCCGGATTCCATCTCGTATCAGAATAGTACATTCCGGATTCCATCTCGTATCAGAATAGTACATTCCGGATTCCATCTCGGATAAGAATTGTACATTCCGGATTCCATCTTGGATCACTATTCCGAATCACCATCTCGGATAAGCAATTCGAATCACGGTTCCAGGTTTCCATCTCGGATTGACTATCTGAGTTACTGTTTTGGATCCAGTACTGTTCCGAGTTAGGATAAAGAAGATGGAAAGTTAATCAGCTGATGTAACCGATGTTAATCTTTTTCGGACATAGAATTTGATTCATAGAAAATCTTAACAAACCGGTTCCACAGTTAGACTCATGTGATTTTTAGGACAAAAAAATGTCGACAATATACATCATTGGATTCGTATCATCAAGACGAGTCTAACGGTATAATTTGGTGACCACTCATTTTGGACAAGTTTTTAACGTTTTTAACGAGCCGGTTCGGTAAAAATGTCGAATATGTCTAACCTAATGAATTGTTAAGAATGGAGCACGAGGCTGGCACGACTAACAAACTCCAAGAATGCGTAAGGTAGAGAATTACCTTACATGGAAGGATAGGTTTCAATCGTTCATTGAATATCAGGACACACGCATGTGGATCTGCACTCAAGATGGGTACACTAACCCCACTCATGACTTTGAGGGCAGACAACGTGTCACTACTTATGTGAATATCTCAGAAACTGAAAAGAGAATGTATGAGTCTGAGTAGAAAGCCTTAGCTGCTATAAAGATGTCGTTACCTGATGGCATCAAACATACATTCAAGCGTTATACTACATCGAAAAAGATGTGGGATGCCCTAGAGAAGAGGTATGAGGGCAATACTGATGTGAAGAAGAACAAGGTTGATCTGCTGAAGAAACAATTTGATGTGTTTAAAGGAATGATAAATGAATCCCTTGAAGATATTATCACGCGATATTATCATCTGATGTCAGAAATGGACAATTATGACATAGAGGGATACACAAATGTGGAGATAAACGATAAACTATTGGATGCTTCCTGTAAAGTGGGATATTTATACTTTGATGATAAAGGGTGAAGCTGACTATGAAAATAAAGACTTAGAAGAGGTTGTTGGGAAATTAAGAGCTTATGAGCTCAATATGAAGAAGAAGGAGACTGCATATGATTAGGTTCAAGATCCATGGATTTATAAAGGGCTTACACCTTCATCTTCCAACAATGCTTCCAGTAATACTGCAACTGCGTTTCTTTCATGTGAAAATGAGCAGATTGTGACAAATGCTGGGGTGAAGTATGTTTTGTTGCTGGTTTAGGAGGCTCGTCAGGGGCTAAGAGACAACAATCAAGTAATAATAACATTAGTACTAGGTCTATGCCTCGGAGTGTCAAAAGTGCTGAAGATAAGCTGGCATTGCTTGCTTCTTTCGTTGCTTCCTACAAGAACTACAGACAGGGAAAAATATATGATCCTTCTACGTTTGATGAAGATTATGATCAGATTGACCCTGATGATCTAGAGAGATGGATTTACAATGGTAGATAGCCATGATCCCTAGAAGAGTGAAGAGGTTCATGAACAGAATGGGCAGAAAGTTTGTTGTAAAGAATGTAGTTTTGACAAGTCTAAAATGAAGTGTTTCAATTGTCAAAATTATGGACATTTTGCTAGAGAGTGTCAAAGACCTAAGTCTGAATCTTGTTCTAGTTCATCCTTTCAAGATTCTCCTAGTTATGGTTCAAGCAATAGAAATGCGTCAACCAACACTGGATCAAAGGCCCTGATCTCTACTGCTATAGAGGGTTCTTATGTTTGGAGTGTTCATCTGGAGGGTGATGACAATGCCTCCCAGGCGTTTATGGCTGAGATAGCCCCAGTTGATAATGTGGAAGTCAAGGCTGATGCTGAAGTAGAGCGAGAGACGGTAGCTGAAAAAGCTGATGGAGAACAGAACACTGCAGAGAAGAAGATGGCTGCTGATTTTGCTGCATTCATGGCTGATCTAAGCAAATCAACAGGAGAGGTACATTCTAACTCTGGTAGTTCTGTTTATTTAAAATGTCGTGAACTACAAAGTGAAGTTGACACATTCACAAAACAAAACCAAAGTCTGGTAAATGAGCTCTCAAATTTAAAAGAATCAAACTTTTTCGTAAAACAAAATGAGTCATTATATTTGAAAAAATTAAAGGTTATAAAGAAGAAATCAATATTCTAACCTGTAAGCTTAATGAAAAGCTTGAAATTATTGACTTAGCTCATGATACGATGAGTGAGAAAACAAAAGAAATTTCTGAAAAATGCAAAGAGTTGTCTGAAGCACAACTTAAAATTTGTAAACTTGAAAAGAAATTATATCAATTCAGAGATTCATCTTTTGTTATGAAACACATGATGAATGGCCTGAAGAAGAGTAATGCCAAGACATGTGTGGGATTCAAAGGTTTAAATGAAGTTCCACCACCTCTTGGTCATGACTATTCTTTCTTGTCAGATGAAGAAGAGCTTACAGACTTTGTGTCAACTACACCTGGTATTTCCACATCAGAGGATGTTGATGTCACTAAGAATGCCAAGAAGGATAATAACAGGGAATCAGTTTTGAAAACAAAGAATACACACCCTAAGAATCAAAAACATTTTTTTGTTAAAAAGGTTGATTTTGTTAAAGGGAGTGATATGAAAGAAGAGGTCACTGTTATTACAAAAGAGTCAAATGTGCAGTTTGCTAAAAATAAAAATAAAGAAAAATCAGAAATTAAGCAAACTAAACAAGATTCTTCAAAGGCATCATCATCATCATCATCGTCACTTGATGAATCTAAACCAGAGACTTCAATTAAGAAGTCTTCAGCTAGAAAATCGTGTTTCAAATGTAACGAAAAGGGACATGTAGCTAGCTGTTGTCCAAAAAAAGAGTGAAGCACAGGCAAGTGAGAGACAGAGAGAAAAATCACTAGAAAACTTGGTGACGGTGAGAAGAAGGTTACTAACTCACCAAAGGTATCTGCTACTAGGCAACAGAGTGTTGCTGTTGGTGTAGATAAGGCTGAAAAAGGAACTCGCCAAGTTCCTCGTTTTCAAAGAAATCAAAAGGATTTAAGCCTGAATCTACATCAGGCAGATATGAAAGACCAAGAAGTAGTTCACCAAGAATGAATAACTTTAATGTTCAATCAAGTAGTTTCAAAAGTCAAGGTCAATATCAAACTTGATACTAGAATGTTGGCAGTCGAAATTTTTATAACAATGGCTTTAGAAATTATTATCATCAAAATTCATGGAACCAAAATCATAATTTCCAAAGGTCGCAAAGTCTAAACATGTTTAGGAAAGCTCAGGACCAGAGACCTAAACGAAATCAGAAACCATTTCCATCAACAGGTCTAAGATCCAAGACTCCTGTTAGGAGGGATGGATATTGGATGGATGTTCCGGTGGTTGATGAATCTGGAAGACCAAAGACCATTAAGGCTTGGGTCCCCCAATCTAACTAATTTTGTTGGGTTGTGCAGGAGCTGCAAAGGAGGATTATCAACTTGTGGTATGTTGATAGTGGCTGCTCCAGGCACATGACGGGGGATGCGAGATTGTTAACTGAGTTTGAGAATATATATGGAGGCTATGTGAATATTGAAGGTGCTAAAGGAGGGCACATTACAGGTCGAGGAAAAGTGACTAACGGGAAGATCACATTGGAGAAAATGAACTATGTTGAGCAGCTGAAGCACAATCTGATGAGCGTGTCTCAAGTCTGCGATAAGGGTCACTTGGTCCATTTTACAAAGTCTGAAGCTTTGGTGTTGAAACCTGGTCTAGTGATACCAGATGATTGGATAGTGATGAGAGCACCAAGAAGAAACGACACTTATGTCATGGACGTGGGTGCTAAGGATTCTTCCATTGTGGTGGCGTCTTTACTATCAAAAGCATCTGAGGCTGAGTCATTGCTATGGCACAGACGCATGGCCCACATTCACTACCGAAAAATGAAATATATTATTAAAAACGGTTTAGTGGAAGGGATGCCAGTGCAGCGGTTTCACATGGAAGATAAATGTCTTCCATGTCAAAAGGGAAACAACATAAGAAACCTCACAAGTCTAAAACAGTAAATTCCATAGATGCCCCTTATGAATTAATTCATATGGATCTATTCGGTCCAGTGAACGTAAGGAGCATAGGTGGAAAGTACTATTATTTAGTTGTCACAGATGATTACTCACGATATTCATGGGTTTTCTTTTTAGGTACAAAAGATGAGACAATGGAGATGCTGATATATCTTTTTACAAAATTCGAAAATGTCCATGATGCACGGAGTTCAAGAATTAGATTCTGGATCTCTATTGTCTTCGCAAGGGAATTGAACATCAATATTCTGCTCCTTACACACCTCAACAGAATGGAGTCGCTGAGAGGAAAAACAGGACGTTGATTGAAGCTGCAAGGAGTATGCTATCTGATTCAAAGCTTCCAGTTCTTTTCTTTTCTGGGGAGAAGCTGTGAACACAGCTTGTTATGTCCTGAACAAAGTTTTGATGGTTAAACGGTTTAACAAAACATGTCACAAACTATTGTTTAACCTAAAACCAAACTTAAAAGGCTTTGAACCATTTGGATTACCCTGCACCATTATGAGAAACAAAGATAAGCAAAAATTCAGTGAGGTAGCTGATGAGGGTTACTTTCTAGGCTATATGCCTGAAACACCAAATATAAGGGTTTTTAATCTAAAAACTGGTAAAATTGAGGTTGTGTTTAACATGGAAATCACTAGTTATTCACCTCAACAATCAACTAGTGGTCCTGCTATATTATATGATTATGACAATGTTTTTAATCATTTAATATTCCTGATTTTTCCAATGCAGATGAGTCTCAATTGATCCAAACTGTGATCAATGTAGATGAAGAGGGTGACTTCATGCCTAGATTGAGTATATCGATGACAGATGCTCCAGAAACTTCTTCCAGTGCAGCTCCACAGGACTCCAGTGATAGTGAGTCTAAACCTATTCACGGGGAGGACTTCACTAATCCGTTTGCTAATACTAACATTCGTGGGGAGACTGGATCTAATCTGGGACATAATCTAGTTGTTGACACCATTGCTACCACACGTGTACACAGAGATCATCCAGTTGAAAACATTATAGGTGATGCTGCTGCAGGTGTTCAGACAAGAAGAGGTGTGATCAAAGGTTCCTGTTTGTTTACTTCGATTCAGAAGACTGGGTTGCTTCACGAGTGTTTGTATAGCTGCTTTATTGCCCAAGAGGAGCCGAAGAATGTTCACATGGCTCTAAAAGACAATTGTTTGGTTGAAGCTATGCAAGAGGAACTAGCTCAGTTCAAGAAGTTGAAGGTTTGGGAGCTAGTTGACTTGCCTGAAGGATAGAAGGAAATAGGCACCAAGTGGGTGTTTAAGTGCAAGAAGGACGACCGAGGGATTGTGATAAGGTATAAGGCTCGATTGGTAGTGAAAGGGTTCAATCAGTAAGAGGGGATTGACTACAATGAAGTGTTTGTACCAGTAGCAACGTTGGAAGCAATTCATTTGTTCCTAGCTTTTGCTTCATTCAAGTGCTTCAAAGTTTACCAACTTGATGTGAAGAGTGCATTTCTTTACGGGAAAGTCCAAGAAGTAGTGTATGTCTCACAACCAGATGGGTTTATTGATCCAAACTATCCAGATCAAGTCTATAGACTTGATAAGGCATTGTATGGATTGCATCTGGCACCTAGGGCGTGGTATGTGACACTGTCAGCACATATGTTAAGGAATAGTTTTGAAAGAGGTCAGATTGACAATAACTTTTCATTAAAAGGAAGAAGGAAGACTTTCTGCTGGAACAGGTATACGTAGATGACATCATTTTTGGGTCATCAGATGAGAACATGTGTCATGATTTCGAGGAGGTAATGAAGAGCAAGTTTGAAATGAGTGCGATGGGTGAATTGTCCTACTTTTTGGGTTTACAAGTGGAACAGAAGAAGGATGGGATGTTTATACATCAGACGAAGTATGTGTATGACATTTTCTCTCGTTTCAAAATGGAGGATTGCGCTACTTTCAACACACCTATTTGTGAGAATCACAATCTTGGTCCAGATCATGAGAGTGTGGAGGATGTTGATCCAACTCAATACAGGGCAATGATTGGTTCTCTGATGTACTTGACTGCTTCTAGACCAGACATCATGTTCGCAGTGTGTCTTTGTGCCAGATATCAAGCGAATCCGAAAGAGTCCCATATGAAAGCGGTGAAGCGGACTCTTCATTACTTGAAGGGGAAACCTAAACTTGGGATATGGTATCCAGCTGCTAGTGATTTGAAGTTTGTTGCTTTCACTGATTCAGACGTTGGAGGATGTAAACCAACAAGGAAGTCTACCATAGCTGGTTGTCAGTTCTTAGGAGGAAGGCTCGTGTCATGGCAATGCAAGAAGCAATCTTGCGTGTCTACCTCGATGTGTGAAGCTGAATATATTGATGCGGATAGCTGTTGCTCTCAGGTTCTCTGGATACAACAGTAGATACGTGATTACGGTTTGAATTTCACTCGTACTCCTATTATGATAGACAATAATGCCTCTATTTCAATCACCAACAATCCCATAAAACACAGTCACACAAAACATATTGACATTCGTCATCATTTTATACGGGATTGTGCTGAAAAGAAATTGATTTAACTGCATCGAGTCGACACACTATAACCTGGCAGATCTTTACACAAAAGCTTTTGACAGGGCTCGTTTTAAACATTTAATCGAACTCAACGGAATGAGGAATCCTGAATAACCAGTTTTCCATAAGAATTTTGTAAATAATTTATTGTTTTCAAAAAAATCAAAACATAAAAAAATAGAAAATCAAAAATGAGTTTTCACTGTGAGGAAAAGAAGAAATGATAGTACATCAGCAAGTTAGATTGTTACACTGACATTAAAATTAAAATTACTTACGTGTGATAGCAGCTTCATCATATGATGTACCAGCAGGCAAAAAGCATAAAATAATCAACTTACTTTTGTGATACAAATATAATAAACTGTGTATGAGTGGGTAACAAATCAGTGACGTATGGTTTTATAACCTTAAATCTTGCGTTGATAGATTGCCAAAATATGAGGTTTAGGTCTTTATATCGTTATTTCATCCGGGGTATCAAGGTTGTCCTTCTGCTGCATCTAGATATATGCTGACCTAGGCACAACCAGGATATCATAAAAGAGCTAAAATGCCAAATCCCAAAAACTGAAGAAGCTCTCCTAGAGAGTTATTCAAATGTGCAAATTGCATTATGCGTACCCAAATTTGGTATTTTCCCTAACCCTTGTTGGATATTGGTCTCTTTGTTGTACGGAAGTACTGACCTGATCACCAATTATCTAACGTTGTAATTCAAAAGGATGAATTTCGGTATACTCACCTACTACGAGGAATCTTTGTGCATACCTTGATCGGGGGGTATGTCCTGAAGTGGGACACACTAGTATATCAGTATAAGTTATCTAAACGTATCACTAGGTAATGGGACTTGAAATGTTCATGTATTTGGCTTAAGTGGATAAACAATACTAGTAATCGTCTTGAACTGTTTTTCATGAATATTGCATATAGAATTATCAAATAGTGTGAAAATTGTTCGATGTTGCTGATATGATCTTCTTACCAGTGAATCTCACAAAAACAGATTGCTTATTATTTCGTTATTTATTTTCTTTCTGAAAATATAAAAATCCAAAAAGATTTCATTTTCTTGTAAATTCTTAATGTACGGATATTGGTTGTTCATGGAGGAGTTCTTACTGATAGGGGGAGACAGTGTTAGAAGATGAGTTTAAATTTTTTTTTAATATCTTGCAGGTTCAGTGTGTTTAAAATTTTAAGTATGTGGTTTGAGTTGAGAAGTGCTTAATCTGTGATACAGTTTTACTATCTCTTGAATAATAATAATTTGTTTAACTTGTGTTGAAAAATTCTTATGGTTTCTCGAGATGTTTTATAGTATACAAATTGTAAAAGTGTGTTGCTGAGAAGTTTGGTGAAGAGGAGTCTGCTTGGATGCATGGTAGAACCTCCTTTCTATATTGCAGACAAAGTTGAAGTTTTTGAAGATTGCTATGCAAGTACTAAACTGGAGTTTACTCAATCTCTAACGATTTAGAAGATTTGGTGATTGGAAACATCAGCTCAGGAGGAGTCTGTTGCTGACAGAAGCTATTAAAGCTGAAGCTATCCAAAGACCAACGTTTTTTCAAACACGCTGAAGATTGCAAGATGACTGAAGACTAAGTAATTTTATTAAGCTATTTTCAAGGGGGAGTTTGTTGGTGCATATTTGTGACAACAGCTTAGATTTGGTCTTTGGATATCTTGTAATTAGTAAAATGATAAACGGTTAGCGGGTTTAGTTTTGTAATAGTTAATTAGAAGTAATTGGGCTAAATCTAAACACCATATAGCATATGGTAGGCGAATTGGGCCTAGACCCAATAGCAGTCCATGTGGTGAAACCCTAGCCCAGTTGCATAACATGTCTCTATATAAAGGGAGGTTGTAATTAGGGTTAAAGTTGCTCATTCAGTTGCTCAGAGGATTAGTTGCTCAGAGAATTACTTTAGAGAGAGTTGAAAGAGAGAGTCTTGAATTGATTGTAAACACTTGTGTTGGATAATCAATAGAAGACGATTTGAAAGTAATTGTGTTCGTGTTCTTGTTCGGTTTTCTGTGAAATCTTATCTAGGGGATTCCGCACTCTAGATTGGATAGACGATTCTGTGACAATCCATACGGATTAGGGGACCTACAATGGGCCTAGCCCAACTTGTTTTATATGTGGGGGCCTAGCCAAACTTGTTTTATATGTATGGGCTTAATCCAAATGAATTTGTTTAAAGTGGGTCAAGCCCAAAATAGGTTTGTTAAAGTGGGCTTGGCCCAAATTAATCATGTAAGAGTAGGCCTAGCCCAAAATAGTTTATGGAAGATGGCTTTAGCCCAATTGAGTTTTTAAAAGTGGGCTTTAGCCCATATAGTTTATAAAAGTGGGCTCTAGCTCAATTCAGTTTATAAAAGTAGGCTCTAGCCCAATTGAGTTTATAAAAGTGGGCTTTAGCCCATATAGTTTATAAAAGTGGGCTCTAGCCCAATTCAGTTTATAAAAGTGGGCTAGCCCATGTGGTTTATTTAATTGGACTTAATCCATGTTTAAATATTACTAGTAATAATTTATAAATTTTTTTTATAAAACTACTAGTATCTTATATAAGTTTATTTTTATAAATTCTTGTATGTATATATTTGTATAGTGTGTGACGGCTTGTTTGTTTCGACCTTTCCGTTTGCGTTGTCCTTTTTGTTTGCGTTATTCATTTCATCCGTTTCGTTTGTGTCGTTTGTTTGCTTGATATGTCCAAATTGTCCGTTTTTGTCCGAATTGTCTTATTGTCCGATTTGTTAGTTTATGTCCATGTTTGGACAAAAATATTAATACTTTTCATGTTTCAAGTATATATATAAGTTCTTGTACATTTTGTGAAATTTTGTATTTTTGTAATTTATTCCTACTTGGTCTAAATACATAATAATTATACACACACATACTTGATCATAACTAAATATATATTTCATCTAAAAATATATATATATTTATCCATTTTAGTTTGAGAAAAACTCTTGAAATTTTATTTAAACTTTTTCATCCTAATTTTTGTTTAATCATGATTAAAATCCTTAGTCATTCAAAATTTTTAGTTTAACCATACTTTAATCATAACAAATTTTATAAAAATTTTGCTATAGTTTTTCCTAAACTATGGACTTTCCCATGTTTTAAAACATTTTCAACTCATATAATGATCAAGTATAATGACTAATCTTCTAGATCATAAATCTTTAACAAGAAACGTTATGAACTTTTAGTGGTTCTAAACTTTATAGAAATGGAAACTTTATTATCACATTTTAACAAAAACTCTTAGATTATTTATTTTATATAAAAAAACTCATACTTTATGTAGTATATGTAATCTTTTTAAGTGTATAGACATGTTTATATCACTTCCAAAAATAAGTGTATGTTCATGATCTTTCCAAAAATGGAAACTTTATTACTAATTTTTAATAAAATTTTTAGATTATGAGTTTTAAATAACAATCTATATTTTGTATAATGCATATGACCATTTTAAGTGCATAAATCATGTTCATAACATTTTAGTTAGGTATTCTTGCTAGATCTAAACATGCATGTGTTTAGATCTTCATTTTCAACCATAAAATGCAAGATTACTTTTACTACAAAAATGACAAAGTCAAGATCATCAAATAAGTTAAATAATCATATTAATATGTTTATTCTTGTCATTTTTTTAGATGATTTTTATGTGAAATTTCAAGATGATCTTGTACTTATCATAATATAAGAATGTAATAATAAAATATGAAGCTTACTACTAGCTAGATGAAGAAGATGTAAGTGATGATAATATGAAGAAAAGATGATAATCCAAGAGCTTCAAGTGAGTCTTCAAGTCTTGTAATGCTTTTAATCATCCATGAATCTTCATATTTGCTAGTAATCTTTGAGTTTGAATAAAAAAAAAGATGAATATGTTGGAGGATGATGTTGGCCGATTTTGGGAGAGAGAATGGAGGAGATGAAAGGTTTTTGGTTATGTTGGAAATGAGAAGTATAGTGGAGTGTAAGTGTGTTGATTTGGTTAAGTTTGCACTTCTCCATAAACTAATCATGTTTTCCTTGTTCCAACACATCAAAGAAGAAAGGTGGCTTGGTAGGGGATCCACCGTTGCCGTGCATAAGGGGGGGTGGTTTGGTTTTAATTTTTTTTTATAAAAATCTTGTTATATTTTATAAACTTTAAAATCTTGAATGTTTGTATATATTAATTTTTATAAAGTTTAATGACCCAACACACTAAAGTGATGTTATAACATGTCAATCTAACTCACTAGGCTAATTGTTTCGTTGTTCGTTTGATAGATTTGGTTCAGGTCTCGTATCAGGTTAAATACTGATATTTTGTGTTCTTATGAAATTTTATCTACACAATTGTCTTTGTACAAATTTTATTGTACAATTTATTAATCCAACTCTCTGGACTAATGAATTTGTTATTTCGAACTCAGTTCCTGTACCGGCTTTGTTGTCGGGCATTTACAGAACTATCCGTGTAGCTTAAAAACCTAAAGTTTAAATAAGGGTTTTGTATTGTTTTTAATACCCTACATATCATTTATGATATATAATATTTATTTTTTAGTTTCGGAGTTATTTTCGTTATGCGGAGTGTTGTACATCCAACAAAATTGCTCTATTTTTCTGTGGACTGGACAATTTGGTGTTTTAATAAAAACTTCTCGAAAAAATTTTGCACATTATTTCCAACTAATGTTCCCATATAATAATTATCAGGGACATACTTAATTTCTCGTTTTTGCCATGTCAGACTATACCGCGACTAGTCATGACATGTACAGTGCGTTTGCGTTTCTGCCGCCAGTCTAGGATATGATTTTATATGTTTCTAATTGTGGTGGGTTTGTTATCATACTAAGCTATGATTTTGAAATTCCACAACCTTCAAGACTCAATTAAATAAAATTAAGTCAAAAATTACTAACGTAATAGTTGTTTAAGCTGTACATGCAACATTCGTTGTAAAACGGGTTTCAAAACCCGCTTCGTTAATTAATTCAAGTATTTAATGATAAGTCTCATTGCGTATTTATTCACTATTTATTACGAATTATTAGTTTATAGATACTAAATAAATTAAAAGACTTAAAATAGTAAATAAATAATAATACTAATAATATTATTATATGAAACTTTAAATAAAAAAAATTAAAAAATAATAAAGGGGCAATCGGGTTTCGAACCTAGGTCCCCAACAAACTCACACACACAAGACACCACCGTGCCACACACACTACTTGCTTCTAAAACCGAAACAATTAACTTATATACTCAACCAATGGCCAAACTGCAAATTTGAAGTTTCCAACCTGTAACGACATCCGATTCAATCAAGCTTAATTAACGATTTCAGTTGTGAAATCATGTATAACCGATCTTGTACATCAGTTTCAATCCAAAAATCGAAACCAATTTGTTTTGTAACTGTTCGAAATAAATGTTGTTTTGAAAACCGAAGTAATGATTGAATCAAAAACTTAAATCGATGATTGGCTATAAATACTGAATCATTTGCACTTCATACAACTCGCTCATCCTCTCATAATCTATCGAAACTCTCTAACTCTCTCTGAAAGTGCAATCAACAACGTCGGAATTATTCCCGCTCGTTACTAGAATTTTAACAGGAAAGGTACAACCTCATTCAAGCACTTAAAAACTATTGTATGGTTTATGTAAATGATTAACTGTATTGAATAGTTAATCGAAACTGTTTAATCAAGTGTTTCAGTCGAGTTAAACTTATGGGTTCTTATTCATGAAGAAGACGAAGTTTTGTTAACGCATAAATATAATTAAAAGTGGGTTCTGATAGGGTTAGACACACACTCCAGTGGTGGACTGTGTGCAATATCAACAAGCACATCATGGGTTCGAGTCTCTCTTGTCACCGACTATATATAAATGTGTATAAATGTAAAATAATTTAGGGTATATACGGGCTAGACACACAGCCCAACTAGTTGGGTGTGTGCACGGCTAATGAAGGTCTCGGGTTCAAAACTTGCTATTGTAACCAGTTTTAAGCATTAAAGATTCTTTTTAAATAAAAACAGAAAAAGATTAAACTAACTAGTATATATATATATAATAAAAACAGAGATTATTTCGGGTTAGACACGTAGCTCAGTTGGTAGAGCTGCGTACAGGTATGCGGGAGGTCACGAGTTCGAACCTCACACGATGCCTAATACTCATGCGATCCAACCGGTTAGAACCGGTCACACCTGACAAGGTCAAACATTTTTTTATTTTATTTATTTCAAATATTCTTTATTATTATTAATTAAAAATCATTTAAAATACTTAAAAACAAGATTTTTTTAAAGTTTAAAAATTGTAATAATACCACAAAAATAAATCTAAAAATCTAACAAAAAGCATTAATTAGAAATATTAATTTCAAATAAAAATTTATATATTTATCGAACTGTTACGTGATTATTTAGGTTAGTTTCCCTCGTCAGTTGAATTCTAAATCGTGCACAATTGTTATCATCCCAAGAAACGCACCCACTGTGAGTGAACCCTTACAAATTTCCCTTTTTAATTCATGTTTTGGGGTGTATCATGTGTCGTTTATATATTTTATTTATTCAAACTCTTGTGCTAATACCATTATATGATCTGATGTGTATGTAATTTTTGTTGTTGTTATATGTGGTTGCATTTTATCATTTTAGTGCAATCATTCACATAAGGCCCATCAGTTCCTCGTTGGATATGAGTTGAGCATCGCGTGCCTCATTGTTCGGCTCCGTTTGATTGATCCTTGATCTCACAGTTCATCATTTATCATGCTCATGTGTACATTATTGATGTTATGTGGTTTGTGGTTAGATTTATATATACGTATGCTCATATTTGGTCCATGCACACTTTTATTAAATTAATCAATATAACTAATTCATTTAAATGTTTAATTGAGATTCACTCGCCAACTTTTGTTGACCCAAACCTTTATTTTACACATGATACAGGTGGACAGGCTGAGGAGAGGAACGCTTAGGATTTGGCTTTAGAAGATGAATAAAACATGTCTTGTCTAGAACAACTTTCTTGTGTTTGTATGTTTTTATGTGTTTGGATATTCTCTTTTAAATTTGAAACAATAAATATGAAACTTAATTATAGTAAATGTCATGAGCTGTGATGAAAACCCAATCATGCCCTGACTTTTATTTCCGCTGCGGGTCAGGGTGTGACAGATTGGTGTCAGAGCTCTTGACTATAGGGATATAGGATAGGTTATTAGACCTTTAGAGCTTATACTATAGTTGATTGGAATTTAATTGCTTATGTGTTATTTGGTTACATGCAAACTCATGATATTTATTTTTTCATATTTATTTCACACACAAATGCATGTAACCACTCTCATTATTAAATGTCATTATGTGATATTTATTGTGGTATACGTATTATCAACATATCATGCTTATGCAAACACATACGTCTCAATTTCACATATTTGAACATTTATCATGTTTTCTTTCTCAAGAATTTTATGGTGTTTTCATATTTTTCAATCTCACCAAAGTGAGTTCTACGACGGGCATGTAGTAACTGGAAGGGTACGAGTACCGGTAGTCGGAACGTCCTGTCTAGGATTGGCATTCGTATAATCCAACACAATGGACCAGTTTGCCTACCTAGGGACTAACGATGAGAGTATGAAGGACCTATTAGGCCAAAGCATGCCACACCAAACGTCGTGTGAACTAACCCCACTTTTAGTTGTCACTGTGTCTACACCTGGACACCCTCCGACCTTATATCTCGCGATCATGTTTTACGATTTTCATCCGGGTGGTGTGAGTGTAAGCAGGCCAACACTAATGTGAACCCTACAAAGCCCAGTAGTCATGGGGGCCCACATGACTACCTAGGCCAAAGTATGGGAGAGATATGGGGGCCCAAACATAAGCAAAGCCCAAGACATCCTATGGATGTAGTAAATTTATTTCCTCATTTACTTTGTGAATGTTGATTTTTCTTTTTACGACACATGACACCTAAAACATTCAACTCATAATCTCACTACGTATTTACTGTAGATATCTGCTAGACACTCACGAGGAGGTAGAAGGTCAGGAAGATCTGGTGAGTGCATGTCTGCTCAAATAGCCCAACAGATGGTTGACGTACTTCTCGACATCGTAGTTCAAGTCCAACAAACCCTTGCTGCAAATCCCATCAACCCAACAAACCAAGAAGATCAAAATGTTGCCAATCCTCCCACCAACACCACCAAGTGCACCTACAAGCACTTCAACTCCTGCGACCCTCTAAAATACGAGGGGACTGAAGGTGTCACCGCCCTCCTTCGTTGGTTTGAGGAGATAGAGAGCACCTTTCTCAACCGCGATTGTCCCAATGATCGCAAGGTGCGATATGCTACCGGTCGTTTGTATGAGGTAGCACTTACATGGTGGAACGCGGAGAAAGGTAGGCGAGGTGTTGAAGCCGCTGTGGCCTTAACTTGGGAAGAGTTGAGGGAGCTCATAACTAGACGCTTCTGTGCAAGAAGCGAAATCAAGAAATTAGAGGATGAGTTGTACTTTTTGAAACAAAAGGAGGGAGACCATATAACATACAATAAGAGATTCCTCGAGTTGAATCAGATGGTTCCCAACTTGTTCACTCCACTCTACCGATTCATCGAGCACTACATTCGAGGTCTTCCCTAAAAAATTCAAGATTCCGTGATGAGTACTACGCCTGCAACTCTCGAGGCTGCGATGGAACTAGCTACTGAGCTCACGGAAAATCGCATTAGAAATGGTGATTTTAAAGACAAGAAGAAGAAAGACAAGACACCTGCTGAAACCCCAACCCCAACCCCAACCCAAACAGGAACGTCTTCTAAGTTTGTTGGTAAAAGGAAACACAATGCAAAGAATTTCGTTGTTACCCAAACCAATCCCCCTATCACTGCAGCCCCAATCACACAAGTTTCTCCTCCTGTCGCCCCATTCAAGAAACCATACACTGGATCTCATCCAAAATGCAACCGATGCCAATATCATCACCCTCCTGAGAACCCATGCCTTCATTGCACAAGTTGTGGTCGTGCAGGTCATACAATTCAAACTTGTCGCATCCTTCAAAGACCAAACCACAATCAACCTCAAGCCCAGCCCAACAACCAAGTGGTAGGCCAAGCCCAATATCAACAACCTCTACTTTTACCACCTTCTCAACCCATGACTCAACCCTACTATCAACCCAACTACCCTATGATACAATCAGTCAGAGCCTGTTTCAATTGCGGTGATCCAACCCATTTTCGAAACACTTGCCCACGGTTGGTGAACATCATAAATGCCTAAGCTCAAGCTAAACCGGTGAACCAAGCCAAATAAGTCAATCTGCCCGCTAGAGGAAGAGCTTTTAACATTAATGCCAATCAAGCTAGAGCTGATAATAACATGGTTAACGGTACGTTTCATTAACGGTACTTATGCATCTATTTTATTTGACACTGGTGCGAATAAGAGTTTCGTGTCCTTAGAGTTCGAATCTATACTTGATTTACCTCGAGTTAATCTAGCTGAATCATTCACGATGGAAGTCGCTAATGGTGAACCTATTTCGTTAGACTCAATTATTCGTGATTGCACTCTTACCCTCATGATCATGACTTTCTAATTGATCTCATCCCTATGAAGTTGGGTAGTTTCGACGTCATCATTGGTATGGACTGGCTTAGCCAACATCATGCTGAAGTTGTTTGTTATGAGAAGTTTATTCCAATTCCTCTCATTGACGGTCAAACTTTACGTATTTTTGGTGAAACCTCCTCCAAAGGACTCAAATTGATGTCATGTCTTCAAGCTCGAAGATACCTTCGCAAAGACTATATCGCATTTTTAGCTCACATCATCAAAAAGGAAGGCAAGAAAAAGAAGCTCGAAGACATTTCAATCGTTAAAGAATTTCCTCAAGTTTTTCCGACGACGTTTCAGGACTTCCTCTTGTGTGAGAAGTCGAATTCCGAATCGATCTTGTACCTGGTGCCACACCAGTTGCAAAATCTCCATATCAGTTAGCCCCCTCTGAAATGCAAGAGTTAGCTAGTCAGTTGCAAGAGTTGACTGACAAGGGATTTATACGTCCTAGCTCATCACCTTGGGGAGCACCGATTCTTTTTCGTAAAGAATAAAGATGGAACTTTTGAAATGTGTATCGACTATCGAGAGCTCAACAAGCTGACTATCAAGAGCCGCTATCCTTTACCTCGTATCGATGATCTTCTAGATCAACTTCAGGGTGCCACCTGTTTCTCAAAAATCGATCTTCGTTCTGGTTATCACCAACTTAGGGTACGCCTAAGAAGACATCCCAAAGACTGCTTTTCGAACTCGATATGGTCATTACGAATTCATGGTCATGCCTTTTGGTTTGACCAATGCTCCTACTGTTTTCATGGATTTGATGAATAGAGTGTGTAAACCTTACCTCGATCGTTTCGTCATAGTCTTCATCGATGATATTCTTATTTATTCTATGACCAAATCCGATCATGAACGACATCTTTGACTCATCCTAACACTTTTGAGAACCGAAAAACTTTATGCTAAGTTCTCGGAATGTGAGTTTTGGTTAAAAGAGGTACAATTTCTTGGTCATGTCATCAACGACAAGGGAATTCATGCCGACCCTGCAAAGATCAAAGTAGTGAAAGAATGGCAAGCGCCATGCACTCCTACCAAAGTTAGGTCATTTCTTGGTCTAGCTGGTTATTATCGATGTTTTATCGCAAATTTTTCTCGTATTGCCGTACCACTCACAGCCCTAAGTCATAAGAGCAAACCCTTCATTTGGGGGCCCGAGCAAGAAGAGGCTTTCCAAACTTTGAAGCAAAAACTTTGTGATGCACCTATCCTACTCTTCCTGATGGTTGCGAAGACTTTGTGGTTTATTGTGACGCGTCGGGGCAAGGACTAGGTTGTGTCTTAATGCAAAGAGGAAAGGTGATAGCCTATGCCTCAAGGCAACTCAAAGTACATGAAAAGAATTACACTACTCATGACCCAGAACTTGGAGCAGTCGTGTTCCCTCTAAAGATATGGAGACACTATCTCTATGGTACCAAGTGTGAAATTTATACTGACCACAAGAGCCTCCAACATATTTTCAATCAAAAAGAGTTGAACATGAGGCAACGACGATGGGTCGAACTCTTAAATGATTACGATTGTGAAATCCGTTATCATCCTGGTAAAGCTAATGTTGTAGCTGATGCTCTTAGTCGAAAAGAGTATGCAAACTCCATCCATCTTTTGTGTTCCCAAATCATAACTGATTTTCAAAATCGCATTCAGGCAGCTCAACATATTTATGTCACAGAAAATGATGTGCAAGATGAATTATCTTGTGGAGCTGAAACCATATTAGAATCCAAGTCCAATGGTATCCTTTACTACCTAAACCGTATGTGGGTACCTGATCATGACAATCTTTGTACTTTTCTTATGGATGAGGCTCACAAAACACGATACTCTATCCATCCAGGTGCTGATAAGATGTATCAAGACCTACGATACTCTTACTGGTGGCCTGGCATGAAGAAGGACATCGCCACTTTTGTCTCCAAGTGCCTCACATGTTCTAAGGTTAAAGTGGAACATCAAAGACCCTCAGGATTACTCGTACAACCTGAAATACCCGTTTGGAAGTGGGAAAACATAACCATGGACTTCCTTACCAGGTTACCTCGCACCTCTAGTGGGTATGACACAATTTGGGTTATCATTGATCGTCTCACTAAATCAGCTCATTTCATTCCAATTCGTGAAGATTTCAAGAACGAGAAGTTAGCTCGTATCTATATTGATGAAATTGTAAGCCGTCATGGTGTGCCTTTAAGTATCAGTTCGGATTGAGACGGCCGTTTCACTTCACGAACATGGCGAGCCGTACAATCAGCATTGGGTACACGTTTAGATCTCAGCACTGCCTTTCACCCTCAAACTGATGGTCAATCTGAGCGCACCATACAAACTCTTGAAGACATGCTGCGAGCATGTATCATAGACTTCAAGGGTAATTGGGATACTCATCTACCTTTAGTTGAATTTTCGTACAACAACAGCTATCATTCAAGCATTGGTATGGCTCCGTTTGAAGCATTATAAGGTCGTAAATGCCAATCTTCTATATGTTGGCACGAAATTGGTGAAGCACAAATCACTGGACCTGAGTTGATTCAAGAAACGACTGATAAAATTCTTCAGTCTGCAATATTTTTTTAGCAGCTCGAAGTCGTCAAAAGAGCTATGCTGATAAACGACGAAAGCCACTTGAGTTTTGTGTTGGCGATCAAGTACTTTTGAAAGGATCACCATGGAAGGGAGTGGTTCGTTTTGGTCAAAAAGGCAAGCTAGCACCACGCTATGTGGACCATTCAAAATACTCGAAAGGGTTGGTCTTGTAGCCTACAAGCTTGACTTACCAGAAGAACTCAACAGAATTCATCCCACGTTCCATGTATCAAACTTGAAAAAGTGCCTCGCTAACGAAAATCTCCATATACCATTAGAAGATATTCAGATTGATGAATCAATGTATTTCGTTGAAAGACCTATAGAAATCATGGATTTCGGTGAAAAGCGTTTAAGACAAAGTCGTATACCAATAATCAGGGTGCGTTGGGAGTCAAAACGAGAACCTGAGTTTACTTGGGCACGTGAAGACTCAATGCGTGAAAAATACCCGCATCTTTTTCCAGTTGAACCTACTACTTAAATTTCGGGACGAAATTTCTAAAAATAGGGGATACTGTAACATTCGTTGTAAAACGGGTTTCAAAACCCGCTTCATTAATTAATTCAAGTATTTAATGATAAGTCTCGTTGCGTATTTATTCACTAGTTAATACGAATTATTAGTTTATAGATACTAAATAAATTAAAATAATTAACATAGTAAATAAATAATAACAATATTATTATTTGAAACTTTAAAAAATATATTATATATAATAAAGGGGCAACTGGGTTTCGAACCCAGGTCCCCAACAAACTCACACACACAAGACACCACCGTGCCACACACACTACTTGCTTCTAAAACCGAAACAATTAACTTTTATACTCAACCAATGGCCAAACTACAAATTTGAAGTTTCAAACATGTATCTGACATCCGATTCAATCAAGCTTAATTAACGATTTCAGCTGTGAAATCATGTAATACCGATCTTGTACATCAGTTTCATCCAAAAATCGAAACCAATTTGTTTTGTAACTTTTCAAAATCATTGTTGTTTTGAAAACCGAAATAATGATGGAATCAAAAACTTAAATCGATGATTGGCTATAAATACTGAATCATTTGCACTTCATACAACTCGTTCATCCTCTCATAATCTCACGAAACTCTCTAACTCTCTCTGAAAGTGCAATCAACACCGCCGGAATTATTCCGGCTCGCTACCGGAATTTTAACCGAAAAAGTACAACCTCATTCAACCACTTAAAAACTATTGTATGGTTTATGTAAATGATTAATTGTATTGAACAGTTAATCGAAACTGTTTAATCAAGTGTTTCAGTCGGGTTAAACTTCTGGGTTCTTATTCATGAACAAGACGGAGTTTTGTTAATGCATAAATATAATTAAAAATGGGTTCTTAATAGGGTTAGACACATAGTCTAGTGTTGGACTATGTGCAATATCAACAAGCACATCACGGGTTCGAGTCTCTCTTGTCACCGACTTTCTTAAATAAAAACCAACTTTTTTAATCCTTTTCAGATCACCTCTCAGAATGTATATAAATGTAAAATAATTTAGGGTATATACGGGTTAGACACACAGCCCAACTGGTTGGGCTGTGTGCACGGATAATGAAGGTCTCGGGTTCAAAACCTGCTGTTGTAACCGGTTTTAAGCATTAAAGATTCTTTTTAAATAAAAACCGAAAAAGATTAAACTAACTAGTATATATATATAATAAAAATAGAGATTATTTCGGGTTATACACGTAGCTCAGTTGGTAGAGCTGCGTGCAGGTATGCGAGAGGTCACGAGTTCGAACCTCACACGATGCCTAATACACATGCGATCTAACCGTTCAGAACCGGTTAGACCTGACAAGGTCAAACATTTTTTTATTTTATTTATTTCAAATATTCTTTATTATTGTTAATTAAAAATCATTTAAAATACTTAAAAACAAGATTTTTTTAAAGTTTAAAAATTGTAATAATACCACAAAAATAAATCTAAAAATCTAACAAAAAGCAGTAATTAAAAATATTAATTTCAATAAAAATTTATATATTTATTGAACTGTTACGTGATTATTTAGGTTAGTTTCCCTCATCGGTTGAATTCTAAATCGTGCACAGTCGTTATCAATCCCAAGAAACGCACTCACTGTGGGTGAACCCTAACAAATTCCCCTTTTTAATTCATGTTTTGTGGTGTATCATGTGTCGTTTACATATCTTATTTATTAAAACAATTGTGCTAATACCATTATATGATCTAATGTGAATGTAATTTTTGTTGTCGTTATATGTGGTTACATGTTATCATTTCAGTGCAATCATTCACATAAGGCCCATCAGTTCCTTGTTGGATATGAGTTGAAAATCGTGTGGCTCATTAGATCGGCTCCGTATGATTGAGCATTGATCTCACAGCTCATCATTTATCATGCTCATGTGTACATTGTTGATGTTATGTGGTTTGTGGTTAGATTTATATATCTGTATGCTCATATTTTGTCCATGTACACTTTTATTATATTAATCAATATAACTAATTCGTTTAAATGTTTAATTGAGATTCACTCGCCAACTTTTGTTGACCCAAACCATTATTTTACACATGATACAGGTGGACAGGCTGAGGAGAGGAACGCTTAGGATTTGGCTTTAGAAGATGAATAAAACATGTCTTGTCAAGAACAACTTTCTTGTGTTTGTAGGTTTTTATGTGTTTGGATATTCTCTTTTAAATTTGAAACAATAATATGAAACTTAATTATAGTAAATGTCATGGGCTGTGATGAAAACCTAATCATGCCCCGACTTTTATTTCCGCTACGAGTCGAGGTGTGATAGTACGGATTTACCGGTATTTTGTCGTATGTCACAGTTACCTCAAAATTGATTAAACTTAACATGACCACAAAGTTAATGACAAATAAATCACAAAAGAATGTTCCAAGAATACAAATCAAGTACCACGTATTTAAGCATGTATGATTGGATTGTTTATGTTTGCATAAAGTATAAGCGATTTCGTGTGTTTAATAGTCTAACGTATTGCACCCAAAAGTTTAAAAGCAAAAGGGTCATGTATACTCACGGTTTTGAAAAGCTTAAATCCGTGAAAGTGGTTTGTTGATTAGGGGACGAACACCAAGTTATCCTACACAAGGAAACGTAGGTGTGTAAGCATTTCAATGGCAATAAAGTTTGTTAATTAGGAGTTTAAAGTATGCAAAAGTATGTATTTCGAAAGTATTTATCTAGACGTTAATGTTTGTTTTTGACACTATAAGCCCCGTAGGGTGTTTGTGGTTTTATGGGTCATGCCCAGTAGAAATGTAACGATAGGTTAAGTCTTAGATAAAATAACCAAATATTATGACAAGTAACCATACTGTCATTGTCAAAGGTTCGATTATATTTATTATTTACATATATATGTTACATATTATATGATCAAGTTTATCATATAATTCATGGATTTCATAGAAGTCATGCATGGAGGTAGGAGGATAACCGTCCTTAACCTCTTTCGTAAGATTCAGCAATACACAAATTGTCACAAGGAAAATTCGGATGGTCATGAATGAAAGAAAAGAAAAATACTCACTAAACTATGTATCGACCAAGTAAGCAAGCTAGGTGCGTGCATCCCGAACATGGCAATGTTTGGGGACGTGTCGTAGCCTTTTACTCAATTGAAGGTTGAACATAGCTTAGTGGATAGAAATCATCAAGTGAGGTGGTGGATTAAAAATAGGATAGTCAAGGCCTCCATGTAATCACACCTTTTACCAAAACACAAGCCTTGTAAGCTTGGATGGTTCCATCACTTGTGGGTTAAAACCCTTAGTAAAACAACAAGTTTAGAGGTATTTTTATACCTCTTAATTTATATGAAACAAACTCTAGCTAGCTCACTTATCATGGACTTGATTAGAGGCACAAGTAGCATAAGATGGTTAAGTGAAAAAAGTTTAAGAAAAAGTTTGCCAGTTCATCTTCCAAAGAAAAATGTTTGGCCATAAAAATGGTATTGTTCCACCTTGTTTTTCCATGGAAAACCTAAGGTAACATCCCAAGAGGCTTATCAAACATTTTTGTGGAAGAAAACATGAAGAAAACTTGGAGTTTTGAAAGTTATGAAAAGATAAAAGTGACTAGAAAGTTCAAGACACTTTTGGACCTCAAAATGGTGAGGTTTCACCTTAATTTGCCCAAGAAAACTTGTGAAAACCTTCCTAAAGGTTATCCAAGTGTTTTAGAAGAAGAAACAAGGATTTGTTAGCCAAGGAAGTGAGTTAGAACTCACTTGAAAACTGAAGTAGGACAACAGTGAATTCTGGAGGTTTAGGGAGGTTTTGTGAAGTGTTGGAGGCTTGTAAAATTGAGAAATGGATAGGGGAAGGCTTGATTTTATAGAGGAAAGATTAGGGTTAAGTTAGGTTAGCATTTAAGATAGTTAGGTGGGTGTTTAACTTGAAAAACAAAAAATTAAAACCCTCGACAGCTTACGGCCGCAAGCTGTCTTTCTTTCTGTTATTTGATAAATATAATTGAAGTTCTTGATGTTTATTGTTATAAATTATATATAATACATGTGTGGCTTGTTTAGAATATTAAAACCAAGTATAAGGATATTATATAACCTAAAAAACGACTTGTTGAAGTAGCAATCTTATAATATAAACGTGACAAGATTTACGAGGTGTCAAATGCTTAAGTATTTTGTGTTTAAATCACTAATTGTCTTGCTTGTCTGGAATTTTAAGATTCACAAACGTACAATAGGTATTTATGAGTTTTTTTGAATTTGATTAATCAAGTAACGAATAAACGTACGTTCATAAGTATAAGCATGCATAAAGTTGCGGGAATCGTATAAATGATCAATTCGATTACAACCAAAGCCTTGGATTTATAATGATGCAGAAAAGTGATACGATTACAAGGTTTAGACTTTCCAAAAATAGAACTTCGAAACAATGTTGCTAAGAATAGAAAGTTACAAAAATCAAAGCATTACAGTTCCCCTCCTTTAGGAAATTTCATCCCGAAATTTAGGAAGATGTAACAAATAGATGTGGATACTTAGTCTTCATGTCGCTTTCAAGTTCCCAAGTAAAATCAGCGCCACGTTTTCCTTCCCACAGAACCTTCACGATAGGAATTCGACTGCGCCTTAATTGCTTGGTGCCTCGATCCATGATCTCGACTGGTTTCTCCACAAAGTGTAAGGTCTCATTGATTTGAAGGTCTTCAAGTGGGACTTGGAGTCCATCTTCATGTAGACATCTTTTCAAGTTTGAGACGTGAAAAGTAGGATGAACGTTGTTGAGCTCTTGTGGTAGGTCCAGTCGGTATGCCACCTTGCCAATCCTTTCGAGAGTCGGTATGCCACCTTGCCAATCCTTTCGAGAATCTTGAAAGGACCCACATAGCAAGGAGCGAGCTTTCCCTTCTTTCCAAAACGAACCACACCCTTCCAAGGGGATACCTTGAGCAGTACAAAGTCACCAACAATGAAGTCCAAGGGCTTGCGTCTTTTATCTGCGTAACTCTTTTGTCAGCTTCTGGCTTTGTGCAAGTTGTCTCGAATCTGCAAAATCTTGTCCGTCGTCTCTTGTATAAGCTCGGGACCAGTGATTTGAGCCTCCCCGATCTCGTGCCAACAAATCGGCGATCGGCACCTGCGACCATACAATGCCTCGAAAGGTACCATTTGAATATTCACGTGGTAACTGTATTGTACGAGAATTCAACCAAAGGCAAGTGCATATCCCAGTTGCCACCAAAATCGATTACGTAAGAACGAAGCATAACCTCTAGAGTTTGGATAGTACGCTCGGTTCGACCATCAGACTGAGGATGGAAAGCAGTACTGAGATTGAGGTGAGTACCAAGAGCTTTTTGAAACGTTTGCCAAAGACGGGAAGTGAAACGACCATCACGGTCCAAGATAATGTCAATGGGGACATCGTGATGACAGATGACTTCATCTGTGTAGATACGAGCCAATTTCTCGACTCGGTAGTCTTCACGTATGGGAAGGAATGAGCATATTTGGTCAGACGGTCGATGATTACCCAAATACTATCGTGACCAGATGATGTAAGAGAGAGTTAGGTAATGAAATCCATGGCTATGCTCTCCCATTTCCAGACAGGAATTTTTGGTTGTTCGAGTAAGCCAGAGGGAGCTGATGTTAGGCCTTCACCTTGGAACAAGTAAGGCACTTTGAAACGTAAGAGGTGATTTCTTTCTTCATACCAGGCCACCAGTAGGACGTACGAAGGTCGTGATACATCTTATCAGCACCCGGATGAATAGAATATCGGGATTTATGAGCTTCATTCATCAAGAGGTCACGAAGGTTGTCACGGTTCGGAATCCAAGTACGATCAAGATAGTAAATGATGCCATTGGATTTGGTCATGAGTTGATTTTCGACACCACACTTCAACTCGTTATCGAGGTTACCTCATTAACGATTGAGTATTGTGCCTCACGAATCAGCTCATGAAGCGTTCCCAAGGTTTGGTAGCAACGTATACTATTAACATGAGTTTTCCGACTAAGTGCGTCGGTTACAATATTCGCCTTACCAGGGTGGTAGCGAATATCGCAGTCATAGTCGTTTAGCAATTCCACCCAACGACGTTGACACATGTTGAGTTCCTTTTGATTGAAGATATGTTGGAGGCTCTTATGGTCGGTGAAGACCGTACACTTTGTACCATAAAGGTAGTCTTGTAGGTCCACCTGAGGATCAAGTTAAACTTGCCTCCTTGTTCATGCAACACACATACAAGTGCGGAATCCAAGTATGCATGCAAACCAAAGCAAAGTAAGAACACGGGATAACCAAAGATTCAATATCTTGATTAACTGATGAGAACTAGTACAAACATATACAAACAATGCTCCTACGACTCATACAAACTGCCGGTGCTCTTGTGTCTTCCTTTGCTCAACTTGCTAGCTCGACTTTGATCAGTGACCAACGCACTTAACCAGAGAAACCAACTTCAACAAATTCACCAACCCCTTATTGAGAGGTGCATGTCTGCTTATATAGTGTCCATGCTAGTCATTCGTACGAAGTACGTCGCTAGACATAAGGAACACACTATTACACACGAAGGACTGCTCCAAAGATGCTCGTACGAACAAGTTGGTTCGTACGAAGCATTCACTAGTTCGTACGAAACAAATAACACACTTGTTTCCAATAATTCATTCGTACGAAGCATGTGGCTCGTAAGAGCATTGCTCGTATGGAGCATTCTTACTCGCACAGAATGCTTTCTTCGGAGAGCATGTCACAGACATGACGTACACAAGACTCAACAGTATGCACACATGCATCTGTTTAACACGGACAAACTATATTGTCGTACGAAACCAAGATAGGAGGATATCTTGATTTGGTCGACACAACCAAACTAATACAGACATAGGAAACAAAGACCGTACAATTACAGATGTAACTAAGAATAAGCGGCAGACACAAAAGTGTATCAACAAACTCCCCCTTGGCTGTTGCTTGGTCTTCGGTCTTTGGTCTTCATACTAGAATGTTTTGGAGTATCAACAAACCTCCCCCTGAAGATCTGCTATCCACTAATAGAGCATCAGGTCTTCAAATTTTCCAGAAACATCAAACCTTTTCTGTTTCCTCTTGATAGCTGCTGGAGGTAACTGGATCGGTCACTATCTGCTGTGCATTTGATTCTACCACTAGAGTTGATTGCAGAAATTGTTTGTTGCGAGGATGAGGTTGAAGCATCAGCATTGCCATGGTTTTCAGTAACCGGATCTTGTTGAACTTGGATTTCCTTTGCTCTGCATCTCTCATTCCACTGTATATTCACTCGCTTTCTATTCATTTCAAACATGTCGTTAAAACCATTAAAGCATTTAACCAGTGTAGCATTTCAAGAATGATACCATTCTGTCAATTGTTGTGCTTAGCAGTTAATGTTTCCGTTAGGTTTACCGTTGTAAGAAAGTACTTTATGAAGTTGTGATATCAAAACAAATGGTTTTTATGGCGTATCTTGGTAGAAAAACCTTTGAGTCTCAACTTTGGCTAATTGAAAAAGGAACTTAATCTAACAACATAGTAAACTAAACTAAAATAGTTACTGACACTAAATATTTACAAGACAATCTTTTTCAGAGTTTCAAGGTAAGAGAATCATACCAGCATTTAATCTTGACAAAAACAGGTTTTGTTAAAACAACAAATTAAATAAATTAATATTCTACTATGATTATCGGTATTGTTGTCCATGTAAGCTCGACTTATCAGATGTAATCATGATTTGAAGATATGATTAGGGTATGATTTATACTTACTAGCCGGTGTTCAATCACTTCACGACACATTCCCGTATCAAGATATGCACGAGAGAAAATCTTACCGGTGAGTATACTGCTTATCATCTGTTTTGACGTATATGATGTGAGATACTCACTTATTTTGTTTAAACAAGCCCTATGTGATTAAATCACTTAATGATGAGGAACTTGATTTTCATATGCATGCAGGGCAAAGGAGTAAGTCGGTGAACAGGTTAGTACCGTCGTACCGACAAAGAGACGAACTTAGCTCCCGCATGAAGCTGTGATAATTTATCACTTATTTTTGGTTGGATTTGATATTTTTATCTCTTATTTGAGGTCGTATGCAGTATGTACACGTGTGTATGGTATCATGGAAGTTCTAGACTTGCACCACCGTTATTTTTTGTTAAAAGATTCAACCATGATACCCAGATGATAAGTCAGCATAAAGACCGTATATCTCAGATCCTCGGCATACTATCAAACAAAATTTCGGTACCAAGACCATATGCCAATGAATGGTTCCCACCTGTCTTGCAGTCCATTAAGTTTGTATCAACTTGCCCATTTTAGTCTAATTGTGAGCCTAAGGATATATCATTAGTAAAGCTACTTATCAATTTTCATTCTTTATCTTTGACTTGTTTATGACAGATTACCAGTGTATTTCATCATCTTCAACTTGTCTTATCCAAGAAACTCATTTTTTATTTTTGGGTTTTCTATTGTTTTTGTATTTTTCTAAATTTTCTCCCTCTTAAATATAGAAGGTAAACAAGTAAAAGACATATTTTGGTATTTTCTTGAAAATTTCTCCCCCTAAAATATAAAACTAAGAAAAATTGGAAAATATTTTTGTAGATTTAGATTTTTAGAAAAACATGTAGAAAAATAATTAGCCATGGTTGAGTTACTTGGTTTTCACCTTGATGCCATTTACCAAAAGTAGATAATTAAAACGAGATTTGTCAAAAGCTTCGGTAAAAAGGTCGGCATGTTGGTGATCGCTGTGGATTTTAACAACATTGATAAGTTTCTTTTCATAACAATCTCGTATGAAATGATACTTAATCTCAATGTGTTTTGTTTTTTAGTGCTGTACAGGATTCCGAGTGATCTGTAAAGTAGCTTCATTATCAACAAAAATAGGAGTAGAGAGAAATTCAAAACCGTAGTCCCGCATCTGCTGTTGGATCCATAGAACCTGAGAGCAGCAACTAGAAGCCGAAATATACTCAGCTTCACAGGTTGATGTAGCTACACAAGTATGTTTTTTGCATTGCCACGTGACTAGGCGATTTCCCAAGAACTGACATCCCGCTGTTGTTGATTTTGCATCTATTTTGCAGCCGCCATGATCAGAATCACTTAATGCTGTCAGATCAAAGTTATCATCCTTAGGGTACCAGAGACTAGTGTCTGGGCGACCCTTTAAATAACAAAAGATCCTCTTCATAGCCATCAAATGAGTAACTTTCGGACTAGACTGATAGCGCGCCAAAAGACATGTTGGGTACATTATATCGGGTCTTGAAACAGTAAGATACATGAGAGATCCGATCATTGCACGGTAGAGAGATGGTTCCACATGTTCACCCATTTCGTCTGGAGTAATCCCATGATTATGAGCTAATGGATTTCCCAAAGGCTTTGAGTCGTCCATTTGAAATCGATTGAGAATATCCCTGACATACATGGTTTGATGAATGAAGATTCCTTCCTTTGATTGTTGAACCTGCAAACCTAAAAAAAAGTCATTTCTCCCATGGCGCTCATCTCGAACTTCTCCTGCATAACCTGTTCGAATTCCTTGCACATTTGATCGTTGGTAGACCCAAAAATGATATCATCAACATATACTTGCACTAGCAGCAAATCCTCATTCCTTTCCTTGATGAAGAGAGTACAGTCGATCAATCCTCGTCGAAAACCATTCTTCAGAAGATAGGTAGACAATGTTTCATACCAAGCCCTTAGAGCTTGATGGAGACCATATAATGCCTTGTTGAGAAGCCAAACCTTGTCAGGATGGATTGGATCTTCAAAACCTAGCGGTTACTCAACATATACCTCTTCTTCAACCACACCATGAAGAAATGCACTCTTCATATCCATTTGATAAATGGTGAACTTCTTGTAGGACGCATAAGCCAAGAAAATTCTTATGGCCTCAAGTCGTGCAACCGGTACATAAACTTCATTGTAATCAATGCCTTCAACCTGATTAAAGCCCTGGACAACCAATCGCGCTTTGTTTCTCACAACAACACCTCGGTCATCTTTCTTGCATTTGTAAACCCATCGAGTGCCAATCTTCTTGTAGTTGTCAGGTCTGTCAACTAACTTCCACACACCCAATTTCTGAAACTGCTGAAGTTCTTCCTGCATGGCTTCAACCCAATAGTCTTCTTTCATTGCCTCCTTCCAAGATTTTGGTTCAACTTGGCAAACATAGCAAAAGACCAATCGTTCTGACCCCCAGATTCTCTTATTTTCGAATACAGTCCAGCATTCTGGTTGTTTCGAAGCTGATTACGAGTCTGCACACCACTCTAGACATCTCCAATAATATTCTGCTAAGGATGGATATTATGAATTCGAGTTTCTGGAACATCGGGAACTCGAGAGTTTATACCCAAATTGTTGATATTTAGATCAACAGTCAAATAGAGTGCTGGATTTGATGAGGATGTAGATGCATGACCTTCCGTCGTCCCTTGAGGTTGTATATTTGAAGTGACATCAGAAATACCAGGAACTGCACCAGAGGTTGCTTCATTTGCATCATGAAAC
The DNA here is from genome assembly GCA_947069175.1 of Scalesia atractyloides. Lineage (NCBI taxonomy): Eukaryota > Viridiplantae > Streptophyta > Magnoliopsida > Asterales > Asteraceae > Scalesia > Scalesia atractyloides. The sequence goes on along the minus strand of CAMTDV010000003.1, from coordinate 12,071,017 downwards.
TCCTCATCTTCTGATGGAACATTATTATCCGCAGCATCTTAGAATTCCTCATTTTGAGCAAGATTGTTAACCGAAGTCGACACTTGTGGGTTAACAATAATTGGTCGAACCAATGGCGAGTCAACTGCTGTATCACTTTCCAATAACATTTGAGCCGCAGCAGATGCATCATCAAAAGTTGGCAGATTAAAGGAGTCGAACAGTCCATCTTAGTCGAACATCCAAGAGCACCCGAAGCTCTTACTGATTCTGTGTATCTCTGAACCTTGACTTCACCCATTCTTCAATCTTCTTTGAAGACAAATTCCACACACTGAAATTTGGAGTAGCATATCCAAGGAAGAAACCTTCGATAGCCTTTGGACCAAACTTTCCATGTGGATCAATCATAGTGCATGGAGCTCCAAAAGATTCTAAGAAAGAAACATCTGGTTTCCTTTTATGTAGCAACTCAAAGCATGTCTTCCCATGTCTCTTCACCATTAGAACTCTATTCATCATGTAACATGCAGTAGCAACAGCTTCTCCCCAAAATTGAACGGGAAGTTCTGATTCTACTAACATGGTTCTTGCTGTTTCAATCAGAGTTCTATTCTTCCTTTCAGCGACACCATTCTGTTGTGGAGTGTAGTGAGAACTGTACTCATGCAAAATGCCCTTTGAAGAACAGTACTCATCCATAACTTGATTCTTAAATTCCGTGCCATTGTCACTTCTGATTCTCCTTACCTTCAGATTGTACAAGTTGTCTAACAAAGTCAAGAGATTCTTGAGGATATTAGGAACTTCACTCTTGTGTGCCAGCATATTTACCCATGAAAATCTGGAGTAGTCGTCAGAAACTACCAGACAATAAGAATCACCAAAGGTAGTCTTGTGTTTCATAGGTCCATATGAAGACGTTCCAGAGGCATATTCACAGTGTTGATCTTCTTCACGTGATGAGATTTTCTAACTTGCTTGCCCTTTTAACACGATACACAGACGTCTTGAAGATGAAAATTCTTGACTGGTATACCATTCACAAGATTATTCTTCACCAAATAGTTCATTTTTCTCAGGTGAATGTGTCCCATTCGTCTGTGCCAAGAGATTGATTCTTTTTCGGTGGCTTTAGAGACAAAACATGTGACTTACGCATATGTTGTAATAGCTTGGCTCATATCAAGAATATACAAGTCGTTGATTCTTAGAGCCGATAAGAGAATCCATTCTATCGGAATCTTGAATCCGGGTTTCAGCACATAACAACGGTATCATCAAAATGTATCGTAAACTTCTTGTCGCAGATTTGAGAAACACTAAGAAGATTGTGATCAATTTTCCGCACATAATTGATCTTATCAAAACTCACAACACCATTGGAGACCATTCCTTCTCCATTGATGTATCCACCTTTATCACCAGCAAAAGCAACATAACCACCCCGAATGCTTTTCACATCATACAGGAGCCGTAAGTCGGTCGTCATGTGCCTTGATGCTCCACTGTCAACAATCCAATGACTGTTCACAGTTCTTCCTAGAACACCTTGCACCTTTCAAAAACCAGATTAGTGATGGCGACCCAAGCCTTAGTGGTCTTGGGTTGCCCCTTATCATTAAGAAATGTGATTCAATTTCTTGATGATTTGAAAATTATGTTCCACCTCTTGAATAACTACGGGTCTTCGTTTTCCAAGATCGTTGATTATTACCAGATTGACTATTATTTACAGCTTTAACAGTTTCTAGTTTTATTACATTTGAAGATCTTGGATTCCTTTCTTGGGAATCCGGTTTTAAAGCTTTTTCAATTGCTTTTACTTGTTTACGTTTTTGTTTCTCTTTTTAATCTTTAATAATCTGTTTATCTTATGTTGGAGAAACATATCGACGTTGAAAAGTTGGTTCATGAGGGGTTCTTTAAACAATTCTTGGTTTGGCTGGATATTTACTTTTTGATAATGTGGCCAGATTCTACACATTTGAAACATGTTCTCCTTTCAACAAAATTAAGAGATCCTGTTTCACAGCTTGATGTTGAACTCGTGGGTCTTGAGGTACTGGGTTCATCTTCATTACTCCCATCTGTGTGTTGAGTGTAATGATTTTGACTGTTTCTTTTCAAAATCTTGACTTTGTTAACAAAATCTACATTAGACTTGCCTTCGAAGGTCTCAACTTTATCGTTACCCGAAGAACTCACAAATTTAACACTTTTAAGTTTCTTCTTGGAACGAGAGCCTTTTGCTTCAACCTTTGGTTGTGGAACTTTAGGCTTTTCAACTCGCTTCTCTTGTTTTTCTTTTGAAAATGATAATGATTGTGATTTGGTTGGCTTTTCCTTCTCTAAAAATTTGGTTGTTCAATTCTCAAACACTTAATCTACAAAGATAGGATTTACATTTTTAATTGGAAAATCTTTGTTAGAGTAGATTTTCTTATCTCCAACCAAAGTATACAATACATTATCTTTTTCATCTATAGACACTTTTGTCTTGACAGATTTCTTAGAGTCATTCTCTTAATTTTCAATAGGTGTAGTACAGGGAGCAGCAGAGAGTTCTACTCTTTTCCCTTTATCAAGAGATTGATCCGGATCACTTTTGATTGACTCATCATCTGATGTATCATCTTCCTCTATCTCAGATGGATTTTGAACAACATCAGATGACGAGTTTTCTTGTTTGCTTGGTTCTTGTGAGGAGTTGTCTAGTTTGAACCCCAATCCTGCTGCAAATTCTTCAGGATTAAGTGGTATGGAGGGTTCAAAGCGAGGCATCTCCTCTTCATCAGGCATTTTGGTATAGTTGTGTTTCATTAGGGGTGGACACGACTTATACCCAATGCATTGAGCATCTCCCTTTAGCTTTTGAACATCAATGATATGATTAAGCACATATCGGGAGTTAGAATAACTTTCCAATTTGAGCTTGATCGCATCATATTCGCACTTCGCGATGGCTAACTCTTTCTTAGTTTCTTCTAGGAGATTGATATAGTTATTAATTCCTGTCTATTTATTCAAAACTGTTTTTGTCAATTCAGAAACACTTTTCTTAAGTTAGAGCCAAGTTCACCTCTTTGCACGTTGATAGTTCAACAACTAAATTTTGATTATGACTGTTGATTGTTTCATACTTTGTTTTCAATTCAACACAGTCATTGCAAACTTTAGGAGAGTCGGAATTTACCTGACTTGTAGAACCTGCAACATTTGCCATGAAGGCAGTGTGATGAGGGAAGGCTGCACATTCTGTAAAGAGTGTCTCTGTCTCTTTCACCGCAGCTTCTGCTTTCCTCATCTGACCCACCTTTTCATTCTTCATCATCTCAGCTTCACTCAGCAACTTGTTAATCTCAGCATCGCTTCCCTTTCTGATATCATAATCAGATCATAACCACCGACACTTGAGCACTCTTCATTAGAACTACTAGTATACCTTGAAGCATCATCATCTGAGTTATTAACGCGGTGAACATGCATAATTTGACTAATGATCTTCGCATATCATGCAGTTCCTCTGTTGTTCTCAGTTCCCAACTGTATTGACCAATCGCGACCTTCGTCAGATTGAACTACCAAGGCTCTGTGTGTTTGAAGGGCCTGATTGATTGGTATTGTTTGAGTTGCCGACAGCTACTATTCTTCTATCATTGTTGAACTGAGTTGTGTTGGATGGTTGAGATTGATTACGAAAGGGGATGTGATTTCCTTCTTTGCTGGGCCTCATGCATTCCCGTTTGAAATGACCTCTTTCTCCGCAGTTGAAGCAAGTAACGACAGTTTTATCAAAACCGTATTTTGTATCCTTCTTGCTCTCCAAACTGGTTCTTTCTGTTCTCATGTAATCCTTCACTCTTCTCACATCACTTGCAAATGCCCACTTGATATCCATCAGTTCCATCTCATCTCGGTCCATTTGTTGGTAGTCTTCATTAGTCAAATTGGTGTTTCCTATTTGACCTGAAACTAGACCACAATAAGCATTGACCATTGTGTTGAGAAGTTCCATATTCTCATGTGCAACTTCTACACTGACTTTGGAGACGTGTCAAGTTTGACAGTGTTGGGATTTGCAGATTGAAAACTGTTTCCATAGAAAGCTTGTTGAGGAGCTTGCTATGGAGCTTGATGTGCTAAATCTCTTGGCTGTGGAAGGAAGGCTTTCGGATCAAAGGCTTGTCCATAGGCTTGAGTACTTGAGCCTGTAGACTGACTTGATTGAACAGGTTGTGGTAGGAAAGGGTTCACGCTTGACACAAAAGCTTGAACTTGTACCTGCATTAATACCTCCGAAGTACATCTCGGGGTTTTGTGGAACAGTTAATCTTTGTGCCTTCCGAAGTTCTTCTTCGTTCTTGTTCTCTAGTTTCTGCACAAACTCATAAATACTAATTGAGTCCAAAATACATGTATGTTTCAATAAGTCAATAAATAAACCCCTATTTCGGTGGTAAAGCATCAGCAAATCGCATCACAATTTCTTGTGGTGCTGCTAACACTTTGTAAGAGTACATCTCGCTGAGCAGATGATAAAAACGTGTGGTCATATCATTCAATGTTTCATTTTCCATAACATGAAACCTTCAAACTCCTTCTTGAGCAAATCATGCCGAATCTTTCTGGTAGCAGCATTACCCTCTCCTCTCGCTTCCAAAGTATCCCACAAATTTTTCATGGTCGTACAATACACAAACTGATGGTGGATATCTTTGTGAAGAGCTTGTGTTAGGATAGCAAAGGCCTTTTTCTCTAGATCATATGCTTTCTTGACACTTTCATCTAGATTGGCCAAGGAGGTTGGATTTGACCCCGCTTCTTTTTAGTGATTCTTTATAGGGTGTAGTGAAACACGTCCACAGTTCTGTGTTCTGACCGAGAACATAAGTGTGAAAACGACTTTTCCACGAAGGATAATCGTTCATGTGATTTAGCTTCGGTGGATGGTTATTGCTCCCTGTTTCACTCTCGCTCATTAGAAGAGTTTGGATGCTCTGGTTCTGGTTTGCAACACACACCCATTTATTTGCAGAGATCATGGCTGTATGTTGAGGCATCAAAGACTTAACCCATGATGTTGCGGAGCTTTGCGAAGACTCCTGATTTGAGCTTGAACCACTACTCCAATCCCACGGATTAGAACTCATTATATTTTCTTGATTATGAAAAATTGAAGGGTTTATAGTTTGAAAATAACAGTTCCCTCTTAAAAATTCACAATTTGAAAATATTTGAAAAGCACACAGTTTTGAAAATCTGAAATACGAAAATCAAACAATAATGAAGGTTATTCGTACGAACCAATGTTTCGTCTGAATAGTTGTTCTTCGTACGAGCAACTTGCTTCGTACGGATGAGCTCCTTCGTGTGAACCAGGTTGTTCATGCGGATGAGTTGTCCTTCGCACGAGCAACTTGGTTCTTCGTGCGAATGAATTATTCGCACAGACTGTTTTTCTCAGAGTTTGTAAGATAAATATTTTGCAGGGTTGGTTTGGTGAAAACTTTCCTTTTCTTGTACCGACTGGTTTACGAAAGTAGCCTGTTGTAATACCCAATTTTAGTTAAGAAAACAAACATTCCATCAGCTTTTACAATCATAACAGTCCAACTCCAAATGTCGGAAAATTTGTCAACCCTACAACACTATTCTGATGAGTTTTCTGGTGAGTTTCTTCAGCAAATGTGTTCAACTTGAACAAAAGAAAATTTTAAGAAAAACCAGATTTTAACATGTCTCCATGTATTCTAACTAGGTTTTTATGAAAGTTTTCGGATATAATAGATTTTAACTAAGTTATCTATTCAAAACTTAAGTTTTCTGCTGGGAGTTCAAGAACACTTCAGAAACCTTCAAACTAGCTCAGACACAATACTAAACTTGGTTTTGAACAAGGAAGAGAGCCAATGCTCTGATACCACTTGTAGGCCCACCTGAGGATCAAGTTAAACCTGCCTCCTTGTTCATGCAACACACATACAAGTGCGGAATCCAAGTATGCATGCAAACCAAAGCAAAGTAAGAACACGGGATAACCAAAGATTCAATATCTTGATTAACTGATGAGAACTAGTACAAACATATACAAACAATGCTCATACGACTCATACACACTGCCTATGCTCTTGTGTCTTCCTCTGCTCAACTTGCTAGCTCGACTTTGATCAGTGACCAACGCACTTAACCAGAGAAACCAACTTCAACAAATTCCCCAAACCCCCTGACTGAGAGGTGCATGTCTGCTTATATAGTGTCCATGCTAGTCATTCGTACGAAGTACGTCGCTAGACATACGGAAAACACTATTACACACGAAGGACTGCTCCAAAGATTCTCGTACGAACAAGTTGGTTCGTACGAAGCATTCACTAGTCCGTATGAAACAAGTAACACACTTGTTTTCAATAATTCATTTCTATGAAGCATGTGGCTCGTACGAGCAACATCTTGCTCGTATGGAGCATTCTTACTCGCAAAAAATGCTTTCTTCAGAGAGCGTGTCACTGACATGACATACACAAGACTCAACAGTATGCACACATGCATCTGTTTAACAAAGACAAACTATATCGTCGTACGAAACTAAGATAGGAGGATATCTTGATTTGGTCGACACAACCAAACTAATACAGACACAGGAAACAAAGACCGTACAATTACAGATGTAACTAAGAACAAGCGACAGACACAAAAGTGTATCAACAAGTGTCGCCATATCTTTAATGCAAAAATAACTGCACTAAGTTCAAGGTCGTGCGTAGTATAGTTTTTCTCATGAATTTTGAGTTGTCGTGACGCGTAAGCGATAACCTTATCTCGTTGCATAAGAACCCAACCAAGACCTTGTTTTGAGGCATCGCAATACACGACAAAATCGTTGTTACCATCAAGAAGAGTTAAGATAGGAGCATCGCAGAGCATGTCCTTGAGCGTTTGAGAAGACTCCTCTGGCTCGGAACCCCAAACAAAAGGTTTATCATTTTAGGTCAAGGAAGTGAGCGGTACGGTGATCTTGGAGAAATTCGAGATAAACCGACGATAGTAACCAGCTAAACCGAGAAATGAACGAATTTCGGACGGAGACTTAGGAGAAATCCAATTCTTCACCGCTTTGATTTTTGCAGGGTCAACGTGAATACCGAGATTGCTGATGACATGTCCGAGGAATTGAACCTCTTTTAGCCAAAATTCACACTTGAAGAATTTGGCGTAAAGACGTTCAGTATGCAAAAGTTTGAGGATGAGACGCAAGTGTCGCTCGTGCTCTTCTTGTGTCTTGGAATAGATTAGAATATCGTCAATGAAGACGATCATGAAACGATCGAGATAAGGTTTGTATACATGGTTCATCAAGTCCATGAAAACCACAGGTGCGTTAGTCAAACCAAAAGGCATGACTACGAACTCGTAGTGCCCATAACGTGTGCGAAACGCGATTTTGGGTATATCTTCTTTGAGATCTCGAAGTTGTTGATAACCAGCGAAGATTGATTTCGATAAGTAATTCGCGCCTTGAAGCTGATCAAAAAGATCGTCGATGCGAGGAAGAGGATACATGTTCTTGACCGTAAGCTTGTTGAGCTCACGATAGTCAATGCATAATCGGAAGGATCCATTTTCCTTTTGACGAATAGAATAGGAGCGCCCCAAGGAGATGTGCTAGGGTGTATGAAGCCTTTATCAAGAAGTTCCTGAAGTTGGCTAAATAGCTCTTGCATCTCTAAGGTGCTAGGCGATAGGGGGATTTTGCGACAGGAGTTGCGCAAGGAATGAGATCAATGCGAAAGTCAATAAAACAAAGAGGAGGAGGACCAAGAAGATCCTCTGGGAAGACTTCGGGGTAATCACGAACAACGGGAACTTCACTCATGCTCGGACCCTTATCCTTCTTTTCCACAATGTGGGCAAGAAAGGCGAAGTATTCCTTACGCAAGTATTTGTTTTCTTGGATACACGACATAAGTTTGAGACCTTTGGAAGGTTTCTCGCCATAGACATGTAAGGAGTCACCATTGGGAAGGGGAAGATGGATAAATTTTTCGGAAGAAACAGCTTCAGCATGGACCCGCCTAAGCCAATCCATACCTACTATGATATCGAAGCTACCCATTTGCGTGGGTATGAGGTCGATGGAAAACGTATGATCGTTGAGATTTAATGAGCAATTAGAAAGGACAAAATCGACAATGATGGTCTTTTCGCCAACGACTTTGACTTCGAATGGTTTAGCAACTTAGAACGTCTACACTTAAGTAAAGGTTCGAATTTAACGGATACAAAACTTTTATCCGCACCAGTATCAAATAGACATGAAGCGTAAACATTGTTAACGAGAAACGTACCTGTGATGACATGGTTGGCGTTTTGAGCTTGCGCGATAGTGATGTCGAAAGCTCGACCGTGAGCTTGCTGCTGTTGCTGCTGGTTGTTGTTGTTGTTATTGCGCTGCGGGCAGGTGTTGGCAAAGTGGTTGGGATCTTCGCATCTGAAGCAGGCACGAGCTATGGTTACAGGTGGTCAGGTTTGGTTTGTTGTGGGGTTTTGGGGTGCGGTGATGGCTCGGGCTTGGTTGGCGGGAGCTTGCGGAGCACTTCGACATTGCAGAGCAAAGTGTCCATACCTATTGCAGCTAGTGCATAGGCGGCAAGGGGCGTTAACAGGATGGTGGTAAGGGCAGGTGTTACACTTGGGATGCGGCCTAGTGTATGCCTTTTTTATAGGCTCGGGGTTGGCTAAGGATAGCTGCTGGGAGGGTTGAGGGTTTGGCGGATTGACTACCGCGTAGTTTTGGCTTGAAGCCTTCCACTTCTTGCCTTTGTTGTTTCTCTTTGGTGGCTTGGGTGAGGTAAGTTCGATGAGGGTTTTGGTGGTGGCTTGGTGGGCTTTGCTTGATGAAGCCTTGGCGGAGGCTTCACGAAGGACGCGGTTGTTGTTAAGTCGGGCGAACAGTCGAAAGGTTTCCTCGAGAGTTTTGGGCGAGGTGGAGTTAACAAGGTACGTAAGGTGGGAGGGAGGCAGCGTATGTATTTGGCAATTGCCTTTTCGGTCGTGTCGACTTGACTAGGGCAAATCGCACTCAGCTGCTTGAAATGGGCCGTGAGGCCGGCGTTGTCGTTCCCAACCTGTTTCAGGTTCCAAAACTCGTTTTCGAGTCTTTGGCATTCATGAGGGGCAGAATTCGTTCTCCATCAGCTTTTTGAGCTCGGTCCACGGGAGGGCGTGTGCGGCATTATTCCCACGAGCGTTTCTCTCGGAGGCCCACCAATCAAGAGCCCTTGATTGGAAGACTCCTATTGCGTTGATGGTACGTGGTGGTCGGGACAACCACTTTGGAGAAAGGTTACTTCAATGACGTCGAACCATTGTAGTAACTTGGTGGCCTCCTCTTCGCCGGTGAAAGGTAGGGGCTTCAGGAGCAAAACTGCTTGAAGGTGAACGTCGACTTAGGTGTTTCGACCTTAGAGTCGACAGAGGCGTGGGGTGAGTCGGCGTTCAGCGAGGGTTGGATCTTGCTAACAATGTCCGGGATAATCTTGGCCATTTGCTCGGCCATGAACTTCATGCAGTCCCTCTTTGCCATCGAGTCGGAGCGGGACTTTAACTTATTCTTTCCCATGATGCTTTGTGAGAAAGACATCTAAGGGTTGACAATAGAAGAGAGATTAAGGCTTTGATCATAATGTGTTTATAAAAATCTCTTTCGAGCATATAAGTATCACGTAACACGTATGAATTCACATAAGTAGCATAGGCATACAGGTATTCAAAAGCATAAACACGTATGATGGCATAAGGAGAATAAATTTAGTTGGTTCACGAGGATTATTATTGTTTTTGTTTGCGAAGGGCGTGCGAGTTGTGCATCGGGCTAGAAATGAACGAGGTAACAAGTATTAAAACACATACTAATTGAGATAACATAAAAGATAGGCTTAATAAAACATTGGAGTGTTTCGGGTTTACAAACGTCGACTATTCCAAAGTGAATCGAGATCCTTTCAAATTAGAGAAACGTGCTTTGGCCTATATGTAAAATGCTCTCGTCGAGAAGCAATTAACGGCACTTTACCCTTCCAGTTACTACACGTCTGTAACCGATCGAAAAATCAAAACTTGGCGAGATTGAAAATCGAGGAATGGGACTAGTTGACAAAGTGCGGGTTTCACCCCTAAATTGACAACGTCGTACCTTAAGTGTGGTTGATACTTACCAAACAAGGAACAAATTCCGACTCCTTGGTAAGGCTCCACTAGAGTATGAAATGGAAATTTCCATCAAGATGTGGATTTCACTCCTAACTTGATGGTGTAATTTCATGTAAAATCGAATACGCGGATTGAGAGAGATCACCAAAGTGCGGGTTTCACCCCTATTTTGGTGAGATCGTCTCGTTTATAGTATGAGTGTCGTCAAGTCTTCAAGTGTGTGTAAGTTGTGTAAGTGTCTTAGGAAAGACACATTGCATATACATTAAGACAAAAGGAATAGGAAGAAGCAACTAGGAAGAATTAACATTTTAAGCATGGATCAAGAAAGGTCAAGTTGGTCACTTAAACTATAGACTAGGTCGAACATGGCAATTCTACCTAATTCCCTATAGTTATAGCTCTGATACCAATCTGTCACACCCCATCTGATGGCGGAAACATCGGAGTGAGACGAACAAGATTGCTCGAGACATCATAACACTAAACGTGACAATATTTAATTAAACAATTCATTTCATTTCATTCATCAAATGTCAAATAAACATAATTCCGATACAACGTAAATTCAAATAAGACAAGTTCAACTAAAACATAATAAATAACTTAGCATTCTAAGTGTAGTTCTATGCCATTCCTACTAAGTTTTCATCACATCAGCATCCTCAACCTCCAACATGTTAAAAAGTATATTTCAATATAAAGTATTGGTGGGTACACAAGTTTGAATCATAGCATAAGTAATAAAAAGAAACCGTTTAAACAAATCCACATGTTAAGCTAGCATACGAGATTAATGTAAACATGGCATGCGAACTATAAGTCAATCCTCAAGTGTTACCGCAAAATAGATTAAACATAACATGACCACAAGAATACGGGCGGTGCGTTACGCCTATAGCGCTATACATGTTAAGGGGAGGCTTTAAACAAAGTTAATGATAAGTAAATCACATAAGAATGTTCTCAGAATACAAATCAAGTACCACGTATTTAAGCATGTGTGATTGGATTGTTTCTGTTTGCATAAAGTATAAGAGATTGCGTGTGTTTAATAGTATAACGTATTGCACCCAAAAGTGTAAAAGCAAAAGGGGTCATGTATACTCATGGTTTTGCAAAGCTTAAATCCGTGAAAGTGGTTGGTTGATTAGGGGACGAACACCGAGTTATCCTACACAAGGAAACGTAGGTGTGTGAGTATTGGAATGACAATGGAGTTTGTTAATTTAAGAGTTTAAAGTATGCAAAAGTATGTATTTCGAAAGTATTTATCTAGACGTTAACGTTTGTTTTCTATAAGCCCCATAGGGTGTTTGTGGTTTTATGGGTAATGCCTAGTATAATCGTAACGATAGGTTAAGTCTTAGATAAAATAACCTAATGTTAGGACAAATAACCGTACGATCATTGTCAAAGGTTCGATTATATTTATTATATATATGTATATGTTACATATTATATTATCAAGTTTATCATATAATTCATGGATTTCATGGAAGTCATAGAAGTCATGCATGGAGGTAGGAGGATAACCGTCCTTAACCTATTTCGTAAGATTCACCAATACACAAATTGTCACAAGGACAATTCGGATGGTCATGAAATAAAGAAAAGAAAAATACTTCACTAAACTATGTGTTGACCAAGTAAGCAAGCTAGGTGCGTGCATCCCGAACATAGCAACGTTTGGGGACGTGTCGTAGCCTTGTTACTCAATTGAAGGTTGAACATAGCTTAGTGGATAGAAATCATCAAGTGAGGTGGTGGATTGAAAGTAGGATAGCCAAGGCCTCCATGTAATCACACCTTTTACCAAAACACAAGCCTTGTAAGCTTGGATGGTCCCAACACTTGTGGGTTAAAACCCTTAGTAAAACAACAATTTTAGAGGTATTTTATACTTCTTAATTTGTATGAAACAACTCTAGCTAGCTCACTAATCATGGACTTGATTAGAGGCACAAGTAGCATAAGGTTGTTAAGAGAAAACAAGTTTAAGAAAAAGTTTGCAAGTTCATCTTCCAAAACAGAACGTTTAGCCAAAAAAAATGGTATTGTTCCACCTTGGTTTTCCATGGAAAACCTATGGTAACATCCCAAGAGGCTTATCAAACATTGTTGAGAGAGAAAACTTGGAGTTTTTAAAGTTATGAAAAGATAAAAGTGAGCAGAAAGTTCAAGACACTTTTGGACCTCAAAATGGTGAGGTTTCACCTTAGTTTGCCCAAGAAAACTTGTGAAAACCTTCCTAGAGGTTATCCCAGTGTTTTAGAATAAGAAACAAGGCTTGGTTAGCCAAGGAAGTGAGTTAGAACTCACTTTCAAACTAAATTAGGACAGCAGTGAATTCTGGAGGTATAGGGAGGTTTTGTGAAGTGTTGGAGGCTTGTAAAAGTAAGAAATGGATGGGGGAAGTCTTGCTTTTATAGAGGGAAGAATAGGGTTAAGTTAGGTTAGCATTTAAGATAGTTAGGTGGGTGTTTAACTTGAAAAACAAAAACTTAAAACCCTTGACAGCTTGCGGCAGCAAGCTGTCTTTCTTTCTTTTTTTTGTTATTTGATAAATATAATTGAATTTCTTGATGTTTAATTGTTATACATTATATATAATACCAGTGTGGCTTGTTTGGAAGATTAAGACCAAGTATAAGGAAATTATATAACCTAAAAAAAGGACTTGTTTAAATAGTAATCTTATAATATAAACGTGACAAGATTTACGAGCTGTCAAATGCTTAAGTATTTTGTGTTTGAATCACTTATCGTCTTGCTTGACTTGAATTTTAAGATTCACAAACGTACAATAGGTATTTACGAGTTATTTGAATTGATTAATCAAGTAACAAATAAACGTACGTTCATAAGTATAAGCATGCATAAAGGTTGCGGGAATCGTACAAATGATCAATTCAATTACAATCAAAGCCTTGGATTTACAGTAATGTAGAAAAGTGATACGATTACAAGGGTTAGACTTTCCAAAAATAAAACTTCGAAACAATCTTACTAAGAATAGAAAGTTACAAAAAGCGAAGCGTTACAGTACCTTCATTATTACGATCACGTTGCAAAGTTCAACTTAAATTTTAACTTACCAAAATGGTTGGAACGAAAAGTCAAAGCAAAGTCAATTTGCTACTTTCAGCTAATAAATAGCCAATATATTGAAATAAACTAGGAAGAACACTTACTAGTGCTAGAGAACACTTTAAGAACTCAGAATAGGAGGCTCCTAAGCAGAAGCAACTCCATAAGAAGTTTTTAGAGTTGATTATGAAGGTGTGAATGAAAATGTGCAACTTATACTTCTATTTATACTAATCCAAGATTCCTAAGAATGTGACAAGTGTTCTTAGGTATGATTAGAACATGATTAGTGTCATATTAAGTGTCAACACCATATTGAAGGAGGCAAACATGGTGTTTGTGTGTCAAAAATACAGCAAAGGCTGCTGCCAGCGAGTTTCTGGCTGTCTGGGGACCCCTTGCAAACCGTAAGTGGTATGCCTTGCGGCCCGTAAGCAAGGTAAGGCACACATTCTTTTCAAAACACCCTTGCAGACCGCAAGGGTATAATGTTACGGTCCGTATGGATCTCCAACAGATAAATATTTTTGCCTTTAAGGCAGATTAAGCCCCTCAATTTTTATTTTTAGCCCCATATTAATATTTTTAATAACTTTTTTACCATTCCTTTCAACATTTTTAATTATGTGGAACGTTTCTAGACACGTGTCATGCTAGGATTTGATCTTAAATTTTCAGGGTGATACAGTGATAAAGCACCGGGACCAGATGGGTTCAATTTTGCTTTCTTAAAACACAACTAGGAGTTGCTCAAAGATGACAGTGAAGATTATGGAGACATTCCATAGAGATGGCATCATCAGTCGAGGGTGTGGATCATCCTTCATTGCACTAATTCGAAAAGGTACAGATCCGATCTCTTTTTGTGATTACAGACCAATTAGTCTAACTGAGTGTATCTCAAAGATCATTTCTAAGATATTGGCCATTAGACTTAAAGGGATGGTGGGGGCGGTTGTTTTGGAATATCAATCTGGTTTTTTATCAAATCATAATATTTTGGATGGACCATTGATCTTGAATGAACTAATATCTTAGGGGCGAAAAAATCGGAAAAGAAAGCATTTGTTTTAAAAATTGATATTGAAAAAGTTTATGATACAATAAACTGGGATTTCATCGATAAAGGCTTTCAACAAATTGGTTTTCCGTTGAAATGGAGGGTTTGGATAAGAGGAATTTTGGCATCTTCTAGAGCATCGGTGTTAATTAATGCGTCACCTATCCTGGAATTCCAATGCTACAAAGGGGTTCACCAAGGAGACCCGTTATCTCCTTTTATTTTTATAATTGCTATAGAAGCGTTAATGGGTTTCTTAAGTAAAACTTGGAATCAGGGAGCATCAATGGCATAACACTATCGAATAATGAACCGACATTACATTTGATGTCTGTTGATGATGTAGTTTTTTTTGGGGGAATGGGAGGAAAATAAGATTTGCAACATAATAAGGCTTATGAGATGTTTTTTTCTATGTATCAGGGTTAATAGTTAATACTGAAAAATCAAATTTATTCAGTGTAGGGGTGGGTGATTCCCTTGCAAATAACTCGGGTAAGTCAAGTGGCTTGTTAGTAAATTTCAAAGTTGGGAAATTCCCTTGCAAATACCTTGGGATCCTTGTGGGGGCAAATATGAATCAAACCCATTATTGGAATAGTATTATTGATTGTTTTAAAAATACCGATTATCATTGTGGAAATCTAAAATACTTTCAGCGGGTGAGAGATTAACTTTACTTAAAGCAACATAGATAGCCTTCCTTTGTACCTTTTTTCAATTTTCAAAGCACCATAGGGTGTCTTAGATAAGTTGGAAGCACTTGGAAGAAGTTTTTTTTGGAGGGGGGTAGGGGTAATGATGAAAAATAAAAAATGGCTTGGCTGTGTTGGGAAAACGTTTTGGGTCCGGTGGAAAAAGGGGTTTGGGGTTGAGTTCTCTTAAAGATATGAATGTAAGTTTATTGTTAAAATGGTGGTGACGGTTCAAATATGAGGAGTCACTGTGAGGTAGAACTATCATGGCTATACATCTACATTTGCACTCCTCATCATACTTACGGGTCAAAGAGGGCATTTTTGGGTGTTTCGAATAATATAGTTAAATGGGTAAGTAACTTGAAAAATAAAGCATTAATGTTGCACAATTGATAAAATGAATTGGGGAATGGTAAAGAGATTCGTTATTGGTTGGATTGGCGGGTGGGGGATGGGCCATTAAAGGATTTTTTTTTTTTGGATTTGTTTAAGTTAGAGAAAAACAAGCAAGTGACAGTGGAAGAAAGGCTAAATCGAATAGGATTGGTGAAGCGACCCTTAAACAACTACGAAGATTTATGAACTTCAGCAACTAACAAATATGGTTCAAGAGGTTAGTTTGGGTAATCGATCGGATAAATGGTCATGGTCTCCGGCTAAAAATGAGATGTTCTCGGTCAGCGCAACAAGAAGCTCCTTGAACAGATTTACGACACCTTATTATCCTTGAGTGGGCTAAGTGGGCGCAAAAGAAAAGTAAATATATTCACATCGCGTGGAGCTCAAGACCATCTAGCTACAATGAAAGGATTGAAAAAGAGATGTATGTTATCAGGATCACCAATTTACAAGTTATGTGGTGAGCAAGACAAAGACGCGGATCATTTATCTGTGGGATGCTACGTATCGGCGGTATTGTGGCACAAAGTAAGCACTTTGTGTAAAACTCAACAAATCTTTACATTTAGAATGAAAGAGTTTAGATATCTCAGGTATATAAGCTCAAGTATTTTTATTATCCCTATTTCTTCGGGTATTTAGCTAGACATTCTAAATAGTTGGTTATCTTTTAAAAGAATTGTTTTGTATTTAATTTATTAATTTGGAATATACAATGTTTTTTACAATTTTGACTCTACTATTGTGATGTAATTATTTTTATCTAGACATGTAGTTGGACAAAATTAAAATAACTGTTTCCATCCAATGGTTTATTTATTGTTAGACACATGGTTTTCCTTTCACAATTTCAATCAGCCTCATAAGCTTCGTATGTTTTCCTAGTAATTTTTTTTTCAAACATTCAGAATGCCCTTATTACTAAAATACTACAAAGTAAAGTAAAAGAAATTAAATAAGAGCATTTTGTTCGTTAAAATAACCTAATAGAAAGAAAGATGAGGTTGGTAGATAACCTGAAAGACAAAAGGCGGAAACCATAGTGGGTCCTAGACAAAA
Organism: Scalesia atractyloides; assembly: GCA_947069175.1. Taxonomy (NCBI): domain Eukaryota; kingdom Viridiplantae; phylum Streptophyta; class Magnoliopsida; order Asterales; family Asteraceae; genus Scalesia; species Scalesia atractyloides. The sequence goes on along the minus strand of CAMTDV010000003.1, from coordinate 12,054,520 downwards.
AAAAAAAAAAACTATTTAACTGTAACAGTAATTTTGGTTGAACAAAATGGAAAAAAACAATATTTAAATCTTTTTAGTGAATAGTAAAAATTGTTTTTTATTTTTATATTTTTTTTCTGATAGTGTTATATATGTTTAAAATTGTTAAGTTTTTATATTTTATGTTTTAAACTCCATCAGTTATATTATTTAAGTTAAACTCAATTAATTTTTTTAATTAAATTTGGTCATGTCACATATATGTAAGGGCTATCTTTTCACCTCTCCAACGATTAAATACGTAAATAACTTAAATACCAAACATTTTTATCTCTCTCTCTTATTTCTATCTCTATCTCTATCTCTATCCCTATCTCTATTACCATTCTCAACCATCACCACCATCCACTCCAATTCTCTATCAACAAAACACAAAATCAAAGCTTCCAACCCACCCATCTCTCTCTATCCCTTCCAGCAGTAACCCACTAGCCACCTCCTCATCAGATCTTGTAGTGGCTGAGAGACGAACCTGCATCACAAATTCAAACACTGCAACACTAAAATGTTATAGGTGGTGGTTGAGCAACGAACCACCATCGTTGGCCATAAGTTTCAAGCCCACAAAAACCCTAATTGTTGAAACCCTAACAGCCTGGAAGCTCGACGGCGGAGGACTTGGAACGAGCACGACGGTGAGGACATGGATCAAAGACGATGGCGTTTCCGAATCAGGTGGTTTTGGCGAAGATGGGTATGGTTTGGGTGTTAAACTTAGAGAAAAGTTCTATAAGTGGTAATTAAAGTTTTTGTGGTAGAAATTTAGATCTGAAATGTTATAAAGTTGATGTGTTAGGGTTTGGTGGTGGATGATGAAATGGTGGGTGGATGGGTGGTGATGGTACGGTTGCAATGATGGTGGATTGGTGGTTATGGTGGAAACAGGTAGCGGTGGTGTAAGGAGGTTGTGGTGGCGATGATGGTGGCAGTGGTGGAAGGAGGTGGTGGTGCAAGGAGGTTGTGGTGGTTGTCTGGTTGAAGTATAGAGGGAAAGAGATGAGAGTAGAGAGAGAAATTGTTTTTTTAATGTTTGGTTTTAAAGTGTTAATTTACGAAAATGGTTATTCATTTATATACTTAGTCCTTAAGAAGTAGAATGATAAAATTGCACTCACATGCAAGTCACATGAGCAGATTTAACTGAAAAATAATTAACTAGGTTAAGCCTAAAGGACACAACGTGATGGATTTTAAAACATAAAGTATAAAACTCATCAATTTTAAACACAAAGAACAACGTCTGTGAAAAGATATAAAGATAAAGGACAATTCTTGCAATTAAACTCGTACCAAAACATAGATACAATTACACATCAAAACACTAGGTTCAAAATTACATAAAACATCATATACGAAATATTACTATATATTAACAATTCACGCCGATGCTTAGGAATAGTGTTCATAGACTAAAATGCGCTATCCACATGCTTTTGTCTCATACGCCTTGAATTACCGATTTTCCTGCTTTGGTCTCATTGTCAAAATCAGGTGTGTTAGTGGCCGCATCAAAGAGAATATTAACAATTCACGTCGATGCTTAAGAACAGTGTCCATAGGCTAAAATGCGCTATCCACGTGCCTTTGTCTCATACGCCTTGAATTACCGATTTGCCTGCTTTGGTCTCATTGTCAAAATCAGGGTGTGTTTCAAGAGAGAGTGTCCGCATCAAAGAGAATATTAACAATTCACGTCGATGCTTAAGAACAGTGTCCATAGGCTAAAATGCGCTATCCATGTGCCTTTGTCTCATACGCCTTGAATTACCGATTTGCCTGCTTTGGTCTCATTGTCAAAATCAAGGTGTGTTTCGAGAGAGAGTGGCCGCATCAGAGAGAATATTAACGATTCACGTTGATGCTTAGGAACAGTGTCCATAGGCTAAAAAGCGCTATCCACGTGCCTTTGTCTTATATGCCTTGAATTACCGATTTGCCTGCTTATGTCTCATCGTCAAAATCAGGGTGTGTTTCAAGAGAGAGGCCGCATCAGATAAAATATTAACAATTCACGTTGATACTTAGGAACAGTGTCCATATGCTAAAATGTGCTATCCACGTGCTTTTGTCTTATACGCCTTGAATTACAGATTTGCTTGCTATTGTCTCATTGTCAAAATCAGGGTGTGTTTCAAGAGAGAGAGTGGCCGCATCAGAGAGAGAAGAGCAGGTAGTGGCCAACTGTAGTGCAAACAAATATGTGGCCGCAAGTCGTTCGGAAAAAGAAACCAACGCCTACGAACGGAAGTGACATACTACGGCGGAGATGATGGTGTTTGGATCTGTTCTGATTTTTAAGCACCAGCAGAACCTACAATCGTATAATTAAGAACTGGGGAATGCTAACGGTGGATGTATGAGATGAGAGTTGTTGCTATAGGGAAATTGGAAAGTTAAAGTGATGATGAAGCTTCATCTTGACGTCTTCAAGAAAAAAGCTCAAAGATAATGCAAAATCTTTAGTTAACAAACTAAATCTGGAGAGTCAAAATATTATTTTATTTGTTTACTAGGTTATCACCCGCAATTTTTTTTTCAAACTTAAAAAAGTTACTTATATTATTATGATTTTAATTAATGTATACTTAAAGTATACAAAATGTTTGACATTAAAGTCATACAAAAAGGTTTGACAAATACTATAAATAAATTACAAAACCATGTAGTTTTGAAATCTCTTTCTTCTTTAGATATCTTCAATTCCCATTAACCTCCATCAATAATTTTAGTGGTTATATTGAAATTGTGGTGTAAATGAACAAAATTTGTCATGTGTCCCAGAGAGCCACTACAAAGTAGTAATAACAATATAGACTGTAAATTAAAAAAAACATAATCAATTGTGCAAAAAATTAATGAATTAAGTTATTAATTACCAAGGTATGAAAAATAATTTACATAATTTATAAAGAGTTAAGTTTAGGGTTAGTTTCATATTTTCGGAATAAGGAATATCTATGATTGAGTTTTCATTATCATTCATAATTATGCATCAATAAGTTAGTGTTATAATATATAACATTTAAATAAAAACGTGATGTTCATAATTTTTGTAACCTAGTGTTTAGAAATAATGTTTTCATATGAATACATTAAATTGTAAAGTTGTTTTAAACATAAATGCACCTCCGCCCCATTTTTTTTATAACTTAATAAAACATAGGCCCAAATCATAATGCAAGTAACATAAAAAAAATTCAACAAAAAGCATACTGAAATTGTTTTCAAATTAAATTTAAGATTAACAATGTATCAAACTTGAACACATCCATTTACAAACTAAAAAATGTAAACAATAATAGATTATTTATGATAACTAAACAGTACAAACTAAATATGAATCTGTAATCAAGAAAAGGGAAACAAACCTGGATGTAATCGAGATGAATGTATGACATGCAAAAAAAACATTAAGGGTGAACACGACGATGATGATGTTCAAGATACCTTGATTTTATCGGATGTAACTCGCAAAAGAATATCACCCCATAGTCGCCCATGATAATTTTCAAGATAAAGGTAGAGAGAATCGAGAGAGAAAGAGAGATAGTTAGGGTTTGAATGGTTTTATGAAGGTAAAATCTGTATTTTAATGGATTATAAAGGATCCGAATAAAGCGGGTCAGATTGTATCTGTGGAGCTTCTCTAATGAAAAAAAAAACTAGGATTTTTCCTGCCAAAACCATATTTAAGAGGCTTTAATTGAGTGTCACGTTAACCCAAATCTTTTCATTTATTATATATAATAGATAATAGATTTTTCTATACATCTTAGCAATATTTATTTTTTACTTAACTTTCCAAACTAACCTAAATCTCTTTTACAATTGTTGTACAGTGTTTTTTTTTTCAAATTCTAAACCTTTAAAATTTAACAAAATAACTTTTGATTATGCTGTTTATTTTTGGGTAAGCAACGTAAAACTCTTTCTATAACATTATTAAAACTAGAGTAGTAATTCCGCCGTAACACGTGTGAACGTCATCTATTCCAACAATATTGGTATCACATTGTTTTCAATTGAATATGGATAGCGGTATAGGTATTATTGGAACCATTATTGATATTTGTTTTATAGTTTTCGATCAATGTAAAATCCGTAATACTGTTTGATTTATTGGGTTTTATCTTTCGTTTGCTATACCGAATGTCAGTATATTATTCCAACAATATCGGTATCACGTCGCTTTCAACCGAACTTCGATACCGATACAGGTACTATCGGAACCATTATTGATATTCGTTTTTATAGTTTTCGATCAATGTAAAACATGCAGGGTCATCCCCGAGAATGACAAAAAACTTTTAGGCCTCGGCAAGACAACAAATTTGGGCCTAATACTTATAATATAAACTCATAATTATATATCAAAAAATCACAATACGACGATAATTGTTATAAAAAAACAAAACAAAAGTAGTGTAACAAAATGATCGAACTTACATATGCGAATCGCGCAGCTCTCCTAGCGTTTTTGGAAGCAAAACTCTCGATCAAGTCTTTATATTCCATACCTTCTAATATTTCGTTTTCACTAGATATCATTGCCAATCCGTTAAGTCTTTCTTGGGACATTGTCGATCGTAAATAAATCTTCAACAAATTCAATTTTGAAAAGCTTCTTTCCATCAATGCCACCGTTACTGGAATTGTCAAAAGCACTTTATATGAATTTATAGCATTAGGAAAATGACCATGCAGCTTGATATATTTTAAATCATCAAAAGGGCTGACAATGTAACTCATTAAGAATGTCTCGATCAACTTCAACTCCAAATAAAGTTCATTAGCATTAATGTCCGATTCTTCTTTTTATTTCAATGCTTCTTAAAGACGATTACAACAAGACTTAAGATTGGCTTCATCAAGTGTCTTCAACTTTTTAGGAAACAAAAACCCCATAGATTTTTGAATTTTTGGTATTAATCATATCTTGTTTCAAGAGAACTTATAGCTTGATAAACAATACATAGAAAGTAATTAACTTTCACAATCCTCATCGAGTGAAATGATAACTTCTTCTACACTTGAATTCTCATCAAATTGTTTTTTTCCTACGTATCACACCTTTTTTTAGGGAATTCTGCATCAACACCCAATTCATTAGCAATTTCTATACCTTCATCAATCGCCTTAGAAAACCCACTTCTCTATAATTGCTGAAGTATTTAATCAACTAGTGGGTTACACTCGAGCTCTACAGCGGGGCAACCCAATTTTTAATGGAAACGTAGACGCAATAGTAGAAATAACGTTAATGGCAGGAATTTGTTTGATATTGGTTTGGTTCTTTAATATAACGACACTTACCGAAAGATAAACAAAAAAAGTCATGATACGACCAAAAAATACCGAGATATGTTTACATCGATCAAAACAATAAAAACAAATATCAATTTAGGTACTTATGTTGTTCGGTCAGTATTAGACCGTTCATTTTGTTATATGTACAATACCAGATTTGATTGAAACTTAAAAAAGAAAAAGAAAAACCAAAAATAGAGAAGAAAAAGAAAATATGAAAAAAATTATAAAAAAAAAAATTCACTTTACCTAAGAAGTTCAATATAAATATATATATATATATATATATATATATACATATATATATATATATATATATATAATTTGGCCACTTCATCAATAGCAACATCAAGAACCATATCCTTTGATTGCAACCTTTTGCTAACCAAATTCACATTTGATAATATTTCATACCAAATGACGATTTGTACCAAAAATTCTTCGTCACCAACCTCATGCTTTTCAAGTGATTTAACTTCGCTTTGAATTTTAGTATTTTTATCGGATGCCCGAACTTCTTTCAAAACTTTGTTTACATCTACAAGTTGAGTTCTAATAAGTTTAATACTATCTACACGACTTTCCCAACGAGTGGTAGACAATGACTTAGGAGTCAATCCTTTAACATGCTCTTTTGATATTTGCCGCCTATTAATAGAATTGGTAAAGATAGTATAAATCTGTTGTATTGTTCCAAAAAATTCTCTAGGCTTTGTAATAGTGTTAGCAATATCACACAATACAATATTAAAGCTATTACAACCACTATATAAAGCTCTAGGATTTTTTTTCTAAGATCTCCTTTAAATTCCACTATGTTTTCTCTTCATCTTTGCTCGATTATCATAGCCTTGACCACGCATATCATTGATATCAAGACCTAGAGACTCTAATTCCTTAGATGTAACTTCAAAAATTCCTTTATCGGTAGTATCATCAACAACCAAAAACCCTAAAAAAGATTACTCAACGGTCATAGAATTAGAGTTAAAATTCACATACCTCAAAATTATGGAAATTTGTTCTTGGTGACTTGTATCAGGAGTGCATTCAAGTATTATGGAGTAATACTTTGCTTGTTTTATCTTCTTGATGATTTTTGTTTTAACTTGATGAGCTAGTAACTGTATTAACTCGTTTTTGATATTGTGCCCAAGATAATGTACATGGAGTTTATCTCTCATGATACGTCGCACATGCTCTTTCATAATCGTGTCAAACTCTTTCAACATCTCAACCAATCCCAAAAAGTTTCCATTGCTATGTTGATAGAACTTCTCATTTGATCCGCGAAATGCTAAACCATGTTTAGCAAGAAATTTCACAAGTGCAATAATACTAAAAATGACTTCTTCCGATAATCTTTTTCTTTTTTAAATTGCTCATATGCTACTTTGTCAATTGTTTTGTTGCATTCCAACCTTTAACACATTTCAAACCATTTAGTCATATTCTTGAGATGTTCAAAGCTAAATTCATGCTCTTTTAGACCTTGAGAAGCAAGCTTCCAATCCGTATAACTTTCACTATCCAACCCCCCTTTAGGATGCCTTTGTCTAAAAAGTTTACAACAAAAACAAAAGAGTTTGTCAAGCTCTATCGAATACACTAGCCATTCTCTGTCACACCCTGGTCGTAGCGGAAGCGCAAGTGTGTGACTATTAGGTAATCATTGCATCCAATTTAGTAAACAATATAATTTAACAACGATGTCATGCCATTAATAAGTTTCATTCCATAAATACAACCATTCAAAAGTGATATCATATTGTTATCTGTTTCAACTTGTCATCATAAAACATGATTCAAAATATATTGCTTCAAGATAAGATATTGTTTTTATTATAATTGCATAATGAGGTTTTGACCCATATATACTCAAATGAAGTTGGGATATAAAAGGCAATCCTCCAAAAGATGGTACATCGTTGTCTTGACATTTCCCATACCCGTATCATATCACCAGCTCATGCCTTGCGTCCTGAAATACATGTAATTTTTAAAAAAGTCAACATAAAGTTGGCGAGTTCATGTAGTTAATGTTTTCGTATAAAAATGTCAATCTTGAAATCCAGTAATGAAATCCGAGTATGTTATTAGCATCAATGGCGTTTTAAGGATCTATGAGTATGTCGCGAGCACCCTGACATATATGTGCCATAAGTAAGTAACCAAACCGAGACAACTTTGACATCTTTGGGATCACAAAAGCACTCCGAAGGGTATACCAACCAGGATTGGAGCGGGTCTCAAACTCAAAGATCTACATCTTTTGCACCTTGGTCACTATGTGATTAATGGTTACTATTGTTATCCTCCTACTTATGCACAAATGATCGTGTTATCAACTAAACCCATAGCTAACATACTGTTTGTTATGAAATGTATTTCCCCACGATAGTTTAAAACAAAACTTTGAAATAATTTAAAAGGAGGGACATGAACTCACAGTTTTGCTTTCCGTAAGTTGTACTAGTCACGGTTGGTGCCTGTACACGTGTGTAACCTACATGTGTATTAAGTTTATTAGACACCTAGGCCTCAATGGACCTTGTACTCGTTGTTCATCTTGAATTCTTGTTATGATAGAACAACTTTTAGTGTTATTGTAGTGTTGGTAGTTTGCTTATTCGATTAATATTGTTATATATATTTCTCAATAATATATATTTATCTATATTGTTATCATTCTTTGATCGTGTGTGAACTGGGCCTTCCCTTCATATGTCCTCGTGTCTCGTACGCGTGTCATTGGGCTAGCCCATGTTTTCTTGTCATTGGGCCTAGCCCATGTTTTCTATGTCTTTGGGCCTAGCCTATGTTTTTATGTCATTGGACCTAGCCTATGTAATTTATGTCATTGGGCCTAGCCCATGTTTTTATGTCATTAGGCCTAGCCCATGTAATTTATGTCTTTGGGCCTAGCCCATATATTTATGTCATTGGGCCTAGCCATGTAATTTATGTCTTTGGGCCTAGCCCATGTTTTTATGTTATTTTTGGGCTTTGTCCATATATATTATTCATCTTGGGCCTTATCCATAAGTATCATGGAATTGGGCCTTGCCATGCCTTTACAAATTGGGCATAGCCCGAATTTATTTACAAGAGCCCATTTTTAACAAGTCATACACTTATAATATTTTTAACTTTTCGGATTTTTGGTTTCGATAACATATATATATGTTAAACGTCGGTTATTATGCTTTTTCTTGTCGACATCGCCCGTCGTCGTAATGACTTTTCGTGTCGGCGACTCACCCGTTGGTCGTCGACGCGACGGTGTATTCGTGAACGTTTGCCCATCGTCCGTATTGCTTCGTTTGTCCGATTATTGTTTCGACGCTTTGTAAGAACATATTTGTTCATGTCACCAACACTTGGTATTATTTTCAAGTGTTTGTATTTTTGTATATGATTGGGTTATTTTTTTATTAATATCCTAATCTTCTAAATACATGCACATACAATACACATATGTATTTATACAAGGTTCTTGGTGAAAAAATATGTATACATATTTTTATTTTCCCAAGTAAGTATATATATATATATATATATATTTATAAGAGTTACTTATTTTTACTTGTATATATATATATATATATAAGCTTGTTGGATACTTGGGTATTTAGGGTTTAACCCTTGTCATTAGAACCTACTTAATGACGATTCAAGTTACTAATCGCGTTTAGTCCCGCTAAGCACCCCATTAATCATGTCTTAATCGCGAATAGATTTTTAGAAAATTTCGTCATAGTTTCCCCTAAACTATGACGTTTTCCACGTTTTAAAAACGTATTTAAAACCTGTTTAAGCTCATAATCAAGATCAACAATCCATCACAAACCTTCCTATTATTTAGTTACAACATCTCATGTATCATCATCCATGTCTTTTTAGTGGTAAAATCTTATTAGATCATGATGAAATTTCCAACATTTATTAGCACTTTTACATCACCATTTTTGTTATATCATTTAATCAAGTCCATCTCTTTAAACCTCTTGATTTCTATACTTTTTAAGATGGTTACATCTTAAATAATAATGTTTACTTCTTATAAAAATCATTCATGTGTAGCAAAATCATCTTTAAGTTGTAGAAATCTTTATGGATGATGTAGTTGATGACCTTGTTTAGATTTAAACATTATCATGTTTAAATCCTCATTTTTACCCTTGCACACACAAGATCATCCAATTTTTATAATTTACTTAACATTAATAACACTATCATGCTAACTAATAATCACATAAGCACATGAACAATATAATACAAATCATATTTAGTGTATTTATTATGGTGTGAGTTAGGGTTTTAAGTTTATCTTTTCTTCATTTTCAAGATGATCAACTTATACATCATTAATCTAGACATAAAAATAAGGTAGACTATGAAAGAGTTTGCCTTACAATGGGTGCACAAGTTAGATGATTATTTAAGAAGAAAATGAAGCTCCAAAATGCCTCCAATAGTCCTCCACCCTTTCTAGCTCCTTGAATGACTTTGATAGGGTTTTAAAGTGGATGAAATATGGTGTTTTATGGTGGCTAAGTGATGGTTATATGGTGGTGATGGTAGCCGTGAGTTTGAAGAAGAAAGAAGAAATGGTTGCAACTTTTTCTTAAGTGTATAAATGATGAAGATCTTTGGTGACTTATGAAATATATCATACCATCTTTCAAGTCCTCATCACATCAAACACCATGATTCTAATCAACCATTTTCAACATAAATCAAGTGGGTGTGGGACCCACTTGAATAGTCAAATGAGGGGGGTGAAGTGTAACTTTTCATTATAACACATGTTAAATAAGGAGATATTTAGTCATTAAATTAAGTGTTATGATTAGGGGTTTAATCTTGCATTCTTAGTATATAATTAGGGTTTAGGGTGCTATTACATGGTAATTAATCCAATTCGTCATCTAATATAAGTTTCGGAATGACGTAATTGTCGTTAGATCGTTCATCGATGCAATAATCGCTAATAAACGAACTTATTTATTTAGTACCGGAAGCTTTTGTTTTCGACCACCACAATTTTCATGGTGTCTACTTCGTGCATTTCCGACCTAAAAATATGCATAACTAGTTCGCTAGACGAATATACGATGAGTTAGGATGGCCGAAATGCCTTCCGTTCGATTGTTCGCTCTATATCGGCTCTTTTATATCACATTGTCGAACTTTTCCGAAAGTTGTGTTTCCATGGCCTCATGTTAGTTGAACGGATTCCGAGTTCCAAATGAGGCTTAACTAGTTCGCTAGATGCCTGAATGAAGCTATTGGCTACCAAAATGTTTGTCGTTTCAATAAACGGTCGCCTTCCGGTCGCATTGTGCACTGTTTGCCGAATGACCGGAAACGATGTCTTTTGTGCATTCTTGTTATTCTCACATTGTGTTAGGATGATTAACATTGTTTTATTGTTATTCTTACATTCGGAATCCAACGAATTAATGCTGCAGACAAACTGACATTTGTCGCATTTTTTGTCGAAACGGACAATTTCTGCAATTTAGGCGTGGTACCAGAAAGTTATGTATTATTGTAATGGTTGATCTCACATCAATGTTTTCATTTATATATGGACTCAGTTATGGCATTAGCATGCCGTTATTCGTTGTTCTGATTCGTTTTAGCGGATTTACCGACACAGTTAGTGTTACCGCAATTAGTGCGCCCAACACTTTCTACCAACACTTTTAGGGCATTGTTTTGGTTTGTTCCGCGTCATAACGGAAACCAGTATATGTTATGATCAGATTTACTTGCCCTAATTCTTAGTATACGACGTACGACTCAGTTACGGAATTAAACTACGATAATATGAATGAGATTAAAAAATAAAATTAGTGATTAAATTGTACGGAATTACCGGTTATTGTCACATACTCCCCCTGTTAAAAAGAATTTCGTCCTGAAATTCAGTTTGAGGCATCCTCTGAAGGATTCTTCTTGAACAGGTGGGGGTATTTTGACTTGATCTGATCTTCACGCTCCCACGTATACTCGGGACTGTGACGCGAATTCCAGCGAACCATTACCAGTTTAATTTGGCTTCTTCTTGTCTTTTGGACTTTCCAGTCCATGATTTCAACTGGTTCTTCGGTAAATTGTAATTTGTCATCAACATGAATCTCATCCGCTGGAATGATGACTATGTCATTAGTTGGACTTTTCTTCAGATTAGACACATGAAATGTGTCGTGAACATTATTGAGTTCCTCTGGCAGTTTTAACTTGTAAGCCACTGTACCAATCTTTGCCAGAATTTCGAAAGGTCCAATATATCTCCGGTTGAGCTTTTCGCGCTTCCCGAATCTAGCTACGCCTTTCTAAGGTGAGACCTTTAACAATACTTTGTCTCCGACCTCGAAGGATAATGGTTTGCGTCTCCGATCTACGTAGCTCTTTGTCTATCTCGGACTGCTTTGATACGTTCACGGATCTTAAATATCTTGTCTATGGTCTCTTGTACTAATTCGAGACCAATGAGTATTCTGTCACCGACTTCCGCCCAACATAACGGCGATCGGCACTTTCGTCCAGATAGTGCTTCGAATGGCGCGACCTTGATATTGGTGTGATAACTATTATTGCAGGAAAACTCTACCAACGGTAAATGAGTATCCCAATTTCCGCCTAAATCCATCACACAGGCCCGAAGCATGTCTTCCAGCGTTTGGATGGTTCTCTCGCTTTGACCATCGGTCTGCGGGGAAAAAGTTGTGCTTAAGACTAAGCGAGAACCAAACGAATTTTGAAATGATTGCCAGACCCACGACACAAAGCGACCATCTATATCAGAGATTATCGAGATTGGCACTCCATGTCGTGCCATGATTTCTTTAGGTACAGTTCAGCTAGTTTCTTCGTACTGTCTTTCTCGCGGACGGGTAAGAAATGAGCTGATTTGGTTAACCGATCAATGATAACCCAAATCATGTCATGACCTCGAGAGGTCCGGGGTAATTTTGTGATGAAATCCATTGATATCTGTTCCCACTTCCAAACCGGGATTTCGGGTTGTTGTAATAGACCATATGGTTTTTGGTATTCGGCCTTGACCTTTGCACAAGTTAGGCATTTCCCAACATAGGTCGCAATATCTCCCTTGAGATTCGGCCACCAATAATATTATTTCAGATCCTGGTACATTTTATCCGATCCTGGGTGTATCGAGTACTTGGACTTGTGTGCTTCATCCAGCACCAAGTTTCGCAATTCGCTATAATAGGGAATCCAGATCCTTCCCATGAAATATAAAGTTCCATCCTTGTTCGATTCCAATTGTTTTTCCATTCCTCGTAATGATTCCGCTGGAATGTTTTCTGGTTTCAATGCTTCTTGCTGTGCTTCGCGCACCCGAGTTGTGAAGTTCGTCTGGATCGTCATTTCTACAGCTCGTACTCGTAATGTTTTGACTCATTCTTTCCTGCTCAAGGCATCTGCCACAACATTTGCCTTGCCCGGGTGATACTTGATTTCACAATCATAATCATTCAACAGTTCCACCCAACGTCGTTGGCGCATATTCAGTTCCTTTTGATTGAATATATGTTGAAGACTTTTATGATCTGTGAATATGGTGCACTTAGTGCCATACAAATAATGACGCCAGATTTTTAAGGCAAATACCACTGCTCCTAATTCCAGGTCATGCGGGTATAATTCCTTTCATGAACTTTCAGCTGACGCGACGCGTACGCAATGAATTTCTCGCGTTGCATTAACACGCAACCCAAACCTTGATGCGATGCATCACAGTACACCACAAAGTCATCGGTACCGTTTGGGAGTGATAATATCGGTGCTTTACATAATTTCTCCTTTAATACTTGAAAAGCTGATTCTTGCTTTTATCCCCACTCAAACTTCCTATCCTTCTGTGTATGCGAGGTTAGCGGCTGAGCAACTTTTGAGAAGTTCTCAATGAATCTTCTGTAATATCCCGCTAAGCCTAGGAATTGCCGTATTTCCATGGGGGTTCTTGGCGTGGTCCAGTTCTTTATAGCCTCGATCTTCAAAGGGTCAACATGTATTCCGTTCTCGTTCACCATGTGACCGAGAAATTGCACTTCGCGAATCCAGAATTCGCATTTCGAGAACTTAGCATATAATTGCTCCTTCTTCAGTAATTCAAATATAGTTCTCAAGTGTTGCTCGTGTTCTTCCTCAGTTCGTGAGTATATCAATATGTCATCTATGAAGACGATCACGAACTTATCGAGGTATGGCTTACATACCCGGTTCATCAAATCCATGAACACTACAGGGGCATTCGTTAGGCCAAATGACATAACAAGAAAATCGTAATGATCGTAACGAGTCCTAAACGCCGTCGTAGGAATACTTTCCTCTTGGACTCTCAACTGATGATGTCCGGATCTTAAATCGATTTTTGAGTAGAAACTCGACCCTTGCAACTGATCGAATAGATCATCGATCCTTGGTAATGGGTACAGGTTCTTGATGGTTAACTTGTTTAGTTCCCGGTAGTCATTCACATACGAAAGGTTCCGTCCTTCTTCTTCACAAACAGCACCGGAGCTCCCCAAGGCGAGAAACTCGGTCTTATGAAACCTTTGTCAAGCAGCTCTTGCAACTGAGTAGATAGTTCCTGCATCTCCGAGGGCGCTAGTCGATATGGGGCTTTCGCCACAGGTGCAGCTCCTGGCACTAAATCAATACAGAATTCGACTTGTCGCTGTGGAGGTAGTCCTTGCAAGTCTTCCGGAAAGACTTAGGGATATTCCCTAACTATCGGTATGTCCTCAATCTTGCGCTCCTCGGCCTTCTTATCCACCACATGGGCAAGAAAGGCGATGCATCCTATCCTCAAACATTTCTGAGCCTTCATATAGTTTATGATTGGTAGTGGCGTGTCATGCTTCTCACCGTGAATCATCAAGTGTTCTCTGTCGGATAAGGGGATGCGAATGATTTTCTCATGACATATAACTTCGGCTCGATTATCGGATAGCCAATCCATCCCAATGACGACATCGAAACTGCTTAGTTGAACTGGTAATAAATCTATATTAAACTTTCGTTCACCCAATTCTAACGTACATTTCTTTATTATTTCACCCGACTCTACCAATATCCCGTTAGTTAGTTCAATCGAGTACGGAACATCTAATTTACTCGACTCTACCCCAAGTATATCTCTAAACTCCTTAGAAATAAAACTGAAATCTGCCCGGTATCAAAAAGAATAGATGCAAAGTGATCATTGATAGGGAACGTACCGGTGACCACGTTCGAGTCCTAGCTAGCATCCTTAGCTCCAATCACGAATGCTCTTCCTCGTGCTTGATTTTCTTTAGGACAATCTTTCTTGAAATGTCCTTTGTTTCCGCATCCAAAACAACCTTGCTCTCTAGTATTTGTTCCCTGGCACACATCGGTGCGATGTCCGAACCTACCACATTTACCACACTTGGGGCCTCGGCATTCCCCGTAGTGGTGGAAAGGGCATTTGGGGCATTTTGGTGCTCCCCAGTATAAGATTTCTTAACAGCAGTGTTTGTGGTAGTGGTAACATATGCCTTGGTTTCTTTGACTTCTCTCGCGGCTTGTTTCTTGCTACTGTTATTATTGCCTCGAGATCCTTTCTTGAAATGTGAGAATTTCCGTTTATTGGAGTCCGTAGTCTCCTCAGTGTTTTCCTTCTTGCTCATACCACACTTGGGTAACCTTCACTGACGTACAACCTCCTCAGTAAGGCTGACAGCTAGATCAATCGCTTCTCCAATCTTGGTGGGTTTTGAAGAGGTAACCAGACTCAGAATCTTGGGGGCAAGTCCCCAGATGTACCTCTCAATCCGCTTAAATTCAGGCTCCACTAAGTTTGGCCCCACTCGAGACAAGTCATGAAATTGCTGCGTGTACCCAGCAATATCTGAACCAACCATCTTTAAATTCTAGAATTCCGTCTCCAACTTTTGAATTTCCGATCTTGAGCAATACTTCTTTCTCATCATTTCTTTAAGTCCCTCCCAGGTCAGGGCGTATGCAGCATCGTCGCCCTTAGTTTGGACCTGGAGGTTCCACCAAGATAAAGCTCCATCCACGAAGAGTCCAGTAACATAAGTGACTCTTTGTTCAGCTAGGCACTTGCTCATTCGAATGACTGAGTCAGTCTTCTCAGTTCAACGTACGAAGGCTACAGCACCTCTGGTACCGTCGAAATTAAGAGGTTTGCAGTCTAAAAACTGCTTGTAAGTGCAACCTGAAATCATTGGATACACCATTTAAGCATGAGTAACCAAAAAGCATGAATAGAATGGATGAGAGTATTGTGCGGTTTTATGAATAATCGTATATTACCAGTTGGAGGATTGCCTCCGGTTGAACCTTCGGTACAACCGCTATGTTCGGAAAGGTTAGCTTCGTACTGTGCAATTGCCTGTGAAATGCGTTCATCTAACTCTGCTTGTGTTGTCGATAGTGTATTATTGTTGGAACTTTTTCGGCGGGGCAGCATCGTCTTCTGATATAATATGTCGCTCCCAATTAGCCGAATTACTTAATAATAAATTCATATTTATTATTATATTTATTTATTCGTTATTATTACTATTTTTTATACATTTTTTATCGAACATATATGTATAAACACATAACTCATCGCATAGATAGTCGCTCTCAACATATCAATCATAGCATCACCACGACACAATACATCAATTGTAATATCACCACATCATAACACTATCAACCATAACATAAAAGAGATACAATGTGAAATATAGAAAATACACTTTATACAATGACAACTTGTTACATTTTGTTCGTGAAGATCAAAAGGACTTAGGGATACATAACCCTAGTCAGTACAAGTTTTTACATTACAAAAGTAAGATTTTCTTCTGCATTGCTTCTTCACGTCATCAAGTTGTCTTCCAAAAGTCGGGATCTTCAAACCTAAGTCTTCATGAGCTGAGTCATCAAAAGTACATCTGATCCCAAAAAGATAATCACAAACATACTATTGTGGTGGAGGGGGTGGTGGAGATGGTGTTCGGTGGAGCATACCGTGATGGTAAGCCACCTCCTCATCTAGGTCAGAAATGCGGCTAGTAGCATTAGTCTGAAACTGCTCTAACTCCTGCACTCGCGCCTCAGATGAGCATGACGAGTGGTGAAATGGACAGTAGAAGGGTGGGGTCGGTGGTGGTGATAGTGGTAGTGGTTGTGGTGGGTATGATGGTGGGGGTGGTAGCGGCGATGATGGTAATGGGGGTGTGGCTCTAGCAGCGGCATGAGCAGTGCACTGGGTCTCTAATTCCCAGATCCTGCGAAAGATCAAGGAGAGCGGAAGATCATGCGATGTCACTCTCTCCTCCACAGGAATCGGAGGAAAGTGTGAGGGATGGTAGGGGTCAGAAGGGCTCATACCCGGTGGGGGTATCGGGGTAGACATATCTGCAATAGGTGGTATGGGGCGTGTGGCATGCATGGGTGGTGGTTCCGCCGAGAAAGAAGGTCCTGTCATGTGAGAAGGTCCAGCTGCAAATGGGTTGTAAACGGGTAGTAAGTGGACCTCCCAGAGAAAAAATAGGGTAGCTGCTCAGGGGCACGTGGGGTACCGCTCACTGAATAATGTCGAGCGGGTCCGTAATAGGGAGCGGGTCCAGCGTATGGAACAAGTCCATGGGTCGGGGTACTAGCTGGAAATGAGCTAACACGGGCCGGTGAGGCTGCAGGGGGTGAATACATCGATAGAGGCGTATCTGGGGCGGCAGAAGAGGCATCGTCTGCCATATGCTCACTCGGGGCAGCATCTGAGGATGACGAGACGTCAACGACTGGAATGACAGGGGGTGAATAGCTATGTCATCAAACACCTCTTCGTCACCAAGGTCATCCTCCATATGCTCGACATGGAACACTGGTATGTCATCATCATCATCGTCCAAATCAATAACTGGAGGAACCATGGCAAGAGGCACAACCCAGTGTACAATCGCATGCTCGCCCTCCGGATGGCCATAAACAATAACATCGTGCGGAGGTTGCGGAACGGCTAGCACGCCGTCTGCTGGTGGGGCATCGTCCTCCATGGGATCAATAAAAGCAAGCGGCTGAAAGACATCAAAGTCTCCATGGTCAGCTCCATCCGCAAGGGGTAGGGCCTCAGCATCGGGGTCGTATCCATCGTCGGATACATACTCCATGGGATCCTCTTCGTAACTTGACGAAGAAGACATAGTCCTGGCAAATAAATCCTTACAATGCATATATATACATGTTAGTAATTTATTATTAGTTATCATATAGTTTATATTAATCATCACTTCTCATGCAATACTTGTTCTCTTTTGTTTTCACATGTAATCTTACTGTTTTGTGTCTATCCATTATTGAATAATCATGTATTGATCCTTGCTCGTTACTTATAGTTGATCTCATGTGATAGATCCTCATGTTATCGTGACACAATGAAAACCTTTTGTTATTTTGTCATAATTCCAAAACCATTTCTGTTATGTTTTACACTTTGTTTTCATGTGTGAGCCTCGATGATTGTAGACCAAACTTTAATAAAAGCTTTTCCCCGGTTCACTAAAACCTGGCTCTGATACCAACCTGTCACACCCTAGTCTTAGCGGAAGCGCAAGTGTGTGACTATTAGGTAATCATTGCATCCAATTTAGTAAACAATATAATTTAACAACGATGCCATGCCATTAATAAGTTTCATTCCATAAATACAACCATTCAAAAGTGATATCATATTGTTTTCTGTTTCAACTTGTCATCATAAAACATGATTCAAAATACATTGCTTCAAAATAAGATATTGTTTTTATTATAGTTGCATAATGAGGTTTTGACCCCTATATACCCAAACGAAGTTGGGATATAAAAGGCAAATCTCCAAAAGATGGTACATCGTTGTCTTGACATTTTCCCATACTCGTATCATATCACCAGCTCATGCCTTGCGTCCTAAAATACATGTAATTTTAAAAAAAGTCAACATAAAGTTGGCAAATTTATGTAGTTAATGTTTTCGTATAAAAATGTCATTCTTTAAATCCAGTAATGAAATCTGAGTATGTTATTAGCATCAATGGCGTTTTAAGGATTTATGAGTGTGTCGCGAGCAACCTGACATATATGTGCCATAAGTAAGTAACCAAACCGAGACAACTTTGACATCTTTGGGATCACAAAGGCACTCCGAAGGGTATACCAACTAGGATTGGAGCGGGTCTCAAACTCAATAGATCTACTTCTTTTGCACCTTAGTCACTATGTGATTAATGGTTACTATTGTTATCCTCCTACTTACGCACAAATGATCGTGTTATCAACCAAACCCATAGCTAACATACTGTTTGTTATGACATGTATTTCCCCTCGATAGTTTAAAACAAAACTTTGAAATAATTTAAAAGGAGGGACATGAACTCACAGTTTTGCTTTCCGTAAGTTGTACTAGTCACGGTTGGTGCCTGTACACGTGTGTAACCTACATGTGTATTAAGTTTATTAGACACCTAGGCCTCAATGGACCTTGTACTCGTTGTTCATCTTGAATTCTTGTTATGTACTTTCTTGTTATGATAGAACAACTTTTAGTGTTATTGTACTGTTGGTAGTTTGCTTGTTCGATTAATATTGTTATATATATTTCTCAATAATATATATTTATATATATTGTTATCATTCTTTGATCGTGTGTGAACTGGGCCTTGTCCTTCACATGTCCTCGTGTCTCGTACGCGTGTCATTGGGCCTAGCCCATGTTTTCATGTCATTGGGCCTAGCCCATGTTTTCTATGTCTTTGGGCCTAGCCTATGTTTTTATTTCATTGGACCTAGCCCATGTAATTTATGTCATTGGGCCTAGCCCATGTTTTTATGTCATTGGGCCTAGCCCATGTAATTTATGTCTTTGGGCCTAGCCCATATTTTTATGTGATTAGGCCTAGCCCATGTAATTTATGTCTTTGGGCCTAGCCCATGTTTTTATGTTACTTTTAGGCTTTGTCGATATATATTATTCATCTTGAGCCTTGTCCATAAGTATTATGGAATTGGTGCCTTTATAAATTGGGCCTAGCTCGAATTTATTTACAAGAGCCCATTTTTAATAAGTCTTACACTTATAATATATTTAACTTTTTGTATTTTTTGTTTCAATAACAGATATATATGTAAAACGTCTAAATATATATTTTAGACTCGTCGTCGGCGTGGGTTATTATGCTTTTTCTTGTCGACATCGCCCGTCGTCGTAATGACTTTTCGTGTCGGCGACTCACCCGTTGGTCGTCGACGCGACGGTGTATTCGTGAACGTTTGCCCATCGTCCGTATTGCTTCGTTTGTCCGATTATTGTTTCGACGCTTTGTAAGAACATATTTGTTCATGTCACCAACACTTGGTATTATTTTCAAGTGTTTGTATTTTTGTATATGATTGGGTATTTTTTTATTAATATCCTAATCTTCTAAATACATGCACATACAATACACATATGTATTTATACAAGGTTCTTGGTGAAAAAATATGTATACATATTTTTATTTTCCCAAGTAAGTATATATATATATATATATATATTTATAAGAGTTACTTATTTTTACTTGTATATATATATATATAAGCTTGTTGGATACTTGGGTATTTAGGGTTTAACCCTTGTCATTAGAACCTACTTAATGACGATTCAAGTTACTAATCGCGTTTAGTCCCGCTAAGCACCCCATTAATCATGTCTTAATCGCGAATAGATTTTTAGAAAATTTCGTCATAGTTTCCCCTAAACTATGACGTTTTCCACGTTTTAAAAACTTATTTAAAACCTGTTTAAGCTCATAATCAAGATCAACAATCCATCACAAACCTTCCTATTATTTAGTTACAACATCTCATGTATCATCATCCATGTCTTTTTAGTGGTAAAATCTTATTAGATCATGATGAAATTTCCAACATTTATTAGCACTTTTACATCACCATTTTTGTTATATCATTTAATCAAGTCCATCTCTTTAAACCTCTTGATTTCTATACTTTTTAAGATGGTTACATCTTAAATAATAATGTTTACTTTTTATAAAAATCATTCATGTGTAGCAAAATCATCTTTAAGTTGTAGAAATCTTTATGGATGATGTAGTTGATGGCCTTGTTTAGATTTAAACATTATCATGTTTAAATCCTCATTTTTACCCTTGCACACACAAGATCATCCAATTTTTATAATTTACTTAACATTAATAACACTATCATGCTAACTAATAATCACATAAGCACATGAACAACATAATACAAATCATATTTAGTGTATTTATTATGGTGTGAGTTAGGGTTTTAAGTTTATCTTTTCTTCATTTTCAAGATGATCAACTTATACATCATTAATCTAGACATAAAAATAAGGTAGACTATGAAAGAGTTTGCCTTAAAATGGGTGCACAAGTTAGATGATTATTTAAGAAGAAAATGAAGCTCCAAAATGCCTCCAATAGTCCTCCACCCTTTCTAGCTCCTTGAATGACTTTGATAGGGTTTTAAAGTGGATGAAGTATGGTGTTTTATGGTGGCTAAGTGATGGTTATATGGTGGTGATGGTAGCCGTGAGTTTGAAGAAGAAAGAAGAAATGGTTGCAACTTTTTCTTAAGTGTATAAATGATGAAGATCTTTGGTGACTTATGAAATATATCATACCATCTTTCAAGTCCTCATCACATCAAAACACCATGATTCTAATCAACCATTTTCAACACAAATCAAGTGGGTGTGGGACCCACTTGAATCGTCAAATGAGGGGGGTGAAGTGTAACTTTTCATTATAACACATGTTAAATAAGGAGATATTTTAGTCATTAAATTAAGTGTTGTGATTAGGGGTTTAATCTTGCATTCGTAGTATATAATTAGGGTTTAGGGTGCTATTACATGGTAATTAATCCACTTGGTCATCTAATATAAGTTTCAAATGACGTAATTGTCGTTAGAGCGTTCATCGATGCAATAATCGCTAATAAACGAACTTATTTATTTAGTACCGGAAGCTTTTGTTTTCGATGCAATAATCGCTAATAATCGCTAGTATACATGACTCTTGAAAATCGTCTTCTGAGTTTATCCACGGGAACCTTATCAATAGTCAAATATCTTTTTGTACCTTTTATAACCAATTCATTATCAAGTTAGAATTAAGCCCATCCAAAGTTCTAGGATCAAAAATATCAATACTAGGATTGGCATTAGCGTCATCTTTATCCACATTAGCTTCATCTACATTAGCATTAGCATTAACATCATCTTCATCCTTATCCATATCAACATTAACATCATCGTCACCCAAATTAGCTTCATCCACATTAACATTAACATCATCTTCACCCACGTTAGCTTCATCCACATTTAAACTAACATCATCTTCAACCACGTTAGCTTCATCCACATTAACATTAACATTAATATTAACATTAACATCATCTTCACCTACATGAGCATATGCACTAGAACTTTGAGGTTGTTTTGAGTAAAACTTAGGTATGCGGTTTTGTTTTACTTCGTTGGCCTTTCTTTTGTCCTCCTCTAGCTTCTTCTTTTTACGTTTTTGACTAGCGGATATGTATTTGTATTTGAGAACCGGAGGCATAATTTGTAGATAAAAATATTCAAAGTTTCAAACATGTAACTTTTCATTCGACTTGCAAAGGTATAGACATCAAAGTATTCAACATTTAACTTTTCAAAAATAGACCTTATCGAACATACATACATCATACAACTCGCTCAAACAAATGAAATAAAAACACACATCGCATACACACTAAGTTGATCAAATAAAAAATGTGATTAATTTGAGTATTACATAACTGTTTAAAAAATAGAATAAAAATCAAAATGATAATTTATTTTCCTTTTGATTATATGAAAGCTTCAATCAATATAAAACAACAATATCCTATTGGCCTATTTGTTTAATTATAATAAAAGATTAAACTTCTCGTACAAATAACTTTAACGTACTAAACTATAAAAGACATGAAAAAACCGAAAAAACGCGGTAGCATTTTCGTAATTATGTGCTCGTGGGGTAATTATCAAAATTACTATACAAATGATATTGTAGAGTAATTTTGATCTTCTAGGGTAATTATCAAAATTACTCTACAAGTATATTGAAATTACTATGCATCAAAGTTATTCTACAACTATATCAAAATAACTCTGTAAATTTATCAAACAACATACAATTCAAAATTACTCTACAAAATCATTTGTAGAGTACTTATGATACTTTACAAAATTACCTTACAAGATCAAAATTTACCATACAAGATTATTTGTAGAGTAATTATGATATTCTACAAAATTACTCTACGAGCAAATAATTACGAAAATGTCACCGTATTTTTTTATACTTTCACCCTATTCGTACAATAAGGGTATTTGTATTTGATCTTTTATCTATAACATAATTTACTAATTTATTTGTTTTCGTCAACTAGTAGTTCTATTAATAAAAAAGCAAAACAGATTGGCAAAAGGGCTTAATAATCCACACGTTTGGTCATCTACCATTCCACCTGAGCCACGATTTCTAGAATTAGATTGGGGCTAGGCGTTTGTTTCTTGTTGTAAAACAAGTCTCAAAAATCAGCTAAATGTCCAGCACTAATATAAAGAATCATAATTTATCATAAAAATCATAAGATTGTTAGACTAGATTAATTGGACTATCATTTGATTAAGACATAATAAGTTTGATTTAGCTATGTGAAATCGAAACCCTAATTATTCAGATTTTGAGCTATTTTTAGATTGATTGCAAGAATATAGAAACATTAGTCACTCAGATTGTTGTTGATGTCAAATTCAGAGATGAACGACGAATAGACGATCAAAATGATGTTGTTGTAGCTGTTGAATCCATGCTATTTTGGGCTTGATTCCAAAGATGAATGGTCGCTTCTGGCGTTATCCCGTGTTTTGTTTTTGCTCTCCTTTTATACCCTAGGCCCACATCGATGCATAATATATATTTAAAAAGTTTTTAAAATTTTGGGCCCCTTAAAACTTTTGGGCCTCGGCTGTTTCCCAGCCCGCCCAACCCAATAGCCGGCTCTAAAAACACCTAGTACTACTTTATTTATTGGGTTTTATTTTTCAGTTACTATAATGAATGTTGATACTGTGGTGAATCAAACCGATACTGACCGAATATCCGTCGCAACGCGAGGTGTTTTCACTAGTTATAAATAAATATTGTACTTTAAACGAAAAAATATTAAAAATTAAGAAAAAATGCATATGTCATATTAAATCTACAAACAAATCCCATTTTTCCACAATATAAGTCAGGTCTTTCACGCCCATCTTCATGACTCCATCTACCATCAACACCTCATCGGTTGATAAACAGCAAAACTATTTGTGACCTTAATTCCAATATCATATTACTCTTTTTGTCACCATATGTTGCTGGCAATCCAGCTCACAACACCCTGGCTAGATTTCTTAATTTCATCCCAACTGTTCTCCACATCTCATCAACCAATCTGTCATCAACTCATCAAATCCACTTTCAATTTCCTGTTCATAAACCCTAATTTCACATGGGTTTGAAAATTTTACTTCTTGTTCATCTATGCTCTGTTTTTCATCATCTTATTTTCCCCAATTTCCCTACTTATAATCACTCTTGAAAATTGAACTTCTTGTTCATCTGTGCTCTGTTTTTTCTCTGTTTTCATCATATTTACTATAATGGTCACTCAATCGTCCATGGGTATTGTACAATTCGAATCATAGATCTGTAATTCCGACAAATCCGTGATCAAAACCTCCAATTTCACATGGCATTTTGAAATTTAACTTCCTGTATGTATATCTGGACTTCTGTTCTTGCTCTGTTTTTCATCATCTTGTATTCCCAAATTTCCCCACCTATAGTCACTCAATCGTTATGGGTATTCTATAAATCGGACCCTAGATCTGTAAATTTTATAAATTCGTGTTCAAAAACCCCAATTGCAAATGGGTTTTGGAAAATTTAACTTCTTGTTCACCTTTGCTCTGTTTTTGCTCTGTTTTATATCATCTTATTATTCCCAATTTACCCCTGCTGACAGTTACTAATCAATTGTGGATCTCCAACAAACACAACAATCGGTAATCGTGTTTTTGTCTCAGACAATTTAGCTTTAAGTTATCTTTCAACTCCACAAAATGTTTTAGTCGATACATCTGCAAATTCAATTCCTGTATCTGAATATTCCCAATTATACACAACAGCAAGAATCTTTTCCCAAACGTCGTCGTATAGTTTCAAAATCAGTCAACCGGGTCGGGTTTGGATCCGACTGTATTTCTACCCGTTTTCCGCCAGTAATTATGATTTGAAGTCTGCAAAGTTTTCGGTCTCGACCCGTGATCATGCTCTGTTATCGGAATTTAGCTCCGATGACCGTTCGGTTAAGGAATATTCCGTTAATTTTACTTCGGGTGATCTCGAAATCATGTTTACGCCTTCGGGGAATTCGTTCGCGTTCTTGAATGGATTGGAAGTTGTTTCGGTGCCGGATATGTTGATCGGGGACGTTGCGGCTTCGGTCGACCATCCGGCAAGTTTCCGAGGGTTGTTGGGTCAGGCGTTGGAGACGGTGGCTCGGGTTAATGTCGGTGGTCCGACGGTTACGTCGAGAAACGACTCGTTGTCGCGAACTTGGGTTCCCGACTCCGATTTTTTAAAAAACCCGGGTATGGTTTTGAACGTGTCGAATGTTAACTCGGTTAGGTATCCTCCCGGCGGTGCCACCCAGGAAGATGCTCCGCGAAGTGTGTATGGCACCGCCGTGAGGATGGCCTCGGAAAACAACCCGCAAAGTAACTTTAATGTTACTTGGCAGTTTCCGGTGGACCGGGGGTTTCGGTATCTTATTCGGCTTCACTTTTGCGATATCGTGAGTTCGGCCCCGAACGAGCTTTACTTCAACGTTTACATCGATGATTCAGTTGTGTTGCCGGATTTCGATCTGACTACGAAATTCGGGGGGTTTTTAGCGACAGCGTATTTCTCGGATTTCGTTACTCCGTCGATGAACACCGATCGAGTTCGTATCAGCATTGGCCCGTCGGGTTTACCAAACGTTCACCCGAATGCCATTTTAAACGGTGTCGAGATTATGAAGATGAATAACTCGGATGGGAGTCTTTCGGGGTAAGACATCGTTGTGTCGAGCAAAACCTTGAAAAGCAATGTGGGCGTGATCGTGGGGGTGGTTGTTGGTGTGGTTGTTGTGTTGTTACTAATTTTTGTTCTGCTCTTTGTGTATAAACGAAGAACAGAACAAAAACGACTAAACCAGTCGACGAACGGGCTTTCTTTAACGATGGGAAGCAAGCTTTCTAATGGGACGACGATCACTTCGGGCTCTAATTATAGTTACCGGTGTCCGTTTCCCGCGATTCAAGAAGCAACGAACAACTTCGACGAAAGCGGGGTGATCGGAATCGGTGGTTTCGGTAAAGTTTACAAAGGCGTGTTAAGCGACGGTACGAAAGTGGCGGTTAAAAGAGGCAACCCGCAATCCCAACAAGGTTTAGCAGAGTTCCAAACCGAAATCGAAATGCTTTCGCATTTTCGTCACAAACATTTAGTGTCGCTAATCGGCTATTGCGATGAGAAAAACGAAATGATTTTGATATACGAATACATGGAAAAAGGGACGTTGAAAAGTCATCTGTACGGGTCTAACTACCCGAGCATGAGTTGGAAGGAACGCGTCGAGATTTGCATTGGTGCAGCCCGCGGGCTGCATTATCTTCACATGGGTTATTCAAAAGCGGTTATCCATCGAGACGTGAAATCGGCTAACATATTACTCGACGAGAATCTCATGGCTAAAGTAGCCGATTTCGGGTTGTCGAAAGCGGGGCCCGAGCTTGACCAAACTCACGTGAGTACCGAGGTCAAAGGGAGCTTCGGGTACTTGGATCCCGAATACTTTAGACGACAACAGTTGACTGAAAATCAGATGTCTACTCATTCGGGGTCGTTCTATTCGAAGTTTTATGTGCCCGACCAGTAATCGACCCGGCATTACCTCGTGAAATGGTGAATTTAGCCGAATGGGCAATGAAATGGCAGAAAAAGGGCCAACTGGATCAGATAATCGACGGATCTTTAAAGGGGAAAATCCAGCCCGATTCGCTTAGAAAGTTTGGTGAAACCACGGAGAAATGCTTGAGTGATTTCGGGGTTGATCGGCCTTCAATGGGTGATGTTTTATGGAATCTTGAATATGTTCTTCAACTTCAAGAAGCGCTTTTAAAGAATGACAAGAACGAATGTGATCGGTGAATTATCTCCACAAATCCATGGTTTTAACAATCCCAGTGATGAGATCCTGGATACGAATTCAAACACGAGCATCGGGCAGTTTGAAATGTTGAGCGGGGATGATGTTTCGGGTGTTTCGATGAGTAAGGTTTTCTCACAGTTGGGTAAATCAGAGGGTAGATGAAGGGGGACAATTCTGAGGGTTTAAGGATGAGGATTTTGTTTCATGTATAGTTTGAATAACTTGTGTTTTTTTGCTTTTGCTTTGATAAAGATGCAATAAGTTATTTGATTATTTTTTATTATAAAGAAATGATATGTTAATACAAAATTTAGTTTAAAGTACAAAAGTGTTAGATTTGCACACTGAAGTTCTATGTAATGCTGGAAGAAATCAAAGAACTATAAAACATTTCTTGTATATATTGCTCCCTAAATCGAGCACACAAAAATATATATAACAACAATAGTGTCTCAAAGTCATCTGTTGGGCATTTCGTGTTGTATTTACTTTTAAGGGTGTGTGTATTGGGTCGAAATCGGCACAATACCCAAACTGATAATGTTAAATGTTAAAATCCAAGGACCAGACCACTAAAGGGTGGTAGGTCTCGGATGAACATTGCCACTATCTGCGAATCAGACATTGCCGCCCATGTACCCGCCTTGGGCTTAAGGACTGAACCATGTATGGGTTGTTGGGTTGGTCTCGGGTCGGTTTGAGAGATGCTCACCCGACACACAAGTATCTATAGTATACTTTTTTTTTCTAGAGTATTCCATCAAAAGATTTGGCTACAAGAATCTAGATTAATAAACAGAGGTGTAATCTTCCAAAATCAAAGAGTTAGCATAAACAAAATTGGCAAAAATGAGACGCTTGACAAAATGAAAAACCATCATCAAACAGGTAAAACTTATAGTTTATGTAAAAGGATCTTCCATCTACATGTATTATATGGCAAAATCTTGGAATTAATAAATTAAACAAAAATCTTAAACACGCATCTTGTAATTTTTTTTGTGTGCCTGTGTTTAACGGTGAAACCGTGTTGAACACTCACAGGACCAGTTAATACCTACTAATCAATGAGATTAGATAAAACGTAACTGGCATTGAAAGGTAAGGTTGAAACCCCGTTACCGGAACACTCACTAGACACGTCAATACCTACTAATCAATGAGATTAGATAAAACGCAAGTTGTGCTGATAGGTGACCGTGCACCATGACATGTGCCATACCTAGGGTTCTCAACTTTTTGCAACAAACACACCCTTAGCTCAAAAACATGGTAATTTCACAAACACACATCATGCAAACATCAAGCAAGACACATTTTAATCAAGTGGTAGCAGAAGATTCTCTTGACCACATAAAGTTTCCTTTGTGGCGCATCTTTATTTTACCTTTAAAAATACGTTATGAAGATACTCACTAGACCTCATCAATACCATTAATCAATGAGATAAGATAAAACACTTGCCTAGCGTAACCATTGGCTAGGTGACGGTACACCATGACCTGAGCAATAACTATGGTTCTTATCTTTTTTTTTTCAACAAACACACCTTGTGCTAAAATACATGGGATATTCACAAACAAACACAACATCATACATCATGCACACATCATGGTAAACACTTTTTATCAAGTAGTAGCAGAAGATTCTTCAATCACATAAAGTTGTCTTTTGACATAAAGAATGCCACTTTTTGAATCTTGGATAGTTGCATACAACAAGAAAACAAAATGATCATAAACCTCATCTTCTTATTACTTGAAGATCAACAAGTTTCAATAAATAGTGGCACCATATATAAATCATAATCATGATATTTGAAACAATGATCTTAAACAATTAGACAAAACTAAAATCTTAAAGTGTAACAAGACGTGTGCCATGAAAACCCGTTATTTGAAACCACACGAGACCCTAACAAATCATGTAAAGCGCAACTTGTGTTCGGTAGATGGTCGTGCACCATGCCATGAGCCATAACTCTGGTTCTCAACTTTTTACCACAAACACACCTTGAGCTAAAAAAACATGGGAATTCCACAAACAAACACAACATCATACATCATGTACACATCAAAGAAGACACTTTTATCAAGTGGCAGAATGCTACCTTATAGAATCTTGAATATATACACACAAGAAGAAATACAAAATGGTCATAAACCTCACTTCTTATTACTTGAAGATCAAACAAGATTCAAGAAACTAAACAAGTATTTAAATCAAATATTTATGTAACTAAGTTCATCTAAACAATCAAGAACAACAAGTTGCACACCTGATCAAGCCATTCTCATTGCAATTCAAGCACCTAACCGATCGCCCTTCATCTTCCACAAAAACCTTTTGGCTTCCATTGCAATTTGGGCAAGGCACGAATCTCGCATCACCACAACAATCACAAACAAACCCAGGATCAATCACACGAAACCCCTCCATAAAACCAACCAATCTCCCTTCTTCGTTAAGTCGTTTGATCTCATCTGCACCACCAATATGTCTTCCCCTAATAAACACTTGTGGCAAAGTGAACCCTTTGCCTTCAAACACTCTCTCCAACTCCTTTTTGTAACTCGAATCCATCGATATATCCCTTTCGTCGACAAACACACGAAACCCCTTAAAAATCATTCGAGTTTCATAACAATCTTCATAAGTCTTTCTAATTCCCCTCAAACTTGTATAATACAAAACAATCCTATCCTCACAACCAGATAAACAACAAACCCCTTTATTATCACTAGAATTCAAGTAAGCATCAATTTTCGACACCAGGAATTCCTCAGATAAATGCTTCCATAGTGGCTTCATTTGCGAATTCTCAACCGATTCGTTCGAAATTTCCCTTTTCGCACTCGACCTATTGATCATTTTCGCGTTATACGAATTGGGTATATACGAATAATCATTCACATTAACCACATTAACCATACCACATTCATCATCTAACCCTTCCATGAGCTCCCATGTATTGATCACCGAATCCGGTGACGAAAAATGGTTTTCTTCCACAGTTTTGCTAGTGTCAGTTGTGGCAGCATCAGTAGTATTGTCTAGAACGATCAGGGAGCCATAGGAGGTGGATGTAAGCGATACAAAGTGATTAGAATCGCCTTTTCGAAGGGGTGGGTGGTGGATCAGTGGGGTAGGCATAGACATGGTTCTTGAAACAGGGGTTTGTGAAGCAGAGGAGATGTAACGGTGGTGATCTGAGAATGAGGAGTAGAAATGGGGTGGTGAAGGTGATGAATTGGATGAATTTGAAGGCGGGTTTTGGCGGTTTACGGTGGCGGTGATGGTGGTGGTGAATTGGAATGGTGGTGATGAACGAGAAGCATAACACCCCATTTGAATGAAATGTTTGTTTAAAAGTGGAGATGATCAGATTGTGATTTGTGATGATGTGCAGGTTGTTGATGATTAAAATTGTTAGCTTCTGGTAGTTGTTAGAGGATTGAAGCTATGGTGGTTTGAGAGGTTGGAGATGATGAAGTGAAAGAGAGACAGGAGTAGGGAATTTAATGAAGTTTGTTAGTTGGGAGAATAATAACGAAGCATGTAATAATTAGGGGTTGTATATGAGTGTTTGCAGCCACTTGTGTTGGAGTAGAGTAACACTCTCTTGTGGTTTAACTAAGTCTATTGTCCTTTTACATAATAATTTTACCATTATTAAATACTTATTATGGATTAACTAAACAATCGATACTAATAGAATAAAAAGAAATAATAAATAAAGTAAGATATGTGATTGGTTTAGATTAGGATGATCTCCACTATTATTACCTTTTCTTTCTATTAACAAGGTAAACCGATTAACAAAATCTATATTTACTACCATGGTTAACTGAGGGGCGTGGTATAGCATTTGTTAACGGCCTACATGACATTGTTAAGGGAGCCTTAATTAACCCACAACAGTAAGCCTTATCAGAGGTAGAGGTTATTTTTCTGGGAGACT
This sequence comes from Scalesia atractyloides, assembly GCA_947069175.1. NCBI lineage: Eukaryota > Viridiplantae > Streptophyta > Magnoliopsida > Asterales > Asteraceae > Scalesia > Scalesia atractyloides. Next base: position 12,023,859 of record CAMTDV010000003.1, on the reverse strand, counting down.
AAGGTTTAAATCTACACAATGTGTAGTTTAGTAATCTCAACGAGGATGTGTATTTTGGGTGTTAAAAAATGTGAGGGTTTGTAAGTTGGTGGGATGAAGCTAATAACGAATGATAATACCTCGTATCAGACACATGAATAACACGAGATAAGTTTTCATGAGTTGACATGAACATAACTCATTTAACCTGATATTTTATTTATTTGTTTGTTTATTTTTTATATATTAGTACTATAAAAATATAAATTAAAATAAATGTATAAATGTGTATTAAATTATTACATGTTTAAATTATAAAGTCGATACTTATTTATCTTTTAAACTTTAATATAAAATACAAGTTAATTTAAGTTTTGACTTAACGCATAATTTTAAAGAAAAATAAAATTAACTGGGTTAAACATGTCAACCCATGAAACCCATTACTTTAACTAGAACACGCCGTGTTTAACTTAACGTGTTTGTTGGATCAAACCAAACATATTTAAACTAAACTCAAACTCATGTATTTTGTATTAAGTTCATGTGTTTTTGTATCATGTGAGAAATTCACACCTTTAATATGTTTTTAAAAGGAAATTATACTAATGTTTAGTTAACACTTAATCTTCTAATTTAATTTGGAAGTAATGAGTGTGAAAAATGTTCTGCGTAATGTTGTATAGACTAAATTATACAAACCCTTGTGAGCTACTAAAAATAATGGAATTGGTTCATTTATTTTGAAAACTTCCCTTTTATAGACATACGTTTCAAATTTCATCCAATAGTCACATATTGACTAATGTGTTCCACTGTTTGAAAAAAATATTACTATCCATTATCATTATTTTATTTCTATTATGCTAAATGTTATGGACTTGTATTGATAGGCATCTTATGATGTTTTTAAGATTTATAAAGGTATGTGTATAGTTATTTCTTTTCTATTTAGTTTTCATTGTCATATCGTCATCTCCTATATCCCTCACTTTCATCCCCTAACCTAGGTTATGATCATCCCTTTTCATTTATCACATTTTTAGAATATATTTTAATATAATTAATAGAGAGAGAGAGAGAGTGTATGTGTTGTGTGCGCGCGTGTGTGAGGAGAGAGAGAGAGTGATGGCTCATTTTAATCAAGATGGAGGCCATGATCTCACCGAGCACGCATCAGGAAAGAGGAGTGGGGTGTTCCCGGCCCTCCTAATCCCACCTAGCACCTCTGCGAGGCCTTCCCGGCTCAACAAAGAATGACCTAACGATTAGATTTTTGTGTTTATTGATACTCCTGACTTGAGTTTAACTAATTAGTGGGTCGCGCAAACTCACAACAAGGATGATGCTGAAATGAGTCACACTCCCGATATGTAGTACACATTTAATTATCAGTGTACTACTAAAATAAAAAAAAAGGTGTGTTCATGTACCAAGCGTTAAGCACCTTGCTTAGTGGATCCGAATATTGAACATTTTGCTCAACACAGACTTCCACAACTAGATCACGCGCGCATCACAATACCGTATCTCGTCATCCCAACTAGTGTGGTGACGAGATGAGTATATGCTCCTGCATGTACTTCATTAAAGTCAGGACACTGCAAAAGATAAGCATGAGTGAATAAGAACCATGATTAAACCTGTATTCTGAGTAGACTTGAACCTTCAAGTTCAACACTTGGCTCGTCACATTAGACACACATAACAACCACTATTCAGAAACATATTTAGAAGAATATATACATCAAACCATGTTAAAATGATGCTTAAGATATTCTCCAAGTTAAAAGGACGGAGTTTATAGAACTTTTATTAAAGTTGTAAGCTTACAACCTATAAATAATGATTGGTAATATCTTATAAGTAAAAACTAGAAATTACAACCTAAAAATGAGCATTGGTAACATTTTATAAGAAAAAAACTAGAAATCCAGATAAAGACTTCATTGTGCAAAAAAGAAAAACTTACTATATGTCAAAATGACACATTTTAAAAGACATCTCTTGACATGCAACATCAAATCTCATCATTTAAAAGACATCCCCTGACATGCAAATACAAATCTCATCATGCTTGTTCAAATGAAACTACTGAGAAATGTTAGAAACATATAATGTAGTAAATATAAGGTAAGAGACATCAAATTTCAAATACTAGTTTGATAAAAAGCATGATTAAAATTTTAAAACAAGGAAATAGGTTACAAAGTGAAATGTTTAGTTATTCACCCCTAACACTTCAAATGGCAATGGGATATAGTGAACATCCTAACTTTCAGTCTTGACAAGAACTCCCAATTTTTATCTTCAAAGGAAAATGTTTGGGATAATGCCATTTTACCCCATTCATCTTCCAAGTTAAGTCAATTATCTAACGAATATGGTTTTAGTAATTTGACTTTTATCAACTTTTTTCACTAATTGACACAAAACTTTATAATTTCTCCAATCTAAAAAGAGTTTAATCTTTCCTTCTTTTATGGCACATTACCAAGAATTAAAAATCAACGCAGGTATGCATATGTGCATGAATAAAATACAATGATATATTGTTGATAGTTGCTTTTAATTTAACGATTAAAAAATATATTATATAATAGGGTTAAGGTAAAACAAAAACTTATACGAGTTGTGAGAATTTAGAGAATTATGTTACGAAAGGTTTATTCAAATTTTTTTCTACCAAAATCTTCAAAAAAAATTCAACTTTTCAAAAAAAAAATAGTTTTTTTTTTCATTCATGATAGCCGTAAATGATGTAAAAATTGATGTCATGCTTATGTCATCAGCTTTTTTACATCTGCTGTAAAGGGTCGCACCACTTCGATTTTTTTTATTTATTTTTTTACGACAATCTTTTATAAGATTTTAATCTAGAGGGTGGGAAAAAAATTAGACTCGTAAAAAAAATTGAATTCTCTAAATTATCATAATTCAAAAGAATTTTTCCTTGATCTTCATATAATAAACAATAAAACATACATCAGTAAACAATAAGAAAAACAAAAATACCTAGTATTTTTCGGATGCAATATTACATTTAAGAAACAACAATCAATGCTCATACAAGAAATATGTCAGAAATTGCAGGGGAGTTTAAAATCATTAATTTTATCAACACCATTTTGTAAGAACATCCATTGGTGGTTTACTCTTTTTTGGCGGTTTTGAGCGTGTGATGTACACCTTAGTATTGGTGAAATTAGTCCCAGGTGTAGTGATTTAACCCCTCTTAACTTCAGTAATTAGCCAAAGATTACCCGATAACTAAATTATTATTATTATTTTGTTTTAAACAATGTATTAATAATTAATAAAAAAAATAATAAATTCATTAAAATTAAAGAAACTACGAAAAGAGTTAATTACTGTTTTCGTCCATGTGGTTTGTCAAAAATCACTATTTCAGTCCACTAGTTTAAAAATTGCGATTTCAGTCCCTTTGGTTTCACTTTCGTAACCATTTCAGTCCACCAACTTAACTCCATCAATTTATTCTGTTAACTTTGGGGTGAAATTACTAAATTACCCCTAAGGTTTAATTAAAAAAACGTTGGTCACAGGTTTCAAACCTGTGAGCTTTGCTTTGAAATGTGATTGTTAAACCAAGAGGCCATGTATCAAGGTTGTGAATGAATTCAAATTGATTTCCTTATAACGTAGCCTATTCATCATCATCTTCCCCAAACCTTTCATCTTTATCAATGGAGAAGTCACCATTAACCCTAAACCACCTCCGCCACACCACAACCACCTCCGCCATTCACCACCACCATCCTCGTCACACACCACCGCACAACCACCTCTGCCTAACAACACCACCATCCTCGTCACACACCACTACACCTCTGCCACACGCCACACGCCACACGCCACATGCCACACCTCCGCCACACACCACCACACCTCCGCCTCCGCCACACACCACCACACCTCATCTCTGGCGGCCCCAATCATCTTCTCCGGCGATTCAATTGAATCTGTTATGCTGCAAGAATCATCTTCTCCGGCAATTCAATTGAAGATGTTGGGTTGTTATTGGTGGCTTCTGCTATTGATAAAGATGAAAGGTTTGGGGAAGATGATGAATAGGCTATGTTATAAGAAAAACAATTTGAATTCATTCACAATCTTGATACATGGCCTATTGGTTTAACAATCACATTTCAAAGCAAAGGTCACAGGTTCGAAACCTATGACCAGTGTTTTTTTAATTAAACCATAGGGGCAATTTGGTAATTTCACCCAAAGTTAACAGAATACATGGATGGAGTTAAGTTGGTGGACTGAAATGGTTACGAAAGTGAAACCACAGGGACTGAAATCGCAATTTTTAAACTAATGGACTGAAATAGTGATTTTTGACAAACCACAGGGACGAAAACTGTAATTAACTCCTACCAAAAAGTAGTACTAAACAATTATGAAGATCAACCATTTTCCATCGTGTGTAGCCAAGAGATTGGTTATCAGCAAATTGATCAAATATGCGTCAAATGCAACATACATATTGTATCAAATACGATATAAAATCAACCTTTTTAGTACTAATGTTGGAAAAAGGGTGTTTCTTTGTATACTTTTGATTTTTAGGATTAAAAAAGCTTAATTGTACAAAAGGAACAAACTAACAACAAAAACCAGCATAAGTATAGAAGACGGGAAGATGGCACACTATATCAACCCTCCAAGCTTCACCCCAAGACCATAAACGACGAATCAGAAGTCCAACACGGTGTCGTGCCTGCTCGGCTTGGGGTCGTGCCCCTTCAAGATTCCAGGCAGAAGAAGACAAACAGATCCAGACAAGAGACACGCGGTTGGGTCTCTTAGACACGGGTCGTGGTCAACTTCCAGATTTGCATAGCTTGGATAGTACAGCAAGTACAATGGCCACGTGACCGTGTACAGCTGATCTGATATGCTCATTAAATGAAGACAGAGAAGAAGGAAGACACGAAGCCGTTCCCGTAGGGCACGAGGCCATGTTAAGACACTGTTTACAACTTTAAATAGGGGTGCTTGGTTTCACTCCAACTCATCCCTTGGCAAACCACTTCTTTCACACCTACCACCACCCACCACCATAATACCACCATCACCCACCATATTTATCCATCATCCATCTTAGAGTGTGTGTAGTAGTCTCAGGATCTAAGAGTGATCGTAAGAGTTTTGTTAAACAAAGTCCATGCTTAGCTAACCTCTTACATCACTTGGTCAAGACAAGTTATTTATGTATTACTTATGATTTCCTAGCTTTGGTTAGCTTTTTAATTGAATATGTATTAATGACTTTAATAATTACTTTTTTATGTTGAAAGTGAAATTTATTCTATCATCTCTTCATGTTTGTTGATTCATTCACTCGTGTCTTTACGGTCAATATAAAGCGTCTTAACTGCCTGGAATGGGGTTAGAAGGGTGGTATGGGTAAAGTTCTTGTATATAAATCCTACGAGGACTTGATTTAAGCTTATTAAGACTTACTTTGAGGCAGATTGCATCAAATCGGGGGAAGTAAGAACGGCTTGAATCCCTTATAAGTAAACTACTATTAAAACTTTAAACCGGCCTTGGGGGACTGTATCCCTGCTGACTCAGACCAATATGGCCGACGGTAGCGTTGCCTCCAAAAGAGGGACATGCCACATTTTGCATTAATAACTTACTTAATTATCTTTCAATATTCCGGCCTTGTGGGACTGTATACTCGCTGACTCAGACCAACATGGCTAGGGTAGCGTTGCCTCCAAAAGAGGGACATGCCACTATAACTAAGATAATCTTTTAAAAACCCAAAGCGCGGAAATCATCAAAGGATACATAAATAATAAGTCGGATCTAAGTGATTCTATCTTTTCTATTTGTTTCTTTTATTACTTTAGTTATTACTTTACTTTATTATTTTTTACTTATAAAAAATCTTTCTTAAAAATTTGATTAGATTAGACGTCGAAAATATTCCGGTATTGAAATCTCTTGTGTCCTTTGACGACCTCAGTATCTTGCCATCACTATACTACGCCAACAATGGGTGCACTTGTCCTAGCGTGTTGTAGAGAGTGATAGTTACATATCGTGTTTTTATAAATTTAAAGCTTGAATAAATGAGTGAAAAGTACTTAAATTATATCTAAAAGTCATACTCACACTGCATCACGACTAAGTTTTCGGCGCCGTTGCTGGGGACACAAGGATTATAAGAAAGTTTTGTGGGTCCCGTGGGCGGCGACTGTTCTAGACGGAAGCTTGGGCGTATGATAGTACCGATTCGGTAGAACGTTATAGAGCGGGGAGTAGGAACAGAATCAGCGGATGCATTCATTTCATTCATACCGAAAGAGCATATATCTTGTCTGGCTGGCGGAGTTCCTGAAGAGAATCTGCCAGCGTTTCCCCTTAGGGAACTTCCAAATCTAGCAAACAATGAACACACAACACCTAATATATAGATATGAGAGCTTGTGCGAATGGTTGCTCGTACGAGTGATAAGATGTCACTCGTACGAACCACATAAGCTCACTCGTACCAATGAGATGTTTATCACCCAAGAGGCACACAGTCACTCGTACGAGTCAATTCTCGTTCTTCCTTGGGTCGTGTGTTAATATCTAACCTATACAATATTCAATACACACTCTTTCTAGCCTATTCGCACAGTGACGACCATAAAGTGCATTAACAGTTTCCCCTTCGACGTTGCTGTCGAAGCTTGATCTTGATCTTGAAATCTGAGAGATGTGTTTGAATATTCTGCAACTTCAATCAGGTATCTATTGACGTCGTAATTCCCTCTTGATTGAAGATCCGGGTTTGCATTATCTACGTTAGGCAACATTCCCCCTGAAATAATTTTCTCCAGAAATTAATCTTCAGGTCATTGTTTGCACAGTACAAGACCTCCTATGATTTGCTTAATCTACATATTTTCTCGAATAATCACCAACTTGAAATTAAAACAATGCAGCTTCTCGGTCTCGACATTAACCATATCCGCATTCGGTTAAGCGCACTCCTTTGATGCTCAATCCTCTAATCTTCAAAACCCAACTGGCAATTGATAGAAACTTCGAATTACCACAATGAAAAACTTCAAATCAGTGAATATCCGGAAAAATCTGAAATCCCGATTTCCGTAATCACGATTGATCAGCATATCGGTAATCTTCTCAATCAGCAAATCATCATCGGAATCATACTATCTGGTAACACATCAAATCTGAGAAACATTCTCGGCAATCAGAATCACATTCTTCCTTTTTAGTCACAATAATAGATGTATAGCTATCTCCGCTGGAATAGGGCAACTAAAACTACAAGACATCCTTGTTTCATGGCGGTTAGTCCGAAAAACACTTCATTTTCCTTGCAGAGTTAAATGATAAGCAGCCATATGTGCTTCCAATTCCACATCAGGGATCAGGCATTTAACCCTTGAGCATCAGTCTGTAACATGATCTGAAATTCTGAACATTCTTTGATCACACATTTTGCCGCAATCAGAATCACATTCTTCCTTTTTAGCCACAAAAAACAGATGTATAGCTATCTCCGTTGGAATGGGGCAGCTGAAACTAAAAGACATCCTTGTTTCCTAGCGGTTAGTCCGAAAAACAGTTCATTTCCTTGCAGAGTTAAAGATAAGCAGCCATATGTGCTTCCAATTCCACATCAGGGATCAGGCATTTAACCCTTGATCATCAGTCTGTAACATGATCTGAAAATTCTGAACATTCTTTGATCACACATTTTGCCGCAATCAGAATCACATTCTTCCTTTTTAGCCACAAAAAACAGATGTATAGCTATCTCCGCTGGAATGGGGCAGCTGAAACTAAAAGACATCCTTGTTTCCTAGCGACAGTTCGAAAAACAGTTCATTTGCCTAGCAGAGTTACAGATAAACAGTCATTTGTGCTTCTAATTCCACATTGTGGATCAGGTATTTAACCCTTGAGCATCAATTTGTGTCATGATCTGAAAATTCTGAACATCTTTTGATTACGACATTCCAAATGTATAATCGATCCTCTGTGATTCCCAGATAATCTGCAGTCAGAACCACCCGGATACTATTGCATCATCACGAATTTCAAAAATGCTGGAATTTTAACATATACGTGAAAATTTTTATTCCCTCTCATTTTTTGCAAATTCTAACGTCTTGAGTTCTTATTGGAATGAAGATTATAGCGCGACTGAAGCATATGGTACTCAAATTTTGTGGAAAATTTCCCAAAATTGAAGTTTTGATCAAATGCTGATTTAACTTTAAGGCCCATTAATAGTCACTACACTAGATAATCAACGTTTTGCGCAGGTATCAGTGACTACCCCAAAATCTTCATCCTTTTGTGACCGTATCATCAAATCTATACTTTGAAGCTCTAGACGGTGTCCCCCAACAGCCCGAATTAGACATTAAAATCTCGAAAAAGATTGTAATCATCAAATTTTTTCTGGGCACTCGTCTCGTCGATACAATTAAAAAATGCCTTTCTTCTTCTTTTTTTTTGTCACACTTCGTACGAGTTGCGCTTCGTACTAGTGGTGCTTCGTATGTGTGATGCTTCGTACGGGTGACCAATTTCACTCGTACGAGCCACAGAGGCTCAGTCGTACGAACGAAACCGATTACGTCTTTTCGATCTAGAATCTTCATTTCTTCGAATTTCAACATGATTTTTGCATAGATCTGGTCGAAAATCAGTTTCTAACAATCCTATGGTTTCAATTTTACATTATGTCCGTGGATTGTCCGATTGTTTGATGCTTTTACATCTAAAACCCCTCATACGTCAAAAATTCATGAGCGTAGGTGATTCATCAACTGTTAGATTGAATGAATCGGTACCGTAGCTCTGTTACCAGTTGTAGTTCCCGTGGGCGGCGGCGGTTCTAGACGGAAGCTTGGGCGTATGATAGTACCGATTCGGTAGAACGTTATAGAGCAGGGAGTAGGAACAGAATCAGCGGAAGCATCATTTCATTCATATCGAAAGAGCATACATCTTGTCTGGCTGGCGGAGTTCTTGGAGAGAATCCGCCAGCGTTTCCCCGTAGGGAACTTCAAAAACTTGCAAACAATGAACACACAACACCTATATTTACACATGAGATCTCGTGCGAATGGTTGCTCGTTCGAGTGGTTGCTCGTTCGAGTGACAAGATGTCAATCGTACGGACCACATAAGCTCACTCGTATGAGTGAGATGTTTATCACTCGTACGAGGCACACTGTCACTCGTACGAGGCACATTGTCACTCGTACGAGTCAGTTCTCGTTCGCACTTGGGTCGTGTGTTCGTATCTAATCTATACAATATTTAATACACACTCTTTCTAGCTTATTCACACAGTGACGGCCATAAAGTGCATTAACAAGTTTAAAATCGGCGGCCTAATCATTTTTATGCTTTTCTAATTTTTCTTTTTAGGTTTTTACTCTTTTTCTCAAATTTTTCTTCTCCCTATAGAATTAACACCGGGTCGTGTTTGATCAACCTAGGGCCGTGTTTGATCAACCTAGGGCCGTGTCTGACTTACAGCAAAGGAAAGAATCTGTTTTTGGTTACTGGAATCAAGACACGGGGTCGTGTTATAGGAGCACGGGGCCGTATTTAACCTCTAGTATCTGGAAATCTGAAAACGGAAACCTTTTCTTGACAACATAGGGTCGTGCCACATTGGCACGGGGCCGTGTTACTCTTCTGATCAGCAATTTTTTATGTTTTTGTCCGCAGAAAGTCACGCCATTCCGCATGATTCTCCAAAAATATAACCTGGTGCATGACCTCCACCTACGACAAGGACATAAAAGTGCCACTAGAATAACCTGAGCGCTTTTTCTGAAAAAGACTTCAAGCTAAAAACCGACAAAAAGCCTTGACCCAAACCCCCTATTGCAGATCAATGCACTCTCTTGGATTATCTATGGTCGGTAATCTTGAAGCCGCAATTAACCCTTCTAATGTAGATGTCAATAACTTTGAGCTTCGACCACACGTCATCCAAATGCTTCAAAGTTCCACCACCTTTCACGGCCTACCCGACGAAGATCCCCATTTACATATTACCAACTTTTTGGAAATAGGTGATACCTTTCGGATGCTATCCGGCTCCGTATGTTCCCTTTTTCCCTCAAAGACCGAGAAAAAGCTTGGCAAAACACCTTCCCAAGTGGGTCTATACACACTTGGGATGAACTCGCCCAAAAATTTCTCTACAAATATTTTTCTCCCGCTAAAACCGCCAAACTCATGACCGAGATTAATTCATATTCTCAAGACGACGGGGAATCTTTGTACGAGACATGAAGAAGTTCAAGGAGTTATTTAGTAAATGCCAGCATCATGGTCTTGAATGATGGCAACAAGTGTCTATTTTCTACAATGGACTCTTATCACACATAAGGCAGATCCTTGATTCCCACTCTAGGGGACTCCTTGGGAATCGGCGACCCGAGGAAATTTATAATCAAATTAAGGAAATTGCTCAAAATAGTTTTCAATGGACACCCTTAGGGTTAAAAATCAATTGCCCCGGGTGCCCATAAAATGGACAAAATCACCTCTTTACGAGCCCAAATTGAAGCCTTAACCACAAAATAAAGAACTTGAATTAAATAAAACGGTTTTGGTTATGGCTTGCAAAGGGTGTGGCGGACCACATGAAAACTGGAGTTGTATGAAAGAAATGGAAAATCAAACGGAAGTGAAAACTACCTTAACAACCGCCCCCGCCCACCGGGAGGTCAAAGTAACACCTTCACCCTCAACAACAACTCCTAAACGAGCAACAAGGCTTCCAACCACAACAACAATGAGGAAGAGAAAGACTTAAGTACCTCATCACTCGTCTTTTCTCCGAATCCCATAAGAGGTACTCGGAGAGGTTCCTACAAACCGAAGCCGAAATTAGGAACCAACGAGCTAGTATGCAAAATATCGAAAAACAAGTAAGCCAACTTGCCCAAAATTTCTCCAAAAGACTACAAGGAGCCTTGCCTAGTAACACTGAAACGAACCCAAAAGCCCAAGTAAATGTTATCAACTTTATGAAACCGGAAGGTAGGACCCAATGAAAAACCAACACCACCACAACCCGATTCACAACCCACCAAAACACCCATAACCAATAACCAAGGAAATACTCAGCTCAAAAATTCCGAACCAACCAAACCACCCCCGGTCCCTTACCCTGATCGTTTACTCCAGCAAAAGGACCGACAAGCAATTCACCAAGTTTGTAAGTTTGCTTAAACAACTCCACATCAACCATCCTTTTGTGGAAGTCCTCACCCAAATGACAAAATATTCCAAATTCACGAGAGACTTCCTAACCTAAAAAGAAAGATTGAATCAATGCAACAAGTCAACCTAAGTGAAGAATGCTCGGCGGCACTTCTCAACAAATTCCCCAAAAAGAAGATTGATCCTGGAAGCTTCACCATTCCTTGCTCCATTGGAAGGTCACCAATAAAGCAATGCTCTTTCCGACCTAGGGCTAGCATCAACCTGATGCCCGCATCTATGTTTAACCGACTTGGGCTAGGAAAGCCACATCCTACAAGGATGAGCATACAACTTGCGGATAAGTCGGTAAAATACCCTCAAGGTGTTGTAGAGAATCTCTTGGTAAAGGTTGGGGAATTTGTTTTCCCGGCCGACTTTTTAATCGTAGATATAGAGGAAGACTCCGAGATCCCACTCATACTAGGAAGGCAGTTCCTTGCCACCGCACGAGCAATGGTGGACATGAGTGATGGATGGTTAACATTGAGGGTAGGTGACAAGGAGGGTAGGTAACAAGGAGGTTAAGTTCGAAGTGGGACAATGAGTAGAGAATGATCCGCTCAACTAAATCAAAGCATTAGACTCGAACTTAGACTACCCCCTTCGTCGATGCAACTTGGGATGTGAGTCATCCCGCTCGGGTAACATTTGACCGCTTTGGGTCTATCAAAGGACCCTTATAACGTGGCGCACCATGGAGGTATTCCATGGACTATCCATTAGTTAATTAGTTTAAAATTTTAGCTTAATCTTTAGTTTAATGCTTTTCTTTTAAGATTTCTCTTGGTAGGAATAAGCTACACACAAAGTAAGGATGGAAAATGGCCAATGGGATGTCGAAACAGCACCCCATGCACGTAAACAGATGCTTCCCGAAGCAAAATTTTCAAAACAATAAGTGCAACATGGGGCCATGATAAAAAGAACCATATAAGAAAATTTTACAATCGATAGCACCGTGATAAAAAGAACCACACAAGAAAATTTTATAAAAAGGCATGACAACTCTTTTTAAAATTTGATTGTATATATAATTTAACACTTTTACTCCTTTTCTCACAAAAGTGTGAGTTTGGAGCCTTTAACGAGCATTCAATATCATATCTTTACTAAATGCTCATTTTCATTTCTTGTGTGAATAGCCATATGGTTCTTACGAATCTAAAACTTGACAAGACAACACATTCCCGGTCCTTACCAACTAATCCAAGTAAGTATATGATGAAAGCATTAGGATTTTAACGTATTTTTTCTATTTATCTCCCCACCAAAAACAAAGACAAAATTTTCGCCCCTAGTTAACCCCTTTTGAGCCTAAAACCTTTCATTTACCATTTTGCACAGGTCATCCATCACCCAAAACCAATCTTTCTTTTTACATCCGTTTTTAGTAAAATGCAGTCCCTTTGAAATTTATATAAAAAGAAGTGACTTAGTCTATTATAAAAAAAATCTCTCCAGTTGCTTGAAATAAATAAGCAAAATTATTGCTTATAAACATGTAGTTTATACCTAAGTCACACATAAATAAATTTTTCAAAAGAAAACCGACATTTTACGTTTTTAACCACTTTCCAATTAAACGACCTTACCCTAGCCAAAAACTTACCCTTTTTTTTAAAAAAAAGTCCTCTTGATATTTATAAAAGATTTTGTTAAAAGAGGAGGAGGTTTGATTACTTGTCAAGCATATGGTAAGAGTAAGTTTCATACCGGTATCGAGCGTTTCACTTACTCATTTTTGGCCGAGTGTTGATCGATCACTTGTGAGGTTTGTGAATTTTATATAGCTAAAAGAAATTTTACATAGGCATGTTATGCCCAAAAATACTTATTTTTCTTAGAAAATGTTCTAAATAAGTCATGTCGAATAGAATTGTAAGTATTATAGAAACATGAATAAAAAAATTTAGAATCCTGATACTCTATAAACAAGACCCAAAAACTTCTTCTCTACCAATTCATTTGGGTGTGTAAGCAAAAATTAAAGAGTTTTGCTTGAGCACAAGCAAATATTCAAGTGTGGGGGCATTTGAATACGTCAAATGAATATATAAATTATATCAAATACAGTATAAAATCAACCTTTTTAGTATTAATGTTGGAAAAAGTGCGTTTCTTTGTATACTTTTGATTTTGAGGATTAAAAGAGCTTAATTGTACAAAAGAAACAAATTAACGCCAAAAACCAGCATAAGTATAGAAGTCGGGAAGATGACACACTATACCAACCCTTCAAGCTTCACCCCATGACCAAAAACAATGAATCAGAAGTCCAACACGGGTCGTGCCCCTTCAAGATTCTAGAGCAGAAGAAGACAAACAGATGCAGATAAGAGACACGGGGCCGTGTCCCTTAAACACGGGCCGTTGTCAACTTCCAGCTTAGCATATCTTGATAGTATATCAAGTACAATGGCCACGGGGCCGTGACGTTGAAACACGGGGTCGTGTAGCAGTTGATCTGATATGCTCATTAAATGAAGACAGAGAAGAAGGAAGACACGGGGCCATGCCCGCAGCGCAAGAGGCCATGTGAAGACACTGTTTAGGGGTGCTTGGTTTCATTCCAACTCATCCCTTGGCAAACCACTTCTCTCACACATGCTACCACTCCACCACCACAATACCACCATCATCCTTCACATTCATCCATCATCAATCCTAGAGTGTGTGTAGTAGTCTCGGGATCCAAGATTGATCGTAAGAGTTTTTGTAAAACAAAGGTCGTTCTTGGTTAACCTCTTACATCACTTGGTGAAGACAAGTTATTTATGTATTACTTTTGATTTCCTAGCTTTAGTTAACTTTTTAATTGGGTATGTATTAGTGACTTTAATAACTAGTTTTTTATATTGAAAGTGAAATTTATTCTATCATCTCTTCATGTTTCGTTGATTCACTCATTCGTGTTTTTACGGTCTATATAAAGCGCGTCAACTGCCTTGAAAGGGGTTAGAAGGGTGGTAAGGGTAAAGTTCTTGTCTCGTTTAGTGTATAGATCCTGCGAGGACTTGATTTAAGCTTATTAAGACTTCCTTTGAGGCAGATAGCATCAAACCGGGGGAAGTAAGAACGGCTATTAAAACTTTAAACCGGCCTTGGGGACTATATCCCTGCTGACTCAGACCAATATGGCTGAGGGTAGCGTTGCCTCCAAAAGAGGGCATGCCACATTTTGCATTAATAACTTACTTAATTATCTTTCAATATTCCGGCCTTGCGGGACTATATCCCTGCTGACTCAGACCAATATGGTTGAGGGTAGTGGTTCCTCCAATAGAGGGACATGACACTATAACCAAGATAATCTTTTAAAAAATCCAAAGCGCGAAAAGCATTAAAGGCTACATAAATAATAAGTCGGATTCAAGTGATTCTATCTTGTCTGTTTGTTCCTTTTATTACTTTAGTTATTACTTTACTTTATTATTTTTTTCACTTATAAAAAATCTTTCTTAAAAATTTGATTAGATTAGACGTCGACAATATTCTAGTATTAAAAGCTCTTGTGTCCTTGGACGACCTCGGTATCTTACCATCACTATACTACTATACTACGACAATGATGGGTGAAATTGGGTCCTAGCATGTTGTAGAGAGTGATAGTTACATATCATGTTTTTACAAATTTAAAGCTTGAATAAATGAGTTAAAAGTACTTAAATTATATCTAAAAATCATGCTCACACTCCATCACGACCAATACCCCTGTAATTTCTAGAAATTACCAAAGTGACGCTACGTGGACATTTTGACTTCTTGTGCTCTCGTGTGTCGTATGTTGCGAGCCAGTCCCAATACTCCATCGTGACGCATGATACGTTAATAAGTCAACAATTAGTGCTTTAGTTCAATATAAAACATCATATTCAACCCAAATTGACCAACCTTTGCAATTACGAATACTAGAGCTGTTTGGAGGTGACTTTGGGTGTTTCATTGAAGGAGAAAGCTTGGATTTGAAGCGGGTTGGCTAAAGTCAAATGCTTTTTGCTTAGACAATAGTGTATTGTTTTCGGTTTGTTTAAAATTGATCTTATGAACATGTCTACCGAATTATTTTGATTTGTATTGACATTTGCTTTGTTTATGAACATGTGTAGCTAAGATTTTCTTAGCTACCTAGGTTTATGATGATTGTTAACTTTTAACATGATTTCAGTTTTGGATTATTGATGATTTGGATTATGTTTTAGTAAAAAGTGTTTCTAATCAGGATTCTTTTGTACATGCAAATTTTATGCTAATTTATAATCAATTTATCATTCCATACGTGTCCTGTTGAATGTCTTTCAGTTATAGATGCGTATTAGGTATCTTATTGTGTGTTTGTGACTAGTTTATAGTTTATAGTCAACATATGCCTTAGGAACCTTGATTGAGTTTAGATGTACCTAGTATTCTACCATCTTTGAGCCCGAGATGAGATTAGTGGTCATTGTGTCTAGGTTTATGATATTCTGGACCGTGGTCTGCATAAGAATGAGTCACCCCTAGCTTGTCTATATAGTTAGCATTTCGTGTTAAAAACCTGTTAGAATTACC
The DNA here is from genome assembly GCA_947069175.1 of Scalesia atractyloides. Lineage (NCBI taxonomy): Eukaryota > Viridiplantae > Streptophyta > Magnoliopsida > Asterales > Asteraceae > Scalesia > Scalesia atractyloides. The sequence goes on along the minus strand of CAMTDV010000003.1, from coordinate 12,008,031 downwards.
ACGCCTTGTATCCTTTACACATCCCGGATGTACTGTTTCTGGTGGGACCGATAGGATATACAGATTTAGGGTACCATTGCATTTGTTTAGAAAGACCGATGGGTGATCTAAACCCTGAGATGGTGAGTTGACACACTTCCCTAGATTCTAGATTACGTCATGTTTGGAGAGTGATTCGACATCCAGATTAGGTCTAGATAGTGTATTTTAATCCTAGTAGTCAAATCTAAATTATCCAATCTCGTGAGTTATGAGTGAGTTAACATAATTCTTGCGTAGGTAGATACTTTCTCATGATTTGATTTCACTAAAATCCGTTGTTTGATTGCTTGTAACCACGGGGTGTCAGCCCAGTGGCCAGCCTCACCCATTCCAAACGGGAGGACGCGGGTTCGAGTCCAGCTCGGCCCGAATAATCCTGCTGGGTAGTAACCGCCAGGCAGCTATGGGGCTAAGCTAGCTTGGGGAGGGAGAACCCTCTCGCGGTCAGGGGTACCGTGCATTTACCCTTTTCCCCCTTGTTTGATTGCTTGCTTTGTGATTTGTTTTTTTAGTTACTTTAGTAGTTGATTAAACTGAACCATTCGCTAAACATTATTAGACTAGGACCCAATCAAGGTTTAGCATCGAGAACCGTGTCATTGTATTCTTGCATTGATCCTTGTCTTACCGGCTTGACTAAATAAATACCAATACACTTGCCGATTCTGTGCAATTAAGTTAGCGATACCCTTTTAATTTGGTGGTTTAAACATATAAGTAGTATTTCAGAGTATCATCTTATTTTTATCTTCAACTACCCTAACACTACGAAATCATTAGGAAAACTTCTTTCAACTCCCCCATGACTTTTTTTTAAAATAAAAAATAAATTACACAAAAAATAAACTTTATTTTTAATTAAAAACATACATAATTCAAATAAAAACCATCAAATAAGAAAAAAAAAATACAGTAAAATTAAACTATTCCTCATCCGACTAAAAATGGTAAGGTAGATCTTTAATTCTAAAGTCCCAACATTGTTTTTCCATGTTTTATTAACCTCTTTCTCCTTATTTTCTTCAATCAGTTGATTCATTTCCTTATTTTCTAATGAAATAAATCAGTGTCTCCTTATTTTTTTCAGCAATCAAATCACTATTTCTTAAATTATTCTCTAATTCATAAATTTTAGTTACTAACTATTAATATTTTTTTATTTAAAATGTGTACTACACATGTTTTAACTTAGTTTTATTATATCGTAAATGATCAAAATAACTAAATAGTATAAACAATATTATATATAAATATATGCTTATAAAAATATATAAACATATTTATAAATGTGTATAAAATAAAATAGTTTAGCAACTAATAAACGAATCAATTCGAGTCAAGTTATACCTTAAAAATCACTCACAAAAAAAATTCAAGATTTTAAATAGATCTTATGACGAATCAACCTCTTTCTAACCCAAACGAGCTCAGCTTATTTACATGTATTGACACACTTAGTGGATCATGCTATACATTTGCTTAATTTCTTTCAATTAACAATATATATATATTAATTAATGAATTTTTAAAATGAAATATTAAATTAAGTCTATGTAAAAGACATTTAAAACCTTGGGCCCTCAATGAAAACCCTTTCAACACTTGCAACAAAAAGAGAGACAACTCCCTTTCATTCCAGCTTCACACGTCTATGCATTGAAAGGTTGTTCTATCATTTTTCCTTTGTTTTTTTTTCTTCTAAAATCTTCTTGTATTTTTCCTCCTAAATTTGCTTGATTTTCTTTCTGAAAAGAAAGTGCATTGATTTAACAGTGACAAAATAAACATTTTGAACAGGATCGCGTGTTGACTCAACAGTTTCTAAGGTTCAACTTTCAAGAGTTCAAAAGGTAGGCCCAGTCTCAGAAACCATTCTTCTAGCAAAGAAGGAGACATCGGACAAGTCAATAGTGTTTTTCAAAGGTTTGTCTAGTTCACTCAAAACTGACTATTTTATTTCTGTCAGGTCTATTAGTCTTAAAAAAATCTTTTGACACCAATAGTAGTCGTTTTAACGGGTGGAACAAACAATCATGTATGGTTTTCAAAACACTAGATAACCAAACTCTGGCGTTTCATTTGTTACTATATTTTTGCTCTTATTTATTATAGTTGTTAAGTTTGTCATATGTGTAGCGTGTGATGGTACTTTTCTTTTATACCTTTTTAAACAATTATTGAAAGGTAACAATTAATTAAATTACACTTACATACTATGATAAAACTATTCATCTTCCGAGCTTTGGCTCCGGATGAAGTCCTTACCATAAACCAAACTCAAAATATGTTTTATCTGGAGTTTAGGCTTCTTCGTACAAATTATGTCTTCTTGTATATTAGGCCTCACACAACTTACCATTCTCCAAAGTTGTGGCTCCGGATTATTTTATCTTTTGGAAGGTATCACTCTAGACGATGTATCCCCTTTTGGAGCTCACACTCTAGAAAACATATTCCTCTCTAGAGCTCTGTTGACAACCTATCTCTAGACCTCCCACTATAGACAAGGAATAATACATCCAACAAAAGACTCGTCTCCGAAACACAAGCTCTAAAATGTATGATCGGGTCATGCCACATGGTAGAGCAGTTGTAACCACATATGAGTATAAATACCTCTAGAAAACATATTCCTCTCTAGAGCTCTGACTATGGACAACATATCTAAATCTCTAGACCTCCCACCGTAGACAAGGAATAATACGTCCAACAAAAGACTCCTCTCCGAAACACAAGCTCTAAAATGTATGACCGGGTCATGCCACATGGTAGAGCGGTTGTAACTACGTATGAGTATAAATACCTCTCGTCAGGTGAAGGAATGTTTCTTCATTGAATTCTCACTACTAGAAAACTGGGGATTTTCTACCAAAATTTCCGACAAAAAAATTTAGTCGGAAATTCCGTCCACTTACCGAAAAACTTCCGACTAGAATAAAAGTAAAAATATTAGCAACTTACCAACAAAGAAAAAATTCGTCGGAAATTTGAAGGAGAGTTCCGACTAAATTCCGACAAAAAATCTAAGAAAAAAGAAAAAAATGGTTGTAAAGTTGTCATAAATTTACGACAATTTCCAACTAAAACCTTTATTTTTTATATAATTATATTGAGTTAAACTAAGTATATGAAGAAAAGCTTAGTTACTAAGAAAACTTAGTAATCCCCCAACATGTGGTCCATACGCTTCCAACTCATTAATTCAGTTACATCCATATTAGAGTACTTTTGTCACTAATTTTTATTCTCTCTCTCTGTGTTAAATCAATCACACCTTTCTAACACTTTCTCTCTCATATATTAAGATCTTCAACATTTTCTTCTTTACATCTTTAGGATCATCTGAAGATAATATTATCTTATAGATCTTCAAGATCTTCTTTTTCGCATATTCAACACTTTCAACTCTAGATCCGAAGAAAAACCCATGATATTCTCTCATAAGACTCAAAGATAAAAATAAGATTTTTGATTGTTGGCCTAAAGAGTTTAATCGCCTTTTTTCAAAACGAATGATGAGAGACCATGTTATCATCTCCACTAAAAGGTATTATTTTTTCTAGGTTTTGTTTTTTTCTTTTTTGTTCATCGTGAATCTGAATTCGATTCTCACACACATTGATTATTCTTGTTTATTAAGGATCTTTTACTTTTGGTTGTGTTTAATATGCTACGAGGTGGTGATGGTTCATAGTAATAACGCGGGGTTTAGTAAAAATGATAAGTGTTTTTACCTACTTGTCCTTTACATGTTGTTTAGATCTACACCATTCTCAAGTAAGTTGTTGTTTCAATATTTTTTGTTTAGTATTTTAGTAAGAAAATCAAGTATTTTGGTGCATAATCTTTATGTTTTGTGTGGATTTTGAAAATATAAATGGTAATTTGAGATTGAGATTATTGGAGTATTATTTTGTGTTTGAAGTATAAGTTTCGCTTTTTGTTGCATTGTGAAATTCAATAAGTTGCGGTAATAAGTGTCGTTACATTAGTGTTAATAAGTTTAACTTAGGAGATTAACACTGATGTACTTTTTTTGTTCATATGGGATTAACATTGGTGTTGATAAGTTACATCTCGTTTATTTTACAAATAAAAAGTCATGTTTTTTACTGGCATAATTAGCTACGTATGTTACATTTGTGTCAACTACATTTCTACCAGCTACATTCTAAATTGTTTGTGCTATATGAAAACAGTTTGTTACACCTCTTGAAAAAGGTTTAAATTCTTGGCTTTACCTATTATAATGTGTCTTCTGTGCTGGCACGGTATAGCACGTGTTACAACATATAGGTCGCATGTGTAACCTAGTTATACATGTGTTAGCCTCTGGTGTAAGATGTGTTACTCCGAAATGTAACATATGTAGCCCATATGTATAACTAGGTTACACATGCGACTTATATGTTGTAACACGTGTTATACCGCGGGTAACATATGTTGTATACAGTGTGTTACATGTGTTACGTACGTACGCTCTGAACTTGATTAACTTGTCTCTCCTTTTCTTCCGATTCGTAGGCAGTTGAAGAACAATGTCGCAGAAATCAACAACTAGTTCATAGGTGTGAGATGGTAATCCGTGCATAAAAAAGAAAGATGAAATGGCAATCACTAAGGCTAATGAAATGATGACTTTGAAGATACTATTTTTTAGTTGGTTGTTTTTTGTTATGTATTTCTTTAAGTAGATATATGTAATGACAGTTTTATCAAGTAGTAATATTTTTATGTAACGCTGCTTTTTAACACATGTAACAAATGTGTAACTACAGACCTTTGTTTTTCATTCAATTACTTCTATTTGCACAGTTTCCTACATAAGTTTTAATCTCACCCATTCATGGTATTCAATAGCTGACACATTTAATATAGTTAAATTTTCTTTCATTCACAGATTACATATGTAACGACAATTGTTACATATGTAACGATGCTTTTTTAGCACACGTAACACATGTGTAACTACAATCCTTTATTTTTTATTCAATTACTATGATTGCACAGTTTCTTAAATAACTTTTAATCTCACTATGGTTAGACATGAGTACATGTATAGAGGCGTTGGATGATATTGCCTTGACTTTGGATTTGAGTGGAATTTCTTGTTCAATCACTTACATTGACTTTGGAGTTTTAGGGATACAACCTGTAACATGTGTTACATCGAAATGTTACACAAGTGTTTTCAGTTTACACATGTTACATCTTGTGTAACATGTGTAACCAGATTAAGCAAAAACTGGGGACCTGCTTAGTATCGTACAAACTAATTAGTTTTATATCAATAGTTGTAATGCTTCGAAAAAACTAACTAGTTTTATATCAATAGTTGGTGTTAGTAAGTTTTATGTCATCATGGTTTGTTAGTATTTTCACACATTACAATCAAGCTTAAAATGTAACAAAAATGTCTATGCAAACTTAAATATATAAAAATGATCCAAAAACTATCATAAGGTTACAAAAATCTAGCTATGCTTCGCGTCTTAATAACCATCTTTATCTTGAATTGAAACATCCATTCACCTATTAACAAAACAAGTACACCAGTGTTAATCTCCTAAAGTTAAACTTATTAACACAAATGTAACAATAGATATGTAATTACGTCGTATACATGTATAAACTTTTGTTGTAACATATGTAACAACTATATGTAACATGTGTAACGTGGCTAAACATGTGTTACATATGTGCAGCCCCTTTTTGTGTCCAAGAAAGAGCTAATGTAACTATAAGTAACATGTGTAACATTGTTACAACTATGTAGCTAAATACCAACAAAAAATATACAACTTTTTATTTGAAAAATAAACGAGATCATCAACTATTAAATCATGGTAATGAAAATGTGATATTCGAGGTAAGTTTATTCAAGACAACTAGCAAATCTAAAACAACATTTCAACGTTTTAAAAGACATAGATTTATAATCAAACAACAACTGAGAATATCAAAAACTCAAAATGATTTTAACACAAAAACAAAAACCTACAAATTATATAAACATTTACCCATTACCAGAATACTTTGAGCACACAAAAACATAGTAACAGCCATTTTAACAAAAAAATCAAGTGTGAATTGATTTTTCAAAATAAAACACTCAAGAGATTGTTGTTTCTCTCTCTAAAATCATGGTAAATTAGGTACAAACATGCTTCTCCCTCACACACTTGTGCATGTGTTCTTGGTGTTCCAGATGAACGCGATGAAGATTGTTGTTTCTCTCTCTAAAACAACAACTTTCTCTCTCTAAAACACTTACCGGATCTAGAACCGCCCGATGATCACGATGAAGATTGTTGTCTCTCTCTCTAAAATCATGATAAATTAGGTTTAAACTTGCTTCTCTCACACACACTTGTGCTTTTGTTCTTGGTTTTCTAGATGAACACGATGAAGTTTGTTGTTTCTCTCTCTAAAAACAACAACTTTCTCTCTCTAAAAAAACTTCATCTTGTCACCATTCACTCATTGATTAGAATTGTGAAAAAAGCACTCATGTAAAAAAAAATTTGGTTTGCTTTCTCTTTTCCATTAATGGTGAAAGAAACAGGGAAGAAGATAGAGAACAAATATGAGATCTAGAGAGAGAATGCGATGAAAAGAAGAAAACACAAGTTTCACGAGAAGTACATATGAGGAGAGAGAGGCATGTATATGTATTAAAACACCCCTCAAACCACTTTTCAATATAAGGAAAGTAATATATTTAAATCAAAATAGCATCTTACTTCTCCAACTATTAGATCATCAAGATCAATAGTCACAATAAAGTTTACTAGGTTTTCTTACCCCAAATAAGTTTTTTTTATGTATTCTACCCCTATTGAGTTACATGTATACATGCGAATGCATTGCTTGTGTCTATATGTATGAGTATGTATATATAATTATAGAATAATAGAAACCTAGTTTAAGTAATGAGTCCTGATAGTATACCCGCACTTATGGTTGTGTATAATAACGTATAAGATTGTAAAGTAAAAGTATTACATGTATAATTAAGGTGTATAAAATATGTAATGGAAAAAACCATGTTTGAAGGTTGAATTATACGTATAAGTTGGTAAAGTAAAAGTATTTCATGTGTAACTAAGGTGTACAAAATATGGAATGGTAAAAAACCATGTTTGAAGGTTGAAAAACCGAAAAAACAGAAATGGGCGTTGGAAAATTGTCAGAAATTTCCGACTACTTACCGACGGAACACAACATTTCGTCAGGAAGTTGTCGGAAAGTTCCGACCAGTTTCGACTAAAACATTTATTCATTTCTTATTTAATTATGCGGAGCTGTATATCTGTATGAAAATGCATTTCTTGTGTCTTTAGATCTTAGTTTTGTCATTACCGGTACAAAGTCTCCGTCATCCGGGTCTACCTCCTATGCTTACTACCAGCACTCGCAAGAGGAGGTATTATTAATATTATTTATTATTATTTTTATATCATTATTTATTATTATTATAATTATAATACTAATAATATTTATTATTATTATTAATCTTTTATTATATATTATATTATATATATAGTTTATGAAATACCATGAATAGTAATTTAAAATTTAAAATAATATATAGCTTTTTATATTTTATTTTTAATATTTATTTTTGGCTTTAATATTTTTTTTAAAATCATCTTCAATTTATCAATTAATTTGATATTACTTTAATCACTTATGTTCGTTTTTTTAAACTATTTTAAATTTAAAATAATATATAGCTTTTATATTTTATTTTTAATATTTATTTTTGGCTTTAATATTTTTTTTTAAAATCATCTTTAATTTATCAATTAATTTGATATTACTTTAATCACTTATGTTGGTTTTTTTTTTAAAACTTAAGTACGTAGTTGTGCTTTATTTTTCCTCTGGATTAGTATAAGTTTAATAGTAATTTTAAATTTAAAATAATATATAGCTTTTTATATTTTATCTTTTAACATATTTTCATATTTTCAATACCATGAATAGTAATTTTAAATTTAAAATAATATATAGCTTTTTATATTTTATTTTTAATATTTATTTTACCTTTGAACATATTTTCATATTTTCCTTTTATTATTATATTTACTTTTAGCTTTAATGTATTTTCAATTTATTCCTTTTTTAAAACCATATTTCCTTTATCATTTATTTTTGTTTTTAATAAATTTTGTTCTTTTTTTAAAGTCATCTTTAATTTATCAATTAATTTGATATTTCTTTAATAACTTATGTTCGTTATTTTTTTATAAAAACTTAAGTACGTAGTTGTGCTTTATTTTTCTTCTGGATGAGTATAAGTTTAATAGTAATTTTAAATTTAAAATAATATATAGCTTTTTATATTTATTTCTAATATTTTCTTTTATCTTTTCACATATTTTCATATTTTCCTTTTATTATTATATTGACTTTTAGCTTTTAACGTATTTTTCACTTTATTCCTTTTTAAAATAATATTTCCTTTATTATTTATTTTTAATAATTTTTTTCTCTTTTTTAAATCATATTTAATTTATCAATTAATTTGATATTTCTTTAATTATTTATGTTTGTTATTATTTTAAAAAAAAAACTTAAGTACGTAGTTGTGCTTTATTTTTCTTCTGGATGATTATAAACTTAATACTAATTTTAAATTAAAATCATATATTGCCTTTTAATATTTACTTTTATCTTTTAACATATTTTCATTATTTCCTTTTATTATTATATTTTATTTTTATCTTTTAACGTATTTTCGTTTTTTCGTTTTCTAAAATCATAATTCCTTTATCATTTATTTTGTTTTCTAATATTCTTTTTTCTTTTTTAAATCATCTTTACTTTATCAATTAGTTTGATATTTGCCAATTAGATAGTGGTTGAGTGGTTGGGGATAGAATTGGGGTTTCTTGTGACCCATGTTCGATTTCCACTCTCCTCATTATTTTATACAGCATCCAGGTGAAAAGTGAATACGGGTGACGCTGGTTCAACTTGGATCGGAGGCAAGGTTTTACTGATTATTCAACTGTCGTGCCTTCGGGCAGGTGGAGGTCGGGTTTCCACGTATCTGGGAAGAGCCAAGGAGTTGGCGGCGGTCGAGTAATTGACCTTGGCCACAACATCCGGTGTCACGGTGGTTGGCACGTCGTTCCTTGCCATTAAAAATTTAATTTGATATCTCTTTAACAACTTATGTTCGTTAATTTTTTTCTAACAACTTATTAAACGAATTTATATTCAAAATAAAGTATTTATTTGGTATCGTTAAATGATACGATGATAAAATGAACTAATTTAATAGTACCATTTTCAAATAACATTTGTTTTATATTATCATCTGTTTCGTTTCACCGCAACTCCAAAGTAAAAGAACCTAATTATTATTATTAATGTCATTGTGCCAATTGAGCTAAGTTTGGTAACAGACCAAATGGGATCGATTTAGTTTAAAATGTGCGTTCAGAAAATTTTAAAACCAAAATGTTCAAAAGTAAACCAATATACAGCAAACATATAAGCTAAATTTTAATGTTTAGCTTTGAAAAAAACTATACGACTTAAAAATGACAATGATGACTTTGTTAAACAACTATACAAACTTTTGGGCGAAGTCAACCTTTTTATATGTGCTAAAAGGTGCGCCCAAAAAAATTGTTCCCAAGTACTGAAATTAGTTCAATGAAGTCGAGTTGTAACTTGTAATGTTATACTTTAAAACTAGTTGAAGCCCGGATCTAACCGATCAAACCTAATCCTTTGGCTTTATTCAATCCGGTTTTAACCCGAACTTATTCCAACAAATGCCGTTTTTTACTTTTGTTAACCAGAACCCGATTAGGTAAAAAAAAACAGGCTTGTACACCTCTGCTGTTGGATACGACATGTTCTATTGTATTTGAGCAGTCTTTAATGTGGTTCTTCCACATCAAAGTGCATGAAAGAAAAACAAATGAAATTGTGCAAATATAATACGTCCTTTTTGAGTTAACCATTCCATGTAACATTTGTCAAAAACGGGTTTTCAAAACCCGCTCCGTTTTGTAATCGAATATCAAGTTATAAATGTCACGTTGAATATTTTTGATTATTTTGATTTAAAATGATACATAATTAATAAATAAACTAAACTATAAAAATTATATTTGATAAAAAGTTAAAACAAAATAAATAAAAAGGATATGTTGCTGCCGGGACTCGAACCCGGGTCAGCCAGAACTGAATCCAAAGACTTAGCACACACTCACATCACCACTCCGCCACTTGTTGTCGTCTGTTATCTCTAGGAAACAAATATCATTTATACACAAACTCGGTTAAACCGGTTGCGCCAACTGAGAAACGGAAATCGGCAATTCAATCGTCAAATCGTTTGATTACTCGCACATTCACGTCTATAACCGATGAACCGATGATTTTAATCAATTCAGAAGTGATTGAACATCAATTTTCATTACTATCGGTTTTTATAACCGAAAAGAATCGAAGTCCCAATTACTTCAACTCCAGACCCCTCTCGCGACTCAGAAACATAATACCAACATTCCATTTCACTTTCGTCACACTTTCAGTTCGTCAGAACGCTTAAATCAGTTCGCCGGAAATTTCTGCAAAATTCGCCGGAAAACCGTATTCATCCTCAAACGGTAAATCTTTCAATATCATTGTAGTTCAACAATTGTTAGGCTATTTATAACTTAAACCTCTCAATTGAAATCGAATTCAGGCACTGTATTCAGCTAATTTCAGTTCGCCGGAAAGATTCTGAAAATCTCTATATTCATCTGAGAATCGGTAAGGGCATTCAAACCCTCTGCTAACATTTGCTGATCACTTCAATTTCACGATTAGCTAATAAAAACGGTTAATTGTCTTGTCCAGTTGAAGAGCATAAAAACAGGGACCGACACATTGCCGGAATTCTGAAATAAACCGTTCATCGGTATGTTCACCCCTAATTACCGTCTCTGCCATTTCATTTTAGCATTACGAATGTTTGTTAATCGTAAAAACAAGAAACGGATTAGTGAATCAGTTGACTGTAATCTGAATGTAGAAGACGAAGTTAGTTAAGTTATAAGTTTATTTAAAATCAGTAATATGAACGGGTTAGACACACAGTCCAGCGGTGGACTGTGTGCAAAACATAGTCGCATGTCACAAGTTCGATTCCTGATACACGCACTCCTTATGTAATAAAATGCCTTTTTTGTTTAAAACTGAACCGGGTTAACTCCGTTAGTTGTTAAGTATAATAAAAACCGAGATAATAACCAGGTTAGACACACAGTCCAGCGGTGGACTGTGTGCAACACTAAGTCACACGTCGCGAGTTCGAAACCTGATACTGGCACCGGTTCGTTGAATTAAAATGTTTTTGAAATTAAAAGAATTTTGGTTAAACCGAATTAGTATATAAATATAATTAAAAACAAGATTATTTCGGGTTAGACACGTAGCTCAGTTGGTAGAGCTGCGTGCACGCGTACGGGAGGTCTCGGGTTCGAGCCTCACCCGGCGCAAACAATTTCGCTGACCGAACCGGTCAACAAGTCAACAGTCAACGGTCAACGCAAAATAAACAATTTTTTTATATTTTTATTTATTTAATTTAAATTAAAATACTTAAAAATAACATTTTTAAAGATAGAAAATAGCCTTAAACTCACAAAAATATATCTAAAAATTCCATTAAAATCCTTAATAAAATCCACTCATTTACTATATTTTTTCCGTTATTATTTAGGTTAAGAATTCTCGTTGTTCAATTCTTCCGATTCGTGCGCATCTTAATATCTTCATTCAAACGCACCCAATGTGAGTGAATCTTTACAAATTCCCCGTTTTAATCACGTTTTGGGGTGTATCATGTGTCTTGTTATAAATATTATAATTAAACCATTGTGCATACATCATATCATGAACATGTGTATTCAGTTTGTTTCAACTGTTGTGTAGTTATTGTTGGATGCAATTTATTATTTTCAGTACATGCAATTTCATAGGCCGCCGCTCCCCATTACATTATGAGCGTTGAGCATGTTCCCCATTTCATTATGAGGTTGAACCTGGCGTGCCCACATACGATCGGCTTCGTTTGATTGAGCCTTGATCGCACAGACATTTTTCATTTTCAGTACATGCAATACGATCGGCTCCGTTTGATTGAGCCTTGATCGCACAGTTTCATTTATGTTACTTATCGCATGATGTTGGTATGTTCATGTATGCTATCATATGTTATTGTATGTTATAGTTGTGATTGCTATTTGCCACTGCTTGATTATTTACATTTGCTCATTTATGATTATGCACAATTTTTCATTGATAAACTAACAAGTAAATCTTTAATAAATGTTTATCTAATAAGGTTCATTCGCCAACTTATGTTGACCCAAAAACCCCCATTTTTTACACATGATACAGGTGAACCAGCAGCAGCTAGAAACACATAGGATTGGACTAGAAGAATAAAAGGATTCAGAGTTTGGGATTGTTATGTTTGGTTTATTTTCTTTGTATTGTATGAACATGTTTGGATATTTGGAAATGTAACTTTGACTTTAATAAATATGAAACATATTAGTAAATGTCATGAGCTTTGGTGATAACCCAATTATGCCCCGACTCTTATTCCGCTGCGGGTCGGGGTGTGACAGATTGGTATCAGAGCCATGACTATAGGGATATAGGATAGGTTATTAGACCCTTAGAGCCTATACTATAGTTGGTTAGAAACTTATAAGATTTTTGTGTGTTACATGCCAAATTTCATGATGTTTATATGTTTTATGTTAAATGTTACATTCAATGTTATGCAAGCATGTTCATAAGTATATATTATCATATAATGCCTATTATGAATCATATACTCATAACATATCACATCCATGAAAGCACACACCACATCATGATTGCTTTTACAATGATTTTTGTGTTTTCAAATCTCATCAAAGTGAGTTCGCATGACGGGCATGTAGTAACTGGAAGGGTACCAGTACCGGTAGTCGAAACGTCCTGTCTAGGCTGGCATCCGTATAAATCCAAAATAAAGGACCAGTTTGCCTACCTGGGGACTAACGATGAGAGTACGAAGTACCTATTAGGCCAAAGCATGCTATACCAAACGTCGTGTGAGCTAACCCCACTTTGAGTTGTCATTGTGTCTACACCTGGACACGTTCCGACCAAACATCTCATGAACATATTTTGTGGTTTGCATTCGGGTGATGCGAGTGTTAAATTTCCAATACTAATGTGAATCCTACCAAGCCAATAGCCATGGGGGCCCACATGACTATATAGGTGAAAGTATGGGGGACATTTGAGGCCCAACATGAGCAAACCCAAGACATCCTATGGATGTAGTTGCATTATTGATATTTATGTTATTTTCATTTTCTTAAAGACACATGACACCTAAAAAGACACCATAAACTCACAATCTTCTCATGTATGTTCCTGTAGATGTCGTCCAGACAACAACGAAGGGGTAAAAGATCAGGAAGGTCTCAGGAACGCTTGGCCACCCAAATCGCGAAACAAATGGCCACGATACTGCCTGACATTGTGGTCCAAGTGCAACAAGCCCTCGCTACAAATCCTACTAACCCTCCCCAACAACATGACCAGAACATCGACAACCCTCCTACCAGCAAGTGTTCATAGAAACATTTCAAGTCTTGTGATTCTCCTAAATTTGAAGGGACCGAGGGTGTCACTGCTCTCCTACATTGGTTCGAGGAGATGGAAAACACCTTCCTCAACTGCGATTGTCCTGAGGATCGCAAGGTTCGATACGCTACCTGGAGACTATTTGGGGTAGCTCTCACTTGGTGGAATACTGAGAAAGGGAAGAGGGGAACTGAAGATGCAATGGCCTTAACTTGGGAGGAGTTAAGGGAAATCATGACTAGGCGTTTCTGTCCTAGGAGTGAAATTAAAAAGCTGGAGGACGAATTTCATTATCTAAAGCAAAAGGAGGGTGATCACACCACCTATAACAAGAGGTTCTTGGAGTTGAACCAAATGGTTCCAAATTTGTTCACCCCAACTTATCATCTGATCGAGCATTATATTCGAGGACTTCCCTCGAAAATCCAAGATTCAGTTCTCAGTGTTTCACCAGTAACACTTGAAGCTGCTATGGAGCTAGCAACTGAACTGACCGAGAACCGAATTCGCAACGGGAAGTTCAAAGAAGAGAAAAAGAAAGCCCCTGTTGAGGGTCAAACTTCAAACCATCCCATTTCTTCCTCTAAGTTTGCCAACAAGAGGAAGCGCAACACCAGAAATTTCGCTGTTACTCAAACCAACCTCCCAATTCCTGCTGCACCCATTACTCAAGTCACTCCTTCACCCGCACCATACAGAAGACCTTACACTGGCCCGTTACCAAAATGCAACCGTTGCCAATATCACCATTCCCCTGATCATCCCTGCCAATATTGCACCGGCTGCGGTCACGCAGGTCATACTGTTCAAACCTGCCGCATGCCTCAACGAACGAACCGCCACCAACCTTTAACCCAAACCCACCAACAGTTAATGGGTCAAGCCCAACAACCCCTACCATTACCACCCACCCAACATTTAGCCCAAACATACTACCAACCCAATTATCCTATGGGCCAACCTATGCGGGCTTGCTACAATTGCGGAGACCCAAGCCATTTCAGAAACACTTGTCCAAGGTTGGTAAACATTATTCATGCTCAGGCCCAAGCCAACCCGGTGAATCAAGCGAACCAAGCTCCTCCACCTGCAAGAGGAAGAGCTTTCAATATTAACGCGAATCAGGCTAGAGCTGACGGCAATGTGGTTAACGGTACGTTCCTTATAAATGGTAGATATGCATCTATGTTATTTGATACTGGTGCGGATAGAAGTTTTGTGTCTTTAGAATTTGAACCTATCTTAAGCAAAAATCGGGATAAGCTCACGGAATCCATAACGGTAGAAGTTGCGGACGGGAAACCAGTTTCATTAAACTCTATTATACGCAACTGTACACTCACCTTAAACGACCACGATTTCTCAGTCGACCTTATTCCTATGAAGCTGGGAAGTTTTGATATCATAATCGGTATGGATTAGCTCAGTCAACATCAGGCAGAAGTTGTATGTCGCGAAAAATTTATTCGTATTCCTCTTCCAAACGGTCAAACTCTTCGAGTCATTGGAGAAACCTCGTCGAAAGGGCTCAGCTTAATGTCTTGTCTTCAAGCTCAAAAATATCTTCGCAAGAATTATGTCGCGTTTTTAGCTCATATCATCAAAAAGGGAACCATGGAGAAGAAAATTGAAGATATTCCTGTAGTAAAAGACTTCCCGCAAGTTTTTCCTGACGACATTTCAGGACTTCCTCCAGTTAGAGACGTCGAATTCCGTATTGATCTTATACCTGGTGCTACACCAGTTGCAAAGTCTCCTTATAGGTTAGCCCCCTCTGAAATGCAAGAGCTAGCCAGTCAATTACAAGAGTTGACTGACAAGGGATTCATACGTCCCAGCTCGTCGCCTTGGGGTGCACCTGTCCTTTTTGTAAAGAAGAAAGATGGATCGTTTCGTATGTGCATCGACTACAGGGAGCTCAACAAATTAACAATCAAGAATCGCTACCCTTTACCTCGCATTGATGATCTTCTTGACCAACTTCAAGGTGCCAATTGCTTTTCAAAAATCGACCTTCGATCTGGCTATCATCAACTTAGAGTGCATGAAGAAGACGTCCCTAAGACTGCTTTTCGAACTCGTTATGGCCATTATGAATTCATGGTCATGCCATTTGGTTTAACCAACGCACCAGCTGTCTTCATGGATCTAATGAACAGAGTCTGCAAACCTTATCTTGATCGATTTGTCATTATTTTCATCGACGATATTCTTATTTATTCAAAATCTAAATCTGATCATGAGCGTCATCTTCGACTCATCCTTGCACTTCTAGAAAAGGAAAAGCTTTATGCCAAATTCTCCAAATGTGAATTATGGTTAAAAGAGGTGCAATTCCTCGGGCATGTAGTCAATGACAAGGGAATACATGTCGACCCTTCAAAGATCAAAGCGGTTCAAGAATGGCAAGCTCCACGTACACCAACTGAAGTAAGATCTTTTCTTGGTTTGGCTGGTTATTATCGTCGGTTCATTTCAAACTTCTCTCGCATTGCTGTACCACTCACGGCTTTAACTCATAAGGGAAAACCTTTCATATGGGGACCCAAGCAAGAAGAAGCCTTCCAAACTCTTAAACAAAAACTTTGTGATGCACCAATCCTCACTCTTCCTGAAGGTTGTGATGATTTTGTGGTCTATTACGACGCGTCAGGGCAAGGATTAGGCTGCGTTCTAATGCAAAGAGGAAAAGTTATAGCTTATGCATCGAGACAACTCAAAACGCATGAGAAGAACTACACCACTCATGACCTAGAACTTGGAGCCGTTGTGTTCGCTCTTAAGATATGGAGACATTATCTCTATGGTACTAAGTGTGAAATATACACTGACCACAAGAGTCTTCAACATATCTTCAATCAAAAGGAGTTAAACATGAGGCAACGAAGATGGGTCGAACTTCTAAATGACTACGACTGTGAAATTAGATACCACCCTGGTAAAGCAAATGTGGTGGCTGATGCACTTAGTCGAAAGGGTTATGCGAACTCCATTCATCTTCTATGTTCGCAAATTATAACCGACATTAAAGATCAAATTCGAGAAGCCCAACACGTTTCAGTAACGGAAGAAGATGTACGAAAGGAGATGTCCTGTGGAGCTGAGCTAAAAATTGAAACTAAATCTGACGGTATTCTGTACTACCTAGATCGTATCTGGATTCCTAACCACAACAATCTTCGTGAAATTCTTATGAATCAAGCTCACAAAACGCGATATTCTATACACCCAGGAGCCGATAAGATGTATCAAGACCTACGATATACCTATTGGTGGCCTGGAATGAAGAAGGATATTGCCGTTTTTGTTTCCAAGTGCCTTACATGTTCCAAGGTGAAGGCTGGACACCAAAGACCCTCAGGACTTCTGGTCCAACCGGAAATACCTGTATGGAAGTGGGAAAATATAACCATGGATTTCATTACCGGGTTACCTCGCACTTCTGGTGGGTATGACACTATATGGGTAATTATAGACCGACTTACAAAATCAGCTCACTTTATTCCTATCCGCGAAGATTTCAAGAACGAAAAGCTTGCTCGTATTTATATCAGCGAAATCGTAAGCCGACATGGGGTACCGTTAAGCATTATTTCTGATCGTGATGGTCGTTTCACTTCACGAACATGGCAAGCAGTACAATCCGCTATGGGTACGCGATTAGATCTCAGTACCGCCTATCATCCTCAAACTGATGGACAATCTGAGCGCACCATTCAAACTCTTGAAGATATGCTTCGAGCATGTGTCATAGACTTCAAGGGAAATTGGGACGCCCACCTACCATTAGTTGAATTTTCGTACAACAACAGCTATCATTCAAGCATCGGCATGGCACCTTTTGAAGCCTTATATGGTCGTAAGTGCCGATCTCCTGTATGTTGGCACGAAATTGGGGAAGCTCAAATCACTGGTCCAGAATTGATCCAAGAAACCACAGACAAGATCCATCAAATCCGAAACAATCTTCTAGCGGCCCAAAGTCGTCAAAAGAGTTATGCAGATAAACGACGGAAGCCTTTAGAGTTTAACATTGGTGATCATGTACTTCTAAAAGTATCACCGTGGAAGGGAGTAGTTCGTTTTGGTCAAAAGGGCAAGCTAGCACCACGCTACATAGGACCTTTCAAGATAATCGAAAGAGTCGGACCTGTAGCATACACGCTTGATCTACCAGAAGAACTCAACAGGATTCATCCCACATTCCACGTATCAACCTGAAGAAGTGCCTCGCTGATGAAAACCTCCACATTCCTCTGGAAGATATTCAGATTGATGAATCTATGCATTTTATTGAAAGACCAGTAGAGATCATGGACTTCGGAGAGAAACGTCTACGACGAAGTCGCATTCCAATTGTTAGGGTACGCTGGGAGTCGAAACGGGGACTTGAGTTTACTTGGGAACGTGAAGACTCAATGCGTGAAAAATACCCGCATCTTTTTCCTACTACTTCAACTACTTAAATTTCGGGACGAAATTCCTAAAAGTAGGAGATACTGTAACATTTGTCAAAAACGGGTTTTCAAAACCCGCTCCGTTTTGTAATCGAATATCAAGTTATAAATGTCACGTTGAATATTTATGATTATTTTGATTTAAAATGATACATAATTAATAAATAAACTAAACTATAAAAATTATATTTGATAAAAAGTTAAAACAAAATAAATAAAAAGAATATGTTGCTGCCGGGACTCGAACCCGGGTCAGCCAGAACTGAATCCAAAGACTTAGCACACACTCACATCACCACTCCGCCACTTGTTGTTTTCTGTTATCTCTATGAAACAAATATCATTTATACACAAACTCGGTTAAACCGGTTGCGCCAACTGAGAAACGGAAATCAGAAATTCAATCGTCAAATCGTTTGATTACTCGCACATTCACGTCTATAACAGATGAACCGATGATTTTAATCAATTCAGAAGTGATTGAACATCAATTTTCATTACTATCGGTTTTTATAACCGAAAAGAATCAAAGTCCCAATTACTTCAACTCCAGACCCCTCTCGCGACTCAGAAACATCATACCAACATTCCATTTCACTTTCGTCACATTTTCAGTTCGTCAGAACGCTTAAATCAGTTCGCCGGAATTTTCTGCAAAATTCGCCGGAAAACCGTATTCATCCTCAAACGGTAAATCTTTCAATATCATTGTAGTTCAACAATTGTTAGGCTATTTATAACTTAAACCTCTCAATTGAAATCGAATTCAGGCACTGTATTCAGCTAATTTCAGTTCGCCGGAAAGATTCTGAAAATCTCTATATTCATCTGAGAATCGGTAAGGGCATTCAAACCCTCTGTTAACATTTGCTGATCACTTCAATTTCACGATTAGCTAATAAAAAGGGTTAATTGTCTTGTTCAGTTGAAGAGCATAAAAACAGGGACCGACAAAATTGCCGGAATTGTGAAATAAACCGTTCATCGGTATGTTCATCCCTAATTACCGTCTCTGCCATTTCATTTTAGCATTACGAATGTTTGTTAATCGTAAAAACAAGAAACGGATTAGTGAATCAGTTGACTGTAATCTGAATGTAGAAGACGAAGTTAGTTAAGTTATAAGTTTATTTAAAAATCAGTAATATGAACGGGTTAGACACACAGTCCAGCGGTGGACTGTGTGCAAAACATAGTCGCATGTCACAAGTTCGATTCCTGATACACGCACTCCTTATGTAATAAAATGCCTTTTTGTTTAAAACTGAACCGGGTTAACTCCGTTAGTTGTTAAGTATAATAAAAACCGAGATAATAACCAGGTTAGACACACAGTCCAGCGGTGGACTGTGTGCAACACTAAGTCACACGTCGCGAGTTCGAAACCTGATACTGGCACCGGTTCGTTGAATTAAAATGTTTTTGAAATTAAAAGAATTTTGGTTAAACCGAATTAGTATATAAATATAATTAAAAACAAGATTACTTCGGGTTAGACACGTAGCTCAGTTGGTAGAGCTGCGTGCACGCATACGGGAGGTCTCGGGTTCGAGCCTCACCCGGCGCAAACAATTTCGCTGACCGAACCGGTCAACAAGTCAACAGTCAACGGTCAACGGTCAACGCAAAATAAACAATTTTTTTTTATATTTTTATTTATTTAATTTAAATTAAAAATCAATTAAAAATACTTAAAAATAACATTTTTAAAGATAGAAAATAGCCTTAAACTCACAAAAATATATCTAAAAATTCCATTAAAATCCTTAATAAAATCCTCTCATTTACTATATTTTTTCCGTTATTATTTAGGTTAAGAATTCTCGTTGTTCAATTCTTCCGATTCGTGCGCATCTTATTATCTCCATTCAAACGCACCCAATGTGAGTGAATCTTTACAAATTCCCCATTTTAATCACGTTTTGGGGTGTATCATGTGTCTTGTTATAAATATTATAATTAAACCATTGTGCATACATCATATCATGAACATGTGTATTCAGTTTGTTTCAACTGTTGTGTAGTTATTGTTGGATGCAATTTATTATTTTCAGTACATGCAATTTCATAGGCCGCCGCTCCCCATTACATTATGAGCGTTGAGCATGTTCCCCATTTCATTATGAGGTTGAACCTGGCGTGCCCACATACGATCGGCTTCGTTTGATTGAGCCTTGATCGCACAGACATTTTTCATTTTCAGTACATGCAATACGATCGGCTCCGTTTGATTGAGCCTTGATCGCACAGTTTCATTTATGTTACTTATCGCATGATGTTGGTATGTTCATGTATGCTATCATATGTTATTGTATGTTATAGTTGTGATTCCTATTTGCCACTGCTTGATTATTTACATTTGCTCATTTATGATTATGCACAATTTTTCATTGATAAACTAACAAGTAAATCTTTAATAAATGTTTATCTAATAAGGTTCACTCGCCAACTTATGTTGACCCAAAAACCCCCATTTTTTACACATGATACAGGTGAACCAGCAGCAGCCAGAAACACATAGGATTGGACTAGAAGAATAAAATGATTTAGAGTTTGGGATTGTTATGTTTGGTTGATTTTCTTTGTATTGTATGAACATGTTTGGATATTTGGAAATGTAACTTTGACTTTAATAAATATGAAACATATTAGTAAATGTCATGAGCTTTGGTGATAACCCAATTATGCCCCGACTCTTATTCCGCTGCGGGTCGGGGTGTGACATTCCAATCTCAAAGTAAGTGGAATAAAAAAAAAGAATCCAAATTTTCTTAATGAATTAAAGTTTAAAGCACAAATCCTAATCAAATTGATATGGTAAAGTGTCATAATGGGTCACGTTAAAACGGGTCAATTAAAAAAGGGTTGTTTTGGTTGGGGTCAAAAAAAGATTCGGGTCGAAACCGGTTCGGATTGAATCGGGTCCGGGTCAGAACGGGTTTCGGGTCGGTATAAAAAAAGCAAAGAGATTGTTCAGTGAAGGGGCAATCTGCAAAATAAAGGGACTGGAGCATGGTTGTTAATAGCGAGCCCGCCAGCTATAGCGAATAGCGTAGCGTAGCGCTCATGTGTCGATATATAGCTAGCTGGTAGCGACGAATAGCGAGATTTTTGTAATTTTTAATAATTTTTATAAAATATACATATAAAATATTTCTAAAACTTTGACACGTGTGTCGCTAAAGCGCCCGCTATTTCATCGCCATCGCTATGTAACGTATAGATAGCTTGGCACTATCATCCGTTATTTACTAAGTAGGGAATAAAAACATGCCCAGATGAACCCAAATGATTAAAAATTTGACCCAAACCTACCTGTAAATGATGGAACGGGTTATAATTGCTTGCCCCCTAATCTAGCATGATGATTTCAACTTAATCATTTTAGGATAGTAAGTTTAATGTAGGTAGATATTATATAATAAAAATTTATCCACCTTTAACAAGCCACTTGCTTGTATAGTTATAAAAGATTATGCTTTGATAACAAACTCTTTTTTTACCGAATAAAGATTAGGGTTTGTTATCGATTTTGATAATAAACTTGATCAACCCGACCTAATTAACTCACCTGAATAACTCCCCTCGGCTTGCTTGTTTGTATGTTTTAAATTGTTTGTTCACTAATTAAGAACTCCCCTATATGCATATATTGTTTTTCCCTAATATTGTATTTTTTGTTGACAATTATATAGGTGTGGAACTTGCAATCCCAAGTGGAAAGGTTAAATAAATGAATCGAAGAGGCGCAACAATCCCATGTTGAAATTTTACAAACCGAGTCGAAGACATGCAACAACAAAAGACAGAAGATATGTAATGACAAAAGGCCGAGTTTATGAAATAATTTGGTAATCCTAGCAATTCGCCACCATAGTTTAGTTTCTGTTTGTTGTCTTTTTTGTGGTTGAACTGGCAATTTGACAACTGTGTTATATTGTGGTTGAACTTGTAGTTGGAAAAACCATATTGTATTTTGTGAACGGCCTTAAGTTTATAATCGTATCGTATTTAGGATTTTTATTGGATTTTTTATCTGCGTTTTAAGTAGAAAAAATCTGGATTTTTCAGTCTTTTTATTAAAAAGTTTCAGTCGAAACTTGGTAGGAAGACAATTTAGGAAATCTTGTTGGAATACTGTAGGAAGGTTATGGTCGGAAAACAGTAGGAACATGGTGGTCGGAAACAGTAGGAACACGGTGTTCGGAAAGTTGGAGGAACCAAATAGTCGGATACTTTTCGGAAATATTTTCCTACAAGGATAAACGTGTTTCTGTCAGAAAATGGTCGGAAACACCATTTTCCGACAAAAACCTTAGTCGGAAATAAGACAGTTTTTTAGTAGTGTCTTTACTCACTTGTGTTATCACTCTCAACACAAATACTTCTTCTCACATTCACCAATGATAAAGAGAAATAATCCCGGCCTCACATTGAAACAAATCTAACAATGGACACGATAATTTTACCCAAGAATTCCTAGCCAGATGTTGCAACCATCATTGTGCTTAACCATGTCCAAGTTTACTTCTTTATTTTTTGTTTTAACAATTATGAAACCTGGTTTTTTGAATGTTCTCACCTATTATAAAGCTCAATTTAATCACCCTCTTCAACCTTATAGTCTTCCCAAATCATAGTAATCACCATCCATCTTAATGGGAATGGATTACACCATTCATCCAAATGAACACCCATAAATGTATGTTGTTTTTATTATTTTTTATGATTGTTGTTGTTATTATTATTATTGTTGTTATATATTTGTTTAAAGTTCACGTATACACCGATATACCCATAAATGGAGTTTGAACCCATGTACATTCTCAATTTTTAACTTCCTGACTCTATGTAAACGTCACTATAGGCATACTTCTATTAGTCAATTTTTTCTTTTTTTTAATGACAACACGCACTATCTAATTCTACACAACCTTAAATTAACCTATTATAAAGCTCAACTTAATCACTCCTTCAACCTTTTGTGGAATATCCCAAATGTGATAAACCAAATGCGCTTTAAGGTTGTAATGTATGTGATTATCATAAATATCCTCAGCGTTTGTTCTCTCGCTTCATCACTAATTTCTTCCATCATTGGTTGACTCCCCTCCTCATGGTACTCGTAAATTGCGCGTCCATCATTCTCTAAAATCATGTTATGTAAATAACGGTGTGTGCATCACCTTTCTAATTCTAAAATTTTCCATAATCCTACACGACATGCTCAAAAGATGCCATCTTTTCTGCAAAACACCAAAGGCTTGTTCGATATCTTTTTGTGCCGCCATTTAAGCATCATTAAACTCCATTCTTTTTTCGTCAATGTTGTACGCTTTGTAAATGATTTTACAAACACAACATATTCTGGGTAAATATTATCCATTAGATAATAATCGTATTTGTACTTCGCACCGTTTACAAAAATAGAAGCCTTCGGTACAACGCCGTTTATATAATTGTTGAAAATGAATGATATATTAAGAATATTTATATTTTTATTTGCAACAGACATATCAAAGAATGCATGCCAAATCCAACAACATAGTCACTTTGTTTCTTGTTAGTGTGACAGAATGATAGAAAAAGTCATAGGAAAAAAAAGATGTGTGACCAAGGTTAAAAAATAGCCACACTTAAAATTACAAAATTTCGTGTGGCTATAAATAATCATTAGCCACACCATAGTCACTTTGTTTTCTGTTTATGTGTCTATAAAATACAAACAACCACATTTACAGTAAGTTCATGTGACTATATAATAGACACGGCCACACTTACAGTAATTCATGTGGTCGTTTTTACCATTTGGGTACACTTAATAGACAAAATTCTTGATTACAACAACCATTTTTGCCACACGTTTTTTATTGATGTGGCTAAAACAAACTCTTTTAGTAATTCATGTGACTATATAATAGTAACGTTCACATTTAGAGCAAATACATGTGGTCATTGCTATCCTTTAGCCACACTTAATGGAGAAAATGCTAAATTTTAGCCAAAAAGGTTGGTATCCTATTAGCCACACTATTAAATTGTACAGTCGTTAAAAAGTGTATACCTACAATTACTCGAGCTTTGGTCACACATGACTTGAAAAAAATATGTGTGGCGAAAGTCTTATAGTCATACTTTTTATGTGTGGCTATATCCCTATTTTGGCATAGTGATCCACTTGTGTGTGGCCCACGCCAAACAATTGGATAATTTTCTCACTCCCATAACATACAATCTAAACTACCGATCAACCTAGGGAAACCATGTCGCTCTTTAAGAGCCTCCAAAATTTGTTGTACATCACTAAACATATGTTTTCTCAAGTATTTTTTAAATATAGATCAATGACATGCTCACAAAAATAATGGATGCTTCCCTCGCCACTCGTTTTGACATTTTTATATATTCATCCCTTATGTCAGAAGTCATGCCATAAGCTAATTATCTAATCGCCGACGTGACTTTTTGAAACGTGCTAAATCCAAGACTACCACGCCCATCTGTTTTTTTGTTTAAAAAATTCATAATTACTTTCAAAATTCTTTGATATTCTTATAAATAAACCGCGGCTCATTCGAAAACGATGCCTAAAAGTACTATCATCATATGTTAGTTTGGGTAAAAAATAATCACCTACCAATAACTGTGCGATGATTCAATCGTGTACTATATTATTTAATTTTTTTTGTTGTGTAACATTTGCCGTTCAAAAAAATATATTTTCTCCTTTTGGATTATAAGGAGGACCCTTCGTCCTCAAATATAGTTTGAACCACACGCTCGACTGCTGAAATTGTTAGTTACGGTCTCTTGTCATCTCATGAGTATAAAAGAATGTTTTCAAGCGAAGACGAAGACGGTGAAGATGAAGATGATGAACTTAAAACACGAGAAGGTACTCAAAGGATCAAATGATAAAGGTTCATCAACAATGTTACATCATCTCCAATTTGAAATTAACAAATTAGTATAAAAGAAAAGTAATAGTCATTACATTCATTTTCTTGTTTCAAACTTGAAAACCCTAAACAAACATGATAATTGTTTGTCATCCAATTCAGAAACTTTGCCAAAACTTCATTCCTCTTTCTCCTCCATTTCATCACTCTTGTACCCCTCCATACGAACTTGCAAATAAGTCAACAGAAAACAAAACAAAATTACCAACCAGTAACTACCAGAGAACCCATACAGATCACAGCTCCTACTAACAACCGCCATAAACACCGAGTTCACAACCCACAAATCAACCGAAGGCCTAATGATCGAACCAATCGCAATAACATCAATCCAAACAGAAATCACAAAAACTAAACCAAGTACCGATGGCTCAGAAACATAATATAGCATGTATCCGGCTCTCATAGCCGTTATTCGGAGCATCCATTTCTTATCGGGTCCAAGAAAGAAGGGTGCAAATTTGTTTTTGAGATTGTTCGGGTTTGAGAAGAAGATGATTAAGTGGAAGAGGATGATGGATGAGATAACGTATTTGCTGGAATAGTTGAAGTTGTTGCTGTGTTGTTGAGTTGAGTAGAAGGATGAGATGGCGCCGGTGACCGCAACGGTGGAGATTAGTGACCAAAATCTGGTGGAGAGGAGGTGTTTCTCGACGGTGTCCACCATTGATGAGAGTTGGTTAGAGCTTGGAGGTTTGAAGGTTAAAAATGTAAAATATTTATATATACTAACTCTGTGAGTCAACTGTTAGTCAACTGTCAGTGCCGTTAGAATCCGTTAGTTACATCTAGATGGTGTTTAGTTGACGAGATATATTATTATACAAGATCTGAAATCCTTCAAAACGTAGAATTTTGATCTTAGTTTAATATTTAACTAGTGGAAGTTGTCCTACGCAATCAGACTAAAATTTTGTAATGTATATGTACAATGTTACCATTGATCAAATACTTGTAAAAGATGTTTACAATATTTAAAAGTATTATATTTTGAATATAAATTTGTTTTTAATAAATTAAAGTTGTAATGTTGAAAAAATAATAATCATAATTGTGTATATATTAATTTCAGAAAACTTAACAAATAAAAGTAATTAAAGAAAAATAAAACTAACATGTAAATTAAATATTATCAATAAACTAAAAGAGTATACGAAGTGAAATTAAAACATAAAAAAGTTGATAAATTGTGATTTGTTACGTTACCATTGATGGTTTGCAAAATGTTACATGTATATTTAGTATTTCTTATTTAATATACGGATTGTCCCTTTAGCCTAGCTTAAATTATGGATTTTATCCATGTGGTTTAATAGTTTGCAAATTGTTACATGTTATATTTAGTATTTCTTATTTAATAGAGCAAATTACATGCATTGTCCCTTAGCCTAGCTTAAATTATAGATTTTACCCATGTGGTTTAAAAATCTCCAACCACCTAGTTTTCCATGTTCCATACGTTTAATGCCATTAGGGTTTGTTTGGTATGTGATAATAATTTGAACGACATAATGAAATAAACAAAGTATTGGAATGGACAACGAAATGAAATAGATGTTTCCATTCTGTTATGATATTTGGTTACTCATATATAAATAAAATGAATTACTTTGTACAATTTGATAAACAAAAAAAAAAGACGAAGTAATGAAACATAATTTATTAAAAACGATAAAGTTATAATTTCCTGAATAATAATAATAATAATGGTAAAAAATTATTATTATTATTATTATTATTATTATTATTATTATTATTATTATTATTATTATTATGTTTGCTTCCACTCTTTGAAGGACAAGGAATGGATATTCTTATATGTAGGAGGAGACATTTTTTATGTAATGCTCCGTTTCATTGCCAATGGCAACTAAATATGGTTTTTTTCATCCACCACAATGATCTATTCTATTCTGTCTTAAATTCCTTCATAGTAACTGCTACCTTAGTTTAATTAGTAAGTTTTAAGGGTACTTTTGTAATTTACCTATTCACACATAAACACCCGCATCTACCGATCTCATTCACTCCTTTACAAGAACAAGAAGAAGAGGTTGTTTTCTCCTTGACGATAGTTTTTGGGTAAGTCATTTGATAAAAAAATGGCTCTAATTTTCTTGGACTAAATAGATAAAAGATCAAATACAAATATCTTTAACATACAAAAAATACAAGCGAAAGGTTTTCTTGAAAAAACACAATGACATTTTCGTAACTATATTACTCGTAGAGTAATTATTAAAATTACTCTACAAATGATCTTGTAGGGTAATTTTATAAAATGATCTTGTAGGGTAATTTTGAATTGTATGTTGTTTGATAAATTTGTGTATTAATTTTGATACACTTGTAGAGTAATTTTGATAATTAACCTACAAGATCATTTTACAAATTTGTCCTACAAGATCAAAGTTACCCAATAAAATCATTTGTAGAGCAATTTTGATAATTACCCTACGAGTAAAATAATTACGAAAATGCTATCACGTTTATTTTTTACTTTTTCATGCATTTCGTACGTTTTGTACGTTAAGTATATTTATACTTGAACTTAACTCTAGACTAGTAATATTGGAGTTAGGGAAGATAGTGGTTGTATATGCCTAGGGATGTTGGCTTTCGAGTTTACGAAAGGGTTGTTAAAAACTTAATAATTGAGTTTTAAACAAGTTTCAAGTTTATTTTTTAGATTTTATATGTTTATTATATAGGTTTTTATGAAAGTATATTTATTTAAAAAAGACTTGAGTATACATCTTCTGAACATGAATAAATTTGATATAACTTCCACTAGTAACATAGACAATACTATAATAGATTGTTAAAATGAACAATTAAGAGAGTTTAAACAAGAAATTTTGATAGATAACAAAAAACTAAAACAAAACATGAGAATTGTACATTATTAAATTATTGAGAATTTAAAATAAATATTTATATAATATTAATTTACAATATTTTTATGTATTGTTTCTATCTTATGCTTTGCCAGTTTTACTTGCTTTGTGTGAGTTGTTTCTTTACTTTTCCTATTTGTACTTGCTTTTATGTTTATTGTTGGTTTATGATTTCGTTGACGATTATGATAGCACTTGGGGAAGTAGTAGCCCAAATATTTTGAAGGTTCAAAATTGTTACTTCAATTAAAGAATCATCTAGAAAGTTCAAAAACATATCAATATTGTTTATAGTTATTATTTTTATTAACCACATTTTATATTGTAAAATTGTATCTTAATAAAAACAGTAGACATAGAAAATTTAAATTATTTTAAAATCTTCATAACTTATTTCAAGATCAAGCCTATATTATTATCAAAAGTGAATATAAAATGTGATTAAGATTTAATTGTTTGTAAAATATTTTCTTACAAAAACTAAGAGCAATAATCATTTAGCAATATTACAAAATTAAAGAGAAAGAGGGTTCAACATGCTTCTGTACCATTTCCCGTTCTGACCGAGATATCATCGGGTTATACTAAGATTCCTTTTACTAGGTTCTTTCAGACAAAACCTAAGAAGTCTTAGGTATGTAACACCCCAAAACCTGAATGTTTGAATCACCAGTTGGTTGCATGTGTTATGGAATGAAATATGATAACTAAGTTATATAACTTAGTTATAACTATAAGTTTAATTACGAATGAAGTTTGTGATAAATGTGGAAAACCAAAATACAGAGATTAAAATTTGTAATTATGCTTAGCATAGCTGATCTCCTAAAATTCATGCTGAAGGGTGTTAGTTTGTTATATGTTTAGGATTATATGGGTTAAGTATTGGTGGAAAGTGGATGTATGGTTGTAATTAACCAAAAAGCCCAAACTAGAAGGACTAAAGTTAACATTTTAGTAAAGTTTAATATAATTGGGGTTTCAATATAAGAAAGAACAAGAGTATTGGTGGTTCTTGGGTGTGTCGATGTGTGCAAGGAGAAGAAGGAGGGTTCTCTTAAACAACCCAAAACCCCAAATTGATGATGAAATTAGGATCAAATCCCTTGCATGAATCAAGATTTCTTATCATCTAATCCTAATAAACATGTGGTGATGTATTGCAAAATACATACATTTATCATGTAAAGTTGGTATAATTTTCATTTCGTTTATTTCGATTTTAAGGTAGATTTAGTTTCTTTTGATAGTTTGGTTATTTGAAGGTCTCGGTTGCTGAAAAGATGGAAAATGCATGAAATATGCTGAAAAAGTGTTAGCAACGAGAATCGGGTCATGGCGTAGCTGTACGGGAACGAAAATCGAGAAATTCTGGAAACAGGGGCCCGTCACATCACGTGACTGTGAAAGGAAAGAGCCTTCGTGTAGCGCGAAGGCATTAAAATATTGGTTTTGAAATTCCACGTGCCGCGCTATGCGACGCTTGAGGAGGATGCCCGTTGCGTAACGCGACGGGGTTGAAGATCGCGGCAGACTTATTGTTGGAGCTGGATTCTTGTTAGAAACATATAAAAACATCATTAACAAGAAACCAACCCTAATCACGAATCAACAACATCTTGGGTGAAAAGTTGGAGCTTTTTGGAGCTTTTTGGAGCATTTTGGAGCATTTTTGAGAGCTTGAAGCACCCGGTTGAAGGTTTGAAGTAAAGGAAAGCATCCGGGTCGTGTGTTACTATTCGAGTTCCTTATTTTCTTCGTTCCTTATTTTCAATCATTTTCGTGTTCATAAAAATACTCTTGTGTTGATTATTTCAATGACTATGATTGGCTAAACTTATTTTCTGCCTAGACTTGGATGATTGGTTTATAAAGTTTTGATTTTTATTATGGATATTTAGTTATTTATGGATTATTTGCGAAAGTAGTCGACTTGACTATTGGTTTGATGTGTTTGCATGCTTAAAAGTGTTTGATTGTCTTTTGTTACTTCGTATGAGTCTTGGTGAATGTTTTTTACATAATAGGTTCACGCTAGATTATGATATTAGTTTGTATTCTTTAAGGTTAATTGGCTAATACACCTTAGAAACGGTAATCAGTAATTTTATAAGTTTAAGTGTTCTACTAATCTCAATAGCTGTAAGGTGCGAGTATATTGTTAGGTTTAAGCCATTAAAATGCTAGGTAGGAGCTTCGTGAGGAGTCTGAACTAGTTGCCCGAGTGACCATTTTCTAACAAGTCAAATTGAGTACCCGAGTCTATCCTAGGTTTATAGCATGTGAGGGAGTAAATCGGATTAGGATACTTTCATAAACCACTTAGATAGTCTGTGAGGGAGTCTAGACCAACCGGTTCGTAACAGCCTTTAGAGTGCTAGAAGTGTCTTCCTGAGAAGGGTCAGGGGTCTTGTTCGGTATTTCGACAAGGTTCCATAATAACTAATATACTAATAATATCATTATCAATGCAAACCAGGATTCTAGTCTAGATAATTGTTTTCACTATCTAAGTAAAACCTGCGTTCAGTTCGTGTCACTTGCTGGCTAGTAGTTTAGTCGAGTTTAGAGAGTCTAGAGTCGATCGGTTCACTTGCTGGTTAGTAGTTTAGTCGAGTTTAGAGAGTCTAGAGTAAAGCTAAGTAAAGCTAAGTGAACCGACTACTAACCAGCAAGTGAACCGATCGACTCGAGTAAAGCTAAGTAAGTCCGGAAATCGAACCCACATGACTCAATTTAACTACGTTAACTAGACTCTAGACGTACACAAGCATGACACTTATTTTGTTTTTATATTTGAGGGGGGGGGGGTTTCTAAATATCCTAAATGTGCAAATTAATTAAATTAATTAACTAAATTAACTAGACACGAACTGAACTCGGGTTTTACTCAGATGGTGGAAACAACTACCTAGACTAGAATCCTGGTTTGCATTGATAATGATATTATTAGGATATTAGTTATTATGGAACCGGGATCTTCTAATACTAAACCTGTCGAAATACCGAACACGACCCCCGACCCTTCTCAGGAAGACACTTCTGGTACTCTAAAGGCTGTTACGAACACCGGTTGGTCTAGACTCCCTCACAGACTATCTAAATGGTTTACGAAAGTATCCTAATCCGATTTGCTCCCTCACAGGCTATAAACCTAGGATAGACTTAGGTTCTCAATTTAACTTGTTAGATAACGGTCAGTAGGGCAACTAGTTTAGACTCCTCACGAAGCTCCTACCTAGCATTTTAATGGCTTAAACCTAACAATATACTCGCACCTTACAGCTATTGAGATTAGTAGAACACTTAAACTTATAAAATTATCGATTACCGTTTCTAAGGTGTATTGGCCAATTAACCTTAAAGATTATATTATAATCTAGCATGAACCTATTATGTGAAAGGCATTCACCAAGACTCATACCAAGCAACCAAAGACAATTAAGAAATTTTAAGCATGCAAACACATCAAACCAATAGTCAAGTCGACTGCTATCGCACATAACCCATAAATAACTAAATATCCATAAAAAACAAAACTTTACAAACCAATCATCCAAGTCTAGGTAGAAAATAAGTTTAGCCAATCATAGTCATTGAAACAATCAACAGAAGAGTATTTTTATGAACACAAAACATGATCGAAAACAAGAAACAAAGAAAATAAGGAACCCGAATAGTAAAACACGACCCAGATGCTTTCCTTTGCTTCAAACCTTCAACCGGCTGCTTCAAGCTCTCAAAAACGCTCCAAAAAGCTCCAAATTTTCGCCCAAGATGTTGTTGATTCCTAATTAGGGTTGGATTTCTTGTTAATGATGTTTTATATGTTTCTAGCAAGATTCTAGCACCAACAATAAGTCTGCCGCGATCTTCAACCCCGTCGTGTTACGCGATGGGCATCCTCCTCAAGCGTCGCGTAGCGCGGCGCGTGGAATTTCAAAACCAATATTTTAATGCCTTCGCGCTACGCGAAGGCTCTTTCCTTTCATGTCGCATGATGCGACGGGCCCCTGTTTCCAGAATTTCTTGATTTTCGTTCCCGTATAGCTACGCCACGACCGGATTCTCTTTGCTAACTCCTTTCAGCATATTTCGTGCGGTTTTCCATCTTTTCAGCAACCGAGACCTGCAAATAATCAAACTATCAAAAGAAACTAATTCTACCTAAAAACCGAAACATACGAAATGAAAATTATACAAACTTTACATGATAAGTGTATGTATCTTGCAATAGATCAAATATCCCCACACTTACTCTTTTTCGTCCCGAAAAAGATATATGCATATGGAACCATAGTCAAAGCAATATTCGATCTCAAAACTCATGTTGCTTTATTAAAAATCAAACGCATGTTAATTCACGATTGCGGGTATATGATCCTCTTAAGCTCACCACTGGTTCCTAGGCCCTTATCATGTTAATTTACGTTAAATGCGGTTAACCAACCTAGGGTCTCACATTAGAAAACCACGGATCCACCTAATCCCGCCTCAAGCTTATGAAATAAAAGGAACAACTAATTGGCTATTTCCTAACCGTCTTATACCAAAACCCAAAGAATTTAAAATAATTTGTTTTTCTCTCTTCATTTTTTTCCTTATGAGTACTGGACTTTTGCATCCTTAACCTAGAGGTTGTTTCAACCTGAGTCACCATCCCCGAGAGCGACAACGTGAGCTTTGGCATTTTTAGCAATTCTTTTCTTAACTCAACCTAGAGGCAATCTAAATCAGAGTCACCATCCACAATAAAGATTACACATGCCTTGTTTTTATTCATTCTAGCTCATTTATTCAGTGTTGCACAATTTTTTTCTTTTGACCAAAAATTCTAAGGCTTTTAACTTATAATGGTATTCCTTATACTTTTATTGGCGGTTTCGGCTTCTCTATTTCTCCTAGATGAGTACCCACCGATATCCTAACATATTAAGTTATTTTTAGCTCAAAGGAACCTAAAAACTGGAAGAGCTTACCCACATATCCCAAACTAGACACATGCTCAACTTATTATACTCATATTATTATTATTTGAGAATCGAACATACCGGACTGTACTATCATTTACGTATTTATTTGCAAACTCTAAATCAAGGACATTTTCTAATTTTTCAATATTTTTTATGATTTTGTGATTTTTTTTGTATTTTTCAACTTTTTATGACTCAACTAACACTACGACTCTATATCCCATCCCCACACTTAAGGTTTGCATTGTCCCTAATGCAGGCATAGAACACGACTAAAAATAACTAAACTAACACTAAAAATGAAAAAATAAGTAAAATATACAAAATATACAGTGGAAACGACTTAGCAAATATGCGAGACTGTCAATGTGCCAGCCAATTCAACATATGTCCTCCAACCCGAACACGCTCAGTAAACAATTTCTAATCTCTCACACGCGAACAGAAGTTGCAACAAGTACACCATACCTATCAAACCAACCAAAAATATACCAAAATGCATAATAGATAGACAATAATGTCTCAAAATATCCAACCATCACAAACAAACAACCAACCCATCCCGACCAACCAGTTAAAGTATCAAAATACAAGTACAGATCCATGCCCGACCGGCTGACTCGATCCACCCTCACCACTAGAACCAAACTGACCTGGCATCTCAAGTGGACCCGACATCGTATAAGGCTGAAATAAATCCAGAATAGCCATGCTCATGCGACTCATGATGTACCTGAGCACATTCTCTTGTATGTCTATTCTGCCCGTTCCTAATCATACCATGCATCTCCCTGAAACCCTGATCCATCCTGTTGTACGAAGATTCTAAAGTGAGTGGATCTGGTGGTGGCTGACGTCTAGGGTACTAGGGTGTCGGTATCTCATGCCTCTAGCGTGGCCTCTGTCTATGGGTCAAGTGGATACCCTGCATAACATCGTGTGCCAGATGACCCTCTAGTGGCTGAACCTGAGACCCCTGTCTAACACCTTCCCAGGTGATCGCCGTAGTCCATGTCAAAATACCTGTCAGCTGCAAGTCTCTAACCGTGAAAAACTTTGAAGTTGGGCCCCTTGTCAAATGCTCCGGGTTATACTTAGTAAACACCCCCAAATTCTGAGCAAGCCTAGTAATGTACGATCCCATATCTAAAGCAGCCCGGTGTCCCCCTCGTCTAGTACGAGTGAATGACAACGCCAATACACTAGCCAAGCTCATGTTATGCCCCTCAACCAAACACATTAAAACGAACAAGTCCGTCCAGTTGGCCTTGTTCTCTCCTGATTTCCTACCAACCAGAGTGGTAGAAAATATCTTCAACGCAAACCTTTAGATGGGGTCCCTGACCGATGTTTTCAAGTTTGTACCAGCAAACGGATGATCAGAAATAGTAGCCCAAAACCTTGCAAAATCCGCACTAGGCAAACTCCTATCTCAGGGAGTCACATAAACACCTCTCAAACCAGTCAAAAACTCGAGAGTAACTACCTCCTCTACTGTATAGAAGCCACTTGTCACAGCAAACTGCGAAATGGTTAGCTCATGTACCATCCTACCAAGATTAAAAGAAACATTATCTTTCTTAGCAAACGTACCCTCTTTATGTTGGAAGGTGGAATGAAACTCCAAAACCAACTCTTCATGTTGTTCCTAGTAACAATTAACTGCGAACCTGCTCTTTCCTGCTAATAAATTCTCAACCCTCTGTCTTCCCCCATCATACCCAACCAATCCCAATCAATCGTTCGATGCTCAAAAAATTTTGTACTAATCAGCTTAATCAACCTTTTCCATTCCTTGGTGTTCACCTCAAACTGAAGGACCAGATGATCTCTCAAATGTGTAATTCGTCATACTGGCATCTATTCCGAAGTATGATAAACGATATGCCTGAGTCACGGGTCTGGGCGGTTGACCTGTTGGGCCGGATCCCCTCGTGGATGTTGAGCTAGCCCTCATTTGCACGATCATCCAGCCCCACTCGAACTTCCTGCACCTGACATCTCTGCAAAACCATGTTTAGACAAAGAAAAATAGGCAAATAGTTAGTAAACACAAACTACTTTTGGTTTTTTTAATTTTTTAAAATTAAACAAAAATTGGAAATAGTCGTATAACATTACATTCGCAGCTGAATCCGAAAATAAAGTTTCAGAAAAAGTTGGGTTACCGTTTACAAAAGCATAAGTTATAAACAAACCTCGCCCGAATGAAGATTGAGTATGGGCGAGTTATTTTGTACTTGTACACACATCTAAGTAAACCAAAGACCAAAACTCTATAGTGGGGGTTCAAACTGTCAGGGTCAGTATTCTGGTGGGGGTTTACAGGGTGAGTTTAGCTCGGGGGTTCAAATAGACAATATTCTAGTGGGGGGTCAAACAGTCAAGGTTTAAATAACCAAGACTTGGGTAGTGGTCTGGATGAGATTAAATCTATGTTATCCCAACTTCTTGTTAAGGACCAAAACACACACCAAACCTTAAAAGAACATGCCACAATCCTAAAGAACACTCATTCCAACTTTCTAGATCTTCAAAGGCAAGTCGGGGACATTTCCCGTCAGCTGCAAGAAAGACCACCCGCTCAATTCTCGGGCAATACCCAACGAACCCTGCTGCCCAACTGAAGGCTATTTCGACCTGTAGTGGTAAAACTTTATGAGAGGTAGTTGGGCAAGAAGTAGTGGAAGAAAAGGAAGAG
Organism: Scalesia atractyloides; assembly: GCA_947069175.1. NCBI lineage: Eukaryota > Viridiplantae > Streptophyta > Magnoliopsida > Asterales > Asteraceae > Scalesia > Scalesia atractyloides. The sequence continues at coordinate 11,972,340 of CAMTDV010000003.1, read as the reverse complement.
GAGTTAGTGGATGAGGAGATTGAGATGGAGACACCCGGTAAAGTGTAAACTAGGTCATACCCAACAATTACCGCACACACCGACGAACCCAAGTTAAGAGGAGCGTTGAGAAGAGACCCATAGAGGTTAAACCATCACCGATCATCAATCTTTCATGCGTCCCATACCCCGTCTGCTTCAAGCATCATAAATATGCTAAGGAATACGGGCAATTTCTCGACATGTTTAAACAATTGAAAATCAATCTTCCGTTTATCGAGGCCCTTCAATCCATTCCCTAATATGCAAAATTCTTAAAGAGCCTTCTTAAACGTAAAGATAGGTTAGGGGAACTCTTGAACATCCCTTCGAATGGGGGTTGTTCCACCATTATCTTGAATAAGGTCTCGGAAAGTTGACGGATCTGGGCCTTTTCACCATTCCATGTCTCTTCGGGACTGATACAGAGTGTATAGCCTTAGCTGATTTAGGTGCTAGTATCAATCTTATGCCATACTTGCTCTATAAGAAACTAGACCTAGGAGGGTTGTCACCTACCCGCATGTCCTTGTTGTTAGTCGATCGGTCAGTCAAGTATCCTCGTGGCATTGTCGAAAATCTCTTAGTTAAGGTTAATTAGTTCGTATTTACCGTAGAATTTGTCATCCTTGATATGGAAGCTGATGAGAGAGTTCCTATCATCCTAGGACGCCCATTCTTGTGTACCGCAAAGGCTATCATTGATGTCTTTGACGGTAACATTACACTTCGAGTCGGTGAGGAGAAGGTAACGTTTGAGGTAGCTTGTACTATGCAACACCTTAGTGGTTCCAATGATTATAGTAGTCTATGTCACTCAATTTATTTCATAAACTCGTTCCTATCGTCCGTTGACCAATGTATAGACTTCATTAGTGGAGCTGATCTAGTAGGAGAGGGTATGGATGAGGACATCAAAGAGGTTGTAGAAGAGAGTAGAGTAGAAGAGTGGACCAACTGGTCCCCGAATTCCTAGAACTTAGTGAAGTTAGGGACACAAGTGAGAGAGTTACTATAGAGACAACTGCCCCTTTAGAGCTTTAGGTCCTCCCGTCACATTTAGTGTATGCCTTTCTAGGTGAGGGATCAGATCTACCCGTCATTATTTCTTCTAAATTGGTGGAGGAAGAGAAGTCTAGGTTGTTAGAGGTGTTGAAAAGTGAATATGGAGGCAATTGCATGGAGGCTTTCGGATATTAAGGGCATAAGCCCCGCTATTATAGCCACTGGATACTCATGGAAGATGAATATAAGCCGGTGGTGCAACCTCAAAGGCGTCTTAATCCGAACATGCAAAAGGTAGTTAAGAAAGAAGTCCTCAAGTTGTGAGATGCCGGGGTGATCTACCCTTCTCCGACTCATTATGGGTTTGCCTGACCCAAGTCATCCCGAAGAAGGGTGGGATGATGGTGATTATAAATGAAAAGAATGAACTTATTCCGTCTCGTATCATTATTGACTACCGAAAGTTAAACAACGCCACTCGGAAAGATCACTTCCCTCTACCATTTATCGATCAAATGTTGGAGCGTCTCGCGGGTCAACACTTATACTATTATCTCGATGGATTTTTGGGTTATTTTCAGATCCCCATCGCACCGGAGGATCAAGATAAAATAACATTACATGCCATTATGGCACTTATGTGTACCGACGCATGTCATTCGGGTTGTGTAATGCTTCGGCTACCTTTCAGCGTTGCATGGTTGCCATATTCCAAGACATGCTTGAGACTTCTATCGAAGTTTTCATGGATGACTGCTTAGTCTATGGTGACACCTTCGATCATTGCTCAATCTAGATAGGATGTTGAAGAGGTGCATAAAGACTAATTTGATGTTAAATTGGGAGAAGTGTCACTTCATGGTGACGGAGGGGATAGTGCTAGGGCATAAGATTTTGAGAGAGGGTATAGAGGTGGATAGGGCAAAGATAGATACGATTAGTAGGTTACCCCCACCCACTAGTGTGAAGTTAGTTTGAAGCTTTTTTGGTCATGCGGGCTTCTATAGGCGTTTCATCAAGGATTTTCCAAGATCACTCACCCCATAAACCGACTCCCCAAAAATGACGTATCGTTGTTTTGACAAGGAGTGTCTCAAAGCCTTCGAAATTTTGAAAGAAAAGTTGATTAGTGCCCATATCCTTGTTTTGCCCGATTGGAGCTTGCCGTTTGAGCTCATGTGTGATGCAAATGACTACGCCTCCGGTGTGGGGTTGGGCCAAAGAATCGAGAAACATTTTCACCCAATATACTATGCGAGAAAAACATTGAATAATGCTCAAGAGAACTATATCACCACAAAAAAAAAAACAACTCTTAGCCGTAGTGTTCGAGTTTGACATGTTTAGCACGTGCTTTCCAAGACCATAGTTTTCACCGATCATTCTGCGTTGCGTTTCTCTTTCAGAAGAAGGATGCCAAACCCCGTCTCTTATGGTGAATTCTTTTACTCTCCGAGTTTGATAAAGAGATTAGGGACACAACGGGAGCGGAGAATCTAGACATCGATCACCTGTCACGTTTAGAGAACATTAAGAGAGAGGAAATTTGTGAGGAAGCAATATGGGATAAGTTCCCTCACGAATCGATAGATTTTGTATAGGTCGAGAGAGAAGGTTTTCCATGGTTTTCCGATTAGGCAAACTTTACGAGGCGATGGTGAAGGGTATGACGACCCAACAGAAACGGAAATTCCTTAGAGATGCTAGGAAGTATATTTGGGATGATCCGTATCTTTTTAGAATAGGTGGTGATAGGATTTTGAGAAGGTGTGTTGCTAGGGAGAAGATCTAGAGATTCTCAAACACGTTCATGAGGGTTTGACTAGAGGTCATCATGGGCCCCACATTACCGCCCAAAAGGTCTTCGATTGTGGGTTCTAATGGCCAACCGTCACTAAGGATGCCCAAGAATATGTTAGGAAATGCAACGCTTGCCAACGTACTGCAATATCTCATCTAAGGACGAGATGCCCCAAAATCCCATTCAAGTTCTTGAAATCTTTGACGTTTGGGGCATTGACATCATGGGACCATTCCATTCTTCTAGCGAAAATAGGTACATACTCGTGGCGATCGACTACGTTTCGAAGTGGGTAGAGGCACAAGCTCTTCCCGCGAACGATGCACTAGTGGTGGTGAGATTCCTTAAGAAACTCTTACCTGATTTGGTACCCCTAGAGCCATTATTAGTGACCGTAGCGTTAGCTTGCTATGGGGTTACTAATTGTTTTTCCACCACCTACCACCCCCAAACGAGCAGTCAAGTCTAAAAACGCTAATTGTGGAGTCAAGCGAATCCTAGAAAAGATCGTAGGAAAAAGTAGGAAAGATTAGTATGAGAAACTAGTTATGCGTAGCGGGCGTTTCGCACTACTTATGAGACACCTTTAGGAACCACTCCATTCATTATCGTCTATGGAAAAGCATGTCATCTTCCTGTTGAACTAGAACATCGTGCATTATGGGCTCTTAAAACCGTAAACCTAGATCTAACTGAAGCCGCAAGGAAAAGATTCTTTCAAATTCATGAGTTAGAGGAGCTTAGGGATGCGACATATACACAATCGTGGAGCATTAAAGAGAAGATGAAAGTGTTGCACGATAGGAGACTTAAGGGGTTAAAAGAGATTAAAACCTGGGATAAAGTACTTCTTTACAACTCCTTGTTGAATGTTTTTGGAGGGAAGTTGAAGTCGAAGTAGGAAGGACCGTATGTGGTAGAGGTTTTCCCGTATAGTACTATTGAGTTGATAAACGAGGACGATGGAGCTAAGTGGAAGGTAAACGGCCATCATTTGAAGCATTATTTAGGGGGACCTTTAGATTCGAACGAGAAAGAGGTAATCCTCTCGAAATCCCACCTGGAGCGTCCAAATAGAGTCTTGAGTGGAAGCTCAAGTGTAGAGTTTGCACTGTTTGTATCAAGTCTTTATATTGAGTCTTTACGTAGCTAATGATAGTTTTTGTAGGTTTTCGGTCTTGTGTTTTGTGTCTTTGAGTCTTTTGCAGGAATTCATTACCGAGTAGAAGCGAAAATTGAAGAGAAAACGTAGTTCCAGGTAAGTTCAAGTTTAGAAAATATTTGGGATTGGTTGTTGGGAGGTTTGGTTAAGTTAAGAAACTTTTCTAATGATTGGAAGGCTTCAATTCACGAAACTTTCTATGAAAACAGGCCCTTGGCGTTACGGGACCATAAACATACATACCCGTCGCGTACCGCTAGGTGTGACAAATGGCAAAATACCTGTAAATCCGTACAACTTAAACAATTATTACATGATTTATTTTCGCATATTTGACTTAGTATTATTTAATTAAGTTTTAAAAGTCTTGAAATATACAAAATATATCGTGTAAGGATATCGAGTTCGCTGCATTGCGAAACAATGTAAACTATTTCCTAGACAAACTAGTAAAAATGCGAACACACTATTCATGCTAGGACTAGTCGCGGTACAATCCGAAATGACAAAAACAAGACTTGAAAATATGTCCGCAACAAATATTACATATAAACATAAGTTGGGAATAACTTACAATTAATACTTTCCGGAAAAAAATATATAAAGACTAATTTGTCTTGTCCGCAGACAAATTCAGCAATTCTGTAAAAGTGTACAGCACTCCGCAGAACAATACAACAAACATCCGTAATCCAAAAATAAATGTTATTTATCATAAATCATATATAAGGTATTGAAAACAACACAAAAAATCCTTGTATAAACTTTATTTTTTAAAGCTACACAATCTGTAACTACCGATAACAAAATCGATACAAAAACTACGACCACATAGCAAATTTACTAGTCTAGCGAACTAGTTAATTAATTTTGGACATCAAATATATCACAAAGATGGATATGTAAACATTTTGGTAAAAGTGGTATAATTTGCCGGTAATTGACCCGATAACGAAACACGAGCCGAATTCGTTATCCAAATAAGAAAACGACTAGTCTAGTGAACTAGTTAACATGTTTTAGTATACCGAATATTATATAACTTTCCAATTATACATTTGTATTATAAAAATGCAATACCCGAAACATCAAAATTTATAAAAGTTTATAAATATAACAAACTTATATATATATCCAACCTTTTTAGTGGGTTCTCTACTAATCCTTTTATGTTGTGGGTTCTAAGTAATGTAAGAGTGCTCAGTGTATAGTGAGTTGTAAGAAGGTTATAACACAAGATCACTAAACCATTTCATTTCCATTTTACAACAAATCACTAACACTTCTCTCGTCTCTCTTCATCTTCATCTTCATTTCTTCATAATCTTCAAGAACACCATCTTTTTATCTTCATAAACAATCAATTTTATTACATGCATGGCTTCTTCATGATGATCAAAGGCATTTGAAAGTTGTTGGAAGTTATTTGAAGCATTTCTCAAGACTCTGAGCTTTAGGATCTTCATCTTTTCACCATCTTCATCTTTTTCACCATCTTGTTTATAATCTAGTTGTAAGATCTAATCTTGTACTTACACTTTGTGATTTATGTTTAAACATAAATGTATAAGTAAATCATCTTGAAAGTTCATCTAAAAATTTCATAAAACACTAAAAAAAGAAAACTAAACAAACTAATACGATTATATGTTATTTTTTATGATTCTTGATAATCTTTGAAGTTGTGATTATGTAGTAAGCATGATCTTGCATCTTCATGTTTAAAAGTATGATCTAAATACATGCATGTTTAGATCTATCAAGATCTATTAACATGAATATTATGAACTTGTAATCTCGCCTAAAAATGTTTTTATAAAACATGTAATACATATATTTACATTAAAATCATGTTACAAAAATAAAGTCTGGAAAATATGTAAACAAGTTTACATAAGCTTTTGTACAAACTAAAAGTTTACATGAACTTGTTAAAGAAAAGTAAAGATGAACACACTTCAAAACATGATTTTTGAATTATACTAGATTACATACAAGTTCTTAATATCTCTTGTTAAGATTTTAAGTTTATATTGCTCTTATGGAAGATTGGAAAATTGTTGAGTTGAAAAGTTTATAAAATCATGTTAATAAAACAAGGGAAAAGTCCATAGTTTAGGGGAAACTATGACCAAATTTTTATAAAACTTAATCATGATTATACAAGTTTTTGGGTGAAAAAGTTTAAGTTAAAAATCACTAGACTTTCTTACACTATATATATATATTAGGATAAAAATATATATTTAGATCATCAAGAATTGTATGTATATAACTTTGTGTATATATCTGTATGTATTTAGAATGATAAGAAAATGCCTACTAACATAAATACTTACAAAAATGCGAAACATAAAAGTATATATATATATATATATATATATATATATATATATATATATATATATATGTATGTCCAAACTTAGACAAAACAAACATACTAGACAAAATGGACAAATCAAACAATCGGACAAAATAGACGAAATAAACAACACGGACGACACGAACAAAACGGACGATACGAACAAATACGAACATATCACCCAAATAAACACACACTAGAGTTCATATATCAAAACCAACAAAAGTAAGTTATATAAATATTGTTTTAGTAGTTTTTATAAACTTATCTTTTATATAAAAGTATAAGTAAATTTTAAAATTGGGCTAGGTCCATTTACATAATCAAATAGGTTAAGCCTAAGCCCACTTTTATAATTCAATCGGGCTAGGCCCACTTTTATAACTCAATTGGGCTAGCCCACTTTAATAATTCAATTGGGCTAGGCTCACTTTTATAAAATTCAATTGGGCTAGGCCCACTTATATAATTCAATTGGGCTAGGCCCATACGTACAAATCAAATGGATTAGGCCTTTACACTTATCTTTTAGGCTTGGCCCATTCAAAACTAAAATGAATACAAAATATATATGAAATATTATAAACAAACAAAAATATAAAACGAATACAAGTCTAACAAAAATTCAAGATGAACGACTTGCACAAAAACAAAACGTAAGCCTAAGTGTCTAATGAGATTAGAACACTTGTAGGTTACGTCACGAGCGCGAAATTAGATTTTATCTAGAGATTTGCACAAGACACAAATCAGTGAGTTCATGTTTGCCCTTTTATTTAAACGTTTTACAGTTTTAATTGGCATGTTTAAGCTAGTTAATGAAACAAAAATAAGATCATGTATGATAGGATTATATCAAGGGGCCATTAATATATATCCAAGTATTGAGGAATGAAAGGGATAGATCTTTTTGGTTTTTTGCGAGTCCCACTCTTATCGGCACAACAAAATTCATTAGCGTGATTTTGTGTCCAAAACGAGTGTCACAGACACAATTTATCGTCTAAAGTTTGGTTGCCTCCTATGTCGGCTCACATATTAGTGTCCTTTCATTAATGATCAACGATTTTATTAAGGCTTTACATGCTGGGTTTTCAATACAATATTTCAAATGTTTTAAAGATTCATTTGATACAAAACTAAACACATGAATTACCAATTTTTGTTGACATTTTCAAAATTAACATGTATTTCAGGTAACTAGTGGACAGCTATGGAAAAACAAGTTTCATGGGATTAAGAAGTCAAGCAATAAGATGTCATCCACTTAACTTAGATTTTGGTACACATGTCGCACCCTCGTGCGAAACATGGAATGAAAATTCTTAGTTGTTTAAAAAGAATATGTGTTGTAAACTTGTGTTATAAATTTCTAATAATGTAAACAAAGTTGTAGTTTGTATTTCCTTTGAAACAATATGTTGTTTGTGAACATGTTTTAAATTAATCATATGGATGAACATCTTACTTTTATATTAGTTGCTTACTTGGTTGAATGCAATGATTATCACTCTGATCACACTTCGCGCTTCCGCTACAACCGGGTGTGACAAACTTGGTATCAGAGCTTCAATTGTAGAGAACTGTGATTCTTTCTTTGAGTCTAGTCTACAATTTCAAATGATCCTTTTATGAAATCCTTTGTAAATCATTTACAAAAATATAACATGTGTTTTTATTGCATTTTTCCAAAAAATTCCACTAGTAGAAAATTCATTCAAAAAATAATAATGCAAGGACATTATATGGGTTAGTCTATAAGGGATACACACAATAACAATAAGTTGATCCAAACAGTACATATAGGATTACTTACATGAAACCAAACGTGATTGCCTAAAAATTTATAACAAGTAACAATTATTTATATATATTTTGTACGGATTATTTTGACACGAACATAATATCATTGTATTCAAATTCTATTATTATTCTCGATTCGTATAACAAGTTTATTGACCTTGCGTCTATTGATGAGCTTATGGTGGACGTATTTCCTATGTGAAACCCTAAGCTTGACATTCTGTAGAAGATGGTTGTTTTCCCTCGGATACGGAGAATGCCTGACTTCGATCATGACAACGAGGCGGAGGTGATAGCCTTGGACGCACACTCTATTAGTGTCAAGACAAGGAAGATGAAGCACTCATCTTGAAGATGCCCCTCCATCTATTATTGTCATGAATCCTCTCTTATTCTATTTCTTATAACGTCGTGCCATCCGCGAGTGATGGCAACAAGTATTAACATGTGGACCATCACGAAAGTCCCTTCTATGTTAAAAGTAAATAGACAGTCGTATCCGCTTTCTGACTGGTCGTCTCTTTTGAACAAGGGAACACTAGGGTGATCATGCAAGGAAATTTATTATTACGGGGCCCGCATAATAATAACTTGCAGTGGATGGGAATTCTGGTGGGCTCAACAGGCAAGACTAATGATCACCACCTGTTCAAAATTCTTGAGTTGTTACTTGAGATTCAATTTTCCATTTCTTAGAATGCTAACTAGGTTAGTTACCACAACACCCTACAATACAGGAAAACCACACGTAAATGTTCATGTCTAGCATTCGATCTATATCACAAGTCAGCTGAGACTACTCATCTAAGCAAACAAATTAGGATATCCATCCAGGAAGGATTTTTCTTAAATATTCTAGAATTCCAACATTTCGGTTAATCTCACGGTGCCTATAACACCTTATCTTATTCATTGGAGTTGCTACGATAAACTCCATCATTTGACATCCATTTATCTCAAAGGTCGTATGGCATGAGCCATGGTGTAACTCTTTTACCGCATTCTCATCCTTCACCTCACATGCATCCCACCACTACTACCAATGTCTCCACCCCCATTAGTACCTCCCCACTCTCCATTCCACAAGTGCGCATCCATCGTTTGAGGAGTACATTCATACTCTTGAGAGCCACTCTACTGACGCCACTAGGCACATTTTTAGTCTCAAGGAGGAGGTTACGTACCTTCGTGGTCTAATTTCTATGTCTTCACTTTCACATCCCACACCACGGTAGTTATGTTCAATTACCATCTTTTGGGAAGTATATACCCGTTTTTGTGGAAGACTAAAGACTGCTGAAGATTTGGAGACTTAAAGATCAAGCAAAGAACAATGTGAAGAAAATACCTTACCTTGTTTTGTATATTACTTTATGTCTTATATCAACCAGAGTGATGTAACTCCGAGATTATTTTTGTTTTTGTGAGTCCCAAATCAGCTTCGGACCAAAGTGATGGTGATTGACAAACACCCAAACACCTATAGATTAGGTGTTTGATGAAGGTGAAGTATCTTATCCAAGATGCAATCCCATAATGATAGTAACAATCAAAGATCCTGGATGTATGATAATAACATGCAAATCAGATACAAACACAAGATGATAGCAAAATGACCTTGGTCGAAGAAATTTCGAGCCAAATATATATATATATATATATATATATATATATATATATATATATATATATATATATAATATACCCAGCGTATTTATTAAATACGATGGGACAATAAATACGCCACTGTAAATACAACTACTTATAATTACACTCAGCCCTTCTAGTTTTACTAACTATTACAAATAAGCTACAAACTATGAACCTCAAGTATCAACGGTCTCAAAACGTCCTAACAATACCCCTAGACCGTTGCGTACTTGAATGTCTTCATTCTTCGTTCTGAGCTTTAGGCTTGCGGCGGCATCTTGATCATTTCTTGGTAGTGAAGTTTGGTTAAGAACAACTTCACTTGTTGTTGGTGGGTCCTCCATAGTGACTTCATATGTGGATGAAGTCGGAGGTGGTGGTAATACTTGAACATCGGACTCAAAAGACGGGTCTTTGGTTTGATGAGGAGATGATTGTGGTTCAACAGGCTTTTCCGCAACATTTTTCTTTCTTGACTCATCTTGCCCTTTCCGTTCATTGATCCTAAGCATAATTTCCATCATTTCTTTCTTTCTTTCTCTAGCTCTCTCGATTGCTCGTTGAAAGAGCATGACTTCCTCTAAGTATTCATTTCCAGCATCGACGTGAATCTTATCCCCGTATAGGATAATCAAGTCAAACAGGCAAAACATAAACACATCCATTGGATCAAGAATTTTGATTTCTTCATTATCGTTCGATCTGATCACAGCTTCACCAGTTTGGTCATCGTAGAACCGCTTCTTGAAGTTGGTGAGCATTACTGGATGTTTTGGAGGAATCTTCACCCTGGTAACCACTTTAGCTGGATTAATCACCCATGTAACTCTACCTTTTCTGGTTATTGGGTCTTTGGTGGTTTTTTATAGTCGTCTTCTCGGGCGCTGAGGCTTGAGTACGGTGAATCCACACACGCATTCACGAAGTTTGAGTCTTTCAAAGTCACTGCCAATGTTGCTGTTTGTGTGATTTACCATATCGTGTTTGCTTAGCTTGCGAATATCCCACGTTGGTAAGCTTTCATATCATTTCTAGTTCGGAAATGTTGGATTACACCTCCTCTACGCTTCATGATGAATAATCCTGTCAGGTTGCAGTACTTCTAACTTATGATTCTATCAGTTGCCTCGGTTTTCTCAACACTTATGACCTGATAAAGTCTAGCATTTTAGCTTGTCCTTTCTTGGACCATTCGGGATGTTGTGGAGCCACTTCCTCTCCTCCGTCAGTTTCATAAACCACATGATCTTCTAAACCCCGCTCTGTAAACTTGGGAGGCATCTCAATTTGTCTACCTCTCTTCTTCATTGTCTCCATTGATGTTCTCATCAACCGCTGTTGGAGTCGTTTCTTCTTCTTTTTAGCTATCGTGGCTTTACGTTTTTCATCCTCTTCTATGAATCACTAGAGTATTTTGGTTGTCGGTCGGCTATGGTGTACAAATCTTGAAGCATTTCGTGTAGTTTTATCATTCCTTCGTGCTGAAATCTTAGAAACTCTGTGTGCTTTGACACATAGTTGTGTAGCTTTTTGTTTTTCTTTCGCTGTTCCATTAGTTTCTCTCTGAGCACGTTTATATCATTAATATGATTCTTCAACAGACAGAACTCTTCGGCTGGGAATGACTCGATTTCTCTTGATAAACGATTCTATAGTTCTTGAAACAGAATTGGTCTTGCTGGAACTCGTTGAAGAGGTACTTGAGCAGTTGAAGTTGAGTTTGGTGGAACATCTTTAGAAGATCCCTCTCCGGTTTTTCTCTGTTTGTGCACTAGGGACTTGCTCGGAGTAGTCTCTGTGGGATCAGAAAGTAAACCTTCAATGAACTGATCCAGTTGTTCCTGTTCAGATGTAACCACAATGGGTGTCTCCGACTCAGTCATCTCTCTTCTCTTTATCCTCCATTCTCATTTCTCTTCTTATCTGACTATATGGATGGCTTGCATTCGTTCTATTTCTTCTCTTATAGAACCAGCACAGATCTTGTCACCCATAATTCTTTCTGGATTGGGTGCATCCTTCTTTCTTTTCTTAGATCCCCCCTCTTCAACTACTTTCTTTTCTTTGTCTTTTCGCTTACTAACTAGTTGAGGTTCTTATTTGACTTCTTGTTCTTGTTCTTCAGAAGCTTGCTTTTCTTTGTCTTTCTCTCACTTGCTTCACACATTATTTGTACTTGTTATAAGCTTCAGTACTAATGGAAGTCTGTCTTTTCTATACATCCAATTATGTAACATCACCCATTCTTTAGTTTTTAGCTCAGTGATTTGCCTTCCGGTGGGTAACTGAAACTGATACAGATTTCCGTCATGAGGCAGATCTTGATGTTGATTGTTGATAAGCAGTTGGACGAATCTTGGATACATTCCCCATGTAACTATGTTGCCATTGTTAACCATGCAGTAGAAAATCAATCTAGAAACATTGAACGACTGATTTGTACATAAGTTAAGCATAGTAGCCAACCATTCCAAGTTTAATTCATCATACCCACCTTTCATGTGTGCCATACTTAAACTGAAAGTATGCAAAATGAATCTCCAATCTTTTGTTATCCCGTCCTTCTTGATCTCGTTCTTTCCTCTGAAATCTCCAACATAGTTCATCCCTCTAAACCCTTTTTTACTTAGCTTCATGGGATCTCTTGAATTTTCTCCGAGGCTCAAAACCTTTCGAATTCTTTCTTCCGTCACAATCACTTCTTTGTTCCGAACTGTTGCCGTGATTGTCTTGACCTTGTTGATTATTTTCACTTTCATTGTTCTCTAGAATTCTTCTATGTGAATGCGGTAGATTTTTGGATTCTCCTGAACTATATAACTTATCTTGCGTCTTGACAACCAGTCCATTACATCTTCAAAGTCAAGTTTTGGTGGAACTAGAGTAATTGGTTGGTTGTGCTTTCTCGTGCTATCTCAAGTTAACGGTTGAGCCATTCTGAAACATGGAAACAAGCCAAATGAGATCTGGGTTCCGAAACATAACTATTGAGGTTAATATTGTATTTACAAAATAAAATAAAATAAAGTTTAAAAATAAAAATAAAAATGAAATAAAAAGACAAAGTATAATTACGCTATTAAAAGCGCTAAACAAAGGTTAAGTACGTCGGTTTAAAAAATATTTACGCTAAAGATACATGTTAAAAACGCCGTGATATTTACGAGAAAGTTAATTACTCCGGTTATTTACGCTGTGAATTATTGGAGTTGTAGGTAAATACTCTGGTATCAGGTCACGTAGTTAAGTCTACTTTTGAGACTACAGTCAGTGTAGATACTCATCTACACTGAATGACTGGCGTATTTGTCAAATACGCCGGCTGCCCGAACTCGCGTTCGAGACTTAAATGCGCGACATGTTGATTCCTTCTAAACACGCTATCTTCATCATAAATTTGCTATATTCATGTTGTACTTGATAAACCCAAAACCTATAAACTAATCCAATCTCTTTCACTATACATTCTAAACGAGATTTACGTGATCATCTGATATAATATTCATTAACAACATTTCCATATTGTAATCGATTTCAATCACCAATAGGATCAGTTCTATGGTTTTGAGAATAATGTTTGCTAAATGTTTGTTGAATGACGAAGACGTTAATGTGTTAAACTGTACATTGTTAAAAACTTGCTCGAAAATTTTGGAAGGATTTTTCAAATCAAAGAAATCCCATCCAAATATGCTTGAAAATTTTGAACTTTCTCGACAAAGTTGCCCTTTTTAACTAAAAATAGCACAAAATCCGAAAATAAGTTTGTGAAAATCAATATTTTGCAATTTGGACACCGAAATTCGATTTTTGAACCGTGGAACTTCCTTTCACAGTTTTCTTTTGTTTGAAACTCCTTCACGCTCCTACAAAAGATCTGTAACATTTGTAAAAATCGGGTTTTCAAAATCCGCTCCGTTTTGTAATCGAATATCAGGTTATAAAAGTTATGTTGAATATTTATGATTATTTTGATTTAAGACGATACATAATTAATAAATAAACTAAACTATAAAAATTATATTTGATAAAAAGTTAAAACAAAATAAATAAAAAAAATATGTTGCTGCCGGGACTCGAACCCGGGTCAGCCAAGAACAACTCCAACGACTTAACATACACTCACATCACCACTCCGCCACTTTGTGTTTTCTGTTATCTCTAGGAAACAAATGAGATTTATATACAGACTAGGTTAAACCGGTTTCGCCAACTGAGAAACGGAAATCGGCAAATGAATCGTCAAATCGTTTGATTTCTCGCGTATTCACGTTCATAACCGATGAACCGATGTCTTTAATCAATTCAGAGGTGATTGAACATAAATTTTCATTACTATCGGTTTTTATAACCGAAACGAATCAAGGTCTCAATTACTTCAACTCTAGACCTCTCTCGCGACTCAGAAACGTCATACCAATACTCCATTTCACTCTCGTCACATTTTCAGACCGTCAGAACTTCTAAATTAACTCGCCGGAATTTTCTGCAAAAGTCGCTGGAAAACCGTATTCAACCCCAAACGGTAAATCTTTCAATATCATTGTAGTTCAACAATTGTTAGACTATTTCTAACTTAAACCTCTCAATTGAAGTCGAATTCAGGCGCTGTATCCAACTAATTCCAGTTCGCCGGAACTCCCCTGAAAGTCTTTATTTCCGTCTGTGAAACGGTAAGGACCTTCAAACACATCGTTAACGTTTGTTCATCACTTCAATTCCACAATCGACTAATCAAAAACGGCTAATCGTCTGTTCAGTTGAGGTGCACAAAAACAGAGACCGACGCCTGCCGGAACTCTGTAACCAATCGTTCACCGGTATGTTTTTCCTCTAATTGTCATCCCTGCTATCTCTTATCAGTTTGTGTAATGCTTAGCAATCGAATTAACAAGTTTTAATGATGTAAACTGCTGTCGGTAAAAATCCAGTGAAGAAGATGAACTTTGACAATACTATAAGTATAATTAAAATTGGTAGTTTAAACGGGTTATACACACAGTCCAGCGGTGGACTGTGTGCAAAATACACATGCAAGTCCCGAGTTCGATCCCTGCTGCACGCACTCCTTATGTAATAAAATGCCTTTTTGTTTAAAAACTAAACCGGGTTAACTCAGTTAGTTGTTAAGTATAATAAAAACCGAGATAATAACCAGGTTAGACACACAGTCCAGCGGTGGACTGTGTGCAACATTAAATCACACGTCGCACGTTCGAAACCCGTCACTGGCATTGGTTCGTTGAATTAAAATGTTTTTGCAATTAAAAGAATTTCGGTTAAACTGAATAAGTATATAAATATAATTAAACAAGATTATTTTGGGTTAGACACGTAGCTCAGTTGGTAGAGCTGCGTGCACGCGTACGGGAGGTCTCGGGTTCGAGCCTCACCCGGCGCAAACTAAGTCATTGACCTCGTCAACAAGTCAAAAGGTCAACGGTCAACGGTCAACGCAAAATAAACAAATTTTTTATTTATATTTTTATTTATTTAATTTAATTTAAAAATCAATTAAAAATACTTAAAAATAACATTTTTAAAGATAGAAAATAGCCTTAAACTCACAAAAATATATCTAAAAATTTCATTAAAATCCTTAATAAAATCCACTCATTTAATATATTTTTCCGTTATTATTTAGTTTAGTATTTCTCGTTGTTCCGCTCATCTAATTCGTGCGCATATCACCATCTCCAATCCAACGCACCCAATGTGAGTGAATCTTTACAAATTCCCCGTTTAATCACGTTTTGGGGTGTATCATGTGTCTTGTTATATATATTTAAACCATAGTGCATACATCATATCATGAACATGTGTATTCAGTTTGATTCTGTTGTGTAGTTATTATTGGATGCAATTTATTATTTTCAGTACATGCAAATTCATAGGCCGCCGCTCCCCATTACATTATGAGCGTTGAGCATGTTCCCCATTTCATTATGAGGTTGAACCTGGCGTGCCCACATACGATCGGCTCCGTTTGATTGAGCCTTGATCGCACAGACATTTTCATTTTCAGTACATGCACTACGATCGGCTCCGTTTGATTGAGCCTTGATTGCACAGTTTCATTTATGTTATTTATCGTATGATGTTGGTATGTTCATGTATGCTGTCATATGTTATTGTATGTTATAGTTGTGACTGCTATTTGCCACTGCTTGATTATTTACATTTGCTCATCTATGATTATGCACAATTTTTCATTGATAAACTAACAAGTAATTCATTAATAAATGTTTATCTAATAAGGTTCACTCGCCACCTTATGTTGACCCAAAAACCCCCATTTTTACACATAATACAGGTGAACCAGCAGCAGCTAGGAACACGTAGGATTGGACTAGAAGAATAAAATGATTTAGAGTTGGGATTATTATGTTTGGTTTATTTTTCTTTGTATTGTATGAACATGTTTGGATATTTGGAAATGTAACTTTGACTTATTTAAATATGAAACATATTAGTAAATGTCATGAGCTTTGGTGATAACCCAATTATGCCCCGACTCTTATTTCCGCCGCGGGTCGGGGTGTGACAGATTGGTATCAGAGCCATGACTATAGGGATATAGGATAGGTTATTAGACCTTTAGAGCCTATACTATAGTTGATTAGAAACTTGTAAGATTTTTGTGTGTTACATGCCAAATTTCATGATGTTTATATGTTTTATGTTAAATGTTACATTCAACATTGTGCAAGCATGTTCATAAGTATGTATTATCATATAATGCCTATCATGAATCATATACTCATAACATATCACATCCATGAAAGCACACACCACATCATGATTGCTTTTACAATGATTTTTTTTTTGTTTTTCAAATCTCATCAAAGTGAGTTCGCATGACGGGCATGTAGTAACTGGAAGGGTACCAGTACCGGTAGTCGGAACGTCCTGTCTAGGCTGGCATTCGTATAAATCCAAAATAAAGGACCAGTTTGCCTACCTGGGGACTAACGATGATAGTACGAAGTACCTATTAGGCCAAAGCATGCTATACCAAACGTCGTGTGAGCTAACCCCACTTTGAGTTGTCATTGTGTCTACACCTGGACACGTTCCGACCAAACATCTCATGAACATATTTTGTGGTTTGCATTCGGGGGATGCGAGTGTTAAATTGCCAATACTAATGTGAATCCTACCAAGCCAATAGCCATGGGGGCCCACATGACTATGTAGGTGAAGGTATGGGGGACATTTGAGGCCCAACATGAGCGAACCCAAGACATCCTATGGATGTAGTTACATTATTGATATTTATGTTATTTTCATTTTCTTAAAGACACATGACACCTAAAAAGACACCATAAACTCACAATCTTCTCATTGTATGATCCTGTAGATGTCGTCTAGACAGCAACGAAGGGGTAAAAGATCAGGAAGGTCTCAGGAACGTTTGGCCACACAGATCGCGAAATAAATGGCCACGATACTGCCTGACATTGTGGTCCAAGTACAACAAGCCCTTGCTACAAATCCTACTAACCCTCCCCAACAACAGGACCAGAACATCGACAACCCTCCTACCAGCAAGTGCTCTTACAAACATTTTAAGTCTTGTGATCCTCCTAAATTTGAAGGGACCGAGGGTGTCACTGCTCTCCTACATTAGTTCGAGGAGATGGAAAACACCTTTCTAAACTGCGATTGCCTAGAGGATCGCAAGGTTCGATACGCCACCGGGAGACTATTTGGGGTAGCTCCCACTTGGTGGAATACTGAGAAAGGGAAGAGGGGAACTGAAGATGCGATGGCCTTAACTTGGGAGGAGTTAAGGGAAATCATGACTAGCCGTTTCTGTCCTAGAAGTGAAATTAAAAAGCTGGAAGACGAATTTCATTCTCTAAAGCAAAAGGAGGGTGATCACACTACCTATAACAAGAGGTTCTTGGAGTTGAACCAAATGGTTCAAAATTTGTTCACCCCAACCTATCGTCTGATCGAGCATTATATTCGAGGACTTCCCTCGAAAATCCAAGATTCAGTTCTCAACGTTTCACCAGTAACACTTGAAGCTGCTATGGAGTTAGCAACTGAACTGACCGAAAACCGAATTCGCAACGGGAAGTTCAAAGAAGAGAAGAAGAAAGCCCCTGTTGAGGGACAAACTCCAAACCACCCCATTCCTCCCTCTAAGTTTGCTAACAAGAGGAAGCGCAACACCAGAAATTTTGCAGTTACTCAAACCAACTCCCCTATTCCTGCTGCACCCATTACTCAAGTCATTCCTTCACCCGCACCATACAGAAGACCCTACACTGGCCCGTTACCAAAATGTAACCGTTGCCAATATCACCATTCCCCTGATCATCCTTGCCAATATTGCACCGGCTGCGGTCGCGCAGGTCATACTGTTCAAACTTGCCGCATGCCTCAACGAACGAACCGCCACCAACCTTTAACCCAAACCCACCAACAAATAATGGGCCAAGCCCAACAACCCCTACTACTACCACCCACCCAACATTTAGCCCAAACATATTACCAGCCCAATTATCCTATGGGTCAACCAATGCGGGCTTGCTACAATTGCGGTGACCCGAGCCATTTCAGAAACACTTGTCCAAGGTTGGTTAATATTATTCATGCTCAGGCCCAAGCCAACCCGGTGAATCAAGCAAACCAAGCTCCTCCACCTGCAAGAGGGAGAGCTTTCAATATCAACGCTAACCAGGCCAGAGCTGACGGCAATGTGGTTAACGGTACGTTCCTTATAAATGGTAGATATGCATCTATGTTATTTGATACTGGTGCGGATAGAAGTTTTGTGTCTTTAGAATTTGAACCTATCTTAAACAAAAATCGGGATAAGCTCACGGAATCCATAACGGTAGAAGTTGTGGACGGGAAACCAGTTTCGTTACACTCTATTATACGCAACTGTACACTCACCTTAAACGACCACGAATTCTCAGTCGACCTGATTCCTATGAAGTTGGGAAGTTTTGATATCATAATCGGTATGGATTGGCTCAGTCAACATCAGGCAGAAGTTGTATGTCGTGAAAAATTTATTCGTATTCCTCTTTCAAACGGTCAGACTCTTCGAATCATTGGAGAAACCTCGTCGAAAGGGCTCAGCTTAATGTCTAGTCTTCAAGCTCAAAAATATCTTTGCAAGAATTATGTCGCGTTTTTAGCTCATATCATCAAAAAGAGAACCATGGAGAAGAAACTTGAAGACATTCCTGTAGTAAAAGACTTTCCACAAGTTTTTCCTGACGACATTTCAGGACTTCCTCCAGTTAGAGACGTCGAATTCCGTATTGATCTTATACCTGGTGCTACACCAGATGCAAAGTCTCCTTATAGGTTAGCCCCCTCTGAAATGCAAGAGCTAGCCAGTCAATTATAAGAGTTGACTGACAAGGGATTCATATGTTCTAGCTCGTCGCCTTGGGGTGCACCTGTTCTTTTTGTAAAGAAGAAAGATGGATCGTTTCGTATGTGCATCGACTACAGAGAGCTCAACAAGTTAACAATCAAGAATCGCTATCCTCTACCTCGCATTGATGATCTTCTTGACCAACTACAAGGTGCCAGCTTCTTTTCAAAAATCGACCTTCGATCTGGCTATCATCAACTGAGAGTGCATAAAGAAGACGTCCCTAAGACTGCTTTTCGAACTCGTTATGGCCACTATGAATTCATGGTTATGCCATTTGGTTTAACCAATGCACAAGCTGTCTTCATGGAACTAATGAACAGAGTCTGCAAACGTTATCTTGATCGATTTGTTATAGTCTTCATCGACGATATTCTTATTTATTCAAAATCTAAATCTGATCATGAGCGTCATCTTCGACTCGTTCTTGCACTTCTACAAAAGGAAAAGCTTTATGCCAAATTCTCCAAATGTGAATTCTGGTTAAAAGAGGTGCAATTCCTCGGGCATGTAGTCAATGACAAGGGAATACATGTTGACCCTTCAAAGATCAAAGCGGTTCAAGAATGGCAAGCTCCACGTACACCAACTGAAGTAAGATCTTTTCTTGGTCTAGCTGGCTATTATCGTCGGTTCATTTCAAACTTCTCTCGCATTGCTGTACCATTCACGGCTTTAACTCATAAGGGAAAACCTTTCATATGGGGACCCAAGCAAGAAGAAGCCTTTCAAACTCTTAAACAAAAACTTTGTGATGCACCAATCCTCAAACTCCCTGAAGGTTGTGATGATTTTGTAGTCTATTGCGATGCGTCAGGGCAAGGATTAGGCTGCGTTCTAATGCAAAGAGGAAAAGTCATAGCTTATGCTTCGAGACAACTCAAGACACATGAAAAGAACTACACCACTCATGACCTAGAACTTGGAGCCGTTGTGTTCGCTCTTAAGATATGGAGACATTATCTCTATGGTACTAAGTGTGAAATATACACTGACCACAAGAGTCTTCAACATGTCTTCAATCAAAAGGAGCTAAACATGAGGCAACGAAGATGGGTCGAACTTCTAAATGATTACGACTGTGAAATTAGATACCACCCTGGTAAAGCAAATGTGGTGGCTGATGCACTTAGTCGAAAGGGTTATGCGAACTCCATTAATCTTCTATGTTCGCAAATTATAACCGACATTAAAGATCAAATTCGAGAAGCCCAACACGTTTCAATAACAGAAGAAGATGTACGAAAGGAGATGTCCTGTGGAGCCGAGCTAAAAATTGAAACTAAATCTGACGGTATTCTGTATTACCTAGATCGTATCTGGATTCCTAACCACAACAATCTTCGTGAAACTCTTATGAATGAAGCTCACAAAACGCGATATTCTATACACCCAGGAGCCGATAAGATGTATCAAGACCTACGATACACCTATTGGTGGCCTGGAATGAAGAAGGATATTGCCGTTTTTGTTTCCAAGTGCCTTACATGTTCCAAGGTGAAGGCTGAACACCAAAGACCCTCAGGACTTCTAGTCCAACCGAAATACCTGTATGGAAGTGGGAAAATATAACCATGGATTTCGTTACCGGGTTACCTCGCACTTCTGGTGGGTATGACACTATATGGGTAATTATAGACCGACTTACAAAATCAGCTCACTTTATTCCTATCCGCGAAGATTTCAAGAACGAAAATCTTGCTCGTATTTATATCAACGAAATCGTAAGCCGACATGGGGTACCGTTAAGCATTATTTCTGATCGTGATGGTCGTTTCACTTCACGAACATGGCAAGCAGTACAATCCGCTATGGGCACGCGATTAGATCTCAGTACCGTCTATCATCCTCAAACTGATGGACAGTCTGAGCGCACCATTCAAACTCTTGAAGATATGCTTCGAGCATGTGTCATAGACTTCAAGGGAAATTGGGATGCCCACCTACCATTAGTTGAATTTTCGTACAACAACAGCTATCATTCAAGCATCGGCATGGCACCTTTTGAAGCCTTATATGGTCGTAAGTGCCGATCTCCTGTATCTTGGCACGAAATTGGGGAAGCTCAAATTACTGGTCCAGAATTGATCCAAGAGACCACAGACAAGATCCATCAAATTCGAAACAGTCTTCTAGCGGCTCAAAGTCGTCAAAAGAGTTATGCACATAAACGACGGAAGCCCTTAGAGTTTAACATTGGTGATCATGTGCTTTTAAAAGTATCACCGTGGAAGGGAGTAGTTCGTTTTGGTCAAAAGGGCAAGCTAGCACCACGTTACGTAGGACCTTTCAAGATACTCGAAAGAGTGGGTCCTGTAGCATACAAGCTTGACCTACTAGAAGAACTCAACAGGATTCATCCCACATTCCACGTGTCGAACTTGAAGAAGTGCCTCGCTGATGAGAATCTCCATATTCCGCTGGAAGATATTCAGATTGATGAATCTATGCATTTTATCGAAAGACCTGTAGAGATCATGGACTTTGGAGAGAAACGTCTACGACGAAGTCGCATTCCAATTGTTAGGGTACCCTGGGAGACGAAACGGGGACCTGAGTTTACTTGGGAACGTGAAGACTCAATGCGCGAAAAATACCCGCATCTTTTTCCTACTACTTCAACTACTTAAATTTCGGGACGAAATTCCTAAAAGTAGGGGATACTGTAACTTTTGTAAAAATTGTGTTTTCAAAATCCGCTCCGTTTTGTAATCGAATATCAGGTTATAAAAGTTACGTTGAATATTTATGATTATTTTGATTTAAAACGATACATAATTAATAAATAAACTAAACTATAAAAATTATATTTGATAAAAAGTTAAAACAAAATAAATAAAAAAAATATGTTGCTGCCGGGACTCGAACCGGGTCAGCCAAGAACAACTCCAACGACTTAACATACACTCACATCACCACTCCGCCACTTTGCGTTTTCTGTTATCTCTAGGAAACAAATGAGAATTATATACAGACTAGGTTAAACCGGTTTCGCCAACTGAGAAACAGAAATCGGCAAATCAATCGTCAAATCGTTTGATTTCTCGCGTATTCACGTTCATAACCGATGAACCGATGTCTTTAATCAATTCAGAGGTGATTGAACATAAATTTTCATTACTATCCGTTTTTATAACCGAAAAGAATCAAGGTCTCAATTACTTCAACTCTAAACCTCTCTCGCGACTCAGAAACGTCATACCAATACTCCATTTCACTCTCGTCACATTTTCAGACCGTCAGAACGTCTAAATTAACTCGCCGGAATTTTCTGCAAAAGTCGCCGGAAAACCGTATTCAACCCCAAACGGTAAATCTTTCAATATCATTGTAGTTCAACAATTGTTAGACTATTTCTAACTTAAACCACTCAATTGAAATCGAATTCAGGCGCTGTATCCAACTAATTCCAGTTCGCCGGAACTCCCCTGAAAGTCTTTATTTCCGTCTGTTAAACGGTAAGGACCTTCAAACACATCGTTAACATTTGTTTATCACTTCAATTCCACAATCGACTAATCAAAAACGGCTAATCGTCTGTTCAGTTGAGGTGCACAAAAACAGAGACCGACGCCTGCCGGAACTCTGTAACCAATCGTTCACCGGTATGTTTTTCCTCTAATTGTCATCCATGCTATCTCTTATCAGTTTGTGTAATGCTTAGCAATCGAATTAACAAGTTTTAATGATGTAAACTGCTGTCGGTAAAAATCCAGTGAAGAAGATGAACTTTGACAATACTATAAGTATAATTAAAATTGGTAGTTTAAACGGGTTAGACACACAGTCCAGCGGTGGACTGTGTGCAAAATACACACGCAAGTCCCGAGTTCGATCCCTGCTGCACGCACTCCTTATGTAATAAAATGCCTTTTTGTTTAAAAACTAAACCGAGTTAACTCAGTTAGTTGTTAAGTATAATAAAAACCGAGATAATAACCAGGTTAGACACACAGTCCAGCGGTGGACTGTGTGCAACATTAAATCACATGTCGCGCGTTCGAAACCCGGCACTGGCACCGGTTCGTTGAATTAAAATGTTTTTGCAATTAAAAGAATTTCGGTTAAACTGAATAAGTATATAAATATAATTAAAAACAAGATTATTTCGGGTTAGACACGTAGCTCAGTTGGTAGAGCTGCGTGCACGCGTACGGGAGGTCTCGGGTTCGAGCCTCACCCGGCGCAAACTAAGTCACTGACCGAACCGGTCAACAAGTCAACAGGTCAACGGTCAACGGTCAACGCAAAATAAACAATTTTTTTTTATATTTTTATTTATTTAATTTAATTTACAAATCAATTAAAAATACTTAAAAATAACATTTTTAAAGATAGAAAATAGCCTTAAACTCATAAAAATATATCTAAAAATTACATTAAAATCCTTAATAAAATCCACTCATTTAATATATTTTTCCATCATTATTTAGGTTAGTATTTCTCGTTGTTCCGCTCATCTAATTCGTGCGCATATCACCATCTCCAATCCAACACACCCAATGTGAGTGAATCTTTACAAATTCCCCATTTAATCACGTTTTGGGGTGTATCATGTGTCTTGTTATATATATTTAAACCATAGTGCATACATCATATCATGAACATGTGTATTCAGTTTGATTCTGTTGTGTAGTTATTATTGGATGCAATTTATTATTTTCAGTACATGCAAATTCATAGGCCGCCGCTCCCCATTACATTATGAGCGTTGAGCATGTTCCCCATTTCATTATGAGGTTGAACCTGGCGTGCCCACATACGATCGGCTCCGTTTGATTGAGCCTTGATCGCACAGACATTTTCATTTTCAGTACATGCAATACGATCGGCTCCGTTTGATTGAGCCTTGATCGCACAGTTTCATTTATGTTATTTATCGTATGATGTTGGTATGTTCATGTATGCTGTCATATGTTATTGTATGTTATAGTTGTGACTGCTATTTGCCACTGCTTGATTATTCATTTGCTCATCTATGATTATGCACAATTTTTCATTGATAAACTAACAAGTAATTCATTAATAAATGTTTATCTAATAAGGTTCACTCGCCAACTTATGTTGACCCAAAAACCCCCATTTTTACACATGATACAGGTGAACCAGCAGCAGCTAGGAACACGTAGGATTGGACTAGAAGAATAAAATGATTTAGAGTTGGGATTATTATGTTTGGTTTATTTTTCTTTGTATTGTATGAACATGTTTGGATATTTGGAAATGTAACTTTGACTTATTTAAATATGAAACATATTAGTAAATGTCATGAGCTTTGGTGATAACCCAATTATGCCCCGACTCTTATTTCCGCTGCGGGTCGGGTGTGACAAGATCATACTTTCAACAGCTGTCATTTTATTATTTTAATTTGATTAATCAAGGCACAAGAAAAACTGTCAGTATGTTTGTCCTCGTAAATCCATGCATCCTTCTTTCAACATGCTTTCGGTGAGCGTGTTATCATGTTGTGGTAATATTGACAAAAATTGCAATGGCCCCACTCAAGCCAGATAGTTAGAATATTATGCCCCCGTGAGTCCAACGTCTAGACATACCCTCGCGATCAAGGTATTCACAAAGCTTTCTCATAAAAGGTGAATATATTGAATTCATTCGTTTAAAAGATACAAGATCAGCGCATTGGTGAACATGTATGCACATTCGTATAGTCAAAGTGACCAATGTTGTCCTGACCAGGGTTAGGTAGATACCTCAATGTGGTACGATTTCTTTTGATTGGCCCGTTTGGTTGAGCTTTTTTAATTTTAGGGTTTTGGCCTCTTTGGCTCTTTTGAAAAAGATATCATAATCGTGTCTAGGTCTGTATATATCTAGATACAACAGAAGAGCGACTATGATATCCCCAAATGATGAAACAATATAAAGACCCGAGATTTCAGATTTTGGCAATCTATCAACGCAAGATTTAAGACCATTAGCCATATGCCGCAACATGTTACCCACAGATAACACAATATTGTGGGTATCCAGAGTTCTTGTGTAAGCATTATCTTTTGTCGCCTAATCGTAGTTTACTCGATGGTGTTGCTGAATCTACTAACATCGTTGCTTGGCACCCCAATTTGTTGCTTTGCATCTCGATTTTCCTTTCTTTTCTGTTTCAGAAATAGACAAAGTGTTAGTAGTTTTCTATCATTTCTTTAACAAACAGGTGTTAAAATGAAATCAAATTATAATTACAATTTTCTAGAAATCTTTCCCCTAAAACTTTCATTTCGTATGTCCATTACTTGAAAATGAAATTTAATTTAAACAGAAAATCTTTTTGATGGGAACTATTTTAAGATACTCGTTTATTTAGGAAAGCGGGTTTTTTAGAGATAGGGTATGTACAACTGGTTGTAACAACAAAGTTCATTTCCACTCAAGGAAATTGATCATTTCCAACCAGGTTACCAACTGTTTGAAACGATGCATATGATACACTTTACTTTACCGTACAGAAACGCACTTTTCACATCCATCCGATACACTTTGAAGTTTTTGTACGATGCATATGCCAAGAATATTCTAATTGCTTCCAAACGTGCTACCAGAGCAAAAACTTCTTCATAATCAATCCCTTCCTCATATCCAAATCCCTGAACTACCAATCTTACCTTGTTCTTAATAACCACACCATGATCGTCCATCTTGTTTCGAAACACCCATTCAGTCCCAATAGGAAATTTTCCTTTTGGAAGATCAGCTAGTTCTCACACTTTGAGCTTTTGAACCTGAGATAATTCTTCCTGCATCGCCTGCACCCAACTTGAGTCTTGAATGGCTTCTTTGATGTCACTTGGTATGGACTGCGAAAGAAAGCCGTCATACAATCCTTGTTGATAACATATGTCTGTCCATGAGTTCGCACGCCGTTTTCCACCGGACCCATTACATTTTCAATGGGATGATTCCGATTGGTCTTATAACCTGCATTGGTATGGGTTTCAATTTGTTGAGGTAGATTGGTGAAGTGTTCATCAACATATATGATTGGAGGTCCGTCCTCTTGAATTGGTTCATCTACATTCATCTGAGAAGAAGCATCATCATTTGCGGATGCATTCTCAGCCGAAGTGTCACCACTAACTTCTTTGACGGGGAGGACTGGATCAGCTGAAGCTGGAGTGAAACGCGTTGTGAAAGGAGTGAAACCAATGTCTGACGAGTCAAAAAATGGTTGAATTAGAGTGGTTTCTGTAGGTTCGGTTTTAGAAAGGGTTCGGAAATTTCAAACGTGTTGAAAACGCCATCTACATCGTAAAACCAATTGGGAGAACTTCCAGTGTTGGTGTAGTTTCCTTCTTGAAAGTCGACATAGTACGATTCAAGCACCATCTTGGTTCGTTTGTTGTAGACTTTATATGCTTTCTAAGTAGATCAATAGCCCATGAAGTAACACACATCGTCGACTGCTTCAAACTTGATTAGATTGTCTTCAGTGTTAAGAAGAGTACATGAACATCCAAACAGTCTGACGAAATCTATGAGGCTTTCGCTTGAAAAGAAGTTCAATAGAAGTTTTTCCATGAGGTTTTACAATGAGAACTCGATCTAGGACATAGCATGCTATGTTGACTGCTTCTGCCCAAAAGATGATGGGTAGCTTGGAGTCTACAAGCATGGTTCGAGCAGTTTTAACGAGTGTTCTGTTCTTTCGTTCTACTATGCCATTTTGCTAAGGAGTTGCCTTTTCTTCACAGAAGGAGATAACCGTATAATTTTTGAATTCGGATCTGTTTACACTTCTGATTGATTTGACCTTTAGTTTGATGACATTTTCGATCATAGGGATGAACGACTGAATAATGGATGTAGTCTTGCTTTAGCTTCAAGAAAGTAAACCCATCAAGAAAAATCATCTGTAATCACCAAAAAATAGGATCTTTTAGCTAAACTTTTAACACTAATAGGACCAAAAAGATCCATATGCAACAACTGTAGAGGTGCAGTAATCATGTTCACTACTTTGGATTTGTGAGGCTTTTTGTGTTGTTTACCTTGGGCGCATGCAATACATTTTTCTGAAAAAAAATCTTTCATAGGCAAACCTCTTACTAGATTTAATTTAGAAAGCTTATTCATATTTTTGAAATTGACATGCCCCATTCGCCTATGCCAAAGCAGTGATTCTGATGCTTTAGAAATTAAGCATGTCATTTGTTTAGCAGATTTGGCAGTTTTCATATTTAAAACATAGGTATTGTTTTGACATGGAGCCGTAAGCATAATCATTTCGAGAGGAACCGAGTAGCCAGGCTTGAGAAGGATGCATTCTATATCGTTGAAGAGCATAGATATTCCCTTGTCACAGACTTGTGATACACTCATAAGATTGTAGCCCAATTCTGGTACATAGTTAACATCTTCCAAGGTTATAGCTTCCGAGACTACATCTCCAAGACCAGCTATCTTCCCTCCTTTTTAATCTCCAGCGAATGACACAAAATCGTTGTCAATGAATCTAAAGTTCTTCAGAAGTTCCTTTAATCCCGTCATATGCCTTGAGCATCCACTGTCGACGTGCCAAATGTATTCCATTAGTATTCGAATCCATTTTTGAATTTAATTTTGTTCTACAACAACATATAACAAGAAATATATATACACTTAGTTAGCTTTCGGAACGTAAACTTGCTTAACTTATAATTTATCATGATCTTCTTTAAAAGTTTCGTCTTTTCTTTTCTTTTCCAAAATCAGTTTGCATTAACGAAGTTTTTGACTGATTTCTTAAAGTTATCAAAATGATCTGTGAAATTTTAGCAAAATTTTGATTTGGTTCAGAACATTTCTTGCTTTTGCAATGTTTCACTGTGTGTCCTAAATGAACGCAGCGAAAACATTTAATGCGATGTTTCCTTTTCTTTTTAGAGGTTGATGCTTTGGAAGATGATGTATGTGATGAGTGTCTTAAACCGTATGATGCATTGTCTGATGGAGATGCATTGAGACTTGAACCTCTGATTTTCTTCACTTTCTTGTCATGACGACTTTTATCGTTAATGAAATCTTCATCGTTCTTGTTGTCTAATGAAGTAGCAGATTCTTGATTTTCACGTGAATCATCTGATTCTTGATCTTTACTCGAGCTTTCTTCACTATTTTCTAAAGTTGTTGTGTTCGAGTCTTCACTACAGCATACTTGAGTTGATTCCTTATCAGACTCTGATGTACCTATACATGATGGAACAAACTCGGGAATTTCCTCTGTAAGGAAATTTTTGAATCTATTTTGCTTCAATTATGGAACAAACACAGGGGATTCAAGCACGACATGTTCATCACAAAAAGCAGATTTCAAGTCTATGCATTCAACAACTGCATTATCATGGTTACGGGTCAAAGGTTTGGGCACATGCCTATTATAGTCATCGCGAATATTTAAACTAGGTTTAATACAGTCATCCGTCCTAGTTAAATTATTACATTCATCCCGAATAAAAGTTTAGTTTGTTTTACCACAGTTCAAGGCGAACCTGTTAACCATAGTATAACTATCGCCTAAATACCCTTTACTAATTTTGTCCCACCATACTCCTCATCGCACACAACCTCCTCACGCTTAATTGCATCTTCATTGCTTATAGAAATGTTAGTACCTTTTTCATTATCACAATCGACACTTTGAGCTATTAAATCATTTTTATCAATTAAATCATTTTCTGGATGAGGAGTTGGCAGAGGTACATAGCTTTTGCTATGAGGAGGTGGAAAGATTTTTCTTTCATTTCCAAGCTTATCTTTGTACCCAATGCCATTTTTCATGTATGTCGGTCGTTGGAAATTTTTAATATCAACCAGTGCCTTTTTGCTTACATTCCACTTGTCAATAGTGAGATGCAATTTAGTGTTTTCAACCACATATTTGTCAAGTTTTTCAGTTAAATCATTTATAATGAAATCTTTTCTGAAAACGAATTCTTTTAAATTTTGCATTTCAGCTAAAGTTGAGTTTAACTTTCTCTGATATGATGCTTCATTTTATTTCAATTTTTTTATTAAATTGCAAAACTCTTCTTTTTCTCTGATTAGGTCATGGTTGAGGGATTTATAGTGAGCCACGACGTTGACACACGACTTTGAGCAAAGTTTGACTTTAAATTCTAGGGTATGTTTTTACCTAGTCTTTCTCTTCTTCCTCTTTGGCGGATTTGGCTTTTATCGCTGCAACGGGAGCTTGAGCTTTTTCCTTGTTGCTACTGCCATTTCCCTCTTGAACTTTCTCCTTGGATTCTGAAATTTCAGCTTCATTCTTTCTTTGACAACTTTAGACTTGATTGTGTTGACTATGCTTTTCAGACCTTTGTAAGGAGACACTTCCCCTTGGGAATATTCCGCATTCTTGTTGCTACAAAAATTTGAAGGTTGTGGAGCTGATTCGGTGGATATCTTGGCCATTAGAGCTTTGTCAACTCCCTTCAGTTCAGTGGATAACTTGGCTATTAAAGCTTGTTGACTTCCTCTTTTGCATCAACAATTCTTCTGCCAAATCATAGTCTACCAACAACAAGGCCTTTGGGGTGTTAGCAGCAACATTCTCATTTCCTTCAATAGGGATTCGCCTTCTAGCTGGGGTAGTTTCAACATTTTCGTTCTTTAGCAACGGACAATCTCTTTTGAAGTGACCCAAATTCTTGCAATTGTAGCATTGCAGCTTTGACTTGTCGAAACCAGCTTTTCCAAGTGACAGCCTCTTTCCTGTCTTGTCTTGAAATATCTTCAGCCTTAAGGTGATCATAGCCATTTGCTACTTCAGATCCATTTCCTCCATATCATCTGGATCCACTTGGTACATATCTTCAGCAGAAAGGAAATCTCATTTTAGTTCACCTGACAAAAGAGCTTCATAACTGCTCAGGAAGGTGTTAACTTAGCAACATGTTCAGTGGATATCTTGAGTACTTGAGCATCACTAACCACAGTCGTCTTCTCGTTAGATTGTGGAGCCTTTGTAAAGTTTGCGAAAGCATTAAAGTAGGATGCGTTAGCACTTTGAGAACTTGAACCACCGGAGGTTATGGGAGCAAGGAATGCCATGTTCTTGGGATCAACAGAAACAGTGGATTGAGCAGATTTTTTTGTATATCCTATTTGATTCATCTCTCTCTTGAGCATGTCCATTTCAAAAGCCTTTAGAGTGTTGTTCAGATCTGATAGAGTGACTGGAGTTGTACTAGTTAGGAAGGTTCTTTTGATCATCATGCACTAAAAGCTATATTCTTTTGGAAGAGAGTCCAAAAGTTTATTGATTGAAGTTTAGTTGGTCACAAGATTACCAACATTCTTCATCTTTGTTAGAATATTCAGAAAACGATGATATGATCTAACAGACTTTCACCACGAACACTTCCAAACATATCATATTCTTTCTGAACCATATCTCTCTTGTTCTCCATCAGTTCTTGGTTGACTTCATAGTGATCGATAAGTGCCAAACACAATTCGTGAGATGAGGTGTACGCATCAAACAAGTTGTTGTCATTCTTTGATAGAGTCATTGTTAGAGCAGCATGAGCCCGGCGGTCACGTTGGATTAAAATCCTGTCTTCATCAGTGTAGGTTGAGGGATCATCGTTGAATGTGTGAGCATCATCATGAATTACCATAGGAACGTGTGGTCCTAGAGTTACAGACATCCATTGAGTATAGTCCGTATACTCAAAGAATGACTTGATTATGTTCTTCCAACTACTCAAAATCTTTAGATCCTTTCAACTTTGGAGGTCTAGTTGCAGTTCCAGTGTAACGCCTCGCTTTTTCGTATTTTCCTTAATTAGAAAGTGTAATCGTGTTCCTATTTATGGAAACTTGTATTCATATCTTGTTCGTATTTCTTTTCCAATCTTGTAATCCAAGACTTTGATCGTAATAAAATTCATACTTGATACATACTATGCATCCAATTGTTAAATACGTGTTTACATCAAACCGATACTTGTTATACATGCAAATACTAATACATTCATACTTGATACCTAAAATTTACTTACATATACATTATACACTTAAAAACATGCAAAAATATCAAGTTACAACATGAAATGAAGGAAACACTAAGTTCAGGGACTAAAAGTGACAAAAATAAACAAATTTATGGATTAAGGTCGCTCGGGCCCCGCGACCGTCCCTCTTGTTCCCTCTCACAGCCCGCCAGAGGGCATAATACACAGATTGTTGTTTCAAGCTCATGGATTGCGCAAATGGTGCTTCTTGCATTTATTACACCCACCTAACTCATCCCCAAATTTCAACTATAAATACCCACCTCCTCCCACACTCACTTCACACCTCAAACACTCATCTCTCTTAACTCCATCCAGAAAATTCAAGACTTTCAAGTGAGTTCTAACTCACTTCTACCTCCCTTCTTTACTCTTTCTTCCTTCTAAACACTTGGAACACCTCTAGGAGTGTTTCCATGGGTTTCCTTCTAAACACTTGGAACACCTCTAGGAGTGTTTCCATAGGTTTTCCATGGAAACCCAACATGGAACATCACCATATTTGAGGTCAGAAGTGTATGAACCTTGCATTTTAAGGGTTTTAACCCACAAGTGTTGTATCCTTCCAAGCTTGTTCTTGAAACAAGACTTGAGTTGGTAGTGTGTGATTACTTGGAAGCTTTGGCTATCCTACCTTCAATCCACCACCTCAGTTGATGATTTTGAATATTTTACATCCTTCATTTTTATTTTTAACTTATTCATGACCATCCTTGTTGTTCTTGTGACAACTAGTGCATTGGTGAACAACACGAAAGAGGTTAAAGGAAGGTTATCCTCTTACCTCCATGCATGACTTCTATAAACTTCCATGATAAATATGATCTACTTATAACGTATAATATATATATATATATATATATACATATATATATACACTAATCGAACCCTTGATGATAATCGAATGATTGTCCGTCATGGTACTAGGTTACATCACCTAAGTACTTAACTTCTCGTTGCGATTCTAATGCGTATCTTAACCCCTGAAAATACATCAACCCGAATGGGTATTATTGTCACACCCTGACCCGCAGCGGATATGGTAGTCGGGGCATGATTGGGTTTTCATCAAAGCTCATGGCATTTACTATTATAAAGTTTCATATTTATTATTTTAAATTAAAAAGAAATATTCCAACCAACACATAAACCATACAAACACAAAAATGTTCTAAACAAGACATTCAAGTAATGCTTTATTTTTCTTCTAAGGCCCGATCATATGTGTTCATTGCTTCAACCTGATCACCTGTATCATATGTATAAATAGAGATTTGGGTCAAAAAAAGTTGGCGAGTGAATCCCGTTTAAACATTAAAAAGAATTGATATGTTTGTTGATTTAATGAATTGTGCATATACCAAATATGAGCAACGTGTATGTAATCTAACCACAAACCAGATAATCATCTAGCAATGTACATGTGGGCACAATAAGTGATGTGCTATGAGATCAAGGCTCAATCAAACGGAGCCGATCTAATTAGGCAATGCGACGCTCTACCCATATGCAACGGGGAACAAGTGGGCCTAATGTGAGAGCTTGACTGAAATGAGAAAGTATAACCACAAATAACAATAAACAAAATATCACATAGCACGTTGGTTCATATAATGGTATTAGCACGTGTGTTGTATAAATGATATAAATAAAACGACACATGATACACCCCAAAAACATGAATATAAAGGGGGAGTTGTAGGAATTCACTCACAGTGGGTACGTTTTGATTTGATAAGGAGTGCGCATGATTTGGCGTTAGAGATACCAACCGACGAGGAAGACTAACCTAAATATTCACGTAATAATTCGGTATATTATATATATATATATATATATATATATATATTTCTTTTACTTAAAATTAGTATTTTTATTTAATGAATTTCATTAGACTTTTTAGATAATTTTATTATATTTGATACTATTTTTGTGCTTAAAAGGGACTTATTTTATTATATATTTTATATAGTTTTTGGAGAAAAATAACAAAAGTTTGATTTAAAAAAATATACCCCTTCAACGGGTCAAACCGGACGTAGATAGGAAGCGTGTGAGACTCGAACGTGTTGCCTTCCGTTTACGTGCACGCAGCTCTACCAACTGAGCCACGTGTCTAACCCGAAATATATCCAAATTTTATTATATATATACACTTACTAAAAAATTCTTATTTTTGATTAATTAAAAAGGTTTTGTAAACCATAAGAACCGTGCATATAACCAGACTCGAACCCATGACCTGAGCTTCGTGTTGCACACAGCCCGACCAATTGGGCTGTGTGACTAACCCGAAGAATATAGGATTTTTATTAGATTTATACACTAACTGAATCTTAATATATATAAGTATTAAAAAAGGTTGGTATAATATAGGAAATTGGAAGCGTAGGTAAGGTTCGAACCCGTGACCATTTGTTTAAAATGCACACAGTCCACCACTGGACTATGTGTCTAACCCGGTATAAACACAGGTTTTAATTATACTTATACACACTTTCAACTTCATCTTCTTTATTCAAAAGAACGTTAACTCACAAATTCCAACAAAATTTGGTTTTTGCTTATTTTGTTTAGACATGATGTTATTGACATGAAGGAAATGAAGTAAGAGTGAAAGTTATACCAATTTGAGATTACGATGAAGCTCCGGCGATTATTCCAGCAAGTTTTGATATTCCGGTGAAGTGTGTTTTGAACACAGAGAATCTTCTGAGAGTTTAAGAGGTTTCGCGAGAGAAAATTTTTGTGAGTGTGAGCAAGTTCTAAATGGATTCTAGGGTCACTGTTTATAGATAAATGCTAGTTTGAGTTTAGGTTTCGGTTTCAATTGATTTCGGTCAAATTTTAATTATCACCATGATTACATTGCCGATTTGAATCATTGTTGAGCCAATGATTGCGTCTAACACACAATTAGGAAGCGTTTCTTCGGTTGAAATCAGAACTGAAACGGAGATTTGATGAGGGATTGAAGAATTCAGCCTTTTCAGGCGGGTGTTTTGAAATTGATTTCAGGGGGTTGTTTTGATATAAAATTTATTTGATGTGGGTTTGTTTCAAATATGTGTGTGTGTGATGTAGTGGTGTGTTGGGCGTTTCATTTGGGTGGAGACCCGGCTTAGAACCCGCGGTCTACACTTTTTGTTATTGTATTTTTTATTATTTATATTTTATTTATTAGCATTGTTATTTTAACTTTATTATTTTATTTTTTATTTAATACTAATAACAATATAACAAATTTTGAACTTTTAACATAAATGCGTAATGAACATCATACGTATATTTTAATTACAAGTGGAGCGGGTTTTAGAACCCATTTTACGACAAATGTTATAGTATCCCCTACTTTTAGAAATTTCGTCCCTAAATTTAAGTGGTAGTAGGTTTAACATGAAAAAGATGAGGGTATTTTTCGCGCATTGAGTCCTCGCGTTCCCAAGTAAACTCAGGTCCTCGTTTTGATTCCCAACACACCCTGACTATCGGAATTCGACTTCGCCTTAAACGTTTTTCACCGAAGTCCATAATTTCAACAGGTTGCTCTACGAAATGCGTCGATTCATCAATCTGAATATCTTCCAACGGTATATGTAGGTTTACGTCGGCAAGGCACTTTTTCAAGTTGGATACATGGAACGTGGGATGAATCTTGCTGAGTTCTTCTGGTAGGTCAAGCTTGTAGGCTACTGGACCAACTCTCTTGAGTATTTTGAATGGTCCCACATAGCGAGGTGATAGCTTGCCTTTTTGTCCAAAACGAACAACTCCCTTCCATGGTTTTTCAAAAGTACTTGATCGCCAACACAAAACTCGAGTGGTTTTCTTCGTTTATCAGCATAACTCCTTTGACGACTCTGAGCTGCTAGAAGATTATTGCAGATTTAAAGAATCTTATCGGTTGTTTTTTGGATTAATTCAGGTCCAGTGATTTGTGCTTCACCAATTTCGTGCCAACATACAGGCGATCAACACTTACGACCGTACAGTGCTTCAAAAGGAGCCAATCCAATGCTCGAGTGATAACTATTATTATAAGAAAATTCAACCAATGGTAGATGAGTATCCCAATTGCCCTTGAAGTCGATGACACATGCTCGCAACATGTCTTCAAGAGTTTGTATGGTGCGCTCACATTGACCATCAGTTTGAGGGTGAAAGGCAGTGCTGAGATCTAAGCGAGTGCCTAATGCTGATTGCACGGCTTGGCATGTTCGTGAAGTAAAACGTCCATCTCTATCCGAGATGATGCTCAAAGGCACATCGTGCCGACTTACCATTTCATTGATGTAAATACGAGCTAACTTCTTGTTTTTGTAATCTTCATGGATCGGAATGAAATGAGCGGATTTGGTAAGACGATCGACGATAACCCAAATCATATCATGCCCACCGGAGGTGAAGGTAACCCGGTAATGAAATTTATGGTTGTGTTTTCCCACTTCTAGACGGGTATTTCGGGTTGAACAAGTAATCCTGAGGGTTTTTGATGTTCGGCTTTAACCTTTGAACATGTGAGGCACTTGGAGACAAAAATGGCGATATCCTTCTTCATGCCAGGCCACCAGTAAGAGTAACATAGATCTTGATACATCTTATCAACACCCGTATGTATAGAGTATCGTGTTTTTTGCGCCTCATTCATGAGAAAAGTACGAAGATTGTCACGATCAGGTACCCAAATACAGTTTAGGTAGTAAAGGATACCATCGGACTTGGATTCTAACTTGGTTTCAGCTCCACATGATAATTCATCTCGTACATCATTTTTTGTGACAAAAGTATGTTGAGCTGCGCGAATGCGATTTTGAAGATCAGTTACAATTTGAGATCACAAAAGATGAATGGAGTTAGCATATTCTTTCCAACTAAGAGCATCTGCTACGACATTAGCTTTACCAGGATGATAACGGATTTCACAATCGTAATCATTCAGAAGTTCGACCCATCGTCGTTGACTCATGTTTAAGTCTTTCTGATTAAGGATATGTTGAAGGCTCTTATAGTAAGTGTAAATCTCACACTTGGTACCATGGAGATAATGTCTCCATATCTTTAGAGCGAACACGACTGCTTCGAGTTCCATGTCGTGAGTGGTGTAATTCATTTCATGTACTTTTAGTTGCCTTGATGCGTAGGCTATCACCTTTCCTCTTTGCATTAAGACACACCTTAGTCCCTGCCCGCGTCACAATAGACCACAAAGCCTTCACAATCGCTAGGGAGAGTGAGGATAGGTGCATCACAAAGTTTTTAGTTCAAGGTTTGGAAAGCCTCTTCTTGCTTGGGCCCCCAAACGAAGGGCTTGCCCTTATTAGTCAAGGCTGTGAGTGGTAAAGCAATATGAGAGAAATTGGCGATAAAACATCGATAATAACCAGCTAAACCGAGGAATGATCTAACTTCGGTAGGAGTGCATGGAGCTTTCCATTCTTGCACTGCTTTAATCTTGCAGGGTCGACATGAATTCCTTTGTCGTTGACGATGTGACCAAGAAATTAAACTTCTTTTAACAAGAATTCACATTTCGAAAACTTAGCATAGAGCTTTTCGGTTTTCAAAAGTGTTAGGATAAGTTGAAGGTGTCGTTCATGATCTGATTTGGTCTTGGAATAAATAAGAATATCATCGATAAAAACAATAACGAAACGATTGAGGTAGGGTTTGCACACCCTATTCATCAAATCCATGAAAATGACGGGAGCATTGGTCAAACCAAAAGGCTTGACCATGAATTCGTAGTGACCGTAGCGACTTTGAAAGGCAGTCTTTGAAATGTCTTCTTCACGTACTCTAAGCTGATGATAGCCAGATCGAAGATCAGTTTTTGAGAAACATGTGGCACCCTTAAGTTGATCTAGAAGGTCATCAATGCGAGGTAAAGGATAACGATTCTTGATGGTCAGCTTGTTGATTCTCGATAGTCGATACACATTCGGAAAGTTCCATCTTTCTTCTTGACGAAAAGAACCGGCGCACCCCAAGGTGATGAGCTAGGGCGTATGAACCCTTTGTCAGTCAGCTCTTGCAGCTGACTAGCTAACTCTTGCATTTCCGATGGGGCTAACCGATCTGGAGATTTTGCAACTGGAGTGGCACCAGGTACAAGATCGATTCAAAATTCGATGTCCCGTACCGGAGGAAGTCCTGAAACGTCATCAGGAAAAACTTGAGGAAAATATCTAACAACCGGAATATCTTCAATTCTCTTTTCCTTGCCTTCTTTCTTGACGATATGAGCTAGGAATGCTATGTAATCCTTTCAAAGATATCTTCGAGCTTGAAGACACGACATCAGCTTGAGTCCTTTGGATGGGGTTTCACCAAAAATACGAAGAGTTTGACCGTCGGCGAGAGGACTTCGAATAAATTATTCATAACAAACGACTTTAGCGTGATGCTGTGTAAGCCAGTCCATACCAATGATAACGTCGAAACTACCCAACTTCATACGAACGAGATCGATTGGAAAATCATGATCATTGAGAGTAAGAGTGCAATCACGAATGATAGAGCCTAACGTAATAGGTTCACCATCTGCTACTTCCATTGTAAATGATTCGGCTAGACTAACGCGAGGTAAACCAAGAATAGATTCGAACTCTAGGGACACAAAACTCTTATCTGCGCCAGTGTCAAAAAGAATAGATGCATAACTACCGTTAATGTGGAACGTACCGTTAACCACGTTGTTATCCGCTCTAGCCTGGTTGGCGTTGATGTTAAAAGCTCTACCTCTTGCTAGCGGATTGGCTTGGTTGGCTTGGTTCACAGGATTAGCTTGGGCTTGTGCATTGATGACGTTCACTAAACGCGGACAGGTGTTGCGAAAATGGGTTGGATCACCGTAATTGAAACAAGCTCTGACGGGTGGCATCAAAGGCTGGTTGGGTTGGTAAAAGGGTTGAGCCATTGGTTGAGCAGGTGGTAATAGTAGAGGATGTTTGGTTAGGCTTGAGGTTGGTTGTGAGTTGCTCTTTGAAGAGAGCAGCAGGTTTGGATTGTATGACCTGCACGGCCACAACCTGCAAAGTGAAGACCTGGGTTCTCAAGAGGGTTGTTATGTTGGCACCGATTACATTTTGGGTGAGGTCCTGTATACTGTTTCTTCAATGGAGCGGTAGGAGGAGCAACTTGGGTGATTGGAGCGGCGGTAGTGGGTTGGTTGGTTTGGGTGACAGCAAAGTTCTTTATTTTTGGCTTTCTCTTGCTAGCGAATCGAGAAGAGGATCCAGTTTGGGTTGAGGTAGGGGTTTTAGTTGGTGTTTTATCTTTCTTCTTCTCGTCTTTGAAATCCCCATTCCTGATGTGTTTTTCAGTGAGCTCAGTAGCTAGCTCCATAGCTGCTTCCAAAGTTGCAGGCGTAGTACTCATCACAGAGTCCCGAATCTTCGAAGGAAGACCCCGAATGTAGTGCTCTATCAAACGGTAAAGGGGAGTGAACAAATTGGGAACCATTTGATTCAACTCGAGAAACCTCTTATGTAGGTTATATGGTCTCCCTCTTTTTGCTTCAAGAAATATAAATCATCATCCAGCTTTTTAATTTTGCTTCTTGGACAGAAACGTCTAGTCATGAGCTTTCGGAGTTGTTCCCAAGTTAGGGCTACCGCGGCTTCGGCGCCTTGTCTGCCCTTCTCAGCATTCCACCACGTGAGTGCTACCCCATACAGACGACCAGTAGCATATCGAACCTTATGGTTGTTGGGACAATCACAATTGAGGAAAGTACTCTCCATCTCTTCAAACCACCGAAGGAAAGCAGTGACCCCTTCAGTCCCTTCATACTTTGGAGGGTCACATGAATTGAAGTGCTTGTAGGTGCACTTGGTGGTGTTTGTGGGAGGGTTGGCAGCATTTTGACCCTCTTGATTGATTGGGTTGACAGGATCAGCGGTCAGGGCTTGTTGGAATGAATTACAATGTCGGGAATTACAGCGGCCATTTATTGGGCA
This sequence comes from Scalesia atractyloides, assembly GCA_947069175.1. Lineage (NCBI taxonomy): Eukaryota > Viridiplantae > Streptophyta > Magnoliopsida > Asterales > Asteraceae > Scalesia > Scalesia atractyloides. The sequence goes on along the minus strand of CAMTDV010000003.1, from coordinate 11,933,167 downwards.
ATTTGAGCAGCCATGCGCTGTCGGATCTTCTTGATCTCCTACCTCCACGAGAGTGCCTAGAAGACGTCTACTGGAAATACGTAACGAGTTTATGAGTTTGATGTTTAGGTGTCATGTGTCGTATTTAGAAATTAACATCCACAAAACAAATGAGAAAAATAAATTTACTACATTCATAGAATGTCTTGGGCCTTGCTCATGTTTGGGCCCCCATATGTCCCCCATACTTGGCCTAGGTAGTCATGTGGGCCCCCATGACTACTGGGATTTGTAGGGTTCACATTGGTTTTTGGCCTGTTAATACTCGCACCACCCGAATGAAAATCATAAAATAGATTGTGAGGTATAAAGTCGGAAAGTGTCCTAGTTTAGACACAATGACAACTCAAAGTGGGGTTAGTTCACACGACGTTTGGTGTGACATGCTTTGGCCTAATAGGTCCTTCGTACTCTCATCGTTAGTCCCCAGGTAGGTAAACTGGTGCGTTATATTGGATTTAGACGAATGTCAATCCTAGACAAGACATTTCGACTACCGGTACTTGTACCCTTCCAGTTACTGCATGCCCGTCGTAGAACTCACTTTGATGAGATTGAAAAATGAAAACATCACAAAATTTTGAGAAGAGAAGCATGAAAATATTTAAATATGTGAAAATTGAGACGTGCGTGATGCGTATATATGTAAGCATTTTATGTTGACAATATGTATATCACATTAAATATCACACAAAATCATACAGTAGTGAGAGTACTTGCATGTATTTGTGTGTGAGGGAAATGTAAAACAAGTAAATATCATGAGTTTGCATGTACCCAACTTAACACGTAAGCAATTAAAATCTAATTATCTATAGTATAGGCTCTAATGGTCTAATAAACTATCTTATATCCCTATAGTCAAGAGCTCTGATACCAATCTGTCACACCCTGACCCGCAGCGGATGTGATAGTCGGGCATGATTGGGTTTTCATCAAAGCTCATGGCATTTACTATTAGAAAAGTTTCATATTTATCATTTCAAATTAAAAAGAAATATTCCAACCAACACATAAACCATACAAGCACAAAAATGTTCTAAACAAGACATTCAAGTAACGCTTTATTTTTCTTCAAAGGCCCGATCCTATGTGTTCCTTGCTTCAATCTGATCACCTGTATCATGTGTAAAAATAGAGATTTGGGTCAACAAAAGTTGGCGAGTGAATCCCGTTTAAACATTAAAAAGAATTGATATTTTTGTTGATGTAATAAATTGTGTATAAACCAAATATGAGCAACGTATATGTAATCTAACCACAAACCACATAATCATCTAGCAATGTACATGTGAGCACGATAAGCGATGTGCTATGAGATCAATGCTCAATCAAAAGGAGCCAATCTAATTAGGCAACACGACGCTCTACACATATGCAACGGGGAACAAATGGGCCTAATGTGAGTGCTTGCCTGAAATGAGAAAGTATAACCACAAATAACAATAAACAAAATATCACATAGCAAAATGATATAAATAAAACGACACATGATACACCCAAAAAACATGAATAAAAAAAGGGGGGTTGTAGGAATTCACTCACAGTGGTTGCGTTTTGATTTGATAAGGGGTGCGCACGATTTGGCGTTAGAGATACCAACCGACAAGGAAGACTAATCTAAATATTCACGTAATAATTCGGTAAATATATATATATTTCTTTTACTTAAAATTAGTATTTTTATTTAATGAATTTCATTAGACTTTTTAGATAATTTTATTGTATTTGATACAATTTTTGTGCTTAAAAAGGATTTATTTTATTATATATTTTATATAGATTTTGGAGAAAAATAACAAAAGTTTGATTTAAAAAAATACACCCTTTCAACGGGTCGAACCGGACATAGATAGGAAGCGTGTGAGACTCGAACGTGTGACCATCCGTTTACGTGCACGCAACTCTACCAACTGAGCTACGTGTCTAACCCGAAATATATCCGAATTTAATTATATATATACACTTACCGAAATAAATCTTATTTTTGATTAATTAAAAAGGTTTTGTAAACCATTGAACCGTGCATATAACCGGACTTGAACCCGCGACATGAGCTTCGTGTTGCACACAGCCCGACCAATTGGGTTGTATGACAAACCCAAAGAATATAGGATTTTTTTTTAAATTTATACACTAACTGAGTCTTAATATATATATATATATATATATATATATATATAAGTATTAAAAAGAGTTGGTATAATATAGGAAATCGGCAGTGTAGGTAAGGTTTGAACCCATGACCATTTGTTTAAAATGCACACTGGACTGTGTGTCTAACCCGGTATAAACACAGGTTTTAATTATATTTATACACACTTTCAACTTCATCTTCTTTATTCAAAAGAACATTAACTGACAAATTCCAACAGAATTTGGTTTTTGCTTATTTTGTTTACACATGATGTTATTGACATGAAGGAAATGAAGTAAGAGTGAAAGTTATACCAATTTGAGATTACGATGAAGCTCCGGGGATTATTGCGGCAAGTTTCGATATTCCGGTGAAGTGTGTTTTGAACACAGAGAATCTTTTAAGAGTTTAGAGAGGTTTTGCGAGAGTATTCATAAGTGTGAGCGAGTTCTAAATGGATTCTAGGGTCACTATTTATAGACAAATGCTGGTTTGATTTTTGGTTTTGGTTTCATATGATTTCGGTCAAATTTTAATTATCACCATGATTACATAACCGATTTGAATCACTGCTGACCCAATGATTGCGTTTAACACACAATTAGGAAGCGTTTCTTCGGTTAAATCGGAACTGAAACGGAGATTTGATGATGGATTGAGGATTGCAGCCGTTTCAGGCGGGTGTTTTGAAATTGTTTTCAGGGGGTTGTTTTGATATAAAATTTATTTGATGCGGGTTTGTTTCAGATATGTGTGTGTGGTGTAGTGGTGTGTGGGGCGTTTCATTTGGGTGGAGACCCGGGTTCGATACCCGCAGTCCACACTTTTTGTTATTTTATTTTTTATTATTTATATTTTATTTATTAACATTATTATTTTAACTTTATTATTTTAACTTTATTATTTTATTTATTATTTAATACTAATAACAATATAACGGAATTTAAACTTTTAACATAAATGCGTAACGAACATCATACGTATATTTGAATTACAAATTGGAGCGGCTTTTAGAACACGTTTTACGACAAATGTTACAATTATAGTGTCAAAAATGAGTATTAAGTCTAGGTGATTATTTTCTCGTATACATACTTTGGTACATTTAAAAATTCCCAATCCTCCGCTAGCATCCGAAGACTTACCCGCTTATGTTTTTTTATGTAGGATAACTCAGCATTCCATCCTTCAAAACTCTTCACGTAAATTACCAAGTGGGAGCTTGCACAACCGTGAGTACACTTAACCCATTTTATCTTTTTTAGACAATTTGGGTTGTAATATGTTAACTTAGAAAATACACAAATACACATAACATATATTATACACTCCATCTGTTATACACGCTTATTATTATGGTTAGATTCATGCTAGATACATACATGCTTCTGGTCATTAACTTAGCTAGCCCCAACTTAACATATATAGCGTCATAGGAGTAGCACACCGCCCGTCGGGGAATTGTTAAGCTTAAGCTGATTCTTATTCTTATTCATACTTTAGTCTCGTTACTTTTTGTGATGAGGAACATTTAATTCTTGTGGACACCTGGGTTTGACAATTAGTATTGCATGCTAGCTTACTTTGTATACAATTGCCATATGGATTTGAGTAAACTCTTTATAATTATGCTCTATACTTAAACTTGTGTACTCGCCAATACTTTTTGTATTGAACTATACTTTTAACATATTGTAGGTTAAAGATGTTGAATGTGACGAATCTAGTAGGGACGACATAGAAACGCACCTAGAATGTTAGGATTTTTATGTTGTAATTTTTGTTGAAGTTGTTATGCTGTAATTGACAATTTGATTTATGAAATGAAACAAATCTTTGAATTTAATATTATCACAAATAGTGTTATGATGTCTCGAGCAATCTATTTTCGTCTCACTCTGATGTTTCTGTCATCGGCTGGGGTGTGACATCAAGTTTCAAGCTCAGGTCGAGCGATGGGATTCAGTTGATTAAGTGACATGTTGATTCAGTTTTAGGTTCAAATTTGATTACAGGAGTTAATTACGCTTGATTTTAGTAACTGGGGACAATTACGCTCAAACCTCTTAAATGCGCTATGAGATCAAGTCTTGAATCAGGTGAATTACGCTCACAAATACGCTCAAATGAGATTTGTTTCTTGGACAAGTGAACACCAATTACGCTGAATATTACGTTGATAATTACGCCAATAGACAAACGACCAACAAAGATTTGGCTAAAATCGTCGAACACCGTGATAAAATCGCATAGGATTTAAATCATGAGCCCGTAGTCGCCTTCAGATAATTACGCTGACATAGATATCGGCGTAAAGATAAGTACGCCTCCTTTAAGCTGATCTACGCTATCTTTAACCATATTTATACTACCTTTAAAATTAAATATACCCAGAAGGCTTTTAGTACGAACAAAAACCCACTAATCACACAAAAACAGCCCAAAAACTATGGTATCTTGCATGGCCCAAATGATACTCTAAACATTGATTAACAACAACCCATCATTAAAAACACCAAATCAAGCCATTTGAGTACAAAACTTTTGAAAAACTTCGAACACTTTGAAAAACTTTTGAAAATCTTCAAAAACCTTGAAAATCATAACAAGTATTAGTCAATTAAGAGCACAAAGGCTCTGATACCAAATTGTGAGTCCCAAATCAGCTTCAGGTCATAGTGATGGTGATTGGCAAACACCCAAACACCTAAAGATTAGGTGTTTGAATGATATAAGTAAGAAAAATGCAAAGAAACTTAGATGAAGGTGAAGAATCTTGTCCAAGATGCAATCTCATAATGATAGTAACAATCAAAGATCCTGGATGTATGATAACAACATGCAAATCAGAGACACAATCACAAGATGATAGCAAAATGACATTGGTCCAAGAAACTTGGGGCCAAAGGATTCAAGGTTTCATATATATAAGCACTGTATGCTGGGACAATAACACGCAACTACGGGTACAATTACCAAAAATTACACTTTCAACCCTTCTAGTTTTACTAACTATCACAAACAAGTTGCAAACTATGAACCTCAAGTATCAACGGCCTCAAAACGACCTAACAGTTTTCTTCACAAAAATAATTGTAACAAGTTGACTTGATATATATATATATATATATATATATATAAGTTGGTATTTTCTTAGTGACACATTGTTGTCATTTATTTTACTTCCTATAACAATGTGATGATTACGGTGTGAAGGATTCGCATAAGTATCATTGTGATTTATCTTACCTTTATGCTCGTATCATATGATGATGTATTTTTCCATTCCATGAAAGACAATATTTATTATAAATATATATCTAATCACTTATATATATTATATATACGAAGAACATGGCACCGAAAAGAAGGAACACACGCCGACCTCAAAAAACCCCACTACCCGCATCTCAAGCCGAACTTGAGGCCCTGCTGAAGCGTTCGAGCCGCATAAAGCTAACCGTACAGAGCGTGATGACGGAGCTAGGGTCCAATCCCCACCGAGAGTTTCTATTCCTTCAAATGATAGCTTACTTATAACCTTACAAAAGAATTCTCATTAATATCTATATTTGATAATATATATTTTTAATAATTCTTGGGAACAATCATTTAAGGATGTACGTACAAGCAATTTCTAGATTGCAAGCCACCGAATTATGATGGCATCGGTGGTGCTGTGGCTTTCGTACGATGTATTGAAAAGATGGACTCAATGATTCGTATGAGAAATTGTTCTCTTAGTCAGAGGGTTATGTATGTTAAGGGATTGTTTGTTGATGAGGCAGTTTCATGGTGGAATTTGCAAATGCAAACGTTAAAATTGAAGGAAATGATGGAAGTAATGTATTGTTTGAGAGCAACACTCCAGAGACTAGGGACAGATTTCTTGAATCTGACTATGATTGGAGCCGATATTTACGGCTACACTTAGCGTTTTCATGATCTCTCACGGGTCGTCCCATACATGGTGAGACCCGAGTTCAAAAGAGTTGAACGTTACATTTAGGGTTTAGTCCTTGAGATAAGGATTATGGTTACGTCATCAAATCCGGTTACGATCACTGAAGCATTGACTCTTGCAGTGAGTCTTACTTAAGAGGTGGTAAGAATGAATAAACTCACGAGGAAAGGTGTCAAGAAAACAAAAAATACGGATGTGGAGTCTTCTTCACATGATAACAAGAGGAAGTTTTCTTATTTCAAGAAAGGTTCTAGGTCGAACAACAAAAGGAAGGAAACCCCCACCAGCAAAAGAGGCCAAGACATTTGTGGCCCCACTAAGACAGAACAGAAGGGATACACTGGGAAATTGCCAAAGTACAATAAGTGTGGTTATCATCACCACGGTAGATGTCGAACCACCAAGTGTGATAAGTGTGGTAAGTTGGGCCACCACACTGAGAACTATTAGGGAAACACTAAGGGAGGAAAGAAGGCGTAAGAAGGTGGAAGTGGGAACGGAAACGGAAAAGGGAAGAACCAAGGATGTTATGGATGCGGAGATTTTGGCCAATTCAAGCCTTTGTGATAGGAGATGGAGAAGCGTGCCAAGATCCTAATATGATCACGGGTACGTTTCCTATCAACAATCACTTTGCATCTATTTTATTTGATACCGATGCAGACTATAGTTTTATATCTTTAGAGTTCAAAGATATACTTAGATTAAATTCTATTAAATTACGTATTCCTTTCACTATCGAACTAGCGAATGGAAAAGTAATGGAGCCTGTAGAAGTCGTTAAAGGATGCTCGTTAGAGTTAGGCGAACAAAAGTTCAACTCGACCTCCTACCCGTTCAATTAGGTAGTTTCGATACTGAAGTTGGTATGGATTGTTATCCGATAACCGAGCCAAAGTCGTGTGTTGTGACAAGATCATTCATGGCGAGAAGAACGAGACGCTACTTCGAATTATCAATTGCATGAAATTCGGGACGAAATTCTTTTTAACAGGAGGAGTATGTGAAAAATGAAAAATACCTGTAATTCCATACAACTTAAACAATTACTACATGATTTATTTTCGTATATTTGGCTTAGCTTTATTTAATTAAGTCTTAAAAGTCTAGAAATATACAAAATTATATCATATAAGGATATCGAGTTCGCTGCATTGTGAAACTATGTAAACTATTTCCTAGACAAACTAGTAAAATTTGAACACACTATTCATGTCAAGACTAGTCGCGGTACAGTTCGAAATGACAAAAACAAGACTTCGAAATATGTCTACAGCAAATATAACATATAAACATAAGTTGGGAATAACTTACAATTACTACTTTCCAGAAAAATTACATAAACACTAAATTGTCTTATCCGAAGACAAATTCAGCAATTATGCAGAAGGGTACCACACTCCGAAGAACAATAGAGCAAACGTCCTTAATCCAAAAATAAATATTATTTATCATAAACCATATATAGGGTTTTTAAAACAACACAAAAATCCTTATATAAACTTTATTATTTAAAGCTACACAACTCGTCCGGTAACTACCCGATAACAAACCCGGTACAAAAATTATTACCAAAATAGCAAATTTCCTAGTATAGCGAACTAGTTAAAGAATTTTGGACATCAAAAATATCACAAAGATTTATATGTAAACATTTTGGTAGAAGTGGTATAATTTGCCGGTAATTGACCCGATAACGTAACACGAGCCGAATTCGTTATCCAAACAAGAAAATGACTAATTTAGTGGACTAGTTAACATGTTTTAGTATACCAGACATTATATAACTTACCAAATATACATTTATATTATAAAAACGCAATACCCTTATAAATTTTATAAAATATTATATATATATATAATATTTTATAAGGGTATTGCGTTTTTATAATATAAATGTATATTTGGTAAGTTATATAATGTCTGATATACTAAAACAGTGACTTGTAAGAATGTTATAACACAAGATCACTAAACCATTTCGTTTCCATTTTACAACAAATCACTAACACTTCTCTCGTCTATCTTCATCTTCATATCTTCATTTTCATCCTTTATATCTTCATATCTTCACGATCTTCAAGAAAACCATCTTTTTTATCTTCATAAACATTTAATTTTATTACAAGCATGGCTCCTTCATGATGACCAAAAGCATTTGGAAGTTATTTAAAGCATTTCTAAAGACTTTGAGCTTTAGGATCTTCATCTTTTCATCATTTTCATCTTTTTCACCATCTTGTTTATAAGCTAGTTGTAAGATCTAAATCTTGTGCTTACACTTTTGTGATTTATGTTTAAACACAAATGTACAAGTACATCATCTTGAAAGTTCATCTTAAAATTTCATAAAACACTAACAAATAAAACTAAACAAACTAATATGATTATATGTTATTTTTTTAATGATGCTTTATAATAAAGTTGTAATTATGTAGCAAACATGATCTTGCATCTTCATGTTTAAAAGTATGATCTAAACATATGCATGTTTAGATCTAGCAAGATCAATTAACATCAATTATGAAATTGTAATCTTGCTTAGAAATATTTTTATAAAACATGTAATACATACATTTACATAAAAATCATGTTACAAAAATAATGTTTTGAAAATATGTAAACAAGTTTACATAAGCTTTTGTATAAACTAAAAGTTTACATGAACTTGTTAAAGAAAAGTAAACATGAACACACTTTAAAACATGAATTTTGAACTATACAAGATTACTTACAAGTTCATAATACCTCTTGTTAAGATTTTAAGTTTATATTGTTCTTATGGAAGATTGGATAATTGCTGAGTTGAAAAGTTTATAAAATCATGTTTCTAAAACATGGGAAAAATCCATAGTTTAGGGGAAACTATGACAAAATTTTTTATAAAATTTAATCATCATTAAAGTGTGTTTAACTAATGATTATTTTAATTAAAACGATTAGAAACTTTAGTCATGATTATACAAGTTTTTTGGTGAAAAAGTTTAAGTTAAAAATTACTAGATTTTCTTAAACTAAAAATGGTTAATATATATATATATATATATATTTCAGGATAAAAAATATATTTAGATCAACAAAAATTGTATGTATATAACTTTGTGTATTTATTTGTATGTATTTAGAAACTTAAGAATATACCTACTAAAATAAATACTTACAAAAATACAAAACATAAAAGTACTTGAAACTTGACACGTATATATATATATATATATATATATATATATGTGTGTGTGTGTGTGTGTGTGTGTGTGTGTGTGTGTGTGTGTGTGTCCAAACTTGGACAAAATGGACAATTTAGACAAATCGAACAATCGGACAAAATAGACAAAATAAACAACACGGACGACACGAACGAATATTGTGACAATCGGCAAAATTATGGTAATTCTGTATAACCTGAACAACTAATACACTATCTATTTATCGCACAACATGACTTAAATTATAGTTTTAAGTCTTAAAAGTCTAGGAATTCAACAAAAGATTTGGTATGATAATGAATTCATCACAATCGCGAACATATAAAACTATATCCTAAACGAATGACAAAGACGCAAACACGCAATAAATATCAGTATTGGTTACGATACAGTCTGATATTACAGAATAAGACATAAGATATGTCTGCACTGTTATACCATAATTTTATTTAAAACACCAAATTGTCCAAGTCTGCAGCAAAATACAGCATTCCGCAGCACAAAACAGCAAATGTCCGAAAAACTAAAAGTAAATATTTTTAGTTAAAAATAATAACGGGTGTTAAAAATAGTATAAAACCCGTATATAAATCCTGTTGTTTAAAGTTATACAGCTGTTTCAGTAAAAACCTGACAACAAAGCCAGTACAGGAACTGAACTCAAAATGACAAATTTATTAGTCTGAAGAGCTAGATTAATAAATAGAACAATGAAATTAGTACTAGACCTATCGTGTAAATAAAATTTTATAAGTAGCACAATATGTCAGTATTTTACTTGGTACAAGACCCGAACTAAATATATCAACCGAACAACGACACAAAAAGACAAGTTATTTTGGCATATTATAACATCAATTTAAAGTGTTGGGGCATTAGTTTTATAAAAGCTTATATATAAAAATGTTAAATTTATAAAAGTTTATAAAAATTTCAAGTTTTTATAAAAAATAACCAACCCCCCCCCCCCCCCACACACACACACATCCCTCACGGCTACATGGGTGTATTCCCCGTGCCACTTAAGTCTTGATGAATGTGTTGGCTAATTGTGGAGATGGTTTAGTGTAAGTGGAGTAAGAACTTGATTACAACACAAAACCATTACCATTCTTTCATTTCCTTTCATTTCTCAAACACCAAAACATCAACAACTTTCTTTTACATTTCCTTAACAAAATCGGCCGAGCACCATCATCACCTTCAACTTTTTAAAATCCAAACTCAAGAAATTCAAGCTTGCATGGAGATCCAAGGATGATCTAAGGTGTTTGCAAAGATTAAGAGGCACACTTGAAAGCTTTGGAACTCTTGATTAACACTTTTTTCTTCATCTTTTTACCATCATTTTGATCATCCCTAGCCAAGTGCTAGTAGTAACCTCCTTGACCTATTCCTATACTTTATGTTTTATGAAAATATACAAGATCATCTTAAAAGATATTTAAAAAGCCACTTGAAAAACACTAATAAAACTATGATCACTAATATAAGTATGTGGTTTTCTTGATGATTATGGATGTTCTTGAAATTGTCATAAACTAGTAAACTTGAATCTTGCATTTTTGTGTATAAAAAGATAATCTGAACACACCCAAGTTTAGATTAGCAAGATTTATTAACAAACATTGTCATGAACATGGTTTTGTATTTAAGATAATCATACAAATTATAGATTATTAAATAAAAGTTATAATTTAGAAATTCTCTTAAAAGTGATAATAAAGTTTCCATTTTAAGAAAGTTTAAACTATAACAAGTTCATGACATTTTTGTTGATACATTAGTATAATACTTGTGAATTGGTGATGATTTGAGTTAGAAAAATGATTTAAAACACGTTTATGAGAAAGCTTATATTTTAAAGAAAACTATGGCGAAATTTTTATAAAAAGTAATCATGATTAAGATGTGGTTAAACTAAAGATTTTGTGCTTAAAAGTGATTAGAAATTTAATCTTGTTTAAACAAAAAGTTTGGGTGAAAAAGTTTAACATATAATTATTTGAGTTTTTCTTAAACTAAAAAGAAAATAAATATATATTTTTAGATAAAAGTATATATTTTAAAATCATCAAATATGTATACATATATTTTTGTATAAATACTATATATTTAGATCATGTAGTATCAAATATATAAATATATAAATGTTCAACTTTTGACAAAATAATATATCTGACAATTCGGACAACTTGGAGAATTTGGACAAAATAAAATATGTGGTATAATCGAAACAAACGACAAAGACGAAACGAATTAAATGGTCGAAGCATAGAGAACGGTCAAAACGAACAAATCAACCGTCACACTTTATACTTACTAGGACTTATAACATTTAACTTATATCAAGTAGTTTTACAAATAAATTTTTATAAGTTATAACAATTACTAGTAAATATTTTAAAAACTTGGATTAAGGCCAACTAAACAAATTGTTTGGATTAAGCCCATTTTCATAAAATTATATTGGGCTAAACCTATTTTTATAAAAATATATGGACTAGCCCATTTATATAAATTAATTTGGGCTAGGCCCACTTGTATAAAAATCAAATTTGGGCTAAGCCCACTTTTATAAAATTAACATGGGCTAAGCCCACTTTCAAAAAATTAACTTGGGCTAAGCACACTATTATAAAACTAAATTGGGCTAATCTATTTTATAAACTATTTTGGGCTAGGCCCACTCTTTCATTTTTAACTTGGTCTAGGCTAACTTTTTACAAATTAACTGAGCTTGATCAACTTTAAATAAAGACAAGTTGGGCTAGGCCCACATACATAAATTGAATTGGGCTAGGCCCACACACATGAAACGATTTGGGTTAGGCCCACTCATATGAAACAAATTAGGCCAGGCCCATACTTACAAAACCTATTGGGCTCCCATTTACATGTAATCAATCTAGAATATATATATATTTGTAAACCAACGAATACAAGTATAACAATTCAAGATAAAATACTTGTACGAAAAACAAAAGAAAGCCTAAGTGTCTAATGAGAATAGAACACTTGTAGGTCGAGAAACGAACGAAGTATCAGAAATCGAATAGAGATTTGCACAGAATACAAATCTTTGAGTTCATGTTTCCCCTTTTATTTAAACGTTTTTAAGATTTTTGAACGTGCGGGGATATATACATGTTACATTTAGTATAGCTTGGTAATGAAAATATTTAGATCACATGTGAATAAGGCTCAAGTATTGGGACCATTAATGAATAACAAGTACCGAGGAACAAGGGGATAGATCTAATGGGTTTGGACAAGCCCCACTCTATTACGACAATAATAATAGATCGCATTAGAGTGCTTTTGTGTCTAAAACGAATGTCTTAGACACAATAAATCGTCAAGGTTTGGTTGCCACCATATTCGGCATACAGATTAGTGTCCTTGCAACACACTAATGATCTTACAAGTTTTATTAAGCTATATTAAACGAATTTATTATTTCAAATGTTTTTAAAAATTCATTTGATACAAAAATTTATAACATGAATTCACCAGCTTTTGTTGACGTTTTTTCAGAACTAACATGTATTATAGGAAACTAGTTGATGGCCTTCGGAGAAAATCTTATTCGTATGTTGTAAAGTCAAAACATTATGTTTCATCCAGACTTTTGTTGTTATGTTTTATAAACTTATGTTGAATTTTAAGTAATAGCGTTCAAACTTGTGGTATGTTTTAAAAACAAAAGTTGTTATTTAAATTAGGTATTAAAAAGTATGGATGAATGTTTTATAATACAATTGCCGTTACTTGGTTGAATGCAACGATTGCCGCTATGGCCACACCTCGCGACACGCTTCCGCTACATCGAAATCGGGGTGTGACAGACGTGATATCAGAGCTTCAATTGTAGTGAACTAAGATTCTTTTGAGTCTGGTCTACAATTTCAAAATAGTCTTTTATGAAAGTCATTAATTGTTTAAGAAATTGTTTACGAAATTGTTTACGAAATTGAGGATTAGACACGATAACATTAAGATGAATCAGAATGATAGATGATATGACGTGCAACGAAACTTAAATATAATTGCCCAAAATTTTATTATAAGTTGTTCACATATATGAGTTGTACAGATTATTTTGCAAGGACCATGTCTTCCGACCCCGACACCGATTCCACGGGATATGCTTCGAACGTTGATTACATACCATTAGACGATCCTGCTCCACCTATTATCATCATTATCATCTCTGATGACGAGTTATTAGATGATGAGTGGATGAACATCGATTTCCAGCCATTTGCCTTACCTGAGCCTGACAACGCCGATATTCCTTTAGAGGATGATGTATTGGTTGTACCTCATTTTCATGAGATGGTCATTTTTGGTCACCCTGAGGGTGAACATGTCATTGCTTATGTCGCCATACCACTTAAAGTGGTAGATCCTTTTGATGATGTTGTCGATGAGGACGGTCACCCCGTACCTCCTATTATTGATGTTGAGGATGATGTCATTCCAGTTATACATGTTGACCATGTTGACGATGACCTTGGCATTGGTTGGGATTTTGACATTGCCATGTTAGAGGTAGCCTAGCCAGAGGCTACAGTTATTGGCATTACATCGTCTGCTCCTTCCACACATCTTACCCTATCACCTATATCTTCACCCAATACCACTTTACCACCATCTTCAGATATCTTAAATACGCATGTTGATACTGTTTTACTAGACACATTCTACACCGACCATTTATCTGAGTCTGCACTACCATCATCCTTTAGGGGATATCACACACCACACTGATCATCTGATACATCACCCTTCTGTTGGACCGTTCCATTATACTCTTGGTAGTACTTCTCAGCTCACTGATCATGTACCTTCTTATCCTTTTGCTGGATCTGTTTCTATTACTGTTACACTGACATTCAGTTCTTACCCAGACCCGTTTGTTGTAGGGTCGTCACATGTTCCATACAGTCAGTCTATGACTGAGTATCCTCCTTTTATTCCGATCCCCACTACTGGAGATCTGTCCCATCCCCCACCTCATATGCATAGTACTATCACATACCCTTCACTTTACTTTACTGTTTCACAGGACCAGCCACCTCTGGGCATGAGCCCATCCAACCCGTATCACCCGAACCATTTGCCACTCACCACCACTAAGTATAGACTCACATTGACCGAGACTCGGTATTTTGTTTCGACGATTTCATGAGCTTAATGCTCAACTTACTGCTATCGAGCATCACAGAATGCTCCATCATCATCATCTCAGCCACCACTACCCACATCATCACCTCCGCCATGTGACATCCCGGTTTTTCGGATAACTTAAATGCAATACTTGTCGAATAAATTGTATGCTACGTATTAAACGTGTACGAGTTAGTGAATACGTGATGTGCGATTATGTGATTGTTTTAGTTATAAAATAATTATGGTAAATATGTACACGAACCGAACCGAACCGCGACACGAACCAACTTTGATTTCTTGTGACTCTAGGAGTTAACCAAGATTTGGGGACCAAGTTTAGAACCCAACCATTCTCGGCCGTGTGCAACCCAAACCGTAAACCCATTGCGTGCAACCCAAACCGAACCAACCCAAACCACTCTCGGCCACGAGATCAAACCCAAACCGTAACCCTTATCTCTTTGCGCTATATATACAAACCCACATGCATGCTCCTTAACACAAAAACCCTAGCAACCGAAGGCAGCCTCTCCCTTCATCATATCGATCGTGATCAGCCTTGTTACATTCCATTCGGTCGCGAGATCAGCCCCTTTGTTCACTTCCTCGATCACAAACAGCCCACTCTTCTTCCCGGTCGCGAACAACACTTCCTTCTCGGTTACGGATCTTCTCGGTCGCAAGTATCTTTGATCATCGGTTCCTCATCTCACTCACGGTTCGTTTACCTTATCATTAAAGATTAGAATTTATCATTTGTTACAAGATCATATACGGATATATGTGTTTGAATGAAGTGATTGTGTTGTTTTCGGATTGTTAATGCTAGATTGAAAGTTGGATGTTTGTTTGAAAATCTGAAATCATAGGCTGTATTTGTTTATAAAAACTAGAGATGTTGATTAGGGTTTGCATGGATATGTTATATGTATTGATCTATGATTGGAAAAATCAGTTCTTGATCGCCTAGGTTCATTATATCGACGGTTTATGCGAAATAGTAGTGATAGAATGCTGAAACAGTTTGCTGATTGATAGTTACAGCCGACTTCAATTGGCTGTAACTCGGTCATTAGTTGTTGAAAAACGGATTTTCTGATGTCTAGAACGTAGAGATTTGAATAACGAATCTAATGGCGCGGGATTCATATTTTTCTGAAGTCGTTTGATATTTTTAAGTGGTCAATGAAGTTCAGTAACTAAAGCTGTGAAAATACTGGAATTTTGTTAGTTGTTTATCGAGTTGGATTTCATAATCAGTAGGGGGTCGAATCATGAAAATTGTACAGCAACTAGGTATGGAAATTTCCGGGCAACTCCCACTGGAATTTTGTTAATTGGACGGTCAGTGATTTTTAAATAAATTCTTCCGTGGACTGCAGTCAGAAAGCGACGAATCTGACTGCAGCCTAGTATATTAATATTTATGGTTAATTGGTAAAGAATTAGGACTTGGAAATTTATACAAAATTTCTACAATATAGTTGTCACCTGCTGTAAAATAATTGGAATTTTTGGAACGTTGGAACTATTTTATAAAAATCCTAGAAAACAGCTGAATTATGAGTATGTAAGCTGAGATTTGATAACTTGTGATTGTGTGCACCAAAGTGTTGCATGGATTGGATTATGTTCATGATAAATTGTTTTGATTACTATGTTCACATGAAGATACTTGCATGCATGTTTGAGTGTTAGGTATTTTGTTGTGTGTAAATTACGTGTAGAATTTGTATTGGTGTGTTCACACACTGACTTGAAATCAATTGGTTTGTTAGGACGCAATTAGCGGTCCCATCCCTTACAACTTCTTTGCTACACTAACCGAGCAACTAAAGGTGAGTTCACGGCCCCTAATTTTATCCGGTTTTAAACAACAGGGGGAGAAACATGTATACACTCTTCAAACTCAATCTCTTTACGTTATACGAAATTAACGTCACATAACTATTCGGTAACTAAGTTGATGTTAATGTAATGTTATGGTCACTAAGCAGCTATATCACTTAAGTCCTCGTCAATCTCTCGGATCGTTAGTATTGGGTTTTAATAGCGGGGGAATTATAAGTAGTACTACTGGGCCCGACAAGCCCCATCCGAGCTAGTCGCGCTAGCCGACCGGGTATGGTCAACGGGTGAATAATTTGGCCTAACTTCGCCATGGTCAGTGATAGGCCTGGCAACACGGAGGCACAACAGTCAGCTTCGATCGCGAACACTTACGTGACATAACTTTAGGCTAGCTACCTATATATGTTAACATTGAACTTAATTACGAATCAACTATATTATCCCGGGTTGAGGATAATGGAAACAACAACTATATTATTCCGGGTTTGGAATAATGGAACCAACATCATTATTATTCCAGTTGAGGAATTATTCCGGGTTGGGAATAATGGAACTAAATCGTTATCCCGGGTTAGGGATAACGGGGGAAACAAACTCATAACCGAACAAACGAATTTATGAAAACCTGTGAACTCACTCATCTTTAATGTTGACACTTGTTTCTTTACATGTTTCTCAGGACGCTAGGAGCTCTAGGTGCACTCACATGCATTGAACAAGACATCTTTTATCGAGTCTCATTTACAAACATTGTTTTGGGTTTTTCACTTGTTTTGGCGTTTGTGTTGGCGCCCGTTTCACTACTTATTTTATGCTTCCGCTCAACCATAAAAACGAATGCTTCCGCTAAACATTGGTAACTAACTAAGACAATATAAAATCTACGATGAATGGTTAAACAAATGATTTTTGGAAAACGTATTATCAAATCATATAGAGTCGTTCGACGTACTAGTGTTTCAGATTCTGCTTTGTTCACACGCCTCGCGGTAAAACTCCGCAAGTGAAAATTGAGGGTGTGACAGATTGGTATCAGAGCCACTAGCTATAGAGAACCAGGTTTGCATTAGAAGTAGACCTAAACTATAGCTGATTACACGACATTAGACTTAGTTTGGCACCAAACTGTTATATCTTGTTATGTGATGTACCACAACTATGTTATGTGAAATATGAATGCATAATTGAAACGAATGCAACTCGTAACTAACTACACAACCTAAAGGCAATGTCATCATCATCCTCATCATCATCCGACAAATTTACGCAACCAAGGGCGCCAGGAAGGGCACCTATGGTGGAACCCTTACCATATTATGGCGTGGAGACACGCTCAGCTGCTAGGAAAAGGCTCGCTCTGGGGGAGGAGTCGTCATCACGCCCAATCATCGCTGTGCCGGTCAAACCGGTTAACCCTGTAGAAGTAGGAAATGACCTACTTAGAATCATGATACAGAAACAACAAGAACAGTTAGAAAGAATGCAGGAAACCATCCTAGCACAGGGATGGATGATCCGACAACTGACAGGTAAAACCAACTCGCTCGAGGAAGAGCAACATACGAGTAAGATAGCTCGTAACACCTTAGCCAGAGATCTGCGTGCTGAGCAGATAAGAGCCGACTGGCTCGAAGACAGAGACCTGGAAAATAGTTGGAACATTCAGGAGCTAGAGCAAAATTAAGCACCTGCACCAGCACCGGCCCCTCCAGTGCCGGTAGAGGAGGATCCGGAAGAGGATCCAGAAGAAGATCCGGAAGAGGATCCAGAGGAGGATCCAGAGGAGGATCCGGAGGAGGACCCAGCTGTAGAAGCTGGAAATGCCGCGCAGGATGACGGCAACGATAGCGATTTGGGGGATGGAGACGTAGAAGACTGACACGTCTCGCTTATTTTATTTACTTTCCTTCAGTCTATTTATTTTCTACTTAGATCTAAAATGGCAACTGGACGTCGCGGAAATCTCAACATGACGCCTTAAGAATTAGCCGCAATGATCCAAGAACACGTGAATGCTGCTCTGGCAGGTGTTCAAAACCCACCAGCAGTAGGAGGGGTCTTAACCCCTACAAGATGTTCCTCGACGCGAAACCAAGCAAATTCTCGGGGGCAGAAGGACCCATAGCACTGGTCCGCTGGATCGAAAAATCTGAATCAGTATTTGAAATGTGCAACTGTCTAGAGGCCAACAAGGTCAAGTATGCAGCCTCAACACTGGAAGATGGGGCACTAACTTGGTGGAATGCACAAGTCCAAACGCGTGGACTTATAGCTGCAAATGCAATGGCCTGGGCCGAGTTTAAGGCCCTAATCAAAGAAGAGTACTGTCCGCGAGACAGAGTGCAACAGTTGGAGCAAACCTTATGGAACCACAAGATGGTGGGATCTGAAATCGAAGCATACACAGCAAAACATCACGACTTGGTATTTCTGTGTCCCGATCTGGCCAACACTGTGGAGAAACGACTCGAGTTTTACCTCGGGGGTCTGGTTCCGGAGATTCAGGGTATGGTAATGGCTAGTAACCCTGCAACGGAGCATCAAGCAATCAGGTTGGCGCACAAACTCACCGATAAGGCGGTGGAACAAAAGAAGTTGCCAGCTCGGGGTACAACTGAAGTTGCCCCTGATAATAAAAGAAAGTTTGAAGACTCGTCTGTTCGACAGTCTTCGTCATCCCAGCCATAACAGGGGAACCAGAAGCGGTTCAATAATTACAACAGCCACCGGGGTCACCAAAATCAGCCCGCCAACAACAACAACAACAACAACCAGAACGCAAGCGGCTATGTAGGTCGAAAGCCGCAGTGCAATCGCTGTAATCTTCATCATCACGGCCCTTGTGCCGGGAATCGCTGCCAACGATGTGGCAAGGTAGGACATGCGGCAAAGGATTGTCGTGGGGAAATCATGTCCCGACAGAACCAAAATCAACCCCAAGGCCCACAGCAGGGTGTTAACCGGGGATGCTATCAGTGTGGTAGCACTGCCCACTTTAAAAGAGACTGCCCACAGCTGCGTAACAACAACAACCATGGTGGGAACAACCACAACCACAATAACCACAACAACAACAATAACAACAACAACAATGGAAATGGCGGCACAGGAGGTGCCAAAGGTCGCGCATTTACATTGGGCCGCGGAGAGGCCAGAAACGACTCGAACGTGGTCACCGGTAAGTTTCCCCTTAATGAACATTTTGCTACTGTGCTTTTTGATACGGGTGCGGATAGGAGTTTTATATCTGAGTCTTTTAGGAAGAACCTAAATCTCACGCCTAAACCCTTAGAGACCCCTTATGTTATAGAATTAGCCGATGGTAATTTTGTAGACGTGACCAATATAGTATCCGGCTGTCAACTCAAACTCGCGGGCCACACCTTTACCATTGATCTGATGACAACTACCCTGGGTAGTTTTGACGTGGTAGTCGGAATGGACTGGCTATCCGACGTCCGGGCTGAAGTTCTCTGCTTCGAAAAATCTATCCGTATTCTGCTCTCTAATGACGAAATCTTGACGGTGCAAGGCGAGAAAGCAAGCGCCGTCACCAACATCATCTCATACATGCAAGCGCAGAAGTATCTTCGGAGAAAGAACTCCTTCGCTTTACTCGCACTGGTTACCGAACAGCCTAAGGACGAGAAACGTATAGAAGACATCCCTGTCGTCCGTGATTTTTCCGATGTATTCCCAGAGGAATTACCTGGTCTTCCACCCCATCGACAATTGGAGTTTGAAATCGAATTGGCGAACCATGCAACTCCTATCGCCAAGGCTCCATACCGTCTAGCTCCAGCCGAGCTGCAGGAGCTGTCTACCCAACTTCAGGAGCTATTAGAAAAAGGATTTATCCGACCAAGCGTTTCGCCATGGGGAGCTCCAGTCCTTTTTGTCAAGAAGAAGGACGGGACTTTCCGCATGTGCATCGACTACAGGGAACTCAACAAGGTTACTGTCAAGAACCGATACCCGTTACCTCGCATCGACGATCTCTTCGACCAACTTCAAGGGTCAAGCTACTACTCCAAGATTGATTTACGGTCTGGTTACCATCAGCTACGCGTCAGGGAGGAGGATATCGCTAAGACGGCATTTCGTACTCGGTATGGCCATTATGAGTTCTTGGTCATGCCCTTCGGTCTCACCAACGCACCCGCGGTGTTCATGGACCTCATGAACCGCGTGTGTAAACCATACCTCGACAAGTTTGTCATTGTGTTCATCGATGACATACTCATCTACTCCAAAAGTGAAGAAGAACATGCTGAACATCTACGATTACTGCTAGGATTACTTCAGCAGGAAAAGCTATATGCCAAGCTTTCGAAGTGTGATTTCTGGATTCGGGAAGTTCAGTTTCTCGGGCATATCGTGAATGAAAAGGGTATCCACGTAGACCCTGCCAAGATTGAAGCCATCAAAAACTGGGAAGCACCCAGGACACCGACGGAGATCCGCCAATTTTTGGGTTTGGCTGGTTACTACAGACGCTTCATCGAGGGATTTTCAAAGATCGCACAACCGCTTACTACCCTCACCCAGAAAGGCATCAAGTATGCTTGGGGTGACAAGCAAGAAGCAGCATTTCAATTGCTGAAACAGAAACTTTGCAGTGCACCCATTCTGTCCTTGCCGGAAGGGACAGTTGACTTTGTAGTATATTGTGATGCTTCCATTCAGGGGTTGGGATGCGTACTCATGCAACGCGATAAGGTCATCGCGTATGCGTCGCGACAGCTGAAGGTTCACGAGAAAAACTACACAACGCATGACCTGGAATTGGGAGCAGTAGTGTTTGCACTTAAGATTTGGAGACACTACCTCTATGGGACGAAGTGCACAATCTTTACAGACCACAAGAACCTCCAACACATCTTTGATCAGAAGGAGTTGAACATGCGACAGCGTCGCTGGGTCGAACTCTTGAACGATTATGAGTGTGCCATTCGGTATCACCCGGGTAAAGCTAACGTGGTAGCTGATGCCCTCAGTAGGAAGGAACACTTGAAACCTCGTCGGGTACGAGCATTACAACTCACTATTCATTCGGGGCTACCCGAACAAATACGCGACGCCCAGTTAGAAGCAGTTAAGGAGGAAAACATCAAGGCCGAA
Organism: Scalesia atractyloides; assembly: GCA_947069175.1. NCBI lineage: Eukaryota > Viridiplantae > Streptophyta > Magnoliopsida > Asterales > Asteraceae > Scalesia > Scalesia atractyloides. The sequence continues at coordinate 11,911,674 of CAMTDV010000003.1, read as the reverse complement.
TCGGTGGGAAAAATGGAACGCGATTGGGAAGTAAAACCCAATGGAGCCCGGTATTTCATGAATCGCATATGGGTACCTCTCTACGGAAACCTCAGAGAGCTAGTCATGGATGAAGCTCACAAATCCCGATACTCTGTCCATCCGGGTTCGGATAAGATGTATCAAGACCTTAAAGCTGCGTATTGGTGGCCCAACATGAAAGCCGATATAGCCACCTACGTGAGTAAGTGTTTGACTTGTGCAAAAGTCAAGGTAGAGTATCAAAAGCCATCGGGGCTACTCCAACAACCTGAGATCCCAGTGTGGAAATGGGATCAGATCTCGATGGATTTCATCACTAAACTCCCGCGAACTTTGGGTGGTTGCGATACCATCTGGGTGATTGTGGATCGTTTAACTAAGTCCGCACACTTCCTAGCTATTAAAGAAACAGATAAGATGGAGAAGTTGACTCGCATCTACATTAAGGAAGTAGTTTCTCGGCACGGAGTGCCAACATCCATCATCTCAGACAGAGATGCTCGCTTCACGTCCAACTTCTGGCAGTCACTTCAGAAAGCGTTGGGAACACGCTTAGATATGAGCACAGCCTATCACCCTCAGACTGATGGTCAAAGCGAAAGGACCATACAGACCTTGGAAGACATGCTTAGGGCATGCATAGTAGACTTTGGAAATAGTTGGGAAATCCACCTGCCTTTAGTGGAATTCTCATATAACAACAGTTATCATACGAGTATTTCGGCAGCACCGTTTGAGGCATTATACGGTCGTAAATGTAGATCACCGGTCTGTTGGGCAGAAGTCGGTGACAGTCAACTCACAGGCCCTGAGTTGATACTTGAGGCTACTGAAAAGATTGTACAAATCAGAAACCGCATGGCGGCGGCACGAGATCGACAGAAAAGCTACCCTGATCAACGACGCAAACCGCTCGAATTTCAAGTAGGCGGCCGCGTCCTACTAAAGGTGTCACCCTGGAAGGGTGTAATCCGCTTTGGAAAACGAGGCAAACTAAACCCACGGTACGTAGGTCCGTTTGTGATCTTGAAACGTATTGGACCCGTAGCTTATCAATTAGACCTTCCTGCCGAACTCAGTGGAGTTCACAACGTGTTTCACGTGTCAAATCTGAAGAAGTGTCTATCAGATGAAACTCTAGTCATTCCATTGGATGAGATTCAAGTGGAAGAACAACTGCACTTTGTGGAACAGCCTATCGAAATCATGGATCGTGAGATCAAGACTCGAAGGCACAGCAAGATTCCGATCGTTAAGGTTCGTTGGGACTCTAAGCGTGGACCGGAGTTCACGTGGGAAAGAGAGGACCAAATGAAAAGCAAATACCCACACCTCTTCGCAACTGAGCAGCAAACTAACGATACTCGTAACTAAATTTTCGGGACGAAAATTCTTTCAACATGGGGATGATGTGACAACCTGGAAATTTCTCATACTTTCGCGTACCATTGTTAACTAAATCCTTGTGCATGGCACTTGGGAATCTTTGTGCATGGCACTTGGGAACTTCTTGTAACTTCGCGTACCATCATTAACGAACTAACTCTTTGTGCGTGGCACTCTGAACATGTACGCTGCATGCTAAACCGCGTTTACTCAATTTTCGGGACGAAAATTCTTTTAACATGGGGATAATGTGACATCCTGGTTTTTCGGATAACTTAAATGCAATACTTGTCGAATAAATTGTATGCTACGTATTAAACGTGTACGAGTTAGTGAATACGTGATGTGCGATTATGTGATTGTTTTAGTTATAAAATAATTATGGTAAATATGTACACGAACCGAACCGAACCGCGACACGAACCAACTTTGATTTCTTGTGACTCTAGGAGTTAACCAAGATTTGGGGACCAAGTTTAGAACCCAACCATTCTCGGCCGTGTGCAACCCAAACCGCAAACCCATTGCGTGCAACCCAAACCGAACCAACCCAAACCACTCTCGGCCACGAGATCAAACCCAAACCGTAACCCTTATCTCTTTGCGCTATATATACAAACCCACATGCATGCTCCTTAACACAAAAACCCTAGCAACCGACGGCAGCCTCTCCCTTCATCATATCGATCGTGATCAGCCTTGTTACATTCCATTCGGTCGCGAGATCAGCCCCTTTGTTCACTTCCTCGATCACAAACAGCCCACTCTTCTTCCCAGTCGCGAACAACACTTCCTTCTCGGTTACGGATCTTCTCGGTCGCAAGTATCTTTGATCATCGGTTCCTCATCTCACTCACGGTTCGTTTACCTTATCATTAAAGATTAGAATTTATCATTTGTTACAAGATCATATTCGGATATATGTGTTTGAATGAAGTGATTGTGTTGTTTTCGGATTGTTAATGCTAGATTGAAAGTTGGATGTTTGTTTGAAAATCTGAAATCATAGGCTGTATTTGTTTATAAAAACTAGAGATGTTGATTAGGGTTTGCATGGATATGTTATATGTATTGATCTATGATTGGAAAAATCAGTTCTTGATCGCCTAGGTTCATTATATCGACGGTTTATGCGAAATAGTAGTTATAGAATGCTGAAACAGTTTGCTGATTGATAGTTACAGCCGACTTCAACTGGCTGTAACTCGGTCATTAGTTGTCGAAAAGCGGATTTTCTGATGTCTAGAATGTAGAGATTTGAATAACGAATCTAATGGCGCTGGATTCATATTTTTCTGAAGTCGTTTGATATTTTTAAGTGGTCAATGAAGTTCAGTAACTAAAGCTGTGAAAATACTGGAATTTTGTTAGTTGTTTATCGAGTTGGATTTCATAATCAGTAGGGGGTCGAATCATGAAAATTGTACAGCAACTAGGTATGGAAATTTCCGGGCAACTCCCACTGGAATTCTGTTAATTGAACGATCAGTGATTTTTAAATAAATTCTTCCGTGGACTGCAGTCAGAAAGCAACGAATCTGACTGCAGCCTAGTATATTAATATTTATGGTTAATTGGTAAAGAATTAGGACTTGAAAAATTTATATAAATTTCTACAATATAGTTGTCACCTGCTGTAAAATAATTGGAATTTTTGGAACGTTGGAACTATTTTATAAAAATCCTAGAAAACAGCTGAATTATGAGTATGTAAGCTGAGATTTGATAACTTGTGATTGTGTGCACCAAAGTGTTGCATGGATTGGATTATGTTCATGATAAATTGTTTTGATTACTATGTTCACATGAAGATACTTGCATGCATGTTTGAGTGTTAGGTATTTTGTTGTGTGTAAATTACGTGTAGAATTTGTATTGGTGTGTTCACACACTGACTTGAAATCAATTGGTTTGTTAGGACGCAATTAGCGGTCCCATCCCTTACAACTTCTTTGCTACACTAACCGAGCAACTAAAGGTGAGTTCACGGCCCCTAATTTTATCCGGTTTTAAACAACAGGGGGAGAAACATGTATACACTCTTCAAACTCAATCTCTTTACGTTATACGAAATTAACATCACATAACTATTCGGTAACTAAGTTGATGTTAATGTAATGTTATGGTCACTAAGCAGCTATATCACTTAAGTCCTCGTCAATCTCTTGGATCGTTAGTATTGGGTTTTAATAGCGGGGGAATTATAAGTAGTACTACTGGGCCCGACAAGCCCCATCCGAGCTAGTCGCGCTAGCCGACCGGGTATGGTCAACGGGTTGAATAATTTGGCCTAACTTCGCCATGGTCAGTGATAGGCCTGGCAACACGGAGGCACAACAGTCAGCTTCGATCACGAACACTTACGTGACATAACTTTAGGCTAGCTACCTATATATGTTAACATTGAACTTAATTACGAATCAACTATATTATCCCGGGTTGAGGATAATGGAAACAACAACTATATTATTCCGGGTTTGGAATAATGGAACCAACATCATTATTATTCCGGTTGAGGAATAATGGAACCATCGGTATTATTCCGGGTTGGGAATAATGGAACTAAATCGTTATCCCGGGTTAGGGATAACGGGGGAAACAAACTCATAACCGAACAAACGAATTTATGAAAACCTGTGAACTCACTCATCTTTAATGTTGACACTTGTTTCTTTACATGTTTCTCAGGACGCTAGGAGCTCTAGGTGCACTCACATGCATTGAACAAGACATCTTTTATCGAGTCTCATTTACAAACATTGTTTTGGGTTTTTCACTTGTTTTGGCGTTTGTGTTGGCGCCCGTTTCACTACTTATTTTATGCTTCCGCTTAACCATAAAAACGAATGCTTCCGCTAAACATTGGTAACTAACTAAGACAATATAAAATCTACGATGAATGGTTAAACAAATGATTTTTGGAAAACGTATTATCAAATAATATAGAGTCGTTCGACGTACTAGTGTTTCAGATTCTGGTTTGTTCACACGCCTCGCGGTAAAACTCCGCAAGTGGAAATTGAGGGTGTGACACACCACCACCATCCCCATTAGTACCATCACTTACATCATCCCATGCCACCTCTTCATCACTTGAGAGGTGCATTAGTGCCATTGAGGAGGAGATGGCGTACTTCCGCGATGTGATCCGCGTATATGCACCCCACCCCCACCGTCAATCTAGCTTGGTATGTAATTAGGTTTTGGAGGTAGTACCCGTATCAAGATAGTAGAAGATTGAAGAATTTTGAAGATATATATATAAGTCAACTTGAGAACTCTGAAGAAATGATGCGAAGAAAATATCTACTTTTGTTTATGTATTGTATATAACTTGTATGTCGGAGCGATAAAATTCCGAATTATATTTTTGTACTTCGCAAAAACGATGTAACAAGTTGACAATATATATATATATTAAAAGTTAATTATGTTTCTTTTATCATGCATTGTTGATTATTCATTATGTTTGTGTCATGACGATATTTGTATGAATATCTTACGTGGGAGATGATTCGATTTATTTGATCTATATTTATATATTATATTACGATATATTTTATTCTATTTGGTCCATGAATGACAATATTTATCTGAAATATTTGCCTAATTTCTTCTACATGATTTTACATATGAAGATCATGGCACCAAGAAGAAGGAGCATACATCAACTCCAAACTCCCCTACCCACTTCTCAAGTTGAACTTGATGCTTTGTTAAATTAACGCATTGCAGAGGCGATTGTTCAACATGAATCAAATCGCACCAATTTCAGAAATGAAGATAAGGCTCAAGCCTCGTCAATAACAACAAATCTAACGAATGGTTGGTTACTCATAACCTTACAAGAAGTTTTCATTAATATTTTATCTGCAAAATAAATATTTTTGACAATTTCAACAACCAACATTTCAGGATGCACATATAAAAAAATTTTAGATTGCAAACCATTGAACTTTGACGGCACACCCGCGGAGCTGTAGCATTTGTTTGATGGACTGAATAGACTGATTCTATAATCTGCATGAGTGACTGTCCCTAACCAGACTGTATTGTATGTTTCAGGATTGTTCATTGACGAAGCTTTGTCATGGTGGAATCTACAAATACAAAAGTTAGGAGATGCAGTAGCACACGCTATCACTTGGGAAAGACTGAACGAAATTATGCATGAGAAGTATTGTTCAAGGGCCGAACTACAAAAGTGGGAAACTGAGTTTTAGAATCTAGCGATGATCGGATCCGACATCTATGGCTATAATCAGCGATTTCATGATCTCTCACGAGTCATTCCATATATGGTAACCCCCTAATTCAAACGTATCGAACGATACCTTTGGGGATTAGCTCTGGATATCCGAAGTATGGTTACTACGTCACATCCAGCACACTCACACACACACACCTCACGGCTATATGGGTCTATTCCCCATGCCACTTAAGTCTTGACGAATGTGTTGGCTAATTGTGGAGATGGTTTAGTGTAAGTGGAGTAAGAACTTGAGTACAACACAAAATCATTACCATTCTTTCATTTCCTTTCATTTCTCAAACACCAAACATCAACAACTTTCCTTTCCATTTCCTTCACAAAATCGGCCGAGCACCATCATCATCACCTTCAACTTTTTAAAATCCAAACTCAAGAAATTCAAGCTTGCATGGAGATCCAACGATGATCTAAGATGTTTGCAAGGATTAAGAGGCACACTTGAAAGCTTTGGAACTCTTGATTAACACTTTTTTCTTCATCTTTTTACCATCATTTTGATCATCCCTAGCCAAGTGCTAGTAGTAAGCTCCTTGACCTATTCATATACTTTATGTTTCATGAAAATATACAAGATCATCTTAAAAGATATTTAAAAAGCCACTTGAAAAATACTAATAAAACTATGATCATTAATATAATTATGTGGTTTTCTTGATGATTATGGATGATCTTGAAATTGTCATAAACTAGTAAACTTGAATCTTGCATTTTTGTGTACAAAAGATAATATAAACACACCCAAGTTTAGATTAGCAAGATTTATTAACAAACATTGTCATGAATATGGTTTTATATTTTAAGATAATCATACAAATTATAGATTATTAAATAAAAGTTATAATTTAGAAATTCTGTTAAAAAGTGATAATAAAGTTTCCATTTTAAGAAAGTTTAAATTATAACAAGTTCATGGCATTTTCGTTGATACATTACTATAATACTTGTGAATTGGTGATGATTTGAGTTAGAAAAATGATTTAAAACACGTTTATGAGAAAGCTTATATTTTAAAGAAAACTATGGCGAAATTTTTATAAAAATTAATCATGATTAAGATGTGGTTAAACTAAAGATTTTGTGCTTAAAAGTGATTAGAAATTTAATCTTGTTTAAACAAAAAGTTTGGGTGAAAAAGTTTAACATATAATTATTTGAGTTTTTCTTAAACTAAAAAGAAAATAAATATATATTTTTAGATAAAAGTATATATTTTAAAATCATCAAATATGTATACATATATTTTTGTATAAATATTATATATTTAGATCATGTAGTATCAAATATATAAATATATAAATGTTCAACTTTTGACAAAATAATATATCAAACAATTCGGACAACTTGGAGAATTCGGACAAAATAAAGTATATGGTATAATCGAAACAAACAACAAAGACGAAACGAATTAAATGGTCGAAGCAAAGAGAACGGTCAAAACGAACAAATCAACCGTCACACTTTATACTTACTAGGACTTATAACATTTAACTTATATCAAGTAGTTTTACAAATAAATTTTTATAATTTATAACAATTACTAGTAAATATTTTAAAAACTTGGATTAAGCCCAACTAAACAAATTGTTTGGATTAAGCCCATTTTCATAAAATTATATTGGGCTAAACCTATTTTTATAAAAATATATGGACTAGCCCATTTATATAAATTAATTTGGGCTAGGCCCACTTGTATAAAAATCAAACTTGGGCTATGCCCACTTTTATAAAATTAACATGGGCTAAGCCCACTTTTATAAAATTTACATGGGCAAAGCCCACTTTCAAAAAATTAACTTGGGCTAAGCCCACTATTATAAAACTAAATTGGGCTAATCTATTTATAAACTATTTTGGGCTAGGCCCACCCTTTCATTTTTAACTTGGGCTAGGCTCACTTTTTACAAATTAACTGAGCTTGATCAACTTTAAATAAAGACAAGTTGGGCTAGGCCCAAATACATAAATTGAATTGGGCTAGGCCCACACACATGAAACGATTTGGGTTAGGCCCACTCATATGAAACAAATTGGGCCAGGCCCATACTTACAAAACCTATTGGGCTCCCATTTACATGTAATCAATCTAGAATATATATATATATATGTAAACCAACGAATACAAGTATGGAAATTCAAGATAAAATACTTGTACAAAAAACGAAGGAAAGCCTAAGTGTCTAATGAGAATAGAACACTTGTAGGTCGAGAAACGAACGAAGTATCGGAAATCGAATAGAGATTTGCACGGAATGCAAATCTTTGAGTTCATGTTTCCCCTTTTATTTAAACGTTATTATGATTTTTGAACGTGCGGGGATATATACATGTTACATTTAGTATAGCTTGGTAATGAAAATATTTAGATCACATGTGAATAAGGCTCAAGTATTGGGACCATTAATGAATAACAAGTACCAAGGAACAAGGGGATAGATCTAATGGGTTTGGACAAGCCCCACTTTATTACGACAATAATAATAGATCGTATTAGAGTGCTTTTGTGTCTAAAACGAGTGTCTCAGACACAATAAATCGTCAAGGTTTGGTTGCCACCATATTCGGCATACAGATTAGTGTCCTTACAACACACGAATGATCTTACAAGTTTCATTAAGCTATATTAAACGAATTTATTATTTCAAATGTTTTTAAAGATTCATTTGATACAAAAATTTATAACATGAATTCACCAGCTTTTGTTGACGTTGTTTTCAAAAACTAACATGTATTATAGGAAACTAGTTGATGGCCTTCGGGGAAAATCTTATTCGTATGTTGTAAAGTCAAGACATTATGTTTCATCCAGACTTTTGTTGTTATGTTTTATAAACTTATGTTGAGTTTTAAGTAATAGTGTTCAAACTTGTGGTATGTTTTAAAAACAAAAGTGGTTATGTAAATTAGGTATTAAAAAGTATGGATGAATGTTTTATAATACAATTGTCATTACTTGGTTGAATGCAACGATTGCCGCTCTGGCCACACCTCGCGACACGCTTCCGCTACATCGGAAATCGGGGTGTGACAGACCTGATATCAGAGCTTCAATTGTAATGGACTAAGATTCTTTTGAGTCTGGTCTATAATTTCAAAATGGTCTTTTATGAAAGTCAATAATTGTTTACGAAATTGTTTACCAAATTGAGGATTAAACATGATAACATTAAGATGAATCAGAATGATACATGATATGATGTGCAACGAAACTTAAATATAATTGCCCAAAATTTTATTATAAGTTGTTCACATATATGAGTTGTACGGATTATTTTGCAAGGACCATGTCTTCCGACCCCGACACCGATTCCACGGGATATGCTTCAAACGTTGATTACATACCATTAGACGATCCTGCTCCACCTATTATCATCATTATCATCTCCGATGACGAGTTATTAGATGATGAGTGGATGAACATCGATTTCCAGCCATTTGCCTTACCTGAGCCTGACCATGACGATATTCCTTTAGAGGATGATGTATTGGTTGTACCTCATTTTCATGAGATGGTCATTTTTGGTCACCCTGAGGGTGAACATGTCATTGCTTATGTCGCCATACCACTTAATGTGGTAGATCCTTTTGATGATGTTGTCGATGAGGACGGTCACCCCGTACCTCCTATTATTGATGTTGAGGATGATGTCATTCCAGTTATACATGTTGAGCATGCTGACGATGACCTTGGCATTGGTGAGGATTTTGACATTGCCATGTTAGAGGTAGCCTAGCCAGAGGCTACAGTTATTGGCATTACATCGTCTGCTCCTTCCACACCTCTTACCCTATCACCTATATCTTCACCCAATACCACTTTACCACCATCTTCAGATATCTTACATACGCATGTTGATACTGTTTTACCAGACACATTCTACACCGACCATTTATCTGAGTCTGCACTACCATTGCATCCTTTAGGGGATATCACACACCACACTGATCATCTGATACGTCACCCTTCTGTTGGACCGTTCCATTATACTCTTGGTAGTACTTCTCATCTCACTGATCATGTACCTTCTTATCTTTTTGCTGGATCTGTTTCTACTACTGTTACACCGACATTCAGTTCTTACCCAGACCCGTTTGTTGTAGGGCCGTCACATGTTCCATACAGTCAGTCTATGACTGAGTATCCTCCTTTTATTCCGATCCCCACTACTGGAGATCTGTCCCATCCCCCACCTCATATGCATAGTACTATCACATACCCTTCACTTTACTTTACTGTTTCACAGGACCAGCCACCTCTGGGCATGAGCCCATCCAACCCGTATCACCCGAACCATTTGCCACTCACCACCACTAAGTACAGGCTCACATTGACCGAGACTCGGTATTTTGTTTCGACGATTTCATGAGCTTAATGCTCAACTTACTGCTATCAGCATCACAGAATGCTCCATCATCATCATCTCAGCCACCACTACCCACATCATCACCTCCACCACCACCATCCCCATTAGTACCATCACTTACATCATCCCATGCCACCTCTTCATCACTTGAGAGGTGCATTAGTGCCATTGAGGAGGAGATGGCGTACTTCCGCGGTGTGATCCGCGTATGTGCACCCCACCCCCACCGTCAGTCTAGCTTGGTATGTAATTAGGTTTTGGAGGTAGTACCCGTATCAAGATAGTAGAAGATTGAAGAATTTTGAAGATATATAAGTCAACTTGAGGACTCTGAAGAAATGATGCGAAGAAAATATCTACTTTTGTTTATGTATTGTATATAACTTGTATGTCGGAGCGATGAAATTCCGAATTATATTTTTGTACTTCGCAAAAATGATGTAACAAGTTGACAATATATATTTGAAAGTTAATTATGTTTCTTTTATCATGCATTGTTGATTATTCATTATGTTTGTGTCATGATGATATTTGTATGAATATCTCACGTGAGAGATGATTCGATTTATTTGATCTATATTTATAAATTATATTACGATATATTTTATTCTATTTGGTCCATGAATGACAATATTTATCTGAAATATTTGCCTAATTTCTTCTATATGATTTTACATATGAAGATCATGGCACCAAGAAGAAGGAGCATACATCAACTCCAAACTCCCCTACCCACTTCTTAAGCTGAACTTGATGCTTTGTTAAATTAAAGCATTGCAGATGCGATTGTTCAACATGAATCAAATCGCACCAATTTCAGAAATGAAGATAGGGCTCAAGCCCCGTCAATAACAACAAATCTAACGAACGGTTGGTTACTCATAACCTTACAAGAAGTTTTCATTGATATTTTATCTGCAAAATAAATATTTTTGACAATTTCAAGAACCAACATTTCAGGATGCACATATAAAAAAATTTTAGATTGCAAACCATTGAACTTTGACGGCACAGGCGGAGCTGTAGCCTTTGTTTGATGGACTGAATAGACGGATTCTATAATCCGCATGAGTAACTGTCCCCTAACCAGACTGTATTGTATGTTTCAGGATTGTTCATTGACGAAGCTTTGTCATGGTGGAATCTACAAATACAAAAGTTTGGAGATGCAGTAGCACACGCCATCACTTGGGAAAGACTGAACGAAATTATGCGTGAGAAGTATTGTTCAAGGGCCGAACTACAAAAGTTGGAAACTGAGTTTTAGAATCTAGCGATGGTCGGATCCGACATCTATAGCTATACTCAGCGATTTCATGATCTCTCACGAGTCATTCCATATACGGTAACCCCCTAATTCAAACGTATCGAACGATACATTTGGGGATTAGCTCTGGATATCCGAAGTATGGTTACTTCGTCACATCCAGCAACCATTACTGAGGCAATTACGATTGAAGTAAGCCTTACCGAAGAAGCGGTAAGAATGAATATATTTTCGATAAAGAGTGCGGAGATGCCCAAAGAGACACATGTGAAATCAACCTCACATGTTACCCATTTCAAGAAAAGTTCCCGACCGAGTAATAAGAAGGAAACCCCCACAACAAAAATGAACAAAGCATTCGTAGCGACAACAGAGATAGACCTGGTAGTTCGGCCCTTGAACAATATGTCGCATGCATCATTTCCTTCAGTCTTTCCCAAGTGATAGCATATGCTGCTGCATCTCCTAACGTTTGTACTTGCAGATTCCACAATGATAAAGCTTCGTCAATGAACAATCCCGAAACATACAATACAGTCTGGTTAGGGGAACAATTACTCATGCGGATTACAGAATCCGTCTTTTCACTCCATCGAACAAATGCTACAACTCCGCCTGTGTCGTCAAAGTTCAATGGTTTGCAATCTAAAAATTACTTACATGTGCATCCTGAAATGTTGGTTCTCGAAATTGTCTGAAATATTTATTTTACAAATAAAATATTAATGAAAATTTCTTGTAAGGTTATGAGTAACCAACCATTCGTAGGATTTGATACTATTGGTGGGGCTTGAGCCCAATCTTCATTTCTCAAATTGGTGCTATTTGTTTCATGTTGAGCAATCGCATCCGCAATGCGTTGATTCAACAAAGTATCAAGCTCAGCTTGAGAAGTGGGTAGGGGAGTTTGAAGTTGATGTATGCTCCTTCTTCTTGGTGGCATGATCTTCATATGTAAAATCATATAGAATGAATTAGACAAATATTTCAGATAAATATTGTCATTCATGGATCAACTAGAATAAAATATATCTAATAGAATATATATATATAGGTCAAATAAATCGAATCATCTATCACGTAAGATATCCATGCAAATATCATCATGACACAAATATAATGAATAATCAACAATGCATGATAAAAGAAAGATAATCAGCTTTCAAATATAAATATTGTCAACTTGTTACAACATTTTTGCGAAGTACAAAAATATAATTCAGAATTTCATCGCACCGACATACAAGTTATATATAATACATAAACAAAAGTAGATATTTTCTTTGCATCGTTTCTTCAGAGTCTTCAAGTTGACTTATATATATCTTCAAAATTCTTCAATCTTCTACTATCCTGATACGGGTACTACCTCCAAAACCTAATTACATACCAAGCTAGACTGACAATGGGGGTGGGGGTCCACATGCAATGATCACACCGCGGAAGTACGCCATCTCTTCCTCAATGGCATTAATGCGCCTCTCAAGTGATGAAGAGGTGGCATGGGATGATGTAAGTGATGGTACTAATGGGGATGGTGGTGGTAGTAGAGGTGATGATGTGGGTAGTGGTGGCTGAGATGATGATGATGGAGCATTCTACGATGCTCGAATTGTAGTGAGTTGAGCATTAAGCTCATGAAATTGTCGAAACAAAATACCGAGCTGTATCTCGGTCAATGTGAGTCTGTACTTAGTGATGGTGAGTGGCAAATGGTTCGGGTGATATGGGTCGGATGGGCTCATGCCCAGAGGTGGCCAATCTTGTGTAACTATAAAGTAAGGTGAAGGGTATGTGATAGTACTATGCATATGAGGTGGGGGATGGGACATATGTCTAGTAGTGGGAATCGGAATAAAAGGATGATACTCAGTCATAGACTGACTGTATGGAACATGTGACGGCCCTACAGCAAACGGGTCTGGGTAAGAACTTAATGTCGGTGTAATAGTAGTAGAAACAGATCCAGCAAAAGGATAAGAAGGTACATGATCAGTGAGCTGAGAAGTACTACCAAGAGTATAATGGAACGGTCCAACAGAAGGGTGATGTATCAGATGATCAGTTTGGTGTGTGGTATCCCCTAAAGGACCAATGGTAGTGTAGACTCAGATAAATGGTCAATGTAGAATGTGTCTGGTAAAATGGTATCAACATGCATATGTAAGATATCTGAAGATGGTGGTAAAGTGGTATCGGGTGAAGATATAGGTGATAGGGTGAGAGGTATGGAAGGAGCAGAAGATGTAATGTCAATAACTGTAGCCTCTGGCTGGGCTACGTCTAACATGGCAATGTCAAATCCTCACCAATGCCAAAGTCATCGTCAACATGCTAAACATGTATAACTGGAATGACATCATCCTCAACATCAATAATAGGAGGTACGGGGTGACCGTCCTCATCGACAACATCATCAAAAGGATCTACCACATTAAGTGGTATGGAGACATAAGCAACGACATGTTCACCCTCAGGGTGACCAAAAATGACCATCTCATGGAAATGAGGTACAACCAATACATCATCCTCTAAAGGAATATCGGCATGGTCAGGCTCAGGTAAGGCAAATGGCTGGAAATCGATGTTCATCCACTCATCATCAAATAACTCGTCATCGGAGATGATGATGATGATAATAGGTGGAGCAGGATCGTCTAATGGTATGTAATCAGTGTTCAAAGCATATCCCATGGAATCGATGTCGGGGTCGGAAGACATGGTCCTTGCAACCGTACAACTCATACATGTGAACAACTTATAATAAAATTTTGGGCAATTATATTTCAGTTTCGTTGCACGTCATATCATGTATCATTCTGATTCATCTTAATGTTATCGTGTCTAATCCTCAAAGACTATCTCGTATAATGTCCTTGCATTATTGTTTGATTTATCGTTTAGTACTAGGAGATCCCTGTCGTTAAGGAATTCACTGAAGTCTTCCCAGAGGACTTGCCAAGAATACCACCACACGACAAGTCGAATTTCGTATAGACTTGATTCCAAGAGCTGCACCTATAACAAAATCCCCTTAGCGATTAGCTCCTTCGGAAATGCAAGAGTTGTCCCCACAACTTCAAGAGTTGTTTGACAAAGGATTTATTAAACCAAGCTTCTCACCTTGGGGAGCTCCAATTCTGTTCGTAAAGAAGAAAGATGGAAGCTTTAGAATGTGCATAGATTATCGAGAATTGAACAAACTCACGATCAAGAATCAGTATCCGACACCGAGGATCGATGATCTGTTCGATCAACATCAAGGATCAAGTTTTTACTCAAAGATTGACTTAAGGTCAGGATACCATCAGCTTAGAGTGCAGGAAGAAAGTATTCCAAAGATAACATTCTGAACCCGTTACAGTCACTACGAGTTCCTTGTTATACCATTTGGTCTAACAAATGCACCAGCGGTGTTCATGGACGTAATGAATCGTGTGTGCAAGCCTTACCTTGATAAATTCTTGATAGTATTTATTGATGATATATTGATATATTCATGAAATAAGAAGGATCACGAACATCATCTTAGGACCATTCTTGAGTTGTTAAAGAAGGAGATACTGTATGCAAAATTCTCTAAGTGCGAATTCTGGCTTCGTGAAGTCCAATTTCTCGGACATATATTCAACAAGAAAGGCATACATGTCGATCCATCAAAAATAGAAGCTATCAAGAATTAGAACGCACCTAAGACACCCACCGAAGTACGCCAATTTTTTGGATTGGCGGGTTATTATTGAAGATTCATTGAAAATTTCTCGAAGATCGCTCAACTACTAACCTCCCTAACTCAGAAAGATAAGAAGTTCGATTGGGGAGAAAAGCAAGAAAAAACTTTTCAATTACTTAACGATAAACTTTGTAATGCGTCGATTGTATCGCTTCCGGACGACATACATGACTTTGTAGTTTATTGTGACGCTTCACATCAAGGTTTAGGATGCGTATTAATGCAACAAGAGAAAGTTATTGGATACGCATCATGTTAATTAAAAGTTCACGAAAAGAACTATACCACACATGACCTAAAACTAGGTGCAGTGGTATTTGCATTAGAAATTTGACGTCATTATCTTTACGGCACCACGTGCACAATCTTTACCGATCACAAAAGTCTTCAACATATATTTATTCAGAAAGAGTTAAATATGCACCAAAGACGTTGGCTTGAATTGTTGAATGACTATGATTGTGAAATTACATACCATCTGGGCAAGACGAACGCTGTCGTGGATGCCCTAAGTCGAAAGGAACGAGTGAAGCCCCTTCGTGTACGATCATTAAGACTCACCATTCACAATAACCTTACCTCTCGAATTCACGACGCTCAACAAGATGCCCTGAAGAGCGGAAATTTTAAAGCAGAGATGCTTAAAGGTATAGAAAAGCATTAGAACCAAATGAGAATGGAGCTTTGTATTTTGCAAACAAAATTTGGGTTCCTCTTTTTGGTAATCTGCAAAACCTAATTCTAGTTGAAGCCCACAAGTCCAAATATTCGATACATCCCGGAGTGGATAAAATGTATCGCGATCTTAAAGAATTCTATTGGTGGCCTAATCTCAAAAGAGATATTGCAACTTATGTTGGAAAATGTCTACCATGTGCAAAAATTAAGGCCGAATACCAAAAACCTTCAGGATTTTTACAACAACCTGAAATTCCCACTTGGAAATGGGAATAAATTTCTATGGATTTTATAACAAAATTACCCAGGACTTCTTGCGGTCACGACATGATTTGGGTAATTGTCGACCGACTAACCAAATCAGTTCACTTCTTACCAGTACGTGAGAAAGATGAAACCAAGAAGTTAGCCGAACTTTACCTTAAAGAGATTGTGGCAAGACATGGAGTGCCTATTTCTATAATCTTTGATTGAAATGGTCGTTTCATATCAAGAATTTGGCAATCTTTTTAAAAAGCTTTCGGATCTCGCTTAGATCTAAGTACGGCCTTTCATCCCCAAATGGATGGCCAAAGTGAATGCACCATTCAAACCTTAGAAGATATGCTTCGTGCTTGTGTGATTGACTTAGGCGGAAATTGGGATACTCACTTGCCTTTAGTGGAGTTCTCATATAACAACAGTTATCACACGAGTATTCAAGCTGCTCCATTTGAAACGTTATACGGACGTAAGTGTCGATCTCCGCTATGCTGGGCGGAAATAGGCGACAAACAAATGAAATTTCCAGAATTAATTCAATAAACTACGAATAAAATATTTAAAATCCGAGAACATATTAAAGCAGCTCAGGATAGACAGAAAAGTTATGTGGATCCGCAAACCATTATCCTATGAGATTGGAGACAAAGTGTTATTAAAGGTCTCGCTTTGGAGAGGTGTAGTTAGATTCGGGAAGCAAGGAAAACTTAGCCCGAGGTACATAGGACCATAAGAAATCTTGGAAAAGATTGGAACAGCCGCATATAAGTTGAAATTGCCTGAAACACTTAGTAACGTTCATGACACTTTTCATGTGTCAAATCTTAAAAAGTGTCTTTCAGTCGAATCACTGATTCCCATGGACGAAATTCATATAGACGACAAACTCCATTTCATCAAAGAACCTGTCGAAGTTTTAGATTCGAAAGTCCAGAATACAAGGAAAAGTCATATCAAACTAGGCAAAGTCCGTTGGAACTCAAAGCGCTGACCTGAATTCACTTGGGAAGAGGAAGACGAAATAAAAAAAAAGTACTCCCACCTGTTCGAGAAATCCTACGCAAAGGATAACACGACTTAAATTTCGCGACAAAATTTTCTTGAACAAGGGGAGAATGTGACAATCGGCAACAACTAATACATTGTCTATTTATCGCACAACATGTCTTAAATTATAGTTTTAAGTCCTTAAAGTCTATGAATTCAATAAAATCAAAGTTTGATACGACAATGAATTCGCCACAATCACAAAAATATAAAACCATATCCTAGACGAATGACAAAGACGTGAACAAGCAATAAATATCAGTACTAGTTACGGTACAGTCTAGTATTACAGAATTAAGACATAAGATATGTCTGCACTATTATACCATAAAATTTTATTTAAAACACCAAATTGTCCAAGTCTGCAGCAAAATACAGCATTCTGCAGCACAAAATAGCAAATGTCCGAAAAACCAAGAATAAATATTTTTAGTTAAGAATAATAACGTGTGTTAAAAATAGTATAAAACTTGTATATAAATCATGTTGTTTAAAGTTATACAGCTTGTTCAGTAAAAACCTGACAACAAAGCCGGTACATGAGCTGAACTCAAATTGACAAATTTATTAGTCTGAAGAGCTAGATTAATAAACAGAACAATAAAATTAGTACTAGAACCGTGTAAATAAAATTATATAAGTAACACAATATGTCAGTATTTTACTTGGTAAAAGACCCAAACTAAATATCAACGACACAAAAAGACAAGTAAGTTATTTTGGCATATTATAACATCAATTTAAAGGGTTGGAGCATTAGTTTTATAAAAGCTTATATATAAAAATGTTAAATTTTATAAAAGTTTATAAAAATTTCAAGTTTTTATAAAAAAAATAACCACCCCCCCCCCCACACACACACCTCACGGCTACATGGGTGTATTCTGTGTTGGCTAATTGTGGAGATGGTTTAGTGTAAGTGGAGTAAGAACTTGATTACAACACAAAACCATTACCATTCTTTCATTTCCTTTCATTTCTCAAATACCAAAACATCAACAACTTTCCTTTCCATTTCCTTCACAAAATCGGCCGAGCACCATCATCATCACCATCAAATTTTTAAAATCCAAACTCAAGAAATTCAAGCTTGCATGGAGATCCAAGGATGATCTAAGATGTTTGCAAGGATTAAGAGGCACACTTGGAAGCTTTGGAACTCTTGATTAACACTTTTTTCTTCATCTTTTTACCACCATTTTGATCATCCCTAGCCAAGTGCTAGTAGTAAGCTCCTTGACCTATTCCTATACTTTATGTTTCATGAAAATATACAAGATCATCTTAAAAGATATTTAAAAAGCCACTTGAAAAACACTAATAAAACTATGATCATTAATATAATTATGTGGTTTTCTTGATGATTATGGATGATCTTATAATTGTCATAAATTAGTAAACTTGAATCTTGCATTTTTGTGTATAAAAAGATAATCTGAACACACCCAAGTTTAGATTAGCAAGATTTATTAACAAACATTGTCATGAACATGGTTTTGTATTTTAAGATAATCATACAAATTATAGATTATTAAATAAAAGTTATAATTTAGAAATTCTCTTAAAAAGTGATAATAAAGTTTCCATTTTAAGAAAGTTTAAACTATAACAAGTTCATGGCATTTTTGTTGATACATTAGTATAATACTTATGAATTGGTGATGATTTGAGTTAGAAAAATGATTTAAAACACGTTGATGAGAAAGCTTATATTTTAAAGAAAACTATGGCGAAATTTTTATAAAAATTAATCATGATTAAGATGTGGTTAAACTAAATATTTTGTGCTTAAAAGTGATTAGAAATTTAATCTTGTTTAAACAGAAAGTTTGGGTGAAAAAGTTTAACATATAATTATTTGAGTTTTTCTTAAACTAAAAAGAAAATAAATATATATTTTTAGATAAAAGTATATATTTTAAAATCATCAAATATGTATACAGATATTTTTGTATAAATACTATATATTTAGATCATGTAGTATCAAATATATAAATATATAAATGTTCAACTTTTGACAAAATAATATATCGGACAATTCGGACAACTTGGAGAATTCGGACAAAATAAAGTATATGGTATAATCGAAACAAACGACAAAGAAGAAACGAATTAAATGGTCGAAGCAAAGAGAACGGTTAAAACGAACAAATTAACTTCACACTTTATACTTACTACGACTTATAAAATTTAACTTATATCAAGTAGTTTACAAATAAATTTTTATAAGTCATAACAATTACTAGTAAATATTTTAAAAACTTGGATTAAGCCCGACTAAACAAATTGTTTGGATTAAGCCCATTTTCATAAAATTATATTGGGCTAAACCTATTTTTATTAAAATATATAGACTAGCCCATTTATATAAATTAATTTGGGCTAGGCCCACTTGTATAAAATCAAACTTGGGCTAAGCCCACTTGTATAAAAATTAACATGGGCTAAGCCCACTTTCAAAAAATTAACGGGCTAAGCCTACTATTATAAAACTAAATTGGGCTAATCCATTTTTATAAACTAATTTGGGCTAGGCACACTATTTCATTTTTAACTTTTGCTAGGCCCACTTTTTACAAACTAATTGACCCACTTTAAATAAAGACAAGTTGGGCTAGGCCTATTTACATGTAGAGTTAGCAACCCAAATAGAAAAAAGGTATGTAAATACAATCAGAATAAAACAAAATGATTAAATGAAAGCATTAATCTACATCTACGAAATAAAAAAGACATAAAAAAATTTTCTAATATATTTGGAACATAAAAATGACTAAATCAGATGAAAAAAGAAAAATTTCTTGATCAAATCAAAAAAAGAAATAAATGTAAAAAATGTTGGACCATCCCTATTTCTATGTTATCCACTTTTTCAATAAAAAATCCGAGGAGCAAAGCTAATCCAACGAACCCATCATTTGAATCAACATGTAAAAAATAAAACCTATGGAACGGAAATAAATAGAGCTGCTTATCACGATGAATTATATTTGTTCGATACAATATTGTCAATATAAAGGTTAATAAAAGAATACAATGGAAAAAATACAAGAACTAAAATTGAAATAATAGTAAAAAAAAAGACTTGTGTTGGATTGGCACTGCATATGCATATATACTAAAATTTTTAGTTTAGATAGAGAATAAATAAAGAAAAAGTAGAAAAAGGATTTATGCAATCAATAAGTCGACTAAAGTAAGTCGAATACAGAACTTCGATTCCTTTTTTCTTACTTGGTATTCGAGTTCAAATGAAAACCACTCGATTGCAGGTTGCAGGTAATGCCATCATTATCTATTTTGTAAGTATTCATCAAAGATGGTTTTCTTAGAAAAAGATTCTATAAAAGCAATGAAAAATAGATACGAATAGAGCAAGAAAAGAAGGAAATAAAAAACATAGTATAGAAAAGAAATCCAAAATGATATAGAAATCACTATCCTATCCTTAGTTTTTATTTCCTTAATTTAATTGTGTCGTTTGATTAGGGCAAGTTCCTTAAAAACCTATGCCTTTTTTAAAATATCCTGAACAGTTCTTGTAGGCTGAGCGCCTTTTTCAAGGAAATAGAGAATCGCGGGAACGTTTAAATAAGTTTGATTCTTGATAGGATCATAAAAACCCACTTTCCAAAGATCTCTTCCTTCTCTTCGAGATCGAACATCAATTGCAACGATTCGATAGACGGCTCATTGGGATAGATGCAGATAAAAAAGAACCCCCCCCCAAGAACCGTATAAGAAGTTTTCTCCTCATACGGCTCGATAAAAAACAATTCTAATTTTATCCATAGATAAAAATTAGAATAAATAGATTAGGAAAGGAATCCATAAAATAAATTAGTCTATAGTTTAACTCATAGTCATTTTTATTTAGCTTCCTTCCTGAAAAAAATTTATTTGTACTCATAACTCAAGTTCAAAAGTTCTCAAATATGATAAAGAAATTAAGATTTTTCTTTTTTTTTTTTGAGTGGTCTTAACCCCCCTCCCCCCCTTTCGTCTCATTTCAAACATATTTGGATTCTTTATTTGGATCCGTGAGACAATTGAAGCGGTGTTTCCTTGTTCTGGGATCCTTTATCTTGGTTTTAAATCATTGGGTTTAGACATTACTTCGGTGCTTCTTAATCCTTTCAAAATGGTAGCAACTGTCACACCCTCAATTTCCACTTGCGGAGTTTTACCGCGAGGCGTGTGAACAAACCAGAATCTGAAACACTAGTACGTCGAACGACTCTACATGATTTGATAATACGTTTTCCAAAATCATTCGTTGTAGATTTTATATTAATTACCAATATTTAGCAGAGCATTAATTTTTAAAGTTGAGCGGAAGCATAAATAAGTAGTGAAGCGGGCGCCAACACAAACGCCAAAACAAATGAAAAATTCCAAAACAATATTGATAAATAAGACTCGATAAAAGATGTCTTGTTCAATGCATGTGCGTGCACCTAGAGCTCCTAGCGTCCTGAGAAACATGTAAAGAAACAAGTGTCAACATTAAAGATGAGTGAGTTCACAGGTTTTCATAAATTCGTTTGTTCGGTTATAGTTTGTTTTCTCCGTTATCCCTAACCCGGGATAACGTATTGGTTCCATTATTCCAACCCGGAATAATAAGTTGTTGCTTCCAATATTCCAAACCCGGAATATTAAGTTGTTGTTTCCAATATTCCAACCCGGAATATTAAGTTGTTTCCATTATCCCCAACCCGGGATAATATCGTAGTTTCGTAATTAAGTTCAATGTTAACATATATAGGTAGCTAACCTAAAGTCATGTCACGTAAGAGTTCGCGATCGAAGCTGACTGTTGTGCCTCCGTTTTGCCAGGCCTATCACTGACCATGGCGAAGTTAGGCCAAATTATTCACCCGTTGACCATACCCGGTCGGCTAGCGCGACTAGCTCGGATGGGGCTTGTCGGGCCCAGTAGTACTACTTATAATTCCCCCGCTATTAAACCCAATACTAACGATCCGAGAGATTGACGAGGACTTAAGTGATAAAGCTGCTTAGTGACCATAACATTACATTAACATTAACTTAGTTACCGAATAGTTATGTGACGTTAAATTCGTATAACGTAAAGAGATTGAGTTTGAGAGTGTATACATATTTCTCCCCCTGTTGTTTAAAAACCGTATAAAGTTAGGGGCCGTGAACTCACCTTTATTTGCTCGGTTAGTGTAGCAAAGATGTTATAAGAGATGGGACCGCTAGTTGCGTCCTAACAAACCAATTAATTCCACGTCAGTGTGTGAACACACCAATACAAATTCCACAAGTAATTTACTCACAAAGTGATACACACAAACAACATATCTAACACTCAAACATGCATGCAAGTATCCTCATGTGATCCTAGTGATTAAAACAACTTATCATAACCATCAACCAATTCATGCCACAATTTGATGCACACAATCACAAGTTATCAATTTCAGCTTAACATTCATAATTCAGCTGTTTTCTAGGATTTTTATAAAATAGTTCTAACATTCCAAAAATTCCAATATTTTTACAGTAGGTGACATCTATACCATAGAAATTTATATAAATTTTCCAAGTCCTAAATCTTTACCAATTAACCATAAATATTAATATACTAGGCTGCAGTCAGATTTATCACTTTCTTACTGCAGTCCACGGAAGAATTTATTTAAATATCACTGCTCGTCCAATTAACAAAATTCCAGTTGGAGTTGCCCGGAAATTTCCATACCTAGTTGCTGTACAAAAATCATGACTCAACTCCCTACTGATTTTAAAATCCAACTTGATAAACAACTAACAAAATTTCAGGATTTTCACAGTTTTAGTTACTGAACTTATTTGGCCCTTTAAAAATATCAAACGACTTCAGAAAATTATGAATCCAGCGCCATTAGATTCCTTATTCAAATCTCTACGTTCTAGACATCAGAAAATCTGTTTTTCGACAACTAACGACCGAGTTACAGCCAGATGAAGTCGGCTGTAACTATTATTCAGCAGACTGTTTTCAGCATATCTTTATCATAAACTCGTATAACCCGTTCATGCGATTAACCTAGGCGATCAAGAACCGATTTTTAATCATAGATCACTACTAATAACTTATCCATGCAAACCCTAGTTCTTACTTCTAGTTTTTACAAACAAAACATACTTGCAACTTATGATTTCCGAAAACAATCATGCACATGAACAACAATCAAAACAGCCGATTACATTCAACATATAAAATCCGAAGCAACTAATCAATTAATCATTCAAGCATATATATGTCCGAACATGATCTCGTAATCAAAGATAATTCTAACCTTGAATAACTAGGCAAACAAGCCGAGATTTGGACAAGAACAACTCGGCTGATCCAACTAGATCGCGACCGAGAGGATGATGATAAAGTGGGCTGTTTTGTTGATTGAATAGAGGTGAACAAGGACTGAACTCGTGACTGAATGGAGGTGAAGATGGCGATGGTTGCTGCTGCTGCGACCGAGAGGAAGAAACGAACAAGGAAGGCAGCTGATTGCGATCACAAGAGGCGAGAACAAGCTGCCGACGGCGATTTCTGTTTAGGGTTTTTGGAATCGTGAAGGATACATGCATGTGAGTCGTATATATAGGCGCAAAGGGAATAGTGGTTACGGTTTGGATAAGCATTCGTGGCCGAGGATCCTAGGTTGGTTCGGTTTGGGTTTGGGCTTGATCTCGCGGCCAAGGACTAGGGTGAGTTGGTTTGGTTTTGATCTTGGCCGAATAGTTTTAGGTTTTGCATGCAATGGTTTTCGGTTTAGGTTGTTCTCGGCCGAGTAGTTGAGTTAAAGTTTAAAACTTTGTTAACTCCTAGAGTCACAATGAATCAAAGCTGGTTCGTGTCGCAGTTCGGTTCAGTTCGTGTACATATCTACCATACTTACTCTATAACTAAAACAATCACACAACACACATCACGTATTCATTTAACTCGTGCACGTTTAATACTTAGCATATACATTATTCGACAAGTGTCGCGTTTAAGTTATCCGAAAAACCCGGGATATCACATTATCCCCATGTTGAAAGAATTTTCGTCCCGAAAATTGAGTAAACGCGGTTTAGCATGTAGCGTACATGTTTAGAGTGCCACGCACAAAGAGTTAGTTCGTTAATGATGGTACGCAACGTTACAAGAAGTTCCCAAGTGCCATACACAAGGATTTCCAAGTGCCATGCACAAGAATTTAGTCAACAATAGTACATGAAAGTATAAGAAGTTTCTAGGTTGTCACATCATCCCCATGTTGAAAGAATTTTCATCCTGAAAATTTAGTTACTGGTATCATTGGTTTGCTGCTCAGTTGCGAAGAGATGTGGGTATTTGCTTTTCATTTGGTCCTCTCTTTCCCACGTGAACTCCGGTCCACGCTTAGAGTCCCAACGAACCTTAACGATCGGAATTTTGCAGTGCCTTCGAGTCTTGATCTCACGATCCATGATCTCGATAGGCTGTTCCACAAAGTGCAGTTGTTCATCCACTTGGATCTCATCCAATGGAATAACTAGAGTTTCATCTGATAGACACTTCTTCAGATTTGACACGTGAAATACGTTGTGAACTCCACTGAGTTCGGTAGGAAGGTCTAATTGATAAGCTACGGGTCCAATACGTTTCAAGATTACAAACGGGCCAACGTACCGTGGGTTAAGTTTGCCCCGTTTTCCAAAGCAGATTACACCCTTCCAGGGTGACACCTTTAGTAGGACGCGGTCGCCTACTTGAAATTCGAGCGGTTTGCGTCGTTGATTAGCGTAGCTTTTCTGTCGATCTCGTGCCGCCGCCATGCGGTTTCTGATTTGTACAATCTTTTCAGTAGCTTCAAGTATTAACTCAGGGCCTGTGAGTTGACTGTCACCGACTTCTGCCCAGCAGACCGGTGATCTACATTTACGACCGTATAATGCCTCAAACGGTGCTGCCGAAATACTCGTATGATAGCTGTTGTTATATGAGAATTCTACTAGAGGCAGGTGAATTTCCCAACTATTTCCGAAGTCCACTACGCATGCCCTAAGCATGTCTTCCAAGGTTTGTATGGTCCTTTCACTTTGACCATCAGTCTGAGGGTGATAAGCTGTGCACATATCCAAGCGTGTTCCCAACGCTTTCTGGAGTGACTGCCAGAAGTTAGACGTGAAGCGAGCATCTCTGTCTGAGATGATGGACGTTGGCACTCCGTGCCGAGAAACTACTTCCTTAATGTAGATGCGAGTCAACTTCTCCATCTTATCTGTTTCTTTAATAGCTAGGAAGTGTGCGGACTTAGTTAAACGATCCACGATCACCCAGATGGTATCGCAACCACCCAAGGTTCGCGGGAGTTTAGTGATGAAGTCCATTGAGATCTGATCCCATTTCCACACTGGGATCTCAGGTTGTTGGAGTAGCCCCGATGGCTTTTGATACTCCACTTTGACTTTTGCACAAGTCAAACATTTACTCACGTAGGTGGCTATATCGGCCTTCATGTTGGGCCACCAATACGCAGCTTTAAGGTCTTGATACATCTTATCCGAACCCGGATGGACAGAGTATCGAGATTTGTGAGCTTCATCCATGACTAGCTCTCTGAGGTTTCCGTAGAGAGGTACCCATATGCGATTCATAAAATACCGGGCTCCATTGGGCTTTACTTCCCAATCGCGTTCCATTTTTCCCACTGATTCGGCTTTGATGTTTTCCTCCTTAACTGCTTCTAACTGGGCGTCGCGTATTTGTTCGGGTAACCCTGAATGAATAGTGAGTTGTAATGCTCGTACACGACGAGGTTTCAAGTGTTCCTTCCTACTGTGGGCATCAGCTACCACGTTAGCTTTACCCGGGTGGTACCGAATGGCACACTCATAATCGTTCAAGAGTTCGACCCAGCGACGCTGTCGCATGTTTAACTCCTTCTGATCAAAGATGTGTTGGAGGCTCTTGTGGTCCGTAAAGATTGTGCACTTCGTTCCATAGAGGTAGTGTCTCCAAATCTTAAGTGCAAACACTACTGCTCCCAATTCCAGGTCATGCGTCGTGTAGTTTTTCTCGTGAACCTTCAGTTGTCGCGACGCATACGCGATGACCTTATCGCGTTGCATGAGTACGCATCCCAATCCCTGAATGGAAGCATCACAATACACTACAAAGTCAACTGTCCCTTCCGGCAATGACAGAATGGGTGCACTGCAAAGTTTCTGCTTCAGCAATTGAAATGCTGCTTCTTGCTTGTCACCCCAAGTATATTTGATACCTTTCTGGGTGAGGGTAGTAAGCGGTTGTGCGATCTTTGAAAACCCTCGATGAAGCGTCTGTAGTAACCAGCCAATCCCAAAAATTGGCGGATCTCCGTCGGTGTCTTAGGTGCTTCCCAGTTTTTGATGGCTTCAATCTTGGCAGGGTCTACATGGATACCCTTTTCATTCACGACGTGCCCGAGAAACTGAACTTCCCGAATCCAGAAATCACACTTCGAGAGCTTGGCATATAGCTTTTCCTGTTGAAGTAATCCTAGCAGTAATCGTAGATGTTCAGCATGTTCTTCTTCACTTTTGGAGTAGATGAGTATGTCATCGATGAACACAATGACAAATTTGTCGAGGTATGGTTTACACACGCGGTTCATGAGGTCCATGAACACCGCAGGTGCGTTGGTGAGACCGAAGGGCATGACCAAGAACTCATAATGGCCATACCGAGTACGAAATGTTGTCTTAGCGATATCCTCCTCCCTGACGCGTAGCTGGTGGTAACCGGACCGTAAATCAATCTTAGAGTAGTAGCTTGACCCTTGAAGTTGGTCGAAGAGATCGTCGATGCGAGGTAACGGGTATCGGTTCTTGACTGTAACCTTGTTGAGTTCCCTATAGTCGATGCACATGCGGAAAGTCCCGTCCTTCTTCTTGACAAACAGGACTGGAGCTCCCCATGGCGAAACGCTTGGTGGGATAAACCCTTTCTCTAAAAGTTCCTGAAGTTGGGTAGACAGCTCCTGCAGCTCGGCTGGAGCTAGGCGGTATGGAGCCTTGGCGATAGGAGTTGCATTGCTTGCCAATTCGATTTCAAACTCCAATTGTTGATGTGGTGGAAGACCAGGTAGTTCTTCTGGGAATACATTAGAAAAATCACGGACGACAGGGATGTCTTCTATACGTTTCTCGTCCTTAGGCTGTTCGGTAATCAATGCGAGTAAAGCGAAAGAGTTCTTTCTCCGAAGATACTTCTGCGCTTGCATGAAAGGGATGATGTTGGTGACGGCGCTTGCCTTATCGCCTTGTACCGTCAGGATTTCGTCGTTAGAGAGCGGAATACGGATAGATTTTTCGAAGTAGAGAACTTCAGCTCGGACGTCGGATAGCCAGTCCATTCCGACTACCACGTCAAAACTACCCAGAGTAGTTGTCATCAGATCAATGGTAAATGTGTGGCCCGCGAGTTTGAGTTGACAGCCGGATACGATTTGGGTCACATCTACAGATTTACCATCGGCTAATTCTATAACATAAGGGGTCTCTAATGGTTTAAGCGTGAGATTTAGGTTCTTCCTAAAAGACTCAGATATAAAGCTCCTATCCGCACCCGTATCAAAAAGCACAGAAGCAAAATGTTCATTAAGAGGAAACTTACCGGTGACCACGTTCGTGTCGTTTCTGGCCTCTCCGCAGCCCAATGTAAATGCATGACCTTTGGCACCTCCTGTGCCACCGTTCCCATTATTGTTGTTGTTATTATTGTTGTTGTGGTTATTGTGGTTGTGGTTGTTTCCACCGTTATTGTTGTTGTTACGCAACTGTGGGCAGTCTCTTCTGAAGTGGGCAGTGCTACCACACTGATAGCATCCCCGGTTAATACCCTGCTGCTGACCCTGGGGCTGATTTTGATTTTGTCGGGACATGATTTCCCCACGACAATCCTTTGCCGCATGTCCCACCTTGCCACATCTTTGGCAGCGATTTCCAGCAAAAGGGCCGTTATGGTGGAGATTACAGCGGTTGCACTGCGGCTTTCGACCTGCATAGCCGCTTGCATTCGGGTTGTTGTTGTTGTTGGCGGGTTGATTTTGGTGACCCCGGTGGCTGTTGTAATGATTGAACCGTTTCTGGTTCCCTTGCTGCAGATGAGATGACGAAGACTGTCGAATAGTGGAGTCTTCAAACTTTCTTTTGTTATCCGAGGCAACTTCAGTTGCACCCCGTGCTGGCAGCTTCTTTTGATCCACCGCCTTATCGGTGAGTTTGTGAGCCAATCGGATTGCTTGATGTTCAGTTACAGGGTTACTAGCCATTACCATACCCTGAATTTCCGGAATCAGACCCCCAAGATAGAACTCGAGTCTTTTCTCCACAGTGTTGGCTAATTCGGGACACAGAAATACTAAATCATGGTGTTTTGTGGTGTAAGCTTCAATTTCCGATCCCACCATCTTGTGGTTCCATAAAGCTTGCTCTAACTGTTGCAATCTGTCTCGTGGACAGTACTCCTCTTTAATTAGGGCCTTGAACTCAGCCCATGCCATTGCATTCGCAGCTATAAGTCCACGTGTCTGGACTTGTGCATTCCACCATGTCAATGCCCCATCTTCCAGTGTTGAGGCGGCGTATTTGACCTTGTTGGCCTCTAGGCAGTTGCACATTTCAAAAACGGATTCTGATTTTTCGATCCAGCGGACCAGTCCAATGGGTCCTTCCGCCCCCGAGAACTTGCTTGGCTTTGCATCAAGGAACATCTTGTAGGGGTTAAAGCCCCCTCCTGCTGACAGAGAACAGGAAGTCAGCAAGAGATTTTACTAACCTCACTATTAGATTTTCACGCGAAAATTTAATAATGGTTACCTGCCGGTTGGTTCTGAACACCCGCTAAAGCTGCGTTCACGTGCTCTTGAATCATGGCAGCTAGCTCTTCGGGCGTCAAGTTAAGGTTTCCACGTCTTCCAGTTGCCATTTAGATCTTCGAAACACAATACAAACACACCCTGATAAGTCTATATATCCAATATAGTTATCCTACTTCGTACTTTAATAATTATTAAATTATGTCAACTCAATATGTTAAATAGTTAAAAGAAATACTTGATTAACTGAAATTTCAACGTCTTACAAAAGTGCAAATCAAACATACGAATTCACTATAAAGTCTCAAGTTTAAACACAAGTGGGAAAATAAATAAACTGAAGGAAAACAAATAAAATAAGCGGGACGTGTCAGTCGTCTACGTCTCCATCCCCCAAGTCACTGTCGTTGCCGTCATCCTGCGCGGCATTTCCAGCTTCTACAGCTGTGTCCTCCTCCGGATCCTCTTCAGGGTCCTCCTCTGGATCCTCTTCCGGATCCTCCTCTACCGGCACTGGAGGGGCCGGTGCTGGTGCAAGTGCTTGATTTTGCAGTTCCTGAATGTTCCAACTATTTTCCAGGACTCTGTCCTCCAGCCAGTCAGCTCTTATCTGCTCAGCACGCAGATCTCTGGCTATGGTGTTACGAGCTATCTTACTCGTACGATGCTCTTCCTCGAGCGAGTCGGTCTTACCTGTAAGGTGTCGGATCATCCATCCTTGTGCTAGGATGGTTTCCTGCATTCTTTCTAACTGTTTTTGTTGTGTATGCACCAGGATTCTAAGCATGTCAATTCCTATTTCTACAGGATTAACCGGTTCAACCGGTACAGCAATGGTTGGGCGTAACGACGACTCCTCCCCCAGAGCGAGCCTTTTCCTCGCCGCTGAGCATGTCTCCACGCCATAAGGTGGTATGGGTTCCACCATTGGTGCCTTTTCTGGTGCCCTTGGTGGCGTAGGTCTGTCGGATGATGATGACGATGAGGATGATGACATTGCCTATTAGGTCGTGTAGTTAGTTATGAGTTGTTTTCATTTCTTATTATGAAGGCATAATCTACCAAACATAGTTGTGGTATATTACATAACAAGATATAGTAATTCGGTGCCAAACTAAGTCTAGTGTCGTGATATCAGCTATAGTTTAGGTCTACTTCTAATGCAAACCTGGTTCTCTATAGCTAGTGGCTCTGATACCAATCTGTCACACCCTCAATTTCCACTTGCGGAGTTTTACCGCGAGGCGTGTGAACAAACCAGAATCTGAAACACTAGTACGTCAAACGACTCTACATGATTTGATAATACGTTTTCCAAAATCATTCGTTATAGATTTTATATTAATTACCAATATTTAGCAGAGCATTAATTTTTAAAGTTGAGCGGAAGCATAAATAAGTAGTGGAGCGGGCGCCAACACAAACGCCAAAACAAATGAAAAATCCCAAAACAATATTGATAAATAAGACTCGATAAAAGATGTCTTGTTCAATGCATGTGCGTGCACCTAGAGCTCCTAGCGTCCTGAGAAACATGTAAAGAAACAAGTGTCAACATTAAAGATGAGTGAGTTCACAGGTTTTCATAAATTCGTTTGTTCGGTTATAGTTTGTTTTCTCCGTTATCCCTAACCCGGGATAACGTATTGGTTCCATTATTCCAACCCGGAATAATAAGTTGTTGCTTCCAATATTCCAAACCCGGAATATTAAGTTGTTGTTTCCAATATTCCAACCCGGAATATTAAGTTGTTTCCATTATCCCCAACCCGGGATAATATCGTAGTTTCGTAATTAAGTTCAATGTTAACATATATAGGTAGCTAACCTAAAGTCATGTCACGTAAGAGTTCGCGATCGAAGCTGACTGTTGTGCCTCCGTTTTGCCAGGCCTATCACTGACCATGGCGAAGTTAGGCCAAATTATTCACCCGTTGACCATACCCGGTCGGCTAGCGCGACTAGCTCGGATGGGGCTTGTCGGGCCCAGTAGTACTACTTATAATTCCCCCGCTATTAAACCCAATACTAACGATCCGAGAGATTGACGAGGACTTAAGTGATAAAGCTGCTTAGTGACCATAACATTACATTAACATTAACTTAGTTACCGAATAGTTATGTGACGCTAAATTCGTATAACGTAAAGAGATTGAGTTTGAGAGTGTATACATGTTTCTCCCCCTGTTGTTTAAAAACCGTATAAAGTTAGGGGCCGTGAACTCACCTTTATTTGCTCGGTTAGTGTAGCAAAGATGTTATAAGAGATGGGACCGCTAGTTGCGTCCTAACAAACCAATTAATTCCACGTCAGTGTGTGAACACACCAATACAAATTCCACAAGTAATTTACTCACAAAGTGATACACACAAACAACATATCTAACACTCAAACATGCATGCAAGTATCCTCATGTGATCCTAGTGATTAAAACAACTTATCATAACCATCAACCAATTCATGCCACAATTTGATGCACACAATCACAAGTTATCAATTTCAGCTTAACATTCATAATTCAGCTGTTTTCTAGGATTTTTATAAAATAGTTCTAACATTCCAAAAATTCCAATATTTTTACAGTAGGTGACATCTATACCATAGAAATTTATATAAATTTTCCAAGTCCTAAATCTTTACCAATTAACCATAAATATTAATATACTAGGCTGCAGTCAGATTTATCACTTTCTTACTGCAGTCCACGGAAGAATTTATTTAAATATCACTGCTCGTCCAATTAACAAAATTCCAGTTGGAGTTGCCCGGAAATTTCCATACCTAGTTGCTGTACAAAAATCATGACTCAACTCCCTACTGATTTTAAAATCCAACTTGATAAACAACTAACAAAATTTCAGGATTTTCACAGTTTTAGTTACTGAACTTATTTGGCCCTTTAAAAATATCAAACGACTTCAGAAAATTATGAATCCAGCGCCATTAGATTCCTTATTCAAATCTCTACGTTCTAGACATCAGAAAATCTGTTTTTCGACAACTAACGACCGAGTTACAGCCAGATGAAGTCGGCTGTAACTATTATTCAGCAGACTGTTTTCAGCATATCTTTATCATAAACTCGTATAACCCGTTCATGCGATTAACCTAGGCGATCAAGAACCGATTTTTAATCATAGATCACTACTAATAACTTATCCATGCAAACCCTAGTTCTTACTTCTAGTTTTTACAAACAAAACATACTTGCAACTTATGATTTCCGAAAACAATCATGCACATGAACAACAATCAAAACAGCCGATTACATTCAACATATAAAATCCGAAGCAACTAATCAATTAATCATTCAAGCATATATATGTCCGAACATGATCTCGTAATCAAAGATAATTCTGACCTTGAATAACTAGGCAAACAAGCCGAGATTTGGACAAGAACAACTCGGCTGATCCAACTAGATCGCGACCGAGAGGATGATGATAAAGTGGGCTGTTTTGTTGATTGAATAGAGGTGAACAAGGACTGAACTCGTGACTGAATGGAGGTGAAGATGGCGATGGTTGCTGCTGCTGCGACCGAGAGAGAAGAAACGAACAAGGAAGGCAGCTGATTGCGATCACAAGAGGCGAGAACAAGCTGCCGACGGCGATTTCTGTTTAGGGTTTTTGGAATCGTGAAGGATACATGCATGTGAGTCGTATATATAGGCGCAAAGGGAATAGTGGTTACGGTTTGGATAAGCATTCGTGGCCGAGGATCCTAGGTTGGTTCGGTTTGGGTTTGGGCTTGATCTCGCGGCCAAGGACTAGGGTGAGTTGGTTTGGTTTTGATCTTGGCCGAATGGTTTTAGGTTTTGCATGCAATGGTTTTCGGTTTAGGTTGTTCTCGGCCGAGTAGTTGAGTTAAAGTTTAAAACTTTGTTAACTCCTAGAGTCACAATGAATCAAAGCTGGTTCGTGTCGCGGTTCGGTTCAGTTCGTGTACATATCTACCAAACTTACTCTATAACTAAAACAATCACACAACACACATCACGTATTCATTTAACTCGTGCACGTTTAATACTTAGCATATACATTATTCGACAAGTGTCGCGTTTAAGTTATCCGAAAAACCCAGGATATCACAGCAACATACCCCTTTTGTGATTTCTTTCTATCAAAGAATCATACCGATGGTTGATTCGTGTGCGATACACTGTGGATCGAAAAAGTTTTAGTCGTTCCAACAAATTTTTTTGAATTGAAAATTTGATCGAATCGGATCCTTTCAATTTCTATATCGAAGATATACTTACGAAGTTGTTCCAATTTATTGATTGGCAATAACCCTAGATCGTTGCCCCTGAGAAATTCATCAATAGTTTCTACTCGAGCTCCATCACGAACTATTTACATTACAACCCAATCAAAAGGAGAAGGATTCTAGTAGAATAGAAAAACGATGTCGAGCCAAGAGCACCTTCATTCCTATATAAAATGGTGGATGTAAGAATAAGAATCCACACCGGGTCGTGTCCTTCAAGTCGCACGTTGCTTTCTACTACATCGTTTTAAACGAAGTTTTACCATAACATTCCTCTAATTTTGAACCAGTATGGAATTGATTCAATTATGGAACCATGAATAGTCATTGGTCCAGTCGGTACAGAGACACAGTCATTTCTATTTTTTCTTATCTACATAGATAATAAAGATCAAAAAAAATTTTCTAAAGAAATATTAGCAAGACCCCTGTTTTTTGTATGAATGGAACTTTTTCTATCAATCTCTATCTCAAAAAAATGTCTTACAGAAATATCCAGAAAATCTAAATATAGAAATAAAATAACTAACAGAAATCACACGAATAAATTAATTATATTTGACTCTGCCTCTTCAAGTGACTCAATAAGATAGACTGACCCGTTCCAACTTCCCAAAACTTCCCATTCAATCCATAAAGAATCATTACAAATCTTTATACTTGAATTTGAGTCATGTTTTACAGTAAAGACTCCATTTGGTTATCATAAGAAAGATAATTTTCTGTTTCTTTTCGAATGGAATTGTCAATGATGTAAAGCAAATAATCTAAATAGATCGGACGATAAAAAGAAATATCATTGTTAAGTATTTCAATTTTAATCTTTTAGGAATGCAAATTCTTTTTCACAAAAATGAAAAGACTTTTTATCACTGAAATAGGATAACAATACATACCTATAGGCTAAGCACTTCCTCTTTTATATGTATTTTCATATTTTGTTTAACCTGAGGTTAAGTAATCCTTCTACAGATCTATGCCCCATCTTATCTTTATTTGGATCATAAAAGGGTTTAGTTCCTTTTGCATGTAATTTGAACTCGATTTAGTTCAGTTTGTGAAAAATTAAGATATGATTTCGTAAAGAATCATTTCAAAATCAAAAAAGAAAGAGGAATCATATTCTATCCAATATTAGACCTTGAAACAGAACCTTGTTGAACAAAAAAGAAGTATTCAGATACAAGGGATATGCTTTGGGATGGAAGGATTCGAACCTCCAAATAGCGGGACCAAAACCCGTTGCCTTACCGCTTGGCTACGCCCCATTTCTATTTTTATTGGACACTAATACTAATAAAAAATAATATTGGTATTAAGTGTTCGTCAATTCCAGTCCAACTATCTATAGAAAATCTTTCTCCTTTATAGAATTTATTATAGATTCGTTGCTAGAATTTTGACATGTGTATATCTAGAATTCAACTGAATTTATTAATCATTACATATAATTCAATTAAGATATTGTATGAAAGTATGATTTTTTCTCTTCTCCTTTGAGAATTGGATGATTTTTGATTGAGTGGAAAAAGAAGGATTTTTTTTGTCTACCTTACTTTCTTCATTTTTCCTTATATCAATAACTCAATCAAAATGCAATTATCTCGACCAAAAAAAAAGTTTGTTATGCTTAATATCTTTAGTTTGATCTGTCTTAATTCTGCCATTTATCCGAGTAGTCTTTTCTTCGACAAATTGCCCGAAGCCTATGCTTTTTTGAATCCAATCGTAGATGTTATGCCAGTCATACCCCTGTTCTTTTTTCTTTTAGCCTTTGTTTGGCAAGCTGCTGTAAGTTTTCAATAAGATCTTTAATAGTATCCTAGAAAATTCATTATTTTTCTGATAAAAATGATAACAATCGAGAAGATCAAATAAGTCTGACAGTATGAACCTTCAATTCAAACTTTGAAATTTCGGATAGCCGCAAAAAATCCGGCTCGCCCCATTCCCGATTTTAATCCTTTTTCTCCTTTTTCGGCGAAATACCTTATTAGCTTAGGGTCGCTTACAATATCTAATTGTCGGTATGAAAGTGATTTGTGGTAATCAAAGACTCTTATTAAAAATTTCAACTTCATTTGAATTTCTAAACATTCTTTTCTATTTCTATAATTCATTTCTTGGTGTCAAAATAGGATATGTGATATAAAAAAGGAGGATCTATTATCTTTTCTTTTCTCGTTTTTTCTTTTTCAAAAAATGATCTTGGAGGTTGTGTAATGCTTACTCTCAAACTTTTCGTTTACACCATAGTAATATTCTTTGTTTCTCTCTTCATCTTTGGATTCCTATCTAATGATCCAGGACGTAATCCTGGACGTGAAGAATAAAATAAAATTTTCATTTTTCTTGCTTAATTTTACAATTTTCTTAATATTTTATTTTAGTTATTCCACACATTTCACTAGGAAAAAAATAAACAGGGATTTGCTAAATTTGAAATAAAAAAATAAAAAGTCATCAACGGAAACGGAAAGAGAGGGATTCGAACTCTCGGTACGAATAACTCGTACAACAGATTAGCAATCCGTCGCTTTCGTCCACTCAGCCATCTCTCCCAATTGAAAAATATAATTACTATGTTACATTACACATCAAATAAGGATTAAAGAAAGTATTTCTTTCACATTCTTTATCGTTATTATAAAATTAGCAATTCCATTCATATGCTCGAAGATCCAAATATAAAAAGAAATAAAGAAGACCTTCTTGCTTTTATTTTGTTCGAAGCGCCCTTTTGGCCTGGCCCGGTCAATACCCAGCCGGGCCTTTTTTTGTTCCAAAAAATGACCTTTCTTTTTTATTTATAGGCAACATACTCTAAATAGCCAATTTTGTATCTTTGTAACAATTTCCGTTCTGGGGTTTACATATACTTATGGTTTTTGTTATAATGGAAATTGAGAAGGATTTTTTATTCAAAAGAATCAATTAAGTATGTATCAATTTGTATTTTCTTATGTCATTAGGCAAACAAAATTTTAGATTCAAATACAATAATCATTCACGAATTCTCAGTCAATGAATAGTTAATGGTTCCCATTTGTCATCAATTTTGGTTTTTTTGAGTAAAAATGTACATTTTCTTTTTCAATATCAATTTTCAATATAAAATAAAAGTGAGGGGAAGCTTTTTGGCATTGTGTGTTTTGAGATACTATACAATCAATCGAAGGGGTAGATCAAAGACAATCAAAAGGGGAAAATGGTTTCTTTTCTAATTTTTCTAAATTTAGAAAAAGTATTAAAAACAGGATGCAAGTACAATAAACTAAAATTTAGTAATACAACCCAAAAAGGGAAATTTTGATCCTATTGTGTATCGTTTTGGCGGCATGGCCGAGTGGTAAGGCGGGGGACTGCAAATCCTTTTTCCCCAGTTCAAATCTGGGTGCCGCCTCATCAACAAACGAATCGAAATCTCTTAATCTGTTCTGCTGATATAACTCAACCAAATTTTATCCAGCAGAACATAATAAGGGGACTGTTAATACTTATTGATTCTAAACATCCGTTCTGGATATTTTGTAAATCAATTTTTGAATCCAAAACGAAAGGAAAGATTGTCCTGGTCAAAGCAAGACTTCCGGAATCCTTTCTACTACTAAAGGAATGTCTACTGATTGGGTCTTGATTTGATAGCCGGAAAATAATTTAACTACTGGTTGGGGGAAGTTCTTTCTATACTATAATCTACATATATAGACTCGCGAGAATCTCTGAGCGTTTAGGCATTCAATCACTATTAGATTGAGATGGATAATTTCCTTTTTTATAGAAAATAAAAAGTGAAAAAAAATTTTAACCCCTCGTCAAGAGTATAATATACTATCTCTCAACTCCTTCAGAGAGACAATCGGGAAAGGGTAGGTATTAGCTCAAATAGGAAACTTTTGTAATAGATAGCAATTGATCTATTTTTACTTTGAAGGGCAATAAAAAATGAATGGACCCTCTTATTTATTTTATTACTAGATGTTCCATTAGTAACATTCTTTTTTCATGTTATTTTTTATTTTACTTGTGTTTAGTCTTTCCCGATTAGAAATAATATATGAATTTTTGAAATGGATTTATTTGATTGGTTCATCAATAGTGTTCGGTCAGAATCCCTTTTTGACTCTGGACCATTAATTCTACTATTATTAATGAGCAATAATGGAATAATTCTATCATAGAGATAATGGACATAATTTACATGGATATAGTAAGTCTCGCATGGGCTGCTTTAATGGTAGTCTTTACATTTTCCCTTTCACTCGTAGTATGGGGAAGAAGTGGACTTTAGAAGCACTCCTAATTTAGTTGAGGAATGAAACGGTATCAATTGTTTTATAGATCGTTTTGCAAGGAGTTGAGGAATGAAACGGTATCAATTGTTTTATAGATCGTTCTGCAAAAATTGAAGATTTAGTTACGATGAAAAATCTACTTGTATATCTTCATCCATGGATTCTTTATTCATACTCATTCAATTGGACGTATTGATCCAAATTTAAAAATTTTGTTTCGCAATTTCATAATCCAAGTTTTCAGTTTTTAATTGACTTTGGATAAAAATCCCGAAAATTTAGATTTGCCTTGAATGTGTCATTGAAAGATAAATGATTTAAACCTTTAAATGAAATAAAGTTTTTATCGGAATATGAATCAAACCGAAAGACCCCTTAACTATTATGGGGGTTCATAGAACGAATTACACTTTTACCACTAAACTATACCCGCTACAATGCAATTATTATATATAAATGGACCTTTTGTCGAGGTGCTTCTGTATATGTGTAGCTGGGCTTCTTATATAAGAAGATCTATTTTACTTACCTAGTACAGCGACCCGTTCAGGAATTCAATGAACCAAGCCCTTTTGTTAACTCAGTTATAGAGTAATCCCATGGTAACGCGTAAGCCCTCGGTTCAAACCCGACAAGGGGCTTTGTTTGGTTTTTTTTCAGTCGTAGTATTTTCATATGAAGAAGAGCGATATTCTTAATAGGAATAAAAAAGTAACCACTGTATTTATGACCAAAATTTATCAGCTCACACATCTTACTTAACATTGATTATTATGACCAAAATAACAAGTGTATTTCATAAATGCACTACAGCATGTGCGAAACATTTGCAACGTCCAAGAATAAATGTAATATTCATAAACTTCAAAACCATATAATCATATAAAAATATAAGTGTAACTATTTATGAGAATTGTAAACTCGTCTTTGTTTCGTATTGTTATATGACTAGTATATATATTGTGGCATGTAATAGACCTTAGACCTTGTGCTCGTTATTGTATGTTCCCTTTAGATTTATGTCAAGATACATTTATTTTTTATGCGACTTTGTACTCTGTCACCCGAGCAATTATCTGTTAAGTCTCGTCGTTGGGGCGTCAAGGACATGGCACTCATCGTGATGGTGCGTAACTAAAGTTCACGGCGTCTCTAGTTTGTGCTTGTGTAGCACCTGGCCTCTAGAGGCGAATAGATCGATCTTAGCTCTGACTCCTGACTCCTGTTGAGATGGAATATGTGTGTACGCCTACATGCACCGTCTCAGTGCATAGACTATAGCTGCGTACCCCTTTGTTTAGGCTCGTGGGTGCTTCTATATTACGTGACTTATTTTATTGTTATATGTTGTTGCGTATGTCTTGTATATGTTTGATATGTTTATACGCATCTCTATCTGTTTTGTATAAGTTTTGGGATTCGAGTTACGTAAGTATCCGGTTCAATGCTAGAATTTAGATTTGTTTAATGTCAGTACCGTTTCATGTTTCTTTCCATGTTCCTGCCTTATTTATACTGTTGATTTCTCCGTTACTGAGCACCTTTTTGGTTCAGTCATAGTTTCTTTCTTATGTTTGTCTTATTTGTTTATAGGTAATCAAGGGAAACAGGATGAGTGAG
Source organism: Scalesia atractyloides (assembly GCA_947069175.1). NCBI lineage: Eukaryota > Viridiplantae > Streptophyta > Magnoliopsida > Asterales > Asteraceae > Scalesia > Scalesia atractyloides. Next base: position 11,872,619 of record CAMTDV010000003.1, on the reverse strand, counting down.
AGGATTATGAAGTTCAAGAGTTTTTAACGCATTTCGTTATTTCTTTTATTTCAGTAACTAAATAATATAAGACTTATGCTTTCTGGTTGCTTCGAGACTTTTGGTTCTTGGATTCTGTCTCTTATTGAAACTTGTGGTTTTTGATATTTGTAATAGTGACATGCCAGCCTGTTTCAGGTTGGGGCGGGCGTTACAATAAATTTATGTGCCAACTTTACATAAGCGTATAATTTCATTATAATTGTTCTTAAATGAAGGTAAATACACACAGTATTTATGGCACATTTGTTATACAAGAGTCAAGAAAAAAAAAAAAACAAAACCAATTTGATACCTAGTCAATAATAATTCACATCTACAATTATACCAAAACCAAAATAAATTAAAGAAAAGTCCTAGAAATAGCAAATCACCAAACTATATAGAAGCAAGAAAAAACAAACAAGCTTAAAGAAACTGCAATCTAAACAAACATCCATCATTGTATCGTTATTTGATAATTCAGATGCAAGAATTATTTACCGAAAGTTCTGTCTACATGGGCTGAATGTCGACCTGCAATACAAACAATCGTTGGGTCGGGTCAGATTGGTTATTTGAAAAAATGCACACGTATTTATTGATCTTCAAGACTCCTAAAGATATACAATGCAATTTAAGGTCAAATAATGTATACACGAAACTAAAAAAGGGTCAAAAGCTGGAATGGGCCGACACAAACAATTTAGTTTTTTCTTTTCTTGTGTTTTATAAATAATTAATGTGTTACATACGTTTAAAAACCTAGTTAGTACAACAGCAACCTAATTCTTGAAATTACATGTTTTATGAGGTTTATGCATTATACATACATTAGAGACTTTGGCCCCTTGACCCGTTTTGGCTCGTTACTCCGTTAGAGGCATAGTATAACTGTATTATGGTTTTAAAAAACGATTTGAGTATAACTGTATTATGGTTTTAAAAAACGATTGAGGCTTGCGCCTTGAGGCGAAACGCCCAAAATACAATTCTGAGGTGCACCTCAGGGGTTTTTATTGTATGTGCGCCTCAGAAAGCGCATAAGGGGTTTTTGATATTTGTTTTTGATGCTTTCGACTTTTTGTGTCAATTTCAAGCAATTTATGTCTTTTTTACGTGTGTTTTTGATGATTCTGATGATGAATTTAGTTAGTATTATTGTTTTTATAAGATATATAAATTTTATATTTATTTTTTTTATTCCGCCTCGGTTTGCCTCAAGGCTTACCCCTCATGAGGGGAAGGGGAAACGCCTCGAAACTCGTTTCCGTTTTTTTAAACATTGCTGTGTAACAAGAATCGAGTCATTTGACCTGCTTAAACCATTCATCTCTTCATTGTTGCCCATTGTTATATACATTTTTCAAATAAAATGGATTTAAAAAACAAGATCTGCCCTGACTCTGATAAAAAAGAAACTAATATTTTTAGATATTTCCCCTTTTTCATTTTGAAAAAACATGCTCTATCTACACAGTTGATAGTTAATTTTTTTTTATTTCTAAGAACAAAAACATATTTCAACTTTGAAGAAAAAAAGAAATTATACCTTGAATGTCTCCATTACCATTTGGATTCAAAAAGTCTGTATCTGCGGCCAGGTAGGGTGACCTAGAATAGTTGTCCATTATATCTGAAGCAAAATGTATACGAATCAATAATGGGTCATAACGGGTCAAAACAGAATTTTAAGGACGGTCCAATTCCCAATTCTTTTTTTTTTGGAGTAAAATGCCATATTCGTCCCTGAAGTTTGCCTAGTTTTACGACATCCATCCGAAGGTTTATTTTTCCGCGTCTGGATCCAAATGGTTTGGAATCTTGCCATTTTCATCCAGCTTGTCAAGTCCATCCAATTTCGCTGTTAACTCATGGATATTTCCGTATGTTTTCGTTAATTTAAATGACAATTCAGTCTTTTCAGGGGTATTCGGTCTTTTAACGTAAAGTGAAAAAGAGCGAATTTCCCTTTAAGTTAACAAAAAAGACGGAAATACCACTGACTTAACGAAGTAAAAGGAAGGAGTTAACGAGCCGGATGAAAATGGCAAGATTTTAAAACCGTTTGTATCCAGATGCAGAAAAGCAAAGCTTTGGATGAAAGTCGCAAAACTAGCCAACCCTCATGGACGCATATGGCATTTTATTCTTTTTTTACATATAATGAAACCGATTATGATAATAGTAACAATCATAAAATTGTACCATAAACTTTGAGCCACTTTCCCTCTTTACCATATATCTAAAACTAATTGTACCATTTTTTAGGAGTAAATTGCAGAAAACATCCTTTACGTTTGCCAAAAATTGCAGGTTCCGTCCTTTATCTTTAAAACTTGCGGAATACATTCTTTGTTTTTTTTTTTGTTACAGAGTTAGTCCTTTATCACTAACTGAGTTTGTTTTAACAGTTAAATTTGTCAATTCCTCTTCAATCCTACAAAACCAACAACAGTATTCAACCCACAGAAATAATAACAAAGTGAATACCATAAGATTGTGGTTTGAATGCTGAAGTTGGTTTTATAAGAATTAGAGAGAAAATAACAAATATACCCTCACACGTTTGGCATGTGAGGGGATTTAACTGTTAAAACAAACTCAGTTAGTGCTAAAGGACTAACTCGGTAACAAAATATAAACGTAGCGGATGTAATCGGCAAGTTTTAAACATAAAGGACGGAACCTGCCATTTTGGCAAACGTAAAGAACGTTTTCCACATGACCACATTTGACGCTTTTTTAATACCAACCAATCTGACCGGGCCCATTTTAACCCATTACCCGACTCGTCCATTTTCCCACCTCTAGTAACAAAGAGTAAACTTCTATGTACAGATATCACTGAGAGAGAACCTGAACTGATGTTGAAATCAGCCGTTAAATCCGACAGGCTAAAGTTTCTAGGGATCTGGCCCAAAAACCCAAACGACGGTGCATCAGGATTCACAATCGGTTCATTCACAGCCTTTGCGTTTGATTCTTCGCCAATAAACGAAGCAACAGGCACCTCTGGCATAACCGAATGCCTTTCTATAACATTATTAGCAGGATTGAACATAAACGCGAGTTCTTCTGCATAACTGGATTCTGATTTGATAATCCCTTCACCGTTCATTCCGTGTATCATTCCCATATTTGAATTCTGATTCATTAGTACGTTTGGTGACACGTCATCTCTTCTGGGCAAAGTAGACATACCAACACCTGACTGCATGGATGGGTGGAGTGAGGACGCACCGTTAGTGAGTCCACCTGGCAATTTGGCTGCTGCTGATTGGTGCATGGTTTCAAGCTTCATAGATTGTGTGTTATCTGATGTATGGTATGAAGAGTTTTGGTGCACTGTTATATAAAGAAAATTATGAGTAATGGAATAAGAAACTTATGAAATTGACCCGCTGCGCGTTGCGGCGACATCGAAACTTAAAGTAATTCGAACTTATACCATATTATATTTTACCTGACTCATTACTGAGAAAATTTACGTCAAAACGTAAACGAACTGAAAACGCACATGAAAATAAGCAAGGAAACATATTATATTTGACCTAACTCGTTACTGAGAAAGTTTACTTCGAAATGTAAACCAACTTGGAATTTTAACAAAACATACTTAAAAATAAGCACGCATAAAAATAGTGTTTTTTTTTCATTAAAGTATGGTACCACACGTTGCGGTGTAGTTGAACTGTAAAGTAACTCGAATTTATACCGCCTAGTCAAACGTATTATATTTGACCCGACTCGTTTCCGAATAAAACGTTGACCAACAAAAAATGTACATAAAAAAAGCACGAAAGCGTATTTAGAAAAATAGCTTGAAAGGAACCCATAGTGAATTTTTAATGTTTAAAACACCCTTAAATTGTTATTATATGTAACATGCTAATTGTTCAGAACAAAAATAAAAAAATTCAACTTTAAAGACAAGTATTTCTGGCCAAACCGGCCCGACCCCTTTACGACCCATACCAAAAACTCACACGTTTTGATCCAAACCTAATCCACCCATTTTGCCACAAAAACGGTTAACAGTGATGGTCTCTTACTTAAAGAAGCATGAGATCCATTATTGATAGGAACTGAAGTTGCTGACGTGGCAGGGGATATCTGACTCATCAGCTCGGCTTGTGTCTGGAGCAATTTATTAAATTTCAATATTTGGTCCTTCAAAATTAATCTCAAGTGATACGCCTTGAAAAAATCTTGATTTTCTTCTTCAAGCTTCTGCCAAACTGAAAGATAATAATACCCGTGTCACATGATAAAAATATCAACTCAACAGATTATAAAGAAGTCACGTGGTCTTTCATGTGCTAATTATGAATTGATAAAGACATTAACTAATGACATAGAGTAAAATGCCATTTTCGTCCCTGAGGTTTGGCCACTTTTGCGACTTTCGTCCAAAGGTTTGTTTTTCCACATCTGAATCCAAAAGGTTTGAAATCTTGCCATTTTCATCCCAGCTCGTTAACTCCATCCAATTTTCTCCGTTGACTCGGAGGTATTTCCATCTTCTTTGCTAACTTAAAGGGGCAATTCGGCCTTTTTCAGGGGTATTTGGTATGTTTACATAAAGTGAAAAATACCGAATTTCCCTTGAAGTTAGCAAAAAAGGCGGAAATACCTATGACTTAACAGGGGAAAATGCTGAAAAACAAACCTTTGGACGAAAGTTGCAAATCTGGCCAAACCTCAGGGACGAAAATGGCATTTTACTCATCCAATTTTCTCCGTTAAGTCAGAGGTATTTCCATCTTCTTTGCTAACTTAAAGGGGCAATTCGGTCTTTTTCAGGGGTATTTGGTATGTTTACATAAAGTGAAAAATACCAAATTTCCCTTGAAGTTAGCAAAAAAGGCGGAAATACCTATGACTTAACAGGGGAAAATGCTGAAAAACAAACCTTTGGATGAAAGTTGCAAATCTGGCCAAACCTCAGGGACGAAAATGGCATTTTACTCAATGACTTATAAAATTGCAAATGTTCCTTCTGAACAGAAGCATCGAAGGCAAAAACATGTACAAAGATAAAGTTTTGTGTGCATCTTACCAAGTTCAGTAAAACTCGGTTCTATTTTTGCTTGATGTAGTAGAGTACTAACAACTTCTTTTTGAGTCATGTATAGCTGAAGACACCTTTCTATAAGATTTTGTACCTGAATAAGAGCATCAACAAATAACTGAATTCAATTAGATAATAACAAAGTAACTCGTACTAGTAACACGTGCTACACAGAAACAGAGGATTGGAGTATAAAGAATCCAAAACTAGTAAAAGAGTAAAGTACACGGATGGTCCCTATGGTTTACCAGAATTTTGGATTTGGTCTCTAGCTTTTCAAAAACTATACGGATGGTCTTGTGGTTTGCACTTTGTAACACACTTAGTCCCCAGGCAACAAATCTAAAGGTTTTAGCATGTCCAAGTTAGGGACAAAATGTGTTACAAAGTGCAAACCACATGGACCATCCATGTACTTTTGGAAAAAGTTGGGGACTAAATGTGTTATAAAGTCCAACTGCGCAGGGACCATCCATGTACTTTTGTAAAGCTACAGACTAAATCAAAAATTTTGGTAAACCTCAGGGACCAAATCCAAAATTTTGGTAAACCATAGGGACCAAATCCAAAATTTTGGTAAACCATAGGGACCAAATCCAAAATTTTGGTAAACTTCAGGGACCATCCGTGTACTTTACTACTAGTAAAAAGACGAAGCATTTTTTAATTAAAGAGTCAAAGATCACGCATAAAAGCATACCAGTTGTAAATCTTGAGGTGAAACTTTTTTGACCTCTCCATTTGACATTGTTTCTTCAAAATCACAATCAAAGAAGTTCTCGCGGTAAGAACTATGAGCAGCTGATGCCTGATAACAGCTTTAACTGAAAATAACATTAAAAGTTATAATCAACTTCATAATTAACAAAACTTACAACTCAGCCAAATTAATGATAAGTTAAATGAAACAGTTTCAGGCACACCAACCATTTGCAAAAAAGTGACACGCTTAAAAGTCAGAACGATTGGCTACTTTTGAGCTATGGTAATTACAGTTTCCTTAATCAGTTCCTACTAGAGGTGGCAAAAAAACAGATTCGCAAACCCAAACCGGTTCCTAAAACCGTTACCGACCGGCTAAACAGGCTTGAAACTGAACTGCATGTTTGTAATTGGTTTAACAAACACCTCCGTTGAAAGTGTTAACCAAACTGGATAAAAACCGGTTTCAAACACAACCGATCCATTTTCACTTATAAACAGGTTTCAAACTGAGCCGGTTTGGACAAAAAGCGACTTTGACATTCTTTGACAAACCGGTTTGGGCCCAAAAATCCGATTTGTGCACCTATAGTTCCTATACATCGATAGGGGATGATATTGGTGGTAACTTATTGACGAAGTCACAAAACCATACTAAGTTTTCATGTAAAGTATGTTAGTTTGATATCATATCATATTGTAACCTATATCATATAAATCACACAAAAATCAAAGAACACGAAATTATGAACACCTGATTTACAACATAAAAACTAGTCACTGAACAAACATGAACCTTCAATAATTTCACATATATGCATGATCCTTTTTCTTATAAGATCAAATTTAACAATCAAACTCTATTTCTCATAAGATCAAATTTAAGAATCAAACTCTTCTTTTTTTTTTTTTAATAAGATCAAATTTAAGAATCAAACTCTATGTATTGCTAACTTATAGCCATATCAGAGCACGCCTTTATAAACTGAATACTTACCTTCCCTCACAACATCGAAACATCAAATTCTAGGTATACTGCAACAATTTTAGCACAAACCTAAACACAAAATCAATCGGCAACAGATAAGTCATAAACTAAGCTTCTACGACGATCTCATTGATAAATTGATACGATCAATGAAAAACAGAATATAAGAACGAACATAGTTACAGTTGTTATGTGCATGTGATAAATCAACAAAAATCGCCGACAAAAACATCAAATTAGCTGAAAACTTGCATCAAAACAATCAAATCACCTCAATAACCTCAATATCTACAGAGTAATTAGGTTTTTTTATCAAATTCTAGGGTTTCACAATCTACAGCAACAATTTCAACACAAAACCTAAACACAACATCACATAAACTAATTTTCTACAGCAATCTCATCGAAAAAAGTCCATACGATCATTAAAACCCAGAAGATAAGAACAAACAGAGCTACAGCTGTTATGTGCATGCGATCAATCCATACAAATCACTGGTAAAAACATCAAATTAGTACAAAATTTTGCACAAAATCGATCAAATCACCTCTATAACCTTAATATTTACATAATAATTAGGTTTTATCAAATTCTAGGGTTTCACAATCTACCACAACAATTTTACCACGTAAATCAACCTTCTACGACGATCAAATCGAAAAACTCAATACGATCAATGAAAAGAAGAAAATAAGAACATACAGAGTTACAACTGTTATTTGCATGCGATCAATGAATACAAATCACCGACAAAAATAGAAATTAGTGCAAATTTTTGCATCAAATCAATCAAATTACCTCAATAGAGTGAAGACTTAAGGTTGAATTCGGTTTTAGTTGTTGAGATCTTCGAAAATAGAGGTTTTTGCAGATGAAATTGGAGAATTTGTGCGCTTTTGAAATGAAAAAGGGGAGAGGGTTTTGCGGTTGTTTGATTTGGCGTATCCTTGACAGTAAAGCCGTCATTATTGAGTATTTTACATAAATAGTCCCTTGTCTATTGCTTAGTGTGTGGTTTTGTTGTTTTTTTTAACGGCGTCCGATTAGGATGTCGCTAACTGGGTTAGTATGTTAGTATTAAAATCCCCTTTTGCCTGGATTTGAACCTAACCCCTTCAAGAAAAGCTTCCCACCTCCTCCTTAACCACCAAGTCCGAAGATTTGTTACAAAATATTCTTTTCATTTTAGTTTTGTAGCTGTTTGTTCTTAGTGTTTGGTTTTGTTGTTTACCATATATTCTTTTCAGTTTAGTTTTGTAGTTTTTTAAGCGTTGCGGCGGGCATTTAGCCAACATCAATTCGATGTCAGTACAATTTTTTTTTAAAAAGTGTTAAATGCATATGTATTTAATAAAAAGAAATACTAAATTTTCTTAAGTTTTAACTGAATCTAAAATAAATCAAATTTAATTGAAATGTATTAGGGTGTTTGTTGTGGGTTTGAAAGTCTTTGTGGAAAAATAAGAGAAATAAAACTTGTATGGTCGAAACTAAAATAGGAGAAGGCTATTGTAATTTCGTAGGTCGGTAATTGTATATATTTACAATTACAATCTTCACTGACTAATAAAGAATACCATGAGCTCACATGAGAAACGCTTAGGTGTAGAACACTAAGCTATGCCAATTAAATTTTTCTTACTTCATTACTAAATCATAAATATCACTTTCATTTAGTTAAAAAATCATTTCATTTATATAATATACATAAATTAAATTAACCTTGTTATTTGAATTTTAAAATTCAAAATGCTTTTACCAAAAACTAAGATATCATTTCAAAATTCAAACTGACCTTCTCATACTTTACTCTCTCTCTCAAAAAGATTCAGTCTGAAAGTCTAGCACGATGTTCCATGCCACCACGAGCCACCACCGTGTTCCCTGCCGCCGCAAGCCACCACCGTGTTCCCTGCCGCCGCAAGCCACCACTGTGTTCCCTGCCGCCGCAAGCTACCACCGTGTTCCCAACCGCCGTGAGACTTTCAGACCTTGGTAATTTCGGTGAAGAATCTTCTCTTTGGGACGCATCATCATAAATTGTGGTCAGGTACACTTTAATTTGAGGTCTATTTCAGCATTTGGGTGTTTGTAAGAACTTATTTTGGATTTATGTTATCAGGGTTTTATATTTTTGGTATACATTGATCGTGGTAAATTGGTAGTGGTTTTATACTTAGACTCACCAACATTAGATTTTACCATATTTTGGTGAAGTTTTAGTTTTATTTTTAAAGGTATCACTTCGTCTTTCACCAAAGTGTTTTTTAAATGATCAATCTGATTTTACCTTTGGGTTTCATTAGTTTGTGGAAATTGAACAACATTCATCCTAAGCGTTTCTTGAATCATCTTGGCGTTAGTGGATGAATATATAAAAATGTCGGAATAAACCGCGAGGGAAAGCCTCCATTATTTTTGTGAGTGTGACATTGAACTATATTTTAAAAAAATATTTGAGAAAACCTACGTTTAGTGACATACAACAACTTCTGGAGGCTCATGAAGAGCAACATGGTGTCCCATGGATGATCGTTAGTTTAGATTGTATGAAATGGGAGTGAGAAAATTGTCCAACATCGTGAGTCGGTGACACAATAGAGATTTCATAAAAAACCAGCTATGATGCTCGAAGCGGTTGTATCTCAAGATCTTTGGATTTGCCATACATTCTTTGGTATGCCTGTCGGAAATAACGATTTAAATATTCTTAATCAATCACCCATTTTCAACGACCATATGAACGGTGTTGGGCCGGAATGATCTCTTTTTGTTAATGCAGCGGAGTACTAATATGGTTATTATCTAACGGACGGGATATACTAGGATTGGGCTGTGTTCGTAAAATCATTTACACGGGGAACGATGTTAGACGAAAAGCGACGTAAGTTTAACGGGGCTCAAATAGCGGCACGAAAGAACATTGAATGAGCGTTTGGTGTTTTGCAATCAAGATGACACATTTTGAAGTGTCGTGTAGAATTATGGAAAACCTATAATTTGAAATGTGATGTACGCGTGCGTTATTTTGTATAACATGATTTTGTAGGGTGATGGACGCACAATTTGCAAGGTTGGAGAACTCGCTAGTCGCTAGTCTGCCGTTGTGGTGGGGACTAGTGACTACTCAGGATAAATCGGATCGGGTTTTTTTATATGTAACGTATACATATACACATTTTAGTGGTAAATATTTTAAATAACTATGTTTTAACTCTTACTCAACTCATTCTTTTAAGTATACAAGATTAATTGTTTAAATCCACATGGCTATGTTGGAAACTGGCCGGAATTTAGTGGGTTTGGCCGAAATATACATGTTTTTTGCTGGAATCTGGCCGAAATCGCTGATTTTTGGCTGGCCGACTAGGTACGACTAGCGATTAATGGACTTATTAACGAAAAATTACTTAGTGTTACTGGCCGACTAGCGATTAATCGCCGACTAGTCGTCGCCTAGTCGCGATTTTTACAACACTGGGAATTTGTGAGTATTACCAGGAGACGAGTCAACCAAGCACCGAAGAATTAAGTGATAAGAAAAAGAAGCGAACTTGAATGAAATTAGAAATAATACAACACATCATAATCTTCGAGCGGATTTGGTAGAACACATTTAGAGCGTTCCACGAGACGATCCTAATGAAGACGAAGACGAAGTAAAGTTTTTGTAATTTTTTAAAATTTTTAATTTTTGTACTTTTCTAAATTTATGTTTTTTATTTTTAAATTTATGTAACTAAATTTAAATAATTTATAAATAGAAAATAATAATATTAAATAGGTGACAAGTGTCTAATAACGCCTTCTTCCACACCTCTATTTTTCCACCACTCCACTGTTCTGATGCACGCTGACACGGCGTCCACATATCGAATAATGACCATTCTCCAAGCCCCTCCACACAATCTGATATTAGTCCTTGTACTAATAGTTACAATTTTTTCTTGGATCATTCATCTTTTCACTTATTATAGCAACAATTTTTATATAAACACCCTGTTTTGAAGGGATTATAGCAACAACTTTTATATGAACACTCTGTTTTGAAGGGACAGTTGGGTGCTAAATTCATATAAAAACATCATGGGCCTTCAAGCGTAACTATGCGTTAACAGATTGGGCCAGCATGTTTATTTTCGCCATGCTATCTCAGAAAAATGCTCTAAATATATTTTTATTTCTAGAGCTAGGACGTTATTGACGTTACAAACTTAGAACATGTGATATATGGCGTGGTTTTGTGGAATTTATGTCACACAACACTGCATACACCACCCCGGGAACGGTGTTAATCATGGCGTCGATGTTTGGTTTTGGGTTTTCTACCGGCCTGGAGGTGGTTTGTGGGTTGACATGGCGTGTGCTGATTGGGGGTGACTTGTAGATGTTGGACCCTGATGACACAATTTAAAAAAAATCTTAAAAAAATAATTTAACCATATACAAAAGACTCAAACACTCAAACTTTTCATCTCACTTTCTTCTACCCAACTCCATTTTATCCTTGATTTTTATAAAACCTCTCAACTTTTAATATAAAATATTGCATCTACACAACCGCAACTTCGATCCGAACAGCCCCTATGGTGTGCGCGAAGTACCGAACACCACTTCGCCTCAAGGTTTTCAACCGGTCTGTAACTTCGATCCGAGCATAATGGTGTACGGACATCTGCTTGTGAACTTACCTTTTATGTTTTTACATAAATGCAAGCTCAACAACAATTGTTCACTCCTCTATCTCCAAACACCCCTACATCTGAATTCGTATCGGAAACTCAACCTACACCACCCGAATTATCTACGAGAAAAACCATAAAAGAAACTGAGGCCGAGAAGGAAAAGGCAAAAGAGGATCCTCGCGTATATTCATGGATGAATGATGAAGAGTTGGTGTTGACGAAAGCTTGGCTTTTAATTTCAGAGAATTCGGTTTTAGGTATAATTCACTTTTTATTTATTGTAAAAAATATATCTTATACTTATAATATGTATTTTTTTAAATAGGTACCAACCAACATAGTGACGATTTTTGGAACAGAAGAAACGATCTATATCACAAAACCTTGGGACAAGATTACTATAAAAAATTATTAGTCTCTCGTTAAAGTGGCATGAAATAAATACGCTATGACCGCCTTCAACGGCCACTAGAACAACCTAAAGAACAACCAAAAATTGGCGAAACGGACTCCGATTTGTTGATGCGTGTGATGGCCTTGTATTCGGAAGGAAAGAAAGCCACCTTTAAATTCATCCATAGTTGGGAAGTTGCGAAAAGTCCCCAAAATGGGCACAAGTACCCTTTGCGGGACAATCGTCTTCCAAAAGGTCTAAAAGTTGCTTCTCCACAAATCGATTGGATGCTGGTACCGAGTTTGAGATCAACTTAAGCGATGATGATTTTGAAACCGAACGCCCATCTAGAAGAGATAAAATAAAAAAATAGGGCGCAAAAATCATACACTACGAGTGACGAAAGAAACACTGGGTTGGCCGGAAACGAAGATCAAATAACTACGTTCAACGACATTCAACAAGAAAGAAACACCCAAAAAATGAAAGTCCCGAGATTTTCAAGCACAAAGAAAGGAAATCGGATATGAAATTACTCGCTACTAAGATCGACCACCTTGACGCTGAAGAAAACGAGAAACTGAAAGAAGAAATAAATGCAAAATATCATACTTAGTTTCGGGTTTTTTAGCTTTCATTTTTTTAATTTATGTAGTCTTTTTTTATTTATAGTATGTAATCTTCTTTTTATTTTATTTATATAAACTTTTTTTATTTTACATAGGTATTTTATTTTTTATAGATTTTAAATAATAAAAATGATAACAAAAATTACATGTTACGTGTCAAATAACGCCCACTCTTTCACTCCCTGTCCCACACCCTATGTTTTTGCACCACGCCCAATTTCTGACACGTGCTGAAGTGATCTCGACGTGTCGAATAAAGCTCAATTTTCAAATCTCTCCACAATGTACAATCTTATAACAAATTAACAATGTACCTTTTTTTTACCTGAACATCGCTACTTTACTATGTATGCAAAAGCAACTGTTAAGTCGTTTCATAAATTTGGTCATGTATGTATAGGTTTGTTTTTTTACTTTTGATTTCACCTCTATGCTATATATAATATACAATTTTAAATCATATAAATTTTTTTATTTTGTTCTAATTCAATTTTTTCTGAAGCTAACTTTAAAAAAAAGAACTTGACTACGCAGGTATTATTAATTGTTTTCCTCAACTTTACGGCAAAATTTTGTTGAAACAGAGTTTTGTCCAAAATAGGGTCCTTTCTTTGCTATCGTTGGGTATAGCAAGCGTAATGTCCGAACTGATGATAGAAACATAAAAGTGAGATGAACGAGATTAATAAAACGTCATATCGTATTAAAATGACAATAATTTAATAAATCATATTTCTCTTCATTTCATACAAAAAAAGAAAGAAATACACTTTTCAAAAGAGAAGTAGAACAACTTGAATTCTATTCATGACTAAACATAAAAAAAAGTGAATTACGGTTTTGGTCCCTTTGGTTTAGTAGTTATTGCTATATTTTAAAAAATCTAAATATTTTGTAATCTACATATCCAAGTTTCTATCTTATTGTGGTTTTAGTCCACTATACTAACTTTATCAAAATTACATGAGATGCACGTGCATGACGTTTTGATAAATTAAAGAAAACAAATATTATTTAACTACAAAGTTCTTTTCCTAGTTTGTATAGTTTGTTTACTTTGATTGTGAATTAAATAGGTCATTTATATATTCAGATGTTTAAAAATAAATAAATTTCCTCTATATAAATTCTGTTTTTATTGGTGTTTTTAAGTAGTTTTAAATCAACCAACTAAGAGTGGGTTTTTTTTAAACAATCATTAACAGGACTTTCATAAATTCATTTTATTATAATATATCGATTAAAATGAGTTATTGTTTCGAAGTATTATCATAAATTCTTTTTTTTTTTGGTATTTTTAAGTAGTTTTAAATTAACCAACTAAGATTGGGTCTTTTTTTGAACAATCATTAAAAGGACTTTCATAAATTCATTTTATTATAATATATCGATTAAAATGAGTTATTGTTTCAAAGTATTATCATAACTCACTGAAACAAAAACTATTTACTGTCAATTAAACAAAAAAATTGTTTGCAATTAGTGATGAAAATTGGGAGGTGATTTTTTTTAACAATAGACATCAAGTTGATAAGTTAAATATACTGTTCTTAAAAATTATATACCTCCCAATTTTCATTATCAATTCAAACATATTTTTTTTTATAATTGACAGTAAATAAATCATCTGTTTAATGCCATTTGCTAATATACTCCCTTCCCAATTTTCATCACCAATTCAATTTTTATGTTTAGTTGGCAGTATATAATTTTTGTTCTATTGAGTTATGATAATACTTTTTTATTGCAATGTATAACACAAAATAATGACACATTTTAATTAATATATCATAATAAATAAACTGAACTTCTCAAAGTTTTCTTCACCTGATTTTAACAAATTATTTCATCACAGAAATTTATATAGTGTTTTCGAATTATTTCATCACAGAAATTTATATAGTGTTTTAAACATTTGAATATATAAATGGCAAATTTAATTCGCAATCAAAGTAAACAAACTATGGAAAAATTTTTGGAGCTAAATAATATTTGTTTTCTTTTATTTGAATGGTTAATTATTAAATTGTCTTGCACATGCACCTCATGTAATCATTATTTAATTATAAGTTGGATAGAGTTAGTGTAGTGGATCAAAATCGCAATAAAATAGAAACTCTAGTATGTAAATTGCAAAACATTTAGATTTTGTAAAATATAGCAATAACCACTAAACCATAAAGACCAAAACCGCAATTTACTCTAAAAATTACATAAACGAAACATTTGGTGCGTTTCTTGTCCACCCTAATAGTTTTCTTATGAATTCATCGTCAATTTACTGCAACATGCATCAAAGTATATGTCAGCAAAAAAGGTTGGTTAGCATACAAGTTTAGTCTATATAGCATATATGAAAAAAGTCTCAAATCCAAACATGACAATTTTTATACTAAGTTTAACAATCATACTAGCATTCATAACCTAAGTGTCCAACCAAAGTGTCCACAAACGTAATCTTGTCAACAAGTGAACAAGACCGTTATGATAGAATACTTAACAATGACCCTAAGACGGACGGTGTGTTACTCCTATCGCGCTATAAATGTTAAGGCAGGCTCACGGAGTTAATGACAAGCAGTTTGCTAATGTATTCTAGCATGTATAAACGTCAAGTATAACAAGTAGCAAAAATTTTAATGGATTAACTATTTACATAAGATTGATTGTGTGTGTGTGTTGTGAATTTATTAGATTATGTATGTTGCACCTAAAAGTGATTTAGAACGAAAGAGGGTCAAGTATACCCACGGTTTGCAAATGCTTTCCACAAAGTGAGTCTTGATTGATTTGAAGTATGGAACACCGAGGTTATCCTAAAAGGATAAACAAATGTGTGTCACTTTATGGATTCGTTGATAGAATGGATTCGGGAATTTATAAGTATGAAAATATACAAAAATACATCTTTGGCTAGACACTCATTTGGACACTATGTTTAGTGTGTGTTTCATGAGCACTAATTCACCTATTAGAAGTCCAAACTTAAGGCCGGGATCAAGAACTAAGATATTATCCGCTTTAATACAACATATCCTACTATTATTTTGGAAATTACCATGGTTTGGTCTTTGGATTGAATATCGTGTGTGTATATATATATATATATGTATGTATGTATGTATGTATGTATGTATGTATGTATGTATGTATGTAATCATAGTTTAAGTCCAAGTCATAGATTGTCATACAAAGGTAGGATAAATCCCTTAACCTTGGAAATTTACCAATACACAAAGCATCACAAGGATGCCTTGGATGATTTTGAATATGAATATAAGAACAAAATATAAAACTCTAATTCACCAAGCAATTAAGGGGTTTAACTAGACGAGTGCTTCCTGGTTGGAGACTTGGTGTAGTTTGTCCACTTTAACCACTTGAAAGCTACTTGGTGACTTAGTTTGATAGATTAGGAGATGTATTACCTCTAAGTATTTGGATTCCTACCTTAAACACAAGGCTCCTAACAATGGAACTTGTTGGTGCCTTGGTTTGGTGTAATGAGATCCTAGTAAACATTATAACAAGTAACTAGTACACGGTTTTCAGTCAAAACAGAAAATAATCTCAAATTTTAACCTCAAAATGGTAAGGTACCAACTTAGTTCTAACATTCGTAAAAAAAATCAAATCCTAGAACCTAACCCGTTTTTGTAACCCGATCCATTTTTATATTCCATGTAATTCAGTTTAATGTTCAAAAACGGGTTCGGTTCCAGGATTGCATGAAATATATAAGTTTATAGTCTCATATATGTTTTATATAAGTTTCTAAATTCATTTCCATGTATCTTAAAGTAACCATCCATCTCTCAAGGTGTAAGACTTAGGTTCTTTCTTAAGTTGATAAAAAAAACTTTGGAGACTTTATGAACACACCTAACACTTATATCCTTACATTCTTATCATGCAAACTTCATTATACACTTGCCCTAAGATAGTACATTGTGTTTTGGAGGGTTTAGATGTAAATCATAGCAAGTAAAAAGCTTTACATGTTGATTTTTAGTTTTGTCATAAGATGACTTTCGGGTGGCTTTCTTGCCAACTTTTCTCCATCCTTGGGTTATCATTC
Source organism: Scalesia atractyloides (assembly GCA_947069175.1). Lineage (NCBI taxonomy): Eukaryota > Viridiplantae > Streptophyta > Magnoliopsida > Asterales > Asteraceae > Scalesia > Scalesia atractyloides. The sequence continues at coordinate 11,856,050 of CAMTDV010000003.1, read as the reverse complement.
TAGACCATTCAAAGCTTCAAGATATACTTGGTATATTAAGGAGCAAGTAGGTTCAAATGATACATAGAACCAAGCCTAAACGTAGCGGGAATCACACACACAAATTTGAGAACGTAACCCTTACCCACATCAAGATCCAAGGTTTAAACCCATTTCTCAGCACCATGAATTTCTCAGTTTGCGTATAAATAAGTCTTACCAGCTCTTCTATTGCTATTTTTGTGTTTGAATTTAGATATAATAATTAAATAATATCCAAAAGATATATATGTAAGACAAGAAATGCTTTTTTGGGCCTCAAAATTGGGGGAGTGAGCAATCACACACCTAAATACACCCTATGGCCCGACCCTGGCTGCCCTTGTCACTAATTATATATATGTTATTGAAGTTATCAAGCCATGTTAAGTTGCATTTGAGACGAAAACCAACCGTTGTACGAAGAGATGGTGATAGACTGATCATCTACATGAGTTATCTCTACAATCTGAATTCTTTTAATCTCTAAATCTTCACTGGTTAGTTTCCTTAATAATTTTTTTTGTCACTGTTTCTTCGATAATGAATATAATGTGAATCGCTTTTGATTTTCCTGTATTGCTAATGTAGTAAATAGAATGAAATCAAGCTGATAATCTATTAGTTCTATGTGTATGCTACAAATTAGTTGCTCATCTATTAACAATTATAGAAGCACATAATTCACATAAGAGCATTTATGTCCATTTTATCTACCTTATAATTACATTAAAATACATTATATTTTTTTTCTACATCAAATTGGGTCAATTCGTAAATTTGGATAACCAGCATGAACCACTGCTAGCTACAATGTCAACCCTATGCTTTACTTTTATCTAAATTTATTTATTGTATTGTTTATGTTTATTATTCGAAAGGCATTAATATATAAGATTAAATAGTATAATCTTTTACAATTAAGTAAACAAAAAAAAGTGTGGATACCACGTGTAATTTTTGCGCTTGCAATGGATGCATAAACCAAAAGCTTGTGTGTGGCATGAGCTCCACACGAATACATCCACCGGGAGGTTTGCTAATTTTTTAATAGTGGATTGGAATAACATATTTAATTAACTAGCATGTTAATTAAATTAATTACCTTATAACACTTTTCCTACGTATATATTGAGAAATGTAGGAGCGGAAGCAATGGGTTCTTCCTAGCCCATGTAAACATGAATACAGGAAAAAGACTTGCACATAGATTCTTGCTCCAAAATTCCAAACATATAATTAATAAATATTTTTAAGTTACTTGTGACTTTTATAACCCATAATAAAGATAGTGACCACAGATTAATTAATAAGCATATTTGTTTCAACCAACCCAAATTATTCATACATTATTGGTCAATATATATAATATGCTGTAGATATTGCTATAATGGTCATTTATTTTTCCTTTATATTTGGGGATCCATTTGTTAATTAATTTGAAGATGCCGTCAAACATTTAGTTCCACTATTTATATCCATTTCTTTGGACAACAGTGAAATAAATTTTAACTTTTTTTTTCAAGTAATTTGTATACATATGCAAAGTTATTGGTATGTTAAAAGTAGTTTAATTGAACAGTGATTTAACTTAATTGTTGACTTGATCGGACTTCCCGATTAATGAAATTTTTTGGGCGTCATTGGTTTTGGATGATCGTGTTGTAAAATAATACGATGAGCTCTGTCCCTACTTGCTTTGTAATTGGTGTTAATGTTTCTTTTAGAAAGTGAAAATAAAAAAGTGCAAGGATCAAATGGATGGTGGTTGATTAGCAAAGGCAAAACTTTTAAATATTTTAAAAGAGAAAGGTTTAGGGTTCAAGTCACTCGGACGACAGGAAATGATATTCAAAAAAAGAAAAAGAAAAGGTGCAAAGATTCATGTATCTTAAAGTTGATTATATATGGCTCAATCTATTCACATACCTCTGCTGCCTATTTGGACACCCTGGGCCCTAGATGTGTCGTCTAGGCCTAGACGCCTCCTATAGCACTGATTATGAGAAGTCAGCAAGTACCTGGCAGGACCCATAAATTTTAGTGTTTAGACAGGCCGTCTGGACCTAGACGACACGTTTAGGTCCTTGTGTTTTTTTTTGTTGGAAAATGGGTTTTTGGTGGTTAGGTTGATTCTTGTTGGAGTTTGAAAAAATAGTGTTTTGGTGGGGTAAATTGGTTGTTGTTGAATGTTGATTTTTTAGGTGTAATTTTAGGTTTTTAAAAAGTTTTGTTTATTGTATAAAAAGTGAGTTATGTTTTTCAGTCGTTTATATATTTAATTATTTTTACATTATATTTTTAAAAAATATAATACAAAAATTTATACTGTTTTCAACATTTTAAGATGAATGCAACAAGTATATGTTGTTTCCGTATTACATTTCAATGTCGATTTAACATAAACAATCATCAAGTAATCGAATAACTGAAAACAAAGTTAAATTTAACATATATAACATAAATTTGTACAACCAAAACAATATTTATCTGTACAGCTGATAGTAAATACAAAATGTCTATGCATACGAGTCGGCCTCGGAGTCGGGATCGGGATCTGGCTGCTGCGGCTGCTGATGTGGTGCTCGAGGTGGTGGGAGCGGTATGGCAGGTAACCCCTCTCTCTCGTCTATCCTGTGCCTCTCGAAAAGTAAATACCCATGTCGACGTCGGCTTGTAAGCGCGGGTATGCCGCACCCCCCGGGGCATGACCTGAAGGACGTGCTGCGGAAACTGACCCGTGAGGTGGTGGTGGCGGTGGCGATGCCGGTCCGTCAACATCAACCGGAGGATCCTGGACTACCGCTGCTTCATCTGCCGGCGGATGGACTGGAACGAAGTGATCGGGCAGCGACTCCGGAATCCATGGCTCACCTTCGCGGGTATTAAACCGCTCGCCTAGCACGCCGAACCTCTTAACCAGCCTCATCCCCCGCAAGGTCAGAAAACCCATCCACATGGACGGTATGGCCGGCTGCAAGTGCGGGTCCGACTTCGGCACAAGACCCAACGACCGGGCAATGACGGTGACGTACGCCCCGCGGTACAAAAAGCCGCGCTCCTGCCGGTGGTGGGCGGAGGCGAAGTACTGGGCGAGACCGTGCGCAAGTGCGCACGGCCTCCTGTACAAAAGGCAATAGAAAAAAAACAAGTCGGTGCTCGTACACCACTCACGTCTTTGTCCGCGAGCGGTAATAGACGTAGCGAGCATCCGATGTAGATACCTGCACATTATATTAGCGAAACACGGAAATTAATTCATAGCAAAAATAATCAAACAATTAACGTAATAAACATATGTACCTGTATAGCGGGTCGGCAACGTGAGAAATCCTCCCCTTCGCCCTGACATGCTCCCAAGTGTCAGGGCCTACGACCACCTCCCAAAAGCCCAAAAGAGTGGCTCTATCCACCACCACAAGCCCCTTCGTATATACATCGGTAGCAATCTCCTCCTGCAGGTATATGCCGCTATGAACGGCAAACTCTACAAGCGTCATCGAACGCCACACACCGACTAGCCTAAATGAAACCTCCGGCTGGGGGGGGGGAGGACCCTGTGGCTGGGGAGGCGGCTGGTCGAGCCGTGGAGGGTGGAACGTGAAGGTCGACAAGAACTCGACGAGCAGCTCCCTGTAAGTCGGCGTGCCGGCCAGGTCAACAGTCGGTGCCACGGGGAATCAACGGGAATGAAGAATCGAAGTATGGGCGTCTCACCAATTGGCTCGATCGCATCCCAGTCAACCGTCGAGTGCGATCCGACCTGCATCCGGTGTAGCTTGCCGCAAAATCGGGCGGCCTTGGTGTCGGACGGGAACTCAAGGTGTGGGTGGCCGTGGAGCAGATCCACCGGTGCTGCCGGGGTCCGTCGCGAACCATGCGGATATGGGTCCCCGTGCATCGGATCTCCAGTCTCGTCTATAACTAATCTGCGATTGTATAATACAATTTAACACGAATAAAACAATAAATTATAAAAGAAAAAAAAGTATTTTCAAGGTCGTCTACTGGGAAGAGTGGGATTGAGATTCAACATCTCAATTCTGGCTGTTTCTTCTAGAAGGGCCTCAATAGACCATCCAGTGAATTAAGCTCTTGCAGCTTTAAGGCTTATTCTTCATGATGAAATCCATATTGTCTTTCATTAACTCCTTTTTCAGGATAGGGTTGCTAACTAGTTCTTGAGAACCCTTCTGACTGACAATTTTGGCAAAATCTTCTAGCTTGTTCACTTTGGTGAACTCTTCAAACAAGATTTGTTGTGCCACCTTATCACTCTTTCTTTTGCTTTTGATATTTAACTCCAGGCACTATTATACATTGTTAGGCTTTTTATATCTTTTGAGAGAAGGAAATGTCACTTTGCTTGTGTCAGTTGTGGAGTAGGAGGACTCTTATCTCTTTTGAGACACGTTTCAGCTCCAATGTATCAAGTATATGGGTGGAAGTGTAGTAGGTGAATGAATGGTGAGTGTAGTAGTAGTGGTGGTGGAAATGTGAGATGTAGTGGTGGTGGTGTTTGTTTGTATAGGAGATGCATCGGGATTTTCTTCATTATCATCTTGGACATTGAACTTAGTTCTCCTGGTTTTGATTTGTAATTTTTGTATTTTTGGTGGTGGTTGTGGGGGTAAAGTTGTAGGTTTTCTTTGGAGAAGTCCTTTAGGGGACTTAGATGGTAATGGTGAAGGTGGTGTTTGAGTACTTGTAACCTTTGTTGTCACTTTTAGAGTGACAACATATGTTTTGGTAGTGGATGCACTTGTGATATGAGTAGTGAAGGTGGGAACAATGGTTTGGGTTATGATAGGTGGAACAACGGTTTGGATAGTTGCAACAGTGTTTTAACTAAACTCTAATGGAACTCTGTTGAAGAACCTTGGTTGCCTTGGATTTCTTTTCTTTTGATGATCTCATGCACTGTGATCTTCATATTGGATTCCCTTCTGTCCCTTCACTTTTGCTTCTCAATCTCTTTATCAATTTATACCTTTCTAGCCCTTTTGGGTGCAACAATATTAGGCTTTGTGCTATCCTTTTTTACTAAGGGTGGGAGCTTCCTCATGCAGTCTTCTTCCTCCTCATTTTTGGCATCATCATACTCAGGGAGAGTGAGAGCTTGACTAATATTTTCGAAAATAAAGTCTTTGATGGCTTTAAGTTCTGCCTGTGTATCTTGATACCGGGCATCCACTGTTTGGCGTACAAGCTCTACCTGCATGGTGTATGTTAGGTCTTAGAAGTGTGAGACTGACACATCAAATATACGCAACGTCTATGGTAGCTAACTGGGATTAACTGGGTTAGTTTGTATTAGGTTTAGACCTTTTTAGGTCACTTGGGCATGCCATAGGCCATGTGGGCCAGGCAAGTCCAAGGGAAGCCCTTGAGGGGCATAGGCAAACCCTACGTATATAAGGAACATTATGTCATAATTAGAGTTAAGCTTTTAGAGAGAACTTTGGTAGCCTCCACCATTATAGAAAGAGAGAGACCGAGAGGTGTGAAGAACTTTTATCAGACGGTTTTGCTATTCGTAGTAATAGAATCGTATGCAAGTTTGCAAGTGATTCGCGTGTTATTCTCTTTCATCTCGTTTCTCTTATTTTCGGTTTTCTTGAATATCATCAAATTTAGATTCTGCCCATCCTTAGTGATTGTTTGATATCATTGTTGGATCTGGATTATTCAGACATACAATTGGTCTCAAAGCCTGTTTAAACCTGTTTCCAGTCTCAGATCTGATATCACATTGTTTCGGATTGCACCTACTGTTGTTTTGGAGTTTCTACTGTTTTTCTGTTGCATTTCGAATCATCTCGGACGAACTCGGATCATCTGTTGAAGACTCGAATCATCTTGGATACCATCTCGGATCATTGCTTGCATCTCGGATTCCATCTCGAATCATTACTTGCATCTTGTATTCCATCTTGAAACAATACTGTTGCATCTCAGATTATTACTGTTGCATCTCGGATCATTACTGTTGCATCTTGGATCATCATCTGCCAATTCGAATACCATCTCGGATAAAATACTATTCCGAGTTCGAGATAATATTCGAATTCGAGTTACTGTTCCGAATTGCTGAAGTGGAATTTTAACGAGCTGACATACTCGGTAGTAAACATTTTCGTGCATAGAAAATTATCCGTAAAGTATCTTTTAAAACATGCTGCAAAAAAAAGACACGATAATTCCGTAAAAGGTCTTTAACATTATATATCATTGGATTTGTAATTTCAACGGTCTATTTTGGTAAAAACAGTTTTCAGACATTTTTAACGTTTTTACTGGTATGGTTTCGATTATCCGAAGATGTTTACAGCCCAAGCTCCAAACTCGAAATAGTTTTCAACCCAGTATGTAATCCAAAACTGAATGCAAATCTGAACATTGTCTTTAGCCCACTAATCAAAGCATCCGTTAGCAGGACTGCACCCCAGGCACAAAATCAAAACCGAACTTGCGGGATCAAGTGAAGGAAAAGCTGAATGAGTTTATTGGAAACTATAATGTTGACCCCGTCATGGCACTTGCTTGAACGTGAGAGGCGAAAAGAGGAAGTAAGGAATGAGATGAATTCCTTTTTGGGTGATGACAAAGACTCCTTTGTATCTTGGTTGTGGGAACATTTACACTCAAACTGTCACACCCCGACCCGCAGCGGAAAAGGTGATCGGGGCATAATTGGGTTATCATCAAAGCTCATGACATTTATTATATGTTTCATATTCATTAATACAATTTAATAGAAATAAATGATACACCATATTCTAACTATCTGTCTAAGCTTCTTGGTTCTCTTCTAAGGCATATCCTATGTTTTCCTTGCTTCAACCTGTTCACCTGTATCATGTGTAAAAAGGTTTTGGATCAACATAATGTTGGCGAGTGAATCCTATGGAAAAACATTTGAACAAGTTTAACCAATTGATTATAAATAATGTGCATACCACATATGAGTAAATGTAGATGTAAATTTATTCACACAACACATAATATTGAATATTAAACTCACATACACCAAATGATTGTTTTGAGGCACGCGATGTTCGACTCGTCTCCCACGAGGAACTGATGGGCCTAATGAATGAGTTTTGAGGCACGCGTTGTTCCACGAACTGATGGGCCTAATAAATGAGTTTTGAGGCACGCGTTGTTCTTACGAACTGATGGGCCTTAATGAATGAGTTTTGAGGCACGCGTTGTTCTCGTCTCCCACGAGGAACTGATGGGCCTAATGTATGAGTTTTGAGGCACGCGTTGTTCTTACGAACTGATGGGCCTTAATGAATGAGTTTTGAGGCACGCGATGTTCTCGTCTCCCACGAGGAACTGATGGGCCTAAATAATTTGCATACAACTTTGACAATATGTAATACATCACAACCAAACAATAGTTACATTCTAGTTTAGTTCATATAATGGTATAGCACGAATTTGCATAAGAAAATTAGTTTAAGCGACACATGATACACCCCAAAACATGAATAAAAAGGGGAGTTTGTAAGAATTCACTCACATTGGGTGCGTTCGGTTGATGAGGTTGAATGCACGCGAAATGGTGTTAACCACGAGTGAAAGTAATCCTAGATAAATCGCATAATGGTTCGGTAAGTAAACGGGTTTTATGAATCTATTTTAGTAGGATTGTTGGGTGTATTTTTGTGAGTTTGAGGCTATTTTCTAACCTTAAAAATGTTATTTTTAAGTATTTATAATTGATTTTTAATTAAAATAATTAAATAAAAATAATAAAAAATATTTTTATTTTTGCTACAGTACGCATTGACCGTTGACTTTGACTATGGTTGACCGGTTTATAGGCATATTGTTGTGCGCTCGGTGAGGCTCGAACCCGAGACCTCCCGTACGCGTGCACGCAGCTCTACCAACTGAGCTACGTGTCTAACCCGTTATATATCCGATTTTAATTATATATATATATTAATTAGATTTAACAGAAATCCTTTATTATTAAAAATGAATTAAATCTCCAGAATCGGTGCGCTCCACAGGTCTCGAACCCGGGACCTGTGGGTTAGCGGACACACACTCCACCGCTGGACTGTGTGTCACACTTGGTTATAACTCGGTTATCAATATACTTAACATATACACAAGGCGACTCCGGTTCAGTTTGCTAAAAAAAAGATTTTTCTCAAGGCGGCGTGTGTGAAACCGGAATCGAACTCGTGACCTTAGCGTTAAAAGTGCACACAGTCCACCGCTGGACTGTGTGTCTAACCCGGTAAATAACTTGATTTTAATTATACTTAACCATTACCGAAATGTCGTCTTCTTCACCGGTTTTAACCGGAAGTGACGACGGACTGGTTCGAAAAGTTGATTCATGTTCCTTTAGTGTTTTATGATCAATTACAGACGAGATAGAAGTAAAAAGGGAAGAAAATAGACGTGAGATGTACCGACTGGTTTTACTCTGTTTTCCGGCAGAACTCCGGCGACAGAACTCTTTTTCCGGCGACAAGTATTTTGCAGCAGAAAGTCTTCCGAAGGCTTGAAAAGGGTGTGGGTGATTTCGGAGAAAGTTTAGGGGGTTCAGTAAGCTCAGAGATTACGGATACGGTTTTCCGGCGAAGTATCAAGAATTTCCGGCGAGTGATTTTTCGCCGAGAAAAGGTGCGATTTGAGTGTGAAAGACTTCTGGCGAGTTGAGGTTGTATTTATAGGGTAGTATTGGGATTGAATGGGGTCTGAATTCGGTCTTAATTCGAAGTCAACCGTACTCCGGCGGTTACAGCTGATGTCGCGGGTTCAGACGTCGGTTATAACCGTCGTAATAGTTAAGTTTTCGGTTATATTGAGCGATAACGTAAATAAACGGCGAAGTCGTCGGGATTTCCGACGACTGTTATTTTGGGCGCAATAATACTGAATTTGATTACCGAACATTAATATATGAATTAAATGATTCCTTTATTCACCAGAAAATCAAAGTGGCGGAGCGGTTGTTCGGTTAAGAGATAAGTCTTTGGTTTGACCCGGTATAGACCCGAGTTCGAAACCCGGCATGGGTAAAACATTTTTATTTTGCTATTTTTGACAGATTTTCAAAAACTAAATACATATCCCCGCATAATATTTGATTACGGATCGTTTAAAATTATTTTGGGCATTTAATTCTCAACAAAAATTTGACTGACTGTTCGGTTGATAAGCGGAGCGGGTCTGGTAAATCCGTTTTTTGACGGATGTTACAGTATCCCCTGCTTTTAGAAATTTCGTCCCGAAATTTAAACAGGGATATAATTGACTAAAAGAATGATGGTATTTAGTTTTGACAATTACATACTTAGAAGAAATAAGGGTTTAAGTTTTTGTTTGAGGCGGTAACGTTCCTTGTAAAGGTTAAGTATCCTAATACAGGAATCGCTTTTTGTTGCCTACTGTATAAGTATTGTTAAGCAGGAATGATTCGCTAAAATGATATCACGCATAAAAGTTTGAATATGCTTAGGGTTATATCCTAAGGCAGAAATTCTACAATCTACACAAATAAACACAACAACTAACAATTGTATCCACATTCTGATAGCATATATGTTTGAATGGTGATGGTTTCTCTCTCGTTTGTTATGATGGAGAGGTTAGTCTATATAGAAATGGATCACAATCCAATTTCTTTAAATAGTGAGATGATATAAATGTAACACAATTTCAACCAAGGCAATAGTAAATCCTACATGGAACTTCTCATAACCGCCTGATAACGCCTCTGATCCTTTGACAAGAATACTTATATATAGGAAGTACCAGCGGCGTATCCACCATATTCTTGTCAAATTTTCATTGGTTTTATCAGTGAATTATGATTAGTCCTATAACTCTACAACCAATACAACAAACATAAAAATACTGAAATGATATATATCTGTGCGATCAAGGCTCAATCAAACGGAGCCGATCGTATTGTATGTATTGAGAATGAAATTGTCTGTGTGCTCAAGGCTCAATCAAACGGAGCCGAGCTTATTGCATGTATTGAGAATGGAATTGTCTGTGTGTTCAAGGCTCAATCAAACGGAGCCGAGCTTATTGCATGTATTGAAAATGAATAACTTAATCACAACAAACAGCCTATGCATGGAACCTCTCATAACTGCCTGATAATGCCTCCGATCATTTGACAAGAATACTTATATATAGGAAGTACCAGCGGCGTATCCACCATATTCTTGTCAAATTTTCATTGACTTCATCCGCCAGTTATGATTAGTTCTATGCGACTCTACAACAAACACCACAACCACAAGATACTGATAATGAAAATGTATGTGCGTTCAAGGCTCAATCAAACGGAGCCGAACGTATTGCATGAACTGGAAATGTAAATTGATCTGTGTGCTCAAGGCTCAATCAAACGGAGCCGAGCGTATTGCATGTATTGAAATGTAAATTGAACTGTGTGCTCAAGGCTCAATCAAACGGAGCCGAGCGTATTGCATGTATTGAAATGTAAAGTGAAATGAAATGTATTGCATGTGAGACACAACTCAACTTCTGAGATATGTCGTGAATTATGATGATATGAATATTAAATCAATGAGTATAAAACCAACTGAACTAGTAATTTGCATTAAAATTCTTGGATAAAATTCCAATTGAGATACGTGAAAATTGAGATAACATAAAGAAAAAAAACATAAAAACTAAGTGATTAGAGTTGAATCTTGATTCTTGGTGAGAGAAGGCTAGTTAAGTGGTTGGTTTGGACCGTTAACATCTTCAACAGGATTGGCATTGATGTTATAAACTCTTCCTCTTGCTGGTGGTGGAGCTGGGTTTGCTTGGTTTGCTTGGTTAACTGGGTTTGCTTGAGCTTGAGCGTTTATGATATTAACCAAACGAGGACACGTGTTTCTAAAATGGGTAGGGTCGCCACAATTGAAACAAGCTCGAACATATGGGTTCATGGGGTATTGAGGTTGTTGATATGTTTGGGTCATGGGTTGAGTAGGGGTTGAGGTTTGGTTTTGAGCGGTGCGGCAAACTTTGCTCAAATGACCGTAGCGTCCACAATTCGCACATAGTCGACAGGGTAAAGTAGTTGGATGGTGATAGAAACAGATGTTGCATTGAGGGTGAGGTCCAATGTAAGGTTTCTTATTTGGGTAAGTTGAGTTGGGTGCTACTTGAGCGTTTGGGATAGTTTGAGGAGGTACAACTTGTGAAGCTGGTTGTTTGCGTTGGGTGACGGCGAAGACTTGCCCATCACGCTTTCTCTTAGATGTAGATGGTGTAGAGGATTCGATTCGGGTGGGGTTTGAGGTTTCCGTTGATGCTTTATCCTTCTTCGTCTCCTCTTTGAAATCTTTGTTCCGGATTCGGTTCTCGGTGAGCGCGGTTGCTAGTTCCATTGCTGCTTCCAAAGTTGCAGGCGAGGTGCTTATTACAGGGTCTTGAATCTTTGATGGAAGACCACGAATGTAGTGCTCGATCAAACGGTAGAGGGGAGTGAACAAGTTGGGAACCATTTGATTTAGCTCAAGGAATCTCTTGTTGTATGTGGTGTGGTCGCCTTCCTTTTGTTTCAAAGCATGGAACTCATCCTCCAATTTCTTGATTTCACTTCTTGGACAAAACCGTCTTGTCATGATTCCCTTCAATTCTTCCCAAGTCAAGGTCATAGTTTCTTCAACACCTCGTTTGGTCTTTTCTGTATTCCACCATGTGAGTGCTGTTCCAAGTAAACGACCGGTAGCATAACGCACTTTGCGATCATCAGGGCAATCGCAATTTAGAAAAGTGTTCTCCATTTCTTCGAACCAATGGAGGAGAGCGGTGACACCTTCAGTTCCTTCGTATTTTGGAGGATCGCAGGATTTGAAATGTTTGTAGGTGCATTTAGTGACTGAAAGGTTGATAGTGTTTTGATCCTCTTGTTGGGTAGGGTTAACGGAATTAGCGGTAAGGGCTTGTTGAACTTGAACTACGATGTTGGGTATTACGGTCGCCATTTGCTGAGCGATTTGGGTAGCCATGCGTTCACGGGCTTTTTCTGCTCTCATCTTCCTACGGGCGAGGTTAGAAGACATCTACAAGGAATACATGTCAAGAGTATGAGTTGGATGCCTTTGGGATCGTGGGTCGTGTTTGGGATTGAACGTTCATAAAGTAAATATAGAAAATAAATCTACTACATCCATAGGATGTCTTGGGCTTTGCTCGCTGTTAGGCCCGTCATGCCGCCATACTTTACCTGTGTAATCATGTGGGCCCCCATGAATACCGGTTTTTCATATGGTTCGCACGGTTTCTGCCTGATTGCGTACACAAAACCCGGAGAAAATCGAGAAATATGTATACAACGTGTGATATTCGGAATGTGTCCAGGCATGGACACGGTGACATCTCAAAGTGAGGTTAGTTCGAACGACGTTTGGTGTGGCATGCTTTGGCCTAATAGGTCCGTCGTACTCTCATCGTTAGTCCCCAGGTAGGCAAACTGGTCCGTTATTTTGGATTTATACGAATGCCAACCTAGACAGGACGTTCCGACTACCGGTACTTGTACCCTTCCAGTTACTACATGCCCGTCGCAGAACTTACTTTGATGAGAATTGAAAATTGCACAAAATCTTTGGATATTGAGAGTATGAAAATAAATTGAATACATGAACATCGATATATGTATAATGAATATGTATATATGTATAATGAATATGTATATGAGCATGTATGTTTGACTGAAATGTAAACAAATATGAAACAAATAAATATCACAAGTTTGTATGTAACCACCTAATCAAGTTAAAATTTAGGCAGACTATAGTATAGGCTCTAAGGGTCTAATAACCTATCCTATATCCCTATAGTCATGGCTCTGATACCAATCTGTCACACCCCGACCCGCAGCGGAAAAGGTGATCGGGGCATAATTGGGTTATCATCAAAGCTCATGACATTTATTATATGTTTCATATTCATTAATACAATTTAATAGAAATAAATGATACACCATATTCTAACTATCTGTCTAAGCTTCTTGGTTCTCTTCTAAGGCATATCCTATGTTTTCCTTGCTTCAACCTGTTCACCTGTATCATGTGTAAAAAGGTTTTGGATCAACATAATGTTGGCGAGTGAATCCTATGGAAAAACATTTGAACAAGTTTAACCAATTGATTATAAATAATGTGCATACCACATATGAGTAAATGTAGATGTAAATTTATTCACACAACACATAATATTGAATATTAAACTCACATACACCAAATGATTGTTTTGAGGCACGCGATGTTCGACTCGTCTCCCACGAGGAACTGATGGGCCTAATGAATGAGTTTTGAGGCACGCGTTGTTCCACGAACTGATGGGCCTAATAAATGAGTTTTGAGGCACGCGTTGTTCTTACGAACTGATGGGCCTTAATGAATGAGTTTTGAGGCACGCGTTGTTCTCGTCTCCCACGAGGAACTGATGGGCCTAATGTATGAGTTTTGAGGCACGCGTTGTTCTTACGAACTGATGGGCCTTAATGAATGAGTTTTGAGGCACGCGATGTTCTCGTCTCCCACGAGGAACTGATGGGCCTAAATAATTTGCATACAACTTTGACAATATGTAATACATCACAACCAAACAATAGTTACATTCTAGTTTAGTTCATATAATGGTATAGCACGAATTTGCATAAGAAAATTAGTTTAAGCGACACATGATACACCCCAAAACATGAATAAAAAGGGGAGTTTGTAAGAATTCACTCACATTGGGTGCGTTCGGTTGATGAGGTTGAATGCACGCGAAATGGTGTTAACCACGAGTGAAAGTAATCCTAGATAAATCGCATAATGGTTCGGTAAGTAAACGGGTTTTATGAATCTATTTTAGTAGGATTGTTGGGTGTATTTTTGTGAGTTTGAGGCTATTTTCTAACCTTAAAAATGTTATTTTTAAGTATTTATAATTGATTTTTAATTAAAATAATTAAATAAAAATAATAAAAAATATTTTTATTTTTGCTACAGTACGCATTGACCGTTGACTTTGACTATGGTTGACCGGTTTATAGGCATATTGTTGTGCGCTCGGTGAGGCTCGAACCCGAGACCTCCCGTACGCGTGCACGCAGCTCTACCAACTGAGCTACGTGTCTAACCCGTTATATATCCGATTTTAATTATATATATATATTAATTAGATTTAACAGAAATCCTTTATTATTAAAAATGAATTAAATCTCCAGAATCGGTGCGCTCCACAGGTCTCGAACCCGGGACCTGTGGGTTAGCGGACACACACTCCACCGCTGGACTGTGTGTCACACTTGGTTATAACTCGGTTATCAATATACTTAACATATACACAAGGCGACTCCGGTTCAGTTTGCTAAAAAAAAGATTTTTCTCAAGGCGGCGTGTGTGAAACCGGAATCGAACTCGTGACCTTAGCGTTAAAAGTGCACACAGTCCACCGCTGGACTGTGTGTCTAACCCGGTAAATAACTTGATTTTAATTATACTTAACCATTACCGAAATGTCGTCTTCTTCACCGGTTTTAACCGGAAGTGACGACGGACTGGTTCGAAAAGTTGATTCATGTTCCTTTAGTGTTTTATGATCAATTACAGACGAGATAGAAGTAAAAAGGGAAGAAAATAGACGTGAGATGTACCGACTGGTTTTACTCTGTTTTCCGGCAGAACTCCGGCGACAGAACTCTTTTTCCGGCGACAAGTATTTTGCAGCAGAAAGTCTTCCGAAGGCTTGAAAAGGGTGTGGGTGATTTCGGAGAAAGTTTAGGGGGTTCAGTAAGCTCAGAGATTACGGATACGGTTTTCCGGCGAAGTATCAAGAATTTCCGGCGAGTGATTTTTCGCCGAGAAAAGGTGCGATTTGAGTGTGAAAGACTTCTGGCGAGTTGAGGTTGTATTTATAGGGTAGTATTGGGATTGAATGGGGTCTGAATTCGGTCTTAATTCGAAGTCAACCGTACTCCAGCGGTTACAGCTGATGTCGCGGGTTCAGACGTCGGTTATAACCGTCGTAATAGTTAAGTTTTCGGTTATATTGAGCGATAACGTAAATAAACGGCGAAGTCGTCGGGATTTCCGACGACTGTTATTTTGGGCGCAATAATACTGAATTTGATTACCGAACATTAATATATGAATTAAATGATTCCTTTATTCACCAGAAAATCAAAGTGGCGGAGCGGTTGTTCGGTTAAGAGATAAGTCTTTGGTTTGACCCGGTATAGACCCGAGTTCGAAACCCGGCATGGGTAAAACATTTTTATTTTGCTATTTTTGACAGATTTTCAAAAACTAAATACATATCCCCGCATAATATTTGATTACGGATCGTTTAAAATTATTTTGGGCATTTAATTCTCAACAAAAATTTGACTGACTGTTCGGTTGATAAGCGGAGCGGGTCTGGTAAATCCGTTTTTTGACGGATGTTACACAAACAAAGAGCTATATGCACAATCAAAGGAATCTCATCCTGAAGAAGTGGCCGAACAGAAACCTCAAGCCCAACAAGCAGTAATCAGTAGCCCAACACCCCAAACTTTACCTCAAGCCAAACTCAAGCTGACAAACCAAGATCCCTCATTGACATAGTCAACTACGTTTTGTGCACTGAACCTTGCAGGAATAAGGTTGCTCAACTCAGGGCACTTAATTCCAAAATGGCTAATGATTACAACAAGGCAATGGCTCAGTGCATCAGCCTTCGACAAAGTAACAAGCTACTCACAGAAAAGGTTGAAGCATAAAAGAAAGACATAACTCAGCTCCACCTGGACGTAAATCAACAGAAATGTTGGGTCCATGATTACAAAACCAGATTACATTCAAAAACCATGGAATGCGACCTGGTAAGAGTTGAGCTGGGACTTCTTGCTGGAAAATATCAACAAAACAAAGTTAATATAAAGAAATTTGATACATCCAGCAAGCTCGTTCAAGACGTGTATAATGTGCAGCTGGCATATAAGGAGGACAAGGGGAAGGGTTTGGGATTCAATCAGGTTGCCCCACCGTATAATCACAACTACACGACAATGCCTGAAACCGACGAAGAAATTGAGAGAGCACATCATATGGTATATGGCAAACCCAGTGATTATACGTCAGACACACGGGAACCATCTGGTGCTGTTGACTCTTCTAATGATTCAACTGGAGTGTCTGGTCTTTCATCTGATAAACCAGGACTCTCCGATTCTATCAAAGTTGATGAAGAGAGATCTGACGTAAACAAGGCTCCAAGTGAGCAAACTGAACAATCTGAACCTTTTGCTTGTGATGAAAAGGTTTAGATCATACAACAAGAGCCGAAACAAGCAAATCAGAGACGAGGAAAGAAAAGGTCTAAACGTCGAAGATAATCTCGCTCATCGGGATCATCAACGGGCAACAATTGTCCTAAAAAGGCTAGTGATGTAAAGAATTCCTTTGTTAAGCCAGTCAGTAAACAAAGCTTTTGGAAAGTCTGGTGAGATTTCTGAACAAAACTTGAAGTCTAAGCTAAATAAGAAGAATCAAAAGAAATCTCCATCACAGAAGGCCCTTGCAAACGACAAGTACAAACATCCATATTCATCTTCGTTTGCAAGAAACGTGCAAGGAAATCAAGCATAGAAGGGATCAGTTCACCTTCAATGCCTGCAAGAGCTACACATGCTGATCAGAATGCCTTATATGTGAAGAGACAAACATGCATCAATTGCGGCATTCCTGGTCATAGTGCTCGGAACTGCACACATAGTCCCCATGTTTCATATCATGCTCAAAATCAGAGGGTTACACCAAAGAGTAGCAATCATTCCAAGCCGATGAAGGTATCATCACCTAAGTCTTTGAAGAATGTGACTCCCAAGGTTAAACCATCTGATGGGGATTGGAACGTTGCCAAAGCAAACGAAAGGCTGCTCAAAAACAAAAATCTATTTATAAAACGAATAAACCTGAAACAGCCAAAGTTGCTCAATCGAAGGCAACAAGCGCGTTTGTTATAATGAAACAGATTTGGAAACCCAAATCCAAAGTGGCAGCACATTACCAATCCTCAAAACAAAAGGGGATTTGTATCTGAAAGAAGTGTCTTATTTTCATGCTTCAGGGAAACCCATGGCCGCGATGGCGTGGATCCCATTGTCTTACTAATCTCCTTATTTTTCACGAACAACCAAGGAGGAGCTGTTGACAATCTCTGGAATGTTGATAGCGGTTTTTCCAGGGACATATCGGATAACATCTCACTGTTGCAAAAGTTCAAATTTTTTTTACGACTGTGATGTTTCCTTTGGAGGATAGGGTAAGAAAAGATCAGCGAAAAGGTACAAATTTAAATTTCTTGCTTTAATTTTGAAATTGATTAGTCTTTAATCTAATGACGGAACGGTTAGACAAAATTAACAAAAATATTTTCCTTTTCTTTCATTTAAAACTTTGTTCATACGTTCTCTTTATTAGGTAAATTTGTGCATAAAGTGTGATGGACAAATTTAGGGGGGAAGAGGGAGATATATGTATATATCTATTGTTTTAGGGGGAGAAAATGAGAAAAATACACAAATATTTCAAAAACTGAAAAATCCAAAAAGACTTTTTGCATCAAATGGGAAATGAAATGAATATTCATGATAAAGGGTGTGACTGACACATGTAAGGTGACGTAGCTGAAAAGACTTGGATCTAATGTGATATGTCGTTAGATTGTTAGGATCCGAGTTTGAAACTGTCATGAAAGTTCTAAAAATGAAAGATGAAAGACGATAAATCAGATGTAAATGCAGCGGAATGATGAGCTTTAATTCATAACAGCCGAGAGATTGTTTTTCATTATCATGCTTTTAGTGATTGTAATCACATGCATATAAGTTACAATCTTCCCCTCAGCCTAAGATCACAGATTTGTTCATACAAAATGTAAGGAAGAAATGATAGATTGATAATTGATGAAAGTGATCAAATAGAACAGTACAAGCACTATTCTATTTATACTACAATCCTAACTATGACCCCCGTAATTTCGAAGTAAAAACCCGTTTGTTTCGCTTTTATAAACCAAATCATGTACTTATTTTATTTAATGAATCAAGTATATTCTTATCAAATTATATTAAATCCATATCATGTTGTACCGACCCGAACCGTTTGAACCAAAATACATGTCTCGCGTGTCGATTTAACCTACTCGCGTAGCTCGAAACTTATGAGGCCTGAACCATAACTTGATTATTATATATTATATTAGTAGAGTTGATTAATAATATTGTATAATTAGTTGGTTATAAAAAAAATAATAGTAGCATATACTTAAAATATAACTTGCCAACCACCCTCCTATTCTTTTGTTATACATTTTTGTTGGTGGCAGCCCATGTTCTAGTATCACGGCCCAACCCCACAACAGCGCCACACCCCCTTGAATTATGTATGTACGTAACTGCATGATATAGGGATATATTTCGAAAGCCTAAACCATAACTTGTGACTCCCTCTTTTCCCTTCCTTACTGTTGATGAAAAAGAGAAGCTCAAGGCTTCAAGCTTCCATCCAAGGCAATCAAACTCCCTTTAATCAGTAGGTAATTTATATATTCATTTTTGGGTTATAGTTTTTTTGTTATACTAGATTTCGGTCATAAATCTCTTGATTTCATGGTTGCGTTTTCTTGATTGGTAATATTCTTGATGTTCAGGATATCAATTTGTAGTTTAGAATGCATGAAAATCGGGTATGATGATTCATATTATTGTTAAGGTATGCTTAGACACATGTAAGTTATTTAGGGTTTGAAAGTTTGATTATCTTAATGATTTTGTATGATGAATCTAATATAAATAACTTCTAACATGCTGTGAATGATTAATTAGGTTTGTTTAATTGCAAAAACAAGATAAAGAAACTCGGAAACTCGTTTTATAGAAGAATATCTGGGAACAGTTTCTTTCCAAAACGTTACAGCCGACTTTAATCTGTTGTAACCGGGTCAAATTTTATCAAAAACTGATCTTTCTTGAGTCTAGGGTGAACTTCCAGGAAAAACCTTTCAAACCCCACTGGAATGGCATTTTTCGATGAAAGATGAATGTTTTATGAATTTTTTCGTGTCAAAGGTTCAGGCTGCGTTTTTCGCCAGAATTTGTAACCCATTACGAGTGTCATAACTCAATTTAGGAATTGAGTTATGATCTCAAATTTCTACTGTAGGAATTTCTGGGAGGTCATGGAAATCTCCAACTGGAATTTCGTAAAAAGAGTAATCGATGATTTTTAAATGAGTTTTGGCGTAAACTGTCATCAGAAAGTGGTAGATCAGACCTAAGTGTAGAAAATGTTTTTTTATTGATTTTCGTGTAAAGATTCAGGTTATGAAAAAAAATACACAAGTATTCGGGAACAAAAGGGCACCTGTGTTAAAATATCATAATTTATGAGTTTGTTTATATTTTAAATAAATTCCGAAAAACTACCTTAAAACTGACATGAAACTGCATTAAGCTAAAAATATTTATGAACGTGTCAAATATGATTATATGTTGCAACAAAGTGTTGAATGTTATTAGAAACGTTAACGGGTGTCTATGAATGCATTATATGGAATTAGGTGATCATCTACTCTAACTTACTTAAACGTGTAATTTGTACTACAACGTGATTTGGTGATTATGTGATAGACTACGTGTTGGAATTCATAAAGTGAATTAATTGAAACGGTAAACATATCAGGACAAAGTTGACCTTCCTGATTACCTTTCAAGTTGAATACCCAGCAAACTAAGGTGAGTTCACAACTATTTTCTAAAAGCATGCATCCCTGGTTTAGGACAACACTTTTTACGGTATCCCTGGTTTGGGCTACGAGTGCGTCCCTTGTGTGGACCACTGAAACATGCTATCCACTGGAGGTGGATAGTACACTTAGACTAAACGAAAACTTTATCATGAAAGTCCCTACATTTTACCGATTAGATTGCCCGCTGGGCATACGCGGGGTATTAGTTGATGGCGCTATTAGGTTTACAAACCTCACACCGTGCTGTAGGTCGGGCGTGAACTTCTAACCTTCACTCTTGCTTTAATGTTGATAGACATTATTGAGGGCACAAACGAAACGTCAGCTTCGGTACACAGTTTAGTCATATGATGAGGGTTAGGTACCCGAGTCATACTTATATCAAAATGTTGTGAACTTTACTTTTACTAAGCTCAAATTTTGTGAATTCGCCAACTTTATTGTTGACACGTAGTTGCATGCTTTGCAGGTCAGTATGTACAGCTTTGGACGGGCATTGCAATCAGCCAGAGTGGGTTGTCCATGTAAACGTATTGTTTTGATAATTTACTTAACTTGAAATTTTAAGTTCCTGTTGCTTTTTAAATTCTATTTTCCGCTTCAACACAAACTGTCTTTTGAAAAAATTAAAACCTGATCGCCAATCATGTTGATAGTGATACTTTTATTATTTTAAATGGTTGGTTCAACATGATTAGTGGCTAGATCCTGGTCGGTCACTTCACCGGTAACGAAGGTGCTATTGGTCTGCTCCACTGGTTTGAAAAGGTGGAATCTGTGTTCGCCATGTGCAACTGCCCTGCTGAGAACAAATTTGCAGCGGGAGTTCTCGAAGATGCTGCGCTATCCTGGTGGAATGCGCAAGTACAGATTCTAGGCTTGGAAGTTGCTAATGCCACACCTTGGAACACATTCAAGGACATGATAAAAGAGGAATACTACCACAGGGATGATATTCAGAAATTGGAAACCGAGTACTACAATTTAAAAATGTCTGGTTCAGAGATCGAGGCGTATACGAAACGATCAAACGAGTAGGCCTCCTTGTGTCCTAACATGTCTGATCCAGCCTTCAAGCGAATCGAGCTATACATCAAGGGGTTAGTTCCCCAAATTAAAAGCATGGTGACCTCAGCCAATCTTCAAACTATCCAGCAAAACATTCGACTTGCTCACCGACTAACTGATCAGGCAGTGGAACAAAGCAAGTTACCTAAACGCAACGCATCAGCTTCTAAAAGCTCTTCTATAACAAGCGTAAATGGGACGGAAGTCAAGCTAAGGGTTCCAGCTCTACTCAACCCCTCAACAGCAAAGACAATTTGACAACAACCGTACCCTAAACCAGCAAGTGATGAATCATCAAGCCTGGGGTGGTTACCAGGGAAACCGGCCCAAATGTGACAAATGCAACAGACACCACCATGGGCAATGCGACCCGAACCGCTGGTGCTGGAAGCTGGGTCATACAGCTAAAGATTGTAGAAGCCCTTATCCAGCTAGACAAGCTCAGCAACAGTAGAACCAACAACCTCAACGTCAACATCAGCAATAACAGGGTAACAATAGGGGATGGTATCAGTGTGGTGCCGAGGGGCACATTAAAAGGAATTTTCCGCAGCTGAATAACAACAACAACAACAACACTGATAAGGGGAATGGCGGAAGGGGCCGAGCATTTTTCATCGGTTTAGGCGAAGCAAGGAGTGACCCTAATGTTGTGACGGGTAAGTTCCTTCTGAACGACTCTTTTGTTCTGGTACTTTTTCATTCTGGCACGGACCGCAGTTATGTTTCCATGGACTTTAGTACACTACTTAAGCCTGTCCCAACTTCTCTTGAACGTAAGCACACAGTAGAACTAGCTAACGGTACATCCCTCGAGGCAACACGTATTCATCGCGACTGTAGTTTGGAGTTATCTGGCCATAAATTCAATATTGACCTTATCCCTATCACCCTCGGTAGTTTCGATGTTGTAGTCGGGATGGATTGGCTATCCCTAAATCGCGCGGAGATACTTTGTCACGAAAAGATCGTGCGCATCCGCCTTCCTAGCGGCGAAACCCTTGATGTTCGAGGCGAAAAGTGTGGCGCTGTAGTAAGCATTATTTCTATCATGAAGGCCCAGAAATGTTTAAGAAAGGGCCATACCGCCATTCTAGCCCTTGTCACTGATGTTCAAACCAAAGAGAAAAAGGTCGAAGATATTCCTATTGTTCGCGACTTTCTCGAAGCCTTTCCTGATGAACTACCTGGCCTTCCACCTCACCGCCAAGTCGAATTCCAAATCGAGCTAACACCTGGAGCGGCACCTATAGCTCGAGCACTGTATCGATTAGCACCGACTGAACTAGAAGAGCTATCTACGCAATTGCAAGAGCTCCTGGATAAAGGTTTAATCCGACCTAGCTCGTCACCATGGGGAGCCCCCGTACTTTTTGTCAAAAAGAAGGATGGTACTTTTCGCATGTGCATAGACTACCGTGAACTAAACAAGGTGACCGTCAAGAACCGTTATCCACTTCCACGCATTTATGATCTATTCGACCAATTACGAGGGTCAAGCTTTTACTCCAAAATCGATCTACGATCGGGCTATCATCAGTTGAGAGTCCGAGATGAAGACATCACTAAAACAACATTTAGGACTCGATACGGCCATTACGAGTTCCTCGTTATGCCTTTTGGGCTAACGAATGCACCCGCGGTTTTCATGGATCTTATGAAACGAGTGTTCAAGCCTTATCTTGACAAGTTCATCATTGTTTTCATTGACGATATCCTAATCTACTCTAAGAGCCTGGAGGAACACAAACGACATCTGCATCTTATTTTGGAACTCTTACAGAATGAACAACTTTACGCTAAACTCTCGAAATGCGACTTTTAGCTTCGTGAAGTCCATTTCCTCGGACACGTGGTCAATGAAGTTGGGATTCACGTTGATCCATCCAAGATCGACTCCATCAAGAATTGGCCTACACTTAAAACTCCAACTGAAATTCGCGAATTCCTTGGTTTAGCTGGTTATTACCGTAGATTCATCGAAGGATTCTCGAAGATTGCACAACCTCTTACTGCTCTAACTCAAAAAGGTATCACCTACAAGTGGGGTGATGCTCAAGAATTTGCGTTTTAGAATTTGAAAGAGAAGCTCTGTAGTTCACCTATTCTATCTCTACCTGAAGGCACCGATGATTTCGTTGTCTACTGCGACGCATCCATTCAGGGACTCGGTTGCGTGTTGATGCAACGCGAGAAAGTCATTGCTTATGCGTCCCGACAACTCAAGGTCCATGAAAAGAACTACACTACCCACAACCTGTAGCTGGGAGCTGTAGTGTTTGCAGACAAGATATGGAGACACTACTTGTACGGTACCAAGTGCACGATATACATCGATCACAAGAGTCTCCAACATATACTCGACCAAAAGGAGTTGAACATGCGACAACGTCGATGGGTTGAACTTCTAAATGATTATGAGTGTATAATCAAATATCATTCGGGTAAGGCAAACGTTGTAGCTGACGCCTCAGCCGAAAAGAAACCAAGCCCGAACGAGATCGTGCTCTACAGCTTACGATCCATTCGAACCTTGCCGAGCAAATTCGCAACTCGCAAGTTGAAGCACTAAAGAAGAGAATCTCCTAGATGAATCCATGCGGGGCATGGAGAAACAACTCGAGCTTAAATCTGATGGCATTCTTTACTTCATGGAACGTATATGGGTTCCATCCTAAGGAAAATTGTGAGAGCTTATGATGGACGAAGCACACAAGTCTCGATACTCGATACATCCTGGTTCTGACAAGATGTATCACGTGTATTGTACTGGTGGCCTAACATGAAGGCAATTATAGCAAAGTATGTCAGCAAGTGCTTGACCTGTGCTAGAGTCAAGACCGAGTATCAAAAGCCGTCTGGGTTACTTCAGCAACCAGAAATACCAACATGGAAATGGGAGCAAATTTCCATGGATTTTGTCACCGGGCTACCGAGAACTCAAAGCGGAAACGACACCATCTGGGTGATCGTGGACCGCCTAACTAAATCTGCCCACTTCCTCGCGATCAAAGAAACCGAATAATTATGACACACTTGCCAGTTTATACTTGAAGGAAGTAGTCTCGCGGCACAGAGTGCCCACCTCTATCATCTCCGATCGTGACCCTCGTTTCGCGTCCTACCTAAGGCAGTCCATCCATAAATCATTCGGCTCGTGATTGGACATGAGCATGGCATATCACCCACAAACCGATGGTCAGACCGGACGCACCATCAAGAGACTTGAAGACATGCTGCGAGCGTGTGTTATTGATTTCGGTTAAAGTTGGGAAAGACACCTACCCTTGGTGGAATTCTCCTACAACAATAGTTATCACTTAGGCATACAAGCCGCACCGTTCGAAGCATTATATAGATGGAAATGCCAATCACCTATTTGTTGGGCTGAAGTTGGAGACAGCCAAATCACTGATCCTGAACTCGTGCTTGAAACATCAGAGAAGATCGTTCAGATTAGAAACCGAATGGTGGCATCATGTGACCGTCAGAAAAGCTACACTGATAAGCGCAGGAAACCGTTGGAATTCCAAGTTGGGGACAGGGTTTTGTTAAAGGTCTCACCTTGGAAGGGTGTTATTCGATTCGAGAAATGAGGCAAACGAAATCCGCATTATGTCGGACCATTTGAGATCATAGAAAGAATTGGCACAGTGGCATACGAGTGGATTTACCTAAAGAACTTAGTGGTGTGCACAATGTCTTTCATGTATCGAATCTAAAGAAATGTCTATCTGATGAAACACTTGTGGTCCCATTCAAAGAACTCAAGATCGATGTTCAACTCCGTTTCATTGAAGAACCGGTTGAAATCATGGATCTGGAAGTCAAAACGCTTAAACGTAATAAAATTCCTATACTTCGGGTTCATTGGAACTCAAATCGTGGCCCAAAATTCACCTGGGAACGAGAAGATCAAATGATGTGCGAGTATCCTCAACTGTTCAAAAATGATACGTCCAAAGCTGAAGTTGCTATTGAATTTCGGGACGAAATTCCAGACCAACTTGGGGGGTGATGTAACACCCCACGGAAACGCTCAACTGCATTAGCATCTTTAGCGACGGTTTGTAAATTTCGGGACGAAATTTCTTTCAACTTGGGGATGATGTGACAACCCGTAATTTCGATATAAAAACCCGTTTGTTTCACTTTTATAAACCAAATCACGTACTTATTTTATTTAATGAATCAAGTATATTCTTATCAAATTAAATTAAATCCATATTATGTTGTACCGACCCGAACCGTTTGAACCAAAATACATGTCTCGCGTGTCGATTCAACCTACTCGCGTAACTCGAAACTTATGAGGCCCGAACCATAACTTGATTATTATATATTATATTAGTAGAGTTGATTAATAATATTCTATAATTAGTTGGTTATAAAAATAAATAATAGTAGCATATACTTAAAATCTAACCTGCCAACCACCCTCCTATTCTTTTGTTTTATTTTGTTGGTTGGTGGCAGCCCATGTTCTAGTATCACGACCCAACCCTACAACGGCCCCACACCCCCTTGAATTATGTATGTACGTAACTGCATGATATAGGGATATATTTCAAAAGCCCAAAACTCTAACTTGTGACTCCATCTTTTCCCTTGCCTACTGTTGATGAAAAAGAGAAGCTTAAGGCTTCAAGCTTCCAATCCAAAGCAATCAAACTCTCTTTAATCACTAGATAATTTATATATTGAGTTTCGGGTTATAGTTTTTTTTTGTTATATTAGATTTCAGTCATAAATCTCTTGATTTCATGGCTGCGTTTTCAGGATTGGTAATAATCTTGATGTTCAGGATATCAATTTGTAGTTTAGAATGCATGAAAATCAGGTATGATGATTCATATTATTGTTAAGGTATGCTTAGACACATGTAAGTTGTTTAGGGTTGAAAGTTTGATTATCTTAATGATTTTGTATGATGAATCTAATAAAAATAACTTATAACCTGCTGTGAATGATTAATTAGGTTTGTTTAATTGCAAACACAAGATAAAGAAACTCGGAAACTCGTTTTATATAAGAATATGTGGGAACAGTTTCTGTCCAAAACGTTACACCCGACTTTAATCTATTGTAACCGGGTCAAATTTTATCAAAAACTGACCTTTCTTGAGTCTAGGGTGAACTTCCACGAAAAATCTTTCAAACCTACTGGAATTGAATTTTTTGACGAAAGATGAATGTTTTATGATTTTTTTCGTGTCAACGGTTCACGCTGCGTTTTTCGCCAGAATTTGTAGCCCATTACGAGTATCATAACTTAAATTAAGAATTTATTTATGATCTCAAATTTTTACTGTAGGAATTTCTGGGAGGTTATGAAAATCTCCAACTGGAATTTCGTAAAAAGACTAAATGATGATTTTTAAATGATTTTTGGCTTAAACTGTCATCAGAAAGTGGTAGATCACACCTAAGTGTAGAAAATGATTCTTAGTGATTTTTGTGTAAAGATTCAGGTTATGAAAAAATTACACAAGTACTCGGGAACAAAAGGGCACGTTGTCTTAAAATATCATAATTTTATGAGCTGTTTAGTATTTTTAAAAAATTCCAAAAAACTGCCTTAAAACTGACATGAAACTGCATTAAGCTAAAAATATTTATGAACGTGTTAAATATGATTATATGTTGCAACAAAGTGTTGAATGTTATTAGAAACGTTAACGGGTGTCTATGAATGCATTATATCGAATTAGGCGATCACCTACTCTAACTTACTTAAACATGTAATTTGTACGACAACGTGATTCGGTGATTATGTGATAGACTACGTGTAGGAATTCATAAAGTGAACTAATTGAAATGGTAAACATATCAGGACAAAGTTGACCTTCCTGATTATCTTTCAAGTTGAATACCGAGCAAACTAAGGTGAGTTCACAACTATTTTCTAAAAGCATGCGTCCCTGGATTGGGACAACACTTTTTACGGTATCCCTGGTTTGGGCTACGCGCGCGTCCCTTGTGTGGACCACTGAAACATGCTATCCACTGGAGGTGGATAGTACACTTAGACTAAACAAAAACTCTATCATGAAAGTCCCAACATTTTACCAATTAGATTGGCGGGTAGGCATACGCGGAGTTGATAGCGCTATTTGGTTTACAGACCTCACCACGTGCTGTAGGTCGGGTGTGAACTTCTAACCTTCACTCTTGCTTTAATGTTGATAGACATTATTGAGGGCACAAACGAAACGTCAGCATTCGGTACACAGTTTAGTCATATGATGAGGGTTAGCTACCCGGGTCATACTTATATCAAAATATTGTGAACTTTACTTTTACTAAACTCAAATTTTGTGAATTCACCAACTTTATTGTTGACACGTAGTTGCATGCTTTGCAGGTTAGTAGGTATAGGTTTGGACGGGCATTGCAATCGGCCGGAGTGGGTGGTCCATTTAAACGTATTGTTTTGATAATTTTCTTAACTTGAAATTTTAAGTTCCTGTTGGTTTTTAAATTCTATTTTCCGCTGCAACACAAACTGTCTTTTGAACAAGTTAAAACCTGATCACTAATCATGTTGATTGTGATACTTTTATTATTTTAATTGGTTGGTTCAACATGATTAGTGGGGTCATCTGGTCGGTCACACGCCTTGCGGTAAAAACCCCGCATGTGGAATTTGTGGGTGTGACACTAACCACTGAGCATCTTATGATTATGTCAGCATGAAAGCGACACTTAACAAAATTAACAAACTAACAACATCTGCTAAGCTAACCTCTACTATAACTAAACATTACAAAGACTAAAAGTAAAACACTGATGAGACATCCTCTGTTGGCCTTCAGCAGAGCTTTGCCTTAGCAGACTTTTAGCTTCAGTCTTCAACAGAGCTTTTCCTTGGTAGACCTTTAGCTTTAGACTTCCACAGAGCTTTGCCTTGGCAGACCTTTAGCTTTAGACTTCAGTGTAACATTTGTATAAATCGGGTCTCCAAAACCCGCTCCGTTTTGTAATCAAATACCAAGATATGAAATTACATTAAGTATTTATGAGTATTTCGAGTTTAAATGTTACATAATTAATATATAAACTAATCTATAAAAATTAAATTGGATAAAAAGTTAAAATAAAATAAATAAAAAAACATTGTAGCGAACCGGACTCGAACCCGGGTCAATTGCCTTCAACAACTTATCCTTCCGCCTTCAAACCACTCCGCCATCAATTGTTTTCTGTTGGCATTAGGAAAACAACTGAGTTTTAAACGCAAACACGAAGTAACGGTTAGTGATATCTGAATAACGGAAACCGGCAAACTGAACGTTAAATCTTTTCGAATTCTTTTGGCTAACTTATAACCGATGAATATCGGTTTCTAATTGAGTCCTTATTGAATGAACTTAAAGATTTCATCACTTTCGGTATTTGTAACCGAAAATGTACCAAACTCTGATTTAATCCTAGTCCTGATCATTTGCGCGAATCATAACTATCACATCAACACTCAATTTCATTTTCGTAAAGATTCGGAACCGTAAAACTCTCTGAAATCGATCGCCGGAAATTTTCTGCAACTCACCGGAAAACCAGGACTTGCATTTTCACGGTAAATTCTTCCACTCGTTTTGTTTAAATCATGTGATTAGTCAATCTCTAACACAATTCCATCATCAGAACCGATCTTAGCCAACATTTATCGGAAATCCCATTTTCGCCGGAAAGTTCCTGAAATTGCCGGAGTTTCACTGTGAAAGGGGTAAGACATCCTACACTTCATTTAAACCTTGTTTAGATGATTTAATTCTATAAATAATCGACCTACATTGTTAATTGCTTCAACAGTCGGAGCTCAATTTCTGTACCGACAAAGCTTTCGCCGGATTTCTTGTTTATCTTCAAACGGTAAATCCTAGTCTTTAAACTCTTTCCATTCTTTACTATTGAATTACTATTAGTGTTTAAGATCTTTGAAAGTCGCGAAATCAATCTTAACCAGTTGAAATACGCTGACAGTTTAATCCGATGAAGAAGATGAACTTGTTTCAGAATATAAGAGTAATTATAATTCGGATATTTAACGGGTTAGACACACAGTCCAGCGGTGGACTGTGTGCAAAGTTTATATACGTGTCCCGAGTTCGATCCTTACTTCACACACACTGCGTAATAACATACCTTTTTATTCATGAACTAACCGGGTTGGATCGAGTAGTTGTTAAGTATAATATAATTCAAGAATATAACCGGGTTAGACACACAGTCCAGCGGTGGACTGTGTGCAAAACAAACTGCACGTCGCGCGATCGAGTCCCGTCACAAGCACCGGTTCAATGAGATTAAAACGTTTTGCAAAATAAAGGAATTTTCGGTAAATTCGAATAAGTGTATAAATATAATTAAAACTGGACTTCTAACAGGTTAGTCACGTAGCTCAGTTGGTAGAGCTACGTGCGCGTGAACGAAAGGTCACCGGTTCGAATCCCGCTCGGCGCAAGTATTACCGCTGACCGAACCGGTCAACGGTCAACGGTCAACGGTCAAACAGTAAAAAAAAAAATATATATATATATATATATTTTTAATATTTATTTGTTTAATTTAAATTAAAAATCAATTAAAAATACTTAAAAATAACATTTTTAAGGATAGAAAATAGCCATAAACTCACAAAAATATATCTAAAAATCCCATTAAAATCTTTAATAAAATCCATCCACTTAATATATTTTTCCCATTATTATTTAGGTCAGTGATTCCTCGTTGACTCGCTTCGTCTAAATCGTGCGCATTTCACCAACTCAAATCCAATGCACCCAATGTGAGTGAACCCTTCAAATTCCCGTTTTAAACACGTTTTTGGGGTGTATCATGTGTCTTGTTCATTTACTTATTATAACTAAGTTATTGTGCGTATATCATATCATGACATGTGTGTTAGTTGTTGCTGATAAGTAGTTATTATTGTTTGCAAATTATTATTTCAGTACATGCAATTGCTGAGGCCGTAGCTCCCCATCCATCGAGGTTGAGTTTGATCCCCATTTTATTATGCGGTTGATCAGGGCGTGCCCGCACGATCGGCTCCGTTTGATTGAGCCTTGATCGGTCATTTTATTTACATTTCAATACATGCAATACGCTCGGCTCCGTTTGATTGAGCCTTGAGTGCACAGTTCAATTTACATTTCCAGTTCATGCAATACGTTCGGCTCCGTTTGATTGAGCCTTGAGCGCACAGTTCAATTTACATTTCTAGTTCATGCAATTCGATCGGCTCCGTTTGATTGAGCCTTGATCTCACAGTTCATCTATGTTAATTATCATATGATGTTAGTATGTTCATGTATGCTATCGATTGTTAATGTATGTTATAATTGTAACTGATGTTGCCATTGCTTGATTTCATACATATGCTCTTTTATGATTATGCACAATATTTTATTGATAAACTAACCAGAAAATCATTATTAAATGTTTATCTATAAGGTTCACTCGCCAACTTATGTTGACCCAAAAACCTCCCATTTTACACATGATACAGGTGAACCAGCAGCAGCTAGGAATACGTAGGACCTGGATTAGAAGAAATAAAACGATTTAGTATTTGGATTATTATGTTTGGTTATTTTCCTTGTAATGAATGAACATGTTTGAATGTTTGAGTAATGTAACTTTGACTTCATTTAATTATGAAACATAATAGTAAATGTCATGTGCTTTGGTGATAACCCAATTATGCCCCGATTCTTATTTCCGCTGCGGGTCGGGGTGTGACATTCAGCATAGCTTTGTCTTCAACAAAGTTTTGCTATGGCAGACCTTTGACATTTAATCTTTAGTAGAGCTTGACTTTGGCAGATCTTATATTATTATTAGGATCAGAGCTTGTAGTATATTTTGGCTTTCTATCATCTGTTCTTTTGTAGGGTTGTAGTATATTTTGGCATCCATTTTAGAATTTTTGAGTCATATGGTTTTCTTAGGAGTAGGGTTATTTGTGATGAGTTGGGCGAGATAGGTCTGCTTACAAGTGTAGAAGGTGAGGCTCTAAGCTTATCACTTGCAGCATCCATGTGGTACAAAATTTGATTATTTATCCCCTCTTTTCTTAGTTCTTCATCCATCCTTTAATCCTCTTCTTCCATCTGCTTTTGCCTCTTTGCTTGATTTAAGGCAATGGTGGATAAGCCAAAGGTTGAAATTGATTTTTTAGGAGCACAGGTCTGTTGAGGAGTAGTGGTTGATTGAGCACAAATTGGCTTTCTTGGGACAGAAGGATCTTTCTTTCTTAGTTGTGCCAATCTTTTGTAGGTATCTGCCACTTTTGATTCTGGCCATCTAACAATTTGCCTTGTTATTCCATATAGAGCATCAACAAGTTCGGCTTTCATTTTTTTTTAATTTGAAGAGCATGGTCTTGGCTTTCAAGTTTGGCCCTTTTCCAAGTAGGAGAAATAGGCTTCTTTGAAGGATCCTTGAGCATTGTATGAATTCTTTCAATTTCTTCCTTTAGCTCATTTGCCGACCAGTCTTAAATTGAGCCCTTGTTGCTTTGTAAGGCTTGTGCTTCATGACATGATCAAGATAGTCTTCTTTCAATTCAGGATCATTAGTGGTTGGATTTTCAGACATGGACTTACTCAACTCCTTAGCAAATTCTTCAATGTTTCTCACTTTGCTCAGTTGAAATTGCAAGGAGATTTGTAAAGTCTTGTCATCTTTATCTTTTGATTTGTCTTTTGCAATGGATCAGCTTGTCTAGACTTTAACTTAAGATATTAATCAAGGTTCTTAGGCTTTCGATACCCCAACAAGGATGAAAATTCCCTCTATTTCGGATCCTCTATCTTGTAAAAATCTTATATCTCTCCTTTAACAACAAAAAGTTCCAAAGGGTATAGTGCACCCATTGGAAGGAATGAAGATGATAAGTGCATGAGTGGAATTGGAGTTTCTGGATGTGACAGTGATGAGGATGGTTGTGAAATGGATTTTGATGATAGGGAGTGGTGATTGACTCTCTTCATCATCATCATCATCAACAACAAAAGTTTTCCTTTTGTGTTGGCATTTAAGTTTTGGAGATGGTGGATGTGTAGGAACTCGAGGTGGTGTGGATATGGGTTCGGTTAATGTTGGAATGTGATTAGAGCAGTGGTTTGAGCAACATTTGTTGGAACATCTGTTGTTACCGCATCTGTTGTCACAACATCTGTCCTAACATCTGTTGGGGTTATGGTGACAGAGGATACAATAATAGTAGCTCCAGTAGTTGTTGTAGAAAAGATGGGAGTTGGTTGTCTTGCTTTTCTTGAAGACTTTCTTTGTCTTGAAATACCAACATCTTCTTTTTCCAACTGCTTAGCTTTTTCTTCTTTAATGAGCCTCAAAGCTTTTTCTTCAAGTGTATCTTGTCTTTGCTACTTTTCATTAGAAATCCTTTCAGCTTCTTTGTTTAGGGTCTCATCAATTCCTTTTCCTAAAGTAGCTTTGGATGCTTCAGCAGTGATTGCAGTAGTTGCTGGCTGTTGTTGCACCTTTGATTTAACCTTTGAATCAGGCTGCTACTTTCTCATGTAATCTTTCTCCCCCTTTTTGGCATCATCTTCTTTGTCATCTTGAAGAATGATAATCGGGGCAGAGTCAGTAGTTTTTAGCAAGTGATCTTTGATGGCTTTAATGTCGGCTTGTGTATCTTTATATCGAGCCTCGACCATATTGCGGATCAACTTTATGTAGGTTTCATGCTGAATATCTGCTACTTGTCTCTGAGCTAGGATGATTGGTGGAATAACCTTCCATAGCTCTTCAGCATTTTGTGTTTGAGATGGTTGAGGTTGAGAATATTTGAGCATTTGTTTCATCATGGATTTGATTTCATCAATAGATGATTCCATGGTATTGATTCTCTCCGTCAGTTATTGATATTGTAATTTATCACCTAAATGAATAGGACCATCTAAATTCCAACCAAAGGTACTTGTATTTGGATCATTAACACGAGGACTCTCAATGTTGTCAGAACCAAATGCCCCTTGTTCATGGTTCTGGGGACTTTCAACTGGCTCAGAGGATATAATTGTAGCCTCAGCAGTTGTTGCCTTCAAGGAAGTCTTATATATGTAACCACTGTCCTACTGAGCCACTGCTGTAGCAGCAGTTGTAGTAGTTGCATCACTTGAACTACCACCAAGAGTTACATGTAACTCATAGGGTGTAACCTCCTCAATTGTTTCTTGGTTGGCTAATTGAGTTTTCTCAGGTTCAGTCAATGCTGGAGTTAAACTCTCAGTAATGGGTGATTGAGAGGGACTGCTTGTAATATGAGTTTTCTCAATAGCTTGAAATAGAGGTAACAATGTGGAGGGAATTGGAGAGGTGGGTAATGTAGTAGAAAGAGACATAGCCCTGGGAGACGGGCTTGAGAACAAATGTTCAATTGAATCATCTGCCTCATAGTGTGGTGTCCCTGTACTTACAACTTGTTCCTTTTGTGAGGAAACAATAGGAGCTTAGGATGGTGAAAATCTTTGAACCAACTTCTGTGAGGAAGTAACAACAGTGGTTGCAAGTGACTTTGGTGTTGTCACAGGTAAAACATCTGGGATCTCATCTTCTAGAGTTACCTTTTTAGGGTGTTTGGTGGGCTTCTTGGATTTGATGGGTTTCTTTTTGGGTTTTTCTAGTGGGGGTTGCACAGCACTGGTTGTCGTGCCATGTTCACCAGGAGTAGTGGGCTCAGCAACAGAAGAAGGAATAGTGGTTCTGGAAGTAGTCAAAATTTGCTCAGTCACTGTTGCTTTTGTTTTCAACACCTTTGGTTTTTGTGTTGAGAGTCTAGTAAAAGTTTCATGTTTAAGGCTGCCAACTTATCAGATGACACCTTGTTGAAAATCAGTTTAAGAAACTTGGTTTTGCAAATAGAAACTCAACAACCTAGGGTGTATCAAAAAAACTTTACCCTTTTAATATTATTATAATTTGCAACCAAATCAGAAAATAATGCCAGAAAAAAGTTGAATTTTGATTTGGTTAAAATAGCATAACCCAGGTACTGAATATTTAAAGGTATTTCATTAAAAGCGGTTGTTTTGGCCGACAAACGTAATAAAAGTGTGTAGAAAAAGAATTTCATGTCAGTGGGAAATTCAGGTTTAAAAATGGTAATACCTGATAGTTGACCTTCATATCCTCGCTCAATGAATTCAGCGTGTAAATCTTTCTTTGGGAAAGAAGTGGGGTCATCTAGGTCGTTAAGACCAAATGTTGTGGAGATAGTAGATGGAGAGATCTGAACAAGTGACTATCCAATCTTTGAAGTGAGGGCAAAAGACTTTTTGTTTTGAACCTCGAGTTCAGCATTTTCTCAAAATTGGCGAAGGGTGTTGAGATAAATCAGAGCTTTGGCCAGTATCACATCTTTGTATGATGATATTTGTAGAACATTCATCATGGAGTGTAATGCAGTGTTATATTGGTTTTTTCGAATATCGGAAGGTAGTTGTAGGGAACTTTATGATGAGATTCATGGTGAAAAAGTGATTATTGAGAGTTTGGAAGAGGATGAGAGTAATGGAGATTTTTAGGGAGAAGTTTTGAAATTGAAACGACAAGTGGAACACTATTTGGATGAAACAAGGTTTATAAAGGGAAAAAGTGAATGCTGACGTGGCAGGGGTTTCTAATAGATCTGATGGCTAACATTTGTGCACATGTAAACTCTGTTAGATAATGGATGATAGTTGTTTGAAAACCTCTGCTAGAGACCAATAGTGGTTCTGAACAGATGAATGATCAGTGGTGATTTTACACTATCAGAGGATAGTTTATCAGTGGATTGGGAAAAAGTGGTTTCACCAACGGTGGATGTAGAATAGAGGATACACTTTCAGCAAAGGATAGATTTTCATGCCAAGCAGAGGTTTGGAGAAACAATGGTTATGAGCAAACTTTAGAGATTTATTGAAAAATTTCAATTTTAACTATTTTTAAGGATGGATATCTTTATTTTTTGAAAACATTTTGATGCTATTTACACAGAGAAAACAAAAATTTGTTTTTATTCCATGTTTAGTATACCAATCCTAGAGATAAGACTTTCAAAGGTGGATTTATATATTGCTTTTGTTAGAACATCTGCCAGTTGATCTTTAGTTGGAACATGATGCAGTGAAATCAAACCTTTCTCATAGCAATCCCTCACAAAGTGATGTCTGATGTCTATATGCTTTGTGGTAGAATGAGAAACTGTATTTTTAATGATGTGTTCAGCTGCTTGACTATCTAACATGAGAGGGGTCTTTAAAGTAGTGACACCAAAATCCAATAGTTGATTTTGAAGCCATAGGAGTTGAGTAGTGTAGCTTGCAGCAGCAATATACTCAGCCTCTGTTGTGGATGTTGATACTTCAGCTTGCTTTTTGCTTTGCCAAGACACTAAACAATTGCCTAGGAATTTACATCCTCCTGAAGTTGACTTCCTTGTGGTGTGACATCCAGCAAAATCACTGTCTGAAAAACCTGAAAGCTCAATATTTCCATTAGCTGCATACCAGATACCAAGTGTGGGATCACCTTTTATGTATCTGAATATCCTTTTTACAGTAATGAGATTGGACTTCCTAGGTGTTGACTAGGATCTGGCACAAACACATGTTGCAAACATGATGTCTGGCCTTGAGGCAGTTAGGTACAATAAAGAACCTATCATGCTTCTATAAAAAGTTTGATTAACCAAGTCATCTTTGTCATCAATAGTGACTAGCTTTGACGTTGCCATGGTGTGCTACATGGTTTACAATCATTCATATCAAATTTTGTAAGTAGTTCTTTGACATCCTTACTTTAGTGAATGAATGTACCATTTTGCAATTGTTTTACTTGGAGACCAAGAAAACATTGGAGCTCAACCATTGCACTCATTCAAACTCTGCTGCCATGAGTAGTCTGAACTCTTCACACATGGTAGTGCATGTGGATCCAAAAATGATGTCACCCACATAAATTTGGACAAGTATCAAGTAAGGTTTTGTCAATTTTAACCCTTGTAAAACCAATGGATAAGAGAAAGGTGGAAAGAGTTTCATACCAGGTTCTAGGCGCTTGTTTCAAGCCATACAAAGCTTTATTAAGCTTGTAGACATGATCAGGATAAAATGCATCTTCAAAGCCAGGAGGTTGACAGACATATAACTCTTCTTTGATCTTACCATATAAGAATGCACTCTTGATAGACATTTGAAACACCTAGATGTTGTGGTTAGCAGCAAAGGCTAAGAACAGTCTGATGGCTTCTAATCTTGCTACTGGAGCAAAAGTTTCATCATAGTCAATGCCTTCTCCTGTCTGTAACCCTAAACCACAAGCCTAGCTTTATTCTTGACAACAATACCCCTTTCATTAGTTTTGTTTTGGAAGATCCATTTTGTGCCAATTGGACACACATCCTTTGGCAATGGTACAAGTTACCATACGTGTTGTCTTTTAAACTGAAGAAGCTCTTCTTGCATTGCTTCTACCCAACTGTTGTCTTTTAGTGCCTCTTGGTACTTGACAGGTTGTGTGAGAGATAGGAAACTAGCAAAAAGACAAATGTTTTGGGATTGACTACTAGTGAGCACCCCTTCATTAATTTTGCCAATGATAAGATCAGATGGATGTTTTTTTAACATAGATTGGATCTCCCTTATATGGAATAATGGCATTTTGAGGTGAAGGCTGCTGATGGGAATCATCTGAGCTAACATCTGTTGTCAATTTTGAAGAGCCAACATCTGTTTGAAATGGTGGTGGAGGTATTGGTGAGAGAGGTGTAAAAACATGATGACTTTTATCCACAGTGGTTGGATTTTTATCAACAGAGGTTATATTTGATGAGATGACAGAGGATTGAGGATCAGCAGTGGTTTATCCAGCAGTGGCAGAGTTTTCACAGTTGTTAATAACATCTGTTACTCTGGTGGTGGATGTGGCTTTATACTATGGAATTACAATGCCATATCCATAGTCTTGTTGTGGCGACTGTGGTATACCTGCAGGGTCAGTCTTAAAAGACACAGCTTCAAATGTGAATTTGTTTAAATCAAAAAGTACAGCAGGATTTGCTAGGATTTTTAATGAAGAAATTTCATTGAACTTAACATTCAAGGTCTCTTCCACACACCTAGTCCTTGAACTAAAGACTCTGTAGGCTTTAGCAGTGGTTGAGTATCCCAGAAAATAATCACAGTCTACTTTGGCTGCAAATGTTCAAGTTGAATCTTTGGGCAGCCACAGATTTAGAAGTATGAGATCAGTGGTTTAATCTTGAACAGAGTTTCATAAGAAGTAGATTGATGCCTGGGGTTGATCAAAACTCTGTTTTGAACATAGCAAGCAGTGTTTACAGCCTTTTCCCAAAAGGACAAGGGTAAACCAGAATCTGCAAACATGGTTCTAGCAGCTTCAATTAGACTTATGTTTTTCCTTTCAACCACCCCATTTTGTTCTGGTGTTCTTGGGATACCGTACTGCCTTACAATCCCTTTTGACACACAAAGCACATCCAACTCCTTATTTTTAAACTTTGTGCCATTGTCACTCCTGAAGACTTTTACGGGCATGTCAAATTGCTTTTCAACTTGTTTCACAAATCCTTGCAACATACATGCAGTCTCATCCTTGGAGTGCAAAAAGTAAGTCCATGTAAACCTTGAAAAATCATCAACTTTGACAAGACATTATCTCTTTTTACTTAGACTCATGATTTTTATAGGGCAAACAAGTCCATGTGCAACATTTGTAAGCATTGACTTGTTTTGGACTCACCAATGGGCTTGTATGAACTTTTATGTTGTTTGCCTTTTAAACAGGAAACACAATGTTCATCTTTTGTGAAAAGTTTTTATGGTAGACCTCTGACAAGGCCTTGTTTAGAGAGTGTGGTGATAGTTGTCAGATTTGTGTGTCCAAGTCTTCTGTGCCATAGTTTCGTCTCTTTGTTAGAGATAGCTGAGAACAGACAAGCATCATTCATGGGATTATCCTTAACATATCAACCACATACAAATTGCCATTCCTATGAGCAACAAGTTGTGTTTTGCTCTCAATGATAATTTGATCAATCTTTTAAACCACTTATGGCCCAACAATCTTACAAGTTTTGTTAGTGAAGAATGATTTGTGAAAAACTAAGAAGATCAAATTTCAGATTGTCAATAAGATTGATATTTTCAAATTTTAGTTTCCCAGCCTGAACTGTTCCTAACCCAAGCACCTTCCCTTTTGAATTATTACCAAAGGATATATCACCCCCTCCATGAGCCATGAAGTCTTTGAGAAGGGCTCTACATCCTGTCATATGCCTAGAGCCTCCACTATCTACATGCCATAAATTATCAAGGCAAGTAGAAGCTCCCTGCACAGTGGTAAATAATTAGTTTAGGTGGGTTTCCAAAGCCAAAATGGCATCAGAAGGGGTCATAAACATGTTAGTCTCAAATTTGGAAGAGTGGTCAGTGGTTCGAACAGATCTTTGTAACATCTGTTGAGACCCATCTCCTACCAAATGATAGTAACCATGAGGATGCCTATGTACTCTTGGTTTAGAGGACTTTTTGTAACCCTCATAACTAAGAGGTACCTTCTGATATATTGGTTGGCCATGTCATTTTGAGTACTCGTTGGCAGGTGGTGCATCTGTTACCTGCACCTCTCTGGGAGCAGATGTTTTGTGCTGTGTTTTGGTAACAGGTGTTTCAATAGGCACAAAGGTCTAGACTTTCCTTTTGCAGTACTAGTCTTTGAACTCTCCAGTGTTTTTGATATAAACTCATTCTTTTTCACATCAATGTTTCTGAGATAAACACACTCTTGAGTTTTATGATTTGTTATTTCACAAATTTTGCATTTAGGAGAATCAATGATTTCACTTGTTTTGTTGATGTCATAAGCTTTTAGAAGAAAACAGTTTTTGGTAACATGGTTCTTCTTTTCACAAAAATCACAAAACAAGTTTTTGATCTCTTCTTTCTTTTTTCCCTTTTCAGACTTTTTGTCAGCAGATGTTGTAACATCTGCTGGTAAATCTGTTATGGGAATGATTCTTGCCTTTGGTGCTTTAACACCTTCAATGGTTGAAAAATCCATTGGCTTTGAAATTTTCAAGAATATCACATTAATCAGACCATGTGGGTTTAAATTGATATTTCTCAATCTCCTCAAAAGATGAGGATCCCTCATGTATTTCTAAAACAATTTTATTTCCATTTTTATCATTGACTTTGATTTCTTGACCAGCCAAGTTTGTAGGAACAATTTCAACCACACCAAAATCATTTTCAGTAACATTTTCAAAAACTTGGTCATTTCTCTTGAATCCTATGCTAAATTTTATGTTACTTTTGACCTGGTTTTATCTAAACATAGATCTTTTAAAACTTGAGGAAATACCTTTGTAGCAGCCATCATGGCACAATCACATTCACATTCACAAACACTAGCATCCCAGGATCAGACAGAGGTTTCAAATCTTCATCAACATTTTCTTTTGTAACAACTATTTCATCTTGAACATTAGATACAACAGATTTAGACTCTACTTCATCAAATTCAACACCCTCAACTATAGACTCTAATGCCATAAAGCAAAATTCTTTTTGTTTCTTTTCAACGTCAGCAATTTGAGCAAAGTTTTCATCAGTCAGATCCTCAGGCAAGCTACTCCAATCAACAAAGCCCTAAGTAAAGAAACTCTGTTGATTAACCTCTGCCTGAGTCGTGGTTTGAGTAACATGTGGTGCAGGTTGCCTTTGAACCTGAGGAGCTGGTGCTTGAACATATTGAATTTGAGGAACACTTGTTTGAACATATTGCACAGGAACAGTGGTAGCATGGTGTGCAAAATTGAGCAGTGTTTTGCATGTGAGGAGCAGGGGTATATTAGGAATAATGGAAAGTTTTTTGAGGTCTAGGGCTAGGAAGTGTGACAATTGGTCTAGTTGATTGAGACCTACAATCTCTAGCAAAGCGTCCTAGCCTAGTACATTTATAACACTTAATTTTTGACTTATCCAGCCCAACTTTTATACCCCATGCAACCCTGGAAATATTCTACCAGTTCTCTAGTAATATTTGTTAGCCCTAACACTTAATAAAGCCAACTGGTGCAAAATGTGTTAGGTCCTAGAAGTCTGAGACTGAAGCATCAAATATATGTAACAGTCTATGGTAGTTAATTGGGTTAGTTTGTATTAGTTTGGACCTTTATAGATTATTTAGGTATGCCATAGGCCATGTGGGCCAGGCAAGCCCAAAGGCAAGCCCATGAGGGGCATGCCCTTACCCTAGGTATATAAGCTTAGCTTATTCATTTCAAGGGTTAAGACTTTTTGGATTTCTCTAGAGAGAGCCTCCATCTTGTACCAGATGGTTTTGCTTGTTCAAGTAATAGAAACGTGTGCAAGGTGTTAAAGTTGATTCGTGTTGTTCTTCATTTTTCTTGAAGATCACCAAGTTTGGATTCCACCAATCATTGGTGATTGTGTGATATTGTTGATAGATCTGGATTAACGGGACTTACAAGTGGTATCAGAGCCTGTTGAACCTATTTTCCAGGCTCAGATCTGATATCACACTAATTCTGTTTGGTTTCTGCTGAAAAACTAGCATTTCGGATCAACATTCAAGGATTTCGGATAAATACGAAGAAGATCCCGAAGAACACGAATTTCAGATTGATTTCGGATTAATATGTTGAATTTCAGATTCAAAATAATTGAAGATCCCGAAGAACACGAAGAAGATCATCCATCTCAGATTGATTCCAGACAACTGTTTATCAGCATTCTCAACAACCTTATCCGGATTACTCGCATTCTGGATAAGGATCTGTTACTTCGGATTAGGCTCTTATTTTGAATTACATCTCGGATTGCCTCTCGGGTTGCATCTCGCATTGAAACAGTGCATCTCGGATACCATCTCGGATCACTGTTCCGAATCACTATCTCGGATTAGTATCTCGAATCACTGTTTCGAGATTCCATCTCGGATTGTTAATTCGAGTTATGGTTCCAAAATCGACACTGTTTCGAATTTTATCCACAAAGGTGGAAAGTTAACCAGCTGACGTAATCAGAGTTAAATGTTTTCGCACACAGAACTTGATCCACAGACAATTTGGACAAACCGGTTGCACGGTTAGACTCGTGTGATTTTTAGGACAAAAAAAAAACTAGAGCCTGTGGGATGAAGTGAAGGAAAAGCTGAATGAGTTTATCGGAAACTACAATGTTGATCCGGTTGCTAACTATGTGGTGCGTTTGCTTGAACGTGGGAGGCGAAAAGAGGAAGTAAGAGATGAGTCGAGTAGCGTTTTAGGAGATGACAAAGACTCTTTTGTATCTTGGTTGTGGGATCATTTACAATCAAACCAAGATCTTAAAGATCTATACGCTAAATCAACAGAGTCACATCCTGAAGAAGTGTCCGAACAGAAATCTGAAGCCCAGCGAGCAGCAATCAGCAGCCCAGTATCCCAAACTCTACCTCAAGCCCAAACTCACGCTAACAAACCAAGCTCGCATATTGACACAGTCAACTACCTTTTGTGCACTGAACCTTGCAGGAATAGGGTCGCTTAACTCAGGGCACTTAATTCCAAAATGGCTGATGATTACAACAATGTAATGGCTTAGTTCATCAGCCTTCTAGAAAGTAACAAGTTACTCACACAAAAGGTTGAAGCACAAAAGAAAGACATAGCTCAGCTCCACCTGGACGTAAATCAACAGAAATGTTGGGTCCATGATTACAAAACCAGATTAGATTCAAAAACCATGGAATGTGACTTGGTAAGAATTGAGCTGGGACTTCTTATTGGAAAGTATCAACAAAACGAAGCTACGATAAAGAAGTTTGATACATACAGCAAGCTCGTTCAAGACGTGTGCAATGTCCAGCTGGCATATAAGGCGAACAAGGGAAAGGGTTTTGGATTCAATCAGGTTACCCCACCGTATAATCACAACTACACGATAATGCCTAAAACCGACAAAGATATTGAGAAAGCACAGCATATGGTGTACGGCAAACCCAATGATTATACGTTAGACACACGGGAACCATCTGGTGCTGTTGACACTTCTAATGATTCAGCTGATGAAGAGAGAGCTGACGTGAACAAGGCTCCAAGTGCACAAACTGAACAATCTGAACCTTCTGCTTCTGATGAAAAGGTTCAGAGCAAGCTAAAAGAGTAGAAATGAGCAAATCGGAGACGAAGAAAGCAGAATCCAAACGTCAAGGACAGTCACGCTCTCCAAAATCATCAGTGGGCAGCAATAGCCCTCAAAAGGCTAATGTTGTGAAAAAACTTTTGTTAAGCCGGTCTTTAATGGCAAATGTGAAAAATATGTTTTTGACCATGCTAGAAAAACTTTTGGAAACGTTGGGGAGATTTCTGAACAAGATTTGCAGTCTAAACAAAACAAGAAGAATCCAAAGAAATCTCCACAACAGAAGAAGGCCTTTGCAAACGACAAGTACAAACATCCAAATTCATCTTCGTCTGCAAGAAACGTTCAAGGAAATCAAGAACAAAAGGATCAGTTCATCCTTCAGGGCCTGCAAGAGCAAATCAAGCTGATCAGAATGCTCTACATGTGAAGAGACAAACGTGCTTCAATTGCGGTATTCCTGGTCACATCGCTCGAAACTGCACACATAGTTCCCATGTTCTGTATCAAGTTCAAAATCAGAAGGTTACACCTAAGGATAACAGTTATTCGAAGCCGATGAAGGTATCATCACCTAAGGCAATGAAGAATGTGAATCCCAAGGTTAAACCATCTGATGGGGATTGGAATGTTGCCAAAAACAATAGCAAGGCTGTTCAGAAACAAAAAATATTTTTCTAAAACAACTAAACCTGAAATAGCCAAAGTTGCTCAATCAAAGGTAACAACCTCGTTTGTTAAAACAAAACAGATTTGGAAACCCAAATCCAAGGCGGTAGCAACATCACTAATCCTTGAAACAAAAGGGGATTTGTGTCTAAAAGAAGTGTCTTATTTTGATGCTTCAGGGAAACCCAGGACCACAATGGCCTGGGTCCCACTGTCTTACTAATCTTCTTATTTTTCAGGAACAACCAAGGAGGAGCTGTTGACAATCTCTAAATTGTTGATAGCGGTTGTTTGAGGGACACACCGGACAACATCTCACTGTTTCAAAAAGTTCAAATTTTTTTACGAGTGCGATGTCCTTTGAAGGAGATGAGGTAAGAAAAGATCAGCGAAAAGGTACAAATGCTTTAATTTTGAAATTGATTAGTCTTTAATCTAATGACGGAACGGTTAAGCAAAAACAACAAAATATTTTCCTTTCCTTTCGTTTCAAACTTTGTACATACGTTTTCTTTATTAAGTAAATTTGTGCATAAGGTATGATGCACAAATTGTTTTTTTTTGGGGGGGGGGGGGGAAGAGAGCGATATATGTATATATGTATTGTTTGAGGGGGAGAAAATCAGAAAA
This sequence comes from Scalesia atractyloides, assembly GCA_947069175.1. NCBI lineage: Eukaryota > Viridiplantae > Streptophyta > Magnoliopsida > Asterales > Asteraceae > Scalesia > Scalesia atractyloides. Next base: position 11,812,692 of record CAMTDV010000003.1, on the reverse strand, counting down.
ATACGAAAAACATTTGAAAAACTAAAAAAATACAAAAGGTCTTTTTGCATCGAATGGGAAATGAAACGAATATTCGTGATAAACGGCGTGGACTGACACATGTAAGGTGTCGTAGCTGAAAAGACTAGGATCTAATGTGATATGTCGGTAGGCTTAACGCTCAAAGTGATTATAAGATACTAAGTGATATAAACATAACGAACTATGTATCTTGTGGGTGACATACCATCGGTGTATGATTTTATGGTCTTAAATCCTGCGTTGATAGATAGTCAATGCCTGAGGTTTCGAGTCTTTATGCTGACGAGTCATCCGGGATATCAAGGCTGCCCTTCTGTTGCATCCAGATTATATGTAGACCTAGGCACAGTCAGGATATCCTTAAAAGAGCCAAAATAGAAGGGCCAAAACCTTTAAAGAAAGGAAATCCCATCATGAGAAAATTCCATGAATTCAAACATTCCACATAAGGTATTTGCCTAACCCTCATCAGACATTATTGGTCACTCTGTTGTACGAAAGTACTGACCTGTTCACCAATAGTCTGACATTTTAAAAGATAAAGGATGATCTCAGTATACTCACCTACTATGATGAATCGTTGTGCTTACCTTGATCGCGGGGGTATGTCATGGCATGGGATACACGTGTATGATAGTATAATACTACCTTAAGCATATCACGAAGTTGGAAAATGAAAGTTGAGCATTAAAGTTTAAGTGGACAAACATATTGGCAATGAATTAGACCAATCTGAATAAGTTCGCACTGAAAAGTGTTCCTTGGTCCGCCTGAAAACGATTTTGATCCCATTGTAATTGTATAGTTGTAACTATTGAGTTAGTTTCTTTGTTTATTTGTGTTTCTGTTTATATTCTTATATTTTAAAATTAAAAATAGAAAATTAAAAAAAATTCCAAAAATAGAGTGCTTTATTTGTTTTATTAAAAATTATTAACCGTTCTTGAAGATTTGGCTAATCATCAAAAGATGAAAGAAATTAGAATTTCGATCCGAGTACAAGTACTTGGATGTACCAAGTGTTCATGCGGTACTCTCCCTTTTGCATAAGAATGTTTGCTTATAAATTTCTAGGAGTTGTGTAGATATTGATTTAGATCAAGAAACAGGGGTTGCTGAAAATTGAGATGCTGTTAGTTGCCGACAAAGCATGAAGCCTCGCAACAACAAAGTGTACCTGAGTCAGAAGAACCAGATTCCAGTCATTGTCTGACAGTGATAGTATATTTGAAGAAGTACCTGAGAACCTGCTTGCTTGAAAGAGAAGGATTGAAGAAGAAAAGAGCTGCTGAGGTTCTTCCTCTCACATTTTTTTGATAAAGATGTTTCAAGTAAAGCTGATCAAGATCCTAATATGAAGCTAACCACAGGAGCAGGAGAAAGAGACCCAGTGCTGAGACTGACTTCCATAACCTTTACAGCATAGCGACAACCATAATTTCTGTTGAAGACGTTGCTGAATTTATGCTATCAATACTATTTGATGCATCAGTCTAGCGGAAGATTGGTTAGGTCCTAGAAGTCTAAGACTGAAGCATCAACTATATGCAACAGTCTATGGTTGTTAACTAGGATTAACTGGGTTAATTTGTATTGGTTTTGGACCTTTATAGGGTATTTGGGTATGCCATAGGCCATGTGGGCCAGGCAAGCCTGTCACACCCTGGTCGTAGCGGAAGCGCAAGTGTGTGACTATTAGGTAATCGTTGCATCCAATTTAGTAAACAATCATAATTCAACAACGATGCCATATTTATAATAAGTTTCATTCCAATATTACAGCCAACCAAAAGTGATTGCATACTTTTAACTGTTTTCATCACAAGTACATAGTGATGTTTTGACCCCTATATACACATACGAAGTTGGGATATAAAAGGCAAACCCTCCAAAAGATGGCACATTGTTGTCTTGACATATTCCCATAACACGTATCATATCACCAGCTCATGTCTTGCATCCTGAAATACATGTAATTTTAAAAAGTCAACATAAAGTTGGCGAGTTCATGTAGTAAATGTTTTCGTATAAAAATGTCATCCTTAAAATCCAGTAATGAAATCCGAGTATATTATTAGCATCATGGCGCTTTAGGGATCTATCAGTGGGTAGCGAGCACCCTGACATATATGTGCCATAAGTAAGTGACCAAACTGAGACAACTTTGACATCATTGGGATCACAAAAGCACTCCTATCGGTTAACATACTAGGAGTGGAGCTGGTCTCAAACTCAATAGATCTACTTCTTTTGCACCTTGGTCAGTACGTGATTAATGGTTACTATTGTCATCATCCTACTTACGCACATACGATCGTGTTATCAACCAAACCCATAGCCAACATACTGTTTGTTATGACATGTATTTCCCTCGATAGTTTTAAAACAAAACTTTGAAATAATTGAAAGGAGCGACATGAACTCACAGTTTTGCGTTCTGTACGTTGTACTACTCATAGTGGGTGTCCGTACACGTGTATAACCTACATGCATATTGAGTTTATTAGACACCTAGGCCTCGATGGACCTTGTACTCGTTGTTCATCTTGAATTCTTTTTATGTATTTCTTTGTTATAATAGAAAAACTTTTAATGTTATCATAGTGTTGGTAGTTTGTTTGATTAATATTGTTATTTATATTTCTCAAAAATATATATATATATTGTTGTTTACAGATCGTGTGTGGAATGGCCTTGCCCTTCACATGTCCTCATGCCTTGCACGCGTGTCATTGGGCCTTGCCCATGTTATCCATACCATTGGGCCTTGCCCATGTTTTCTGTCATTGGGCCTAGCCCATGTTTTCATGTCATTGGGCCTAGCCCATGTTTTCTTTGTCATTGGGCCTAGCCCATGTTTTCATGTCATTGGGCCTAGTCCATGTTATCTTGTCATTGGGCCTAGCCCATATTATCTATGTCTTTGGGCCTAGCCCATGTTTTTATATCATTGGGCCTAGCCCATGTAATTTATATCTTTGGGCCTAGTCCATGTAATTTGTATGTTTTTGGGGTTTGTCCATATAGTTTATACGATTGGGCCTTGCCCATATATTTTATGCTATTGGGCCTTGCCCATGTCTTTTATAAATTGGGCCTAGCCCAAACTCATTTTTAAGAGCCTATTTTCTTATAAGTTTTATACTTATAAATTTTTACTAAGTATAGAGTATAAGTATATATTTTATACTTCTAATAAATCACTTAGTAAATTCTTTTATATTTTAACCTTCCGGATTTTGATTTCGATACATGTATATATGTTAAACGTCTAAATATGTATTTTAGACTCGTCGTCGGCGTCGTTTATTACGTGCTTGTTTTCGTCGAATCGCCCGTTGTCATAATGACTTTTCGTGTCGGCGATTTATCCGTTGGTTGTCGACGCGACAGTGTAATGGTGCACGTTCGCCTATCGTCCGCATTGCTTCGCTTCTCCGATTATTGTTTTGACACATTGTGAGAATATATTGGCTTATGTCACCAACACTTGGTATTATTTTCAAGTGGTTGTATTTTGTGTATTATTGGGTATTTTTATTGTGAATACCTTAAGCTTCTAACTACATACACATACTATACACATATGTATTTATACAACATTCTTGGTGACAAAATATGTATACATATTTTTATTTTCCCATGTATGTATATATATATATTTATAAGAGTTAGTTATTTTCTTTGTAAAAATATATATATAAACTGGTTGAATACTTGGGTATTTTTGGGTTTAACCCTTGTCATCAAAGCTTACTTAATGACGATTTAAGTTACTAATCGCGTTTAGTCATGCTAATCACCCCTTTAATCATGTCTTAATTGCGATTAGATTTTTAGAAAATTTCGCCATAGTTTCCCCTAAACTATGGCGTTTTCCATGTTTTAAGACGTATTTAAAACATGTTTAAGCTCATATTCAAGATCAGTAATCCATCACATATCTTCCTAATATTTATTTTACAACATTAATGTATCATCATCCATGGCTTTTTAGTGTTAAAAATCCTATTAAAACATGGTGATATTTTCAATATTTATTAGCACCTTATTATATCATTTAAATCAAGTCCATCACTTTAAATCTTTTGATTTCTATACTTTTTAAGAAGGTTACAACCTAAAACTAGTGTTTATTTCTTATAAAAAAATCATTCATGTGTAGTAAAGTTATATTTAAGTTGTAGGAATCTTCATGGATGATGTAGTTGATGATCTTGTTTAGATTTAAACATTATCATGTCTAAATCTTCATATTCATACTTGATCACACAAGATCATCTAACTTTTATAGCCTACTTTAACATAAACAACATCAACATGCTAACTAACTACCATATACACATAATCAACACAAAATAAACAATATTTAGTGTTATTATTAATGTGTGAGTTAGGGATTTTAGGTTATCTTTTCTTCAATTTCAAGATGATCAAATTGTACATCATTAATCTAGACATAAAAATAAGCTACATTATGGAAGAATCTGCCTTACAATGGGTGCACAAGTTTATGATGATCTTAGAAGGAAAATGAAGCTCCAAAGAAGACCTAATGATCCTCCACCCTTGCTAGCTTCTTGAATGGTCTTGATGAGGCTTTAAATTGTATAAAATGAGGTGTTTAATGGTGGAAATGTGGTGGTGTATGGTGGTGGAAGTGAGCCGTGGGAGATATGGTGAAATCTTGTTTATAATTACTATCTTTCAAGATTACATCCATGTCATACACCATATTTATAGTCTTCACATTTTCAACTCAAATCAAGTGGGTGGGGCCCACATGGGGGGGTTAAGTGTAAATATTATTTATAACATGTGCTAAACTATTAGTTATTTAGGTATTTAGGTTAAGTATGGTAATTAGGGATTTGGTCTTGCATCATTAGCAAGTAATTAGGGTTTAGAGTGTTAATCCATGTTAATTAGTCCTCTTGAATAATTGGTATTAATTTCAGATGACGAAAACGTCACTAGTTCGCTCATCGACACATTATTCGCTAATAAACGAACCTTATTATTTAGTATCAGAAGCTTTGATTTTTGACCACCGCAAGTGTCGTGGCGTTTATTTAGTACACTTCCGATCTAGAAATATGCTTAACTAGTTCTCTAGATGAATATATGTTGAGTTAGGATGGCCGAAATGCCTTTCGTTCGATCGTTCGCTCGATATCGGCACTTTTATATTCCGTCGTTGAACTTTTTCGAAATTTGTGTTTCCTTGACCTTATGTTAGTTGAATGGATTCCAAGTTCCAAATGAGGCTTAACTAGTTTGCTAGATATCCAAATGAGGCTATCGGCCACTAAAATATTCGTCGTTTCGACAAACGGTCGCCTTCCGGTCGCATTATGCATTGTTTTTTGAATGACCAGAAACGATGTCTTTTGTTCATTCTTGCTATTCTCACATTATTTTAGGATGATTAACATTGTTTTATTGTTATTCTTACATCCGGAATCCTCCGAATTAGTCTTGCGGACAAATTGACATTTGTCGCCTTTTTGGTCGAAACGGACGATTTTGCATTTAGGCGTTGTACCGGAAAGTTATGTATCATTGTAATGGTTGATCTCAAATAAGTGTTTTCATTTATGTATGGACTCAAATATGGCATTAGCATGCCGTTATTCCTTGTTCTGATTCGTTTTAGCGGATTTACCGACATAGTTTGTGTCACCGCAATTAGTGCGCCCAACACTTTCTACGAACACTTTTAGGGCATTGTTTTGGTTTGTTCCACGTCGTAATGGAATCCCGTATATTTTATGATCAGATTTACTTGTCCTAATGCTTAGTGCTACGTACGACTCAGTTACGCACTTAAACTACGATAATATGCATGAGATTATAAAATAAAATTAGTGATTAAATTGTACGGAATTACCAGTTAGTTGCCATTTGTCACATACTCCCCTTGTTAAAAAGAATTTCGTCCCAAAATTAAGTTTGGGGCATCCACTGAAGGAGTCTTCTTGACAGGTGGTGGTATTTTGACTTGATCTGATCTTCACGCTCCCACGTATACTCGGGACTGTGACGCGAATTCCAGCGAACCTTCACCAGTTTGATTTGGATTCTTCTTGTCTTTTAGACCTTCCAATCCATGACTTCAACTGGTTCTTCGGTAAATTGTAATTTATCATCAACATGAATCTCATCCACTGGAATGATAACTGTGTCATTAGTTGGACTTTTCTTCAGATTTGGCACATGAAATGTGTCGTGTACATTATTGAGTTCCTCTGGCAGTTTTAACTTATAAGCCACTGTACCAATCTTTGCTAGAATTTCGAAAGGTCCGATATATCTCGGGTTGAGCTTTCCGCGCTTCCTGAATCTAGCTACGCCTTTCCAAGGTGAGACCTTTAACAATACTTTGTCTCCAACCTCGAAGGAAATGGTTTGCGTCTCTGATCTGCGTAGCTTTTTTTGTCTATCTCGGGCTGCTTTGATACGTTCACGGATCTTAAATATCTTGTTTGTTGTCTCTTGTACTAGTTCGGGACCAATGAGTTGTCTGTCATCGACTTCCGCCCAACATAATGGCGATCGGCACTTTCGTCCATATAGTGCTTCGAATGGCGCAACCTTGACACTAGTGTGATAACTATTTTTGTAGGAAAACTCTACTGTCGGTAAGTGAGTATCCCAGTTTCCGCCTAAATTCATCACACTGGCCCGAAGCATGTATTCTAACGTTTGGATGGTTCGCTCGCTTTGACCATCGGTCTGCGGGTGAAAAGCTGTGCTTAAATCCAAGTGAGAACCAAACGGATTTTGAAATTATTGCCAGATCCGTGACATAAAGCGACCATCTCTATCAGAGATTATCGAGATTAGCACTCCATGACGTGCCATGATTTCTTTCAGGTACAGTTCAACTAGTTTCTCCGTACTGTCTTTCTCGTGGATGGGTAAGAAGTGAGCTGATTTGGTTAACCGATCAATGATAACCCAGATCATGTCATGAACTCGAGAGGTCCGGGGTAATTTTGTAATGAAATCCATTGATATTTGTTCCCACTTCTAAACCAGGATCTCAGGTTGTTGTAATAACCCAGATGGTTTTTGGTATTCGGCCTTGACCTTTGCACAAGTTACGCATTTCCCAACATAGGTCGCAACATCTCCCTTGAGGTTCGGCCACCAATAATATTCCTTCAGATCCTGGTACATTTTATCCGATCCTAGGTGTATCAAGTACTTGGGCTTATGTGCTTCATCCAGCACCAAGTCTCGCAACTCACCATAATAGGGAATCTAGATCCTTCCCATGAAATATAAAGTTCCATCCTTGTTTGGTTCCAATTATTTTTCCATTCCCTGTAGTGATTCCGCTAGAAGTTTTCTGGTTTCAATGCTTCTTGTTGTGCTTCGAGCACTCGAGTTGTGAAGTTCGTCTGGATCGTCATTTCTAAAGCTCGCACCTGTTCTTTTCTGCTCAAAGCATCTGCTACAACATTTGCTTTGCCCGTGTGATACTTGATCTCACAGTCATAATCATTCAACAGTTCCACCCAACGTCGTTGGCGCATATTCAGTTCCTTTTGGTTGAATATATGTTGAAGATTTTAAGATCCATGAATATAATACGCTTAGTGCCATATAAATAATGACGTCAGATTTTCAAGGCAAATACCACTGCGCCTAATTCTAGGTCATGTGTGGTATAATTCCTTTCATGAACTTTCAACTGGCGTGACGCGTACGCGATGACTTTTTCATGTTGCATTAACACGCAACCCAAGCCTTGATGCGATGAATCACAGTACAGCACAAAGTCATCGGTACCGTCCGGGAGTGATAGTATCGGTGCTTTACATAGTTTCTCTTTCAATACTTGGAATGCCGATTCTTGCTTTTCTCCCCAATCAAACTTTCTATCCTTCTGGGTAAGCGAGATTAGAGGCTGAGCAACCTTGGAGAAGTTCTCAATAAATCTCCTGTAATATCTCGCTAATCCTAGAAATTGTCGTATTTCCATGGGGGTTCTTGGCGTGGTCCGTTCTTTACAGCCTCGATTTTTGAAGGGTCAACATGTATTCCGTTCTCGTTCACCACGTGACCGAGAAATTGTACCTCGTGAATCAAAAATTCGCATTTCGAGAACCTAGCATATAATTGCTCCTTTAGCAACTCCAGTATAGTTCTGAAGTATTGACCGTGTTCTTCCTCAGTTTGTGAGTATATCAATATGTCATCTATAAAGGAGATCACGAACTTGTCGAGGTATAGCTTACATACCCGGTTCATCAAATCCATGAATACTGCAGGGGCATCTGTCAGACCAAAAGGTATAACAAGGAACTCATAATGACTGTAGCGAGTCCTAAATGCCGTCTTAGGAATACTTTCCTCTTGGATTCTTAACTAATGATGCCCGGATCTTAAATCAACTCTTTGAATAAAAACTCGACCCTTGTAATTGATCGAACAAATTATCATTCCTCGGTAATGGGTACCGTTTCTTGATGGTTAACTTGTTTAGTTCCCGGTAGTCGATGCACATTCAGAAGGTTCATCCTTCTTTTTCACAAACAACACTGGAGCTCCCCAAGGCGAGGAATTCGGTCTTATGAATCCTTTGTCTAACAACTTTTGAAGTCGTGTAGATAGTCTTTTCATCTATGACGTAGCTAATCGATATGGAGGCTTCGCTACTGGTGCTGCTCCTGGAACCAAATCAATGCGAAAGTTGGCGTGTCGTTGCGGAGGTAATCCAGACAAGTCTGTTGGAAAGACTTCGAGGGAATTCCTTCACAACGGTTATTTCCTCCAAATTTGGCTCCTCGGTTTCCTTGTCAACTACATGAGTTAGAAAGGCTATGCAACCTTTCTGTAGGCACTTCTGGCCTTCATGTAATTAATGATTCGTAAGGGCGTCTTGTGCTTCTCTCCGTGTACTACCAGTGTTTCTTCGTCTGGCAGGGGGATGCAAATAGTTTTCTCAGGACAACCTACTTCGCTTGGTTATACGTCAACAAGTCAATGCCAAAAGCTACGTCGTAACAACCCACATAAACGGGTAAAAGATTTTAATATTAAATTATTGCCCTCCAAGTTCCAAAGTGCCTCCTTTTATAACTTCTCCTGACATTGACAAATTTACCGTTGGCAAATTCTATAGAATGAGGGAATGCCTATCTTACTTGACTCTAGGTCAAGTATATTTTGAATTCTATGGTGATGAACTAGAACTAGCACAGGTATCCAACAAGATGGATGCGAGATGTTGGTTGATAGGAAACGTGTCAGTGACCTTTTAATGATTCCCATGACTCAGGGATCAAAACAGTGTATCTTGGATAATTGGTATTGCTTTCGGACTTTCTCGGATTACTATTCCGAATTACGTCTTGGATACCTCATTTCAGTCGGATTCCTATCTCTGATCACCATCTCGGATAGCGATTCGGTATTACCATCTCGGACTATTGTTTCGAATTGGGTACAGTTCCGAGTTAAACTCGAAAAAGGTGGGAAGTTAACCGGCTGAGTACTAAATGTTTTGGTACACATAAATTGATCCATAAACAATTTTACAAACCGATTTCATGGTTAGAATCGTGTGATTTGTTTTTTAAAACAATTGAAATTATATATCATTGGATTCGTATCGATGAGACGAGTCTAACGCTAATTCTACATTAGCTATCTTGATAACGCGTCTAATTTACAAGACTCTAATTCAAGTATAAGCTTAATATCTAAAGACATTAGCTAAGCTCGGTGTTGGTATCAAAAGAATTGACACGTAATGAATGTAGAGTAGAACGTACGCATGACGACATCAGGATCTTGTTGGGTATCCATAGTTTCTGCTCACCCACACTTTAATTCACTTGCCTGATTCATTCTTGAGACGTTCATGCTTGAAGTGGCCTTCATGCCACACTTAACATCCTTGTTCTTGGTTGAGTCTTAATAACTTATTAGTTTCTGTTTTGTGTCTTGATTCACCACACTTCTACTCTTGGCACTTTTGCAAGTGCCCTCTTGAGGAAGTTTTCACTTATCACTTTTAGGATTTCAGTAAGTTATTGGCATATTTCTTGGTGCTAGCATCAATTATGGAAGCAATTACCTTTGTTTCTATCATCACGGGAGTTCCCCTTTCATTTGTTATTCCCTCTCGATCCTGCCTTAAGGGGTGAGTATTTTCGCCTCCCGTCGCTAGTAGGTTCCACATGCATTTCCTTCCTTTCCGCACCTTTCTTTGATAATTCTCATTCTCACCACATCCTTGGTGAGACTAACTGCGAGAGTTACTGTTTGAGTGATGAAGGTAGGGTCGGATAATGTGGTCATGTTTTGGTTCTTAGAGGCTAAACTCCAAATGTAGCGCTCAATGCATTTGATATCAGGTGTTCCCCCATCCTTGAGAGATCGTGAAAGCGTCGAGTGTAACCAACAACATTGGCTGCAATCATGATCGAGTTCTAGGATCCCGTTTCTACCCTTGGAATTCCAGTTAGCGAGTAATACTTGAGGATTTAACCAAGTTAATGCTGCATTCAGCAAGAGACTCTTTGTTTACCTAATCGTTTACTCAGGAGTGCATTTACTAGAATTGCTAACCGATGTTGTCTTTATTGAGCGGACCTAACCTAACGAATCTCTCGCACCAATGAGCTCTCGCGGCTTACCGTTCGGGAAGGCCTTAGAATCTAAAACCTTGTAGGATCGCATCTTCAGGTGTATCCCTGCCACTCGTTCTTAATCTATTGGGATCTGAATCATTTGAACTACCAGTACCACCAGTACCGTTACTAGTGTCGAATAAGTTACCCTCGTGTCGTGCGATTCCCGCAACCATATGTCCTTCGATAAGAACTCTAATTCGGCTTACCTAGTAAGTCATGGATTAACTAACCCCCTTTGGGTGTAGACCTTCCTTTTGCCGCCATGTTTCTTCTTAACACCTAAGATTAAAAGAAGCTAGGAATATATTTGGATAAATATAGTCTACCATGCGCCTAAGAATAAAGAATGCCATCGGTCATGGAAACCTCAAGATTGCATTGTTCATACATGTTTGAAACAATGATAACGTGAATAACAAAATCCAAAATTCATGGTACCTCTTGCGTGTATCAGCCATATGTCTAATTGAAAAGGAAATAACTCGTTGAGGAGGAGAAACCAAACGGTCGTCTCCAACCTTGCAGCATGTACCCCATACTTCATGGACTTCAATCGTCCAAAGTAGGAAAAAAATCCTTCGCCACACCAACTCGTGTGACGAATACGTTGATATCCCTTGAGCTCCACGACTCCAGCTAGGTTGTTATAATTTCCATAGATATTGAATAGAATGCAATGAGGGTGTTGAAGCATGGCTCATGCCATACTCTCCCTTGGAATAAGACAAATGTCACACAACGAGGTTTAATGTAATCTCTTTCCAATAAATAAGATGAGGTGCCATTGATACCATGGAACCAACCCATGTACAAGAACTCTAGACCGTTGAGGAAATATCTTCCTTGGGTGGCCAACCAGTTTTTCTTTGTTTAGATGACTAGTCTCAATCGACTCGTGATATAGATCGAATTTTAGATGCGAACAAATACGTGTGGTGTTTCTGTATCGTAGGGTGTAATAGCAACCACCCCGGTTAGCGTCCCACTAGATAGAAACTCGAACAACCTAAGAATTTCGAATGCGTAGTGATCTTTAACTTGACCCGCATAGCCCACCAGGATTCTCATCCACTGTAAGTTATTATTACGTGGGCCCCCATAATAATAAATTGCCTTGCATGGTCACCCTAGTGTTCTACCTTTCAAAGACGGGGATCAGTAAGAGAGAGAGGACGCTATTGTCAACATACCTTCAACATAGAAGGGACCTTCGTGATGGTCCACGTGCTATCGTCCCTTGACATTACTCGCTAAAAGGCACGTCGTTAGACAAATCTAGAAATAGAGAGAATTTGCAACAATAACAACTAGAGGGGCACCTTCAAGATGAGTACTTCACCTTTCCTTAACTGGACAAAGTGTCGTTATTAACGATTAATATGGGTCACATGGACCTCGTCCCGCTAATAGAGTTGTTGTCCAAGGCTACCACCTCCGCCTCTTCATCACTACCGAAGCCAGGCATCTCCGCATCCGCGGGAAAAGCAACCACCTTATGTGGAATCGATCCTAAGGTCTCACTTAGGAACCACGTTCACCATAAGCTCCGCAATAGACACGAGGTCGATATTCTCATTGTGCGAGTCAAATATAATAATAATATCCATAGTCGAAGGTAATTCGTGGCAAAATATTCCATACAACACATATATAAATAAATTATATATATAATCACCTAAAATTCCATCTAGCCAGGATTTCTATCTTGTGTAACGTGTCCACGACACGTAGTCTTATAATGTAATGTGTCTATTTCTCATAGCCTAATCATATATTGATCCTTTTTCGTTACTTATGGCTGAGCTCGGGTGATAGATCCTCATGTTATCGTGACACAATGAAAACCTTTTGTCATTTTCGTCATGATTCCGAAAACATTTGTGTGTCGTTATAAACTTTGTTTTCATGTGAGAGCCCTTAGTGATTGTAGACCAAACTTTCATAAAAGTTTCTCCCCGGTTCACTACAATCGAAGCTCTGATACCAACCTATCACACTCTGGTCGTAACGGAAGTGCAAGTGTGTGACTATTAGGTAATCATTGCATCCAATTTAGTAAACAATCATAATTTAACAGCGATGCCATACTTATAATAAGTTTCATTCCAAAATTACATCCAACCAAAAGTGATTGCATAGTTTTAACTGTTTTCATCACAAGTACATAGTGAGGTTTTGACCCCAATATACCCATACGAAGTTGGGATATAAAAGGCAAACCCTCCAAAAGATGGCACATCGTTGTCTTGACATATTCCCATAACCCGAATCATATCACCAGCTCATGTCTTGCGTCCTGAAATACATGTAATTTTAAAAAGTCAACATAAAGTTGGCGAGTTCATGTAGTAAATGTTTTCGTATAAAAATGTCATCCTTAAAATCCACAAATGAAATCCGAGTATGTTATTAGCATCATGGCGTTTTAGGGATCTATCAGTGTGTAGCGAGCACCCTGACGTATATGTGCCATAAGTAAGTAACCGAACCGAGACAACTTTGACATCATTGGGATCACAAAAGCACTCCTAACCGGTTAACATACCAGGAGTGGAGCGGGTCTCAAACTCAATAGATCTACTTCTTTTGCACCTTGGTCACTACGTGATTAACGGTTACTATTGTCACAAAGCACTCCTAACCGATTAACAGTTTTGCGTTCCGTACGTCGTACTACTCATAGTGGGTGTCCGTACACGTGTATAACCAACATGTGTATCGAGTTTATTAGACACCTAGGCCTCGATGCACCTTGTACTCGTTGTTCATCTTGAATTCTTGTTATGTATTTCTTTGTTATAATAGAACTTTTTTATGTTATCATAGTATTGGTAGTTTGTTTGATTAATATTGTTATTTATATTTCTCATATATACATATATATATATTGTTGTTGTTTTCAGATCGTGTGTGAACTAGGCCTTGCCCTTCACATGTCCTCGTGCCTTGCACGCGTGTCAATGGGCCTTGCCCATGTTATCCATACCATTGGGCCTTGCCCATGTTTTCATGTCATTAGGCCTAGTCCATGTTTTCATGTCATTGGGCCTAGCCCATGTTTTCTTTGTCATTGGGCCTAGCCCATGTTTTCATGTCATTGGGCCTAGCCCATGTTTTCATGTCATTGTGCCTAGCCCATGTTTTCTTGTCATTGGGCCTAGCCCATGTTATCTTGTCATTGAGCCTAGCCCATGTTATCTATGTCTTTGGGCCTAGCCCATGTTTTTATGTCATTGGGCCTAGCCCATGTAATTTTTATCTTTGGGCCTAGCCCATGTAATTTGTATGTTTTTTGGGTTTGTCCATATAGTTTATACGATTGGGCCTTGCCCATATATTTTATGCTATTGGGCCTTGCCCATGTCTTTTATAAATTGGGCCTAGCCCAAACTCATTTTTAAGAGCCTATTTTCTTATAAGTTTTATACTTATAAATTTTTACAAAGTATAGAGTATAAGTATATATTTTATACTTCTAATAAATCGCTTAGTAAATTCTTTTATATTTTTGATCTTCCGGATTTTGATTTCGATATATGTATATATGTTAAACATCTAAATATGTATTTTAGACTCGTTGTCGGCGTCGTTTATTACGTGCTTGTTTTCGTCGAATCGCCCGTTGTCATAATGACTTTTCATGTCGGCGATTCATCCGTTGGTTGTCGACGCGACAGTGTAATGGTGCACGTTCGCCTATCGTTCGCATTGCTTCGCTTGTCCGATTATTGTTTCGACACATTGTGAGAATATATTGGCTAATCTTCTAACTACATACACATACTATACACATATGTATTTATACATCATTCTTGGTGACAAAATATGTATACATATTTTTATTTTCCCATGTATGTATATATATATATATTTATAAGAGTTAGTTATTTTCTTTGTAAAAATATATATATAAACTGGTTGAATACTTGGGTATTTTTGGGTTTAACCCTTGTCATCAAAGCTTACTTAATGACGATTTAAGTTACTAATCGCGTTTAGTCCTGCTAATCACCCCTTTAATCATGTCTTAATTGCGATTAGATTTTTAGAAAATTTCGCCATAGTTTCCCCTAAACTATGGCGTTTTTCATGTTTTAAGACGTATTTAAAACATGTTTAAGCTCATATTCAAGATCAGTAATCCATCACATATCTTCCTAATATTTATTTTACAACATTAATGTATCATCATCCATGGCTTTTTAGTGTTAAAAATCCTATTAAAACATGGTGATATTTTCAATATTTATTAGCACCTTATTATATCATTTAAATCAAGTCCATCACTTTAAATCTTTTGATTTCTATACTTTTTAAGACGGTTACAACCTAAAACTAGTGTTTATTTCTTATAAAAAAATCATTCATGTGTAGTAAAGTTATATTTAAGTTGTAGGAATCTTCATGGATGATGTAGTTGATGATCTTGTTTAGATTTAAACATTATCATGTTTAAATCTTCATATTCATACTTGATCACACAAGATCATCTAACTTTTATAGCCTACTTTAACATAAACAACACAACATGCTAACTAACTACCATATACACATAATCAACACAACATAAACAATATTTAGTGTTATTATTAAGGTGTGAGTTAGGGTTTTCAGGTTATCTTTTCTTCAATTTCAAGATGATCAAATTGTACATCATTAATCTAGACATAAAAATAAGCTACATTATGGAAGAATTTGCCTTATAATGGGTGCACAAGTTTATGATGATCTTAGAAGGAAAATGAAGCTCCAAAGAAGACCTAATGATCCTCCACCCTTGCTAGCTTCTTGAATGGTCTTGATGAGGCTTTAAATTGTATAAAATGAGGTGTTTAATGGTGGAAATGTGGTGGTGTATGGCGGTGGAAGTGAGCCGTGGGAGATGAGGGACCAAAGGAAGCTTGTTTCATTTTTTTTTGTGAAAAAATGATGGAAGATATGGTGAAATCTTATTTATAATTACTATCTTTCAAGATTACATCCATATCATACACCATACTTATAATCTTCACATTTTCAACTCAAATCAAGTGGGTGGGGCCCACATGGGGTGGGGGGGTTAAGTGTAAATATTATTTATAACATGTGCTAAATTATTAGATATTTAGGTATTTAGGTTAAGTATGGTAATTAGGGATTTGGTCTTGCATCATTAGCAAGTAATTAGGGTTTAGGGTGTTAATCCATGTTAAGTAGTCCTCTTGACTAATTGGTATTAATTTCAGATGACGAAAACGTCACTAGTTCTCTCATCGACAAATTATTCGCTAATAAACGAACCTTATTATTTAGTATCAGAAGCTTTGATTTTTGACCACCGCAAGTGTCGTGGCGTTTATTTAGTGCACTTCCGATCTAGAAATATGCTTAACTAGTTCGCTAGATGAATATATGTTGAGTTAGGATGGCCGAAATGCCTTTCGTTCGATCGTTCGCTCGATATCGGCACTTTTATATTCCGTCGTTGAACTTTTTCGAAATTTGTGTTTCTGTGACCTTATGTTATTTGAATGGATTCCAAGTTCCAAATGAGGCTTAACTAGTTCGCTAGATGCCCAAATGAGGCTATCGGCCACTAAAATATTCGTCGTTTCGACAAACGGTCGTCTTTCAGTCGCATTGTGCACTTTTTGTCGAATGACCAAAAACGATGTCTTTTGTTCATTCTTGCTATTCTCACATTGTTTTAGGATGATTAACATTGTTTTATTTTTATTCTTACATCCGGAATCCTCCGAATTAGTCTTGCGGACAAACTGACATTTGTCGCCTGTTTGGTCGAAACGGACAATTTTGCAATTAAGGCGTTGTACCGGAAAGTTATGTATCATTGTAATGGTTGATCTCAAATAAGTGTTTTCATTTATGTATGGATTCAAATATGGCATTAACATGCCGTTATTCCTTGTTCTGATTCGTTTTAGCGGATTTACCAACACAGTTAGTGTCACCACAATTAGTGCGCCAAACACTTTCTACCAACACTTTTAGGGCATTGTTTTGGTTTGTTCCACGTCATAACGGAAACTAGCATATGTTATGATCAGTTTTACTTGCCCTAATGCTTAGTGCGACGTACGACTCAGTTGCACAATTAAACTACGATAATATGCATGAGATTATAAAATAAAATTATTGATTAATTGTACGGAATTACCAGTTATTTGCCCTTACCCTAGGTGTATAAGCTTAGCTTATTCATTTCTAGGGTTAAGACTTTTGGGATTTCTCTAGAGAGAGCCTCCATCTTGTACCAGATGGTTTTGCTTGTTCAAGTAATATAATCGTGTGCAAGTTGTTAAAGTTGATTCGTGTTGTTCTTCATTTTTTCGGTTTTCTTGAAGATCACCAAGTTTGGATTCCGCACATCCTTGGTGATTGTGTGATATCATTGATAGATCCGTCTTTTAAACCACTTCTGGCTCAACAATCTGACAAGTTTTCTTAGTGAAGAATGATATATAGCCCTTATCACTCATTTGTGAAACACTAAGAAGATCAAATTTGAGTTTCCCAACCTGAACTGTTCCTAACCCAAGCACCTTCTCTTTTGAATTATTACTAAAGGATATATCACCCCTTCCATGAGCCATGAAGTCTTTGAGAAGGGCTCTACATCCTGTCATATGCCTAGAGCCTCCACTATCTACATGCCATAAATTATAAAGGCAAGTAGAAGCTCCCTGCACAGTGGTAAATAATTAGTTTAGGTGGGTTTCCAAAGCCAAAATGGCTTTGGAAGGGGTCACAAACATGTCAGTCTCAAATTTAGAAGAATGGTCAATTGTTTGAGCAGATCTTTGTAACATCTGTTAAGACCCATCTCCTACCAAATGATAGTAACCATGAGGATGCCTATGTACTCTTGGTTTAGAGGACTTTTTGTAACCCTCATAACAAAGAGATACCTTCTGATAAATTGGTTGGCCAAATCATTTTAAGTACTGGTTGGCAGGTGGTGCATCTGTTACCTACACCTCTCTAGGAGCAGATGTTTTGTGCAGTGTTTTGGTAACAGGTGTTTCAACAGGCACAAAGGTCTAGACTTTCCTTTTGCAGTACTAGTCTTTGAACTCTCCAGTGTTTTTGATTTTAACTCATTCTTTGTCACATCAATGTTTCTGAGATAAACACATTCTTGAATCTTATGATTTGTTATTTTACAAATTTTGCATTAAGGAGAATCAATGATTTCACTTGTTTTGTTGATGTCATATACTTTTAGAAGAAAATAGTTTTGGTAACACGGTTCTTCTTTTCACAAAAATCACAAAACAAGTTTTTGATCTCTTCTTTCTTTTTTCCCTTTTCAGACTTTTTGTCAGAAGACGTTGTAACATCTGCTGGTAAATCTATTATGGAAATGATTCTTGCCTTTGGTGCTTTGACACCTTCAATGGTTGAAAAATCCATTGGCTTGAAATTTTCAAGAATGTCACATTAATCAGACCATGTGGGTTTAAATTGATATTTCTCAATCTCCTCAAAAGATGAGGATCCCTCATTTCTTTCTAAAACAATTTTATTTCCATTTTTATCAGTTTGATTTCTTGACCAGCCAAGTTTGTTGGAACAATTTCAACCACACCAGAATCATTTTCAGTAACATTTTCAAAACTTTGTCATTTCTCTTGAATCCTATGCTAAATTTTATGTTACTTTTGACATGGTTTTCTAGCAAACTCTCATAACCTTTACAGGATTCCACCCATTTTTCACAAGTGATTTTGGTGGATTCCAACTCCTTTTTGCAAACCTGATATTTTCTATTATAGTTTGGAGTTGGTCCTTGGTTATGCTGGCTTCATGTTTTAAGCTGCTGATTTCAGATTCTTTTTCAAGCAATTATGTTTTTAGCTCTTTTGAAAGCTTTTCAAACTGCAATTCATCATCAAAAATCTTGTTCCTAAGGTTGTCATTCACCTCTTTGATATTAGCAAAAGCTATGATGCATTTATCTGAACATAGATCTTTGAAGACTTGAGGCGATACCTTGGTAGCAGCCATCATGGCACAATCACATTCACCTTCACAAACTCTAGCATCCCATGGAAAAAACAAAGGTTTCAAATCATCATCAACATTTTCTTTTGTAACAACTGTTTCATCATGAACATTAGACACAACAGATTTAGACTCTACTTCCTCAAATTCAACACCCTCAACTATAGACTCTAATGCCATAAAGCAAAATTCTTTTTGTTTCTTTTCAGCGTCAGCAATTAGAGCAAAGTTTTCATCAGTCAGATCCTCAGGCAAGCTACTCCAATCAACAAAGCCCTGAGTAAAGACACTCTGTTGATTAACGTCTGCCTGAGCAGCGGTTTGAGTAACTTGTTGTGCAGGTTGCCTTTAAACCTGAGGAGCTGGTGCTTAAACATATTGAATTTGAGGAATGTCACACCCCGACCCGCAGCAGAAAAGGTGATCGGGGCATGATTGGGTTTTCATCAAAGCTCATGACATTTATTATAACGTTTCATATTTATTATTACAATTTAAAGGAAATCATACAATCATAATTACAACATTTTCTACACAATCTTTCTAGACTTCATTATTTTCTTCTAAGGCATTTCCTATGTTTTCCTTGCGTCATCCTGTTCACCTGTATCATGTGTAAAAATGGTTTTTGGATCAACAAAATGTTGGCGAGTGAATCCTATGAAAAACATTTGAACAAGTTTATTGAATTGATTATAAAATAAAGTGCATAACCACATATGAGTAAATATAGATGTAAACTTATTCACAAAACACTTAATATTAAATAATGCACACACATACAATAATAGCTTGTTTTGAGGCACGCGTTGCTCAACTCGTCTCCCACGAGGAACTGATGGGCCTAAAGAATGAGTTTTGAGGCACGCGTTGTTCTACGAACTGATGGGCCTAATGAATGAGTTTTAAGGCACGCGTTGTTCAACTCGTCTCCCACGAGGAACTGATGGGCCTAACAAATAATTTGCATACAACTTGACAATATGTAATACATAACTACAAACAATATTTACATTCTAAGTTTAAATCATAATATGGTATGGCACGAGTTTAAATAAACGAGTTAATTTCAGTGACACATGACACACCCCAAAACGTGTAATTAAAAAGGGGAGTTGTAAGATTCACTCACAGTGGGTGCGTTCGGTTGATTATGTTGAATGCGCATGAGTTTGGATTTAACCACGAGTGAAACTAACCTAGATAATAACATAATGGTTCGGTAAATAAGCGGATTTTATTAATCAATTTTAGTAGGATTATTGGATATATTTTTGTGAGTTTAAGGCTATTTTCTAACTTTAAAAATGTTATTTTTAAGTATTTTTAATTGATTTTTAATTTAAATAAATAAATAAAAATAATAATAAAAAAATGTTGACTTTTGACCGTTGACCATAAGCGTTGACTGTTTGACCATAAGCGTTGACTGTTTGACCGGTTTTATTGTGTGTATGTATGCGCCGGGCAGGACTCGAACCCGAGACCTCCCGTACGCGTGCACGCAGCTCTACCAACTGAGCTACGTGTCTAACCCAAAATATTTCTGTTTTTAATTATATTTATATACTAATTAAGTTAATCCAAAAATCACTTATTTTAAAATAAAGATTTAATGTATCGACTCGGTGCTCTCCACAGGTCTCGAACCCGGGACCTGTGGTTTAGTTTGGCACATAGTCCACCGCTGGACTGTGTGTCTAACTTGGTAAATATTCTGATTTTTATTATACTTAACATCTTACTGAGTTAACCCGGTTCGGTTTAAAAAAAAGGCATTTTATTACAGCGAATGTGTGTGTGTCAAGGATCGAACTCGGGACGTTTGCATATTGTTTGCACACAGTCCACCGCTGGACTGTGTGTCTAACCCGTTCATTATACTAATTTTAATTAATCTTATAATATATCTGAACTTCGTCTTCTTCGCTTAAGATTTCTGATAATGATAATTCAACTGATTTTATGTCTAATTCGATTAAGAAGCTTTATAAGTAATTGTAAGGTAATGAATGGAGAGAGTTTGGGGGAAAGGATATATCGATCAGCGTCTTTCACAGGACTCCGACAAAGATTCGTCGGCTCTGTTTGTGAACTTCGGCTGTTAGAATCAATTAACGTTTCTGTTCGATTAGTTATGAAATTGAGGTACTTAAACAAGGATTAACAGAAGTTTGGATGAGTATACCGATTCCCAGCGTAAGATCAGAAATTTCAGAGGTTTTCCGGCGAGAGCTGAATATTCCGGCTACGTCGTCTGGGATAGATTCTGATGGTTGGATTGAAGTTAGTAACAGCCTAACATCGGATTGAAACGGAAAGAGTCGAGGTATTTACCGTGTAGATGAAATCTCGGTTTTCCGGCGACTTGCAGAGATTTTCCGGCGAGTGAAATTACGTCGAGAATTTGTGTGATTGTGAGCGAAAAGGTTAACAGAGGCTTGTGGGTGTATTTATAGGGAAAAACATCGATGAATTGGGTCCGATTACCGTCTTGATTCGTCGGTCAATAATTTCTCCGGCGGTTATGACGGATGTCGCGGGATGGACATCGGTTATAACCGATGTAATAGTTATTATACGCGTTAAGACACAAGAAACCGTCAGTGAAAGGCGAAATCGTCGGGATTTCCGACGACTACGATTTGGGCGCGTCGATTTGAAATCGAGATTGTGATATTTGAATTAATTGTTTTGATACATTACTAAAGAACACAAGTGGCGGAGTGGTTGGATGTGTGTGTGTTAAGGCTTGGCTGACCCGGTTGACCCGGGTTTGAATCCCGGCAGCCTTGTTTTATTTTTATTTCACTATTTTTAATACATTTTCAAATATAAATTTTATTTTCTAATATACTTATTAATTATGTATCGTTTAAAATTAATTTGAGCATTAAATACGCAACGAAATTTTTAACTGGTTGTTCGGTTAATAAACAAAGTGGGTTTGGTAAATCCGGTTTTTGACGGATGTTACAAGGAACACTGGTTTGAACATATTGCACAGGAACAATGGTAGCAGGGTGTGCAAAATGAGCAGTGTTTTGCATGTAAGGAGCAAGGGTATATTGGGAATAATGGAAAGTTTTTTGAGGTCTAGGGCTAGGATGTGTAACAATTGCTTCAGTTGATTGAGATCTACATTCTCTAGCAAAGTGTCCTAGCCTATTACATTTATAACAGTTAATTTTTTACTTATCCTGCCTAACTTTTATACCCCATGCAACCTTGGAAATTCTACCAGTTCTCTTGTAATATTTGTTAGCCCTAACACTTAATAAAGCCAACTGGTGCAAAATGTCCATTTCTTCCAAATCTAAAGGATCCAAATGTTGAAGGTCACTCAATTCAAGGCATAAGTTATCAGAAGTTTGGTTTTCCCCATTAGCAGCACATGCATAATTAGGTGTGTAAGGGCCAGAGTTGAAATTACCACCAGAAGTTATACCAATAAATGATCATAACTGTGATCCTTACTACTTTCAATGACTTCTTCTTGGCCAAACAGTGCTGTACTACCGAATGCATAGTCATTAGCCACTTTGCCAGACTCTTGTAGCTTCTTTTTTTGGTTTAGCTCTCTCTCATAAGTGAGGAGCCTACCATGAAGCTGAGTAAGACTCATTTCTTTGAACCCAACTGAATTTCTAGTTACAAAAGCTATAGTGTCTCACTTGTCTGGTAATGATCTAAGAAAACGAATATTTAAAGTCGAATTTGCATATGTAACATTTACTAGTTTAAGCTCACTAATGAGACAACTAAATCTTCAAACTGTTGGGTTAGTGACTCTCCTTTTACATGACAAAAATTTCATATTGTTGATCCAGAACCTCTTTGTTTCTTTCAATCACTTCCTCAATCCCACCGAATTGCGGCCATCATAGATATCGTTTGGCAATGTAGAGGCCACGATGCTAAATGTCTTTGCATCTAGCTTGATCTTTTGGAAATCTTGCTCGAAGTAATTTCTAGGATTCTTTGCTACTTGGACTTTAGGGTCCTCAGTACTTGGTATCATTGGAACATGAGGTCCAAAGATAACCGACTTCCAGCAACCGGTGTTTTGCTGAGCAAGAACATGACCCATCCGTCTTTGCCAGACTCATATCTAACAAGAATAGGTGGTTTAAACATGTTGCCGGTGTTATGAGGATCTTTTGAAGTGTGTGACATATTGATTGTTTACAAATTAAAAACTCTGAGAATGTAATTTAAACTCTTGTTTTCAATAAAAATGAACAAACCGAATTAGAAGTGAGAGCTGATCTATACGAATAAAAAATGATTGTTGAATCAAATTTGATTGACCAGGCTCTGATACCAATTGTTAGGATCCAAGTTTGAAACTGTTACAAAAGTTAACAAATTTAAAGATGAAAGACGATAAATCAGATGTAAATGCAGCGGAATGATGAACATTAATTCATAACAGCCGAGAGATTGTTTTTCATTATCATGCTTTTAGTAATTGTAATCACATGCATATAAATTACAATCTCCCCCTCAGCCTAAGATCATAGATTTGTTCGTACAGAATGTAAGGAAGAAATGCTAGATTGATAATTGATGAAGTGATCAAATAGAACAGTACAAGCACTGTTCTATTTATACTACAATCCTAACCACTGAGCATCTTATGATGATGTCAACATGAAAGCGACACTTAACAAAATTAACAAACTAACAACATTTGCTAAATTAACCACTGCTATAACTAAATATTACAAAGACTGATAGTAAAACACCGATGAGACATCCTTTGTTGGCCTTCAGCAGAGCTTTGCCTTGGCAGACCTTTAGCTTTAGTCTTCAACAGAGCTTTGCCTTGGCAGACATTTAGCTTTAGACTTCAGGAGAGCTTTGTCTTCAACATAGCTTTGCTATGGCAGACCTTTGACATTTAATTTTCAGCAGAGCTTGACTCAGGCAGATGTTATATTATTATTAGGATCAGATATTGTAGTGTATTTTGGCTTTCTATCATTTGTTCTTTTGCAGGGTTCAATTCCAACAAGGCTTAGTGCTCAAAGTGATTAAAAGATACTAAGTGATATAAAGATAACAAACTATGTATCTTGTGGGTAACATACCATCGGCGTATGATATCATGGTCTTAAATCTTGCGTTGATAGATAGCCAACGTTTGAAGTTTTGGGTCTTTATGCTGATGAGTCATCCAGGATATCGAGGCTGCCCTTCTATCGCATCTGGATATATTCAAACCTAGGCATAGTAAGGATATCCTTAAAAGAGCCAAAATAGAAGGGCTAAAACCTTAAAAGAAAGGAAATCTCTCACGAGAAAATTCCATATGCTTGAAAAGTCAAACATGCCATATCAGGTATTTGCCTAACCCTCGTCTGATATTATTGGTCACTCTGCGATAAGAATGTATTGACCTGTTCACCAATAGTCTGACGTTGTAAAAGATAAAGGATGATCTCAACTCACCTGCTACGATGAATCATTGTGCTTACCTTGATCGCAGGGGTATGTCATTGTATGGGACGCACGGGTCCACCTGAAAACGATCTTGATCCCATTGAAATTGTATAGTTGTAACTACTGAGTTTGTTTTTTCGTTTATTTATGTCTCTGTTTATATTCTTATATTTAAAAAAAAATTGAAATTTCAAAAATCGAAAAATAGTGTCTTGTTTTTACTAAATAAAAAAAATACAAAATAATAATAATAATAATAATAATAATAATAATAATAATAATAATAATAATAAATAGAGTGCTTTCTTTGCTTTATTAAAAATTATTAACAATTCTTGAAGATTTGACTAATCCTCATAAGATGAAAGAAATTTGAATTTTGATCCGGGTACAAGTACTTGGATGTACCAAGTGTTCATGCGGAACTCTCCTTATTGCATAAGAATGTTTGCTTATAAATTTTTGAGAATTGTGAAGATCTTGATTAAGATCAAGAAACAGGATTTGCTGAAAATTAAGATGCTGTTAGTTGCCGACAAAGCATGAAGCATCACAACAGCAAAGTGTACCTAAGTCAGAAGAACCAGATACCATTCATCCTCCGACAGTGATAGTACATTTGAAGAAATACATGTGAACCTGCTTGCTTGAAAGAGAAGGATTGAAGAAGAGAAGAGCTGCTGAGATTCCTCCTCTCACATTCTTTTTGACAAAGATGTTTCAAGCAAAGCTGGTCAAGATCCTGATTTGAAGCTAACCACAAGAGCAGAAGAAAGAGACCCGGTGCTGAAAGTTCGTTGAAGTCTGAGGTCCTAGAAGTGTGAGACTGACTTCCACAACATTTACAGCATAGCGATAACCATAGACTACGTTGAAGACGTTGCTGAATTTATACTATGAAGACAATTTGATGCATCCGTCTTGTAGGAGATTGTTAGGTCCTAGAAGTGTGAGACTGGCGCATTAAATATACGCAACGGTCTATGGTAACTAACTGGGATTAACTAGGTTAGTTTGTATTAGGTTTGGACCTTTTTAGGTCACTTGGGCATGCCATAGGCCATGTGGGCCAGGCAAGCCCAAGGGAAGCCCATGAGGGGTATAGGCAAACCCTAGGTATATAAGGAATATTATGTCATAATTACGGTTAAGCTTTTAGAGAGAACTTTGGTAGCCTCCACCATTCTAGAGAGAGAGAGAGACCGAGAGGTGTGAAGAACTTATATCAGACGGTTTTGCTATTCGTAGTAATAGAATTGTATGCAAGTTTGAAAGTAATTCGCGTGTTATTCTTGTTCATCTCGTTTCTCTTATTTTCGGTTTTCTTGAATATCATAAAGTTTGGATTTCGCTCATCCTTGGTGATTATTTGATATCGTTGTTGGATCCGGATTATTCGTGACCTACAGTGTATCATTCTTCTACAGCTTGCTTTTGAAGATGTAGGTAAGTTTGAACATGTGCCCACATTTCTTTTGCAATATCTGCATTTGATGGTTTAGATCTAGAGTTTTTGAGTAGGATTTTCATCATATCCTTGATCTCTCCAACAGATGCTTCTGAATGTGTGACCCTCTTCATCAATTCCGAATAGTTTAATCCATCACTTAAGTGAACAAGATCACCTGAATTCCCGCAAGAGGTGGTTAAACTTGGTTTAGTACCAAGTGCCCCTTTTTCTTGGTACTAGTGACTTCCAAATGATGTAGTGACTAATGTCTCAACAGTTGTTGCCTTTAAGGGGGTCTTAGAAATGTAACCACTGTCCAATTGTAAGACTGTAGTCTCAACAGTTGTAGTAGCTGCCCACTTGAAAACCAACTTGTATCTCTTTGGATACTGAAGGTGTTGCCTCCACTGCTTGCGGGATATAAATGATCCCTGAACTTGCCTAGTCACATGTGTGTGTGAATTCTCTTTAATTTTTTGTTGATCAGAGGAACTAGGTATATGCAAGTCAGATGTATCAATTGCATTAAGAAATTTTTGTAAAGGTGAAGGGCTGTTTAAGTGGGTGGTGGTGAGGAAAGAGAAGCAGCCATGGGAAAGGGGCTTGAGTAGAGATAATCAAGTGATATATCTCCCCCTTGATGAAGGTCCCCTGTGCTTACAACACTCTCCTTTTGAGAGGATGAGTGAGGAGTTTAGATAAGTGGAGATGTTTGCATCTGTTCTGGGGAAGTAACAACACATGTTAGCTGTATTTGTATTACATCGGGTAGCTTTGGCATCTTAACCTCTATAGATCCTTTATTTTTGGTTTTGTTTTGGATACGGGGATGGATATGGAGGTGGTTTTGATAGAAATGTCTGGTGTGGGTTCCACAGTGCTGGGAGGTGCACTATGGTCACCAGGAGTAGTGGGCTCAATAAAAGATGTTGTAACATCTGTTACTTGGTTTTCTAAAATGTTTTTATCTACCACATTTTCTTTGCTTTTGGCCATCATGTGTGTAAATATTTTGTTTGAAAGACTGTTACTTTGAAGTGCTTCACCTTTTTCAAAACATTCTTTTCTCAAAATATTTTTCAGGTAAAAGCTTAACAACCTTGGATAGATACGAAAAGGATTGCCGATTCCACTCTTGATTGCCCTCAAATTTGCTACCAAATATAGAAACAGTGTCTGGGATAGCTTATGATTTGAATTTATCTAAATAACATCCCAAGTACTGAGTTTTTAGGGGTATTTCATTAAAAGCAGTGATTTTAGTAGATAGGCAAACCAAGAGTATATGGAAAAAGAATTTCATTTCAGGTGGGAACATTGGTTTATAAAGTGTTTCTCCCACTGCCTGACTTTCGTAGCACTTTTCAATGAACTCAACATGTAAGTCAATTTTGTGGTAAATTTTCATACCAGTCAAATAATCTAATTGAAACATGGTGGATTTGGATTCTGCAATGATTTCCACAAGTTCTATATTAATGGTGGAGGTGATGAGAAAATGTTTTTTGTTATGCAAAGATAGCTTTGCATTTACCTAGAATTCCCTAAGGGTGGTATGATAAATGGGTGCGTCAACGGTGAGTATGTAAAATATTTTGATGAATTGATGATGTTAAGGATGGAGTGAAAGTCCGTATTCTTGTTATGTTTTTCAAGATATAACATATAGTTGTGAGGGGTTTTCTATTGAGACCCATGACGAACTTTTTGTTCAAATCTTTTGAAAAAAATCTTTTCATTGAAAACAGAGTTTGATGAAAGAAAAATCAGAGTTTTTCTCTTTTGAAATACTTTTGAATTTTTCAATAATGGAGGATAGATGTAAACTCTGTTTGTCATGGTTTTTTATAAGGATAATGGAACAAGATGCCATCATGGACAACGGTTACCTTTTACTCCATGTGGTCAGTTTCTATTTGTCATAGCAAACCTCTGTTTAGAAAGTGGGTCCTATTGAAGAAACCCTCTGATGAAGATATCAAAGATCTATTTTAAATCATTTTTTAACCTCTGTTGTGTTCAACAAACCTTTAAAAAAGTGTTTTAAAACATTTGTTTGACTCTTGGTTAACAGAGTTTTGAAAAACTTCTGTTTGAAACCTTTATTGGGTTAAACAGAGTTTTGGAAGAAAGTAGTGGTAAGGTTAAATGGAACAATGGCTCTGTTTGACTTTTGAAATCAAACAGTTGTTTTGAAAATAGTGGTCCTTTTGCCTTAAACAGTGGTTATCACACTTGAATAGACTTTTGAACCGTTGAAACAGTTGATATATTCTTTTGAATCGAGTTTTGAAATCTTTTATGATTTTGTCAATCTTTTCTTGATTTAAAAGATAATTTTTGGTTTTTCGATTTTTTGAAACAACATTAAGCAATAGGAAAACAAAGATTTTGGTATTTTTTAAATGGTTTTCTTTCTATTATTAGGATAGAGGATAAATACACAAGTAACCTCTGTTAGCACTTTTAAATTACCAACAATGGTTTCCTACAAAAGATGGTGAATGGGTCAATCTTGCGGATGACCAAAACATTATCTCCCTTGGATTTGGTTTTATCAACCACTATAGTGGCTTCTTTGGACTGGTCTTTGGTCACTAGGAGTTTTTGCACAATCTCTAATAGGTGTTTTTGACCCTCTACAAGTGCCTACACACTTGGGTCAATAGGAAGTTGACCATTCCTAACAAGATGTTGATCCCCATGAGGATGCATGTTTACACTTGGCTTTTGAGGCTGTGGTACAGGTTCTACATACCTGTAAGGCACCCTATTTTATGGTGGTTGCCCATAGGTTTGACCTGACCTCTGTGTAGGATGCTGGTTTGACTGTTGTGAGTGACTAGTGTGGTCTAACTCAACTCTTTTGGGAAGAGATCAGGTATTCGTGTTACGATGCCCATCTTCCCTTTAAAGTTGGTTTTTCTTTCTTGGCAAGTTTTCCTTAAAATTATGGGATCTAAGAAATGAGCATTGTTGAGTTAAATGGTTGGTTTTACCATAAATAGTGCACCCAAGAGTGGATTCACAAATGTTGTTTCTTTGATCGATATCAGGGGCTCTTAACTTGAAACATTATTTTATTAAGTGATTTGTTTTACCACATAAATCATACAACATCTCTAAAATCTTGTCTTTCCTTTTACTTTTGTGTCTCTTTTCAGAACAGATGGTTTAACCTCTGTTTGAGAGTTAATAATAGGAACAAGTTTTATCTTAGGTCGCTTAAGACAATCAGGGTTTGAAAATCAACTAGTTTAAATTTTCAAGGTTATCACATTAATCTCGCCAAATTGGTTTAAAAACATATTTTGGTTTTTCAGACTGAATAGAACTTTGTGGCTTTTCAAGAATGACATTCTTGCCACTAGTTTCAATAATCTTGATTTCTTTTCTAGTTGACTTGGTCAAACTGTCTTCAACCAAATCAGGGCAAATGGAAGTGATGCTATTTTGTTCAAGTTTTGTAAAACCAGCAACAAACTTGTCATTGCCTTTTGTTTATATTTATAGCATCTTTTCATAATCAGAACATGATTCTTTTTCACAAGTGATTTGGGTGAACTCCAACTCCTTTTTGCAATTCTGATATTTTTCTATCATTGACTAGACTTGGTCATTGATTATGGATGCTTCATATTTCAAGGTGTTGATCTCTTGATCCGTTTCAGTTAATCTATTTTTAAAATCACTTTTTAGTTTTTCTAAGATAATTTCACTAACTTGGACCTTTTCCCATAGATTTTCATTTACCTCCTTGATGTTAGCAAATGCTATGATGCAATTAACTGACACAGTTCATTTGGAACTTGAGGTGATACATTGGAAACAACAACCTTCAGATGATCAGCAGATGAGGTTATGGTATCTTTGGGATATTTTTGGTTCTTATGCATCACCCTCTTCACAACAGAGGTTTGTCTTGGGTTTTCAGCAGTTTTACCAACCGAACTTTCACCAACAGAGGTTTCATTTTTTTAGATTCTTCACCTGAGGTATGATCAAAAGCCATAAAATAGAAGCTTGCATGTTCATCCCTATCACTTGCTATTAAAGCAAGATTTTCATCAGTTCAATTTTTAGGCAGACTGCTCCAATCAACATAGCCTTGTTTGAAAAAGCTTTGTTGATTTGTCTCAACTGCTGCAGGAGTAGGAACAGTTTGTGGTGCTAAACATGTGATATGGGCATTTGGAGATATTGAACTTGAGGAAGTGGTGCTTAGATATATTGCACAGGTGCAGGACTTGAAAAAATAGGCTTTATTTTGAACACTTGATGTAGGGGTATTTTGATAAAAGTGTGTTTGATTGTTAGCACAGGTGTAGAGTTTGACTCCTACATTCCCTAACAAAATGACCTAGCTGGTTACATTTAAAACACTTTATCTTGGATTTGTTCAACCCAGCCCTAGATCTCCCAATAAGTCCTGGATAACTCCTATCAGTTTCTTGTAAAAATTGTTTGCTCTCACAATTAGTAGAGTCACCTGGTGTAGAATATCCATTTCCTCAAGATCAATGGGATCAATGTGTTTAAGATCATAAAAACAAATGACAAATTTCAAGATTATGACTATCATAACTAGCAGTAAAAGCATAGTTTGAGGAATGTTTACCAGAGTTGATTCTTGCTGATATATTAATAAAATGATCATAATTCTGGTCATTTATCATTCCTGTTGATGATCCTTCCTGACCCTAGTGTCGTGTTTTTTGAATACATATTCATCAGACACTATTCTAGTTTCATAGAGCTTCTTTTCCTGGACAAACTCTCTTTCGAATGTTAAGAGCTTTCCATGAAGTTGGGTCAGTGTCATATATTTGAAATTTGGATTTGTTCTCATCACTATGGCAATTGTATCCCATTTCTCAAGTAAAGACCTCATAAATCGGTTACTTAAAGTTGATTTTGTGAACTCTTTGTTCACCAACTTCAACTCATTAATTAAACATGAAAACCATTTAAATTCTTGTGTAAGGGTTTCTCCTTGACATAAGGATCTCTTGAGTATTTTTGAGAACCTACTCTGTACCACCAAACTACTCTTTCAATACATCCCACAACTATTTAGCACTATTACTATGTAACAGGGCGACATAGATATTATTCAGCAGTGCCATAGCCATAATGTTGAAGGCTTTCGCATCTAGCTCGAATTTTTGATAATCTTGCTCTAAGTAATTTTCAGGTTTCTTTGGCTCAAATACATTTGGGTTTTCGGTATTAGGTACCATTGGACATGTGGTCCGAAAACCACAGATCTCCAACACCGTGTATTTTTTGAGATAGCATATGCCCCATCCTATGTTGCCAAATATTATTTTCAGATTTGACAAGCATATGTGATTTATTGCTAAAGCCTGTATTGTGGGGATCATTTTGTGCCATTTTCTCAGGTTCATTTAAAGAAAAACAGTCTGTAAAAGACACTTTATAAGTTCTTCACTAAACAACTCTAAGCTATGCATTGAAATTGGATCTTTGATCGGAGTATCGCGCACCGGTCAAAGATAAAATTTATAATTCCAAATTACACTTAACAATGTGTTAGTGGTAGTAAGGGGTCGAACCATGAAGAGTTTGTGGTTTGAGTGCGGACAAGATTGATTTTAAACGAATTGTCACGAATTATGAAGCTTGCTAATATTTTGATTACTTTTGTTTGTTTGAAAGAGATGTCGGAATGCTCCGACCAATTTGATTTTTATCACTTAACTACTAAAAACTTGAATACTTGCACAGAACTTAATTAATTGATTAAAACAATTATTTGAGAACAAGTTTCACACCCGGTTCAACGATTGCAAAACCTAGGATTGCTAAACAATTTTAGATTGATTCAATTGAAATTGTCATTAATGGTTTTCATATCACAAAGCTTAGATGCCAATTGCTATCACGTATATGACGGACTGCAATGCACTTTGTTACTTTAGACAAAAGATTCCTCTTGAAAGATAAGGCATAAATACACAAACTTATTTCGCAAAGTCAAATTTATAATCATTTGACAATTCACAAATATAGTTCAAAAGTAAGACAATTATCAATTAATTCAAAATACAACTCAATTTGTCACAAATCAACTAAGAAACATAAAGCAACCCTAAATCTTACAAAATTTTACACCGGGATGAAACCCTCGAGAATTAGCCACTCATGACTAGCGGAACTTGATCACCGGATGATTGAAATTCAAACATGAACATCTTGAAGCTTTGATGTTGGTGATGTTGATGATTAGTGTTTGGAATGGATGATGATGGTGAAAGGATTGGAGGATTTGTGAGGATGATGATGATGGATTAGGTTTAGGAAGGTTTGATGATCGATTCGGTTGATGATAGATGGATGAGATGGATTGGAATGGAAGAATGTGTTGTTCTTGGGTCCAAGATGGGTCTCCTCAGTTCAAAAAACTCGTAACTCCCTTTGAAAAACCCAAAATGTGGGTTATAACTCGTTCAAAACACTCAACAAACGAAATTCAGTGAAAACACTTTCTGGAGGGCGTCGCGACGCCCTCTAGATTTTCCGTATTCTGCCAACGCCTTAATAGGCTGTCTACGCGAGTTTCTGGCTGACGCGAATAACCAAGGGGTGTCGCCGATGGCCCATTTCGGCGTGGGCGACGATAAGCCCAACTCTTGGTTTCCTTTTCTTCATTTCCAATTCCCGGTTGATCCCGCTCGCTCCCTGATGCTTTGTAAAGCTCTCGAATAGCTCCTTAAAATCCATTAGACCTGCAAAACACAATTCTAATCAAAAGTATGCCATTCGAAACCAAAATCATGTAAAAACATAAACTTAAATTCGATTCATCATCGGTTTTCGACACGTATCACATCCCCACACTTGTCTTTTGCTTGCCCTCAAGCAAATCTGTTTTTCAATTTCAAGTGGGTCGAAAGAGAAACACACTTCCCATTCTTGAGAGTAAGCTAAGGTCTATTGTCATGCCCGGTTCAAAATCTTAACAATTTTTCAAACATTTATTAGTAAAGTGATTAATCACATAAAGTTAATTATCCAAGATCAACCCGCCCTTGAAACTCACAAATCATACATACCTCTAACAATGTTCTCTACACTCGGTATACAATTGGTTAATAGATGATGCATTAGCACCTTTGATGTAATCAATCAACCCAATTAGACCGCATAGGCTTACAACTCAATCATTCTCCACCATCGAACATAAACACTAAGCATAAGTCAAAAGGTCTTTGATGGGTTGTAACGGGGCTAGGCTAAGGGCTTGAAATAGGATATTTTGAAAGTGGCTAAGGTGATGAAAACTCGACTTTTATTACAACATAACTATTCTATCAACAACTACTACGAATAAACAACTAAGAGGCAAAAACTTTCACCTTTTATTCAACAAACTATCAATACATATTTTTTTTCTTTTCTCAACAATTTTTCATAAATTTCTTTTCTTTCTTTTTTTTCAACTAAACCTAAAATCGAATTTTCAACACCACGGGTTAAAAATAAAAGGCTACACGGTCAAAGTCTAAATGAGTTGGTCAAATGAAAGGTTTAAGCTCAAAGTTGGCGACTAAGGGATTAATTTAGGGTAAGGATATATAAATGGCGTAAAAGGAAAATGTTTACCTAACGCCTTAATCGTTCTTGTTCTCGTATACGGTCTATGGTCTCAAACGCATCAAAAGTTGTAAGTTCTACAATATGCGACTAAGGTTCCACTCAACCAAAGAAATATATGCATATATGATGTATAAAAGTGGCTCAAAATCTCACGTAAAAAGGGTATGGTATGCGATCTGTACAAAAAGCAAGTTTCTTAGGCGGATTATTCCCAAATAACCACCCGCTAAATATCCGTCATGTTATTAATTTGAACTTGACCATGACAAGAGACCACATGGGTTGTGCCATCCCTCCTTAACTTAGTTACTTGTTCCTTTTAGATTGCTTCAAACAAAGACATTTTGAAAAAAAAATTAAATTTTCCCCCATACCCACACTTGAGGTCAACATTGTCCTCAATGTGTAGTGTTTAAATGAACGGGTCAAAATCAAAAAACTTTTTCTCTGTATCCCCACAGTTGAGGTCAACATTGTTCTCAATGTGTAGGAATAGAGCTTTTAAAAACGCACAAGGGATGCGACACGGCTAACTTTCCCAAAATTTCACCCTTGAAAATAAAATACAAAAACCAATACACTTATTACTAACTAAAAATCAAAGCTAAAAAGAAACGTATGCACCTGGTTTTCGCTCATTCCTCGTGTACTCTTCATTCTTTAACAAAAATGGTCGTCTCACGAACATAATGTACCTACAAATCTCAACCCTCGTGTAGAAGCAAACTTCCCAGAACCATCAAAACTTGTTAATTACCTAGTTCTACCATTTTTATAAAGAATTTACCAAGCCATATTTTTATTCAACTTTGAATTTGTGGAAAAATATTTTACAACAACAACAATCCTAACTCATTTTCGTAGGAATCACGGTTGCATTTAGTGCGTGCAACAAGCCCTTTAAACATCCCGATAGCTTGAAAGGACGAGGAAGGTCTCATGAGGGTTATATAGGGAACACACCCACAAAGTTAATTTAACTAGTAAGCAACAATACAAAAGGTAGAAAACACAAGAAAACTAAGAATAAACGAAACAAAATAACTAAAAATAATATACAACAACAAATAACAAAGCACCTCATGGTGGTCGAACGGAGTGTTTGTCGCCCATGAACTCTTCCATATCACCACCCAGTGACTCATACCATTTATTTCAAAACGGGCCAAATCTCCTTAATTCTTCCTCTGCCTTCTTCTCTTGAGGTGAGTTCTTCACCTTCTTCTTCTTTACCGGTTTCTTCTTCGATTCTTCAAACCTACCAACCATAGCACATATCTTTTTGTACGGATTCATGTCCACCTTAAGACACTTATCCTCACCGACCGGGTTAGTAAATTTAGGAAAAACATTCAAATTTAGTTCCCGGTCCCCAAATTTCATACTTGAACGGTCTACCCAGTATGACTATCCGTTGTGTGTCCTCATCACACCCAACATAGTCAACTACTAAAAAGTCAACTGGGTAATAGCTATCTTCAACCTTCACTATCACATCTTCCACCATCCCCATTGGATGCGTGGGAGTCTGATCGGCCAACACCACGAGGTGTAAAACTTTTTCAATGAACCAAAATCATATTGGTCGTATAGGCTCCCAGGAAAGATACTCACACAAGCTCCAAGATCTTGGAGCGCCCTCTTTTTTTTTTAAATTTACCAATTTAGATTGGAATCAAAGAGTCTCCTAGATCTTGATCTTTTTGGGGGATGGCACTCGATAAAACAGCATTAACATGAGATATTAAATCAACCTGTTCGGGTAGTTTGTTGTGTCGTTTCTCGGTGCTTAATTCCTTCAAACATTCGACATGAGCCGGGACCTTTTTGATGTTATCAAGTAACGGCAAATTAATTTTTGCCTGTTTAAAATTTTCCCACTTTTCGTCCTTTGGTGGGCACCGTTTTTCAAACCTTGATGCACTAAGTGGTTTTAATAGAGCTAACGGGTATGGGATGGTATTAAACTCCACACCCATATCATCGGCCCTAGCATGCAACTCATTTAAACAACTTTCATAAAAACATTTTTTAGTTACTTTTTCAATTTATAATTTGTGAAATCGTTTCTTGCTCATCTTTACTTCCCGACTCATCGTCTACATCTTCCCCTAAACCATCAACAAATTGTGGTGCTGGAATGTTGTCGACACTACAGACCTCATCATTTGAAAGAAGACTTACCGCGCTAATGTGCACATTCCTCACATTATTAGTGCTTGAACTTTGATACTTCGGGTTCATCGTAGTATCACTTGGCAATCACCCACCATTTCCTCGTATTTTGCGCCATCTCTTCTGCAAGTTGACCCACTTGTTTTTCCAAAGCCTTATGCGATTTATAACGCACCTCGAACTCTTTGTTCATTTCCAACTTTATCGCTTGATTCAAAGTAGTGATGGCATTCATGATTGCATCCAGTTTAGAGTTCAAGGAATCTTCACCACCCATTTGAGAGTTTGAGTTACCACCCCCATTACCGCCTTGGTTGTAGCCCCGTTGGTAATTACCTTCACGATTTTAATAGCCTTGGCCATTTCCTTGATTATAATTTCTTTGGTACCCCCCTTTATTACCACCTTGACGGTTTTGGTACATCGATCCACCTTGATTTCCACTTTGGTTACCCGGTTGGAAGTTTGGGTTCATTTGGTTTGAGGCATTACCATACCTGAAATTAGGATGGTTCCTCAAACCTGGGTGATAAGTGTTGGAATTCATGTCAAATTGCTTTCCGTCTCCATACACTTGATTCACCTCGTCGGTGGTTTGAGCTATGCTCACTTGACAATTCTCAGCTCCGAGCCGAGGTCACCACAATCTTTGCAAACAACGAATTTCACCGCCCCGCCTTCTTTATTTATTATTCGTGCCAACTCCCGTTCTAATGTTTCAATCCGATCCTTGGAACTAGCATCGTGGTTGGGCCAAGACCTTGAAATCGGATACTTTTTGGCTCGGTCCGCCATAGCAACCGCCTTGGAGTTTTTGCTCATTCTTTCCAAAAACTCCCAATCATCTTCCTCGTGTTTGTTCAACAACGTACCGTTACTTGCCGATTGCAAGTACTTATGATCTTCCATATCTAATCCCCGTACGAAACACGTTAACAATTCTCATATAGGAATTTGATGGTGAGGGCATTTTCGAACCAACTTCTTAAACGAGTGAGGGGCTCATGTAATAACTCACCCGATAACTGATGAAACTACCAGATCTCATCACGTGCATCATCGGTATTTGCTATCGAATAATATTCATCAAGAAATACTTGTTGCATTTCTACCCAAGTACGAATGCTATTTGCCAGAAGAGTGAGGAACCACTACTTAGCCTTGTCATTTAACGAGAACTGAAATAGCCTTAGCTTCACTTCCTCTATCTCGAAATTGTGGCCCCCCGATCGTGCCACATATAGCGGAGAATTCCGCCAAGTGAGTGTATGGTTCGTCATTCGTCCTACCATTGAAGTGCGGTAGGATGTTAATGTAATTGGACTTGCACTCGAATGATCGCCTCCCTCGAGGTGTAGGCACAATAGGTGAGTCATTTTAGGTGACCACCAGTCTAAATTGCGCATTAACACCTCTTGGGGCTTGTTGATTTTGTTGACGTCGTGGACCGTTAACCTCTTGATTCACCAGCCGATTATTGCCCATTCGAGCACCACCTTTATCACCCCCTTGGTTACCGCCTCCCACAAATTGTAGAATCCGGTTACGGTTGACATTATGATTATTGTTATAATTACCGTCATCCCGATTCCGTTGATTGTGGTTTCGTGGTTAACGGTTGTTTCCGTAGCCGTCGCCTCGACCATAATCATACTCGTATCCATAGTCATTACCCATAAAGTTGGCATTTTGATAGCCACCCTCTTCATGCTCAGAACCCACGAGCATGATAAAAATTCCCTTCATTCTCATTCCCCAAGCATCATCTTCAACCCGATCATTATAATTCCTCTATCGTCTGAGTATTTTGAGTGAATACTCACATGTTCTGGTGATTGGTAACCGTGAACGCTATACGGTGCATCATCACGAATTTTGTTCCTTAAATAATCAAGATTTAGGAATTGATCTTCATTCACGGGATATCCGCGATTCAGGTTAACTCCACGGTTGGTGTTAACATTGCGGTTGTTGAGGTTGGGTGGTAATGGGTTTTGTCGGTTTTGGTTTTGACGTGGTGGTGTGGGTGTACGTTGTTTTTTGTTATGATTTCGGCCATGATTTTGGAATGGTGGTGTTGGTGGTCTCGAATTATTACCCCCCCCCCCCCCGATTGGTTGTTTTGAACGTTTTGGTTTTGGGGTTGGTAATCATGGTATTGGTGTTGGTTGTTAGGTTGGTTGGAATTTTGGTTATCCATTGGAATGAGTCCAAAGGATAGTGTAGGTGGTGAGTTAGTATTGGGTGGATTAGAGATAAGAGTTGCCTCTAATCGATTGGCTAGGTTCTTTCTAACGACCCGCTCGATCTCTGGTTCGATCACTAACGGCGAGGTCCTTCCGGAGTTCCGTGTATGCATGCACTACCTGTAACCTGCACAAGTAACACACCCATGTAACACATAAGCACATACGATAATAAGAACAAGCACCTAACAGTTAGTCACAATATTAAACAAAATCCAAACGTAAAGCGCACGAACTCCCCGGCAACGGCACCAAAATTTGATCGGAGTGTCGCGCCCCGGTCAAAGATAAAATTTATAATCCCAAATTACCCTTAACAATGTGTTAGTGGTAGTAAGGGTCGAACCATGAAGAGTTTGTGGTTTGCGTGCGGACAAGATTGATTTTTAATGAATTGTCACGAATTATGAAGCTTGCTAATATTTTGATTAATTTTGTGTGTTTGAAAGAGATGTCGGAATGCTCCAACCAATTTGAATTTTATTACTTAACTACTAAAAACTTGAATACTTGCACGAAACTTAATTAATTGATTAAAACAATGATTTAAGAACAAGGTTGACACCCGGTTCAACGATTGCAATAGGATTGCTAAACAATTTTAGATTAATTCAATTGAAATTGTCATTAACGGTTTCATATCATAAAGATTAGATGCCAATTGCTATCACGCATATGACGGACCACAATGTACTTTGTTACTTCAGGCAAATAATTCTTTTTGAAATATAAGGCATAAATACACAAACTTGTTTCGTAAAGTCAAATTTTATAATCATTCGACAATTCACGAATATAGTTCAAATGTAGGACAATTATCAATCAATTCAAAAAACAACTCAATTTGTCACAAATCAACTAAGAAACATAAAGCAACCCTAAATCTTACAAAAGTTTATACCGGGGTGAAACCCTCGAGAATTAGCCACTCATGACTAGCGGAACTTGATCACCGGATGATTAAGACTCAAACATGAACATCTTGAAGCTTTGATGGTGGTGATAGTGATGATTAGGGTTTGGAATGGATGATGATGGTGAAAGGATTGGAGGATTGGTGAGGATGATGATGATGGATTAGGGTTAGGAAGGTTTGATGATTGATTCGGTTGATGATAGATGGATGAGATGGATTGGAATGGAAGAATGTGTTTTTCTTGCCTCCAAGATGGGTCTCCTCAGTTCAAAAACTCGTAACTCCCTTTGAAACACCCAAAAAGTGGGTTATAACTCATTCAAAACACTCAACAAACGAAATTCAGCGATAGCACTTTCTGGAGGGCGTCGGCGACGGCCAAACAGGGCATCGTCGACGCCCTCTAGATTTTCCGTTTTCTGCCGACGCCTTATTAGGTTGTCTACGCGAGTTTCTGGCCGACGCGAATAACGAAGGGGCGTCACCAACGGCCCATTTCGGCGTCGGCGACACTAAGCCCAACTCTTGGTTTCCGTTTTCTTGATTTCCAATTCCAGGGATCCCGTTCGCTCCCTGATGCTTAGTAAAGCTCCCGAATAGCTTCTTAAACTCTGTTAGACCTACAAAACACAATTCTAATAAAAAGTAGGCCATTCGAAACCAAAAGTCATGTAAAAACATAAACTTAAATACGATTCATCATCGGTTTTCGACAACGTATCAATCTTTAGATGAGCTGATCTTTTGGTCTTAAACTGAGTGTGAAATCAAGTTCAAATGTGACCAACCTCTAACACCTTTAGAAACTAAGTTTCTTTGTTTGCAAACAAGTATTGATTATCATAATAATATTCACAAACTGGGAGTTATCATCAACGATTTTTTTTCATTAATTACCAAGGATTCAAATGTTTTACAACTTGATTGACTCTATAGACTCCCCCTCAGCTGATCGCACAAACAAACCAGTTCTTAAAAGAGAAAAGGTGATGTGTGCGATAACTAGATCACTAACGGGTGTAATCTAGTTATAAAAAGTACAAAAGATCTGTTCAATGATTGTTTGACGTCACCTTGATAATGACATTTAACAATCCTAACAGAAAATATTCCACCGATGTTTGCAAACAGCTGTGAAAATCCTAACATCTGATCTAGGCTATTCTTAACATTGATAAGATAAATACTGTTACATTCAGAAACCACGGTCTAAGCCATCTTTTGTTATACTTGTCCAAAAAACTGTTTGGCCGTATAGATGTTTGGTTTTCTTCATCAGACCTTTGGCTTGATCGGGGTTTTGGTCTTCAACATTCTTTAGCTTTAACAGATGTTGGTACTCTTGAACAACGGTTCCAAGTCTTCATCAGATGTTAGCCATGCTCTTAAACAGATGTTGGAGAAACACCGAACCGGGATCTATTGGAAAAGATCTAGATATGTGGACATGGTTTCTACATACATGGGTTAATCTCTTGTTTGATTGTCGATGGAAAGAACTTCGTCTAAAACCACTGCAAAACTGAAAACCATTGTTAGCCTCGCCACAGGGAGAATGGGGGTTCCCTCCGTGACGACCCTCCGGCGTGAGAATAAGTAAAGTTACTTGAAGAAGACGAAGTGCAAGTAGTGAAGAGTGAATGGAATAGCTTGTACCACAAGTCTTCTATTTATAGCCGGAGATTTGGGTGTTAAGATTTAACAGAGTTGTAACGGAATCTTTCCGATCATTAGTGGTTACATCTCCATCCATGCGGTTACAACTCAATAGAGGCTTGCACGATTGCAATTTATTGCTTCTAGAAGATCCAAGGTTGTGGAGCCTTGATCTGTTGCCACCTGTCCAGTTATAACAGAAAAGATTCCTTTAGCTCAGTACCTTGTTACCTGCGCGCGAAGATGTTTGTGCACCATACTTAAGAGTTTTGACAGTTTCTTCTTACTTCAAGCTTAACTATTCAGTTCCGCGCAAGGGTGTTAAATGAAGTCTTAGATGTTTTGCTCTTTGTTCTTGCACGAAGTTAATAAAGACTGCTTCTTAGATCTGTCTTACCTTTGCGCGAGGCGCGTAAGGTCTACTAAGTGATCTGGTGACATCCTGACGGTATGGTCTCCTGCGCCGGCATAGGGCTTCTGGGACCATACCCCTTTAGATGTTCTAATTTAGTGTTCAATATTCACTATATTTGAAGAGAGACCGGTTTAATCTTTTGCTTATTTCTTGATTGATGGATCCTGCTTTAGCTTTGAATATTTTTTGTTCTTTTATAGGTCCAACATGAATTGTTCTTAAGAATTTCTTTCTTATTGCTTCATACAAATCACAAAAATCCTCAAACCAAACTAATCAATCTTGGTTAATCTCCATCGTCCTCCATCAACATCTGAATACCGTGTATAACTCTTAAGGTTAACAATTTAACATTATAACCATCTTAATTCAAGTTAATGCAAAAGTGATAATTCAATTGTTTGGAAGCTCTCTTCATATTCTTTATCACAATGCCATTTTTTTAATCAAAACACACCATTCTATTTTTTTATTATCTTTTAAGTCCACAATCGTCCATAACCAACTGCCCAACTACAAATAAAAAATAATGTCCTCTCTTCCTAAATACTTCTAGAAAGACAATTGACTCTTTTGTATAAGTTCATGAATAATAATCAAACACACTTTGCTTTTTGAATAAATTAACATTTTACAATAAAGTAAGAACAATAAAATAAAAATAAAAGCGTGAACTCCACATGCAAATGCTACTTTTGCAATGGAGGCACAAAGAAAGCTTGTGTAGGGCACAGGCTCCACGAGAATACATACTCCTAGCCCTAGGGTTTGTCTAGTTATTTAATTATAGATTAAATTAACATTAACATTAACATATTAAATAAACTAACATACGTGATCTGTCTTATTTTAGTAACAGGTAGGCATTTTATGTATTTATTAAGATACACCTAGTCCACCAAGAGCAATTTTAATTAGGTATGAAATGTACTAGTCGTTGAAACAAATAAACTATTTTTATTGTAGCCTGGGATTGTGCTACCCAGGAGACTCTTTCATTAAATTTTGTTAGCCTATATGTTGGTTTAAACAGCATAGTTAGACCATCTCTATCAATAAACCCAACAATCTTTCACTTCAACATCACAACAGATTTCAATATATTAAACATGTGAGTTGAGGGCGCAACTTTCTCGTCCGAACCAAAGTCCAGTAATCCGGACTACTACCCCTGACTTCAGCCACAAATTACAACAACATCAAGAAAGTCCGCTACATACTCGTCCGCTGTTGCCACATTGAACTAGTCGACAACCACCGAACCACGGATGCGGGTGATCTTAGGGAGTGTACATCATACAGAAAACGGGTTACACACCATCAAAGCGGATATACATTTCTAAAAGAAAATCTAGAACCTAAAAAAATAACTAAATACTGGGTAATGGTCTAATACAATATTCATGTTAGAAAAATATATCATAATATATATGCATCCAAATAGTATAATATGTATAGAAATATTATTATTAAAGAACATGGATTATAATAATCTAAAACGACTTTTCTTCTTATCTAATGTAAACACGGAAACAAGAAAAAAGACTATAGATTCTTCCACCAAAATTCCAGACATATAAATAATAAATATTTGTTGCTTTTAAAAACTTGAGTGAAGTTAGTGACCATAGATTAATTAAGAAGCATATCTGATTCAACTAATCCAAACATGATATATGTTAAGAAAATTATGATAAATAATTTAGTGATTAAAGCAAACGAATGAGAGATCATAAGCTTTAATTGTGTGTTGGAACTTAATATGTGGGAAGTTGTGTTTGTCCCACATTGGTGGAGAGATAAATCTTTTGCTGGTTTATATCTATAATTCTCTACACGAATTTATTCTTATATGACAAGTTACACCCAGTGGCAGCCAGGAGGGTGCGAAGCACTCGACACGCGCACGCGCCCGGGCCCAGGGACGGGCACAGGACGAGGGCGATGGGCGCAATGGGGCGCTTTGATGGCGCACTTTGCATGTGTCTTGCCTTGGTGTTAGAGACTGTTTAAGTTTTTACCTGCAAAATGATTAAGACAGAATTCAATATGCCATTGAATTTTAGAATTAATCTTATTGAATTGTGTATTCAATAAGAGACTTATCATTTCATATTCTAGCCAGTAGAAATACAAAGCTCGGTGCTTTATTTTGAGACACTGAAAAATCGTATGGTGGATGCAACACACACTGCTAAAAATTTTCTTAACTTTGATTCACTGCACTCTCTTGGGAAACAGACGGGTTTTAGGCTAATCCCGGCAGTACAATCTGCTTAGGCTGTTGTACCATGGGAAACAGACGGGTTTACTTGGGTGACCCGAAATCTGTTTTACGGGAAGCGTGTCTTTCACGTGCCTCAGTCACCTCTGTGTTATTTTTCTTTGTTTCTTTGTAATTTGTTTCTGTTCAGGTTGTATTGTTTTTTTGTGTTCTATGAATTTGAGTTCCTGCATTGTATTGTAATCCGAATATGATTAATAAAATTGTTAATCTTTCAATTTCTTAAACGGTTGTCCTACAAGCTTAACACAGATTTTAAAACCCGTTCACTGGTTTGGTTTTAAAATTTTTATAAAATGTTTCTGTTGAGTATTGCAAAACTTTTATAGTTTGCATTGGTTTTTTGTAAACTAACTTGTTTCTTTATAAACTGATTTTTTTCTTGTTTCAGAAATGGCTACTTGTCAAGCAAACACATCAACCACTGCTGGAACCACATCCACTACCATGGGACCATTAGTTGGTACCCAAGCGGCTCAAGCGATTGCTAACCATGCTGAAAAACCAGAGAAGTTTACTGGTTTAAATTTTAAGAGATGGCAACAGAAGATGTTGTTCTATCTGACGACTCTAAACCTTGTGAGGTTTCTAACTGAGTCCCCTCCTGTTCTCGCAGAAGGGACATCTGATGTTCTGTAACATTCGTCGAAAAACGGGTTTTCCAAACCCGCTCGTTTAATAATCAAGTATTCAGTTATAAGTTTCGTTGCGTATTTACTGTGCCGGATATTTTAAATAATACATAAGTAATAAATAATTGAGAATTTAAAAACTATAATTAATAAATAATAAATAATAAGTAAAAAAAAATGATAATAAACAAAGGGGGGTTAACCGGAGTCGAACCCGGGTCTACCGGGGATATATACACACACCAAACATCACTGTGATGCACGCACATATTGAGAAATAATTGAATCAAATAAAACTTAATTTCCACCCGTGAATCATCTGTTTGCGACAAGGACTAAAACTGCCCAACGGTTTTCAAATAATCATAGGCTTTTAGTGTGGTCGCGAGATTTTGGAGTGTAACTGATGATGCAATGTCAGTTGTAACCTATGTCCTTAATCAACTCAAATCTAAAATGACTCAATACATATGATTGTCGAGATTGAAACCGAAATGAAATTACTCCCAATTTACACTAAAAATACCATCGCCTCACACCTCGGAAACACTCGCAAAACCCTCAATTTTTCACTCTAACTTCTGTTCGTCGGAATCACTGTCTGCAACCGCCGGAGTTGGTCACCAGAAAAGCGAACCTTGATTTTCTGTTTGGTATGAGTCTTAATTTTACTATGTGTAATATGTTCCATTTATACTAAGTATTTAAAACATCAG
This sequence comes from Scalesia atractyloides, assembly GCA_947069175.1. Taxonomy (NCBI): domain Eukaryota; kingdom Viridiplantae; phylum Streptophyta; class Magnoliopsida; order Asterales; family Asteraceae; genus Scalesia; species Scalesia atractyloides. Next base: position 11,768,463 of record CAMTDV010000003.1, on the reverse strand, counting down.
GGTAGTTAAAATCATTTGTTAATCGAGTTCTGGTTCAGTGTTGAAACCATTGAAGAAGATGGGTTCTCGATTAGTAATCTAAAAGAAATAATAATCGGATCTTAACTGAGTTAGACACAAAGTCCAATGGTGGAATATGTGCGTAAAAATCATGCACGACCTGAGTTCGAATCCCTACTCATCGCCGGTTTTCTAATCAGAATGTTTACTTTTTAAAACCAAACTAAATCAGTTCTCAATAAGTATATAAATATAAAGTAATTTCATTATATAATGGGTTAGACACCCAGCCCAGCTGGTTGGGCTGGGTGCAGAGTAGCATAGCGATTGCGGGTTCGAGCCTCAGTAGGCGCGACGGGTTGTTTGGTCTAAAAGCTTTTTAAATTTATTAATTTCTGAATAAAGCTAACAAGAGTATAAGTATAATTGAAATAAGGAATTCTAACGGGTTAGACACGCAGCCCAGTTGGCCGGGCTGCGTGCACACAAACGAAAGGTCTCGAGTTCGATCCCGCACACCGCCTGAATAATCACTGTCTGACCGGTCAGACCTGACATGTCAACCCATTTTTTTATTATTTTTTATTATTTATTTTAATTGAAAAATTATTTAAAAATAAGGTTTTTAAAGTTAAAAATTTGCATTAAACCCACAAAAAAAATATAAATCTAAAAATCACATTAGTGCACTAATTAAAAATAATAATCTCAAATAAAATTTATTTATTTAATCGAATCATGTCGTTATTATTTAGGTTAGTTTTTCCTCATCGGTCGAATCATAATATTCGTGCGCATTCATCGTCATCAAGAAACGCATCCACTGTGAGTGAATCTCTACCAATTCCCCGTTTTAATCATGTTTTGGGGTGATCATGTGTCGTGTAATTCTTTTATTTTATTTAAACACTTGTGCATACATCATATCCGTGATCAAATGTGTATCAATTGTTGTGTGAATTATATGTAGATTGGATTTATCATTTTCAGTACACACATTTCATTAGGCCCATCAGTTCCCCGTGGGATACGGGTTGAGCATCAGGAGCCTCGTTAGATCGGCTCCGTTTGATTGAGCCTTGATCTCACATACATCATCATTCATGTCATATACTCATCCAAAGTGGTTTGTGATTGTTTATCTATATATGTTTGCTCACATGTGATTATTGCATGAATTTTCTTTATTAAATAAAACAAGAAATTAGTAAAAAAAATGTTTTATCAAGGTTCACTCGCCAACTTTTGTTGACCCAAAATCTCCCCCGTTTTACACATGATACAGGTGATCCAGCTGAGACAGGAAACACTAAGGAAGGCCTAGAAGAATAAACAAGTTTAGGCTTTGGAATAATTATGTAGTTTCATTTTCTTGTAATTGTACGAATTTTGTTTTGGATATTTAAGTTTGTAATTTGAATTTAATAAATATGAAACATCTTAGTAAATATCATGAGCTTTGGTGATAACCCAATTATGCCCCGACTTTTATTCCGCTGCGGGTCGGGGTGTGACAGATTGGTATCAGAGCTTGTGACTATAGGGATATAGGATAGGTTATTAGACCCTTAGAGCCTATACTATAGTTGATTAAATTTTAAATTGTTTATGCGTTACATACAAAATTCATGATTTTTATATGTTTTATGTTTATTTTCACACTCAATGTTATGCAAGCACGCTCACAAATACATGTTATTATGCAATGCTCATCATGAATCATATCCTCATAACATATCATATCCATGAGAACACACACCTCACGATTCCCATGATTTTTGCAATGGTTTTTGTATTTTTCAAATCACATCAAAGTGAGTTCTCATGACGGGCATGTAGTAACTGGAAGGGTACGAGTACCGGTAGTCGGAACGTCCTGTCTAGGCTTGGCATTCGTATAAATCCAAAATAAAGGACCAGTTTGCCTACCTGGGGACTAACGATGAGAGTACGAAGGACCTATTAGGCCAAAGCATGCTATACCAAACGTCGTGCGAGCTAACCCCTCTTTGAGTTGTCATTGTGTCTCAACCTGGACACCCTCCTACCATACATCATGCAATCATGTTTTACGATTTTCATTTGGGTGGTGCGAGTGTTAACCCGCCGACACCAATGTGAATCCTACCAATCCCAATAGTCATGGGGGCCCACATGACTACACAGGCGATGGTATGGGGGGACATTGGAGGCCCAAACATGAGCGAACCCAAGACATCCTATGGATGTAGTTAAATTATTGCCAATTATGTTGTTTTTCATTCTTTTTACGACACATGACACCTAGAAAATTCTTAAACTCACAATCTTCCTATGTATGTTCCTGTAGATGTCGGCTAGGCAACTACGTGGAGGTAGAAAGTCAGGAAGATCAAATGAACGCTTGGCCACACAAATTGCTAAACAAATGGCCGTAGTGCTTCCTGACATCGTGATTCAAGTTCAACAAGCTCTCACCGCAAATCCCATCAACCCTCCCAATCAAGAAGACCAGAGCGTCGCCAACCCCCCTTCCAAAAAGTGCTCCTACAAACACTTCAAATCTTGCGATCCCCCAAAATATGAAGGGACTGAAGGTGTTACCGCCCTCCTTCATTGGTTTGAAGAAATGGAAAACACTTTCCTCAATTGTGATTGTCCCGAGGATCGCAAGGTACGTTATGCAACTAGAAGACTGTTTGGGGTAGCCCTTACCTGGTGGAACACGAAAAAGGGTAAGCGAGGAGTTGAAGATGCCATGGCCTTAACATGGGAAGAGTTAAGGGAACTCATGACAAGACGCTTCTGTCCAAGAAGCGAAATCAAAAAGCTGGAAGACGAATTCCACACACTAAAACAAAAGGAAGGAGATCACACTTCCTATAACAAGAGATTTCTCGAGCTGAACCAGATGATCCCCAACTTGTTCACCCCCTTGTACCGCTTAGTCGAACACTACATTCGAGGCCTCCCCTCGAAAATCCAAGATTCGGTTTTAAGCACTTCGCCTGCAACACTTGAAGCCACAATGGAATTAGCTACAGAACTCACTGAGAATCGCATCCGAAACGGCAAATTCAAAGATGAAAAGAAGAAAGCACACATTGAGGTCCCAACTCCAAACCACCCCGTCTCATCCTCGAAGTTTGCTGGTAAGAGGAAACGAAACAGCAAGAATTTTTGTGTCACTCAAACCAACCCTCCTATCACTGCTGCACCAATCCCCAAATTGCTCCTTCAACTGCACCATTCAAAAGGCCATACACCGGCCCACACCCAAAATGCAACCGTTGTCAATACCATCACCCTCCCGAAAACCCCTGCCAACATTGCACAAGCTGTGGCCGTGCGGTTCACACCATCCAAACCTGCCGTACTCTTCAACGAATGAACCGCAATCAACCTCCAATCCAAACCCACAATCAGATAGTGGGCTAAGCCCAACAACCCTTACTTCTACCACCCACACAAGACGTAGCCCAACCTTACTACCAACCCAACAACCCTATGATGCAACCCATGCGAGCTTGTTACAACTGTGGGGACCCAAACCACTTCAGGAACACTTGTCCATGCTTAGTGAACATCATCCATGCCCAAGCTCAAGCAAACCCGGTAAACCAAGCTAACCAAGCTCCTCCACCTGCCAGAGGAAGAGCTTTCAACATCAATGCCAACCAAGCTAGGGCTGACAACAACGTGGTCAACGGTACGTTTCTCATCAATGGTAGTTATGCATCCATATTATTAGATACTGGCGCGGATAAGAGCTTTGTGTCCTTAGAATTTGAACCTAGCCTCAACCAAACTCGTGTTAATCTCATGGAATCTCTAACGGTGGAAGTTGCTGACGAAAAACCCGTTTCATTAAATTCTACTATACGCAATTGTACCCTCACTCTAAACGATCATGATTTTCTAGTTGACCACATTCCTATGAAGTTGGGAAGTTTCAATGTTATAATCGGTATGGACTGGCTCAGCCAGCATCACACTGAAGTAGTGTGCCGCGAAAAGTTCATTCGCATTCCTCTTGCAGACGGTCAGACCCTACGTATTTTTGGGGAAACCCCTTCGAAAGGACTAAAACTAATGTCCTGCCTTCAAACCCGAAGATATCTCCGCAAGAACTATGTCGCATTCCTAACTCACGTCGTCAAAAAGGGAAACAAGTAGAGGAAACTCGAAGATATCCCAGTTGTGAAAGAATTCCCACAAGTCTTTCCCGACGACATTTCAGGACTTCCTCCTGTGAGAGAAGTCGAATTCCGCATCGATCTTGCACCTGTTCTCTTTGTGAAGAAGAAAGATGGAACGTTTCGCATGTGCATTGATTATAGAGAACTCAACAAGTTAACGGTTAAAAATCGCTATCCACTACCTTGCATCGATGACCTCCTAGACCAACTTCAAGGCGCCACCTGCTTTTCAAAAATCGACCTTCGTTCTGGTTATCATCAGCTTAGAGTGCACGAAGAAGATATCCCAAAAACCGCTTTCCGGACTCGTTATGGTCATTACGAGTTCATGGTCATGCCTTTCGGTTTAACCAACGCCCCCGCTGTCTTCATGGATCTAATGAATAGGGTATGCAAACCCTACCTCGACCGTTTCGTCATAGTCTTCATCGACGATATTCTTATCTAGTCCAAGTCTAAATCCGATCATGAGCGACACCTTCGACTCATCCTTACACTCTTAAGGACTGAAAAGCTCTACGCTAAGTCCTCAAAATGTGAATTCTGGTTAGGAGAAGTACAATTCCATGGACATGTCGTCAACGACAAGGGAATTCATGTTGATCCTTCAAAAATCAAGGCAGTGCAGGAATGGCAAGCGCCACGTACCCCTACCGAAGTTAGGTCATTTCTCGGTTTGGCTGGTCACTATCGACGCTTCATTGCCAATTTTTCCCGTATTGCTGTACCGCTCACGGCCTTGACTCATAAAGGAAAACCCTTCATATGGGGACCTAAGCAAGAGGAGGCCTTCCAAACTCTAAAGCAAAAACTTTGTGACGCACCTATCCTCACACTCCCTGAAGGTTGCGATGACTTTGTAGTATATTGCGACGCATCAGGGCAAGGGCTAGGCTGTATATTAATGCAAAGAGGAAAAGTGATAGCCTATGCCTCTAGGCAACTCAAGGTTCACGAGAAGAATTACACCACCCACGACCTGGAACTTGGAGCCGTTGTGTTCGCTCTCAAGATATGGAGACATTACCTCTACGGTACTAAGTGTGAAATATACACTGACCACAAGAGTCTCCAACATATCTTCAACCAAAAGGAGTTGAATATGAGGCAACGAAGATGGGTCGAGCTTCTCAACGACTACGACTGTGAAATTCGGTATCATCCTGGCAAGACAAACGTAGTGGCCGATGCGCTCAGTCGAAAAGGTTATGCAAACTGCATTCGTCTTCTCTGTTCGCAAATCATAACCGACATCAAAGATCGAATCCGAGCAGCTCAACATGTTTCTGTAACAGAAAATGATGTACGCGATGAACTGTCATGTGGAGCTGAACTCAAAATCGAAACCAAATCCGACGGTATTATATACTATTTAAACCGCATATGGATTCCTGATCGCGATAACCTTCGTGATTTCCTCATGAATGAGGCGCACAAAACACGATACTCTGTACACCCAGGAGCCGACAAGATGTATCAAGACCTACGATACACCTACTGGTGGCCTGGCATGAAAAAGGATATCGTTGTTTTCGTTTCCAAGTGCCTTACCTGTTCCAAAGTAAAATTTGAACATCAAAGACCTTCAGGACTTCTAGTCCAACCCGAAATACCTGTATGGAAGTGGGAAAACATAACCATGGATTTCATTACCGGGTTACCTCGCACCTCCAGTGGGTATGACACCATATGGGTAATAATCGATCGTCTTACAAAGTCATATCACTTCATTCCGATTCGCGAGGACTTCAAGAACGAGAAGTTAGCTCGTATCTACATCAGCGAGATCGTAAGCCGTCATGGTGTACCATTAAGCATCATTTACCGTGATGGTCGTTTCATTTCCCGAACATGGCGAGCCGTACAAACCGCCTTGGGTACACGATTAGACCTCAGTACCGCTTTTCATCCTCAAACTGATGGTCAATCTGAACGTACCATCCAAACCCTTGAAGACATGCTGCGAGCATGTGTCATAGACTTCAAAGGGAATTGGGACGCTCACCTACCATTAGTGGAATTTTCGTACAACAATAGCTATCATTCAAGTATCGGCATGGCTCCTTTCGAAGCTTTATATGGTCGTAAGTGCCGATCTACAGTATGTTGGCATGAAATTGGGGAAGCGCAAATCACCGGTCCAGAATTAATTCAAGAAACAACCGACAAGGTCATTCAAATTCGAAACAATCTTCTAGCGGCTCATAGTCGTCAAAAGAGTTATGCAGACAAACGACGAAAGCCCTTGGAGTTTGACATTGGTGATCAAGTACTTTTAAAAGTATCACCGTGGAAGGGAGTGGTTCGTTTTGGCCAAAAGGGAAAGCTAGCACCACGCTACGTAGGACCTTTCAAGATACTCGAAAGAGTAGGTCCTGTAGCATACAAGCTTGACCTACCAAAAGAACTCAACCGAATTCATCCCACATTTCACGTATCAAACTTGAAAAAGTGCCTTGCGATGAAAATCTCCACATTCCTCTAGAAGACATACAAGTCGATGAATCAATGCACTTCGTTGAAAGACCAGTAGAAATCATGGACTTCGGAGAGAAGCGTTTAAGGCGAAGTCGTATTCCAATTGTCAGGGTACGTTGGGAGTCGAAACGAGGACCCGAGTTTACTTGGGAACGTGAAGACTCAATGCGCGAAAAATACCCGCATCTTTTTCCAGTTACCACTACTACTTAAATTTCAGGTCGAAATTCCTAAAAGTAGGGGATACTGTAACATTCGTCGAAAAACGGGTTTTCCAAACCTGCTTCGTTTAATAATCAAGTATTCAGTTATAAGTTTCGTTGCGTATTTACTGTGCCGGATATTTTAAATAATACATAAGTAATAAATAATTGAGAATTTAAAAACTATAATTAATAAATAATAAATAATAAGTAAAAAAAATGATAATAAACAAAGGGGGGTCAACCGGAGTCGAACCCGGGTCTACTCGGATATACACACACCAAACACCACTGTGATACACGCACATGTTGAGAAATAATTGAATCAAATAAAACTTAAGTTCCACCCGTGCATCATCTGTTTGCGACAAGGACTGAAACCGCCCAACAGTTTTCAAATAATCATAGGCTTTTAGTGTGGTCGCGAGATTTTGGAGTGTAACTGATGATGCAATGTCAGTTATAACCTACGTCCTTAATCAATTCAAATCTAAAATGACTCAATACATATGATTGTCGAGATTGAAACCGAAATGAAATTACTCCCATTTACACTAAAAATACCATCGCCTCACACCTCGGAAACACTCCCAAAACCCTCAATTTTTCACTCTAACTTCTGTTCGTCGGAATCACTGTCTGCAACCGCCGGAGTTGGTCACCAGAAAAGCGAACCTTGATTTTCTGTTTGGTATGAGTCTTAATTTTACTATGTGTAATATGTTCCATTTATACTAAGTATTTAAAACATCAGGGTAGTTAAAATCATTTGTTAATCGAGTTCTGGTTCAGTGTTGAAACCATTGAAGAAGATGGGTTCTCGATTAGTAATCTAAAAGAAATAATAATCGGATCTTAACTGAGTTAGACACAAAGTCCAATGGTGGAATATGTGCGTAAAAATCATGCACGACCTGAGTTCGAATCCCTACTCATCGCCGGTTTTCTAATCAGAATGTTTACTTTTTAAAACCAAACTAAATCAGTTCTCAATAAGTATATAAATATAAAGTAATTTCATTATATAATGGGTTAGACACCCAGCCCAGTTGGTTGGGCTGGGTGCAGAGTAGCATAGCGATTGCGGGTTCGAGCCTCAGTAGGCGCGACGGGTTGTTTGGTCTAAAAGCTTTTTAAATTTATTAATTTCTGAATAAAGCTAACAAGAGTATAAGTATAATTGAAATCAGGAATTCTAACGGGTTAGACACGCAGCCCAGTTGGCCGGGCTGTGTGCACACAAACGAAAGGTCCAGAGTTCGATCCCGCACACCGCCTGAATAATCACTGTCTGACCGGTCAGACCCGGTCAGACCTGACAAGTCAACCCATCTTTTTTTATTATTTTTTATTTTTTATTTTTTATTTTAATTGAAAAATTATTTAAAAATACTTAAAAATAAGGTTTTTAAAGTTAAAATTTTGCATTAAACCCACAAAAAAAATATAAATCTAAAAATCACATTAGAGCACTAATTAAAAATAATAATCTCAAATAAATTTATTTATTTAATCGAATCATGTCGTTATTATTTAGGTTAGTTTTCCCTCATCGGTTGAATCATAATATTCGTGCGCATTCATCGTCATCAAGAAACGCATCCACTGTGAGTGAATCTCTACCAATTCCCCGTTTTAATCATGTTTTGGGGTGTATCATGTGTCGTATAATTCTTTTATTTTATTTAAACACTTGTGCATACATCATATCCGTGATCAAATGTGTATCAATTGTTGTGTGAATCATATGTAGATTGGATTTATCATTTTCAGTGCACACATTTCATTAGGCCTATCAGTTCCCCGTGGGATACGGGTTGAGCATCAGGAGCCTCATTAGATCGGCTCTGTTTGATTGAGCCTTGATCTCACATACATCATCATTCATGTCATATACTCATCCAAAGTGGTTTGTGATTGTTTATCTATATATGTTTGCTCACATGTGATTATTGCACGAATTTTCTTTATTAAATAAAACAAGAAATTAGTAAAAAAAAATGTTTTATCAAGGTTCACTCGCCAACTTTTGTTGACCCAAAATCTCCCCGTTTTACACATGATACAGGTGATCCAGCTGAGACAGGAAACACTTAGGAAGGCCTAGAAGAATAAACAAGTTTAGGCTTTGGAATAATTATGTAGTTTCATTTTCTTGTAATTGTACGAATTTTGTTTTGGATATTTAAGTTTGTAATTTGAATTTAATAAATATGAAACATCCTAGTAAACATCATGAGCTTTGGTGATAACCCAATTATGCCCCGACTTTTATTCCGCTGCGGGTCGGGGTGTGTGACATGTTCAATCAGTGAGTGTTGTTGATGCATGGAAACATTCTGAGTACATATGTCGCAACTATGTGTTGAACGGCTTGTCAGATGTGTTGTATAACGTGTATCTGAAGGTTCCAACTGCCAAAGAATTATGGGAGTCATTGGAACGCAAATACAAGGCCGAAGATGCGGGTACTAAAAAGTATGTTGTGGCTAGATTTTTGGACTATAAAATGATTGATTCAAAGACTGTTATGAGTCAAGTTCAAGAATTGCAGATTATTCTTAATGACATCTTGTCTGAAGGAATGAATCTTAGTGAAACATTCCAAGTGGCAGCAATTGTTGAAAAGTTGCCTCCTAGTTGGGTCGACTTCAAGAATTACCTTAAGCATAAGCAAAAAGAATTGACCATTGAAGACCGCGTGGTTCGTCTTCGTATTGAAGAAGACAACAGGCTGTCACACAAAGGAAGTCAGTTGAAGTTTCTGCAAAAGCAACATTGTGGAACATGGTCAATCCTCAAGGGGTTACAAGGGTAACAAAGGCCAAAAGTTTAATGGCAAGGGGAAAAATAAATATGTTGACCTTGTGCCAAAGAAAGGTGGTGTGAAGAAGAAGGTTGGTCGCTTTAAAGGGAAATGTTACAACTGCGGACAAACTGGTCATTGTGCTGATCAATGCAAAGAACCTAAACGTAACACGGCTCTTATGGTTGATGATGATATGCCTTTAGTGAACATGATTTCTGACTCTCTGATATGATGGAGGAGGTAAATTTGGTGGCAACGCGACATGTGTGCCCAGGCAAGACCCTCTTTAATACGTTTAAAGAGGTGGTGGGAGATGAGAAGTAGTACATGGGAATGCTGCTACAGCTGATATCAAGGGAGAAGGTGATGTGATCTTAAAGTAGACTTTTGGGAAAGAGCTCACTTTGAAGAATGTGCTCTATGTTCCTGATTTACGCAAGAGTCTTGTGTCGGGTTGGATGCTGAACAAGTTTGGCTTTCATTTGGTTTTTGAGAGTGATACATTTGTTTTAAATAAGCGTGGTATGTTTGTTGGAAAGGGTTATGTCCAAAATGGCATGTTCAAACTTAATGTAATGTCTATTAAGAAAAACATGAATAAAAATGCTAGTACTTCTGCTTACTTGGTTGAGTCTCTTAATGTTTGGCATGAACGTCTTGGTCATGTAAATTTTACTTTGATGCGTCCTTCAATTAAATTAGATTACATACCAACTTTTGCCACTGACTCTAAAACAAAATATAAAACATGTGTTGAAGCCAAACAAACAAGATCAGCCTTCAAATTAGTTGAAAGAATAACTGAACCCCTTGATCTGATACACACTGATGTGTGTCATTTAAAATTAATTCCAATCAGAGGTGGTAATAAATATTTTATTACCTTTATCGATGACAATACAAGGTATTGTTATGTATACTTACTTAAGAGTAAGGATGAAGCAATTGACAAGTTTATCTTTTATAAAGCTGAAGTTGAGAATCAACTAAACAAGAAAATAAAATGTGTTAAAAGTGATAGAGGAGGTGAATATGTATCACCATTTAGGGAAGTGTGTGCAAAAAGTGGCATAATACACAAGTGTACCCCACCTTATACACCCTAGTCAAATGGCATCGCGGAGCGAAAGAATCGTACACTAAAAGAAATGATGAATGCCATGTTGATAAGTTCTGGGATATGCCAGGACATGTGGGGGGAAGCCATTTTGTCAGCCAATTTTTTGTTAAACAAAATACCTTTCAAGAACAAGGATGTAACACCTCATGAGTTGTGGTGGGACATAAGTCATCCTATAAATACTTGAAAGTGTAGGGGTGCCTGGCCAAGGTGATAGTTAACCCCCTAAGGCTCTTAGAATAGGGCCCAAACTGTTGATTGCATTTTCATTGGATATGCCAAAAATGGTAGTTCACATCGTTTTCTTGTATTTGAATACAAGAATCTTGATGTGCACAAGGACTCTATCATAGAGACAAGGCCAGGAAATATGACTTACTTTGAAGAAGAGTTTCCAATGTTACAACAAACTCTTAAGAGTTCTTCAAATCATGCAAGTACATCAACAATGGTTGATGAGATTGTTCGAGAGGAAACTCAAGAACAATCAGAGGCTGAAGAAGGTGAGCCAAGAAGAAGTAAGAGGCAAAGGACTAAGAAATCCTTTGGGCCTGAATTTCTTACATACATGGTTGAAAGTGAGCCTCAAACCTATCGAGAAGCAGCCACCTCTTCAGATGGACCTCATTGGAAAGAAGCCATCAAGAGTAAATTGACTCTATCTTACAGAATCATACATGGGAGCTAGTAGATCTTCCACCAGGGTGCAAGCCACTTGGATATCGATGGATATTTAAGAAAAAGATGAAAGCTGATGGCTCTGTCGACAAGTATAAAGCAAGGCTTGTGATCAAAGGGTTTAGACAAAGGAAGGTCTTGACTAATTTGACACATACTCGCCTGTAACTAGAATAACCTCTATTAGATTAGTGCTCAGGATTGTAGCCTTGAGAAATTTGGAAATACATCAAATGGATGTAAAACCGCATTTCTCAATGGGGAATTAGAGGAAGCGATTTACATGGAGCAACCAAAGGGTTTCTCTGCTCCTGGCCAAGATGGCAAAGTGTGTAAACTCGTCAAGTCATTATACGGCTTGAAGCAAGCTCCAAAAAAATGGCATCAAAAGTTTGACCAAGTTATGTTTAACAATGGTTTCAAAATAAATGAATGCGATAAATGTGTATATGTGAAAGACACTTCTAAAGGTTATGTGATCTTATGCCTTTATGTAGATGATATGCTTATCATTGGAAGGGATGATAGGATGATCAGATCTACTAAAGACATGTTGAAAGCGAGATTTGACCTGAAAGATATGGGTCTAGCTGATGTGATTCTTGGAGTAAAGATCATTAGAACCCAAACTGGTTTGGTGCTAAGTCAATCTCACTATGTTGATAAGATCTTTCAGAAGTTCAATCCCGAGGACACGAGTGTAGCTCAAACTCCAGTTGATACCTCTCAACATTTGTCAAAAAATAGAGGCGAGAGTGTTGCTCAATTGGAATACTCAAGAATCATTGGCAGTCTTATGTATCTCATGTCATGTACTCGGCCAGTCTTAGCATATGCTGTGAGTAGGCTAAGTAGATATACTAGTAATCCTAGTTCAGAGCACTGGAAGGGTATGACAAGATTATTAAGGTATTTGAGATACACAAGAAACTATGGACTGCATTATGGCCAAACTCCAGCAGTTGTGGAAGGATTCAGTGATGCCAACTGGATATCCAATACGAAAGATTCTAGAGCTACAAGTGGTTATGTGTTTACCCTTGGAGGAGCAGCTATATCTTGGAAGTCGTCCAAACAAACACTGCTAGATCCATGATGGAAGCTGAGTTCATCGCGTTAGATAAAGTTGGAGAAGAGGCAGAATGGTTACATCAATTCTTGGAATATATTCCAATATGGCCTAAGCCTGTGATGGCTATTTGTATACATTGTGATTGCCAATCAACTATTGGTAGAACTCAAAATGCAATGTATAATGGCAGATCAAGGCACATACGACGTCGGCATAACACGATACGGCAACTACTCTCAACTGGAGTTATCACGAGTGACTATGTGAAGTCAAAGGATAACATTGCGGATCCGCTTACAAAAGGCTTAAGCAGAGAGGTAGTAAATAAGTCGTCAATGGGAATGGGACTAAAGCCCATGGAGTAAGTTTGTACAACGGAAAACCTATCCTAGAAGATTGGACATCCCATGATCTAGGCTCAATAGGACCACCTAACTGTACAAACTGAGGTCATTGTGGGGGAGTACCTCAACATACAAAGGGAGTTGCAAACTTCCTAGTCTGTTCCTACTTAAATCAGTGATATCAAGAGAGGTTATGATTTGTAAATCACCTATGTTAGGGAGAAGTGGGGTCGCTTCAAATGGAATTTGGGGCACAATTTTTAGAGCTCTCGTAGAACCAGGATAGTGTTCCATGACCATAACGGACACAACTATGAGGGGTTAGCCAGACCAGGAAGAGTAATGTGTGATGTGTAATAATGTCTATGTAAAAAGGAGTTAGTTCAAGGACATCACGTCTACTAACTGCTAGGAGACTAAGTATATGTCACAAAGGAGGGTTCAAAAGGAAACTTACCTATCCTGCATTACTTAACCACTGAAATTTATCGTGACACTTGAGTGTGTGGGATGATCTCCATTCATGTGGGGGATTGTTGGAAATTATGATAAATAATTTAGTGATTAAAGCAAATGAATGAAAGATCATAAGCTTTAATTGTGTGTTGGAACTTAGTGTGTGGGAAGTTGTGTTTGTCCCACATTGGTGGAGAGATAAATCTTTTGCTGATTTATATCTATAATTCTTTACACGAATGTATTCCTATGTGACAAGTTACACCCAGTGGCAGCCAGGAGGGTGCGAAGCACCCGACGCGCGCACGCGCCCGGGCCGGGGCCCGGGCACGGGACTGGGACGAGGGCGATGGGCGCAATGTGGCGCTTTGATGGCACACTTTGCATGTATCTTGCCTTGGTGTTAGAGACTGTTCAAGTTCTTATATGCAAAATGATTAAGACATAGAATTCAACATGCCATTGAATTTCAGAATTAATCTTATTGAATTGTGTATTAAATAAGAGACTTATCATTTCATATTCTAGCCAGTAGAAATAGAAAGCTTGGTGCTATGTTTTGAGACACTGAAAAATCGTATGGTGGATGCAACACACACTGCTAAAAATTTTCCTAACTTTGATTCACTGCACTCTCTTGTTTCAGGTACATTTTCGGGTGCTAGGCTAATCTCGGCAGTACAATCTTCTTAGGCTGTTGTACCCTGGGAAACAGATGGGTTTACTTGGATGACCCGAAATCTGTTTTAAGGGAAGCGTGTCTTTCACGTGCCTCAGTCACCTCTGTGTTATTTTTCTTTGTTTCTTTGAAATTTGTTTCTGTTCAGGTTGTATTGTTTTTCTTGTGTTCTATCAATTTCAGTTCCTGCTTTGTATTGTAATCCGAATATGATTAATAAAATTGTTAATCTTTTAATTTCGTGAACGGTTGTACTACAATATATGTAATTTTATTAGCAGGTCCCTAAAAATCATCTTTTTGCTGTGATTAAAATGTAATTATTTTGACCGGGCTCATGTAAATTCCTAGATGGTAACTATTTTTTCACGATTATATTTGTAAAATCGTACTAGAAGAAGCCTCTCTATTCTTATGAGCTAGAGATAAGGCTATCTACATGTTAACCTCTTTAGATCATACCTTAACTTTACTATTAATAGGATTTATTGAGTATCATGATTATGATTTGTAAGATCATAAGATTAGATCTATCCCAACATGCTTTGCCATTTAGGTTCTAATTTATTATTATTTTTTATTTTTATTTGTTTAAGGGATGGAAATATGCAAGAGATTCATGTATCTTAAACTGAAAATTAATTCCTCTTTTGTCATTATTAAATATGTTTCAGTTTTAAAAATAAAAATTCAAACTAATAAACACAGTTTTATAATGCAAGTGGTATGCATAGTTGTACCATTTATAAATACCCCATCTTTATCTGATTTTCTTATCAAGAATCATTCATAATTATAGAAAGAAATATCGCTAAGATGCTATCACTATCCCCTTCATTGTTTCCACAACCCATGGATGGGCTTTGGAGGATCTCATCAGCCAAAATCTTCCACATGACTGCAATGAAGCAAACTCATATAATCCAGCTTTTAATTTTCATACATTGATCAAATCAAGCTTGATTTAGCACCAGAACTTTCCATTCTTCTGGCGAAACCACAAATGGCGGTACTGGAGATGAGATGATGGTGGGGCAAAAGCTCAATCATAACGCAAGTGAAAGAGATCGCCGCAAGAGGTGTAATGAGTTGTATGCATTGCTTCGTTCATTGCTACCCATTTCAAGTGATCAAAAGGTACCTATCTTATTAATACTTTACTAAAATTAAAGCATTCAGATCTTTACTCTTAAGACCTCATAAAATAAAATAGTTTTAACTTATCACCCTTTGTAACAGAAAAAGTTGAGTATTCCGAGGACAGTATCGCGTGTGCTACAATATATACCGGAACTACAAAGGGAAGTGGAGATATTAAGATCTAGAAAGGAAAAACTGTTGTCATATTCATCATCAACTGGTAATACAATGAAAGAGCATTCTATCATGACACAAAGTGCTAAAGACACAACAATCAAAACAAAATCATCAGTCGCTTCTTCTGTGAGCATTTTAGGTGACAAAGAAGCTGTCATCCAGCTGATATCCTCAGCAGATCATGTGAGCAAGAATAAGAGGATTAACTTATTGTCTAAGGTTTTGGACTACTTAGAGCAGGAAGAAGATGAACTTGTTTTGATAAATGCAAGTACCTTTAAATCTTATGGCGAAGGGATGCTATTAAGCACTTTGCATCTTCAGGTACATATATATTTTTTTATATCAAATTATTTTTCAACAATTGTTATAGCTAAATTCACATTTTATGATGACTAAATTACTTAATGTTGTGTTTAACAGGTGCAAGGGGATCATAAAATCAAGGCCGAAAACTTAATGGAGAAGCTCATCGCTTTCCACCATTGATTAGATGAATTTAACCGTCCAAATAATTAACAGAAGTACAGTACATTCTAACATCTTTAGCAGCCGACATATTAGTAGACCTTCGCGATTGTTAACTCTGTCGATTGGTACATACCAACATCGAGGGGTAACGATTACAGACTCCATAAGAATGCCCTTTAGTGCTTCAGGAGTTCTGCTTAATGTACACATCTATTAGTTTTATCAGATATAGATATATATTATATAAGCTAGATAGTGTGACATGTATTATTAATTTTATTATAGCCTAAGTTAGTGGCGCCACCACCAATCGTCCCTATGTATATATATATATTCTTATTTCCTGTACAAACAGTTTTATCAATTCATTTTTATGAACATATAATTCATTCAAGTAAAACCCTAGAAATTCCAACAAAGTGGTATCAGAGCCACAAGCATCGATCAAATCTTACAAAACACGAACTCCAGATTCTTCTTTTATTATACTTATTTTCTCTAAACAAGATGAATCCAGCAACCAGAATTCAAACTCAAATTCCAAAACTCACAGGGCAAAATTATTATCACTGGCATATTCAAATGAAAGTTCTACTGGAATCACAAGAATTGTGGAATATTGTGGAAGATAGATATCAAGATTTAGGATCAAATCCCTTGGAGGATGCAATCGCTGCATACCGGGAATCAACGAAGAAAGACATGAGAGCACTACATATTATCTTCCAATCTGTTAACGAGACAGTTTTTGAACGAATTGCTATGGCGAAATCATCAAAAGATGCGTGGACCATTCTACACAAATCATACAGAGGAGAAAATCGGGTAGAAATGGTAAAACTACAAACCCTTAGATGTAGTTTCGATGCTTTAAAAATGAAAGAAGGGGAGTCTATTGAAGATTATTTCAACAGAACAACGTTAATAGTCAATCAATTAAGAATGAATGAAGAGAACATTAGTGAATAGCGAGTAGTAGAGAAAACTCTACGAAGTTTGACTCGAAGTTTCGAGTCTGTAGTAATCGCTGTGGAAGAAACGAAAAACTTAGAGAACAAGTCAGCCGAAGAACTGATGGGGTATACTTCAGTCTCATGAATTGCGAATGTAGTTATATGATGATGTTCCTATGGAACATGTGTCACACCCCGACCCGCAGCGGAATAAAAGTCGGGGCATAATTGGGTTATCACCAAAGCTCATAATGTTTACTAAGATATTTCATATTTATTAAATTCAAATTACAACTTAAATATCTAAAACAAAATTCATACAATTACAAGAAAATGAAACTACATAATTATTCCAAAGCATAACTTGTTTATTCTTCTAGGACTTCCTAAGTATTTCCTGTCTCAGCTGGATCACCTGTATCATGTGTAAAACGGGGGATATTTTGGGTCAACAAAAGTTGGCGAGTGAACCTTGATAAAACATTGTTACTAATTTCTTGTTTTATTTAATAAGGAAAATTTGTGCAATAATCACATGTGAGCAAACATATATAGATAAACAAACACAAACCACTTTGGATGAGTATATAATGATGATGTATGTGAGATCAAGGCTCAATCAAACGGAGCCGATCTAATGAGGCTCCTGATGCTCAACCCGTATCCCACGGCGAACTGATGGGCCTAATGAAATGCGTGCAGTGAAAATGATAAATCCAATCCACATATAATTCACACAACAATTGATACACATTTGATCACGGGTATAATGTATGCACAAGTGTTTAAATAAAATAAAAGAATTATACGACAGATAATATACCCCAAAACATGATTAAAACGGGGAATTTGTAAAGATTCACTCACAATGCGTACGTTCTTTGATGACGATGAAGGCTTACGAATTTATGATTCAATCGACGAGGGAAAAACTAACCTAGATGATAACAAAATGATTTGATAAATAAATAAATTTTATTTGAGATTAATATTTTTAATTAGTGCTCTTAATGGGATTTTTAGATTTATTTTTGTGAGTTTAAGGAAATTTTCTAACTTTAAGAATCTTATTTTTAAGTATTTTTTTAAATGATTTTTCAATTAAATAAATAAATAAAAAGAAATAAAAAAGTTGACTTTTTGACCGTTGACCGGGTCTGACCGGTCAGACTGTGTTTTCTATGCGCTGAGTGAGGTTCGAACTCGAGACCTCTCGTATACGTGCACGCAGCTCTACCAACTGAGCTACGTGTCTCACCCGAAATATTCTCTGTTTTAATTATATATATATATACTAATTAACTTTAACCTTATTTGGTTTATATAAAAAATGATTTAATATGGCCGAACCGGCTTCAGAGACCCGGAGTCGAACTCGGGACGTTCGGTTCGAGTGCGCACAGCTCAACCAGTTGGGCTGTGTCTCTAATCTGTTTAATTACTGGATTATATTCCTCTTATGTATATACTGTGATTTGATCTGATTAGGTTTTAAAAATTGTTGGTTTTATTTCTGAAAGTCGGTAACGTGTGCGATTCGAACTCGGGACGTGCATATTGTATTTGCACACAGTCCACCGCTGGACTGTGTGTCTAACCCGGTTAAATATCCGTTTTTAATTATACTAATACACGTTTTCATCTTCGTCTTCTTCGTTTAAAAATTACAGAACAGTGAAATCCGACTGTTCTGGTTAATCGATCACAACTTATACTTGTTTGAAATGGAAAGAAGATTAAGTGATATGGTATACCAAGACGGAGCGTTTTCTTCAGATTTCTGGCAGTGTTCGTCGGCTCTGATTTGCGATCTCCGGCTGAGCGAACTGAATTAACAGTTTCGATTATTGTGTTGAGCAATTAAGTTACTAAGCAAGAGATAGCAAGAGGGTTTAGATGATTATACCGATCGACAGTGAGGCTTCGGTTTTCCAGTGATATTCCGGCGAGTGCGGGGATTTCCGGAAACGTTGTCTGAGACAGACTCTGGTTGAATGATTAAGGTTAATACATGCCGAATAATGGATTACAAAAAAAAAGTTGAGAATTATACCGATCAGGAGTAAAGTCTTGGTTTTCCGGTGGAATTCCGGCGAATGCGAAAATCTCCGGCGACGTGTTTTGGAAGGAATAAAGCTTCGGAAACGAACGTGGTTCTGAGCGGAAGGTTTTCAGGAAGTTCAAGTGGGTATTTATAGTGGAAACAGGCTGAATTGGGTTTGAATTGAGGTCAAAGTTCGCGATTAAAGATTTCCGTTGGTTTTTGACTGAAATTGATTGCCGGCAACGGTTATAACCGACGTCGAAATCAATTTGTGCATTTCAGTCAAAAGAAATATAGCCAAAATCGCGGAGTGCCGGTTTTTCCGGTGATGGCGAGTTCTGGGCGCGCTGATTACTGGTTTGACTTTCGGTTTTATTATAAATGTTATTTGTTTTGGTGTTTATCACAAAAGCAGTGCATGGCGGAGTGGTGTGTTGCGTGTTTGTCTTTGTGGGTGACCCGGGTTCGAAACCCGGCTGCCCTATTTTATTTTGTTTTACTTGTTTTTATTATTTATTAATTATGGTTTAAAATTCTACAAATGTTTATTAGTTATGTACTGTTTAAAATTAATATGAACCATAAATACGCAACGAAACTTATAACTGAATATTTGATTGATAAACGAAGCGGGTTTTGAAACCCGTTTTTTGACGAATGTTACATTATCCCCTACTTTTAGAAATTTCGTCCCAAAATTTAAGTAGTAGTGGTAACTGGAAAAAGATGCGGGTATTTTTCGCGCATTGAGTCTTCACGTTCCCAAGTAAACTCGGGTCCTCGTTTTGACTCCCAACGTACCCTGACAATTGGAATACGACTTCGCCTTAAACGCTTCTCTCCGAAATCCATGATTTCTACTGGTCTTTCAATGAAGTGCATAGATTCATCGACTTGAATGTCTTCTAGAGGAATATGGAGGTTTTCATCGGCGAGGCACTTTTTCAAGTTTGATACGTGGAATGTGGGATGAATTCTGTTGAGCTCTTCTGGTAGGTCAAGCTTGTATGCTACAGGACCTACTCTTTCGAGTATCTTGAAAGGTCCTACGTAGCATGGTGCTAGCTTTCCCTTCTGGCCAAAACGAACCACTCCCTTCCACGGTGATACTTTTAAAAGTACTTGATCACCAATGTCAAACTCCAAGAGCTTTCGTCATTTGTCTGCATAACTCTTTTGACGACTTTGAGCCGCTAAAAGATTGTTTCGAATTTGAAGGATCTTGTCGGTTGTTTCTTGAATTAATTCCAGACCGGTGATTTGCGCTTCCCCAATTTCGTGCCAACATACTGGAGATCGGCACTTACGACCATATAAAGCTTCGAAAGGAGACATACCGATACTCGAATGATAGCTATTGTTGTATGGAAATTCCACTAATGGTAGGTGAGCGTCCCAGTTCCCTTTGAAGTCTATGACACATGCTCGCAGCATGTCTTCAAGGGTTTGGATGGTGTGTTCAGATTGACCATCAGTTTGAGGATGAAAAGCGGGTACTGAGGTCTAATCGTGTACCCAAGGCGGTTTGTACGGCTCGCCATGTTCGTGAAGTGAAACGACAATCACGGTCTGAAATGATGCTTAATGGTACACCATGATGGCTTACGATCTCGCTGATGTAGATACGAGCTAACTTCTCGTTCTTGAAGTCCTCGCGAATCGGGATGAAGTGAGATGACTTTGTAAGACGATCGATTATTACCCATATGGTGTCATACCCACTGGAGGTGCGAGGTAACCCGGTAATGAAATCCATGGTTATGTTTTCCCACTTCCATACAGGTATTTCGGGTTGGACTAGAAGTCCTGAAGGTCTTTGATGTTCAGCTTTTACTTTGGAACAGGTAAGGCACTTTGAAACAAAAACAGCGATATCCTTTTTCATGCCGGGCCACCAGTAGGTGTATCGTAGGTCTTGATACATCTTGTCGGCTCCTGGGTGTACAGAGTATCGTGTTTTGTGCGCCTCATTCATGAGGAAATCACGAAGGTCATCGCGATCAGGAATCCATATGCGATTTAAATAGTATAGAATATCGTCGGATTTGGTTTCGATTTTTAGTTCAGCTCCACACGACAGCTCATCGCGTACGTCATTTTCTGTTACAGAAACATGTTGAGCTGCTCAGATTCGATGTTTGATGTCGGTTATGATTTGCGAACATAGAAGACGAATGGAGTTCGCATAACCTTTTCGACTGAGCGCATCAGCCACCACGTTTGCCTTGCCAGGATGATACCGAATTTCACAGTCGTAGTCATTGAGAAGTTCGACCCATCTTCGTTGCATCATATTCAGCTCCTTTTGGTTTAAGATATGTTGGAGACTCTTGTGGTCAGTGTATATTTCACACTTAGTACCGTAGAGGTAATGTCTCCATATCTTGAGAGCGAACACAACGGCTCCAAGTTCCAGGTCGTGGGTGGTGTAATTCTTCTCGTGAACTTTGAGTTGCCTAGAAGCATAGGCTATCACTTTTCCTCTTTGCATTAATACACAGCCTAGCCCTTACCCTTATGCGTCGCAATATACCACAAAGTCATCGCAACCTTCAGGGAGTGTGAGGATAGGTGCGTCACAAAGTTTTTGCTTTAGAGTTTGGAAGGCCTCTTCTTGCTTAGGTCCCCATATGAAGGGTTTTCATTTATGAGTCAAGGCCATGAGTGGGACAGCAATACGAGAAAAAATGGTGATGAAGCGTCGATAGTAGCCAGCCAAACCGCGAAATGACCTAACTTCGGTGGGGGTACGTGGCGCTTGCCATTCCTGCACTGCCTTGATTTTTGAAGGATCGACATGAATTCCCTTGTCATTGACGACGTGTCCAAGGAATTGTACTTCTCCTAACCAGAATTCGCATTTTGAGAATTTAGCGTAAAGCTTTTCAGTCCTTAAGAGTGTAAGGATGAGTCGAAGGTGTCGTTCATGATCGGATTTAGACTTGGAGTAGATAAGGATGTCGTCGATGAAGACTATGACGAAACGGTCGAGGTAGGGTTTGCATACCCTATTAATTAGATCCATGAAGACAGCGGGGGCGTTGGTTAAACCGAAAGGCATGACCATGAACTCGTAATGACCATAACGAGTCCGGAAAGCGGTTTTTGGGATATCTTCTTCGTGCACTCTGAGCTAATGATAACCAGAACGAAGGTCGATTTTTGAAAAGCAGGTGGCGCCTTGAAGTTGGTCTAGGAGGTCATCAATGTGAGGTAGTGGATAGCGATTCTTAACCGTTAACTTGTTGAGTTCTCTATAATCGATGCACATGCGAAACGTTCCATCTTTCTTCTTCACAAAAAGAACAGATGCACCCCAAGGTGATGAGCTAGGACGTATGAATCCTTTGTCGGTCAGCTCTTGCAGTTGACTAGCCAGCTCTTGCATTTCGGATGGGTCTAACCTGTAAGGAGATTTTGCGACTGGTGTAGCGCCAGGTACAAGATCGATGCGGAATTCGACTTCTCTCACAGGAGGGAGTCCTGAAATGTCGTCGGGAAAGACTTGTGGGAATTCTTTCACAACTGGGATATCTTCGAGTTTCTTCTCCTTGTTTCCCTTTTTGACGACGTGAGTTAGGAATGCGACATAGTTCTTGCGGAGATATCTTCGGGCTTGAAGGCAGGACATTAATTTGAGTCCTTTCGAAGGGGTTTCCCCAAAAATACGTAGGGTCTGACCATCTGCAAGAGGAATGCGAATTAACTTTTCGCGGCACACTACTTCAGCGTGATGCTGGCTGAGCCAGTCCATACCGATTATAACATCGAAACTTCCCAACTTCATAGGAATGAGGTCAACTGGGAAGTCGTGATCGTTTAGAGTGAGGGTACAATTGCGTATAATAGAATTTAATGAAACAGGTTTTCCGTCAGCAACTTCCAACGTTAGCGATTCCATGAGATTATCACGAGTTTGGTTGAGGATAGGTTCGAATTCTAAGGACACAAAGCTCTTATCCGCGCCAGTATCGAATAATATGGATGCATAACTACCATTGATGAGAAACGTACCGTTGACCACGTTGTTGTCAGCCCTAGCTTGGTTGGCATTGATGCTGAAAGCTCTTCCTCTGGCAAGTGGAGGAGCTTGGTTAGCTTGGTTTACGGGATTTGCTTGGGCTTGGGCATTGTAACATCCGTCAAAAACGGATTTACCAAACCCGCTCCGTTTATCAACCGAGCAGTCAGTCAAAATTTTCGTTGCGAATTAAATGTCCAAAACATTTTTAAACGATCCGTAATCAATTATTATACGCGAATATATATTTAGTTTTTGAAAAACTATCAAAAATCGCAAAATAAAAATGAAATACATCTGCCGGGTTTCGAACCCGGGTCTGTACCGAGTCAGTCAACAACTTATCTCTCAACACACAAACCACTGCGCCGCGGACTTTGTTTGTTATTTAATGAAATCATTTAATTGATAAAGTGACTTTACGAATTCAAAACCGGCGCCCAAACGATTCAGTCGTCGGAATCCCGGAATTCTCGCGAGTTTTAACACCAATTTACGTTATAACGTAAACCTTTAATCACATATCGGTTATAACCGATGTTTAAAGTCCGCGACCAAATTCATAACCGCCGGAAAATTTAAATAACGAACACAGTCGGAATTCAGACCAAGTGCATTGACGATTTGTCCTATAAATTGACCCACAACCGACGACAAACACTTTCGCTCAAAAATTACACCTTTTCTTGGCGTAATTCCACTCGCCGGAACTTTCCTGTTTTTCGCCGGAAAACCGAACTTTAATCCCTGAGCTTCACTGAATCCCCTAAACCTTTAACGAAGTCACCCTTACCTTTTCCAAGCTTTCCGGAGACTAGCTGCTATACGGAACACGTCGCCGGAGGTGAATTCAATCGCCGGAGTTTCTGCCGGAAAACAGAAAGTTCAGTCGGTATCTTTCTCCGCCCAGTTTCTTTTCCTTTTCACTTTTATCTTACCGTAATAAACTGTAAAACACTAACAAACTGATAAAAACTTGAACTAGTCGATTTCCGATTTCTGGTTCAAACTTGACGAGGAAGACGACGTTTTCTATATCATATAAGTATATTATAAATCAGGATTTTACTCGGGTTAGACACACAGTCCAGCGGTGGACTGTGTGCACATAAAACGTTAATCATGCAAAGGTCTCGAGTTCGAATCCCGTCTCACACACGCTGCCTTAATAAAATCCATTTTTTTTTACTGAACCGGATCGCCTTAGATATATGTTAAGTATATTAATAACCGGAATAATAACCAAGTTAGACACACAGTCCAGCGGTGGACTGTGTGTTTGTTTATATCGCTGGTCAAGAGTTCGAGTCCGGTCTTCAGCACCGACTCGGACGATTATCTATTCTTTTTAAATAAGGCAGAAAAATGAAATAACTAAATTGTATTTAAGTATAATAAAAATCAAAGTATATAACATGTAGAACACACAGTCCAGCGGTCGACTGTGTGTTAGATTAACCCACAGGTCCCGGGTTCGAGACCTGTGGAGCGCACCGCCGAACCGCTTAAAATGTTTTAAAATAAAAATGATTTTCTGTTAATTCTAATTAATGTATATATATAATTAAAATCGGATATATAACGGGTTAGACACGTAGCTCAGTTGGTAGAGCTGCGTGCACGCGTACGGGAGGTCTCGGGTTCGAGCCTCACTCAGCGCACAATAATCTGCCATTGAACCGGTCAACGGTCAGGTCAGAGTCAACTGGTCAAAGTCAACTGTAGCAAAAATAAAATATTTTTTTATCATTTTTATTTAATTATTTTAATTAAAAATCAATTATAAATACTTAAAAATAACATTTTTAAGATTAGAAAATAGCCTTAAACTCACAAAAATGCACCCAACAATCCTACTAAAATAGTTTAATAAAATCCGTATACTTACCAAACCATAATGCGATTTATCTAGGTTAAATCTCACTCGTGGTTAAAACCACTTCGCGTGCATTCAACGTCATCAACCGAACGCACCCACTGTGAGTGAATCTTACAATTCCCCCTTTTAAATTACACGTTTTGGGGTGTGTCATGTGTTATGAAATAATTAAGTTGTTTATTTAAACTTGTGCCATACCACATCATGACTTAAACTTAGATTGATTTATTGTTGTGATTTACTTATATTCCGTTTGTCAAATTACATGAAACTCATACATTAAGCCCATCAGTTCCTCGTGGGAAACGAGTAGAACATCGCGTGCTTCAATTCAATTTATTATTGTTCATGTGTGTTTTCATTGAGTTTATATTGTTGTAGTTGTGTTATTCATATTATCATGTTTATGCAATTCATTCATCAGGCCCCTCAGTTCCTCGTGAGAGACGAGTTGAGCAACGCGTGCCTTTAATTGTTCCATTATTATTCATGAGTGTTTTCATTTAACATATTATGATTGTTGATCAAGTTACATCTAATTTTACTCATGTTTGGTTGTGCACATATTTCATAATCAATTTAAATGAATTGTTCAAATGTTTTCCATAGGATTCACTCGCCAACATTATGTTGATCCAAAAACCTTTTTACACATGATACAGGTGAACAGGTTGAAGCAAGGATAACATAGGATATGCCTTAGAAGAGAACAAAGAAGTTTAGATTGTAGTTAGATCATGTTGTAGCAATCATTGTAAATTTCCATTTAAATTGTATTAATGAATATGAAACGTTTAATAAATGTCATGAGCTTTGATGATAACCCAATCATGCCCCGATCACCTTATCCGCTGCGGGTCGGGGTGTGACATATTGGTATCAGAGCCATGACTATAGGGATATAGGATAGGTTATTAGACCCTTAGAGCCTATACTATAGTCTGCCTAAATTTTAAATTGATTAGGTGGTTACATACAAACTTGTGATATTTATTTGTTTCATATTTGTTTACATTTCAGTCAAACATACATGCTCATATACATATTCATTATACATATATACATATTCATTATACATATATCGATGTTCATGTGTTCAATTTATTTTCATACTCTCGTTATCCAAAGATTTTATGCAATTTTCAATTCTCATCAAAGTAAGTTCTGCGACGGGCATGTAGTAACTGGAAGGGTACAAGTACCGGTAGTCGGAACGTCCTGTCTAGGCTGGCATTCGTATAAATCCAATATAACGGACCAGTTTGCCTACCTGGGGACCAACGATGAGAGTACGAAGGACCTATTAGGCCAAAGCATGCCACACCAAACGTCGTTCGAACTAACCCTACTTTGAGGTGTCATCGTGTCTACACCAGGACACATTCCGAACATCACACGTTGTATACATATTTCTCGATTTTCCCGGGTTTTTGTGTACGCAACCAGGCAGAAACCGTGCGAACCATATGAAAAACCGGTATTCATGGGGGCCCACATGATTACACAAGGTAAAGTATGGCGGCATGACGGGCCTAACAGCGAGCAAAGCCCAAGACATCCTATGGATGTTGTATTTTTGTATAATTATTTTATAAATGATCATTCTTGAATGCGACCCATGATCCCAAAAGCATCCAACTCATACTCTTGTCATGTATTCATTGTAGATGTCTTCTAACCTCGCCCGTAGGAAGACGAGAGCAAGAAAAGCCCGCGAACGCATGGCTACCTTAATCGCTCAACAAATGGCTGCCGTAATACCCAACATTGTAATCCAAGTTCAACAAGCACTTACCAATAATCCTGTCAATCAAGCAAACCAAAACATTTTCAACTCTTCCCCAAACACCACTAAATGTACCTACAAGCATTTCAAATCATGCGACCCTCCGAAATACAAAGGTACTGAAGGTGTCACCGCACTCCTCCATTGGTTTGAAGAAATGGAGAATACTTTTCTAAATTGCGATTGCCCTGATGAACGCAAAGTGCGTTATGCTACCGGTCGACTATATGGGATAGCACTTACTTGGTGGAACACAGAGAAGGCCAAACGAGGTGTGGAAGATGCTATGTCCTTAACTTGGAACGAATTGAAGGAAATCATGACCAGACGATTTTGCCCAAGGAGCGAAATCAAGAAGCTTGAAGATGAATTTTATTCATTGAAGCAAATGGAAGGAGACCACATCACCTACAACAAAAGGTTCCTCGAATTACATCAAATGGTTCCCAACATGTTTACTCCCCTCTACCGTTTGATCGAGCACTACATTCGTGGTCTTCCGTCAAAGATTCAAGACCCTGTGATAAGTACCAAGCCTGCAACTTTGGAAGCAGCAATGGAGCTAGCAACAGAGCTCACCGAGAACCGAATTCGAAACAAAGACTTCAAGGAGGAAAAGAAGAAGGATAAAGAATCGACTGAAACCTCCGACTCCACCCAAACCGAATCCCCTTCTCAACCTAATCCTAAGAGAAGAAGAGTCGGGCGACTTTTCGCTGCTACTCAACGAAATCAACCCGTTTTTCACGCTATACCCATCCGAGCTGTCCCAATCACCCAAGTGGCACCCAACTCAGCTTACCCAAATAAGAAACCATATCTCGGACCTCACCCTCGATGCAACAACTGTTTTTATCACCATCCCCTTACTTTACCTTGCCGGCTATGTACAACTTGTGGACGTTATGGTCATTTGAGCAATGTTTGTCGCACCTTTCAAGACCAAACCTTTTCCCCTACTCAAAACATGGCCCAAACTTATCACCAACCCCAACACCCCATGTTCCCATATGCTCGAGCTTGCTTCAATTGTGGCGACCCTACCCACTTTAGAAACACATGCCCTCAATTGGTAAACGTTATCAACACTCAAGCCCAATCAAACCCAGTTAACCAAGTAAACCAAGAAAACCCAACCACTATGCCACCAGCAAGAGGAAGAGTCTTCAATATCAACGCCAACCCTGTCGAAGATAATGACGGCCCTGATGAAGATACTCAGCTAGTCCTCTTCGCCGAAGATCCAGATTCAACTTCTATTGTTTAGCCTTATGTTTTTCTTTATCACATGTGTAGACTGTTAGAGAAATTATTGGATATTATATATTATATATTGTTTTCGGTATATGCTTTTGCCGAAGCCGTGGCTCCCCATCCATCGAGGTTGAGTTGGATCCCCATTTTATTATGTGGTTGATCTTGGCGTGCCCGCACGATCGGCTCCGTTTGTTAGAGCCTTGATCGGTTACGTAATTTTACATTTCAATACATGCAATACGCTCGGCTCCGTTTGATTGAGCCTTGAGTGCAAAGATTTATTCACATTTCCAGTTCATGCAATACGCTCGGCTCCGTTTGATTGAGCCTTGAGTGCAAAGATTTATTCACATTTCCAGTTCATGCAATACGCTCGGCTCCGTTTGATTGAGCCTTGAGTGCAAAGATTTATTCACATTTCCAGTTCATGCAATACGTTCGGCTCCGTTTGATTGAGCCTTGAGCGCACATACAATTTCATTATCAGTATCTTGTGGTTGTGGTGTTTGTAGTAGAGTCGCATCGAACTAACCATAACTTTCGGATAAAGTCAACGAAAATTTGACAAGGGTATGGTGGATACGCCGATGGTACTTCCTATATATAAGTATTCTTGTCAAATGATCGGAGGCATTATCAGGCGGTTATGAGAGGTTCCATGCATAGGCTGATTGTGTGATGGTTGTTTAAATTAAGTTGTTCAATTTCAGTACATTCAATACGTTCGGCTCCGTTTGATTGAGCCTTGAGCGCACATACAATTTCATTCAATACGTTCGGCTCCGTTTGATTGAGCCTTGAGCGCACAGACAATTTCATTATCAGTATCATGTGGTTGTGGTGTTTGTAGTAGAGTCGCATCGAACTAACCATAACTTGCGGATAAAGTTAATGAAAATTTGACAAGGATATGGTGGATACGCCGATGGTACTTCCTATATATAAGTATTCTTGTCAAATAATCGGAGGCATTATCAGGCGGTTATGAGAGGTTCCATGCATAGGCTGTTTGTGTGGTTAAGTTATTCATATTCAGTACATGCAATACGCACGGCTCCGTTTGATTGAGCCTTGAGCACACAATTTCAATTTCAGTACATTCAATATGTTCGGCTCCGTTTGATTGAGCCTTGAGCACACAATTTCATTTTCAGTACATGCAAAACGATCGGCTCCGTTCGATTGAGCCTTGATCGCACAGATATATTTCATTTCAGTAATTTATGTTTGTTGTATTGATTGTAGAGTTATAGGACTAATCATAATTCACTGTTAAAACCAATGAAAATTTGACAAGAATATGGTGGATACGCCGCTGGTACTTCCTATATATAAGTATTCTTGTCAAAGGATCAGAGGCATTAACGGATGGTTATGGGAAGTTCTATGTAGGATTTATTAGTTTCTTGGTAACCAATCATAACTTGTGGATAAAACTAATGAAAATTTGGCAAGAATATGGTGGATACGCCGCTGGTACTTCCTATATATAAGTATTCTTGCCAAAGGATCAGAGGCATTATCAGGCGGTTATGAGAAGTTCCATGTAGGATTTAGTATTGCCTTGGTTGGAATTTGTGTTACATTTATATCATCATGTTATTTAAAGAGATTGGATTGTGTTCCATTTCTACATAAATTAACCTCTCCATCATAACAAACGAGAGAGGAACTTCCATCATTCAAACATATATGTTATCAGAATGTGGATTCAAATATTTGCTGTTGTGTTTATTCATGTTCAAATATTCGCTGATGTGTCTATTCATGTTCGAATATTTGCTGTTGTGTTTATTCATGTTCAAATATTCGCTGATGTGTCTATTCATGTTCGAATATTTGCTGTTGTGTTTATTCATGTTCAAATATTTGCTGATGTGTTCATTCATGTTCGAATATTTGCTGTTATGTTTATTCATGTTCAAATATTTGTTGATGTGTTCATTCATGTTTGGATATTAGCTGTTGTGTTTTTATTTATGTTCCATGTAGATTGTAGTGTTAGAAGTTTTGCCTTAGGATATAACCATATTTTTCCCAAACGTATCTAAACTCTTATGCATGATATCATTTTAGCAAATCATTTCTGCTTATCAATACTTATACCGTAGGCAACAAAAAGCGATTCCTGAATAGGGTACTTAACCCTTACAAGGAACGTTACCGCCTCGAACAAAAACTTAAGCCTTTATTTTGCTAAGCATACAACTGTCAAACAAAACATCATCACCCTTTTAGTCAAAATATATCATTATTTAAATTTCGGGACGAAATTTCCAAAAAGCAGGGGATACTGTAACATCCGTCAAAAACGGATTTACCAAACCCGCTCCGTTTATCAACCGAGCAGTCAGTCAAAATTTTCGTTGAGAATTAAATGTCCAAAACATTTTTAAACGATCCGTAATCAATTATTATATGCGAATATATATTTAGTTTTTGAAAAACTATCAAAAATCGCAAAATAAAAATGAAATACATCTGCCGGGTTTCGAACCCGGGTCTGTACCGAGTCAGTCAACAACTTATCTCTCAACACACAAACCACTGCGCCGCGGACTTTGTTTGTTATTTAATGAAATCATTTAATTGATAAAGTGACTTTACGAATTCAAAACCGGCGCCCAAACGATTCAGTCGTCGGAATCCCGGAATTCTCGCGAGTTTTAACACCAATTTACGTTATAACGTAAACCTTTAATCACATATCGGTTATAACCGATGTTTAAAGTCCGCGACCAAATTCATAACCGCCGGAAAATTTAAATAACGAACACAGTCGGAATTCAGACCAAGTGCATTGACGATTTGTCCTATAAATTGACCCACAACCGACGACAAACACTTTCGCTCAAAAATTACACCTTTTCTTGGCGTAATTCCACTCGCCGGAACTTTCCTGTTTTTCGCCGGAAAACCGAACTTTAATCCCTGAGCTTCACTGAATCCCCTAAACCTTTAACGAAGTCACCTTACCTTTTCCAAGCTTTCCGGAGACTAGCTGCTATACGGAACACGTCGCCGGAGGTGAATTCAATCGCCGGAGTTTCTGCCGGAAAACAGTAAGTTCAGTCGGTATCTTTCTCCGCCCAGTTTCTTTTCCTTTTCACTTTTATCTTACCGTAATAAACTGTAAAACACTAACAAACTGATAAAAAACTTGAACTAGTCGATTTCCGATTTCTGGTTCAAACTTGACGAGGAAGACGACGTTTTCTATATCATATAAGTATATTATAAATCAGGATTTTACTCGGGTTAGACACACAGTCCAGCGGTGGACTGTGTGCACATAAAACGTTAATCATGCAAAGGTCTCGAGTTCGAATCCCGTCTCACACACGCTGCCTTAATAAAATCCATTTTTTTTTTACTGAACCGGATCGCCTTAGATATATGTTAAGTATATTAATAACTGGAATAATAACCAAGTTAGACACACAGTCCAGCGGTGGACTGTGTGTTTGTTTATATCGCTGGTCACGAGTTCGAGTCCGGTCTTCAGCACCGACTCGGACGATTATCTATTCTTTTTAAATAAGGCAGAAAAATGAAATAACTAAATTGTATTTAAGTATAATAAAAATCAAAGTATATAACATGTAGAACACACAGTCCAGCGGTGGACTGTGTGTTAGATTAACCCACAGGTCCCGGGTTCGAGACCTGTGGAGCGCACCGCCGAACCGCTTAAACTGTTTTTAAAATAAAAATGATTTTCTGTTAATTCTAATTAATGTATATATATAATTAAAATCGGATATATAACGGGTTAGACACGTAGCTCAGTTGGTAGAGCTGCGTGCACGCGTACGGGAGGTCTCGGGTTCGAGCCTCACTCAGCGCACAATAATCTGCCATTGAACCGGTCAACGGTCAGGTCAGAGTCAACTGGTCAAAGTCAACTGTAGCAAAAATAAAATATTTTTTTATCATTTTTATTTAATTATTTTAATTAAAAATCAATTATAAATACTTAAAAATAACATTTTTAAGATTAGAAAATAGCCTTAAACTCACAAAAATGCACCCAACAATCCTACTAAAATAGTTTAATAAAATCCGTATACTTACCAAACCATAATGCGATTTATCTAGGTTAAATCTCACTCGTGGTTAAAACCACTTCGCGTGCATTCAACGTCATCAACCGAACGCACCCACTGTGAGTGAATCTTACAATTCCCCCTTTTAAATTACACGTTTTGGGGTGTGTCATGTGTTATGAAATAATTAAGTTGTTTATTTAAACTTGTGCCATACCACATCATGACTTAAACTTAGATTGATTTATTGTTGTGATTTACTTATATTCCGTTTGTCAAATTACATGAAACTCATACATTAAGCCCATCAGTTCCTCGTGGGAAACGAGTAGAACATCGCGTGCTTCAATTCAATTCATTATTGTTCATGTGTGTTTTCATTGAGTTTATATTGTTGTAGTTGTGTTATTCATATTATCATGTTTATGCAATTCATTCATCAGGCCCCTCAGTTCCTCGTGAGAGACGAGTTGAGCAACGCGTGCCTTTAATTGTTCCATTATTATTCATGAGTGTTTTCATTTAACATATTATGATTGTTGATCAAGTTACATCTAATTTTACTCATGTTTGGTTGTGCACATATTTCATAATCAATTTAAATGAATTGTTCAAATGTTTTCCATAGGATTCACTCGCCAACATTATGTTGATCCAAAAACCTTTTTACACATGATACAGGTGAACAGGTTGAAGCAAGGATAACATAGGATATGCCTTAGAAGAGAACAAAGAAGTTTAGATTGTAGTTAGATCATGTTGTAGCAATCATTGTAAATTTCCATTTAAATTGTATTAATGAATATGAAACGTTTAATAAATGTCATGAGCTTTGATGATAACCCAATCATGCCCCGATCACCTTATCCGCTGCGGGTCGGGGTGTGACAGGCATGGATGATGTTCACCAAGCGTGGACAAGTGTTCCTGAAGTGGTTTGGGTCCCCACAGTTGTAACAAGCTCGCATGGGTTGCATCATGGGGTAGTTGGGTTGGTAGTAAGGTTGAGCTATATGTTATGCGGGTGGTAGGAGTAAGGGTTGTTGGGCTTGACCCACCATCTGATTGTGGGTTTGGGTTGGAGGTTGATTGCGGTTCATTCGTTGAAAAGTACGACAGGTTTAGATGGTGTGACCCGCACGGCCACAGCTTGTGCATTGTTGGTAGGGGTTTTCGGGAGGGTGATGGTATTGACAGTGGTTGCATTTTGGGTGTGGGCCGGTGTATGGCTTTTTGAATGGTACCGCTGAAGGAGCAATTTGGGTGATTGGTGCAGCAGTGATAGGAGGGTTGGTTTGGGTGACAGCAAAATTCTTGCCATTACGTTTCCTCTTACCAGCAAACCTTGAGGATGAGACTGGGTGGTTTGTAGTTGGGGCCTCAATGGATGCTTTCTTCTTCTCATCTTTGAATTTGCCGTTTCGGATGCGATTCTCAGAGAGTTCTGTAGCTAATTCCATTGCGGCTTCAAGTGTTGCAGGCGAAGTGCTTAAAACCGAATCTTGGATTTTCGAGGGGAGGCCTCGAATGTAGTGTTCGACTAAGCGGTACAAGGGGGTGAACAAGTTGGGGATCATCTGGTTCAGCTCTAGAAATCTCTTGTTATAGGAAGTGTGATCTCCTTCCTTTTGTTTCAATGTGTGGAATTCGTCTTCCAGCTTTTTGATTTCGCTTCTTGGACAGAAGCGTCTTGTCATGAGTTCCCTTAACTCTTCCCATGTTAAGGCCATTGCATCTTCAACTCCTCGCTTACCCTTTTCTGTGCTCCACCAGGTAAGGGCTACCCCAAACAGTCTTCCGGTTGCATAACGTACCTTGCGATCCTCGGGACAATCGCAATTGAGGAAAGTGTTTTCCATTTCTTCAAACCAGTGTAGGAGGGCGGTAACACCTTCAGGCCCTTCATATTTTGGGGGATCGCAAGATTTGAAGTGTTTGTAGGAGCACTTTTTGGAAGGAGGGTTGGCGAAGCTCTGGTCTTCTTGGTTGGGAGGGTTGATGGGATTTGCGGTGAGAGCTTGTTGAACTTGAATTACGATGTCAGGAAGCACTGCGGCCATTTGTTTAGCAATTTGTGTGGCCAAGCGTTCATTTGATCTTCCTGACTTTCTTCCTCCACGTAGTTGCCTAGCCGACATCTACAGGAACATATATAGGAAGATTGTGAGTTTAAGAATTTTTTAGGTGTCATGTGTCGTAAAAAGAATGAAAAATAACATAACTGACGATAATTTAACTACATCCATAGGATGTCTTCGGTTTGCTCATGTTTGGGCCTCCAATGTCCCCCATACCATCGCCTGTGTAGTCATGTGGGCCCCCATGACTATTGGGCTTGGTAAGATTCACATTGGCGTTGGCGGATTAACACTCGCATCACCCGAATGAAAATCATAAAATATGATTGCGAGATGTATGGTAGGAGGGTGTCCAGGTGTAGACACAATGACAACTCAAAGTGGGGTTAGCTCACACGACGTTTGGTATAGCATGCTTTGGCCTAATAGGTCCTTCGTACTCTCATTGTTAGTCCCCAGGTAGGCAAACTGGTCCTTTATTTTGGATTTATACGAATGCCAAGCCTAGACAGGACGTTCCGACTACCGGTACTCGTACCCTTCCAGTTACTACATGCCCGTCATGAGAACTCACTTTGATGTGATTTGAAAAATAAAAAAATCATTGCAAAAATCATGGGAATCGTGAGGTGTGTGCTCTCAGGATATGATATGTTATGAGGATATGATTCATGATGAGCATTGCATAATAACATGTATTTGTGAGCGTGCTTGCATAACATTGAGTGTGAAAATAAACATGAAACATATAAACATCATGAATTTTGCATGTAACGCATAAACAATTAAAATTTAATCAACTATAGTATAGGCTCTAAGGGTCTAATAACCTATCCTATATCCCTATAGTCACAAGCTCTGATACCAATCTGTCACACCCCGACCCGCACCGGAATAAAAGTCGGGGCATAATTGACCAAAGCTCATGATGTTTACTAAGATGTTTCATATTTATTAAATTCAAATTACAACTTAAATATCCAAAACAAAATTCATACAATTACAAGAAAATGAAACTACATAATTATTCCAAAGCATAACTTGTTTATTCTTCTAGGCCTTCCTAAGTATTTCCTGTCTCAGCTGGATCACCTGTATTATGTGTAAAACGGTGGATATTTTGGGTCAACAAAAGTTGGCGAGTGAATCTTGATAAAACATTTTTACTAATTTCTTGTTTTATTTAATAAGGAAAATTTGTGCAATAATCACATGTGAGCAAACATATATAGATAAACAATCACAAACCACTTTGGATGAGTATATGACATGAATGATGATGTATGTGAGATCAAGGCTCAATCAAACGGAGCCGATCTAATGAGGCTCCTGATGCTCAACCCGTATCCCACGGGGAACTGATGGGCCTAATGAAATGCGTGCACTGAAATGATAAATCAAATCCACATATAATTCACACAACAATTGATACACATTTGATCACGGATATGATGTATGCACAAGTGTTTAAATAAAATAAAAGAATTATACGACACATGATACACCCCAAAACATGATTAAAACGGGGATTTGTAGAGATTCACTCACAATGGGTGCGTTCTTTAATGACGATGAAGGCACACGAATTTATGATTCAATCGACGAGGGAAAAACTAACCTAGATAATAACAAAATGATTTGATAAATAAATAATTTTATTTGAGATTAATATTTTTAATTAGTGCTCTTAATGGGGTTTTTAGATTTATTTTTGTGAGTTTAAGGAAATTTTCTAACTTTAAGAATCTTATTTTTAAGTATTTTTTTAAATGATTTTTCAATTAAATAAATAAATAAAAAGAAATAAAAAAGTTGACTTTTTGACCTTTGACCGTTGACCGGGTCTGACCGGTCAGACTGTGTTTTCTATGCCCTGAGTGAGGTTCGAACTCGAGACCTCTCGTATACGTGCACGCAGCTCTACCAACTGAGCTACATGTCTAACCCGAAATATTCTCTGTTTTAATTATATATATATACTAATATACTTTAACCTTATTTAGTTTATATCAAAAATGATTTAATATGGCCGAACCGGCTTCAGAGACCCGGAGTCGAACTCGGGACGTTCGGTTCGAGTGCGGACAGCCAACCAGTTGGGCTGTGTGTCTAATCTGTTTAATTACTGGATTATATTCCTCTTATGTATATACTGTGATTTGATCTGATTAGGTTTTAAAAAATGTTGGTTTTATTTCTGAAAGTCGGTAACGTGTGCGATTCGAACTCGGGACGTGCATATTGTATTTGCACACAGTCCACCGCTGGACTGTGTGTCTAACCCGGTTAAATATCCAATTTTAATTATACTAATACATGTTTTCATCTTCGTCTTCTTCGTTTAAAAATTACAGAACAGTGAAATCCGACTGTTCTGGTTAATCGATCACAACTTATACTTGTTTGAAATGGAAAGAAAATTAAGTGATATGGTATACCAAGACGGAGCGTTTTCTTCAGATTTCCGGTAGTGTTCGTCGGCTCTGATTTGCGATTTCCGGCTGAGCGAACTGAATTAACAGTTTCGATTATTGTGTTGAGCAATTAAGTTACTAAGCAAGAGATAGCAAGAGGGTTTAGATGATTATACCGATCGACAGTGAGGCTTCGGTTTTCCAGTGATATTCCGGTGAGTGCGGGGATTTCCGGCAACGTTGTCTGAGACAGACTCTGGTTGAATGATTAAGGTTAATACATGCCGAATAATGGATTACAAAAAAAAAAAAAGAGTTGAGAATTATACCGATTAGGAGTAAAGTCTCGGTTTTCCGGTGGAATTCCGGCGAATGCGAAAATCTCCGGCGACGTATTTTGGAAGGAATAAAGCTTCGGAAACGAACGTGGTTCTGAGTGAAAGGTTTTCAGGAAGTTCAAGTGGGTATTTATAGTGGAAACAGGCTGAATTGGGTTTGAATTGAGGTCAAAGTTCGCGATTAAAGATTTCCGTCGGTTTTTGACTGAAATTGATTGCCGGCAACGGTTATAACCGACGTCGAAATCAATTTGTGCGTTCAGTCAAAAGAAATATAGCCAAAATCGCGGAGTGCCGGTTTTTCCGGTGATGGCGAGTTCTGGGCGCGCTGATTACTGGTTTGACTTTCGATTTTATTATAAATGTTATTTGTTTTAGTGTTTATCACAAAAGCAGTGCATGGCGGAGTGGTGTGTTGCGTGTTTGTCTTTGTGGGTGACCCGGGTTCGAAACCCGGCTGCCCTATTTTATTTATTTTTACTTATTTTTATTATTTATTAATTATGGTTTAAAATTCTACAAATGTTTATTAGTTATGTATTGTTAAAATTAATATGAACCATAAATACGCAACGAAACTTATAACTAAATATTTGATTGATAAACGAAGCGGGTTTTGAAACCCGTTTTTCGACGAATGTTATAACATGCATTTCAAATGAAAAACACAAGCCAAGACAAGTCTGGGCAACCGAAAGGACGTGGCAGAAATAAAGGAAGATACTTGGGCTCTATAAGATGTTTTAATTGTCAGAAACTCGGACACACAATCAAGTTTTGTCCGAAGAAGGATGGGAATGACAGATCTGACAATGCACTGATTCATAAAGAAGATGAATTAGACGAGCAACAAGATGATACCATGTTCATGATTGGAAGAAATGGTTAAAGACGACTGTTGGTACTTGGATAGCGGGTGCACCAATCATATGACAGGAAACAAGAGTTTGTTTGTCAAGTTAGATGAATCACTAAAGAAGGAAGTGAGAACGGGTGATGATAAACGACTGGAAGTTCAAGGAATCGGAGAAGTGATGATCTCGATAAAGGGTCAGAATAAGAGGGTTCAAAACGTTTTTTATGTGGAAGGTTTGAAACACAATTTATTAAGTGTGGGTCAATTATTAGAGAAGGGATACAAAATTAAGTTTCAAAAGGAACGTTGCATCATCAAAGATATATATAATAAAGTTGTAGGAGTCACTAAAATGACGAACAAGATGTTTCCTTTGAATCCCGAGAATGATATTACACTTGCACTGACTACGACGACAAAAGATACCTCTATCCTTTGGCACGAGCGTTTTGGGCATGTGAACTTCGACACTTTAGTTGATATGGGAAACAAAGAATTAGTTTATGGCATGCCGAAAATCACAAAAGGTTCAACTGTTTGTGAAGGATGTATTTCGGGTAAACATGCTCGAAAATCATTTCCAAAAAATCAACATGGCTAACGGATAAGCCTTTGCAAATAGTTCACTCGGATATATGTGGCCCCATGAAGACATAATCTATCGGTGGGTGCAGGTACTTATTACTTTTATCAATGATTTTTCTTGAAAGACTTGGGTGTATTTTCTTAAACTCAAGTCCGAAGCTTTGAGTTATTTAAGCAAGTTATAGCGCTTGTTGAAAAACAATCTGATCACAAGTTAAAGACTTTAAGAACGGATCATGGAGGAGAGTACTGTAGCAAATTGTTTCAAGAGTATTTAAAGTTAAACGGAATACCTCATCAACTCACGAATAGTTACACCCCTCAACAAAATGGGGTGGCTGAACGAAAAAATAGAACATTAATGGAACTTAGTCGGAGCATGATGAATATGAAGAAATTGCCAAATTGTTACTGGGCCGAAGTTGTGGCTTGTACTACGTACATACTAAATCGTACAGTAACAAAAACGAGGCCAAATATGACCCCTTATGAAGCATGGAATGGAAGAAACCAAGCGTTGAACATTAAAGTGTTTGGATGTTTGGCTTATGTACATGTTCCGAAACAACTTCGCAATAAACTCGATGTCAAGACTGAAAAGACAGTGTTCGTGGGATACTGTGCAAACAAGAAGGGATATAAATTATATAATCCTCTTACAAATAAGATTATAATCAGCAGAGATGTAATCTTTGACGAAAGCAAAGCTTGGGTGGCTGAGTCTGACCCCTCCGCGATACCTTTCATAATGACTGATGGAAGAAGTTCAGTTGCAGATCCTCAAGTAAACCCAGAAACAGGTACCTAAATTTTTCCTGCTGGTAGGGTGGTTGCCGGAAATCCAGAAGCTGGTGTCAGTCATGATAATGCTGAAACTCCGATGGGAGAACATACATCGAACCCAAGTCCCACAGTTTTGCACAATGATGATTCCTCTTCTACAGACTCTGAGAATGAGGTCATTAATACCAGAAGTATTGTTAGTATTTACAAAGACACAAGAGCTCTCACTGAACAAGAAACAGCTCAAAAGTGGTTGGAAGCCATGGACAAAGAAATGGAGTCCATACATAAGAATCAAACGTGGGAGTTAGTAAGTCCTCCAGAAAATCAGAAGCCTATTGGTGTAAAATGGATTTACAAAACAAAGTACGATGAGCATGGTAATGTGGACAAATATAAAGCAAGATTAGTGGTGAAAGGATATAAACAAAAAAATGGAATAGATTATTAGGAAGTCTTTGCTCCTGTGATCAGGTTCGAAACTGTTAGACTGGTTCTAGCACTTGCTGCAAGAAATGATTGGTATCTACATCAAATGGACGTAAAGACGGCCTTCCTCAATGGAAATCTAAATGAGCAGGTATATGTGGAACAACCTCAAGGGTACATCAAGGTAGGACAAGAAGAAAAGGTATGCCTTCTTAAACGTGCATTATATGGCCTAAAACAGCCTCCAAGAGCCTTATACAGTCGAATAGATAATTATTTTAGGCTGCATGGTTTCAAGAAATGCATATACGAGCACACTCTGTTCATTAAGGACACCAAGGAAGGAAAGTTGGTGATATGCTTATATGTAGATGACTTGATCATAGCCAGTAACTCAATGAACTTAATCGATGACTTTAAAGCCATAATGAAAGAAGAATTTGAGATGACCGACATGGGAAAGCTACATTATTTCCTTGGGATGGAAGTTTCATATGAAAATGGAAATATAATTCTTTCACAAAGAAAATATATGTGAGGCCTATTAGAGAAGTATAGAATGACCCAATGTAATTCAGTTTCTACTCCCTGGAATATGGGATAAAACTGTCAAAAGAAGATCCAGATGTTTTTGCAGACGAAAGAATATATCGAAGCCTAGTTGGAAGTCTTATGTACCTTACGAACACTAGGCCAGACATCACATATGTCATAACCAAGATCAGCAGGTACATGGAATGTCCGAAGAAAAGTCACTGGGAAGCTGGCAAGCGAATACTCATGTATATTAAGGAACCTTAGATCAAGGAGTCATATACTCACAGGTGGAAAAGGAAAACTTGGGGGGTTTCAGCGATAGTGACTACGCAGGAAATGTGGATGACATCAAGAGTACATCAGGGTATATATTTCAACTAGGATCAAGTCCTATTTCATGGCAATCTAAGAAACAAAAAGTGGTGGCATTGTCGTCGACAGAGGCAGAATATATGGCCTTATCCTTAACTGGTTGTCAAGCCATCTGGATTAAAGGGATACTTGACGAACTTCAAGGAAAAGTAGAATGTCCGATTCCAATTTATTGTGACAACAAGTCAACAATTTGTCTAGCCAAAGATCCTATTTATCACGGCAAAAGTAAACATATTAGAGTCAAGTACCACTTCATCCGAGATCTGATCAAGAAAAGAGATGTGGAAGTACTCTTCTGTGCAACAAAGGATCAGGCTGCAGATAGTATGACTAAAGCACTGCAACGCAAGGACTTCTCAAGATTGAAAACTCAACTTAATATGGGAACCATCTAGCTTACAGGAGGGTATTAGATATAGATATATATTATATAAGCTAGATAGTGTGACATGTATTATTAATTTTATTATAGCCTAAGTTAGTGGCGGTTATACCAATCGTCCCTATGTATATATATATATATTCTTATTTCCTGTATAAACAGTTTTATCAATTCATTTTTATGAACATATCATTTATTCAAGTAAAACCCTAGAAATTCCAACAAGTTTGTTGTATAGAGAAAAACCACTGAATGCATTTTAGGAATTGTGAAGTTGTTGGCACAAGATAATAGGAACAAACAAATCATTTGTTGTATAGAAAAAAACCACTGAACGCATTTTAGGAATTGTGAAGTTGTTGGCCCAAGATAAAAGGAACAAAAAATGAAAATAGATAAAGAAGGTTATCAAAGTTTGATATAGTGTGATTAAAATCTAATGGACATATATTTCAATGACCAAGTTACCTATAAATTCATTCAATTTAGACTCTATAAATGTCTTATAGCATTAAACTAATGCTGTTAACACTAAAGTGGTATATGCAAACTCTTTTATTCAAAATGCCTATATCATTGAGAGAGTACCACCAAAATACCATAATATGATTGATTAAGATGATTACCAAACTGTATGTGATCTAATACTTAAACTCCATGTATGTAATGTAACACATTGACAAATGAAATGATACCTTGCATGTATAATGCCCTACATTTAAAAAACACATCACCATGAGTAAATGCAAACAATTAAACAAAAATCAAAAGTGAAAATAATCACACCTTTTGTCTGTCACTACTGAATGTGCTGATGGACCTAGAAGAAAGTCCAAGATCATCTCCAAGACACTACTAGAACAAGGTCCGAGAACTTATGTTCTTTGTTTCTACCAAGGCATAAGCCAGTGGGTAAATACTATTGTTACCGTCTACCCTGGCCAACGACTTTTAGATTTTGTCCCGGAAAGTTCCCTTCATGAAGCAACCATCCAACCCCAATTATTCTCTCCCTAATAATCTGAAACTTTCCTTCAAAGCCCCTAGAATGGTGTAAATCCTCTTGAACTGTCTGGTGAGCTTGCTGGATTACATTCTTTTTCCACTTCAATATTTATATCTTATAAGCTCATCAGAATAATCCCAAAGTATTGCATACTAGGCTACATAGTCTCCTTCAACCTTCTTGATGCCTTCAGCTTAGCCCTAAAAATCTTATGCTTAGATACTTGAATCTGATAGTTCTTTTGTATTTGGTCTTGGATTGACCAATATAATTTCATCAATTTCTTTTGCAAGCCAGCTTAGTCCGTATAATCTTACATCTCGGGTATGAAGACATTTGTGTTCATTAAAAAAAACTTTTCACAACCCAAGTTTCCTCATCTTAATTCAAGCTCAATATTCATAGTAGAATTGTTTAGAAGCTTCTTCATGTTCTCTTTCACTACGACATATTTTTATTACAATACCGAATTCGATTTTTTCATTATCTTTAAGTCTACAATACAACACTCAATTCTATTTTTTCATTATCTTTAAGTCTACAATACAACACTCAATTCTATTTTTTCATTATCTTTAAGTCCACAATAGTTCATAGCCAACGACAAACAAAAATTTAATATTGTTTCTAGAAAGACTATTGACTGTCTTTTGTATGAATTTACGTATAATAATCAAACAGCCTTTGTTTTTTTTTGAATATATTAATGTTTACGATAAAGTAAATAAAATAAAATAAAACATAAAAGTGTGGACTCCACATGCAAATGCTACGCTTGCAATGGAGGCACAAAAAAAGCTTGTGTAGGGCACGGGCTCCACGAGAATGCATCCTCCTAGGGTTTGTCAAATTCTATAATAATGCATTAGATTAACGTATTAGGTAAACTAACATATGTGATCTGTCTTATCTTAACAGGTACGCATTTTATGTATTTATTAAGATACACATGAGTGTAACTTGAGTAATTTTACCTGCGTATAAAGGTAGTCGTCATTTTGTAGTTTTCTTTTAAAAGTTTGTTCTAATAGAGTAGTTGAAACAAATAAAACTGTTTTTATTGTAACCTAGCTTCTATAATTGCGCTACTCAAGAGACGTGTTTCATTAAATTTTGTTTAGTGTAGTTAGACTAACTCCATCAACAAACACTCACAAATCTCTACTTAGCGTCACAATATATTTTAAACTTTTTTCTTAAAAAGCATCACTTTTTCTACATCAACAAAATTCACAAACCTCATTATAAATATAAATACATGAGTGAAGGGCCGCACTTTCTAGTCTGAACCAAAGTCCGGGAATCCGGACCACTACCCCGGAGTTCACCCACAAACTGCAACCACATTAAGAAAGTCCGGTATTGCCACATCTGTCCGGATGACACCCACCTAACCGTCAATGCGGGTGCTCTTAGGAGTCTACATCATACAGGAAGCAGGTTACACACAATCAAAGCAAATATATATTTCTAAAAAATTCTAAAACCTTGAAAAAAACTAAATACTGGGTAATGGTCTAATATAATATTATGTTAGAACAATATATATATATATATATAGTATACCAGGATTTACCTAAATAGTATACTAGGATATACCTACTAAGTATGACGATAATGATATGCATACCTAAATAGTTTAATCCATCATATGTGGTCTAGTGGTTGGAAAGACTTGGGTTCTCCCTGAAGACCCAAGTTCCATCCCACTAGTGCCGTATTTCGTGAAAAAGGCAATGAACTCAAGGTCAAGAGTTCGAGCTCGAGCCACCCTGGGTTTTATTCCACCATGCGTTACGCCAGATAGATTCTCTCGTGTAGCGGCGCAAGCCCCTGGCAGTGGGTGGTATGGTTTTCCGGGGAACGCCATTAACCAAGCTCTGACGCCAGCGTGAGCCTGATTAAAACAACGTATTCTGCTCAGAGTGATGTTAGTGCTCTCTGTTTAGGAGGGTATGAAATCTCTCTTACAATAAGTTAAAAAATTCTCACCGTTAAAAAAAACAATAGGTTATAATATATGTAATATGACTTTTCTTCCTATCTAATGTAAACACTGAAACAAAAATAGACGTGTGTATAGATTCTCCCACCAAAATTCCATATATATAATATTTGTTAATTTTGAAAAGCTGAATGAAGTTAGTGACTAACTTAGAATAATATTTGTTTCAACTAATCCAAATTAACAGCATTATTTAACTCTATTAGTAGGTCCCAAAAAAATCTTTTTTTGCTGCGATTTAATAATAATTATCCTGACCCGTTCTCATTTAAATTCCTAGACGGTAACAATTTTATTGATTATCCTTGTAAGATCATAAGATTAGATCCATCCCAATCTGCTTTGCCATTTCGGTTCTAAAGGTTTTAAAGAAAGAGATGAAATATGTATCTTAATAGTTTATTATATATATATATATATATATGTATGTCTTGAACTGAAAGTTAATTATGTTACTTTTTTTGTCATTCTTAGATATGTGTCAGTTTTAAAACAATTTCAAACTCATAACACAGTTTTATAATGCAAGTGGTATGCATAGTTATACCATTTATAAATAGAGTAAATTGTACAAAACATCCTTTATGTTTACTCAAACTTGAAGTTTCAGCCTTAATGTTTAAAAATTGCTAAAAACAGTCTTTAAGTTTATTTTTGTTGCAGGTTCAATCCTTTACAGCTAACCACGTTATTTTCTTCAGTTAAGTTCCC
The DNA here is from genome assembly GCA_947069175.1 of Scalesia atractyloides. Taxonomy (NCBI): domain Eukaryota; kingdom Viridiplantae; phylum Streptophyta; class Magnoliopsida; order Asterales; family Asteraceae; genus Scalesia; species Scalesia atractyloides. Next base: position 11,724,173 of record CAMTDV010000003.1, on the reverse strand, counting down.
TCACATGCATAACATATGAGGGTATATTCGTCATTTTGGTTGATCTTCCACCCACGTCAATTATAAGAAAAAAGAATATTTAAGGTTTAACCTATTTTAAAAAAAATCTAACCGCAGGGACTAATGTGCAATAAAACCAAACTTTTAAAAACCAAACACCCTCTTTTCCGGTCTTCTTTTCCGGGGACTTCGCTGGATTCCGGCGAACCCGGAATTAAGATAGGAATCTTGTTAAGCTAGCCCACTAAGCTGTAAAGATTAACACAGATTTTGATCATGCCAATCAAACTCTTCAGGATTATCATCAGTTGGAAGAATCGGCGCCTTATTCGCATCAGACGGAAACGACAAACGACTCTTCAACCCTAGATACCTCTCACGGAACTCCGATGTCGTCAAATCAGAGAACTTCGTAACACCGTGTTCAGTAGTCGGATCCAGCAACTGGTGACGCTTAGGACGCCGCAAGTTAGACTTAAACACTATCAAACGGTAATCGTGCTCCTCTGTCGTCGCGTACGTTTTACCAAACTTTGTTTAAACTAGGTTAAAACTTAAATATTCCTTTTTTTATAATTGAAGTGGGTGGAAGATCAACCAAAATAACGAATATACCAGCACATGTTATGCATGTGAGGGAACTTAACTGAAGAAAATAACGTGGTTAGCTGTAAAGGATTGAACCCGCAACAAAAATAAACTTAAAGGCTGTTTTTAGCAACTTTTAAACATTAAGGCTGGAAACTGCAAGTTTGAAGAAACATAAAGGATGTTTTGTGCAATTTACTCTTATAAATACCTCACTTTTCCTCATTTTCTTATCAAGAATCATTCATACTTACAGAAAGGCATATAGCTAAGATGCTAGCACTATCCCCTTCATTGTTTCCAACAACCCATGGATGGGCTTTGGAGGATCTCTTCAACCAAAATCTTCCACATGATTATAATGAAGCAAACTCATATAATCCAGCTTTTAATTTTCATACAATTGATCAAATCAAGCTTGATTTCGCACCAGAACATTCCATTTCTTCGGGGGAAACCACAAATGGCGGTACTGGAGATGAAATTGGTGGTGGCGAAAAAGCTCAATCATAACGCAAGTGAAAGAGATCGCCGTAAGAGGGTAAATGAGTTGTATTCGTTGCTTTGTTCATTGCTACCTGTTTCGAGTGATCACAAGGTACTTATCTTATTCATAGTGTACTAAAATTTTGGCATTTAGATCTTTACTTAAAGTCCTCATAAAAGAAAAGGGTTTTAACCAAATTCCCTTTTGCAACAGAAAAAATTAAGTATTCCAAGGACAGTATCACGTGTTCTAAAATACATACCCTAACTACAAAAGGAAGTGGAAACATTAAGATGTAAAAAGGAAAAACTGTTGTTATATTCATCATCAACTCCCAATACAAGAAAAGATCACTCCGGAATCAGGACACAAAGTGCTGAAGAAACAACGATAAAAACAAAATCATCGGTCACTTCTTCTGTGAGCATTTTTAATTACAAAGAAGCTGTCATCCAGCTGATATCCTCAGCAGATCATATGAGCAACAATAAGAGGATTGACTTAGAGCAGGAAGAAGATGAACTTGTTTTGATAAATGCAACTACCTGCAAACCTTCTGGAGAAGGGATGTTATTTAGCACTTTGCATCTTCAGGTACAACTATTTTCTTTCTATCCAGTTACTGTTCAACAATGTTATAGCTAACTTAACATTTTGTGATAATTAAAATACGTTTTATTGTGTATAACAGGTGCTAGGGGATCATAAAATCGAGGCCGAAAAGTTAGAGGACAAGCTCAATGCTTTCTACCATTGATTAGATGAATCTAAATGTCCATCAAGTAATCCGTACGGTTTCTAATATCTTTAGCAACCGACAAATCAATAGAGCTTTGCGACTGTAAAGTCTGTCCATTAGTACATACCCACATCCATGGGTAACAATTACTTAGACTCCATAACACAGGCCTTTAGTGTTTCAGCAGTTCTGCTTAATGTACACATGTATAGTTTGTTTTATAAAAAAACCACTGAATGAATTTTATGAGTGCATTTTAGGAACGGTGAAGTTGTTAGCACAAAGGAAAAAGGAACAAACAAAAGAAAATAGATAATTAAAGAAGGTGATCAATGTATGACAATGTGAATTTAAAAAAACATAATAGATCTGTATACTACTATAAAATACATTTATGGAGGATAGACTTATAAATTATTCTCTATTTTAAAATGTTGAAGACAAATTTGGATGCGTAGTATATATTATCCAAGACATTAATACATTATTTAATAAATATCTCCTAATTAATACATTATTTATCTATATATTAATTTCTATCACATTACATTATTTAATACATTATTTTTATATACAAGTGAAAAGAAAATTTAATTGAGAAAAAAAAACTAACGCTACAATCGTAAAACAATAAATAATTTTTTTCTCTCTATCTTATTTTTATTATACTCTTTAATTAATTAATTTGTTATAAACACTATTATCTTACACACAAAATTTTTTTTTCTTCAAACATTAAAAGTTATCCTACACATTTCTAAATTTATCTTACACATATTGAAATTTATCATACATATCGAAATTTATCCTACACATTTCGAAATTTATCCAACACACAAAAAATTTATCCTACGTATATCCTAAACATTATGAAATTTAATACTACAAATATTGAAAAATTTATCTTACAGCTCGTAGTTTATCATACATACCTCATAATTTATCATATAGTCTAAATTATAATTTTTGAAAAAATATATTTTACGAAATAAGTTACAAATTAAATATAGTTAACTATTAAAGAGAAATCCTACAAATTTATTATTTATGCGAGTTTACCAATATACTCTTACAATGACATTAAATATAAATACTAAATGACGCAAAATCAAATATTTTTATTAGTTGAAATTTTTTTCTTCTTTTTTCTCCTTACAAATAACTTCTTCTGGTTTGAACCCTCCACTATATATATATATATATTGAATGGCAAATCTTACTTATAAACTACTTCAAATAAATCCTAATCTACACCTTGTTTAGGATTGAACTAAGACATTCTACTAAAAGACAAAAACCTCTATTAAGTGAGCTAGCCTCACACTGTCACATATGAGATTTATATCATGGTATGTGTATGTATATATGAAAGAGTGTGTGAGGCGTGAGTGTGTGAAGATGTATGATGAAACTGTAGGTTGATGGAACTTATGAAGAGATTTGCATTCCGCCACATCGCGTGGACTTTGACTAGTATAATAGTGGACATGTATTTCAATGATTAAGACATTCTATAAAAACATTAAATTTGAACTCCTAAAATTGTTAACACTAAACTGGTATCTGCAAACTCTTTTATTCGAAATTCCTAAATCATTGAGAGAGTGCTACCAAAATACACATGATATGGATAGCTTTTTTACCATCAAGTTAACGTGGATGATTTCGCTTTTATTGATCGTTCAGAAAATGTAGATTAATGTTTTACAGTTGAGTAAAATAATGAAATTGTGGACAACACATGCACGTTATGCTTCCAATCAACGCCTCGTGTATGGCACAAGCTCCACACGAGTACATCCTCCCAGGGGTTTTTCTAATTTTATTTAAGAATGGATTAGTTAACATATGAAATAAACAAACATATGTCACTTGTCTTTCCTATATAACTAGTAACTTTATATATAAATTAAGGAATTTATAGTGGGGTTAGAGACGGTTTGACTTCCTCCGGTAACAATATAATCTATAGATCTTGGTATTTAAGGGCATGGTTGTAAAAGTTGATAAACGTTCTATAGTCGGATTTAGGAGTACTTAGTCTAGGCGAAGATTACTCAGGGAGTAATTGGCCTAGACGACCAGTACTCGAGTCTCGGCAGCCTACCTTGTAGCGAGTACTCGAGGAGTACTCGTAGCCTAGGCGGGACTTTTACAGCCATAGAAAATATAAATTGAAAGTTGTATGAATGGTATCAAATGGACTCCGGTCCAGCTCATTCTAGCGGCATTAAAACCATTTTATTGAACTCTGCGATCTTAATTTTTAGGTTTTCGCTTTTGGATTTTGGATTTTTACCTTATATATTTTAAAATTTTTGTTTAAATCATTGTCTTTTTTTATTTGCAATATTGGGTCTTTTTCATTGGTATTGTTTTATAATATTTTATAATTTATTGTATCTTCGTATACTTAATCGATTTATATATATATATATATATATATATATATATAGGATACTTTTACCTGGTATTAACTTCTATTTTTTATTTTAGCTTGTTCTTTCGAATTGTTTTACGTAGAGTAGTTATATTAAGTTTAAAATAATTCCTTTATATTTGAGACAAGTAATCTATTCTCTTTCGTCGAGCAAGTTGTCAACTATCTTGATGATCCATTGTTCATAACTCTTGCTAAAAATGAATCAGGTAGTTGACTCACCTCCAACACCAAAGAACTGTTGATGAAGAATCTAACTAAAATTATAGAGAGTTAATCATCAATGGTTAATGATTTCTTTATTGAATTGCTTCGTAAACTAGAATTATAGAGAGTTAATATAGAGAGTTAATCACCAATGGTTAACAATGTCTTTATTGAATTGCATCATAAAATAGAATTAAAGAGTGTTAATCACCAATGGTTAATGATTTCTTTATTCAATTGCATCAAACGACTACAAACAAATTACTAATATAAAGGAACTCAAATCCTTATTAAGAGTTCTCCTGTCACTGCATACATACCTGTGTATAACTATCTCTCATGGTATTTTAAAAAAAAGCAAAAAGATTAAAAAAATAAATAATAAATAAAAACTTTTTATTTGTGTGAGCAATAACTATTACTTAAGCACTAACTACTTCCTATTAGCATTAACTCCATGTCACTTTACTCCACATCACTCGTAACTACATTTCTATTACGTTATGTGGTATGGTCTTAATCTAAATGATTACCATCACCTTTCATGTTAACGTAATGTCACCCTACCCTTATCCACCACTCTATATGGTTTACACCATGACTTCCACTATCATCTACTGTTGTCCCCACCAATCAAAATCCCCTAATTAATTGAAAGAGGGTCATGGTTGCCATGGATTAAGCCATGCGGATCACCATGCTTTTAGGAAGGGGGCGGTGTACCACGAGAACCATGTCCTGTCACATCCCGAAAATCTAGCAACTGAAATGCAGACGTTGCGGTGACGAAAGTTGGTACCCATTGGTATTTAGTGAATCATACATTATTTATTTTTGGACATTATTTTAGTGATGTCATTAGTCACCATGCTTTTAAGAAAACACAAACACAACATCGTGGTTTTGATCAGGATCTTAATGCATAGGTCTCATATTTAAATCATTGCCAAAAAAGTTATTAATAACGTATTCATCAAACACATACTTTGCAAAAATTCTGAAACTGAAATTAAGTACATAAAAACACACTAACAGGTGTTAACACGTTGGTTGGTAAGTTCACAATTAACACTAAAAGTAAATTCTTCCACAATTTCTTTTAGGAAAAAGTTTTCTAGCCTATAACTTCTTTTTAGTTTGGATATGTTAGGCTTCATGGTCAGTAGCTTAGATTCATAGGCTGGCAAAGCCTATGAAAAAGATATTTGATTCACAAGTTTATAATCAACCTAGACAATCAAAGAATGCAAATTCATCACTTCAAATAACTGTAGCGACCGGTCAGTGACGGGACTGTCAACCTGATAGATCTGTCAACAATTCTACGCACACAGGTGTTAATTATTAAACGGTTAGGTTCGAGAAAAATACCTTCCAAATGATACTTGTGGTGTCTACCTTATGAAAATTATATTATCTTACTTTATTGAAAAGTTTAATTTATCTTTGTACGAATTCCCTGAGTCCCCACCCCTCCCCCCGAAACATAGGTGGTTTATTCCAATACTCTATTCACTTGAGATCAGGCGAATTCTTACAAACCCTGATTTAAAACATAACAAATTATTTCACATCTTTTTCCTCCAAACACTATAAATTCCTTTTTAGCATGTTTTTCCTCTTAAACATTATAAATTTCTTTTAAGCATTCCCCCACCAAATTAAAAAAAATTAATAAACCATAAAAGGTGGGGTAGTGAAACTCACCTTCGGTAGCGTTAATCCTAGCAATTAATTTCCATTAAGTCCACAAACAAAATGATCGACGCGTGTCCGAATCATAAAGTACACTTTAACGACCATTCTAATATTATATTTTCTAAGTTTGTTCACCTAACTTAAGATGTTCAAACAAAGGTTTTACCTTTTAAAAATGTTTTAATTAAAGTAATGTCATTATTTTCAAAACACTTGACTCGAACGACCTGTTGGCAATCTTACATTTGTTTAAGTCCATGTATATGTTTTATAAGTGTTCAATTAGTATTATCATGCAAAGACACTTAACATTGCGGTTTATCTCAAAACACCACTTATAACCCGCATAGTACATATACATGTTTATATACTTACACAAAATTTCACATATGAGTCTAACAGAAGACTTATCACATAATCATACAAAATATATATATAACTTCACATGTATAATATATATTTCACAAAGATAGCATCTTAGACTTGTACTTAATAAAATTACATCTTCACTAGAAGTCCATAATAATAAAATCTTAAAAGTCACTTTTTAAAGTTATTAATAATTATATTATTAAAGATTATTTATTAGGTGTTTCATTTTTTAAGGGAAAATATGGATCACTGACGGACCACTGAAGTATTATCGTGTGACCAGCGGAACGACCCAATCATATCCATCTCCAGTAGGCATACTGCCTATACACCAATTCAGAAGAAAACTCAATAAATATGAGAAAAAAACACTCCTTATACAAATCGAACCCAAGACTTATTGGTCTCAAGACCTTATCCCACCTCTAAAATGCCACTAGGATATAAAACTATGGGCAATGTGTTTCATTTAAACTTGTAAATTTGACGTTTTCAACGTCTACTTTTCTGGTATCATCATTTTCATGTTATTGGCTAAAGGGCTAATGTTTATTATTTAAAATCCATCGTTTATTAAATAAACATCTTTTCCATATTAAATACGTGTAATAGTTGTATTTTAGTCGTAAAAATATTATTACATCTCTTTAGTTAAACATGATATTAATATATACATTTTAACACATAATTTATGCTTAAAAATAATTTTTATTTTCTGTTCTAAACTAGTTTTCAAAACACTTACATTTTCATACCGAATTTTCGACTCCTTAAGCATGTTACAACTATACTAAAGCACATATATCACATAGAACATTTAGACATATAATATACATTGAAAAATATAGTTTTCTTCTTTCCAAAACCAGAGTTTTGCAAAACTTCCATTTTGATGCTAAAATACAAATTTGTAACCTTCATTTTATGTATCATGTGTAAAGTTACCGAATCACCAAGATTGTTTCCTTATGAGAAAATATACATTTTCTGCTTAAAGTATGATCATAAAAATATATTTTTCCATATTTTTAAAAATCTCATACATGCATGCTTTAATCTCACAAAATCTATCATTTTGGACACCAAAAGTGTATGAACATTGTCATGCACTAAATCGTTCATACATTTTTATACCATGTTTTTACACTTAAAACTACAGATCAGATTCGAAACCATCTATTAATACATTATCCATGCAAGTTTAAATCTATCATTTTTAAACACTTTTAATAAACATGAACATATAAAAACATACTATGCGTACAAATGTGTAGTTTCTAGTAAATCTAAACCATTTATTATGTATGGATAATCACATGCATGTGATGATCTCACATCAAACAAGCATAAATCAAACTCAAAAACAATTATGCATACATACCAAACATACATATATCCATACTTACATCAAAAAGTCTTATTTTTTTAAAAGATCTTTGTTTAAATCGTTTGTTTGTTTGAAGACCCACATGTTTGGGGAACAATCTTATGAAAAATTCAAGATTTAAAACAAGAATCAAAATTAACAAAGTGGAAGTTTATACCCTTGAAGAACACTAGAAAAAGAATAAGATAAATGATGAAAATCTTCAAAAACAACTAGTTTCTTCTCATGATTCTTCAAAACTTCAAGTGGGTTTCAGTGGTAAATTTTGAGAGTGCTCTTGAGGAAGATGATACTTAAAATGAGAGAGAATGAGGTGTGTGTGTGTAATCGGATATGCGGGGGAAGGGATGTGTAGGCGTGTGTTGTGAAAACTTAAATTGCATGGACACCTATAAGTTGCACTCTTCCCACATGTTTTGGTCCAATCATTCTCCATTCAAAAATATGATTTTAATGTGTCGGACCCTTCTTTGAACCGAATTATTAGGGTGGGAATGGGTCTCCCCTTTAATTTTATAAACATCTCACATTTTATAAAAATCCATGCAACACGTTTTAGGTTGTTCCATTCTAATTATTATCCAGATACCAATATTTATAGACAATAATAATTAATTTTGGTACTTGATGTATCACGCTTTATAAGTGCGTATCATACGCGCGCAATCGCGAACTAAAAACTAACATGTATGGTTTTTATGTGTTTTAATATTATTTTCACTTTAATATATTATTATAAGCTATTCCAAACATTTTGATCAGATTATAAATCTTTTGTTTTAACTTGGTTGTTGCCAACATTTGTTTTGTTGTTTAAACCACTACACGGTAAGCAAATTTTTAAAGTTTACCAAACTTAATTTCATATATAATTTGGACCTAATAGACTTTAAATGATCGAATTCAATGAATACCAAATCAATCCAATCTAATGCTCTTATTTATTTAAACACGCGTTACATTAGTACGGGCAAAAATTAAAATACGTCCATGTCAAATATCCCGCGTGTCAATACATGATCCAATTCACCACCCTCATACCCAATAGTCTTAGCATTGGACAACAAAAACCCCTAACACACCATCACTACTAACATACCACCACCAATTACTATCTCACTGACCATCTACTTCCATATTATTTCTTACTGACAAGGAAGCTCTTTCTACTACACAAGTTCCTACTTGACAACTTACTACTAATAGACAGAGTTGACTCAACTGTTTTTAAGGTACAAAGCGATATAAAAATTAGGACCCCTATAAGCTTTTTAAAGATCTTACTATAAATCAATAATTTCAAGATTACCCATTTGGATATAGAGCACTCGCATTTAAAAAATAAATATATTAATTTCTTGTTTGATGAAATCAAAGTTGAGGATTTTCACCAATTATGAAATTTATTGCTAAAGTGTGCTTATGCGGGATTTTGACCATGAAAAAACAAACCGTAAGAACCTAAATGAGTTGAGAGAACTTCAAAACCTTATTTGAGCCAATCAGGGTTCACCACCTAAACAAGATACTTATACACCTTAAAAGGTAATTTGGTCATTTATCCCTAACACATTTTCTCTCTTCATATCAACATTTGTTTCTCTCTCTAACTATCTATACTATATTAATAAGCAAATCCAAAGGGTAACTTAAGGTAATTCGTCACATCCCTTAAGACTTCTTTAATGCATGAAGTACAACATCTTTAAGCACAATATGTTTGAGCGGCTAAAGTGCGCATTCAATTTTTCAATTCCCGCTCATCCCAGTTCCCCATACACCCCTGCTACGGATATAAATCAAGGGTTTTCTAGATTCATTCTTCGTTTTCAAAATCCTTTGGCCCCTTTCTCTCTCTGGCAATTTCACAAGATGTTCAAGGTTTCACAAGATCCAATCGATAGATCCAAACGATTTTGACATTCACTGACCGTCTATCATTTTCATCTCATCTCAAGTTCAGCGCTCTCATTTTTATCTCATTCTCTCTGTTTCTTCATCCATTCAAGATTCATATCTTGGTGAGTACCATTTATTAATTCAAGTTAGAACTATAAACTTTATGGTAAAAGAAAACCTAAATCTTGACCCCTTTTTGTTTACAGGTAGATGAAACGCCGCAGCCAGTGCATTAAAAACCGCAGCCAGCGCAGCGCTAACAAGTTTTATACGGTAAGCGATAGGTGCACTTCCACTAAATTGATTTCGTCTCAAGAAATACTAATAATATTGATCGTTATTGTTTGTCATATTAGGTTAGCAACTAAGCACGTCTAATTATGATGAAGAGAAATTGAAAGAAGGTTTGTATTGCATGATATGTTCTCTTTGCTTTTAGGGGGGAGATAGGTGGTTCTCTCCTAGACACAGGTTATTGGCGGCAGCCCGCTTTATTTAACATATAAAAAAACTTTATATATTAAATATGGCGGACTGTTGCACATAACCTGTGTCTTGTAAGCCCTATGGAGAGAAGCACCCATCTTCCTCTTACAAAGCAAAGAAAATTTATATATGTAATTTGTCAAACTCCACTAAATTCAGTAAAAATATGTGTTGGATATAAAATATATGTTGGAAATGAACCCTACAAAAGAACAAAGACAGAATGCCAAAATATACTACAACCTTTGATCCAAACAATAATGTAACATCTACCCAAGTCAAGGTCTGCTGAAGACTAAATGTCCAAGGTCTGCCATAGCTAAACTATGTTGAAGACAAAGCTCTGCTGAAGTCTAAAGCTGAAGGTCTGCCAAGGCAAAGCTCTGCTAAAGACTAAAGTTAAAGGTCTGCCAACGCAAAGCTCTTCTAAAGACTAAAGGTAAAAGGTCTGCCAAGGCAAAGCTCTGCTTAAGATTAAAGCTAAAGGTTTGTCAAGGAAAACCTCTGCTGAAGACCAATAGATGATGTATCATCAGTGTTTTGTATCAGTCCTTGTAATGTTTAGTGTATAGCAGTGGTTAGCTTAGCAGATGTTATTAGTTTGTTATTTTTGTTAAGTGTCACATTCATGCTGACAATGAAAACAATCTCTCAACTGTTATGAATTAAAGCAAACTTCACATAAATGCCCACTGATGCAAACCACTGATTCACTAACCACTGATGCAAACTGGAGGGGTATGGTCCCAAAAACTCTGCGCATGCGCAAGGAATCATACCCTCATAATTGCATCACAAGAATAACCTTGTGCGCAATGCGCAACGGTGCGCCATTCTTGAAACAAACAAGTTGCACAACCTTGCGCACTTTGCGCAACGCAAGTTAAACCTGGAAGTGCAGGCCCCTTGACCTTGCGCTGATATAATAACCTTGCGCGCAACACGCAATGGTACACCATTCTTGATACTTGCAGGTCGCACAACAAACCTTGCACACACCTGCGCAATGGCAAGTTAGACCTGGAAGCGCAGGTCCCTTAACCCTGCGCGGATAAAACAACCCTCTAGCCACAACGTCCTAAAACCTTACACAAGGCCAAGATCAACATGAGAGCAAAAACCTTTCTTACCATTGTCACTATAGTCAACTTTTTCTTACACTTGTCTTTATCAACCTTCATTACTTAAGACAATATAGTATCAGTCCTTGTAATCCTATCCACTGACATAAATGCAAACTTGACGTAAATGCCCCCTGAACTTATAAGAAAATAAGTATCAGTCCTTGTAATCCTATCCACTAACATAAATGCAAACTTGACGTAAATGCCCCCTGAACTTATAAGAAAATAAGTATCGGTGTTTGTAATCCTTTCCACTGATCAAAAACCACTGATGACAAACCACTGCTAACACACCAACAAACTCATCAAAAATATCCACACTTGTACGCAGACTAATCTCAACCCAACTCATAAAAAATAACACTACTCCCAAGAAAACCATCTCACTCAAAAATTCTAAAATGGAAGTGTAACAAAGGCAACCATGAATTGACATTGCTCAAGTCAGATGGTAGAGTTCAAAGGATAAAGATGTAGGATGCATACGGTCTGGATGTAGCTGATTTCCAAGACTTGCTGAATCTTGAGCTTGAAAGGGATGTAGAAGACACGATTGCCCTAGACTTTGAACTTCAGTTCAAAGGCCAAATATGGGAATCATTGATGAGACATAAGGATCAGTAATAAAGTTTAGTTTTGTCATCATTTGTTCTTGTAATGCATAACGTACAACAAGTAATCATAGTAAAGTTCTTTTAATGTTTTGTTTTGGCATCATCTGTGCCTGTACTATTATATTTGATCATTTTCATCGATTATCAACCTAAGCTATCTTCCTTACATTCTGTACGAACACATCAGTGATCTTAGGTTGAAGGGGAGATTGTGAGTCATATGCGAAGAAGGTTATAGTCACTAACCACTGATGTTATAGTCACTAACTACTGACGCAAATCAATGATGCAAACCACTGACTCACTGATCAGAAACCACTGACGCAAAACCACTGATTCAACCACTGACTCACTAACCACTGATGTTATAATCAACTTTTCGTACACCTTTCATGAATAACTTTTAGTTACAATTAGTTACAATCTACCTTAAACTGACATATTCTCAGTTACTCTTCTGAGTACTAGGTTTGGTTTAATAGCTGTGAAATACTAACCTTTTCAAATACCAACTCCCTAAGTCAGAGAATCTTTTCATTTTGTATTGTTGTCCTTTAGATTTTTTACTACTTGACCTATCAGTTTTTCTTTTACAGTTGCTTTTACATCTGTAAAGCAAACAGTGACTGGGTGGGTGGTAAAGCATGCTTGGAGCTCTATAAATCTGTAAGATTCTACCATCACTCCACATTACAGCCAGAGTGCATTGTTGTAAGCTTTCCTACTTCTGGGTGTTGCATTGTTGTAAGCTTTTCTACTTCTGGGTCTTGCATTGTTGTAACCTTTCTCCCTTTTATTTGTTTGTTTTGTAACTTTGAACTGCTATAAACATAGCTATCACAATTTTTATTTATTGTTTTGGTTTGTAATTAATATATTTATATACAAGTGTAATTAGAAATAATACTTATATATAAATTTAAATATGTAAAGTTAATTTTTAAATCTTTAAATTTTTCTTTATATATAACCAACTTATTTTTATATTGCCATAGAACTGAATTTTCATTTCACAATCCACTTCAACACATATCAACTGGGAACTATGGGTGGTGGTTATCCAATTCCGCCTTATCCAATTCTGCCGGTTACAAACCCTCCGCCGGTGACAAACCCTCTACCTTATCCAATTTTGCCGGTGACAAACCCCCGCGGGTGACAAACCCTCAACATAATGATCCATGGTTTTTGACGGATGAAGAGTTGAATTGGGGCTATGACTATACCTTTGCTCAACTACAATTTGGTGGACTACGAATTGGGGAGGGGCACCACCGTCAGGTGGTAAACACTCCTGTACCGCCACGACATCCTCCACCTTCATACCGCCCTCATGTCGAAAACCCCGGTCAAACACAAGAACTGACGAGTTGGACTGAAGGGTACGAAACTGACCTTGGGGCAGAATACGAGCCATTGTTGAATGAAGTAATGGTTTGGGGAACCTTAGAACAATTTTGATGATGGCTGCCTCCACCGCAATGATGATGATAATGACATATTCTGTGGTTTATCTAATTTTATTATTGGTTACTTAATTTTATTTCCATGTACTCTTTTTTCTCTAATTAGTTTGAATATTAATCATGTAGTTGTTTTACTTTGAATTATGTATAAGTTTAAATTTAAATTTGTTGTTGTTTAATTTTAATTATGTTTTATAGCAAAGCCACCGATGACAAACCACTGCTAACACACCAACAGTAGTTGTATAGCAAAACCACTGATTGGCTAACCACTAATGTTATACTAAGCAGTGATTGGCTACCACCAACAATGTTGGCGTAACATCTGATGTTATTACTCCATCAGAGGTTAGCAACATCATCACTGTTTGTGTAACATCTGATGTTATTACTCTATCAGAGGTTAGCAAACTCATCAGAGGTTTGGCAAGGATTCTTTCTGAGGTTGGCTCATCAGCAGTTTGACTTTATTTCATCATCTATTAGGACTATCTTTTATTTAATTTGCAAGGTATTTGACACTTTATCAATTTACAATGAATAATGGACAACCAAAGCATCTTAATCATGCTTCCGGCTCGAGTGCATCTACTAGGACCGAAAAACAAAAAGAGTACAACAAAAGATACTATGCTGCACACAATGGAAATAAAAAGTCTTGAAATTTGGGAGTGATGAGGTCTCCCGAAGTTCTTCATCAATACCTTTAATGAGTAATAGTTCAACAGAAAGGACACCCTTAAGAAGTTTAGATACTAATATTGCTCAATATACCCAAATGACAAATGAGAACACGTCAAGCACATTCCCCTCTGTAATTGATGAAGTCGTGCCTAGAAGTTCACGAGGTTTCTATTTATTTAATGATGATTTCTTTCTCGAACTTGACATATTTAACAACCTGCATTACTTAACACAATATTTTTTTAGGTGTTCAAATTCAACCGCGTAGACTTTTACCTCAATTTTGTGAAGTAGTTGATCAGCCTTTCTTCCAATATGAGAACATAGAAGATGATCCATCTAACTTTGTTTACGATCGTGTACCTAGAGAGCATCGTGTTTTAAAAGAACATGGTGCATGTCCTGATTGTGGAGCAAAACCTTTTCAATTTGAGTCAGATACCTTTTGTTGTATGGGTGGGAAAACTGTGTTAGCAAATTCAGAAATTCCAGAGGAATTGCACCGGTTTTTCACATCACAAGATGAAATTGGAAATATTTTTAGGCAAAACATTCGTGCGTATAACACCAATTTTTATTTTGCCTCAACGGGAGTGACGTTGATGATACATTGAGCAATATGAGAGACGATGTATATACTTTTCGTGCACATAGAGGAATATATCACAAAATCGACCAGTTAGTTCCGAGGGATGGAACCCTTAGGTACCTGAAGTTGTATTTTTATAATCCTGATCCTGAGTTAGATCTCAGACTCCAATGGCCAAATCTTGATCAAAGTATTACTCAGATTTTGACACGCGTTCTTTCTACAAACCCATATGTCGATACATTTCGAAGACTTGCGGAACTAGGACCTCTAGACAACTATAGAGTCACTTTGAAAACTTCGGTTGAACTTGACCAAAGGGTGTACAATCGACCAACGACATCGGAGGTATATAAAATGTTATAAAAACACCGTGAAATATAAACAATTGATCACAATCATTTAATAGTATTGCTTATTTTACTTTCTTCAACATAAAATTTTATATTAATTACAATCATTTAATAGTATTGCTTATTTTACTTACTTATAGTTGACCATTATATAGATTGCTGGTATTTGGGTTTAAGGTAACGACAATATCACTTCGTATAAACGAAGTATTGTTATTTACGGTAGATCTCAATATAGCCAAACTATTCAGTCGTACTTCCCTTGTTACGATATATTGTCGTATCCTCTGTTTTTTTCCTAACGGTGAGTCAGGTTGGCATGCCAATATACCACGTCATGGAGTATCGATCGATGAGGTTCGCAACAATGATAACATCGAAGGAGAAATGGAAGGTACCAACAATTTATTATTCTTTTAAGTGACGATCATAAAAAATCCCTAATGCGTTATATTTTATTAACTATATGTTTTTAAAATATATTCATCGTTCAGAGGCTAACAGACGGAGTGGTAGAACAACTGTGGCTATGCGAGAGTACTACTGTTACAAGTTCCAGATTCGATCTACCGAAAATGTGCATCTGTTTGGTGGTAGACTGCTACAACAGTTTGTGGTAGATGTTTACATAAAGATTAAGACGTCACATTTAGAATTTTGTGAGAGAAACCAGGAAAAGATACGGGCCGACTTTACCAAGGTATTGTGGATTGCATCAATGGTGGTGAGGTTCATGCAAACAAAGTCAGAAAACGAATTGTGTTGCATGTATCTTTCATCGGAGGGCTTCGTGACATGCGACGTCGGTTTCTAGATGCGATGACTTTAGTTCAAAATGACGGCAAGCCCGATACATTCCTTACAATGACGTGTAATCCTAAGTGGCCTGAGTTATGTGATAATTTACATGTTGGTCAAACCGCACAAGATCGTCCGGAACTTGTTTCAAGAGTGTTTCGGCTAAATTAGAAGATCTTATGAAACAACTCTTCAAGAAACATATTCTCGGAAAAGTTAAGGCATACGTTTATGTCATAGAATTTCAAAAGCGTGGTTTGCCGCACGCACATTTTCTCCTTATCATGTACCTGCAACACAAAATCAATAACGCGGACCATTATGATAAGGTTGTGTGTGCTGAGATTCCTAACAAACTAAGACATCCCAAATTGCATGAGATTGTTGTGAAGCACATGATTCATGGCCCTTGCAGCGGTTTACTCAGCAAAACCGCATGACTTCAGATAGGTGTATAGCAAAACCATTGATGTTATACTCAACAGTGGTTGTTCAGCAATGTTTTTGGCTCGTATTTTGGCCGGGAATTTTCTATAGTTGCTGTTTGTTCAATAATAAAGATGGCGCGTCTAATCATTAAGTTACTGTCTGTTCAGCTTTATCTGTTAAATCTGCAACTTGTAATCCTATCCACTGATCAGAAACCACTGATACAAACCACTGATGAAAAACCATTGTTAACACACCAACGGTAGTTGTATAGCAAAACCACTAATATTATACTCAGCAGTGGTTGTCCAGTAGTGGTTGGCTACCACCAACAGTGTTTTGCCGACATCTGATTTATTACTCCATCAGACTCTGATGTTATTAATAGTGATGATCAGAGGTTAGCAACATCATCAGTGTTTGTCTAACATCTGATGTTATTAATAGTGTTTGTCTAACATTAGAGATTATACTAATTACAATTATTTAATAGCATTGCTGATTTTACTTACTTATAGTTGACGATTATACTAACATCTGATCTTATTAATAGTGTTTGTCTAACATCTGATGTTATTAATAGTGTTTGTCTAACGCCAAAGCTACAACTAAAAAAATTAGGAAAAGTATATCAGCAAAGAATTGATAAACTAACAGAAAAAGTGCCAACATATCACGAATAAGAAAACTAACTTAAGTACTATACAATATGTCATGAGACGACTGATAAACTAACGGTAAACGAGTATCCTATTGTTTTATCCGCGCAGGGTCAAGGGCCTGCGCTTCCAGGTTTAACTTGCCGTTGCGCAGGCAACCTACTGGTTTCAAGAATGGCGTACCGTTGCGCATTGCGCGCAAGGTTATTCTATCAGTGCAGGGTCAAGGGGCCTGCGCTTCTAGGTTTAACTTGCCGGTGCGCAGTGTGCGCAAGTTTTGTTAGGCAACCTGCTGGTTTCAAGAATGGCGTACCGTTGTGCTTTGCGCGTTGTGCGCAAGGTTATTCTATTAGCGCAGGGTCAAGGGGACTGCGCTATCAGGTTTGTTAGGCAACCTGTTTCAAGTTTGGTGCACCGTTGCGCGTAGCGCGCAAGGTTATTCCACTGACTTTGTCATTATGAGGGTATGGTACCTTGCATAGGCGCACAATTATTGGGACCATACCCTTCCAGTGACTTTATTATAGTTTTGGTGTTTGGCGTTTGTGGCATTTTATAAGTAATTAAAGAAATAATGTATTTTATTAGCTGAAAATTAGATAACAAACCACTGAAAATGACTCCAAAAAAGATACAGAATAAAAAACTAAAAATGCTAATCCAATTTGTCATCCAAATTTTCACTGCCATCAGTCTCTTATTCTTGAAGTTTTGTCCCCTGAACCTTTGAATACCTTGGATAGGCGCCGATTTCCGTACAAAGCTGAAACACCCTGCTCTAGGCAAAGCTAATCATTCAACAAAATATGACGTTTTAGTTTTTTGTGCGATCTTTTGTTGTTGAATGTTGAAGTGGTTTTGTGGATGTTGGAGACATGAATCGATGCCGTGCTTGTGGATGCTAATATTTGGGTGTGATGTTGGAGACAAAGCACACAAAATGACAACCACTGTCATCAGTGGATTTTTCTTGAAGATTTGTCCATCTCATTAAGCAAAATCTTATTGAGTTATCCCCCTCACCTAAGAATCCATTCAGTGAAACTTCATGTTGAACAATACTGAATCTCCAAGAAATGAGGTTTGCCATATGGTATTTAGAAAATTATGGCGTTTACTTTTGGTGTAATCAATGGAAGGGCCTGAGGTTGTTTATATAAGATGTTTTTGGCGCGTAGTTTGGGCTGGAATTTTCTATATGTTACTGTTTGTTCAGTAATAAAGATGGCATGTCCTATCATTAAGTTCCTGTTTGTTTAGCTTTATTTGTTAATCTGCAACACGTCAGTCGCATCCACTGGTCAGAAACCATTGATGCAAACCACTGATAACAAACACTGCTAACACACCAAAAATAGTTCTATAGCAAACCCACTCATGTTATACTCATCAGTGGTTGTCCAGCAGTGGTTGTTTACCACCAACAGTATTTGCCTAACATCTTATGTTATTACTCCATTAGAGGTTAGCAACATCATCAGTGTTTGTCTAATATATGATGTTATTACTCCATCAGAGGTTAGCAACATATCAGTGTTTGTCTAACATCTGATGTTATTAATAGTGTTTGTCTAACGCCGAAGCTACAACTAAAAAAATTAGGAAAAGTATATGACCAAAGAATTGATAAACTAACAGAAACACAAGTGCCAACATATCATCAATAAGAAAACTAACTTAAGTACTATACAATATATCACGAGACGACTGAAAAACTAACGGTAAACAAGCATCCTATTTAAATCGCCACTCCAGCCCCATCACGCGAGTAAATGACTAGTATAACACACATAACACATTCTCTCTCTTTTTTTCCTCTCAAAAACCATCAGATGCATTTTTTATATCAAAATTTATATTTTCAAAACGTCTCACTAAAAAAACATTACCAGAACAGATGATCCGGTGGTTTCAAGCAGTCCGGAGTGAAGATTAGAGTGAAGTATGGTGTAATCGAAGATCTGTTTGAAAATCCCATATTTGTTTTAAGATCAGAGTTCATTGGCTGTTATCAAAAGACCATGGTTTTGTTGGTGGTCCTCAACAACACATGCAACTTGCAGGTCTGCTTGCCAAGCAAGTTAAGATATCATTCTTTTTCCAAAGTTTTTAAAATTTAAGTTTAGGAGTTTTGATTAATTCCATGTTTTTTGGGTGTTGTTTACCAACAAGTTTGTTAATTAAATTTGGATAGGCCATGGGGGTTTAATTTGCAAATGTGTGTTTGAAGGAACTTGGATGGGAACTGTTTTATTTTTGGTAAAAGTGATAAAGGTTTTGTCAATAATTTTAGGTGAAGATGGTTGTAGCATAACTGTGGCTCTTGAATCCAGATATTGTGATCCAAATCTTAAAAATTATTTCGTAAAAGTGTTTGTATAGATCGTATTTGGCTGATGCAGTTACGTTATATGAGGTAATTTTTAAAAAGTATGGTGTGTGTTTGTTTTTTAGATTTTTTTTCGGACCATCAATGTGTTTTGTACATGTATCTTGACACTTAGGATCAACAAGTTCTCATTTTCTTATCGTTAAGTTTTTTTTTTTAAATTTTTTATCTCATTTATTATTAATGAATTTCATATCTCAAGAGTTTTAAATGGAAAAAATTATTATGCTTGAAATAAAAATGACCTGTTTTGGCTGTTATGTAGAGATGTGATACGGTTGTTGTGTTTTTTGTAGAGTCGATACTTCTGATGACATTTGGGATTTGAGAAAGAAATTGTTGCTTTTTGGATGGTGTTTTGTTCGTTGTTTTGTTTCGGTGTCGAGTTTGGTTAGGTTGTTAGTTAATTGAATCAATATTGGTAGATATTTAGAGTTTGTTGTGGTTTTGTAGTTCTTGTTTTATTTGGGTGTCATAGTTTGTGATTTTGCAAGTTGATTTTTTTTGCGGTAAAACGTTTCATAAATGTAACTACGGTGTAAGCAACGTTAACAGTGGAACTTTTGTTAGGTTTACATGCTGTTCAGTAGGGGTTTTGTTACATTTTACATGCTAGGTTTGATGCTAGTCGCATGGTTGATTTGTTTTAAGTAGGTATACATGATGTTTTGTTATGGTTTCATTTTTGAAATATTAAATCTTGGTTGTTCTTACACTTGTGGTTGGTAGGTTCATGTGGGTAAATGGGGGTTTGTTCAAGGATATCGCGTCCACAAACCGCTATGAGACTAAATATGCTTCACAAAGTAAGGTTCAAAACTAATACCTACCTATCCTGCAATACTCAACTAACGAGGTTACAGTGAAATTCTATGTTTTTTGAACGATCTCCATTCGTGTAGGGGATTGTTAGAAAGTTATTGAATTTAAAATTTAGTTAATTTATAATTTAGTGAAATTATAATTACTAAGAAGACTCTTCATGTGATGAATTGAAGACAAACTCTTGAGTAGAGTTTCATTTATAACAATTTATTAGGGTTTTTATGTCTCTAATTATGTTAGCCTCTTTACCACCCATGTCTTTTCTATACCTAGTAGGCTAGGTGCCCCGTTAAAAGAGCTAGCAAAATACAAGTACTAAAGATACAAGAAAAAAATTAGAAGATTTCTTGGAGATGCTTAGAAGGCCCTGTTTTGGGTACTTAGAGAGATAAGTTCTCTCTACTCGATTCCATCACCTTTGTATCCTTATTTTTTCTACAAGTTCTCACACTATAATTTTATTCAGTGTAACCTCGGACGCGTGACCAATTCCGGAAGTACAGACTGCTTCGGCTGTTATACCAAATGCGTCGTCTTTAGTAGAGACGGAAATCTGTTTTAAGGAAAGCGTGTTAACACGTGCCTCAGACACAAACGTCAACATCCATTTGTTCTTTACTGCGTCAAGCGAGACTACACAAATATCTCATTGAAGCCTACACAACGGATCGTACAAGAAGACGTGATTCAAGAGTTCACTGAAGACTACACAACGGACCATACAAGAAGTCGCGATTAAAGTTCTTGTTGAAGACTATAGCTTGAACCAAATTTAATTACATATGTTATATCATAGGTTATTTTTGTTAGGATTTTTACACGGTACGTGTAGTCCAATTTTCCAAATATGTAAAGAGAGTATCTTTACTATTTTATCTATATATTTTTTATTAAAATTGAAACCCATGTCCTAACATCGTATACACCATTGCATATGTTAGGCTTTCAATTGTAAGATTTATATAGGCAGTGGTAATTTTACTAGATATGGAGGTTATTAAGGGGTAAACACTCCTACTTGTACAAGTTAGAAAAAGGGAACCAAGACATGTGACAAAATTTTAAACATAAAACAAGGATAACTTGCGTTACGACTAAAATTACGAATCCCATAAACAACAAGAAGAAATATCATGACATGCCAGATGTGACAAATAACTAGACGTGTTTTGACCAGATTAGTGGCGGATCCAGAATATTCTCCACTTGGTTCACTTTTTTAGGTGCTCGAATTTAGGTCTACTCGATGCTAGAATTTTCAGGTCGGGCCGAGTCGAGCTTTATCACCTTTTTTCGATGAGGCTTCTTAACATACCTATCCAAAATAATCTGAGGATGCATTGTGTTAGATTCATTGACTGTTAACCTAGTAATCGTGCAACACATAAACAACACAAATAGAGAACAAAACATGTTTGACTCTATTTTAATTGAAAAACATTTTACAATGTGATGATTAGGGGTGTGTAAGGGTCTGTTTGGTTTGGTTTTTACCATTAAGCGTAACCATAGCCGCTAACTTTGGTATGAAATTTCCTTAACCATAACCATAACCATAACCAAACATCGGTTATGGTTAATTGGTTGTTCGGTTTTGGTTATTTGCACTTAGTTAACCAACAAAGGTTTGAAATAAATAGGAGTATTATTAGGGATGTGCACTATTAGGACTTAGCTTTGGTCTTTTTTATAAAATAACCAACACTATACTTTTTGGTTAAGCTACATATATGGGTTTCCTTTTAATAAGTTAAATTCTCAATAAAAAAATTACCATCATAGTATCTATGTTCTTCATTAAAATAAAAGAGCATCTACATCAACATCATTTTGTTCCTTACATAATTTTATCTCTGTAAAAAATATCTACATAGTTAATGTAAAACATAAATCCATTATTTAGACTTATAATTACATGTTTGGTTCAGTTTCAGTTATATCAGTTAACTAAAGCTTCCTACCATAATTGATTAGTCGGTTATACAAAATTTCATAACCATAATCATCGGTTATGTCGTTTATCGTTTAATAGTAGTTCGGTTATATTGGTTATGTGGGTTATGGTGGTTATTTTGCTCACCCCTAGTGATGATAATAATCAGACATATGACCCTATTAATATTTAACCTACTTGCCATGCAAGGCTCCTAATTCTACCATAATATGAAGACAATTTAAAATACATGTCTAAAAAAATACCCGATGTGGGGATAACTTAATTTGGAATCGGTGATGTCAAAAGATGTGACCATGTGAGGGCTGTAATTATGTAACTCTCGTCACTGGGTTTGAATGGTCCTGGAAGTGGAAAAACTAGTTTAGGGGATTTAAAAGGTTGCAAAAAATGTTAATGAACAGACTTGAAGCAACAGCTTAAAGCACCAAAGACAAGATATTAGAATTTTCTATTAAAAATCCGAAACTCAGTGGGATCCTAGAAATCCGTACTTATATACGTAGGTCCGCCTCTTGACTAAATGTCGAACACAAATTCCTTCAATTATGACTCCAACATTGTCACCTAATACTTTTCCCCAATTTTGGTGATTTCCATTTCCTTCCTTTTCTTGGTGCAAAACAGGTAAATCAGTGATAACTTGTTTATTTTATCTTAATATTGATTTCTTATAAAAGGCCCTAATGAAGTATATTTGGTATTTAATATATCATTTTTTATGAGTAACATGTTAAAATGGTCTCTAAGTTTAGATCACTTTGGCCATTTTCGTCCAAAAATGAAACTTTTTGTATATGGGTCGTTTAGGTTTCATTTTTTTTGCTATTTTAATCAAATTGGCAAATTGTGTTATAATTTTCTGTTAACCTCTTCCTTTGTTATTTTCCTCATTTAATAAAAATAAATTATGGCAATAAATGGCGATTATACTCTTCATTTAAACAGGAAAACGACAAAAAGGGGAGTAGTTGTCGATTGGATGAAAATAGCAACAAAAATGAAATCTTAGGAACAATGATACAAAAGTTTTATTTTTGACATGAAATGCAAAAAATAGCCTACACTTAAGGACCATTTTGAGATTTTACTCTTGTATTTTAGAAATCTCTCACATTTCCGTGTTTTCGCCCTATATCAAAAAATTATTAGGGTGACAAATTTTATACTGTAGCAATACTTTTTTCAGAGCTGGCTCTTAGGCTAGTCAACATAGAAGTGCACAAACCAGGTTTTTTTAATACCCGCGTTCAGGTATATATCCGGAAACGGGGTATGATCGGATTTTGATTTTTCAGGTATTAGTTATACCCAGGTCAGGTTCGGGTCCGGGTATTGATAAGAAAATCTATACCCTGTGTACCCGGGTTCGGGTTTTCAATACCCGGGTATTAAAATACCCTATTTCCGGGTCGGGATAGGGTTCGGGTATTGGTTGGGTAGGGTTCGAGTATTGGTCAGCTATGGTTTGGGTTAGGGTATTGATCGGGTTTTTGATTATTTTTTTTTGGCATAAAACATGGAAATATAATAGAAACCTTTATTTATAACATATTTTATGTCTTAAAATCTGTCTAAAAAGACTCACAAAAGCTTTAAACATTTACAAAAAGTTGTTGTACCGAGTATTACGGAAATCCGGGTATTAAAAAACCCGGGTTCGGGTTCGGGTTCAGGCTTAAAAAATCCGGGTCTGGATTTTTTTTCCAGGTTTGAAGTCGTGTTCGAGTTTTTTGTGCACCTCTAGGTCAGCCTGTGTCATTGCCCAAAGCCCAAATTTTTAAAGAGGCTGTACGGTTTTTATATCCTTTTAAATATATACTAATTTATATTTTTAACATATGCATCCATTTATCATGCAAAAAAGTGTTGGTGGTGCAGTGGAAACCATCTCAAAAAAATTGTAAAGGTCTCAAGTTCTGGACTCATGGCACCACCAAGTTTTTATTTTATTTAATTCGTTTCCCGTTAACAACAATTTTAAGCCTAATTTTTTTGTTGACTGAGGCCTAAATTTTTTATAGAGTTCTCGGGGATGACTCTGATTTTTTAAGTTAAATTTGAATTACTGACGAACTACAAAAGTATTATCGTGCCACTAGCGGAACCATCCGATCATATCCATCTCCACTATAAATAATGTCTATACATCAATTCAGGAGAAAACCTAATAAATCTAGGAAAACCCTTGTGAGAATCGAACCCATTAAATGCCAATAGACTATAACTTTTATTTTTAAAAAGTGTGCCCCTAAACAAAAATTACATGCATTAGTTTTTTAGAAGCAGATAAAGTTTACAAGATGAAATTAGTCATACACTTTAATAAAATGTGTTTGCTAAGCTATCATCGTAAGTATTTTCTCAAATATGTTGATGTATATAGTTAATAACTCCACACATATGAGATTGTATATTATCATAATAAATTAATAACAATAGATTATTGCCAAACAGTGATCTCATAGTTGAAAAAAACCCAAACGATTAACGTAAGTACATGACAGCAACTTCAAATAAACAAGTGTTCAATCCCAAAAGATGGGTGGGCGAGTGTCAAGTGTGGATACCACATGCCATCCTGAACTTCTATAAGTTATAAATAGTAACCAAACATAAAACTTGTGCATGACAGACGCCCCACGATGGATCGATCTTCCAAAATACGTATATTTTATTATTTGTATGTCACTTTTGTAGTTAAATTTTTTTACATTGTTATTGATAGTGGTTAAAATGCAAAGTTTCTAGTGTGACGACCTGCCAATCTAAAGAAGGACTTTTGATAGATTGTTTTGACTTTTGATTGTAACTTATTTTTATACACTTTTCTCACTAGAAACTTACTTCACTTTCGTGTAATGACGTTGTAATTTAATGTAATTATCTTAATGACGTGAAAATCTTTGTATGTAAAAATACTATATATAGAGTTAAATGTCATTTTAGTCCATATGATTTTGATCATTTTGTTAGTTTAGTCAAAAGGTTTTATTTTTCGTATGTGGGTACAAAAAGGTTTCACCGTGACTAGTTTAGTCCACTTGGTTAACTTTATCTATTTTTCCTATTAACGAGAAGGGCATTTCAGTCATTTTATATGGCCGAATTACTCTTCTAGTTAACAAAATTACATATAAATTGACCGAATTGCCCTTCTTATAAAAGGAAAAAATGGATAAAGTTAACCCAGTGGATTAAAATGGCAACGGTGAAACTTTTTTGGACACATAGACGAAAAATGAAACCTTTGAATTAAACTGGTAAAATGACCCAAACCAGATATACTAAAATAACATTTAACTCTAGTATATAATATGATATATAAGGTAAAGTTAATTATACAGTGAGAAAGAATTATAGAAGTAAGTATATATTCACATGAAATTAACCGTTTATTATATTATATTAAATACTAACAAGGAACAATCTATAAAAGTTACAACTGAATTGTGCCTAAAATATATGTCGTAATTCATCAATCGGCTAACGACTGACACTACTTCACAAGATTAGCATAAGATTGATCCTTAACTACTTGGTTAATTGTTTTAAATGAGCAAACATCCTTGTAGGCATAATCAACCTACCATTTAGCATCATCCTCCATATATTTAGTGCCATCAGTAGTAGGAACATGTCAAGAGCCAATTTGGCCCAAAGATATCGGTGAATTTTCATTAACCAAGTGGTGAGGATTAAAACATCCTTATAAGTATTTAGGTGGTGTATAATTAGAGAGTGTGTGTCCATTCTAGAAAAGTAGTAGGCACGATTCGTTGTAAAGTTCTAATCAAGTTAATTCTAAGTTTTTGGTCATTGATGTGAAGCTAATTGTATTCACCCCATTATATTTTTATCCAACCCAATGATCCCTCTTGTAATTTTCACAAGGAGTGGCGGACTCAAATTTTTTTCCTATGGATTCATCTTTTTCTGTAGACAGAGTTCTCATAGCTAAATGTTAGAGTTTTCAAGTTGGGTCTATTGGTGCACAATTTGTGTCAACAACTTGAAGATATTAATTACTCATGTATTGAGTCTTTGTTATGTCGAGCAATGTATTGTATAAAGTTTGATTACTAGGTGTCATTCATGTTAGATGGGTTTTGCAAATTGGCTCACATTCAGTAAGAAGTTTCTTAGTAATTGAGCCGTTTACTAAGAGGTCTTAGTGAATGAGCCATACTATATAAGGAGGCTTATTTGCTAATCTTCATACCTTCTCCCACACATATCTTAGATTTTCTCTCTAGAACCCCCAAACCCCATCTTGTTAAATTTTGATCTTGGTAGTCAAATTTGTCTAAAATTAATAAAAAACATTGATATTTAGATGGTTGTGTATACCCTTGATTTATCGATTAGTGGATTCCACACAATAATCTACCTGAATTGGTTGAATATTGCGTGTTCATTTTTGTGAAGAACAAGATCAAAATCCTGGATTTACAAGGGGGTTTTTTTTTTTAACAGCAAGGCTTTTACTAAACAAAACGAGAAAACAATTAGGTCGGCCCAGCAAGAAACTTAGACTCTAACGAGCTATACAACAAAACATACATACAACAAAACTAAGAACCAACTCCTACATCGAACCCATCCCATAGTCACTATTATTTAATCGAAATCTTCAATCTATTCACTAGCCAAGGGTGAGTTAATTCCTTGATGTCACACTTTAATCATAGAATTATTCTTTCAATTGAAAACCTTGTTATTAAGGTTGAACCATAAAGTCCACATCGTACTGTAGAAGATCGAGAGGAGAAGTTTCTTTTTGTTCTTATATGGGTTCAATTGCCGACTAAACTTCACTATCTCGTTGATATCACTCAAAACAAGAGGTTTTGGGATATTAATCCACTTACATATCTCACCCCAATTTACATGTGGTATTCCAACTATGGAGCTTGATTCAACCATAATCTTTGTTTTCCAGCAAAGAGTCGTCAGCGGAAGCTGTTCCGTTTTGGAAAGCGTTGGTTTCGGTCTAGATTGTTTGTTATATTGTTTCGATTTATGTTGTGTTTTTGTAATTTTATTTGTATTAAAATTTTCATTTGGAAATGAAGATGTCAAAAGTGTTGATTGTGTCACTTTTGACCTAATTGTTTTTTGTCATATTTGTTGTTTTGTGTACAAAAGTTTGACTCGTAGGGTATGTTTTTATCTGGCATCACTAGAGACGGTTTTGGGGTTTTAGGGTTATAAAAGGTTATATAGATTTGTAGAAACGGACTTATGGACATACTCTTGGTATGTGTTGATTTGTTTTGGACAAATTGTAGCAAAATAATGGCAAAGAACTCGTCCTGTGGCATCTACAGCTGCAGATTGTTTTACGTCAGAATGACAGGCAGTGGTTATCCGAATTCCAAAACATTTTATACTTATTTGTTATGTTTTGGAACATCTAATTAATTCATTCATTAGGAGTCTATTTTGATGCAAGTTAGTTTAAATTATTACCTTGGTAAACTCGAGCACTGTTTTTGGACAGTTAAACTTTGTAAGCAGAGAATTGTATCAAATTGTAATTGTGTCTTTTGGGGTTACATGAGGTGGTGGGTGTTTATATAGAACACCATATTACACATCTTGTCCCTATACTATAATTCTTCGTCCTAATATGGACTGTGGTGTTTATGTTTTAGGATACATATTCTTAATTTGTCGATTTATGACCTAGTAGTTTATATTATTAAATGAGTAAAGTCTAGTACTTCTAAACTATGACATTAATGTTGTAGAATGCAGTTATCTTAGTTTATAGGTTTATGATCGACTTGTTTATTATGCTAACTGAGTAAACTCCAGTACTTTTGGACTGTGCATTAATGTTGTAGAATGCATTTATCTTAGTTTTTTAGGTTTACAGGAGAACACTGGACTTTACTCAGAAGACAACCAACAAGCAAATACCAATTTTTACTTGGTTATTAGTTATTACTTGGACTATCTTAGTAGCTCGTGTCTTAAAGCTCGCTAAGAAAAAGCTCTTAACATGCTCACTTATAACTGGCTTGGGTTTAAATGAGTCAAGCCTATCTCGAGTCAAGGTTGGCTCGCTTCAATTAACCGGAACCATTAAAAATTTATAGCCGAAGTAAAAGACAATTCAATCTTTTCCATCATTATTTGGTCCAAACTGAGCTGAAACCAAGTTGAGCCATTTTTACTTAAAATGAGTCATATATAGCAAGTTTTTAAACTTGGTTTACAATCCGAGCCGAGCTTGAGCTTGCATTGAACAACACTACTTCTTGCATTACTGTAAATTTAGTTCATCAATAAAATGCATAATTGCATATAAGTCATCTAGATGAATGTATGGTATATTTTGCATCTTTATAGTACTAAACATTGAGCACTTGGTTGCAGGGGATTGAAAATGGTCAGGTTGGTATCTGTAAATTGTTCAGTCTCACCTTTGACTGAATATCAAAGAAAATAGTGTTTCTTCAAGTGACACCTTTTGTGGTTGCAGAAAATAGTCAATGGAACAATTGTTGCTGATCCAAATACTGTTCTCATCTTGTCCTACTAGTGATAAATACATTATTTCATATAACTTAAAAATTATTCGTTAGATTCTGACATTGTTTGTAACTGCTAGAACCAGTACAGAACTAGTATATTATAGACGCCCATGGAAAGAAGTCAATGCAAACACCAACCTCAAAGACCTTGATCTCAAACTTATCTTCAGGTTGCAGAAAGACTGGTTTCAGGAGTTTTGCAAGTGCGCTTTTTTTTATACCCAAGTTAAATGTGTTACTTCCTTATTGTGGATTATAAGCTCAAGTGTGGTTTGTATTTAATGCAGTCAAGTCAACAAGGATTGTGACTTTCTTGGACAAGAGAGAATTATGGATTACAGTCTCTTGGTTGGTATTAGGTTTAAAGTACGCGGTGGGGAAGCAGCTGATGGTAAAACACACATACACACCTCTCCCTCCTTCTCACTGTCTCACACACACGCACTTGTACAACTTATTAAGTGCACAATGCAATTATTCTAGTTTATATTTTCACAGTGTTAACGGTCAACAATCTCGATATGTCACCCTGCCATGATGACTCGGATTATGCAGAGGTGGCAATGGGTCAGCAAGATCAATGGCTGGAAGTGCAACTCCACCCAACTGATCATATCTATGGACAACAAGCAGTGGTCCAACTTCTGCCATGGCTGGTTGCGGACAATGACTCCTCTTCAGAAGACGAGTCTTCTGTTCAGATACCAAAGCCAGCTACCTAACCCAAGCCTATACCATGTTCCGTGAGTCCATTTTTCAGAGAAATTGTTGGTTTTTTAATCTGTTTCTTTTCATGTTCTATGCTTATTAGCTGTTTTGTTTTATATGTTTACAAATCTAGGAATTATATAATACTGTTGGAATGATTTCAAGATCAAAGTTTAGCAAGTTGAATTATTTAATTTTGTTGATCTTGAAACGTGACAGGCTGGTTATGAAACATTCTTGGTTACCTCCTTTGATTTGCCTTCAAGGACTAAGGCTTTGGTGAAAGTTTATGTTGGTAGAAAGTTGCTACAAGTATGAGGTTTTTTTTCTTGTTTTTTTTCTAATTGTTTCATTATATATAGGGAGAAATGCATGGGTTGTACTAAACATATCCAATCTCCAGTTATTTTCCACAGAATGGACCATCTACTAAATAAGTCATATAATCTCTCTAGTTTTACTCGGATACTTTTAGCCAACCCCATAAAAATTCTTGATGGTGCGCATGGTTTATAGGGTTGTGCTAAACGTAGTCCAACCATTTTTCACATTAGAAGGCCATTGAACATCTAGATTTGAAGTTTCAAGGCGAGGAAGTATGATGAAAGTTTAGGGGTGGGCTACTAAATAAGTCATATAATCTCTCTAGTTTTACTCGGATACTTTTAGCCAACCCCATAAAAATTCTTGATGGTGCGCATGGTTTATAGGGTTGTGCTAAACGTAGTCCAACCATTTTTCACATTAGAAGGCCATTGAACATCTAGATTTGCAGTTTCAAGGCGAGGAAGTATGATGAAAGTTTAGGGGTGGGCTACGTTTAGCTAACCCAGTTTTAAGTTGCTTAATTACATTAAGCAGCTATTTTTTCTATATAAATAGATAAAAAGTAAATGGGTCAATCGAGTCAGCATCCGTGCTAGCTTGTTCATTGCAGGTATAGGTAGCATCTGTGATTGTTTCAGATTCATGATTTATAACTTATTGATCTAATTTATTAATGCTACACTTCTTTAGTGCTTTGTATATGGGGTTTATTACTCTTCTAAAAACACTGAAATGTATGATATTCTTCATGAACATGTTTTTTTACAGTGATGGATGGGACAACTAGTTGCTCTAACAAGTTTGTTACTTGATCCATATTATTGCCCCATCAAGGGATTTCAGGTATGTTTACATTCGAGACGTAGACTATGTATACATGTCTTATCAGCTAAGTAAAAAAAGTATTTTTAATCTCTACTTTTTATGTAGGAACTTGTCGAAAAAGATGGCTTGCCTTTGGACATCCAGTTTAGACCAAAGATGGAATGGCATGTTTAACTGGGAGTGGTTTCGAATTACCTAGGCAGTCTTCAAGAAGTTCGTTAAGGAAAAAGAAGGAGAAAAAGAAAGGATAAAAGTAATTATAGAAGAGTTGATGGCTGAAATGGAAAAACATAATGTGGAGAAAGATAAGATGCTATGACGAACATGAAGTTATGGTAACAATTGAGGTTCGAAAATAGCAATAAAGGCTTTTAGTTTGAACTTTTGGATTTGGATGTTTTAATTTGGGTTATTTGATGTTTTGAATTGTAAATTTATTATGAGCAACGTTGGATGTTTGTTTTGATTCTGAAATATCATAAATGGTTAGATTTTGCAAGAAATGGAATGGGCATGTGGATCTAAAAAGTGGAATAAGAGAAGGAATAGCCTATGCTTGCTAAAAGGTGGCGAATGGTAGTTAAATTGTGACAAACAATAAAAAGGAGGGTAGGAAAATGGTGGCAAAAAGCGGTGTCAAAATAGTTGCAAAACAAAAACGGTAACAAAAAATGGTAGCAAACTAATAGTGACAGAATTGCTATGTATGTTTATGCTACCGAATATTTTGTGGTAAAACAGTGGCATAAAGGCAATTGCCACGATTTTGCGACCAAAAATGCGGTAGCAAAAGTAGTGTAAAGAATAGATCCCCTTTAGGCTTATGGGTTGGAGTAATTGGTGTAATTTTGATTTTTGAGGTTGTATGCTTGTGCTAGTATCTTGCTTAAAAAAAGAAGAAGATAGTTGCCATAAAAATATGTGACTCATGGTATTGTGATTGTGATTGTGATTGTTATACGTTGAATGTAAATAATATAAAATATAATATTAACTGTTTGCTATGTTCTTACGAAGGCAAAATTTATCATGAACGAACATGTTGGTTTTCATGTTCCATGTGAGACTTACGTTATTATACTACAATAGTCACATCCATATGCTATTTGAAATTCGTCATAATTCATGCAATCAACATAAAAGATGAACTGCTTTTGTGTCTAATTATTAGTTTTTTTAAACAAAATACAAAGATATCAATTGTTATGAACTGACATTTAACTTGATTTGCCATTCCTTCTACCGCTTGATGAATATCGGCTGGAGCCTTATTCTGATTAAGCCCAACTGGTAAATCTGAGACGTCTAAAGAAAATCGATGCGGTTTTAAGTCGAACACTCCCACCTAAGGGAGGATGGGGTACCACACGGGTAGTGTTGGTTTCATGCCCAAGAACACACACTAAAAACACTCACAAACTCACTGCTTGAAATATATAATCGAATGAAAATATAGGGTACATAACAAATAAGAAAATGCTACTATTTATACTAAAATAATAACCATCACATGCAAAAAGGAAACTCAGTCCACGTCGCCAAGAAATCAGCAACAACCTACAACGTTAATATCCACTACCAGGTCAAACCCCATTACACGGTCCCTGAGATTTTAATCTTTTCCCACGTCTAAAACAACTTTGACTATGTTGATATCGATCTATAGCTTCGACCCGTATCCGAAAACCCGAATTTGACCCGACCCATCAAGATTAACCCAACATTCACCCCTTAATCTTAATGCATTTCGCTCTATTTTTCCATGCTGAAAACACTTCCATTCAACACCGAAACCACTCCGAAACAACCCACACATATTGTCCAATATGGAGTATGCTACGAGAGCCATCATCTCCGCTATTCAGTATAATCTGACCACTATTTGCAGTCCCGAAACACCTCTCACACATCAGCCGAACATCAAGATACTCTGCTGCTACTTCATTCTATGATTGCACCGTGATATGTTCACCTCCTTGCTAACCTTCTTCCTTTTTTTCTCAATAATCCTCTACCACCAATATTCTTCACGTGTGTGCCTGCTTCACCTACTAGCTTGGTTGATTTAGACTTTTCTTCACATACTTCTGCACACATAATCACCTTTTGCACCGCCAATTCGTTTCTGGCACGACATGGTAACTAGCCCACACAGAACACCTTCCGGTCCATTCACGCTTCCACACAGGTCTTCTCTACTCGAATCGCTGAACCACACAGGTTTTGTTCGCCACACACCTCCACACAGATTTCTTCGATCACACCGATCAGCCGGTTCTTTCTCTAAACCGCAAAAAATTTCTTCCCTAGATCACACAGATCGTCCCTTTGACTCAACTTCGATTTTGATCCGGTACACACAGGCCTGATCACGGCATGTTTTTCTCATGCCTCTTCTTCCAATTCATCTTGAATCACACAGATTCGTTTCTTTTTGTTCACGTAGAACCCATCTTCTCTTGGCTTCTTGTTCACACAGAACGCTTCTTACGGCTCACACAGAACCCTTCTTCGATCACTAAGATCGTCTTCTTCATTGTCGCTTACCTCTTTGCTCCGATTATTGCTTTAATATATTATGGCAATAAATGGCGATTATACTCTTCATTTAAACAGGAAAACGACAAAAAGGGGAGTAGTTGTCGATTGGATGAAAATAACAACAAAAATGAAATCTTAGGAACAATGATACAAAAGTTTTATTTTTGACATGAAATGCAAAAAATAGCCTACACTTAAGGACCATTTTGAGATTTTACTCTTGTATTTTAGAAATCTCTCACATTTCCGTGTTTTCGCCCTATATCAAAAAATTATTAGGGTGACAAATTTTATACTGTAGCAATACTTTTTTCAGGGCTGGCTCTTAGGCTAGTCAACATAGAAGTGCACAAACCAGGTTTTTTTAATACCCGTGTTCAGGTATATATCCGGAAACGGGGTATGATCGGATTTTGATTTTTCAGGTATTAGTTATACCCAGTTCAGGTTCGAGTCCGGTATTGATAAGAAAATCTATACCCTGTGTACCCGGGTTCGGGTTTTCAATACCCGGGTATTAAAATACCCTATTTCCGGGTCGAGATAGGGTTCGGGTATTGGTTGGGTAGGGTTCGAGTATTGGTCAGCTATGGTTTGGGTTCGGGTATTGATCGGGTTTTTGATTATTTTTTTTGGCATAAAACATGGAAATATAATAGAAACCTTTATTTATACATATTTTATGTCTTAAAATCTGTCTAAAAAGACTCACACAAGCTTTAAACATTTACAAAAAGTTGTTGTACCGAGTATTACGGAAATCCGGGTATTAAAAAACCCGGTTTCGGGTTCGGGTTCAGGCTTAAAAAATCCGGGTCCGGATTTTTTTTCCAGGTTTGAAGTTGGGTTCGAGTTTTTTGTGCACCTCTAGGTCAGCCTGTGCCATTG
Source organism: Scalesia atractyloides (assembly GCA_947069175.1). Classification (NCBI taxonomy): domain Eukaryota; kingdom Viridiplantae; phylum Streptophyta; class Magnoliopsida; order Asterales; family Asteraceae; genus Scalesia; species Scalesia atractyloides. The sequence continues at coordinate 11,690,155 of CAMTDV010000003.1, read as the reverse complement.
CCCAAAGCCCAAATTTTTAAAGAGGCTGTACGGTTTTTATATCCTTTTAAATATATACTAATATATATTTTTAACATATGCATCCATTTATCATGCAAAAAAATGTTGGTGGTGCAGTGGAAACCATCTCAAAAATATTGTAAAGGTCTCAAGTTCTGGACTCATGGCACCACCAAGTTTTTATTTTATTTAATTCGTTTCCCGTTAACAACAATTTTAGGCCTAATTTTTTTGTTGACTGAGGCCTAAATTTTTTATAGAGTTCTCGGGGAAGACTTTGATTTTTTAAGTTAAATTTGAATTACTGACGAACCACTAAAGTATTATCGTACCACCAGCGGAACCACCCGATCATATCCATCTCCACTATAAATAATGTCTATACATCAATTCAGGAGAAAACCTAATAAATCTAGGAAAACCCCTTGTGAAAATCGAACCCATAAAATGCCAATAGACTATAACTTTTATTTTTAAAAAGTGTGCCCCTAAACAAAAATTACATGCATTAGTTTTTTAGAAGCAGATAAAGTTTACAAGATGAAATTAGTCATACACTTCATTAAAATGTGTTTGCTAAGCTATCATCGTAAGTATTTTCTCAAATATGTTGATGTATATAGTTAATAACTCCACACATATGCGATTGTATATTATCATAATAAATTAATAACAATAGATTATTGCCAAACAGTGATCTCATAGTTGAAAAAAACCCAAACGATTAACGTAAGTACATGACAGCAACTTCAAATAAACAAGTGTTCAATCCCAAAAGATGGGTGGGCGAGTGTCAAGTGTGGATACCACATGCCATCCTGAACTTCTATAAGTTATAAATAGTAACCAAACATAAAACTTGTGCATGACAGACGCCCCACGATGGATCGATCTTCCAAAATATGTATATTTTATTATTTGTATGTCACTTTTGTAGTTTAACTTTTTTACATTGTTATTGATAGTGGTTAAAATGCAAAGTTTCTAGTGTGACGACCTGCCAATCTAAAGAAGGACTTTTGATAGATTGTTTTGACTTTTGATTGTAACTTATTTTTATACACTTTTCTCACTAGAAACTTACTTCACTTTCTTGTAATGACGTTGTAATTTAATGTAATTATCTTAATGACGTGAAAATCTATGTATGTATAAATACTATATTTAGAGTTAAATGTCATTTTAGTCCATATGATTTTGATCATTTTGTTAGTTTAGTCAAAAGGTTTTATTTTTCGTATGTGGGTACAAAAAGGTTTCACCGTGACCAGTTTAGTCCACTTGGTTAACTTTATCTATTTTTCCTATTAACGAGAAGGGCATTTCAGTCATTTTGTATGGCCGAATTACCCTTCTAGTTAAAAAAATTACATATAAATTGACCGAATTGCCCTTCTTATAAAAGGAAAAAATGGATAAAGTTAACCTAGTGGATTAAAATGGCAACGGTGAAACTTTTTTGGACACATAGGCGAAAAATGAAACCTTTGAATTAAACTGGTAAAATGACCCAAACCAGATATACTAAAATAACATTTAACTCTAGTATATAATATGATATATAAGGTAAAGTTAATTATAACCAGTGAGAAAGAATTATAGAAGTAAGTATATATTCACATGAAATTAACCGTTTATTATATTATATTAAATACTAACAAGGAACAATCTATAAAAGTTACAACTGAATTGTGCCTAAAATATATGTCGTAATTCATCAATCGGCTAACGACTGACACTACTTCACAAGATTAGCATAAGATTGATCCTTAACTACTTGGTTAATTGTTTTACATGAGCAAACATCCTTGTAGGCATAATCAACCTACCATTTAGCATCATCCTCCATATATTTAGTGCCATCAGTAGTAGGAACATGTCAAGAGCCAATTTGGCCCAAAGATATCGGTGAATTTTCATTAACCAAGTGGTGAGGATTAAAACATCCTTATAAGTATTTAGGTGGTGTATAATTAGAGAGTGTGTGTCCATTCTAGAAAAGTAGTAGGCACAATTCGTTGTAAAGTTCTAATCAAGTTAATTCCAAGTTTTTGGTCATTGATGTGAAGCTAATTGTATTCACCCCATTATGTTTTTATCCAACCCAATGATCCCTCTTGTAATTTTCACAAGGAGTGGCGGACTCAAATTTTTTTCCTATGGATTCATCTTTTTCTGTAGACAGAGTTCTCATAGCTAAATGTTAGAGTTTTCAAGTTGGGTCTATTGGTGCACAATTTGTGTCAACAACTTGAAGATCTTAATTACTCATGTATTGAGTCTTTGTTATGTCGAGCAATGTATTGTATAAAGTTTGATTACTAGGTGTCATTCATGTTACATGGGGTTTTGCAAATTGGCTCACATTCAGTAAGAAGTTTCTTAGTAATTGAGCCGTTTACTAAGAGGTCTTAGTGAATGAGCCATACTATATAAGGAGGCTTATTTGCTAATCTTCATACCTTCTCCCACACATATCTTAGATTTTCTCTCTAGAACCCCCAAACCCCATCTTGTTAAATTTTGATCTTGGTAGTCAAATTAGTCTAAAATTAATAAAAATCACTGATATTTGGTGTAACATCCGTAAAAAACCGGATTTACCAAACCCGCTCCGTTTATTAACCGAACAATCAGTTAAAAATTTCGTCGCATATTTAATGTCCAAATTAATTTTAAACGATACATAATTAATAAGTATATTGGAATATATAATTTATATTTGAAAATGTATTAAAAATAATGAAATAAAAATAAATCAATGGTGCCGGGCTTCGAACCCGGGTCAGCCAGGGTACACTCAACGCCTTAACTTACATCCCTACAACCGCTCCACCACTTGTGATGTTTGTTTATATATTGAAACAATTAATACATAAATCAATCTCGAAATCAAAACCCAGTTACTCAAACACGCCCAAATCATTCTCGCCGGAAATCCCGACGAATTCAATCATTAACGTTTTCTTTTGTTATAACGGATGCATTTACAACTAACGTCTGTTATAACTGAAGAACATTAAGGTCACTCATTCAAATTATCAAACCATAACCGAAAAATGTTAATGCGAAACTGGAAATGCAATTAAATCTGAGTTATGTCTTATTCACCGGTTGAGCTCGCGAGTTTATCAAGATTACGCTATCCATTTCGCACAGAAAACTTCGTCAGAACTCGCCGGAATTCTCTGAAAAATTATCGGAAAGTTTCGCCGGAAAACCGAATTCCATCCACATTTTCTTCTTACCCAAAAATAAGATCATAGAACTCGTACTGACATCACTCCCACTCACCTTAAACCACTGAAGACTCTCAGTCGCAAGAAATTTCACTCGCCAGAGAACTGCCACAACTCGCCAAAAAACCGAGCCTTTCACCTCTGTGCCTTACTGAACACCCAGAGCTCATACCGAAGCCACCCACACTCATCTAAAGCTCCCTGAAGACCCTCTGCCGCAGGACACACGTCGTCGGAATAATCTGCTGTCACCGGAGTTCCATCGGAGAAACAGAGGAGTCCAGTTCGGTATACCTTACACTTAATCTCTCATTCTTTTTATTAATCTCACATACAATTAATCGCAACACACTAAAAGAACTTGATTAAAATCGTCGAACCAGCCGGATTCCGATTCTGGTTAAGATTTACGAAGAAGATGAAGTTTCAGTAGTATATATGTTTAATTTAAATCAAGATATAACTCGGGTTAGACACACAATCCAGCGGTGGACTGTGTGCAAATAAACACGCTTACGTCCCGAGTTCGATTCTTGTCCCACTCACACTCGCCTTAATAAAAATGTTCCTTTTTTTTACTGAACCGGATTCACTGCAATAGATGTTAAGTTTAATAAAAACCGGAATAATAACCAAGATAGACACACAGTCCAGTGGTGGACTGTGTGAACGTTTAAAGCACACGTCACGAGTTCGAGTTCGGACTACCGCACCGGTCCGGACAATTATCAAACTTTTTATATAAGGCAGAAATGAAATAATGTAGTTTGTATATAAGTATAATAAAAATCAGATTATTTAACAAGTTAGACACACAGTCCAGCGGTGGACTGTGTGTTAACCCAAACCACAGGTCCCGGGTTCGAGACCTGTGGAGAGCACCGAGTGAGACATTAAAAATCGTTTTTAAAACAAATGATTTTCGGATTAATTCAGTTAGTATATAAATATAATTAAAAAACAGAAATATTTCGGGTTAGACACGTTGCTCAGTTGGTATAGCTGCGTGCACGCGAACGAGAGGTCTCGGGTTCGAGCCTCACCCGGCGCACACAATTACACAGTCTGACCGGTCAACAAGTCAACAGTCAACGGTCGCAAAAAGTCAACATTTTTTATTACTTTTATTTATTTATTTTATTTAAAAATCAATTATAAATACTTAAAAAACATTTTTAAGGTCAGAAAATAGCCTGAAACTCACAAAAATATATCAAAAAATTCTATTAAAGTTGTTAATAAAATCCATCTATTTACCTTACTTTTCATTATTAATTAGGTTACTTATTCCTCGTCGAGCAATCCTCTAAACTCGTGCGCATTCATCATCATTCACCGAACGCACCCACTGTGAGTGAATCTCTACAAATTCCCCATTTAAATCACGTTTTTGGGGTGTATCATGTGTCTTACTATTTACTATATTTAAATCATTGTGCATACATCATATCATGAATAAATGTGTATTCGGTTTGTATAAACTGTTTGTGTGATTATTGTTTAGATTAAATTTATTATTTTCAAGTACATGCAATTTCATAGGCCGCCGCTCCCCATTACATTATGAGCATTGAGCAAGTTCCCCATTACATTATGAGCGTGAACCTGGCGTGCCAACATACGATTGGCTCCGTTTGATTGAGCCTTGATCGCACAGACATTTTTCATTTTCAGTACATGCAATACGATCGGCTCCGTTTGATTGAGCCTTGATCGCACAGACATTTTTCATTTTCAGTACATGCAATACGATCGGCTCCGTTTGACTGAGCCTTGATCGCACAAACATTTTTCATTTCAGTACATGCAATACGATCGGCTCCGTTTGATTGAGCCTTGATCGCACAGTTTATTTATGTTATTTATTTATGCCTGTGGATATGTTATTGTATGCTGTTGATTTGTTAATGTAGGTTATTAATTGTTGTTATTGTATGCTGTTGGTTTGTTAATGTATGTTATTGTTTGTTGTGGTTTGATATCGTATGCTAATGGCTTGTTTTTGTATGCCAATTGATGTTATTGTATGTTTATTTACTTTTGTTCATATATGAATATTGCACGATTTTTTTCCATATTAAATACAACCAGAAATAAATAATAACTGTTTTCTAACAAGGTTCACTCGCCAACTTTTTGTTGATCCAAAAAAACCATTTTTACATATGATACAGGTGAACAGGATGAAGCAAGGAAAAAATAGGAAATTGCCTTAAAAGAAAAATAATGAAGTTTAGAAGTATGAATTGGACATGTTGTATTTGTTTGATATGATTGTATGACTTCTATTAAATTGAAATAATAAATATGAAACATTATAATAAATGTCATGAGCTTTAATGATAACCCAATCATGCCCCGATCACCTTTTCCGCTGCGGGTCGGGGTGTGACAGATTGGTATCAGAGCTTTTGACTATAGGGATATAGGATAGGTTATTAGACCCTTAGAGCCTATACTATAGTTGATTAGATTTTAATTGTTTATGTGGTTATATGCAAACTTATGATATTTATTTGTTTCATATTTATTACATACACAAATGCATGCAAATATTTCCAATATTACATTTTGTAATAGCTAGTGAATTATACTTATAGTCAGACATACATACTTACATACATATTCATCATACATGTTACAATATTCACATATTCAAATCATATTCATACTTCCGTTATTCAAGATTTTGTCGCATTTTTCATTTTTCAAATCTCATCAAAGTGAGTTCTGCGACGGGCATGTAGTAACTGTAAGGGTACAAGTACCGGTAGTCGGAACGTCCTGTCTAGGTTGGCATTCGTATAAATCCAATATAACGGACCAGTTTGCCTACCTGGGGACTAACGATGAGAGTACGAAGGACCTATTAGGCCAAAGCATGCCACACCAAACGTCGTTCGAACTAACCCCACTTTGAGGTGTCACCGTGTCCACACCTGGACACATTCCGAATATCATACGTTACATATTTCTCGATTTTCTCCGGGTTTTAGTGTACGTAACCAGGCAAACACATGCGAACCATATGAAAAACCCGGTAATCATGGGGGCCCACGTGATTACGAAGGTGAAGTATGGCGGCATGCAAGGCCCAATTACGAGCAAAGCCCAAGACATCCTATGGATGTAGTAGATTTATTTTGCTGGCTGAGGCTTTGTAATACCCGTTCAATTGACATATACCCACGTTCTCTAGTAAAATGAAAATGAGGATGAGACATCAGGAATAGTCGGGATAGCTCAGTTGGTAGAGCAGAGGACTGAAAATCCTCGTGTCACCAGTTCAAATCTGGTTCCTGACACATGATTAATTTGTATGAGTCTCTATTCTACCAATTAATTGATATGAATACGTATTCATTAAGTATTTTCCAAATTTGAGAATATATAGGAAGTACCATCGGCGTATCCACCATATCCTTGTCAAATTTTCATTGACTTTATCCGCAAGTTATGGTTAGTTCGATGCGACTCTACTACAAACACCACAACCACATGATACTGATAATGAAATTGTCTGTGCGCTCAAGGCTCAATCAAACGGAGCCGAACGTATTGAATGAAATTGTATGTGCGCTCAAGGCTCAATCAAACGGAGCCGAACGTATTGAATGTACTGAAATTGAACAACTTAATTTAAACAACCATCACACAATCAACCTATGCATGGAACCTCTCATAACCGCCTGATAATGCCTCCGATCATTTGACAAGAATACTTATATATAGGAAGTACCATCGGCGTATCCACCATACCCTTGTCAAATTTTCGTTGACTTTATCCGAAAGTTATGGTTAGTTCGATGCGACTCTACTACAAACACCACAACCACAAGATACTGATAATGAAATTGTATGTGCGCTCAAGGCTCAATCAAACGGAGCCGAACGTATTGCATGAAATGTAAATTGAAATGTGCGCTCAAGGCTCAATCAAACGGAGCCGAACGTATTGCATGTATTGAAATGTAAAATTACGTAACCGATCAAGGCTCAAACAAACGGAGCCGATCGTGCGGGCACGCCAAGATCAACCACATAATAAAATGGGGATCCAACTCAACCTCGATGGATGGGGAGCCACGGCCTCGGCAAAAGCATATACCGAAAACAATATATAATATATAATATCCAATAATTTCTCTAACAGTCTACACATGTGATAAAGAAAAACATAAGACTAAACAATAGAAGTTGAATCTGGATCTTCGGCGAAGAGGACTAGCTGAGTATTTTCATCAGGGCCGTCATTATTTTCGACAGGGTTGGCGTTGATATTGAAGACTCTTCCTCTTGTTGGTGGCATAGTGGCTGGGTTTTCTTGGTTTACTTGGTTAACTGGGTTTGATTGGGCTTGAGTGTTGATAACGTTTACCAATTGAGGGCATGTGTTTCTAAAGTGGGTAGGGTCGCCACAATTGAAGCAAGCTCTAGCATATGGGAACATGGGATATTGAGGTTGGTAATAAGTTTGGGCCATGTTTTGAGTAGGGGAAAATGTTTGGTCTTGAAAGGTGCGACAAACATTGCTCAAATGACCATAACGTCCACAAGTTGTACATAGCCGGCAAGGTAAAGTAAGGGGATGGTGATAAAAACAGTTGTTGCATCGAGGGTGAGGTCCGAGATATGGTTTCTTATTTGGGTAAGCTGAGTTGGGTGCCACTTGGGTGATTGGGACAGCTCGGATGGGTATAGCGTGAAAAACGGGTTGATTTCGTTGAGTAGTAGCGAAAAGTCGCCCGACTCTTCTTCTCTTAGGATTGGGTTGAGAAGGGGATTCGGTTTGGGTGGAGTCGGAGGTTTCAGTCGATTGTTTATCCTTCCTCTTTTCCTCCTTGAAGTCTTTGTTTCGAATTCGGTTCTCGGTGAGCTCTGTTGCTAGCTCCATTGCTGCTTCCAAAGTTGCAGGCTTGGTACTTATCACAGGGTCTTGAATCTTTGACGGAAGACCACGAATGTAGTGCTCGATCAAACGGTAGAGAGGAGTAAACATGTTGGGAACCATTTGATGTAATTCGAGGAATCTTTTGTTGTAGGTGGTGTGGTCTCCTTCCATTTGCTTCAATGAGTAAAATTCATCTTCCAACTTCTTGATTTCACTCCTTGGGCAAAATCGTCTGGTCATGATTTCCTTCAATTCGTTCCAAGTTAAGGACATAGCATCTTCCACACCTCGTTTGGCCTTCTCTGTGTTCCACCAAGTAAGTGCTATCCCATATAGTCGACCGGTAGCATAACGCACTTTGCGATCATCAGGGCAATCGCAATTTAGAAAAGTATTCTCCATTTCTTCAAACCAATGGAGGAATGCGGCGACACCTTCAGTCCCTTTATATTTCGGAGGGTCGCATGATTTGAAATGCTTGTAGGTGCATTTAGTGGTGTTTGGGGAAGAGTTGAAAATGTTTTGGTTTGCTTGATTGACAGGATTATTGGTAAGTGCTTGTTGAACTTGGATTACAATGTTGGGTATTACGGCAGCCATTTGTTGAGCGATTAAGGTAGCCATGCGATCGCGGGCTTTTCTTGCTCTCGTCTTCCTACGGGCGAGGTTAGAAGACATCTACAAGGAATACATGACAAAGGTATGAGTTGGATGCTTTTGGGATCGTGGGTCGCATTCAAGAATGAACATTCATAAAATAATTATACAAAAATACTACATCCATAGGATGTCTTGGGCTTTGCTCGCTGTTAGGCCCGTCATGCCGCCATACTTTACCTTGTGTAATCATGTGGGCCCCCATGAATACCGGTTTTTCATATGGTTCGCACGGTTTCTGCCTGGTTGCGTACACAAAAACCCGGGAAAATCGAGAAATATGTATACAACGTGTGATGTTCGGAATGTGTCCAGGTGTAGACACGATGACACCTCAAAGTAGGGTTAGTTCGAACGACGTTTGGTGTGGCATGCTTTGGCCTAATAGGTCCTTCGTACTCTCATCGTTGGTCCCCAGGTAGGCAAACTGGTCCGTTATATTGGATTTATACGAATGCCAGCCTAGACAGGACGTTCCGACTACCGGTACTTGTACCCTTCCAGTTACTACATGCCCGTCGCAGAACTTACTTTGATGAGAATTGAAAATTGCATAAAATCTTTGGATAACGAGAGTATGAAAATAAATTGAACACATGAACATCGATATATGTATAATGAATATGTATATATGTATAATGAATATGTATATGAGCATGTATGTTTGACTGAAATGTAAACAAATATGAAACAAATAAATATCACAAGTTTGTATGTAACCACCTAATCAATTTAAAATTTAGGCAGACTATAGTATAGGCTCTAAGGGTCTAATAACCTATCCTATATCCCTATAGTCATGGCTCTGATACCAATCTGTCACACCCCGACCCGCAGCGGATAAGGTGATCGGGGCATGATTGGGTTATCATCAAAGCTCATGACATTTATTAAACGTTTCATATTCATTAATACAAATTAAATGGAAATTTACAATGTTTGCTACAACATGATTTAACTACAAACTAAACTTCTTTGTTCTCTTCTAAGGCATATCCTATGTTTTCCTTGCTTCAACCTGTTCACCTGTATCATGTGTAAAAAGGTTTTTGGATCAACAAAATGTTGGCGAGTGAATCCTATGGAAAACATTTGAACAATTTATTTAGATTGATTATGAAATATGTGCACAACCAAACATGAGTAAAATTAGATATAACTTGATCAACAATCATAAGATGTTAAATGAAACACTCATGAATAATAATGGAACAATTAAAGGCACGCGATGCTCAACTCGTCTCTCACGAGGAACTGAGGGGCCTGATGAATGAATTTCGTAATCATGATAATATGAATAACACAACTACAAACAATATAACTCAATGAAAACACACATGAACAATAATGAATTTGAATTGAAGCACGCGATGTTCTACTCGTTTCCCACGAGGAACTGATGGGCTTAATGTATGAGTTTCATGTAATTTGACAAACGGAATATAAGTAAATCACAACAATAAATCAATCTAAGTTTAAGTCATGATGTGGTATGGCACAAGTTTAAATAAATAAATTAATTATTTCATAACACATGACACACCCCAAAACGTGTAATTTAAAAGGGGAAATTGTAAGATTCACTCACAGTGGGTGCGTTCGGTTGATGACGTTGAATGCACGCGAAGTGGTTTTAACCACGAGTGAGATTTAACCTAGATAAATCGCATTATGGTTTGGTAAGTAAACGAATTTTATTAAACTATTTTAGTAGGATTGTTGGGTGTATTTTTGTGAGTTTGAGGCTATTTTCTAATCTTAAAAATGTTATTTTTAAGTATTTATAATTGATTTTTAATTAAAATAATTAAATAAAAATGATAAAAAAATATTTTATTTTTGCTACAGTTGACTTTGACCAGTTGACTTTGACCTGACCGTTGACCGGTTCAATGGCAGATTATTGTGCGCTGAGTGAGGCTCGAACCCGAGACCTCCCGTACGCGTGCACGCAGCTCTACCAACTGCGCTACGTGTCTAACCCGTTATATATCCGATTTTAATTATATATATACATTAATTAGAATTAACAGAAAATCATTTTTATTTTAAAAACAGTTTAAGCGGTTCGGCGGTGCGCTCCACAGGTCTCGAACCCGGGACCTGTGGGTTAATCTAACACACAGTCCACCGCTGGACTGTGTGTTTAACATGTTATATACTTTGATTTTTATTATACTTAAATACAATTTAGTTATTTCATTTTTCTGCCTTATTTAAAAAGAATAGATAATCGTCCGAGTCGGTGCTGAAGACCGGACTCGAACTCGTGACCAGCGATATAAACAAACACACAGTCCACCGCTGGACTGTGTGTTTAACTTGGTTATTATTCCGGTTATTAATATACTTAACATATAACTAAGGCGACTCCGGTTCAGTAACAAAAAAATAGATTTTATTAAGGCAGCGTGTGTGAGACGGGAATCGAACTCGAGACCTTTGCATGATTAACGTCTTATGTGCACACAGTCCACCGCTGGACTGTGTGTCTAACCCGAGTAAAATCCTGATTTATAATATACTTACATGATATAGAAAAACATCGTCTTCTTCGTCAATGTTGAACCAGAAATCGGGTCTGATTGGTTCGAGTTTTTATTCAAGTTTCATTAGTGTTTTAGGTTAATTACTGGTAGGATAGAAGTAAAAAGAAAGGAAAATAAGCGTGAGGTATACCGACTCGTTTTCCTCTGTTTTCCGGCAGAACTCCGGCGACAGAAAACAACTCCGGCGTCTGGTGCCTTGCAGCAGCAAGTCTCCGGAAAGCTTGGAAAGAGTAAGGGTAACTTCGGTAAAGGTTTAGGGGATTCAGTGAAGCTCAGGGATTAAAACTCGGTTTTCCGGCGAAAAACAGGAAAGTTCCGGCGAGTGGAATTACGCTGAGAAAAGGTGTGATTTTTGAGCGAAAGTGTTTGTCGTCGGTTGTGGGTCAATTTATAGGACAAATCGTCAATGCACTTGGTCTGAATTCCGACTGTGTTCGTTATTTAAATTTTCCGGCGGTTATGAATTTTGTCACGGACTTTAAACATCGGTTATAACCGATATGTGATTAAAGGTTTACGTTATAACGTAAATTGGTGTTAAAACTCGCGAGATTTCCGGGATTCCGACGACTGAATCGTTTGGGCGCCGGTTTTGAATTCGTAACGTTATTATATCAATTAAATGATTGAAATATATAACAAACAGAACAAGCGGCGCAGTGGTTTGTGTGTTGTATGTTAAGACACTTCCGGATCGGTACAGACCCGGGTTCGAAACCCGGCAGATGTATTTCATTTTTATTTTGCGATTTTTGACAGTTTTTCAAAAACTAAATATATATTCGCGTATAATAATTGATTACGGATCGTTTAAAAATGTTTTGGACATTTAATTCGCAACGAAAATTTTGACTGACTGTTCGGTTGCTAAACGGAGCGGGTTTGGTAAATCCGTTTTTGACGGATGTTACAATGTTCCCATATGTTCGAGCTTGTTTCAATTGTGGCGACCCTACCCACTTTAGAAACACGTGCCGTCAATTGGTTAACATCATAAACGCCCAAGCTTAAGCAAACCCAGTTAACCAAGCAAATCAAGAAAACCCAATCACTAGGCCACCAGCAAGAGGAAGAATTTTCAACATCAATGCCAATCCGGTTGAAGATAATGACGGCCCAAACAAAAACACTCAACTAGTCCCCTTCACCAACAATCAAGATTCAACTCCCACTGCTTAGTTTTATGCTTTCTTTATGTTATCTCAATTCTCACGTGTCTCAATTTTAAATTGGAAGTTTATTCAAGGATCTTAATGCGAATTATTATTTCAGTTATGTTTTATACTCATTGATTCAACATTCATACCATCATACATCTCAACGTATTTCAATCTCATTATTTAAAGAAGTTGGGCTGTGTTTCACTTCTGCATAGACTAACCTCTCCATCACAACAAACGAGAGAGGGACGGTCATCATTCAAACATGTATACTATCAGAATTATGACTCAGGCATTGTTTGTTGTGTTTATTTATGTTTTAGAGTCACATAGGACTAATCATAGCTTACTGATAAAACCAATGAGAATTTGACGAGGATATGGTGGATAAGCCGCTGGTACTTCCTATATATAAGTATTATTGTCTAAGGATCAGAGGCATTATCAGGCGGTTATGAGAAGTTCCATGTAGGATTGAGTAATATTTGGTTGAAATTTGTTTTACACTCACTGGTTTGACATTCATACCAACTCATCATTTAAAGAAATTGGATTGTGTTCCATTTTCTACATAGACTAACATCTCCATCATAACAAACGAGAGAGGTATTGTCATCATTCAAGGACTCAAGTTTTGGTTGTTATGTTTGTTTATGTTTTAGAGTCACATAGGACTAATCATAACTTACCGATAAAACCAATGAAAATTTGACGAGAATATGGTGGATACGCCGCTGGTACTTCCTATATATAAGTATTCTTGTCAAAGGATCAGAGGCATTATCATGCGGTTATGAGCAGTTCCATGTAGGATTTAGTATTGTATTGGTTGAAGTTTGCGTTATACTCACTGATTTAGCATTCATATCATCTCACCCTTTAAAGGAATTGGATTGTGTCATCAATCCAACATGTATGCTATCAGAATTAGTACTCAGATATTGGTTGTTATGTTTATTTGTGTTCTAGAGTCACATCATAGAACCAATCATAACTAACTGATAAAACCAATGGAAATTTGACAAGAATATGGTGGATACGCCGCTGGTACTTCCTATATATAAGTATTCTTGTCAGAGGATCAGAAGCATTGTCAGGCGGTTATGAGAAGTTCCATGTAGGTTTTAGTATTAGAAGTTTATTTTAGGATATAACCTAATCTTTCAAGCGTACCCAAACTCATATGCATAACATCATACTTAGTCAATCAACTCTGTGTATCCATGTTCCGTATTCATACACTTTAGGCAACAAAAAGCGATTCCTGTAGCAGGGTATTCAACCGAACGTTACCGCCTCAAACAAAATTTAAACTCTTACACTTTTCTAAGTATGTAACGGTCAAACTAAACACCATCCTTTTTAGACAAATATGTCACTACTTAAATTTCGGGACGAAATTTCTAAAAAGCAGGGGATACTGTAACATCCGTAAAAAACCGGATTTACCAAACCCGCTCCGTTTATTAACCGAACAATCAGTTAAAAATTTCGTCGCGTATTTAATGCCCAAATTAATTTTAAACGATACATAATTAATAAGTATATTGGAATATATAATTTATATTTGAAAATGTATTAAAAATAATGAAATAAAAATAAATCAATGGTGCCGGGTTTCGAACCCTGGTCAGCCAGGGTACACTCAACGCCTTAACTTACATCCCTACAACCGCTCCGCCACTTGTGATGTTTGTTTATATATTGAAACAATTAATACATGAATCAATCTGGAAATCAAAACCCAGTTACTCAAACGCGCCCAAATCATTCTCGCCGGAAATCCCGACGAATTCAATCATTAACGTTTTCTTTTGTTATAACGGATGCATTTACAACTAACGTCGGTTATAACTGAAGAACATTAAGGTCACTCATTCAAATTATCAAACCATAACCGAAAAATGTTAATGCGAAACTGGAAATGCAATTAAATCAGAGTTATGCCTTATTCACCGATTGAGCTCGCGAGTTTATCAAGATTACGCTATCCATTTCGCACAGAAAACTTCGTCGGCACTCGCCGGAATTCTCTGAAAATTACCGGAAAGTTTCGCTGGAAAACCGAATTCAATCCACATTTTCTTCTTACCCAAAAATAAGATCATAGAACTCGTACTGACATCACTCCCACTCACCTTAAACCACTGAAGACTCTCAGTCGCAAGAAATTTCACTCGCCAGAGAACTGCCACAACTCGCCGGAAAATCGAGCCTTTCACCTCTGTGCCTTACTGAACACCTAGAGCTCATACCGAAGCCACCCACACTCATCTCAAGCTCCCTGAAGACCCTCTGCCGCAGGACACACGTCGCCGGAATAATCTGCTGTCACCGGAGTTCCACCGGAGAAACAGAGGAGTCCAGTTCGGTATACCTTACACTTAATCTCTCATTCTTTTTATTAATCTCACATACAATTAATCGCAACACACTAAAAGAACTTGATTAAAATCGCCGAACCAGCCGGACTCCGATTCTGGTTAAGATTAACGACGAAGATGAAGTTTCAGTAGTATATATGTTTAATTTAAATCAAGATATAACTCGGGTTAGACACACAGTCCAGCGGTAGACTGTGTGCAAATAAACACGTTTACGTCCCGAGTTCGATTCTTGTCCCACTCACACTCGCCTTAATAAAAATGTTCCTTTTTTTTTACTGAACCGGATTCACTGCAATAGATGTTAAGTTTAATAAAAACCGGAATAATAACCAAGATAGACACACAGTCCAGTGGTGGACTGTGTGAACGTTTAAAGCACACGTCACGAGTTCGAGTCCGGACTACCGCACAGGTCCGGACAATTATCAAACTTTTTATATAAGGCAGAAATGAAATAATGTAGTTTGTATATAAGTATAATAAAAATCAGATTATTTAACAAGTTAGACACACAGTCCAATGGTGGACTTTGTGTTAACCCAAACCACAGGTCCCGGGTTCGAGACCTGTGGAGAGCACCGAGCGAGACATTAAAAATCGTTTTTAAAACAAATGATTTTCGGATTAATTCAGTTAGTATATAAATATAATTAAAAAACAGAAATATTTCGGGTTAGACACGTAGCTCATTTGGTAGAGCTGCGTGCACGCGAACGGGAGGTCTCGGGTTCGAGCCTCACCCGGCGCACACAATTACACAGTCTGACCGGTCAACAAGTCAACGGTCAACGGTCAACGGTCGCAAAAAGTCAACATTTTTTATTATTTTTATTTATTTATTTTATTTAAAATCAATTATAAATACTTAAAAATAACATTTTTAAGGTCAGAATATAGACTAAAACTCATAAAAATATATCAAAAAATTCTATTAAAGTTGTTAATAAAATCCATCTATTTACCTTACTTTTCATTATTAATTAGGTTAGTTATTCATCGTCGAGCAATCCTCTAAACTCGTGCGCATTCATCATCATTCACCGAACGCACCCACTGTGAGTGAATCTCTACAAATTCCCCGTTTAAATCATGTTTTTGGGGTGTATCATGTGTCTTACTATTTACTATATTTAAATTATTGTGCATACATCATATCATGAATAAATGTGTATTCGGTTTGTATAAACTGTTTGTGTGATTATTGTTTAGATTAAATTTATTATTTTCAAGTACATACAATTTCATAGGCCGCCGCTCCCCATTACATTATGAGCGTTGAGCATGTTCCCCATTACATTATGAGCGTGAACCTGGCGTGCCAACATACGATCGGCTCGTTTGATTGAGCCTTGATCGCACAGACATTTTTCATTTTCAGTACATGCAATACGATCGGCTCCGTTTGATTGAGCCTTGATCGCACAGACATTTTTCATTTTCAGTACATGCAACACGATCGGCTCCGCTTGATTGAGCCTTGATCGCACAGTTTATTTATGTTATTTATTTATGCCTGTTGATATGTTATTGTATGCTGTTGATTTGTTAATGTAGGTTATTAATTGTTGTTATTGTATGCTGTTGGTTTGTTAATGTATGTTATTGTTTGTTGTGGTTTGATATCGTATGCTAATGGCTTGTTGTTGTATGCCAATTGATGTTATTGTATGTTTATTTACATTGTTCATATATGAATATTGCACGATTTTTTTCCATATTAAATACAACCAGAAATAAATAATAATTGTTTTCTAACAAGGTTCACTCGCCAACTTTTTGTTGATCCAAAAAAAACCATTTTTACATATGATACAGGTGAACAGGATGAAGCAAGGAAAACATATGAAATTGCCTTAGAAGAAAAATAATGAAGTTTAGAAGGATGAATTGAACATGTTGTATTTGTTTGATATGATTGTATGACTTCTATTAAATTGAAATAATAAATATGAAACATTATAATAAATGTCATGAGCTTTGATGATAACCCAATCATGCCCCGATCACCTTTTCCGCTGCGGGTCGGGGTGTATTATTTAGATGGTTGTGTATACCCTTGATTTATCGATTAGTGGATTCCACACAATAATCTACCTGAATTGGTTGAATATTGCGTGTTCATTTTTTTGAAGAACAAGATCAAAATCCTGGATTTACAAGGGGTTGTTTTTTTTTAACAGCAAGGCTTTTACTAAACAAAACGAGAAAACAATTAGGTCGGCCCAGCAAGAAACTTAGACTCTAACGAGCTATACAACAAAACATACATACAACAAAACTAAGAACCAACTCCTACATCGAACCCATCCCATAGTCACTATTATTTAATCGAAATCTTCAATCTATTCACTAGCCAAGGGTGAGTTAATTCCTTGATGTCACACTTTAATCATAGAATTATTCTTTCAATTGAAAACCTTGTTATTAAGGTTGAACCATAAAGTCCACATCGTACTGTAGAAGATCGAGAGGAGAAGTTTCTTTTTGTTCTTATATGGGTTCAATTGCCGACTAAACTTCACTATCTCGTTGATATCACTCAAAACAAGAGGTTTTGGGATATTAATCCACTTACATATCTCACCCCAATTTACATGTGGTATTCCAACTATGGAGCTTGATTCAACCATAATCTTTGTTTTCCAGCAAAGAGTCGTCAGCGGAAGCTGTTCCGTTTTGGAAAGCGTTGGTTTCGGTCTAGATTGTTTGTTATATTGTTTCGATTTATGTTGTGTTTTTGTAATTTTATTTGTATTAAAATTTTCATTTGGAAATGAAGATGTCAAAAGTGTTGATTGTGTCACTTTTGACCTAATTGTTTTTTGTCATATTTGTTGTTTTGTGTACAAAAGTTTGACTCGTAGGGTATGTTTTTATCTGGCATCACTAGAGACGGTTTTGGGGTTTTAGGGTTATAAAAGGTTATATAGATTTGTAGAAACGGACTTATGGACATACTCTTGGTATGTGTTGATTTGTTTTGGACAAATTGTAGCAAAATAATGGCAAAGAACTCGTCCTGTGGCATCTACAGCTGCAGATTGTTTTACGTCAGAATGACAGGCAGTGGTTATCCAAATTCCAAAACATTTTATACTTATTTGTTATGTTTTGGAACATCAAATTAATTCATTCATTAGGAGTCTATTTTGATGCAAGTTAGTTTAAATTATTACCTTGGTAAACTCGAGCACTGTTTTTGGACAGTTAAACTTTGTAAGCAGAGAATTGTATCAAATTGTAATTGTGTCTTTTGGGGTTACATGAGGTGGTGGGTGTTTATATAGAACACCATATTACACATCTTGTCCCTGTACTATAATACTTCGTCCTAATATGGACTGTGGTGTTTATGTTTTAGGATACATATTCTTAATTTGTCGATTTATGACCTAGTAGTTTATATTATTAAATGAGTAAAGTCTAGTACTTCTAAACTATGACATTAATGTTGTAGAATGCAGTTATCTTAGTTTATAGGTTTATGATCGACTTGTTTATTATGCTAACTGAGTAAACTCCAGTACTTTTGTACTGTGCATTAATGTTGTAGAATGCATTTATCTTAGTTTTTTAGGTTTACAGGAGAACACTGGACTTTACTCAGAAGACAACCAACAAGCAAATACCAATTTTTACTTGGTTATTAGTTATTACTTGGACTATCTTAGTAGCTCGTGTCTTAAAGCTCGCTAAGAAAAAGCTCTTAACATGCTCACTTATAACTGGCTTGGGTTTAAATGAGTCAAGCCTATCTCGAGTCAAGGTTGGCTCGCTTCAATTAACCGGAACCATTAAAAATTTATAGCCGAAGTAAAAGACAATTCAATCTTTTCCATCATTATTTGGTCCAAACTGAGCTGAAACCAAGTTGAGCCATTTTTACTTAAAATGAGTCATATATAGCAAGTTTTTAAACTTGGTTTACAATCCGAGCCGAGCTTGAGCTTGCATTGAACAACACTACTTCTTGCATTACTGTAAATTTAGTTCATCAATAAAATGCATAATTGCATATAAGTCATCTAGATGAATGTATGGTATATTTTGCATCTTTATAGTACTAAACATTGAGCAGGGGATTGAAAATGGTCAGGTTGGTATCTGTAAATTGTTCAGTCTCACCTTTGACTGAATATCAAAGAAAATAGTGTTTCTTCAAGTGACACCTTTTGTGGTTGCAGAAAATAGTCAATGGAACAATTGTTGCTGATCCAAATACTGTTCTCATCTTGTCCTACTAGTGATAAATACATTATTTCATATAACTTAAAAATTATTCGTTAGATTCTGACATTGTTTGTAACTGCTAGAACCAGTACAGAACTAGTATATTATAGACGCCCATGGAAAGAAGTCAATGCAAACACCAACCTCAAAGACCTTGATCTCAAACTTATCTTCAGGTTGCAGAAAGACTGGTTTCAGGAGTTTTGCAAGTGCGCTTTTTTTTATACCCAAGTTAAATGTGTTACTTCCTTATTGTGGATTATAAGCTCAAGTGTGGTTTGTATTTAATGCAGTCAAGTCAACAAGGATTGTGACTTTCTTGGACAAGAGAGAATTATGGATTACAGTCTCTTGGTTGGTATTAGGTTTAAAGTACGCGGTGGGGAAGCAGCTGATGGTAAAACACACATACACACCTCTCCCTCCTTCTCACTGTCTCACACACACGCACTTGTACAACTTATTAAGTGCACAATGCAATTATTCTAGTTTATATTTTCACAGTGTTAACGGTCAACCATCTCGATATGTCACCCTGCCATGATGACTCGGATTATGCAGAGGTGGCAATGGGTCAGCAAGATCAATGGCTGGAAGTGCAACTCCACCCAACTGATCATATCTATGGACAACAAGCAGTGGTCCAACTTCTGCCATGGCTGGTTGCGGACAATGACTCCTCTTCAGAAGACGAGTCTTCTGTTCAGATACCAAAGCCAGCTACCTAACCCAAGCCTATACCATGTTATGTGAGTCCATTTTTCAGAGAAATTGTTGGTTTTTTAATCTGTTTCTTTTCATGTTCTATGCTTATTAGCTGTTTTGTTTTATATGTTTACAAATCTAGGAATTATATAATACTGTTGGAATGATTTCAAGATCAAAGTTTAGCAAGTTGAATTATTTAATTTTGTTGATCTTGAAACGTGACAGGCTGGTTATGAAGCATTCTTGGTTACCTCCTTTGATTTGCCTTCAAGGACTAAGGCTTTGGTGAAAGTTTATGTTGGTAGAAAGTTGCTACAAGTATGAGGTTTTTTTTCTTGTTTTTTTTCTAATTGTTTCTTTATATATAGGGAGAAATGCATGGGTTGTACTAAACATATCCAATCTCCAGTTATTTTTCACAGAATGGACCATCTACTAAATAAGTCATATAATCTCTCTAGTTTTACTCGGATACTTTTAGCCAACCCCATAAAAATTCTTGATGGTGCGCATGGTTTATAGGGTTGTGCTAAACGTAGTCCAACCATTTTTCACATTAGAAGGCCATTGAACATCTAGATTTGAAGTTTCAAGGCGAGGAAGTATGATGAAAGTTTAGGGGTGGGCTACTAAATAAGTCATATAATCTCTCTAGTTTTACTCGGATTTTTAGCCAACCCCATAAAAATTCTTGATGGTGCGCATGGTTTATAGGGTTGTGCTAAACGTAGTCCAACCATTTTTCACATTAGAAGGCCATTGAACATCTAGATTTGCAGTTTCAAGGCGAGGAAGTATGATGAAAGTTTAGGGGTGGGCTACGTTTAGCTAACCCAGTTTTAAGTTGCTTAATTACATTAAGCAGCTATTTTTTCTATATAAATAGATAAAAAGTAAATGGGTCAATCGAGTCAGCATCCGTGCTAGCTTGTTCATTGCAGGTATAGGTAGCATCTGTGATTGTTTCAGATTCATGATTTATAACTTATTGATCTAATTTATTAATGCTACACTTCTTTAGTGCTTTGTATATGGGGTTTATTACTCTTCTAAAAACACTGAAATGTATGATATTCTTCATGAACATGTTTTTTTACAGTGATGGATGGGACAACTAGTTGCTCTAACAAGTTTGTTACTTGATCCATATTATTGCCCCATCAAGGGATTTCAGGTATGTTTACATTCGAGACGTAGACTATGTATACATGTCTTATCAGCTAAGTAAAAAAAGTATTTTTAATCTCTACTTTTTATGTAGGAACTTGTCGAAAAAGATGGCTTGCCTTTGGACATCCAGTTTAGACCAAAGATGGAATGGCATGTTTAACTGGGAGTGGTTTCGAATTACCTAGGCAGTCTTCAAGAAGTTCGTTAAGGAAAAAGAAGGAGAAAAAGAAAGGATAAAAGTAATTATAGAAGAGTTGATGGCTGAAATGGAAAAACATAATGTGGAGAAAGATAAGATGCTATGACGAACATGAAGTTATGGTAACAATTGAGGTTCGAAAATAGCAATAAAGGCTTTTAGTTTGAACTTTTGGATTTGGATGTTTTAATTTGGGTTATTTGATGTTTTGAATTGTAAATTTATTATGAGCAACGTTGGATGTTTGTTTTGATTCTGAAATATCATAAATGGTTAGATTTTGCAAGAAATGGAATGGGCATGTGGATCTAAAAAGTGGAGTAAGAGAAGGAATAGCCTATGCTTGCTAAAAGGTGGCGAATGGTAGTTAAATTGTGACAAACAATAAAAAGGAGGGTAGGAAAATGGTGGCAAAAAGCGGTGTCAAAATAGTTGCAAAACAAAAACGGTAACAAAAAATGGTAGCAAACTAATAGTGACAAAATTGCTATGTATGTTTATGCTACCGAATATTTTGTGGTAAAACGGTGGCATAAAGGCAATTGCCACGATTTTGCGACCAAAAATGCGGTAGCAAAAGTAGTGTAAAGAATAGATCCCCTTTAGGCTTATGGGTTGGAGTAATTGGTGTAATTTTGATTTTTGAGGTTGTATGCTTGTGCTAGTATCTTGCTTAAAAAAAGAAGAAGATAGTTGCCATAAAAATATGTGACTCATGGTATTGTGATTGTGATTGTGATTGTGATTGTTATACGTTGAATGTAAATAATATAAAATGTAATATTAACTGTTTGCTATGTTCTTACGAAGGCAAAATTTATCATGAACGAACATGTTGGTTTTCATGTTCCATGTGAGACTTACGTTATTATACTACAATAGTCACATCCATATGCTATTTGAAATTCGTCATAATTCATGCAATCAACATAAAAGATGAACTGCTTTTGTGTCTAATTATTAGTTTTTTTAAACAAAATACAAAGATATCAATTGTTATGAACTGACATTTAACTTGATTTGCCATTCCTTCTACCGCTTGATGAATATCGGCTGGAGCCTTATTCTGATTAAGCCCAACTGGTAAATCTGAGACGTCTAAAGAAAATCGATGCGGTTTTAAGTCGAACACTCCCACCTAAGGGAGGATGGGGTACCACACGGGTAGTGTTGGTTTCATGCCCAAGAACACACACTAAAAACTCTCACAAACTCACTACTTGAAATATATAATCGAATGAAAATATAGGGTACATAACAAATAAGAAAATGCTACTATTTATACTAAAATAATAACCATCACATGCAAAAAGGAAACTCAGTCCACGTCGCCAAGAAATCAGCAACAACCTACAACGTTAATATCCACTACCAGGTCAAACCCCATTACACGGTCCCTGAGATTTTAATCTTTTCCCACGTCTAAAACAACTTTGACTATGTTGATATCGATCTATAGCTTCGACCCGTATCCGAAAACCCGAATTTGACCCGACCCATCAAGATTAACCCAACATTAACCCCTTAATCTTGATGCATTTCGCTCTATTTTTCCATGCTGAAAACACTTCCATTCAACACCGAAACCACTCCAAAACAACCCACACATATTGTCCAATATGGAGTATGCTACGAGAGCCATCATCTCCGCTATTCAGTATAATCTGACCACTATTTGCAGTCCCGAAACACCTCTCACACATCAGCCGAACATCAAGATACTCTGCTGCTACTTCATTCTATGATTGCACCGTGATATGTTCACCTCCTTGCTAACCTTCTTCCTTTTTTTCTCAATAATCCTCTACCACCAATATTCTTCACGTGTGTGCCTGCTTCACCTACTAGCTTGGTTGATTTAGACTTTTCTTCACATACTTCTGCACACATAATCACCTTTTGCACCGCCAATTCGTTTCTGGCACGACATGGTAACTAGCTTGCCACACAGAACACCTTCTGGTCCATTCACGCTTCCACACAGGTCTTCTCTACTCGAATCGCTGAACCACACAGGTTTTGTTCGCCACACACCTCCACACAGATTTCTTCGATCACACCGATCAGCCGGTTCTTTCTCTAAACCGCAAAAAATTTCTTCCCTAGATCACACAGATCGTCCCTTTGACTCAACTTCGATTTTGATCCGGTACACACAGGCCTGATCACGGCATGTTTTTCTCATGCCTCTTCTTCCAATTCATCTTGAATCACACAGATTCGTTTCTTTTTGTTCACGTAGAACCCATCTTCTCTTGGCTTCTTGTTCACACAGAACGCTTCTTACGGCTCACACAGAACCCTTCTTCGATCACTAAGATCGTCTTCTTCATTGTCGCTTACCTCTTTGCTCCGATTATTGCTTCAATAATTCAACCACCTGGATGCTTGCAATTAATTATCAGAAGCTTGCTTGCTTTCAATTATTATTATTCTTTGACGAACACACAGTAGCCTTCTCTTATCTTTTTATTTAATATCCAATTTAAAATCAAGGCTTATCCACTGACCCAATATTTCTTCCAATTTACTTCTTGCACTTACCCATTACCAAACCCCGTCTTCAATTTTGAATTTACATTCTTATCACAAACACATTCGTCTCATCTTCTTTTGATTCTACTTGCTTCATCTACCTACTTGCTAACACCATCGAATTGATCTTTGGTGTTGTCTTGTTCTTTCTCTTCTTAAGCCCCTCACCCAATAGGGGCTCCTCCCTTCTTCTCGGAATACGACTCTCAAACCTGCTAATCCCACAATACGAGCCCTAGGCTCTGATACCAAATGTTGGTTTCAGGCTCAAGAACACACACTAAAAACACTCACAAACTCACTACTTGCAATATATAATCGAATGAATATATAGGGTACATCACAAATAAGAAAATGCTACTATTTATACTAAAATAATAACCATCACATGCAAAAAGGAAACTCAGTCCACGTCGCCAAGAAATCAGCAACAACCTACAACGTTAATATCCACTACCAGGTCAAACCCCATTACTCGGTCCCTGAGATTTTAATCTTTTCCCACGTCTAAAACAACTTTGACTATGTTGATATCGATCCATAGCTTCGACCCGTATCCGAAAACCCGAATTTGACCCGACCCATCAAGATTAACCCAACAGGTAGCCACTCCCGGTTACAACCCACCCGTGCCAGCACACCGCACCCATGCGGGTTGGCTTGGCCAGCAGACATACCCGTTAGACATTCACGTGGATCGAGATTTTTTTGCCCTTTTGTTCTTATTTTGACTGTTTGGTCTTTAAATATATATATATATATATATATATATATATATATATATATTAGATCCGCGAGATGTTGCGAGGAAAACAATTTACAACATGATACTTTGATTTTTGTTAGTTTAAAACTCCACTAGCGTATATTGTATAGTATCACGTTACTTTATTAATCCTCCATGTGGTGATCTAGTGATGAAGAATTCTTCTGAAGCATTGCAAATCGCACATAAAAACCAATTAGCAATGGGTAACATCAATCAAACGTCAAATGAAAAGGTAACAAAACCCAAATTGTCTGCAAAGAGTGGACAAAAACAAGCTAGCGTTGGATTTATTTCGAATATGCTCCGGCTTTAAAAAAAAATAAACAAACCATCTTCTCTAATTCAAGAATCAAATTAGCAAACATATGGATTATGACTAGGGGTGCGAAACGGGTCAAGTTTGTTAGTTGGCGGGTTTAACCCGACCTGAACCCAAAAAATGTGTTAGACACAAGAACCCGAACACGACCCGTGAAGGATTAATCTTAATATAGGAAGGAGTAATTAAATAGTTTGAGATAATTATTAGTTTAAAGTATTATGTTTATCTAGTTATTTTATTAATTGGTTAATAAGTATTAGAGTTGGTATTGGTTTAGGATAGCTTGTTTAGCAAGTTATTAGTTTAGTATAAATAGATGGGTTAGGTTATCTAATTACTTGGATGTTTTGTTTTGTTCTTTCTAATATATAAAAGAGTCGTGAGGAGTTCTCACAAAATCGTTGTGTTGCTGCGTTTTTGATCCAGTTATTTCCAACAATTGGTATCAGAGCGTGTAACGGTCCAAGGGAGAGACGAAGAAGAATCGAAGCAATTCAACTCGGTGAAGTCGAAAACCTTCGTGGATCGACAGAGAGAAAAAGACTCGAAATCTTAGTGGATCGAGCAGGAAAGTCGAAACCTAAGTGGATCGACAAGGAGAGGAACAAAGACTCGAAATCTAAGTGAATCGAGTAGAGACGAAGACTCGAAATCTTAGTGAATTGAGCAGAGCAGTTGAAATCGGAGTGAATCGACAAAGAGGTTTAAAGATACGTTGCAATCTTAGTGAAGCAATCAAAGAACGAGTATCGTGTGTGGCAGATACGATCCCAAAAATAAACGATAGAGTTTTTTTTTTTGTGAATATCGGAGTAAATAACACGTTTTGAAATGGGAGAAAGTGTTTTTTTGGTTCGACGAGGACTACGGAATCAATCCTCGTCATATTTGAATTTCAGAATTTGTATTTGTTAAAGTGATTTCTTGTGGGTCAGGTACAATACAAATAGAAAAGCAAATTGAAAAGAAAAGTTTGTGTTATGGAAGGTATAATTAAAAGAAGATAA
The DNA here is from genome assembly GCA_947069175.1 of Scalesia atractyloides. Taxonomy (NCBI): domain Eukaryota; kingdom Viridiplantae; phylum Streptophyta; class Magnoliopsida; order Asterales; family Asteraceae; genus Scalesia; species Scalesia atractyloides. The sequence continues at coordinate 11,664,332 of CAMTDV010000003.1, read as the reverse complement.
AGAGGTGGTATATTGGTCAATGGGAGGAAAATAATACAAATAAAAGCAACAACAATATCATCAAACTTTTATTTTTGGTTTATTACTTTGCTCCATGAAGAGAAGCTACAAGGCTTTTACAACAACTGAATAGCAGGCAACATAATTTCAATGTGTTTTTTTACAGCAGATTGAAGTTAAAAAAAATTAGGTGAAAGATGGCAAGAGAACAACCAGTTAATACAGGGATTGTTTAGGTACGAGAAAACAATAATGTCGCGTTTGAAGTTCCACGATAGACGTTAGAGAATTACAACACTTGGACTATTTTAATGGAGTCGGTATTGGATGCTCAAGGACTTTGGGAGGTGATTGATCCAGTGACAGGTGATGCTGTAGACGAGAAGAAAAACAAAGTTGTTAGGGCGGTTCTCCTTCAAGCACTACCGGAGGATATTGTGACACCCGCTCATAGGCGGAAGCGTACGGTGTGATCTGATTGGTTCTTATTGCATACAACATAAGTGAACAAACTATATGAATAAAACATTCTCCATATGCCATTGCTGAAATTGGTTCAAACGCAACATAAGTTAAGTATATTGTTGCAAGCCATTAAATTGTCAAATTGGTTAAGTAACCAAAATGCAAGATTTTAAAATAGTAAGGTTTTGTCCTTTATATCACCGCAAGTAGGCGGGATATACTGGACAAATCCTTAAAAATGGCATTGGAGACTTGATACTTGTTTCTTGATTGAACTGCTTGCAAAGATCCACTAATTACCTGAAACACATGTTAAGTTGAAAATCAACAAAAGTTGGCGAGTTCATGAGTTTTAACTATATGAGTTGGATCCATAAAACATAAGTAGTATTTTTGTAACCCAAAAACCCGGTATATAAAGTGTCACACCCCGACCCGCAGCGGAATAAAAGTCGGGGCATAATTGGGTTATCACCAAAGCTCATGATGTTTACTAAAATGTTCATATTTATTAAATTCAAATTACAACTTAAATATCCAAAGCAAAATTCATACAATTACAAGAAATTGAAACTATTTAATTATTCCAAAGCTTAAACTTGTTTATTCTTCTAGGCCTTCCTATGTGTTTCTTGTCTCAGCTGGATCACCTGTATCATGTGTAAAACGGGGGATATTTTGGGTCAACAAAAGTTGGCGATTGAACCTTGATAAAACATTGTTACTAATTTCTTGTTTTATTTAATAAGGAAAATTTGTTCAATAATCACATGTGAGCAAACAATATAAATAAACAAACACAAACCACTTTGGATGAGTATATGATATGAATGATGATGAATGTGAGATCAAGGCTCAATCAAACGGAGACGATCTTATGAGGCACCTGATGCTCAACCCGTCTCCCACGGGGAACTGATGGGCCTAATGAAATGCGTGCACCGAAAATGATAAATCCAATCTACATATAATCCACACAACAATTGATACACATTTGATCACGGATATGATGTATGCACAAGTGTTTATATATATAATAAAAGTATTATACGACACATGATACACCCCAAAACATGATTAAAAACGGGGATTTGGTAGAGATTCACTCACGATGGGTGCCTTCTTTGATGATGATGAAGGCGCACGAATTTATGATTCGATTGACGAGGGAAGAACTAACCTAGATAAAAAGATTCGATAAATAAATAAATTTTGGTTGAGATTAATATTTTTAATTAGTGCTCTTAAATGGGATTTTTAGATTTATTTTTGTGAGTTTAAGGAAATTTTCTAACCTTAATAATCTTATTTTTAAGTATTTTTAAATAATTTTCTAATTAAATAAATAAATAAATAAAAATTGACTTTTTTTTACCGTTGACCGTTGACCGAGTCTTGACCGGTCAGACTGTGTTTTTATATGCGCTGAGTGAGGTTCGAACTCGGGACCTCTCGTATACGTGCACGCAGCTCTACCAACTGAGCTACGTGTCTAACCCGAAATATTCTCTGTTTTAATTATATTTATATACTAATTAATTTTAAACTTATTTGGTTATTTATTAAAAATGATTTATATGGCCGAACCGTTGCAGGGACCCGGAGTCGAACTCGGGTCTTTCGGTTCGAGTACGCACAGCCCAACCAGTTGGGCTGTGTGTCTAATCTGTTTAACAAATGGATTATATTACTCTTATAAACATTCTGTGACTTGTTCTGATTCAGTTCTAAAAATGTTGGTTTTAATTCTGAAAGTCGGTACGTGTGCGATTCGAACTCGGGACGTGCGTGTTATATTTGCACACAGTCCACCGCTGGACTGTGTGTATAACCCGTTTAATTATCTGGTTTTAATTATATTAATACACAACTCAACTTCGTCTTCTTCATTTATAAAAGCTCAGAAACAGTGAAGCCGACTGTTTGTTTAATTGACCAACAACACTTATAATTTGATTGAATTGGAATAGAAAAAGAAGAATAAGGATTATGATGTACCAACTCAGAGTGGTTTCTTCAATTTTCGGCAAGAGTCGGCTCTAATTTTGCGATGTCCGGCTGTATGAACTGTTTTAACAGTTTTGATTATTGATTGGAACGATTAAAGTATAAATTAAGAGATAGAAGAGAAGTTTAGACAGTTATACCGACCGATGAATGAACGCGGTTTTCTGACTAGCGATTCCGGCAGGATTCCGACGAAAATGAAAATCTCCGGCGACGTGCTCTGGAAGAATCAAAGCTTCGAAAAAGTGTGCGGTTTTGAGCGAAAGGATTTCCAGAAGATTGAGTGGGTATTTATAGGGAAGAACTGGATGAATTGTGTCCGATTTTGAGTCTTGATTCGCGGTCAAAAGTTTTCCGGCGGTTATGACCGAAATTGACGGTTAGACATCGGTTATAACCGATGTCGAAGTCGGTTATCGTGTTTTAGTCAAAAGGAAAATGGCCAAAATCGCGGATTGATGGATTTTCCGGTGATTGCGTGTTCTGAGTGCGCGGTGATCTCTGGTTTTGAATTCGGGTTTATTTGAAGTATTATTTATTTCAGTATTGTCACAAAGAAAACGTGTAGCGGAATGGTGTGTTGTGTGTTTGTGCATGCGTGTGACCCGGGTTCGAAACCCGGCGTCTCCATTTTTTTTATTCACTATTTTTTTTGTTATTTAATAATTATGGTTTAAAATTCTAATATATATATTAATTATGTATTGTTTAAAATTTATCTGAGCAATAAATACGCAACGAAAAATTATAACTGAGTATTTGATTAATAAACGAAGCGGGTTTTGGAAACCCGTTTTTCGACGAATGTTACAGTATACCCTACTTTTAGAAATTTCGTCCCGAAATTTAAGTAGTAGTGGTAATAGGAGAAAGATGCGGGTATTTTTCGCGCATTGAGTCTTCACGTTCCCAAGTAAACTCAGGTCCTCGTTTTGACTCCCAACGTACCCTGACAATTGGAATACGACTTCGTCTTAAACGCTTCTCTCCGAAGTCCATGATTTCTACTGGTCTTTCAATGAAATGCATAGATTCATCGACTTGAATGTCTTCTAGAGGAATATGGAAGTTTTCATCGGCGAGGCACTTTTTCAAGTTTGATACGTGAAATGTGGGATGAATTATGTTGAGCTCTTCTGGTAGGTCAAGCTTGTATGCTACGGGACCTACTCTTTCGAGTATCTTGAAAGGTCCTACGTAGCGTGGTGCTAGCTTGCCCTTCTGGCCAAAACGAATCACTCCCTTCCACGGTGATACTTTTAAAAGTACTTGATCACCAATGTCAAACTCCAAGGGCTTTCGTCGTTTGTCTGCATAACTCTTTTGACGACTTTGAGCCGCTAGAAGATTGTTTCAAATTTGAATGACCTTGTCGGTTGTTTCTTGAATTAATTATGGACCGGTGATTTGTGATTCCCCAATTTCGTGCCAATATACTGGAGATCGGCACTTACGACCATATAAAGCTTCGAAAGGAGCCATGCCGATACTTGAATGATAGCTATTGTTGTACGAAAATTCCACTAATGGTAGGTGAGCGTCCTAGTTCCCTTTGAAATCTATGACGCATGCTCGCAGCATGTCTTCAAGGGTTTGGATGGTGCGTTCAGATTGACCATCAGTTTGAGGATGAAAAGCGGTACTGAGGTCTAATCGTGTACCCAAGGCGGTTTGTACGGCTCGCTATGTTCGTGAAGTGAAACAACCATCACGGTCTGAAATGATGCTTAATGGTACACCATGACCAGTTACGATCTCGCTGATGTAGATACAAGCTAACTTCTCGTTCTTGAAGTCCTCGCGAATCGGGATGAAATGAAATGAGATGACTTTGTAAGATGATCGATTATTACCCATATGGTGTCATACCCACTGGAGGTGCGAGGTAACCCGGTAATGAAATCCATGGTTATGTTTTCCCACTTCCATACAGGTATTTCGGGTTGGACTAGAAGTCCTGAAGGTCTTTGATGTTCAGCTTTTACTTTGGAACAGGTAAGGCACATGGAAACAAAAACAGCGATATCCTTTTTCATGTCTGGCAACCAGTAGGTGTATCATAGGTCTTGATACATCTTGTCGGCTCCTGGGTGTACAGAGTACCGTGTTTTGTGCGCCTCATCATGAGGAAATCACGAAGGTTATCGCGATCAGGAATCCATATGCGATTTAAATAGTATAGAATACCGTCGGATTTGGTTTCGATTTTGAGTTCAGCTCCACATGACAGCTCATCGCGTACGTCATTTTCTGTTACAGAAACATGTTGAGCTGCTCGGATTCGATCTTTGATGTCGGTTGTGATTTGCGAACAGAGAAGACGAATGGAGTTCGCATAACCTTTTCGACTGAGCGCATCGGCCACTACGTTTGCCTTGCCAGGATGATACCGAATTTCACAGTCGTAGTCGTTAAGAAGTTCGACTCATCTTCGTTGCCTCATATTCAACTCCTTCTGGTTGAAGATATGTTGGAGACTTTTGTGATCAGTGTATATTTCACACTTGGTACCATATAGGTAATGTCTCCATATCTTGAGAGCGAACACAACGGCTCAAAGTTCTAGGTCGTGGGTGGTGTAATTCTTCTCATTAACTTTGAGTTGTCTAGAAGCATAGGCTATCACTTTTCCTCTTTGCATTAATAACAGCCTAGTCCTTGCCCTGATGCGTCGCAATATACTACAAAGTCATCGCAACCCTCAGGGAGTGTGAGGATAGGTGCGTCACAAAGTTTTTGCTTTAGAGTTTGGAAGGCTTCTTCTTGTTTAGGTCCCCATATGAAGGGTTTTCCTTTATGAGTCGAAGCCGTGAGTGGTACAGCAATACGGGAAAAATTGGCAATGAAACGTCGATAGTAACCAGCCAAACCAAGAAATGACCTTACTTCAGTAGGGGTACGTGGCGCTTGCCATTCCTGTACTGCCTTGATTTTTGAAGGATCGACATGTATTCCCTTGTCATTGACGACATGTCCAAGGAATTGTACTTCTCTTAACCAGAATTCGCATTTTGAGACTTAGCGTAGAGCTTTTCAGTCCTTAAAAGTGTAAGGATGAGTCGAAGGTGTCGCTCATGATCGGATCTAGACTTGGGGTAGATAAGAATATCGTCGATGAAGACTATGACGAAACGGTCGAGGTAGGGTTTGCATACCCTATTCATTAGATCCATGAAGACAGCGGGGGCGTTGGTTAAGCCGAATGGCATGACCATGAATTCGTAATGACCATAACGAGTCCGGAAGGCGGTCTTTGGGATATCTTCTTCATGTACTCTAAGCTGATGATAACCAGAACGAAGGTCGATTTTTGAAAAGCAGGTGGCGCCTTGAAGTTGGTCTAGGAGGTCATCGATGCGAGGTAGTGGATAGCGATTTTTAACCGTTAGCTTGTTGAGTTCTCTATAATCAATGCACATGCGAAACGTTCCATCTTTCTTCTTCACAAAAAGAACAGGTGCACCCCAAGGCGAGGAGCTAGGACGTATGAATCCTTTGTCAGTCAGCTCTTGCAGCTGACTGGCCAGCTGGGGCTAACCTATAAGGAGATTTTGCGACTGATGTAGCGCCAGGTACAAGATCGATGCGGAATTCGACTTCTCTCACAGGAGGGAGTTCTGAAATGTCGTCGGGAAAGACTTGTGGGAATTCTTTCACAACTGGAATATCTTCGAGTTTCCTTTCCTTGTTTCCCTTTTTGACGATGTGAGTTAGGAATGCGACATACTTCTTGCAGAGATATCTTCGGGCTTGAAGGCAAGACATTAGTTTGAGTCCTTTCGAAGGGGTTTCTCCAAAAATACGTAGGGTCTGACCGTCTGCAAGAGGAATGCGAATGAACTTTTTACGGCATACTACTTCAGCGTGATGCTGGCTGAGCCAGTCCATACCGATTATAATATCAAAACTTCCCAACTTCATAGGAATGAGGTCAACTGGAAAATCGTGATCGTTTAGAGTGAGGGTACAATCGCGTATAATAGAATTTAATGAAACGGGTTTTCCGTCAGCAACTTCCACCGTTAGAGATTCCATGAGATTAACACGAGTTTGGTTGAGGATAGCTTCAAATTCTAAGGACACAAAGCTCTTATCCGCACCAGTATCGAATAATATGGATGCATAACTACCATTGATGAGAAACGTACCGTTGACCACGTTGTTGTCAGCCCTAGCTTGGTTGGCATTGATATTAAAAGCTCTTCCTCTGGCAGGTGGAAGAGCTTGGTTAGCTTGGTTTACTGGGTTCGCTTGGGCTTGAGCATGGATGATGTTCACTAAGCGTGGACAAGTGTTCCTGAAGTGGTTTGGGTCCCCACAGTTGTAACAAGCTCGCATGGGTTTGCATCATGGGGTAGTTGGGTTGGTAGTAAGTTTGGGCTGCGTGTGGTGCAGGTGGTAGAAGTAAGGGTGTTGGGCTTGACCCACTATCTGATGGTGGGTTTGGGTTGGGGGTTGATTATGGTTCATTCGTTGAACAGTACGACAGGTTTGAATGGTGTGACCTGCGCGGCCACAGCTTGTGCAATGTTGGCAAAGAGTTTCGGGAGGATGATGGTATTGACAACGGTTGCATTTTGGGTGTGGGCCGGTGTATGGCTTTTTAAATGGTGCAGCTGAGGGAGCGATTTGGGTGATTGGTGCAGCAGTGATAGGAGGATTGGTTTGAGTGACAGCAAAATTCTTGCCATTACGTTTCCTCTTACCAGCAAACCTTGAGGATGAGATTGAGTGGTTTGTAGTTGAGGTCTCTATGGGTGCTTTCTTCTTTTCATCTTTGAACTTGCCGTTTCGAATGCGATTTTCAGTGAGTTCGGTAGCTAACTCCATCGCGGCTTCAAGTGTTGCAGGCGAAGTGCTTAAAACTGAGTCTTGAATTTTCGAGGGAAGACCTCGAATGTAATGTTCAACCAAGCGGTACACGGGGGTGAACAAATTTGGGATCATCTGATTTAGCTCGAGAAATCTTTTATTATAGGAAGTGTGATCTCCTTCCTTTTGTTTTAGCGCGTGGAATTCATCTTCCAACTTTTTGATTTCGCTTCTTGGACAGAAGCGTCTGGTCATGAGTTCCCTTAACTCTTCCCATGTTAAGGCCATGGCATCTTCAACTCCTCGTTTACCCTTTTCCGTGTTCCACCAGGTAAGGGCTACCCCAAACAGTCTTCCAGTTGCATAACGTACCTTGCGATCCCTGGGACAATCGCAATTGAGGAAAGTGTTTTCCATTTCTTCAAACCAGTGAAGGAGGGCGGTAACACCTTCGGTCCCTTCATATTTTGGGGGATCGCAAGATTTGAAGTGTTTGTAGGAGCACTTTTTGGAGGGAGGGTTGGCGACGCTCTGGTCTTCTTGATTGGGAGGGTTGATGGGATTTGCGGTGAGAGCTTGTTGAACTTGAATCACGATGTCAGGAAGCACTGCGGCCATTTGTTTAGCAATTTGTGTGGCCAAGCGTTCATTTGATCTTCCTGACTTTCTTCCTCCACGTAGTTGCCTAGCCGACATCTACAGGAACATACATAGGAAGATTGTGAGTTTAAGAAGTTTCTAGGTGGCATGTGTCGTTAAAAGAATAAAAAATAAAACTGACAATAATGCAACTACATCCATAGGATGTCTTGGGTTTGCTCATGTTTGGGCCTCCAATGTTCCCCATACCATCGCCTGTGTAGTCATGTGAGCCCCCATGACTATTGGCCTTGGTAGGATTCACATTGGTGTTGGCGGATTAACACTCGCACCACCCGAATGAAAATCAGAAAATATAATTGCGAGATGTATGGTAGGAGGGTGTCCAGGTGTAGACACAATGACAACTCAAAGTGGGGTTATGTCACACGACGTTTGGTATAGCATGCTTTGGCCTAATAGGTCCTTCGTACTCTTATCGTTAGTCCCCAGGTAGGCAAACTGGTCCTTTATTTTGGATTTATACGAATGCCAAGCCTAGACAGGACGTTCCGACTACCGGTACTCGTACCCTTCCAGTTACTACATGCCTGTCATGAGAACTCACTTTGATGTGATTTGAAAATACAAAAATCATTGCAAAAATCATGGTAATCGTGAGGTGTGTGCTCTCATGGATGTGATATGTTATGAGGATATGATTCATGATGAGCATTGTATACTCTTATGTATTTGTGAGCATGCTTGCATAACATTGAGTGTAACAATAAACATAAAACATATAAATATCATGACTTTTGTATGTTACGCATAAGCAATTTAAAATTTTAATCAACTATAGTATAAGCTCTAAGGGTCTAATAACCTATCCTATATCCCTATAGTCATGGCTCTGATACCAATCTGTCACACCCCGACCCGCAGCGGAATAAAAGTCGGGGCATAATTGGGTTATCACCAAAGCTCATGATGTTTACTAAAATGTTTTATATTTATTAAATTCAAACTACAACTTAAATATCCAAAACAAAATTCATACAATTACAAGAAATTGAAACTATTTAATTATTCCAAAGCTTAAACTTGTTTATTCTTCTAGGCCTTCCTATGTGTTTCTTGTCTCAGCTGGATCACCTGTATCATGTGTAAAACGGGGGATATTTTGGGTCAACAAAAGTTGGCGAGTGAACCTTGATAAAACATTGTTACTAATTTCTTGTTTTATTTAATAAGGAAAATTTGTGCAATAATCACATGTGAGCAAACATATATAAATAAACAAACACAAACCACTTTGGATGAGTATATGATATGAATGATGATGAATGTGAGATCAAGGCTCAATCAAACGGAGCCGATCTTATGAGGCACCTGATGCTCAACCCGTCTCCCACGGGGAACTGATGGGCCTAATGAAATGCGTGTACTGAAAATGATAAATCCAATCTACATATAATCCACACAACAATTGATACACATTTGATCACGGATATGATGTATGCACAAGTCTTTATATAATAAAAGTATTATACGACACATGATACACCCCAAACATGATTAAAACGGGGATTTGGTAGAGATTCACTCACGATGGGTGCGTTCTTTGATGATGATGAAGGCGCACGAATTTATGATTCGATTGACGAGGGAAGAACTAACCTAGATAATAACAAAATGATTGGATAATAAATAAATTTTGGTTGAGATTAATATTTTTAATTAGTGCTCTTAAATGGGATTTTTAGATTTATTTTTGTGAGTTTAAGGAAATTTTCTAACCTTAATAATCTTATTTTTAAGTATTTTTAAATAATTTTCTAATTAAATAAATAAATAAATAAAAATTGACTTTTTTTTTTATCGTTGACCGGGTCTTGACCGGTCAGACTGTGTTTTTATATGCGCTGAGTGAGGTTCGAACTCGGGACCTCTCGTATACGTGCACGCAGCTCTACCAACTGAGCTACGTGTCTAACCCGAAATATTCTCTGTTTTAATTATATTTATATACTAATTAATTTTAAACTTATTTGGTTTTTTATTAAAAATATTTATATGGCCGAACGGGTTGCAGGGACCCGGAGTCGAACTCGGGTCCTTCGGTTCGAGTACGCACAGCCCAACCAGTTGGGCTGTGTGTCTAATCTGTTTAACAAATGGATTATATTACTCTTATAAACATTCTGTGACTTGTTCTGATTCAGTTCTAAAAATGTTGGTTTTAATTCTGAAAGTCGGTACGTGTGCGATTCGAACTCGGGACGTGCGTGTTATATTTGCACACAGTCCACCACTGGACTGTGTGTCTAACCCGTTTAATTATCTGGTTTTAATTATATTAATACACAACTCAACTTCGTCTTCTTCATTTATAAAAGCTCAGAAACAGTGAAGCCGACTGTTTGTTTAATTGACCAACAACACTTATAATTTGATTGAATTGGAATAGAAAAAGAAGAATAAGGATTATGATGTACCAACTCAGAGTGGTTTCTTCAATTTCCGGCAAGAGTCGGCTCTGATTTTGCGATGTCCGGCTGTATGAACTGTTTTAACAGTTTTGATTATTGATTGGAACGATTAAAGTATAAATTAAGAGATAGCAGAGAAGTTTAGACAATTATACCGACCGATGAATGAACGCGGTTTTCTGACTAGCGATTCTGGCGAAAATGAAAATCTCCGGCGACGTGCTCTGGAAGAATCAAAGCTTCGAAAAAGTGTGCGGTTCTGAGCGAAAGGATTTCAGAAGATTTAGTGGGTATTTATAGGGAAGAACTGGATGAATTGTGTCCGATTTTGAGTCTTGATTCGCGGTCAAAAGTTTTCCGGCGGTTATGACCGAAATTGACGGTTAGACATCGGTTATAACTGATGTCGAAGTCGGTTATCGTGTTTTAGTCAAAAGGAAAATGGCCAAATCGAGGATTGCCGGATTTTCCGGTGATTGCGTGTTCTGAGTGCGCGGTGATCTCTGGTTTGAATTCGGGTTTATTTTAAGTATTATTTATTTCAGTATTGTCACAAAGAAAACGTGTGGCGGAGTGGTGTGTTGTGTGTTTGTGCATGCGGGTGACCCGGGTTCGAAACCCGGCGTCTCCATATTTTTTTTATTCACTATTTTTTGTTATTTAATAATTATGGTTTAAAATTCTAATATATATATTAATTATGTATTGTTTAAAATTTATCTGAGCAATAAATACGCAACGAAAAATTATAACTGAGTATTTGATTAATAAACCAAGCGGGTTTTGGAAACCCGTTTTTCGACGAATGTTACATAAAGCTTCAATGAAATCATGATCATTAATGTTTTGCAAGGACATTAATATGTGTGACGACATAGAAAGCATCCAAACCTAGACGATTTCTGTTGATTAACCTCGACTGGGACAACAAATGCACTCTTCCGTGTGGGTCCATGACCAAGAGTGGGGCTCGCCAACACCCGCTAGATCTAACCTTTGTACCGTGGTCTTAAACAAGATTAATGGTGCTTACGCCCACCCTATTCGCACATGATCTAGTTATTTCATTCCCTAGCTTATCATATCATAGACATGTATCTCACCCCCGATAGTTGTAAAACTGTAAAAATATTTAAGATGAAAGGGGGGAACATGAACTCACTGCTTTGCTTTCTGGTAAACTGATTAACTCGAATACTTTTCTCCGGTTTCGTATCACAACCTACAAACGCGTTAGGTTTTGTTAGACACTTTGGTCTTTGAATGATTCTTGTTCTTGTTTCTTGTCTTAATTATTTACTAAGACTTGTTCAGTTTTGATTTTGTTTAGATATACGTCTCGATGTATGATAACAATAGATATACTTTATTAAGTATATGTGTATCCTTGCAACGCATGTGTTGCTAGCACGGGCCCAGCCCGCTAGACTCAATGCCTCGCATGAGTAATATGTATGTGTTCCATGACACCTCATGGACGGATTCCACCCGTTTGCCTCGACGACTCCATCGTCGGAATTATTCCATATATAATTCTTTTTAATTATATAATTCCAAGTTCGATGTGTTAGTTAAAATATCATATTTTAACTTGCATTATTTTTATTCATTACTTTATATATATATCATTTTTGTTTACGATGGGGTTGTTAAAATAATCTATTTTTTTTAACGTGTCGTGATATATATAATTATTTCAATGGTTTCATGGTTTACTTATCCATTTCTAATGACTGTCAAGTATTATACTTATGAATTCCCCCCAAGTATAGGTATACTTGTATTGTGTATTTGTGTATCCCTATTTGTATTCTCATTGTCAAGTACAATACTTGTATAAATGTATTTTCACCAAATATTAATGGTATATATATTGGCATGTATTTGCACGTATAGGTACGTATATTTCTTGTATGCATTACCCCTATTTTTGTATATTCTTAGATTATATAATTTTAAGATATAATGAAATTAATATATTATTATGCTTGGTAAGTGTATATATATCTAAAATAATATATTTTTGCGATTAGTTCTAAAAACCATATATTTTAGTTTCCACCAAACTTAATATATTTTTAGAAGGCTTTGAAATATATGTTTTTATTTACTTCAAAAATGATATGTTTTTTAGTGCCAATGAAATACGATATAGTTTTATATTTGTAAAAATATATATTTTTGTCAAGTGTTCGGTTTTGAAAATAATACTTACCAAGCTTCGATATATTACATTATTTTAGTCTATAGTTCATATATAGTCCAAATGTCCGGTGTGTCCGTATTTGCTTCCATGTATGGTATTGGATAGGTATATATATGCTTTGTAATTATTTATTTGTCAATTATTATGTATTTATTTCTATGATTTATTTTCAAGTTCCTAACTATATACATATGTAATACAAATAACAAGCACATAAATTGTGGTTCTTATGATCACTAAATGTACATTTTTCCAAAAATATATATTTACGCCCATTTTTATCTTTATAGAAATCATGTCGTCTTGAACTTATATTTTATACAAAAACATGAGGATTGTTATATTTATGATTTTTAAACAAGTTTACTTGCAAGATCTTTATAACCATATATTTTTCTAAGTGTTTAATTTTTATAAAAAATTTGCCATAGTTTCCCATGTTTTTAAAACACGTGTTAAGTTTCAAAACTCATTAATTTATTCCCAAACATTTCAACAAGTAATACATGTACATTTTATTTTATTTTAGGTCATGATGAACTTGAAAGTTTAATCAAAACATGTAGTCTTTTAACCTTGTGTTTAAGATGTTCATACATCTTTAAAAATAGGTTTAGTTTCTAATATTCACTAACTTTGTTAAAAATCATTTTTAACAACTTACTTATATATATTTTTAGAAAATATTACAAGTTACTTTAATCACATTTTCAAGATCATCCATTATGTTAAAACATATTCATCAACTCTTTTATTATTTTTAACCACATGATCATCCAACATTTCAAGAACATTACAAATCATTTTATCCACTTTAAAGAGTCCATTTATTATATAAACCAAGTTCATCACCTTTTTGATCATGGATCTTGTAAGATCCATGTGTATACTTGTAAGATCTAAGCTTCTAACAAGTGTACATATGATGGATATGATCCATAGCACAAAATAAACATTTACATCTTTAATACAACTTCAATATAGCTTTGTTTTCTTTAGATTATGTTACTTCTTCATATGTTCATCTTTTAAAGTTTATATTTTTGCATGGTGTAACTTATATATTATCAAGATGCTAGTACTAAGATATCAAATAAAAGATTAGGAGATTCACTACTAGCTTTTGTGGCTAGGAAGGTGGCAAGATGAACAACTTGAAGAAGATGATGCAAAATAGGTGGATAAAAGCTCCCTTGGGTGATCCTTGAGCTTCCAAGACTTGCACTTTCCTTAGTTAGGCTAGATACACCCTTGGATCACCTTAGAATGCCTTGAATTAAACTTAAAAATAGAATGATGTGAAGAATAAAGTGGCTGTAGGTATGGGAAGGAAATGGAGAAGTGGAGGGTTTGAATTTTTGTGTAGGAGATTGTGAAAGTGGATGGTGATCTTGTCCCCTTATAGCCTTATACATAATAAACCTCCAATATGCAATCTTTTTAACCAATATCCCATAATCAAGATTAGGGGGGACAACATGTGGGTATGTGGGGGCCCACATGTGAGCGTTCACTTGACATGGGGAGGGTTTAGTTGTGATTTAATTTCTAGTTAGCTAATTTGTTAGGATATTAGGTGTTTAGTTAGGGGTATTTATATATTATGGGTTTTTAATGTATTTTAAGGTATAAAATGCTATGTATTAGTTTAATATTGTTAAATAATATTAACTAGTTTATATTTTATGTCTAGTTCGTGTTCGATTGCTTAACGGGTGCTAGGTTCCTTAACGGGTCCTTAAACGAAGGTTAAGCAACTAGTAGCGATTTTACATCAAAACAATTGTTTAATGTTTTTAACTAGTTATATGATGTAAAAATATTGTTAACTAGTTTATATGATGTTTCAGATTGTGTCCGGGTGTTCGTTTCGTTGTCGGTTCGTTAAAACGTTAACTTTCAAGACTTATGTGATATGATATGTTTTTGTGCCAAACAATACTTTCAGTGTCTTTTAAGCAATGCAGGATGTTTAACAATAATTCTGCATATTATTTAAGCTTGTATTTGCTGAATTTTTGCTGGATTATGCTGAATTGCTGTTTAGTGTATAGTTCCGGCAGTTTTCAGTGCATGTATTGTTTTTGGAAAGTGTTAGCATTAATCCTTGCTTTTCCACATGGGGTTTAGTATACAGTTTGCATTGACTCTCATCTAAGTCCTAAATCTGCAGTTTAATTGCGTGCTGACACTACGCTGCCGCAGCTAGTCTAATAGTCATTACCGATGCACTGTTTCAGGCAGTTTTTAAATGGTAATCACTAAACAAATAATATGCATCATATAAAATATTCAGTGCATTTTCTAGATTGATGTCATGCAATTCAAGCAGTTTAGTCACTTAAAACACATATTTATATCACATACTTTACTGTTTAATTGTACAAAAATTATCCAAAAGTGACGGTTGTCACAGATATACTTCTTCAAGTTGCTAAAAACCAAAGTGCAAAAGATATTTGGGAGGCTTTATGGGTAAGATTTCTTGGTGTTGCCGAAGTTTAAAAGGCAAGGAAAGAACTCCAGCAACTTCGCATGAAGGAGACAGACACGATTGAAGAATCTGCTCTTAAATTAAGTGGGTTCGTCTCAAAGTTTAGCAATCTTGGATCAAGTCTTGAAGATGAAGTGATAGTTCGGAAGCTATTAGATTATGTACCAAAGAAGTATCTTCAAATCGAGAGCATGCCATTTGAAGAAGCAATAGGTAGGTTGAAGGCCTATGAGGAACGAATCAAAAGAGCAAGACGAGACATGTGATAATGACAAAGTAAGGTACTACTATCTAAAACTGTTGGTCAAACTTCTAATACCGGTGGACAAGACCCTAAAACCGATGGTCAAGAGAAGAATGAAGAGTCTGGTTGTAAGTGTTGTGGACGAGGGTGGTCTAGCCAAAGTGATCGTGGAAGAGGTCGTGGTCGAGGAGGACGACACCAAAGGGATAAAAGTTTATATGTGTTATAACTGTCAAGAAAAAGGTCATTATGCAAGTGAATGTCCTAAAAAGGAGTCAAAGGAAGAAGTAGCAAACTTGGCCGAAGAACATGATCCATCGCTATTTTGACGTAGAAAGTGTCCAAGACTAAGGTATGAAGGATTAATCTTGACATAGGAAAGAGTAATTAAATAGTTAGAGATAATTATTAGTTTAAAGTATTATGTTTATCTAGTTATTTTATTAATTGGTTAATAAGTATTAGAGTTGGTATTGGTTTAGGATAGTTTGTTTAGCAAGTTATTAGTTTAGTATAAATAGATGGGTTAGGTTATCAAATTACTTGGATTTTTTGCTTTGTTCTTTCTAATATGTAAAAGAGTCGTGAGGGGTTCTCACAAAATCGTTGTATTGATGTGTTTTTGATCCAGTTATTTCCAACAATCCGAATTTTCACGGGTTATCCCAAACCTAACCCGTTTGACCCGAACATTTAATTATTTCTAAGTAATCTACTCTGAAGTTCTAAAACCATACTTAATAGAATATAACATCAAAAATTATAAATTACAACAAAACAGATTTTCCAATAATTCATTTTAAATGAGTTGTCTAAAAAGGAAATTTCCACAAACAAAAAGTAAAAATAAAAGAATTGGCGCCCAAAGACTGACGACTCTTTGCTTGCTTCGAATTTAACAAACCTGATCATATTATGCTATTAAGTTTACAGTTAACCACTCTACATAACCAATGAACTTTTGTTTTTGAGCAACATGACCAATGAATTTGGTGATATTTAAAAAAGAAAACTTTACATTAACCTAAACCTTCGACTATATATGCATTCACATAATCCACCCTATTTTTTATTTTTATAAACTAAACCGGTTAACCCGCAAACTTGAAGGGTTTGATCCGAACCTGACCTGTTAAGTTAAACGGGTTGATGGGTTCGACCTGAAACTGACCGAACCCATTTAGGTAAACCTAAACCAAAAAATTCGTGTTAGATTCATGTCGTGTTTTTGGATCGTTTCAAAAATTCACACCTGACTCCACCAAAATATAAGTTTTAGGGTAAGTTTTGTCCACAACAAAACCTATTTGAGCACTGAACACTCTGAAACAAATACCCAACATTAGATATACATTATATAATTTTTTTATATTAAAGCATACGATCAACTTCTGAAGTTAGTTTACAATATAATATAACCACAGGCATACATGCATACATGCAAAAATATAAAATAAAATAAAAATAAAAAACATCTTATACAAGGGTTTTGTTATATTTATTAATGGTTTTTTGTTTGTTATTTTTGGTGTTGGTATGTTTTCCACAGAAAGTTAACCTCCTTGTTACTGGTACACCCGAACGAAACAAGGTACTGGACACCCAATGTGCCTCTCCAGCTCAAGTCAAAGTTTTGTAGTTCTCTTCGAGCAACCCTCAAGCAGGACCCGGAACCATGTTATAATTCAATCTCCCAAAATATCCCTTAAGTAGACAAGATCAAAGGAGAAAAGGAAATGTTTTTTGGACTGTTTTTAAAGCAGTCAAAATAAACATCACTATAAAGTCAGGTACACGCGATCAAGTATACGCGAACAACATTCTTCTTGACAAAAGCATAGGGGGGGGGGGGGGTCACAACATCTTCACTTTTAATACGTACACACAAAGAAGAGCAGTCACGTTATTTATCTCCAAAGTCATCCCCAAACGAGTGCTAACCGCCCATAAAGCCGACAACATGTCTTTTACAGAAATCACTAACAATCCACATATTGTTGGGGGGGGGGGGGGGGGTTGTTCCAACCAAACAACAACTATAACAGTAACCAAAAGAGAACAATGTGTTTTTGTTTTTGTCATAACACAGGATGCATCCCCTGTTCAAGGATTACACAGACTGTAAACGAGATTCTAAAGAGAGAACGATCCTCAATAGCCGTCGAACTCGATTACGATAGATGTTTGTTGGTGACAGGAGGATCTTAAACGCATATATTTTCCGCAGGGCGTTGATCTGTAAACGCTTGCGGGAACCATTGCAGCTCAACCCACACATAAACTCCACACGCTTGCCGTAGAAGCGTTCCATGTGATGCATCATAAAAACACCACAGTCGGTATAGTTTTTTTGTGGCCCACCCAGGGGTACGCACTCAATAGTGCATCTTGAGATCGAGACAATCTTTGGGGGATTAACCATCCGAAGGTATTCCATGACAGTCTCCTTCTACAAAACAATAAAAAAAATAAAATTAGAAGTTTTAGTCCATTATTTTATTGGACAACCGCCACATGTGCACCGCTCACATGACGACCTAAAGGTGGGGGAATATGATATTATTTAATTTTTTATGGCTTGATTTAAATACAGCCTCAAACCACCCCACCCACCCCCTCGCCAAACCACACGACCACTTCTATGATTACCAAAGGAAAGCAAATTTTATAAAAAAATTCAAGGCAAAAAAAAAATAATCTACACACCAATTAGCTAAATAAATAAATAAAAAATCTCTGGTAATGCGGAAAAACACCAACGGCAAATATAAAAACAAAACCAACAATCTAAAAACAACAAAAGATTTTATTAGAATTATACCAAGACTCCCTAATGTCACGCATATCACTTCTTGTTTGGCGGATACCTTCTTCAACCATTATTCACTACCTTCTTCAATATTTGACGGATACCTTCTTCATGAAAAATATTATTTTACCAGATTAACTTATTATATGGGAGCAGCATCAGCAAATGGTGTGCCTGTTTTTTTCACAAAGAAAAGTATGGCAATCTTATTTCCAAAGACTTCTTAATCTAGCACTCCCATCACAAAATAGTGACATTCAAGCCAATATCGATACTGACGGATACAATACACAAGGAAAAAAATGGAACGAATACAATTAATCTTAACACTTCGCGATATACAAAAAAACAACCAAAAAGAAAAGAAAAACACACATGGAGAAATTTTCATAAATGTCGAAATTCAGAGAGGGGAGCCGGTTGTTCGCCGTCAATGCAATCCGATCTCTGATGTTCCCCTTGAAAATAACCAATAACTTATTCTCCAATGATGAACTATTTAAAAGAAAGAGAAAAGTAAGAGCAAATGAATGTGGGTGCAAGACTAGGGAGGAAAGAGGGAGGAGAATAGTGTGAGTGAATGGCATATCTGCCAATCTATCGGTGTCAGGGAGAAGTACCAACGAGAATTTTACCATAATGCCTTTTCACTCCTTTTTCCCTCCTAAAATTAATTGAGGGTACAATATATTCAAACAACAAACAAAAACCTTTGATCTTTGCTTTTTGAATGGACAAGATGAGTTCTCTTGATTCTTTTATAGGTTCTCGTATGAATCATCCCATATATATATATATATATATATATAAAAAGCCGGATATTAAATGAAAAAGAGTTAAATGCCATTTTAGTCTCTATGGTTTGGGCTATCTTGGCAGTTTAGCTCAACTGTTTCATTTTTTCGCATGTGGGTCAAAAAAGGTTTCACCGTTTTCATTTTAGTCCACTTGGTTAACTTCATCCTTTTTTCTATTAAGGAGAAGGGCAATTCGGTCATTTTATAAGTAATTTTGTTAACTAGAAGGGCAATTCGACCATATAAAATGACCGAATTGCCATTCTCGTTAACAGAACAAATGGATGAAGTTAACCCAGTGTGAAACCTTTTTGGACCCACAGGCGAAAAATGAAACCTTTGGACTAAACTCGCAAAATGACCCAAACCAAAGGGACTAAAAAGGTATTTAACTCACTGAAAAATCTGACCCGATTTTACTTTTGATTGAAAATGACAACAAAATTGAAAAGGTTTGAGTTTTGGACTATAGTGGCAAAAGCTTTGAGTTTTGGACTATAGTGGTAAAATTGACTAAACCTCAGGGACCATTTTGGCAGTTTACTCTAACATTTATAAACAATAACCCACTACTTGGATCCATTGTTAAATACGATTTTTGTTCATGTGGTGTTTGGGCCATTTTTATTCAATTGGTACTTCATCGCTGAAAATCTACAACTCGCTAGACGCTTCTGAAATTCTTCGGACGCATCCCATGCATGATGCCTCGCTCCAAGGATGCATCCCGTGGCCACGTGTCCATTTTTTATTGTGTTCCGCTCCAAAGACTCATCCCATACTTGAAAGACTCATCCCACACATGATACCCCATTACAAGGGGGCATGAGCTGACAATTTTTGCATGTCAATTTGGTCTTTGACCATTTTGGTAATTTTCTCTAAAAACAAATATATAATACCTCAAAATATGAAAGATATGAGTTTGTATTGCGCTAAGCCGTATAAATAAAAAAAAGGGGTTGATTAGTCTTGTTGATGCAGGGAATATAACACAACACAGTCATTGAATTTCTTGTACATATATACGAGAGGAGGCACTAGAAGTCTAGCAAGAAGATCATACATCATTGCTTAGTTTATATAATTGCACATATGAAATAAAGCAACAATTCATTGACTAGAAAAGTTTTGATTAACTTTCACAAAAGATCGACACTGCCAATTAGAAGATACATCTAAATGAGGGGGTATTACACATGTTGCACTCTTTTTCCTTTCGCTAAGTTCTATCCCAATGAGTTTTATTAGCAAGTTTTTAACGAGGCAACACAACCCTGATCCTAAAGTATCAGGCGCTGCACTCTTTTTCCCTTAGCTATGTTTTATCCCATTGGGTTTTCCTAACAAGGTTTTTAATGAGCCAGCATCACCAAGCATATTAAAGAATAATCTTTCATGATGTGAATAATCAAGGGGAGTGTAATAAATGCATCCATTATGTGGTGACTTTCTACATGCATAACTCCTATCTCCTTATTTATTTGTGTATTAATGTAAGTGCCGATATATGATGAAATTTCTATATGATGTTCGTATGAATGAAAAAGAATTCTCAATTCTATCTTTCTCTATGTTCCTCTAATATTTTTTCATAGTTGTTATACTTTGTACGTTGATTGCTAGTAGGCCATTGTTTCACAATACATATAATAATTTCCATTATATTTACCGATATGGCTCACACATACATATATAGCATACTTCTTTTTCCATAGTAGCAACATAGCTGACCACATGATTGCACCAGGACCAAATTTGATCTTATTAACAAAATATAAACAAGCATGGAAAGGACTCGCAACACTCGTATCAAACACAACTCATCATAACATACAATAAGAACCATGGACTTGTAGATGCTTATAAGTAATAAAATAACAACCATGGACTCGTATAGGCTTACAAGTGATGATTTATCTTCAGAAACATGCAAAGATCGTCACATGTGCCTTTTGGACTCCAAACTGTGAAATAAGTTTGAACAGCACTGAGAAAAAGAGCTATCAAAGCTCCAAGAAGTGCAAAAAATGCCCATGGGTTCTTGAAATATTCATTCTTTAGTTGGGAGAAAAGTGTGTTCCTCAAACTTTCATAATGCCTTTGTATCTTGTTCTTAGCTTCCAAATATGCCAACTTATTTGGAACTAAATCTATAGCTATTTCTTTGAACAATTTTGCGACTTCTTTATCACTGGATAAAGCATTTTCAAGCACCCAAGCTTTTCTAAGAACCTTAACGTCATCGGCGTCATCAATAAGAGAATCAAGAAGACACACGTATGATGTAACCCATGCATCATTAATTGAACACCGACACGCTTCATAGGCCATCAAGTTTAACAACATATGCTTGGTGGAATCATTCACAGTTATTGGAGGGAGTGCTACATTCGCTGAAAACCACCAGTAGCCTTTTAAGAACTCAGTGCGAGTCGAAGACTTGGTATTACTAGGCTTGAAATTGATCCCTACATCAACAAGCTCACTAACATTGCGAAAATTGCACCTGACATTCTTTGAAATAATTGCATCATTCGTCGGAACTTTGAATGTTTTAGTTAGTCTACCATGAAGAAGATGGAGAAGATGATCCGGTTCTTGGTCGTTGGATTCGGCCTCGATTAACCGTTTTAACCATTTTGATTCTTCTTTTGGCCGACTTTGATCCTCTTGGATATAAAATTTTTATTCCTTTCGAACCTCCGGATGCCAAAATACTTCCATAGATGAACGACTTAATCTTCTTTAAATAGTTTTTGAGGTCCGCCAACTCCATAACCACGTTTAGGACTATGAAAGGAATTTGGTTTTCTAACAGGAATAAATCTTGATGAACAAAGAAAATCTCATTATGTTTTAACTCTGGACTATCACCAGATTTCCCCCCAAAAATGAATTTGATGCAATACAAAATAAAACAAGCATCCAGCAACATCATGTTAGTGAAATCCATATCACTAAACATGGTTGTTGAGTTTTCTTCATAGAAGCTTCTTAAATGACACACCATTTCTGGTTCACCAAGCTTTCCGTACAAACTCACTAGGGTCTCTGTGTTGCCCCCAAGGAGCTTCATTGTTAAATCAGGCTTGAGATTCTAGACCGACTCGAGTTTGGGCTTCCCATGATGGTATGGACCAATGGAGACAACCTTGGGAACGTAGTATCTCTTGTAGTACTCGTCTTTCTTTCTCGCCATTTCTTGTACTCTGGAGATTGGTGCGGGTGATGATGACTGCGGGGTGGTGGCATTGTCATTGTGCTTGAAAACCTTGTCAATATAACTTTTAAGAATGGTGTCACCATTGACCGGGGTTTGCTCTTCCCCTGACATAGACATTTTTGAATTTCAAGTACGTTTAAGATTGGTGATTATGGGATCATATGCAAGTGGTTCAGTTATGGCTTTTTCAAGGATGATATGTATACATGTATTCATGTTTTTAGTAGGTAGTATCTATAGAATCTTGAAACTTTACTGCTTTAATCTTGTGTACGAATTAAGTTAAGAATCATGATATGCTGCATAAGTTACTACCAACTAATTTTGAATATTATATTAGATAGCCAGTATTCCTCACTTATTGTATGTATAAAGTTACTAACATGAGTTTCACGTGACTTCAAAAAGTAAGCCTTTTCATTTTTATATATTAAATTCGTTATTTTTTACATATTTAGTTACTAACACGAGTTTCACATGATTTCAAAAAAGTAAGCTATTTCATTTTTTTATCTTTTTAATTCATTATTTACATATTTTCAATATCAATAATACTGAATTTGTAATCTTTTTAAAGGAATGAACATAAAACAATTCTTCAAAATTGCATTAATAATATAGCAAACAAATCAAGGTAAACTTAATAAAATAAGTCAAAATAAAATTAGTAAACAAAATTACGTATGACAAAAAATAAAGGCTTTGATAATGGCAGACCATACTAAGTGGAAGGCAGCTAGCTATATGTGTTGATTTACGTCACTTGTTAATGATGTATGTGTTTTTAAAATTTTGGCCGTTAGTATGCAAGACGTTTAACGATTCTTTTTATATACAATCAATGGTGTTTCATCATTATCATTATTTAAATACTGTAAGTTGTCTTAGTGATTGCCCTTTCTTAATTTTAGCTTAGATTCACATTTGCAATAATAGAATTTTAACGAAAAAAACCATATATATATATATATATATATGGAGAGTTTATGGAGAGTTTCATTTGAGAAGAATATTCTTATAAGAAGAAAAATAAATTAATCTATACCCTATATTTTTTTGATCGTGATCAAAATATAATTTTTGTCCACTTTTAATTAGTGATTTAATTAATAAGGGTATAAAAGACAATTTGATATAAAATACTATTAAATATAATAAGAGTTACTCAAATTTCATTAATGTCATCATAATTACTCCTTCATAATCATTAATGTATAGTGTCATACACCAATTTTATTAAAAGACAAAATTATTTAAAAGTGTTGTATTCTACACATATTCTATTATAAGTTGCAAAATTATTTAAAATTGTGGGGTCCTAGACATTCTGTACCCTACACCAAAACATTATATTTATAGTGTAGGAAACTTTATTTTTATGGTGTAGGAAATATTGAATATGTAGTATCATGTGCGATTGTTTTTATTGTGTAAGGTATACAACTATTTAATAGGATAAACTTATTAAATGATTAGTGTTCATTAATTAATCTAAATATTAAAAATAAAGGATAGAGTTATTAAATGATTTGTTCAAATTACATTTGTATTCTTTATTCGTTTTGTTCTTAATTTATAATTTCTTCTCATTTGAACTCTCCACTATATATATATATATATACATATATATTGGAGAGTTCAAATAAGAAGAACAATTTTATAAAAATAAAAAGAATAACTTTTAAACCAATAGAAATTCTCCATTTACTTCATTTAATGTGTGTATTTAATATTATGAAAAAGGACATAGATAAATCTATAATTATCATTAATTAGCTAATTAATTAAACTTATAACTCATTTTTTTAATATATTTTTTCAAGATAAAATAATTTATGGTGAAGGACGATTTTCGACATGTGTAGGATAATTTTTAGTATGTGTAGGATAAATTTTGAGTTGTGTAGGGTATTTTTACATGTGTGTAGCGTAAATTCCGGTAAGTATAAGATATATGTAGGATAAATTTTGACATGTGTAGGATATAATGTTTTTGTTTTATTAATAAGAGATAACATCATTAAATTATTTAGTTTTTATCATTATACCCTTTCTCACATTAAATTTCTTCTCAAATAAACATTCTCATATATATATATATATATATATATATACTAGTAAGGAACCCATTAATTGAAAGAGCTTACTTTAAAAAGCGCTAAAAAGAAATGAACAAGGTACAAAACGATAAACAATTAAATAAAAAAAGGTAGGATGGTGCTGTCAACATGAGAAATATATAGTAATCAACTTTCTAAAAGAACTACAGTTTTTTATTTATTATTATTATAAGCATTTTTCGTTGTACACAAATGTCATCTTTTTTTTAAGATCTATCCATTTTTATCTTATAACTTAATGATAATTATGATTAATTTTAAAGCTTTCAAATTTGAATTGAAGTGTATAAAGCCCTTGAATTATTCATATATGCGCTAGAGCATACTCCATTTTCTTTCCAAATTTATATAACTAGTAATTTATGTCCGCGCTTTGTGGAGGTTTTCCAATGATGAAAAGTTAGATTTATGGTGGTATAGCTGAATCTCTGCTTATGCAGGCTCTCCTCTTTGTTATGATGAGTTTCTCATTAGCAAAATCAATATGTAAGAAGACTGGCCAAAAATTGCAAACATATATTTCAGAGATCTTCAGTGTTTGTAAACGTTAAGTTTCTGTAGTTCGAATCTTTCCAAAAGTAAAATTTAAGAACCCTTATTCATCAAAATATTGGTTCTACGGTTCTACCAACATGTGTTTTTCCTCTAAAACTCTTTCACGATAAGAGGTTGAGGTTTGGTATAACTCTCCACAATGAGATGGGTTGAGGTTTGGCATCAAATTAGTCTTCCCGACCCTGGTATGATGTATGGATCCGTGTAGCCCTTCTCAATTGCCATATTGGTGCATTTGGTCTCAAAGTGTGATGTCACTGTTTCATCAAAGACACAAGTGATGTGAATGCATTGTCATATTGAGATAGCACGTGTTTGCTACTAAAGCGGTAATTGGCACTTAAACTATAAAGCGTTACTAAAGCAGCAATTGGCACTTAATTATAAAGCATTTTAGATATATGGGAGCTTACATTCATTGTAAAACTTGACCATTTGTGAGATATGAGACACAATAAGTTCTTGAGGATATGTTATTCAACATTTGGCTGCATCCACAAAAAAAAGCCCTCTAAAATCAAGTTTAAAAAAGCAACAAATCAATTCAATGACGTAAAAAAGGACATACATATGGTTACCTTACGTTGACAGCAGTGAAGTTAGTTTGTTGAAAAATGGTAACTGCAATCAGCAAAATATAACCTGTAATCTGACCCAAATTTGACCCGTTATAACGAAAATCACATGACAATTGAAAGTGACTTAAATAAGGGGTTTATCACTTCAAACCCTTATTGTACTGTACAATCAAGACATGTGACTATATGCAAATATTTTTATCAGAATAATACTTAAAAATCATGAAACCTATATGTTGCTGTTGATGTTGTTTGCCTAGTCCGGGCGTGCGCGCGCTAGGAGGATAGTTACTCAAGCTCAATGAGCCATACGGAGCTTTCCATGTTAGGTCAGACAGATATCACACGAATACTAGAACAATATGCAGCAAGCTCACACACTCTAAATCACAAGAACAAGAACACGAGACTTATAGTGGTTTAATCAAGCTTGATTTACATCCACTCTCCACAACTAGTTCTCTCTTTGTATTAGGTGCTCAAGAGTTTACAGTACATGAATGAGAAGTATTGATAGGGTGTACAATTATGGTTACTGATTTGAATAATATAAAAAAAACAAGAGGAACAATCCTCTACCTCGAGTCAAATCCTCCATAACCCAACATTCCAGACCTTCATAAACACAATACACTGAAATCAAGTGATAACCGAACTCAAGAGTGACACACTCGATTTGATCTTATGGTATAAGAATCATCATCCGGTTTGGATGATAAAAAAGATGGCGGTACATATACCTAAGCAACTATCTTGGTTGTAGAGATCCATCCTTGCGATTATACCTAATTTGATACTGATACACAAATCACCACTGACTAAAGTACGGATATTATAGTAACTATTAATGCATCAATAAAGTTTAATAGCCATAAATCAATTAATAACCACAATTCTCAACTGAGAGAAGTCAAGTAGTCAAGCAAATGGTCAATAGAATTCGAGCTAAATAACTTTTTGACAATATCAATAGAATTCGAATTTGTAGAAATCTAACAATAGAAACAATTACTAGCTAAATAACTTATATAATTGCTGTATTTTTTTTGAACGGCCAATGAATCCTTCAAATGGGCTACTGGCGAAATTCACCACATCGGGATACACTCGCCTCTGAACCGGGGAAAACCCTCACCTAGGGCCGATGCCCGTGAACACTCGTCCGAAGGCACGACAGTGCGGTGAGGTAAAACCCATTCAGTTCAAGGATCGAACTAGCGATCTCCGTCTACACGCCTAGTCTCCCATCATTACCAGGTGCCGCATAAAATAATAGGGTGAGCATGGATCGAACTTGAGACCCTTTGAACATCAAGTCTCTCCCTTACCACTCCACCACCACCTTATATGCAAATAATTGTTGTATTATTGTTTTTCATTAACGAAGAACCAGCCAGCTAGGTGGGTCACATGGACGGTCCAATTTGGGGTTTATTGGTTTGAACGAACGGATTTATACCCATAGGTCATTGGTTTGTATTTTAATTCTTTTGGAGGAATAGTGTAATCTCGTATATGAACCTCAACTTCGACATTATGATCAGAATAGAAGTTTTCGTTACTAAAGCTCGCCGAGTGGTTATTATGGGATTCCGTGGGTTCACTACAAGGGACGGCAAGGCTATTTTTATATTATGGTGCGTTTTGAGTTTTGATAAAGCAATTGCAGAGCTTGAAACCTTAGCAAGATAGCAGGGATCTAACTTTTGACCCGGTATAGAATGCATAGTATGCACGATGCACGTTTCAACACTTAGCAAGATAGCAGGGATCTCACTAACTGGATCAGATACTCTGCAAATACAGAATATGACTCATGACTGTGAGTAAAAATACCTAATGCAGTCGTAAATTAAACAGAAAGATACTTACGGTATATCAAGAGGGAAAATGGATGGAGCCATTGGCATGGCAAGCTTAACCGGCAAAAATACAAGCTTTACAGTTAAGCTTCCATGAGCAATTAAGCATTACAATTAAGCTTCCATCATAACTTGACAAGACTTGACTCATTTTGGTAATATGCTAATTACTTGACTTTTTTCATATGCAGATTTGCTATGTTGTTATTCAATTGCTATATGCTGTGCTGAACATTTAAAGAATAAACAAGCATAAATTAAACTATGCCCATTGTGATTTCCGGATAACTTGGTAGTTTATTGACTACTGTCATCTATTTGACTTGAATTGATTCTTTGCTAATTACTTCATTTGGGTGATATTAGTTCATATCATAAGTTCAACAGCTGAGCTGTAGCAACAGACATTACAGTCCCAAGTTCGCAATCATTCAAAAATAAACGCATCATAACCGAATTCTAAAAATGTTTCATCAGACAAAACGAGTATTGTTAGTCGTGACTACAAAAAAAAATTGAATGTTTACCTAAGGTTTCAGGTTTTCACTAGCAGATCTTTTACAAACACAATCAAATCGACGAAAAACACGAGCTATCGCACATAACTATCAATCTAATTCACGTTAATCCAAATCAGCAAAATGAACAATCTCAAATCTGATCCTTAAGAAAATTATTAGTTGTAAATAGTTGAAGGACATAGTTGTTAACTAGAGGTCCTTATATGCAATTATAGAGTCATTGCAAGCAATTATTGATATCCTTGCATGCAATTTTAGATGTATCCACATGTAATTAGTTATTTCTTTTTGGTCCTTCTTCCTCCCTATATATAGAGGGTTCCTTCTCTTGTTATAACACACTTTCAATTAATAAAAGTTCAGATTCATATTCATACCATTTACATGATATCAGAGCTAAAGGTTTCTTAGTCATAAGCTCGTCTCTCGGGTGACCATTTCCATCCTAGTTTCTAGTCACCACGATTTCAGTATAACCTTCCCGTTCCTAGCTACTTTCCCCTTTCAGATCTGCATCTATCCTCCTAACTCACAATCTAACCCAAAACCACCTCGAAACATTGTCACCTTTTAAGATCCAAAAACCTCTGGTGTGCGTGACGTCACACTGCCACCACCCTCGTGTTCGCAATCCTCTGATCTACAAAACTGTCCAACCCGCACTACCATCCGCCGCCACAATCTCCGCCACCGACACCCACGCGCCGCTCGTGATGGTGCGTGGCGCCATCTCTGGCCGCCTCTTTCTACCAGCTTTGTTGGAATACTATTCCGAACACCCTCGTGCAATCGGTTTTTTCGATCTGAGCAACACTTTTTCTGCCTTGGTAAGCACATTCTTATTCTAGTTCAACTTATTTTTCGATTTCTGTTTGAATATGTTGTTTCAACGGGAGATAGGGAAGATAAGAAAAATACTGTAGAAAACCAGATTTCTCTAGACTTTATTAACTATGCCTCGGTTTTATGCATTAACATTAAACTAGACTCGAGCAACTAGAATTCATGGAGCCTCCTTGTCCAGAAAGGTCTTGCAAGTGTGGACAAAGAGGACCATCTAACAAAACCACCCGCTGAAATGTCGTATTATCGATAGTGGGATACAAATGGCTCTATAGAATTCAATGGAGCCACAAATCCTCACAATCCATCAAAACTTCCCTACAGTAAAGGCAATGTGGGACCACCTGTCTTCATCCTTCTCTGCTAAGGAATCTTTGTCTCATGCCTATTCTGTTGTTCAAGCCATCACTCAGGCTAAACAAGGTGACTCTACCTTCACCAATTATTTTACTCGTTTTTCAAAGCTTCAAGATGAGTTACGAGCTCTTTTCCCACCTACTGTTGATTTAAAGGTTCAGGAGTAGCGTAACACCAAGATGGATGTCATAATGTTTATTGCAGGTTTATCACCTAAATATGCAAGTGCTCGTCCATTGTTGCTGATTAACTCTACCGCTATTTCATCCGTGGCATCCACATATCATCTCTTGCGAAAAATGTATGGTCCGGACACATCTCCAACTGATATGTCTGCATTGGTTAGTAAGGGTATTCGGCAAAGTTCTTATATGAAGAAAGGAACTGGACGAGATAATGGTGGAGAGGACAGTAATATTGTATGCCATTTATGTTTTCAACCTAGACATATGAGGTACAGGTGTCCAAATAACTGCCACTACTGCAAGCTGCTAGGACACACAAAGTACAATTACTCAAACCGTGGCCCCGGATCTCAGCCGAAAGCTCGACTAGCTGCTACTAGTGAGTCTTCTGACCCAACCACTGATACTGCTCCTTCTAACACATTGAGCAAGGAGGATCTCAGTATACTTCAACAATTATTGGCCTCACAGTCGTCTACTCCTAGCCCACAAGCCAGCGCGGTTAATTCAAGTATATTTTCTTATCTTGGCTTATCCTAGATTATTGATTCTGGAGCTACTCATCACATGACTAGCATTCATGGTCTCCTTTCTAGCCTACGTACTGGTTCTCACCCACTAGTTCCTCATCATGCCTACTCTGTGGCATTGGATCGGATAGTAATTCCAAAGATCTAAACCTTTCTTTTATCTTGTTGGTTCCTAAATTCCCTGATAAACTTTGTTCGGTAAGTCAAATTACCAAATAAAATAACTGCTCTATAACTTTTCATTCTACACACTGCATTTTTCAGGAACTGGGGACATACTGGCTGATTGGTACAGGTTTTGAATCAGGAGGCCTCTACCGTATGTCTTTACCATCACACCGTAAAGCTTAGGCCACCCTCTGCAGCGGTTCTGAGGCAAATGATGTTGATGCACTTTATGTCCGTCACTGTGCGAATATACTAGAAAGAGTGTGTATTGAATATTGTATAGATTAGATACGAACACACGACCTAAGTGTGAAGAGAACTGGCTCGTACGAGTGAAAATGTCACTCTTACGAGTGAGCTTATGTGGTTCGTATGAGTGACAATCTTGTAACTCCTACGAGCAACCATTCACACGAGCTGCTCATGTCTATATGTATGGCTTGTGTGTTCATTGTTTATTAAGTTTTGGAAGTTCCCTGAGGGGAAACGCTGGCGGATTCTCTCTAGGAATTCTGCCAGCCAGACAAGATGTATACTGTTTTGGTATGAATGAAAGAATGCTTCCGCTGTTTCTGTTTCTACTCCTGTTCTACCAAATCGGTACTATCATACGCCCAAACTACCGTCCAGAACCGCCGTCGCTGGGACCACAAACGAGACAGGATTTTCCATCTTCTTTTGATTTTCATTGCGAGTCATGTCAACTTGGTAAACATACTAGGCGTCCCTATCCCTCTAGAGTGTCTAATCGAGTCAATACTTTGTTTGAACTTTTGCATTCTGATGTCTGGGCCCATGTCCTACAAAATCAACTTTGGGTATTGAATATTTTATTACCTTTATTGATGATTATTCTCGTGTCACTTGGGTTTATCTATTATAATCTCATGCTGAAGTATATTCAATATTTCTTGAATTCCATGCTTATGTCAAAACTCAATTTCAAACCTTAACTAAAACCTTGCGTACAGACAATGCAAAAGAATATTTGTCCACTGAATTTTCTACTTACTAAAAATCTAATGGCATTATTCTTGAGTCATCTTGCGTTTATACACCACAACAAATTGGTGTGGTTGAACGCAAGAACCTCCATTTATAAGACATCACTCGCACTCTCATGATTCATTCTCATGTTAGTCATCATTTCTTAGCAGACGTTGTCTATACTTCCGCTCACCTTATTAACTGTATGCCCTCACCCGTTATTAATGGTCAAACCCCGTTTTCTGTCATTTTTCCTAAAGGAACTATGTTTCCACTTCCACCCAAAATATTTGGATGTGTTGCATATGTTCATGATAATGTCTAGGGACCCCTAAACTTGATGCCATAGCCATTTGTTGAATCTTTGTAGGTTACTCGCGTATCTAGAAAGGTTATCGGTGTTATAGTCCTTCTTTTGGTCGCTAGTTTACTAGCTCCGACGTTACTTTCCATGACGAATGTCCTTTCTTTTCTACATCCTCCACTTTTGTGTCCGGTTCGTTTCCAACTCCTACAGTTTCGGGCACGTGAGTAACCCACAAAGATAGGGATGATGGGGGGATTCAGATAGATCGAGTTCCAATTCCTGCAGCTTCGGGCGTACCGACATATCCTCCACCATTACTTTTCACATGCTCGCCGAGGTAAGAAGTGATGTCAGAGACTCTTGATTCAGAACATGCCTCCACATTTGGTACGTCCGGAGTTCTACCATCTGACACCGAACCCATCTCTCCATTGCTAGAAACCGTTGCCTATGATGCTCCAGGTGCACCATATCCTGATATAGCTATTGGCCTCCGAAAGGAAGCTAGACCCGCCACCCGTTATCCTATCCGGGAATATGTCTCTTACGCTCACCTCTCTACAGAATCTCATACCTTCACTACTCCCCTTGATTTCTATCTGATTCCCAAAAATGTGATGATTTCTCTTGCTCACCCTAGATGGCGTCAAGCTATGGAAGAAGAAATTGGGGCTTTAAGGAGTAATCATACATGGGATCTTAAACCACTTCCTCCTGGTAAGCGTGTTGTTAGTTTTCGTCGCGTCTTCACAATTAAACTTAACCCTGATGGTTCTCTGTATCGTATGAAAGCTTGTTTGATCGCCAAGGGTTACTCCCAGGCTTATGGTATTGATTATGATGAGACTTTCTCCCAGTTGCCAAGATGCCCTCTGTAGGTATTTGTATTCCTCTTGCTGCGATTTATTATTGGCCACTCTACCATCTTAATGTTAAGAACGCCTTTCTTAGTGGTGTTCTTGAGGAGGAGGTTTATATGGAGCAGTGACGTGATTGTCGTAGTCTCACATAAATTTAATCCAAATACTGCTAGTAGTTAGCGGTAAGTGGGTATCGAGCACAGGGAGTTGTGAAAATTGTGTTATCTAGAATTTGTGATACTTTGACTAATTTACCTAAGTTGCAAGAAATTAAATTTAGAGTTTTTGGTTTATGGTTTTAGATTTTAAGAAATAACAAATCAAAGTTGGTTTTTTTTAACAGATTAAAAGAGAGTGACCATCTCAAGTTTCCGGTTTAAATTAACGCATGTGTTTCAAGTTCAACTAGAAAGAGTCACATAGACATGACTTGTGTTTGATTAACTGCTCGTGATAAAAGGGAACTAAGTACTCGGATTACTTATAATGCGAGGTTGTTACCCAATGACCAATTGACTAATATCTAACCCGTAAACCTCCCCGTGATATCTCGATTGTCAACGGCACCAATAACATACGGCTAAGGCAATGAATAAAATATCAATCAACAATAATCCAAACACCATAACAACTACAAAATAGCAATTATTATTCTAGAATCAGAAATTGAAACACAATTGTTCAACAAACCTTCCACTCAAGTTGACCACACGGAGTTCTAGCCTCTCATGTTCTTGCAATCCAACATACGTCAATTGTTTTGTTCATAGAAATCAACAAACACCAAAATTATGTTTTGAAATTGTTTTCGAACACAAAGATCACTTAAAAATCGCCTCTCCAAAACGTTCCCCAATGATTGGTATGTGAAAAGGCTCTTCAAAACCGAGTATAAATGGGCAGTTACAACTTTCCCGCAGCTCACCACCGTAAGCTACGGTGCCCACCGTAGCTTACGGTGGGTAATAATCTTCTTACAGTGATAAGGGTCTGTCTTACGGTGCCTCTGAAGGTGGACTCCACCGTAAGCTTCGGTGCCCACCGTAGCTTATGTTGGTCAATTGAATTTCCCATTTTGCCCTTCATTTAATCTCTTAAGTCCTCATCTTCAACTAGCCACTCGCAAGCCCCCGACAAAGCACGTTAAACACCCTCGTTTATGCTCTTCGGTACCTGCGAAGCCATATGTAGACATCAAATCGTAACAACTAATCCATTTAAACGTGGAATATTTATCATTTTAATGCACTTTCGGGTTATCCAATAGACCACCCGTCACATCCCCACACTTAAACGTTGCTTGTCCCAAGCAACACATCACAAACGTTTTCAAACTTAAAAGTGATCACCATATATATCAAACACAAACATGTCAATCAATTGTCAACTTACCATCATACCACATAACACACCCTCACAATAACACTCCTCTCGGTGACAAAAATGGTATTAGCAAGATTTTGCTAGATCACTCAATGCGAGTACATGAAAGTGCCACAATAAGCTTGGATAATAATCAAGTCTCCACCTACAAACTGTCTAACATGCCTATAAATCAAAAGGATTTTCGGGTTGTAATGAGGCAATGTGTAAGGGTGAGAATTGGTGGGAAATATGCATGTAGCTCATTTAATCGACCCGGTTTTTGAATTATTACAAACAAAAGAAATAACCAACATTATTTGTACAACTAACTTTTCCTTCTTTTTTTTTTCTTCTCTTTTTTTTTTTGTTTTTTCAAACATCAAGTATAGCACAAATACATAGGAAAGAACACATACATAACAATATCAAACTAAACTAAGCTCTTAAACCAGGTCGATTAAATAGGTAGAATTTTGTAGGACATAGGGGTAATAAATGAATGGTTAAAGCTCAAATTTCTGGCTACTAATGTCCAAACCCCCGTCCCGCTTACTACCAAGCTCATATATGTAACTTATGAGGTCCAACCCCTTAAACCCACACTCAACACCCATCCAGATGAGGCTACCTAAATGCCCTTATCATATTCACAAGCATGTTACACTTAGGTTTTGACAAGCATCTATTATCCAAGTTCTATTAACACAACGCACATACCGCCACTCAACCAAAAAGAATTTAATCTCTAGAACAAATCCATGTGGCTCAAATCTCACCAAGAAAGGGATAAAAATGGATGCTGATGTGTCATGTAGATTAAAGTAACATATTCAAACTCGACAACTGTTTGGTTTGGTTCAAAAATCCCAAAAAATTCCCCCATCCCCCATCTTAGGATACATTGTCCCCAATGTATGGTTTTGAGGGAAACGATCACTCAAGTTACTTCAACATCACCTTTTGCTCAAATACTCAAATCCCATATTTTTTTTTCTAAAACACATAAAAACACAACCACAATACCACCAACCCAAAACATAACTATCAATCACAATCCACCCCCTTCACTCCTAACCATAAACATAACGCAACAAAATAATGTCTACAATACTGTACAAAAGAAGAACACAACCTGATCAGTAGTAACGCGGCTAAGGAGGTCAAAAGATGGAGGTCATCATATCCGAAAACTCACCGAATGTGAACGCGCCACTGCCACTTCCTCCTACTCCTCCTTCTTGCTGCCCGGTGCTTTGTTACTGCTGCTGCCCATAACGAGGATCCACCCATTGAGAATGATGCATCAGTGGCGTTTGATAAGTAACGCTACCATCATAGGGTGGCAGGGTTAAGTAGTCCACAGGTGGTGGGTCCACAACCACCGGTCGCCCCGCATACATACGCCGGTTTTGATCATCCAAGTGCCGGTTATTTATTTCTTGTTCAAAAATGTAAGCTAGGTTTGGTTCCAAGATTCATGACTATCGAAATTATGCCTCAACGCACGCTCCATACTTGCACCCATAAATGTCTGATGATCAAAAGACGTTCTTTCAGCCACACTCAAACTATCAAACACCGAAGGCCGCTGACTCTCAATAACCTCTTGCATAGTACCTTCATGAGCCCAGTTCGGCTGGGCTCATAAGATATCTTGAGAAATCAAAGAAACCCCTAGTCGGATCGCTACTCGAGCCCCCACGAACCACATTCATCGGGGCAACATGTGGGTCATCCATATAATCTTCGTCCCCACTCGGGCCCTCTACTTCACTCTCCGGTTTATCCTCTTCCCCTGGTCTAAGTGGCCGTGCATCAGCCTTCAATGCTCTCCATCTTTGAACTTCGCTCTTCAACTTGTGGTATCTTTCCGATTCTGTGTACTTCTACCCAGCCCCCAATTGTCTGATGTCGAACTGCTTGAATTTCTTGTATGTCCCCTTATCATCCACACCAATCACCCCATACATTTTCAAGAGGGCTGTAATGAGGCGGCAATGCGGGATAGTGTTCCGTTGATCGCTATTCCTGCTAATCCACACATGATTCATCACCAAAAAGCGAAACAGAAACATAAGGCCCCGGTCAACAACGCGTAAAGCACCGGCACTTCCGACCGTAGAACCTCAGTTTTGTCACCCCGCCTCGGGATGACATTTTGCATACAGATAGCCAACATTAACTTCCCTTCGATTCTTAAATTCTCACGATACAGCTTCCCGTGAGTGGTGCCTGGCAAGAACAAATAATCTAGCATTGTGTTCCACCGAGGATGCTTCTCGGGTTCAAAGTATAAGTCTTCCACCATTGGAAGCATATATTGATTGATAGGTTTACTGTCAAACTTTCCTACCCGTCGCAAAGAATCAAAAGACATTTCCACCTCAATGCCGTTTACGGTTCCGACTAGCGTCATTTTCGATGCTCCACCTCTATATGAAGGACAACTTAGAGTGGGTATCCACTCTTGAATCTCAGCATCATATAAATTCTTACCTTCATAGTCGTAACATTTCAAAGCCGCTTCCCAACCTAGTGCGTGGAACTTTTCCGTGACCCTAAATGGCCCAAAATCTGCTTCCGGAACCTCTTTCTCACAAATAAACGCTTCCATTCATTGTTGTAGTTTATTCATTTGATCATTGAACAATTCAGCTTGCCATTCCTCTGGTTGATCGTGTAGAGGACCAGATCTCCATCTTGGTTTCGGTCCCTGATCAGGAACTTCTTCCTCATACTATTCCTCTATGTCATTTTGCATTACTAACCTTCTTTTTCTTTGTACCAGGTTACTCGAAGAAACCAGTTTTTCCTTTCCTTTGCGCCCCATATTAGTCTACAAAGCATAGAAATAAAGAACACACATTATTCTTCTTCTCAATATCCCACATTATCCGCACACTTGCTTATCACTATGGTCATGGAAACTAGCCAAATCATAAGTTCATCATTTGCAAAAATTTGAACAACATTTCCCAAAGTTAGTAAAATTTTGCCCAAAAAGCATATTTATATCATATAACTAGCTACCATAACCATAACCATTCAAAAACCCATCAAAATCATCTCAATGTAATCAACTATAAGCAAGTATGGGATCATGACAACATAGCACTTACAATTCTACAATGCAATGACAATAGTGTATGAAAGTGCATACCTTAGCCTTGTAGAAAAGAAGAACCCTAGAAACTTGAAGATTAACAAAAACCAAACAAGAACCCGAAAATTTTCGTATCAAAAAGTTCCAAATTGATCACCCAAATGTTGGATTCTACCAAATGCAAGCACAAATTTGGAATCCTTGTGAAATTTTAGTCAAGATTAACCCAAAAATCACTCGATTCGGTGAGGAATTGAAGATTGGTGTAGGTTAAAGTGGGTGTTCTTGAGAGTCAATAAGGAAGAAGAAGAATGGAAGTTGTGGCTGAAAAGTGTGCAGAACATGGGTGATTGGGGTTAAATCCCGTGTTTAATATGCTGTTTTGCGGACCCAATTCGCCCAGTGGCCACCATAAGCTATGGTGGTCACCGTAAGCTACGGTGGCCAGGGTATTATAAGGGGACTGTAAGACAGTAGCTTGTCACCGTAATGGAAATGACGACCACCGTAGCTTACGATGGGGACCGTAAGCTACGGCGGTATCTGGGCATTTTTTTGTTTGAATTTTTTTATATCAAAACATGTTACTTACTTTTACTTACCATCCCCTTCGAAAAACCCATGTTGTCCTCAACATCGTGTATGATAAATTCCGAAAAACTTCCCCACACTTGTTTCAAACGCAAATCAAATAAGTTCGGATAATTACTCGAAACAAACTAAACAAACAAACAATTAAACTATATATTTAAACTACCAAACCTGGGCCTCTTGTGTTTAATCCGCGTACAATGGGTGTAGGATGTAACCCACTTTGTCAAGCTCAAGATGTGTGATGTTGTTTCCCTCCAGATACGGTTTGAACCGATGCCCATTCATTGTTTGCTTCATGTTAGTCCGAACATCCAAAATATCAACATCTCCAAACCTGTCCAGTCTTGTAATAACATAAGGGCCCATCCACTTGCTTTTTAGCTTACCCGCAAACATCTTTAGCCTTGAATTATACAACCACCCCTTTTGACCCGTTTCGAAAGTTCGCTTCCAAATCTTTGCATCGTGAACCTTCTTGAGCTTATCTTTGTATGCAGCCGAACACTCATATGCTTCATCCCGAATTTCTTCGATCTCACTCAATTGAAGCTTCCGGATCTTCCCCGCGTCGTCATGATCTGCGTTTACCATCTTAATTGCTCAATGCGCCAATTCAAATGACACATCTTAATTGCTCAATGCGCCAATTCAAATGACACCCCTTCCCGTACACCAACCGGTAAGGAGTTGTACCAATAGGAGTTTTGTAGGTCGTTCGATACACCCACAACGCATCATCCAACTTGCTCGACAAATCCTTCCTATCCGTTCGCACCGTCTTCATTAAAATTTCCATGATTTGATGGTTGGACACTTCAACTTGTCCACTAGTTTGTGGATGATACGGTGTGGCAATTCGGTGATTCACATCATACCTCTTTAATAATTTTCCAAAATTAAAATTCTTGAAATGTGAACCACCATCGCTGATTATAACACGTGGAATCCCAAAACGAGCAAAGATATTTGATTGTACAAACTTGCAAACAACCGAATGATCACTAGTTCTTGTCGGTATGCTTCAATCCATTTTGAAACATAATCCACAACCACCAAGATGTACAAGAACCCATTTAAACTTGGAAAAGGCCCCCTGAAATCTATCCCCCACACATCAAAAATCTCCACCACCAAGATAGGTTGCATTGGCATTTCATCCCTTTTGGCAATCAAGACAATTTCGGGCAAATGCACACGCATCCTTGAAAATTGTTGGCCAATAAAACTCGCATGTGAGCACCCGATATCCCGTCTTATGACCACTAAAGTGCCCCCCACAAGCGGATGAATGAGCATGGGTTAGAATTTCTACCACTTCCGTTTGAGGCACACACCTTCTACTCACTTGATCGGGCCTGATTTTAAAAAGATCTGGTTCATCCCATATGTATTGCTTGACTTGGACCATGAACTGTTGTTTTCTTCTCTTCATCCAATGACTAGGAATAACACCCGTGGCCAAATAGTTTACATAATGGGCATACCACGGTGCTACAGAAGTAGAAACTGCAAGCAACTGTTCATCGGGAAATTGTTCGTTAATCTCACTTAAATCATCAATCCCTTCCATTGGAATTCGAGATAGATGGTCTGCCACAACATGTTGACTTCCCTTCTTATCTCGAATTTCCGAATCAAATTCTTGTAACAAGAGCACCTACCGAATCAACCGGGGCTTCACATCCTTTTTATCCATCAAATACCGAACTGCACTATGGTCAGAATATACCACTACTTCGCTCCCCCATATATACGATCGAAAGTTTTCTAAAGCATACACCACTGCTAATAATTCTTTTTCAGTTGTGGTGTAATTCAGCGGCGCCTCGGACAATGTTTTGCTCGCATAATAAATTGCCACCGGTTTCTTGTCGACTCTTTGACCCAAATCCGCTCCAATAGTTGTATCACTAGCATCGCACATAATCTCGAACGGCTTTGACCAATCCTGTGGTTGCAAAATAGGGGCTTTCAACAGTTGTTCCTTCAAAACAGCAAAAGCTTGCAAACATTTGTTAGTAAAGTCAAAGGGAACATCTTTGAATAATAAATTACATAAAGGTTTAGTAATAACACTAAAACCCTTAATAAATCTCTGATAAAACCCAGCAAGCCCCAAAAACAACCTTACCCCTTTTACATTTTAAAGAGGAGGCAACGATGATATTACATGAATTTTTCGCTTTGTCCACCACCATCCCTTTTTCAGAAACAACATGGCCCAACACAATACCTTCTTGAACCATGAAATGACTTTTCTACTAAATAAGCACTAAGTTTTTCTCGACACATCATTTTAAAACCTTTTCCAACTCGTCGAGACAAGACTCAAAACTTGTGCCAAAAATTGAGAAGTCATCCATGAACACCTTAAGCGACTCCCCAACCATGTCCGGGAAAATACTCATCATACATTGTTGAAAAGTCGAAGGGGCATTGCACAAGCCAAATGGCATTCGCCTAAAAGCCAAAGTACCATAAAGACATGTGAAAGTGGTCTTATGTTGGTCATCAGGGTGAATAGCAATTTGGTTGTAACCCGAGTACCCATCCAAAAAACAGTAGTATTTTTGACCCGAAAGTTTTTTAGTTATTTGATCAATGAAGGGTAATGGAAAATGGTCCTTAGAGGTTGCGGCATTCAATTTTCTATAATCGATACAAACACGCCACCCGGCGACCGGTCGGGTGGCGATTTGTTCACCATTTTCATCCTTTATCACTTGAATACCGGCCTTTTTAGGCACCACTTTGGTAGGACTTACCCAAGCACTATCAGAAATAGGGTAAATAATACCTGCATCTAACCATTTGATTACCTCCTTCTTTACTACTTCGCGCAAGTTCGGATTCAACCTTCTTTGTGCTTCCCTCGTCGGCTTTGCATCATCAGTTGTAATAATTTTGTGCATAACAATGGATGGACTAATTCCTTTCAAATCAGCGATCGTCAATCCAATAGCCGCCCTAATCGCTTTAAGCACCCGTAGCAATTCATGTTGTTGAGCCCCATCCAAGTTAGAGGCAATAATGACCGGTAATGTGTCATTATCCCCTAGAAATGCATATTTCAAGTGGCTTGGCAAATCCTTCAACTCTAACATTGGTGGCTCCTCCAATGATGGCTTCGTGCCCAAACTAATTTCCGCCCGCAAGCTCTCAAACTGATGAGTCCATGGCGGTCGCCCTTCTTTCACAGCATCGCATTTTGTTTTTCTTCTTCCACTCTTAAATCACAAGCATGTACCTGTTCAAAAACATCACAAACACAAACACATACATCCTCCTCCTCATACTCATGTGGGTCACATCCATCCACTAGATCTACAATAAAACACGCATCAACATCAACAGAATTTGAAGTGTTAGTAAAAACATTTAACCTCATTTTTCTATTACCGAAGGTCTTGTTAACCATACCAAGTCGACAATCGATTACGGCATGAGCGGTGCTTAAAAATGGCCAACCCAAAATAACGTTTTGTTGTTGTTTTCGGTCCGCTAATAAGTAGTCTGGGACCAAAAATTCTATCAGGTAGTAAAATTCATCAACCTCAACAATAACATCTTGAACCATCCCTCGGGGTAACTTGTGAGACAAATCAGCTAAAACCACCGTTGTCTCGACCCGAGCTAATGGACCAAAATCGTACTGATCATACAAACCACCCGATAATATACTTACTCCGTCTCCAAGATCTAATAACGCCTTTGACATTGGAAAATTTCCAACTTGAAAATTTATGAGTGGCGTCCCCGGATCTGGGAGCTTGGGAGGAAGAATCCCTTTTAGTACCGCACTTACTTTTCCGATCAAATCTGCCCGCTTAGGCAACTTTTTCTTTTGTTGTCTTTTTTGTGTGCATAATTCTTTTAAGAATTTTGCATAAGCGGGTACTTGCTTAATCGCATCAAGCAATGGAATATTTACCTTAACCAGTTTAAACACATCCAACAATTCCTCCTTTTGAGGACCCCTTGTTGAAATAAAGTTTTTCTTACCCTGGTCAACTAAAGAAGATGGAAACGGGACTTGACTTGGTCCCCCTTCCTCATTTGTTTCATTTAAAATTTCATCCAAACCCGGTTTTGACTTACTTTTTCAACAATAGAGTCCTTAGACACAATGGGTGATGAAACTTCATCCCCATCACTCTCAATTCGCGTAATATCCTCAACCACCCCTTCAACTAAACCCGGTGCCAAATTTGCATTAAATGCTTTACCGCTTCTTAAAACACTTACATGATTAATAGGAATATTACGTGAAGAATTATGAGAGGGATTTACCTTTGTGTCGCTTGGAAGTTGGCCCTTACCTTTTTTAAGCTCTGCTACCTTAGTTGCAAGTTGACCCATTCGAGTGGTTAGTGTTTGGATGCTTTTATCACGCACTTCATCTTTTTGCAACGAGCTTCATCGAGTTGATTTCTCCGTTGCATGTCTTGTTGCATCATTCGGAGCATATCCATATACTCGTTGCCACTTGATGACGTTTGACCCGCATTCCCACTTTGGTCACCCGCTTGTTGAAATTGACCTTGATACCCTTGACCATTTCCACCCCTAAAATTCCCTTGATTATATTGTTGACGAGGAACAAAATTCCGTTGAGCTCCTTGGATATTAGGGTCGGCTTGATTCACTGGGTTCCCATAGTGGAAAAATTTGGATGATTTCGTAACCCGGGGTGGTATGTGTTGGAGTTCATATTGAAATTTCGACCACCCCCCACAATAGCATTAACTTCTTCCACTTGAATTTCACCCATTTCCACCAAACATACCTCCGTGAATGACCCAATTCATTACAGTTAGTACAAACATCATATACCTGATTTGTCGCTTGCGCCCCTCCTTCCTCTACCGCATACACTTGGGGTCTTGTGATAACATGTCTCGCCCTCCTTGAATATTGTGCCTTCCATTTAGATGTGACCACCATTTGTTCCAAAGATGCCCAATCATCCTGCTCAAAGTTTGTACCAAAAGTACCGTTAGTGATGGACATCAAATCACGGGCACTCGTGAAAAGCATTCAACAATTCCCATAGTGCATTGCCATGATGAGGACAATTCTTTAGTATCATATTAAACCTTTCAAACGCCTCATGGAACATCTTCCCCGGTTGTTGCTGAAAGCTTCTTAAGCTCCGCGTAGCTTCATTTGTCTTTTGGCTATAAAAAATTCTTCTAAAAAACTTTGTTGCATGTCGGCCCATGTATAAATCGATGCGGAGGGTAGAGTATGAAACCACCTCTTTGCTTTCAATGAAAACTGAAATAACGAAAATACTTGCCCTCCAATAGTGTTACAAATGGAATCATATGTTTCCAAATTGAAGTACGGTTCCTCTGTTGCTAGACCCTTGTACTTCTGCGAGCTTTGTATTATGATCGTCCTAACCTCAAATGTCCTTCCATCCGGGTGATTAGGTATCACCACCGGAGAAGGATTATTGGTAATGACCGGTCGAAAATATGCTTCATCCCCCCGCACTACCTCTCGATGATGTCTTCGCGGAGCACCCAATGGTACTCTTGGTCGACCAGCTTGACCTTGTCTTAACCCTTAAGGTGCTAATTGTTGTTGATATTGGGGTTGATGCATCAGTCTTTGGAATTGAGGCTGTTGATGTTGACCATGGACTTGTTGTAAAGGCATCGGTTGTTGGAATGGTGGCCCTAACCATTTCATGTACTTGTTCCAATTGTTGCCTTTGTAGGTAACCCATTCCTCCTTGAGGTCCCAAGTTACCTCAATCACCCCAATAGTAATAACCCTCTTCTTCATACCTTCCAAATTCTTCTTCATAACCATCATCAAAACCATCTCCCCCTACACCTGACGATTGTACAAACTGTGAGGAAGGATATTGGAAACCAGGTTGGGTCGGTGGTTGAAATGTGGAGGAGGTATGGATAATGGTTGAACTTGGTAAATTTTGACTTAGTAATGGTTGTTGGGTGGATGATGATTGGCCAGATGTTAGGAAAAAGGATGAGAATGGTGGTACCATCGATGCGGCGTTGGATGGGTTAACTTCATGTGTTGAAGTTGGATGGGTGGTAGAAATTGGTGGAGGTGTGATGGTGATGTTTGGCTCGTGGTGGTAGGTAATTGCTCCATGGTATTAAGCGGT
Organism: Scalesia atractyloides; assembly: GCA_947069175.1. Lineage (NCBI taxonomy): Eukaryota > Viridiplantae > Streptophyta > Magnoliopsida > Asterales > Asteraceae > Scalesia > Scalesia atractyloides. The sequence continues at coordinate 11,621,124 of CAMTDV010000003.1, read as the reverse complement.
GAAATTTGTGTAGTAGGTGTTGCTGGGGAACCACTAATCTTGTTTTCATGTAACAAAACCTTGGGGCTCCAAAATATGATGTGATTATCGTAGTCTCACATAAATTTAATCCAAATACTGCTAGTAGTTAGCGGTAAGTGGGTATCGAACACCAGGAGTTGCGGAAATTTCGTTATCTAGAATTTGTGATACTTTACCTAAGTTGCAAGAAAGTAAATTCAGAGTTTTTGGTTTATGGTTTTAGATTTTTACTAATAACAAATCAAAGTTGGTTTTTTTTAACAGATTAAAAGAGAGTGACCATCTCAAGTTTCCGGTTTAAATTAACGCATGTGTTTCAAGTTCAACTAGAAAGAGTCACATAGACATGACTCGTGTTTGATTAATTGCTCGTGATAAAAGGGAACTAAATACTCGGATTACTTATAATGCGAGGTTGTTACCCGATGACCAATTGACTAATATCTAACCCGTAAACCTCCCCGTGATATCTCGATTGTCAACGACACCAAGAACGTATGACTAAGGCAATGAATAAAATATCAATCAACAACTACAAATAGCAATTATTATTATAGAAATCAGAAACTGAAACACAATTGTTCAACAAACCTTCCACTCAATATGATCACACGGAGTTCTAGCCTCTCATGTTCTTGCAATCCAACATACTTCAATTGTATTGTTCATAGGAATCAACAAACACCAAAATTATATTTTGAAATGGTTTTCGAACACAAAGATCACTCAAAAATCGCCTCTTAGCTCTGCAAAATGTTCCCCAATGATTGGTATGTGAAAAGGCTCTTCAAACTGAGTATTAATGGGCTTTTACAACTTTCCCGCAGCTCACCACCGTAAGCTATGGAGGTGGGTAATAATTTTCTTACGGTGATAAGGGTCTGCCTTACGGTGCCTCTGAAGGTGGACTCCACCGTAAGCTATGGTGCCCATCGTAGCTTACGGTGGTCAGCAGAATTTCCCATTTTGCCCTTCATTTAATCTCTGAAGTCCTTATCTTCAACTAGCCACTTGCAAGCCCCCGACAAAGCACGTTAAACACCCTTGTTAATGCTCTTCTGTACCTGAGAAGCCATATACACCGTAGACATCAAATCGTAACAACTAACCCATTTAAACGTTGAATATTTATCATTTTAATGCACTTTCGGGTTGTCGAATAGACCACCCGTCAAGCAGCCACCAGGGTTCATTATTGAGGAGGAGGCATCCAAAGTATGTAAACCATGTCGTTCTTAGTATGGCCTTAAACAATATCACAGAGCATGGTTTGGTCAGTTTTCTAGTGTTAAGGTTGAATTTGGAATGGTTCGTAGTATATATGATCACTCCGTATTCTTTAGACATCGTCGGGGACGAAGGATCATCTTAGTTGTTTATGTGGATGATATCATTGTTACAGGGGATGATGAAGAAGGGATTACCAAGCTCAAACAGTTCCTCCGGTCTCAGTTTCAGATTAGTGACTTAGGTCAACTTACTTCCTTAGCATAGAAATATCTTGTTCCCCACAAGGAATATTTTTTTGTTAACGAAAGTATGTTCTTAATATTCTAACTAAGTGTGGCTTAATGGGTTGCAAACCGGTTGACAGTCCTATGCTTCCTATGAGTAAGCTCCTTCTAGAAGATGTTAAAAGATCCTGAGCGAGATAGAAACGATTGGTCCGGAAACTTAACTACTTAATTGTCACGCGGCCAGACATCTCCTTTGTTGTTAGTGTTCTAAGTCAGTTCATGGCCACTCCGTACACAGGACACTAGGATGCTGCTCTCAGTGTCTTAAGATATCTCGAGACCACACTAGGCCTAGGGATCTTATACTCTAATCAGGATCATTGTCATGTGGAGCTTTCACAGAAGATGGAGATGGATGAAAGTATATTCTAACTAAGTGTGGCTTAATGGGTTGCAAACCGGTTAACAGTCCTATGCTTCCTATGAGTAAGCTCCTTCTAGAAGATGTTAAAAGATCCTGAGCGAGATACAAACAATTGGTCCGGAAACTTAACTACTTAACTGTCACCCGGCCAGACATCTCCTTTGTTGTTAGTGTTCGAAGTCAGTTCATGGCCACTCCGTACACAGGACACTAGGATGTTGCTCTCAGTGTCTTAAGATATCTCAAGACCACACTAGGCCTAAGGATCTTATACTCTAATCAGGATCATTGTCATGTGGAGCTTTCACAGAAGATGGAGATGGACGTATATCTAGATTCTCAGACGCAGATTGGGCAGGTTGTCCTTTTTCTTGTCGATCCACCACTGGGTATTGTGTTTTCGTTGGAGGAAACCTTGTGTCCTAGAAGAGTAAGAAACAACACAATGTATCCAGATCAAGTGCCGAATCAGAGTACAGAGCTATGGCTAATATTACATCAGAAATGATATGGGTTCGTCGTTTTCTCAGAGAACTTGGGGTTGTTTTATCAGAGAACTTGGGGTTATCTCTAAAGACTTCATGTGATTGTATTGTGATAATCAATCAGCTATACATATAGACAAAAATAAAGTATTCAATAAGAGAACTAAACACATTGACGTTGATTGTCACCTAATCGGAGATCAGATAGTCGGTACTCAAAAGGATCCTCCATCGATTCAGCCAATCCATGTTAGGACAACATTTCAACTAGCGGATATCTTCACAAAACCACTCTGGAAGGCACAAATAGACTTCATATGTAACAAGTTGGCATGATTAACATCTCTGCTCCAACTTGAGGAGGAGTGTTAGTTGTAAATAGTTGAAGGACCTAAGTGTTAACTAGAGGTCCCTATATGCAATTATAGAGTCCTTGCATGCAATTATAGATTTCCTTGCATGCAACTATTGGTGTACCCACATGTAATTAGTTATTTCTTTTTGGTCCGTCTTCCTCCCAATATACAGAGGGTTCCTTCTCTTGTTATAACACACTTTTCATATTCATACCATTTAAAAAAGGAACTAGAGAAAGAAAGAAGGTACTCACTCCTAACACAATCAATCAAAAACAAAGGAGACATCAAACATAAATGAGCGACGATAAATGAGTTTCATTATCGAAACTGAATCATCAGACATAAATGAGCGACATCACTACACACAACAAATTTAAACCTGTCAATTGGTTGATGGATTGATTCTCGATGAATTCACGGTCTCTGAAAAAGTAACAAGTTGTGATAATAGGGCAGAAACATTTTGAATAATTGTGTTCATCATGTAGTTATTGATTGTCATACTGAAATTAGGGCAAAAACAGTGTAAATCGAAGATGAATCATACTGTTAGCAAATTGAATACTAGAGATTTAGTTCATTTCTAGCGATTGATCTTAGATTGATTTCTTTGGTTGAATGATAAACTATTGGATGAGGCGAACCAAAAAGAATCAATTGAAATAGATAGGGAATAAGGAGAGGAATGATTGGTTTATCTGTATTGGCGTAAATTACAAAAATCGTCGTTTATGTTAACATCAGATTACAAGCTTTATTCTTTACCATCAAAACGTAAAAAAATGCACCCCATGTTTGCAAACCCTTACACATTTTAGCGTTAACTCAATTAATTTTCATAGTTAAATCTAACAAGTGGACGCCACATGACAATATTTTGGCAATTTTACCTTAAATGCTAAAATAAATAATTATAAAAAAGAATAAATAGGGTAATTATGTTTAAAAACAAGTTATATATATATATATATGTATATAATACAGAGACACGCATATAAAAACCCCCTCTCTTTTTCTCTATCTCAACTCTTTCTCTGTCTCTCTAACTACCCTACTACCACCACCACCACCTACTCCCACCACCACCACCACTCCTACCATCTGGCCTTCTGCTTCGGTGAAGCCCATCACCCAACTGTGGCAACTAAACCCCCATGTCCACCCCTACCCCATCTGGTCTTCCTCTCAGCTGAAGCATCATCGTTGACTCTGGTTTGCGTTGTCACACCTGTTCATAGGCGGAAGCGCGCGGTGTGATCTGATTGATTCTCATTGCATATAACATTAGTGAACATACTAAATGAATAAAAACAAGCTCCAAATGTCATTGCCAGTATTGTTTCAAAACGCGACATAAGTTGAGTATATTGTTACAAACCATAAAATGAAAATAAGTTGTCAGAGTGTTACACATTCAAAATGAAAGTTTCAAAATGATAAGGCTTTGACCCTTATATCACCACAAGGAGGTGGTATATAATGGGCAAACCCTTCAAAAGTTGGCAAGGAGACTTGACACTTGCTTTCCTTGACTGAAATTCCCCGCATTGGTCCACTAATTTCCTAAAATACATGTTAAGTTGAAAAATAAACAAAAGTTGGCAAGTTCATGTGTTTTAACTGTATCAGATGAATCCATAAAATGTATGACGTATTTATATTAAAATCCGGTATGTAAAGCGTCATTGAAATCATTGATCATTAATGTTTTGCAAGGATATTAATATGTGTGATGACATAGGAAGCGTCCAAACGTAGACGATTTTCGTGATTAAGCTCGACTGGGATGACAAATGCACTCTTCCGTGTAGGTCCATGACCAAGAGTGGGGCTCAGCAACACCCGCTAGATCTAACCTTTGTACCGTGGTCTTAAACAAGATTCATGGTGCTTAAGTTCCACCGTATTCGCACACGATCTAAGTTGTTTCATTCCCTAGCTTATCATACCATTGAACATGTATTTCCCCCCATAGTTGTATAACAACAAAACTTTTAAGATGAAAAGGGGGGACATGAACTCACTGGTTTGCTTTCCGTGAACTCTACTTAACTCACGTACTTTCCCTTGATCTGTATAACAACCTACAAACGCGTTAGGTTTTGTTAGACATTTCGGTCTTTGTAAGGATTCATGTTCATGTTTCTTGTCTTAAGTATTTATTAAGACTTGTTTAGAATTATGTTCCGTTGAGATGTATTTTCGATGTATGATGCCAACTGAGATGCGTTTTCGGTGTGTGACGTCAGCTGAAGTGTATCTCTGTGTGTGATGTCTGCTGAGATGTATTTTTGGTGTATGATGTCAATATATATTTCGTCAAATATATATATATATATATAGGAATATGTATTTTCTTGTATTCATTACCCACAACTTTGTGTATTCTTAAAATATATAATTTTAAGATGTGTCCAATTTAATATATGTATCTTATTCTTGGTAAGTGTATATATCTTAAAAATAATATATTTTTAAGATTAGTTCTAGAAAAATATATATTTTCAGTTTCCATTAAAATAATATATCCTAAAGATGCTTATGAAATATATATTTTTATACACTTCGAGAATAATACGTTTTTAATATAGACCAAATATGTTATATTTACATACTTGTAAAATTATATATTTTGTCACTTGTTTGGTTTTGAAAATAATATTTACCAAGCTTCGATATATTATAAATTTTTAGTCTAAAATCCTTATATAGCCCAAAAGCACGATATGTCCATAATTTTGTCTCCAAGGTATGAATATAGATATATATCTTGTAAGTCTTTGGTTGCCAAAATTTATTGTATTTGTTTGTATGTATTATTTCAAGTCCCTAATTTTACATATGACTAATACAAATAATATACAAATAGCACATGATTTTTATGATCACTAAATATATATTTTTCAAAATATATATTTATATTCATCTTTATTTTTAGAAAAATCATAACTTCTTTGATTTACATTTTGTACAAAAATATGGGGATTTATATATTAAGTACTTGTAAACAAGTTTACTTGTAAGAACTTTGTTAAAATATATTTTCTAAGTGTTCAAATTTTATTTAGGAGGTTTCGCATATTTTAAAACATGTGTTTAAGCCTCTAAAACTCATCAATTTATTCACAACAATTTCCACAGGTATAATATATGCATATAGATGCATTTTTCATGTTATGATGAACTTGTAAGTTAACCAAATCATGTAGTATTTTAACCTTGTGTTTAGCATGTTCATTCATCTTCATAAATGGGTTTTTTTCTAATATTTACTAAGTTTGTTGAAAATCATTTTTAACAACATGTTCATACATCATCTTAAGAACATTACAAATCCTTTTAACCACTTTAATAAACTCATTGTTCATGTGTAACAACTTCATCAACACTTTTATCATGGATCTTGTAAGATCCATGTGTATACTTGTTAGATTATACTTCTAGCAAGTATACATATGATGGATATCACCCATAGAACAAAATGAACAAGTACATCGTCATTATAACTTCAAGATATGTTTATTTTATTTAGATTATGTTACTAGTTCATGTGTTCATCTTTTAAAGGTGATGTTTTTAGATGTTTAACTTGTACATCGACAATATACTAGTAACAAGAAATAAAATGGAAGATTAGGAGGCTCACTACTAGCTCTTGTGGCTAGGGAAGTTGCAAGAAAGACTAGGAGATGAAGATGATGAGAAGATGGTGGTTAATAGCGCCTTGAAGAGGTCCTTGAGCTTCCAAGACTTGTCACCTTCTTAATCTACCTTGAGAGACCCTTGGATATGCTTGAAATGGCTTGAAGATCATTTGATGATGGAGGTGATATGGAGTAGTTGTGGCCGTGAGGTAGGAGCAAGGAGAAGGAAGGATGGAGTTTGAATTTTGTGAAGGTGATAAGGATAAGATCGTGTTTAGTGGGTTTATTATGTTGGCCAAGGAACACAAGACCCTTTAGTCCATGCTTAAACCTTCCCGATATGTTCATGATTAGGGGACAAGAATGTGGGTGGCTAGTGGGCCCCACATAAGCCGCCATAGGGTGTTTGGTTGAGTTCTAACTTGGTTAGTTAGCCTAGTTAGTGAGCAGTTAAGTTTAACTTAAGTTAAGTTAGGGTGTTTAGGGGGTTTTGCTGTGATTCAAGATGTATGGCGCCATATACTAGCTTAACATTGTTAAACATTTTTAACTAGTCCATAAATTACGTCTAGTTCGTGTTCGGTTGCTTAACGGGTGCTAGATTCGTTATCGGGTCCCTAAACGGAGGTTCAAGCAACTTGTAGGGATTTAAGGGATTTTTAGGTAAAACGATGTGTTTAATGAATTAAACTAGTTGTATGATGTTAAAATATTGTTAACTAGTTCATGGGGTGAGTCTGGTTGTGTCCGGTTGTTCGTTTCATTGTCGGTTTGTTAAAACATTAACTTTCAAGACTTGTATGATATGATATGTTTTTGTGCCAAATTGATACTTTCAATATCTTTAGGTAGTCTATGATGTTTAACACCATTTTTGAATATTTCACAAGCTAGTGATGCTGAATTTCGCTGAATTATGTTTAATTGCCACTTAGTGTGTATTTCGGACAGTTTTTAGTGCATGTATTGTTTCTAGAAAGTGTTAGCAAAAATCCTTGCTTTCACACATGGGATTTAATATACAGTTTATGTTGGACTCCTATCTAAGTCCTAAATCTGTTGTTTAGATGAGTACCGAAGCTATGCTGACACAGCTAGTCTACTAGTTGTTCCGATGCATTGTTTTAAACTCTTGTTGAATTGTAACCACTAAAAAAAATAAAATGCATCATGTAATGTACTCAGTGATTTTTCTAGGTGTATGCCATGTAATTCATGCAGTTCAGATGTTCAAAACACATAATTGTATAATAGGAATCACTATTTAAATGTACGAAAAATTACCTGAAAGTGACAGTTGTCACATACTCCCCCTGTTAGAAAGAATTTGGTCCCGAAATTCAAGTTGAGTCATCCATTGCAGGATTCTTCCCAAACAGGTGAGGGTATTTGGCTTTGATTTGATCTTTACGTTCTAAAGTATACTCCCTCCTAGTTTTCTGGACCTTGTAGTCCATAACCTCAACAGGTTCTTCAGTAAATTGGAGCTTGTCGTCTATATGAATCTCATCCGCAGGGATGATAACCGTTTCTTACGTTGGACTCTCTTTGAGATTTGATATATGGAATGTGTCATGTATTCTACTAAGTTCATCTGGTAATTTCAACTTGTAGGCAACGATACCAACCTTTGCCAACATTTCAAATAGTCCGATGTACCGAGGATTATGCTTTCTGCGCTTACCAAATCTAGCTATGCTCTTCCAAGGCGAGACTTTCAACAAAACCGTGTCTCCGACCTCGAAGGATAATGGTTTTCTTCTCTTGTCTGTGTAGCTCTTTTGTCGATCACGAGCCGCCTTGATATGGTCTCAGATTTGAAATATCTTGTTGGTAGTCTCTTGGACTAATTCAGGACCAATTAATTGTTTATGGTCAACTTCCGCCCAACATAGCGGATACTATTGTTATAGGAGAACTCCACCAAGGGTAGGTGAGTATCCCAATTGCCGCCTAGATCTATCACACATGCACGAAGCATGTCTTCAAGTGTTTGGATGGTTCGTTCGATCTGGCCATCAGTTTGTGGATGAAAGGCCTTGCTTAGATCCAGTCGAGATCCAAAGGCCTTTTGAAAAGATTGCCAAATTCTTGACACAAAACAACTGTCTCGGTCTGAGATGATAGATATAGGCACTCCATTACGAGCCATTATTTCTCTGTGATAAAGTTCAGCTAATTCTTTGTGCTGTCTTTTTTTTTTGCGAATTGGAAGAAAATGTGAGGACTTTGTCAATCTATCCACTATTACCCAAATCATGTCGTGACCTCTTGCGGTCCTGATTAACTTTGTAATAAAGTCCATGGATATTTGTTCCCATTTCCACACAGGAATCTTGGGTTGTTGTAGCAACCCCGAAGGTTTTTGACACTCGGCCTTAACCTTTGCGCAAGTTAAGCGCTTTCAGACGTAAGTTGCGATGTCGCTCTTGAGATTGGGCCACCAATAATATTCCTTCAAGTCGTACATTTTATCCGATCCCGAATGGATTGAGTTCTTGGACTTGTGTGCTTGATCCAACACTACTTCCCGAAGGCCGCCAAAAAGTGGAACCTAAATTCGACCCATAAGGTACAAAGTTCCATCTTCCTTTGGCACTAATTGTTTCTCCATACCTTGGAGAAATTCCGCTTGAATTTGCACGTCATGAATCTGCGTAGTAAGGTTCATTTAAATTGTCATCTCTAGCGCTCGAATCCTTAAGGTTTTAACTCGCTCCTTGCGGCTCAAGGCATATGCTACAACGTTTGCTTTGCCCGGATGATATTTGATCTCACAATCATAGTCGTTCAACAATTCAACTCAACGTCGCTGACGCATATTTAATTCTTTGTGATTAAATATATGTTTAAGACTTTTGTGATCCATGAATATAGTACATTGTGTACCATATAGATAATGTCACAAAATTTTATAATTCAAATACTACCGCGCCTAACACCAGGTCGTGCGTGGTGTAGTTCTTTTCATGCACTTTTAGTTGGCGTGACGCATACGCGATGACTTTTTCATGTTGCATCAGCACGCAACCTAAACCTTGATGTGAAGCATCACAGTATACCACGAAGTCATTGGTACCGTCAAGGAGTGATAGAATCGGTGCATCACATAATTAACCTTTAGAAGTTGAAATATTTCTTCTTGTTTTTCTCCCTAATCGAACTTTTCGTGTTTTTGCGTGAGTGAGGTTAGCGGTTGAGCAACTTTGGAAAAGTTGTCAATAAATCTCCGATAACAGCCCGCTAAACCCAAAAATTGTCGAACCTCAGTAGGTGTCTTGGGTGCTTCCCAATTCGTAATTGCTTCAATCTTCGATGGGTCCACATGAATGCCTTTCTCATTCACTACATGCCCGAGAAACTGTACTTCACGAATCCAAAATTCGCACTTAGGAAACTTTGCGTAAAGTTTCTCTTTCTTTAGTAGCTCCAAAATGGTTCTCAAATGTTGTTTGTGCTCGTTCTTTCACCGTAAATATATTAATATATCATCAATAAATATTATCATGAATTTGTCAAGATACGGCTTGCACACACGATTCATTAAATCCATAAAAACTACCAGTGTGTTTGTTAAGCCAAAAGGCATAACAAGAAACTCATAATGACCATAACGAGTCCTAAAGGTCGTCTTTGGTATGCTTTCTTCTGTATCCGCAACTGGTGATATCCAGACCTTAAGTTTATCTTGGAGTAGAAATTTGATCCTTGCAGTTGGTCGAACAAGTCATCAATCCTCGGTGGTGGGTACCGATTCTTGATAGTGAGCGTATTCAACTCTCGATAATCTATACACATCCTGAACGTTTCGTCCTTTTTCTTCACAAATAAAACCGGAGCTCCCCAAGGCGAAAAGCTTGGTCGAATGATTTTATTATTCAACAACTCTTGAAGTTGTGTGGATAATTCTTGCATCTCTGAAGGTGCTAGATGATATGGAGACTTGGCTACGGGTGCAGGCCTGGCACCAAGTTGATGTTAAACTCGACTTGTCGTTGTGGTTGTAATCTCGGCAAGTCCTCAGGGAAGACTTCAGGGAATTCCTTCACAACGGGAATATCTTCAAGCTTAGACTCCTCAGCTTTCTTGTCAACCACGTGTGCTAGGAAGGCTATGCAACCTTTCCGTAAGCACTTTTGGGCTTTCATGCAATTAATAATCCTCAAAGGTGTGTCGCGCTTCTCTCCATGGATAACAATGGTCTCCTTATTTGGTAGCGATATGTGAATAATCTTCTCATGGCACACGACTTCTGCGCGATTATCGGAAAGCCAATCCATTCTGACTACTATGTCGAAGCTACCCAACTGAACGAGTAAGATATCGATGTTGAACTTTCACTGGACAAGTTCCAATGAACATCCTTTAATGATTTCCTTGGTCTCAACTAATACCATTTGCCAATTCTATAGAATAGAGAACATCTAACTTACTTGATTCTACGCCAAGTATATTTTTAAATTCCATAGAAATAAAGCTAGATTCGGCACCGGTATGAAATAATATGGATACGAAATGATTGTTGATAGGAAACGTACCAGTGGCCACATTAGGGTGTCGGCGCGCGTCTCTTACTCCAATCACAAAAGCTCTCCCGCGAGCTTAGTTTTCCTTGGGACAATCTTTCTTCCAATGATTCTTACTCCCGCAACCATAACATCCTGCTTCACGCCCGTTTCCATTCCCATTTCCATTTCCGTTTCCATTTACTCCTCTTCCTACAGTTGTCCAACACGCCTTAGTACGATGGCCAGCCTTGCCACACTAATCACATTTAGAAATCCGACAAGCACCCAAATGGTGATACTTGCATTTGCCGCACTTAGAATAGGGACCTTCATACTTCTTGGGGCCGGTGTTGTTTGTAGCTATAAATGCTCTTGCATTCCTAGGCTGGTTAGCCTCTCTCCTTTTGTTGCCACTATTGTTGTTGTAGTTTTTGGCGTGGTTCTTGTGGTTGTTGCCCTTCTTGAAGTTCCAGTACTTCCTCTTCCCATCATTTGAAGACTCAACATGAGATTCTTTCTGCTCCGTCCCTTTTATAAATAACTTTTTCATCCTTACTGCGTCTTCAGTGAGACTTCGACTAATGTCACAGCTTGGGTAATGGTAGTAGGGCTTGATGCGGTAACCATACTATGAATATCAGGGACTAATCTCCAGATGTAACGCTTAATGCGCTTAAACTTAGGTGTCACAAGATAAGGAAACTTTTGAGTATAACCCACGATATGAGCTCCTATCGTGGATAGATTCCAGAATTCAGTTTGCAAATTCTGAAGCTCAGCCCTCGAGCAATACTTTTCCCTCACCCTTTCTTTCAAACTTTCTCAACATCGTCACCAAGAGTTTGCACTTGTAAATTCCACCAAGTAAGTGCCTCATCAACAAACAGTCTAGTAACAAAAGTAACTTGCTGGTCAGTGAAACATCTGCTCATCCGGATAGTGGAGTCCGTTTTCTCAGTCCAACGCACGAATGCCACGGCACCGCAGGTGCTATCATAGTTTAGTGGCTTGCAGTCTAAGAACTGCTTGTAAGTGCATCCTGAAATGTTTACAAACGGATTATGAATGAGAAAATAATGAAGCGCATGAATAGATTAGAAAGAGAATTGTTTGAGTTGTAATAACAAATAAATATTACCATAGGCATTGTTCCCACCAGAGGAACAGCCTTGTACTTGACCCCCGGATCAGCCAGTTCCGCTCTTTCCGTTATGAAATTTCCTAAGTCTTCCTAGAGGACTTGCCAGGAATACCACCCCAACGATAAGTTGAATTTCACATAGACTTGATTCCAGGAGCTGCACCTGTAGTGAAATCCCCATACCGATTAGCTCCTTCGGAAATGCAAGATTTGTCCACACATCTTCAAGAGTTGTTGGACAAAGGATTTATTAGACCAAGCTTCTCACCTTGGGGAGCTCCAGTTCTATTCGTAAAGAAGAAAGATGGAAGCTTTAGAATGTGCATAGATTATCGAGAATTGAAAAAACTCACGATCAAGAATCGGTATCCGTTACCGAGGATCGATGATCTATTCGATCAACTTCAATGATCAAGTTTTTACTCGAAGATTGACTTAAGGTCAGGATACCATCAGCTTAGAGTGCAGGAAGAAAGTATTCCAAAGACAGCATTCCAAACCCGTTACGGTCACTACGAGTTCCTTGTTATGCCATTTGCTCTAACAAATGCACCGTCGGTGTTCATGGACTTAATGAACCGTGTGTGCAAGCCTTATCTCGATAAATTTGTGATAGTATTCATTGATGACATATTGATATATTCACGAAATAAAAAGGATCACGAACATCATCTTAGGATCATTCTTAAGTTGTTAAAGAAAGAGAAACTGTATGCAAAATTCTCTAAGTGCGAATTTTGGCTTCGTGAAGTCCAATTTCTCGGACATGTAGTCAATGATAAATGCATACATGTCGATCCAACAAAAATAGAGCCATTAAGAATTGGAACGCACCTAAGACACCCACCGAAGTACGCCAATTTTTAGGATTGGCGGGTTATTATCAGAGATTCATTGAGAATTTTTCGAAGATCGCTCAACCACTAACCTCCCCCTAACTCAGAAAGATAAGAAGTTTGATTGGGGAGAGAAACAAGAAGTGGCCTTCCAACTGCTAAAGGATAAACTTTGTGATGCACCGATTCCATCACTTCCGGACGGCATAGACATATGACTTTGTAATTTATTGTGACGCCTCACATCAAGGTTTAGGATGCGTATTAATGTAACCAGAGAAAGTTATTGCATACGCATCACGCCAATTAAAAGTTCATAAAAAGAATACCACACATGGACCTAGAACTAGGTGTAGTGGTATTTGCGTTAAAAATTTGGCGTCATTATCTTTACAGCACCAAGTGCACACTCTTTACCGATCACAAAAGTCTTCAACATATATTTAACTAGAAAGAGTTAAATATGCGCCAAAGACGTTGGCTTGAATTGTTGAATGACTACGATTGCGAAATCAAATACCATCCGGGCAAGGCGAACATTGTCGCAGATGCTCTAAGTCGAAAGGAATGAGTGAAGCCTCTTCGTGTACGATCATTAAGACTCACCATTCACAATAACCTTACCTCTCGAATTCACGACGCTCAACAGGAAGCCCTAAAGAGTAGAAATTTTGAAGCAGAGATGCTTAGAGGTATGGAAAAACAATTAGAACCAAATGAGAACGGAACTTTGTATTTCGCAAACAGAATTTGGGTTCCTCTTTTGGTAATCTACGGAACTTAATTCTCGATGAAGCCCATAAGTCCAAATATTTGATACATCCCGGAGCGGATAAAATGTATCATGATCTTAAAGAATTCTATTGGTGGCCTAATCTTAAGAGAGATATTGCAACTTATGTTGGGAAGTCTCTAACATGTGCAAAAATTACGGCATAATACCAAAAACCTTCAGGATTGTTACAACAACCTGAAATTCCCACTTGGAAATGGGAACACATTTCTATTGATTTCATAACAAAATTACCCAGGACCTCTCGCGGTCACGACATGATTTGGGTAATTGTTGACCGACTAACCAAATCAGCTCACTTCTTGCCGGTACGTGAGAAAGATAAAACCAAGAAGTTAGCCGAACTTTGTCTTAAAGAGATTGTGGCAAGACATGGCGTGCCTGTTTCCATAACCTCCGATCGAGATGGTCGTTTCATATCAAGAATTTGGCAATCATTTCAAAAGGCTTTTGGATCTCGCTTAGATCTAAGTACGGCCTTTCATCCCCAAACAGATGGCTAAAGTGAACGCACCATTCAAACCTTAGAAGATATGCTTCATGCTTGTGTAATTGACTAGGCGGAAATTGGGATACTCACTTGCCTTTAGTGGAGTTCTCATATAACAATAGTTATCACACGAGTATCCAAGCTGCTCCATTTGAAGCATTATACGGACGTAAGTGTCGATCTCCATTATGTTGGGCGGAAATAGGCGACAAATAAATGATAGGTTTAGAATTAATTCAATAAACTACGGATAAAATATTTAAAATCTGAGACCGTATTAAAGCCGCTCAGGATAGACAGAAAAGTTATGCGGATAAATGCCACAAACCATTGTTCTTTGAGATTGGAGACAAAGTGCTATTAAAGGTCTCGCCTTGGAGGGGCGTAGTTAGATTCGGAAAGCAAGGAAAATTTAGCCCGAGGTATATAGGACCATACGAAATCTTGGTGAAGATTGGAACAGTCGCATATAAGTTGAAATTGCCTGAAACACTTAATAACGTTCACGACACTTTTCATGTGTCAAATCTTAAAAAGTGTCTTTCAGACGAGTCACTTATTATCCCCACGGACAAAATTCATATAGACGACAAACTCCATTTCATCGAAGAACCTGTCGAAATTTTAGATTCGAAAGTTCAGAAAACAAGGAGGAGTCGAATCAAACTAGTCAAAGTACTCAAAGCGCGGACCTGAGTTCACTTGGGAACGAGAAGATGAAATCAAAAGAAAGTATCCCCACTTGTTTGAGAAATCCTACGCAAAGGATGATACGACTTAAATTTCGGGACGAAATTTTCTTAAACAAGGGGAGAATGTGACAATTGGCAAAATTCCGGTAATTCTGTACAACTTGAACAACTAGTACATTGTCTATTTATCGTATAACATGACTTAATTTTTGATTTTAAGTCTTAAAATTCTAGGAATTTAATCAAATCATAGTTTGGTATGATAATCGATTAGTCATAATCACGAATATATAAAACCATATCCTAGACGAATGACGACACGAACATGTATTAAATATCAAAACTAGTTACGGTACAGTCTAATATGATAGAATTAAGATATAAAATATTTTTGCACAATTATACCATAAAAATTTTATATAAAACACTAAATTGTCCAAGTCTGCAGCAAAAACTCAGCATTCTGCAGCAAAATTCAGCAATTGTCTGAAAAAAAATAAATATTTTTTAGATAAAGAATAATAATGGGTGTTAGAAATAGTATAAAACCCATATATAAATCTTATTATTTAAACTAAACGGTTTGTTCAGTAAAAACCTGACAACAAAGCCGGTACCAGAACTGAACTCAAAATGACAAAATTATTAGTATGAAGAGCTAGATTAATTAACGAGACAATAAGAATTGTACTAGAATTAATATGAATATAAAATTTTATAAGTAATAATATATATCAGTATTTCACGTTGTACAAGACCCGAACTAACTTTATCAACCGAACAACGAAACAACAAGACTAATGAATTATTTTGGCCTACTATAACACCACTTTAAAGTGTTGGTGCATTAGTTTTTATAAAAAACTTATATATAAAAATTATTAAAGTTATGAAATTTTATAAAAATTACATTTTATTTCTTAAGAACAATAACCAAACCAACCCCCCCCCCCCCACATCCTCACGACAATATGGGGCTTTCCCCATGCCACTAATTTTTTTATGTGTTGGCAAAATAATAAAGATGATTAGTGGACTTGGTGGGGCAAGAATTTGATTATAACACCTCAAATCAAAATCATCTTCATTTCATTCATCTTCCTAAATATCAAAACTCAAGAACACTCTCATTTTACTCCCAAAAATCGGTCCAAGCTCCATCATCTTCACTTCACTTTTTAAAATCCTAACACAAGAACCTCAAGCTTACATGAAGATCTAAAGTGTTTACAAAGATTAGGAGCTCACTTTAGAAGCTTGGAAATCTTAAGCAATCCATTTTTTTCATCTCTTAGATCATCCCTAGCCTTGTGCTAGTAGTAAGATCCTTATACCTTATGTTATACTTTTTATTTTATAAAATTTCACAAGATCATCATAAAAATTATATAAAAAGCCACTTGAAAAACACTAATAAATCTAAGATCACTAACATAATCATGTGATTTTCTTGATATTTTTTTGATGATCTTGAACTTGTTATGAACTAGTAAACTTGAATCTTGCAAAATTATGAATAAAAAGGTGATCTAAACACATGCATGTTTAGATTAGCAAGATTCATTAACAAAATATGTCATGAACATAATCTCATATTTTAAATATAATTATACATGTATCAGATCATTAAATAAAAATTATGATTTAGAAATTTTGTATAAAAGTTATAATAAAGCTTCCATATTAAAGAAAGATTAAAAATTATAACAAGTTCATGACATTATGTTAATACATTAATATAATAATTGTGCTTGATGATGATTAGTTTAGTTACTTAAAACATGTTTATAAAAAAACATGGGAAAACTTATATTTTTAAAGCGAACTATCGCAAAATTTTTATAAAAATTAATCTTGCTGAAGATATGATTAAACTAAAGATTTAGTGGGTAAAAGTGATTAGGAACTTTAATGTTGTTTAAATAAAGGTTTGGTGAAAAAGTTAAGAATATAATTACATAAGTTTTTCTTAAACTAAGAAGGAGATAAATATATATTTTTGATAAAAATATATATTTTGAAATCACCAAATATGTGTGTATATATATATATTTGTATAAAAATATGTTTAAGCGTTCAACTTTTGACAAAATTATGTATATCGGACAACTCGGAAAAACTTGGACAATTCAGACAAAATAAAATATATGGTATAAACGAAACAAACCACAAAAATGAAACCAATAAAATAGTCGACGCGAATCTAACGGTCAAAACGAACAAATAAACCGATACACTTTATATTTACTAGGATTTATAAAAATTTAACTTGTAACTAATAGTTTTTACAACAAATTTTTATAAGTTATAAAAGTTACTAGTAAGTATCTTAAAAACTTGGATAAGCCCGACTAACAATTATTAGACTAAGCCCATTTTAAAAAAAAAATTAATTTGGGCTAAACTTATTTTTATAAAGTATATGGACTAGCCCATTTTTATAAAATAATTGAGCTAAGGCCCACTTTTATAAAATTAACTTGGGCTAGCCCAGTTTTATAAAATTTACAAGTGTTAGGCCTACTTATATACAAAATTTAACTTGGGCTAAGGTCCACTTTTATAAAAGTAAACTTTGGGCTAAGCCCACTTTTTTAAAAGTTTACATGGGCTAGACCCATTTAAATAAAACATAATTTTGGGCCAAGCCCACTTTTATAAAGAAAAAAATTGGGCTAATCCATTTATAAAAAGTAACATTGGGCTAAAGCCCACTTTGATAAAACTAAACTTGGGCTAATCAAAATTTTTATAAACTATATTGGGCTAGGCCCAATCTTTCATTTTAACTTTGGCTAGGCCCACATACATGAAACAAATTTGGGCTAGGCCCATACTTACAAAAACTATTAGGCTAGGCCCATATGTAATAAATTCCTAGATTGAGTTATTTACAATTAAATTATTGACTAGGTCCATTTAATCAATCTAACACACACATATATATTTATATATATATGAACGAAATATATATATGTTATCAAATAAAGAAAAACCAACAAATACAAGTATGAAATTCGAGATAAAATACTTGTACGAAAAACAAACGAAAGCCTAAGTGTCTAATAGACTAGAACACTTGTAGGTCAAGAAACGAACAAAGTATTAGGAATCGAATAGAGATTTGTACGGAATGCAAATCATGAGTTCATGTTTTCCCTTTTATTTTAACGTTTTTATGGTTTTAAACGTGCGGGGATGTATATCTATTACAATTAATATAGCTGGGAAAATGAAAAATATTTAGATTACATGTGAATAAGGCTCATGCATTGGGGCCATTAATGAAAGACAAGTACCGAGGAACAAGGGGATAGATCTATCTGGTTTGGGTGAGCCCCACTGTAATACGGAAATAATAACAGATCGTATTAAAGTGCTTTTGTGTCTAAAACGAGTGTCTCAGACACATAATAAATCGTCAAGGTTTGGTTGCCATCTTATTCGGCATACAGATTAGTGTCCTTGCAACACACTAATGATCTTACAAGTTTCATTAAGCTATATTAAACGGATTTATTATTTCAAATGTATGAAATTCGAGATAAAATACTTGTACGAAAAACAAACGAAAGCCTAAGTGTCTAATAGACTAGAACACTTGTAGGTCAAGAAACGAACAAAGTATTAGGAATCGAATAGAGATTTGTACGGAATGCAAATCATGAGTTCATGTTTTCCCTTTTATTTTAACGTTTTTATGGTTTTAAACGTGCGGGGATGTATATCTATTACAATTAATATAGCTGGGAAAATGAAAAATATTTAGATTACATGTGAATAAGGCTCATGCATTGGGGCCATTAATGAAAGACAAGTACCGAGGAACAAGGGGATAGATCTATCTGGTTTGGGTGAGCCCCACTGTAATACGGAAATAATAACAGATCGTATTAAAGTGCTTTTGTGTCTAAAACGAGTGTCTCAGACACATAATAAATCGTCAAGGTTTGGTTGCCATCTTATTCGGCATACAGATTAGTGTCCTTGCAACACACTAATGATCTTACAAGTTTCATTAAGCTATATTAAACGGATTTATTATTTCAAATGTTTTTGATAATTCATTTGATACAAAATTTATAACATGAATTCACCAGCTTTTGTTGACATTGTTTTCAAAACTAACATGTATTACATAAAACTAGTGGATGGCCTTCGGGAAAAATCTTTTTCGTTTGTTGTAGAAGTCAAGATTTTATGTTTCATCCAGTCTTTGTTGTTATGTTTTATAAATTTATGTCTAAATTTTAAATAATGTTGTTAAACTTGTTGTTTGTTTTAAAGACAAAAGTTTATATGTGAATTATGGTTAAATAAAATGTATGGATGAATGTTTTGTAATGTAATACAATTGTCGTTTACTTGGTTGAAGGCAACGATTACCGCTCTAGCCAAACCACGCGACACGCTTCCGCTACATAAAAAATCGGGGTGTGACAGACCTGGTATCAGAGCTTCAATTGTAGTGAACTAAGATTCTTTGAGTCTAGTCTACAATTTCAAAATGCTCTTTTATAAATTTTTGTGAGTCGTTTACAAAAATTGAAATAAGTATTTTTGGTTTGTCATCCCGGGGAGAACTGTCCACTAGTATCAAATGTTTAAAACAAAAACAATAGTGCAAGGTCAATACACAAAACTAGTCTATGAGAGATAGACACAATAACAGTAAGTTGAGTTGAACTTATGATTAGAAAACTTACATTGAAACTTAGTGATTGCCCGATTAATTATCTTTAAACAAAAATTATTTAGACCACACCGCGTGCTTCCGCCTATGAGCGGGTGTGACATCATATTTGTGTCATGTCCAACGTAGTTGATGTCCCTTGTGTATAGATATATAGATATACATTTCTTGTCATATTTTGTGATTTGTATAGATTTACATACTTCTCCATATCGTCCCACTACATAATTAAGTATAACAAAAATATATAGTCACATTTCCATGATTTTCTAAATATATATTTGGCCCTAGATATATATGTTAATATCCATTTTAGTGTCATGAAAACCCTAATCCACCATAAGGTTACTTCACTTATTGTTGGTGCATTTAGTGGGTCCACCAATATGCGAATAGGCTAGATACAATGTGTGTTGAATATTGTATAGGTAAATGTGTTTTAGGAGCGCATGACATGAACCAGTGCATGGGTTCTACGTGAGTAGGAGTCCTACGTGTGAAGGATTCCTACACACGAGGACTCAACGCATGTAGGAGAGCATGAGCATGTTCCTACACATGCATGATTCATACGCATCGTAAATGATTTCTCAAATATTTTTAATGATTTCATCATCAAATTTAAAACAAATGAAGATTTTGGATTGAAAAATTGCAAAAAGCTTCCTGGAATGCATAAGTGATGCGTGTGAACCCAACAGTAGAGCAGGAGTGCTACGCACACAGAAACTCATTTGCAAGACTCATATACACGCTGGAGAACAAATGTAGAACACATACGCCCTCAGGAGTCATGCACACAGGGGGAAGAGTCGTAAGCACGAAGAAGTAAAAAAAAGGCATTTTTTGTTCGTCTCGATGAGACGAGTATCCAGAAAAAAATTTGATAATTGATTTTTTTTCAAAATTTATTGTCAAATACGGGTTATCTGGGGACACGTTAGAGGGTTTGAAGAAGGTGCTAAGATGATGAAATCACAAAGTCTTGACAAATAGTGGTGTAGTAATGGAAACCTATGTATAACGATTATCATTAAGTGAAGAGACTACTAATGGGCCAAAACTTAAAATTACGCATTGATGAAAAAATTACTTTTGTGGAACAAAATGTCAAATATTCTACAAAGTTGAGTTTTGAAATATTGAAGAGACTATAATTTGCCAAAATTGAGGGGGGAATTCTTGGAAATTCAAAGATGAGTTTATAGAAGTCAGAATTTGCAACAAGAGGGGGAATAAAAATGACAAATATTGAAATTCAAGCAAGCATTTTTGGAAATTCAGACAAAAAGCTGGCAAAAGATATGTAATTTAATATTCGGTTGGTTCTGATTTGTATGATTTGGTAATCAAAAAGTATCTCAAATTCTTTAGTCTATGATCTAAGAAATTTGGATTTTTTAGCTCGTTATCAAATTGAAGTCTTCGTCTTCGTACAAGCCAGTTAGTAGGATTGTGCATCTAAGTTGTGATGCATTAGATTTGTGATAATTAAGATATCCGAGAGCTTTCAAGATATTAGATACACGATAGTTCTATGATCATTCTAAAGTGTCATCTTGGTTAGTTTCTAGGCAAATGAGCTATTTTAGGGCTAACCGCAAGGGAGTGATGAGGTTTGAAGATTAAGTTGTTGCCGACACTAACGAAGAAGACTGTTTATTTGCTATCAGGACTAAAGGGGAAGAAAATGAAAATGATTAGTGGAAGAAGGTTTCTTGAAGATCATGGTGTGTTACTGACGTGGTGCGAGTGTGTTATAATTTTTGTTATATTTTAAGCACTTTTACTCGTGGATCAAGCATTTAATTTATAGAACACGATACAATACTACCACTCTACACACGTTAGGGCAAGTTCACCCATCGTAGATGTAGTATAGTATTGGTAAGATACCGAGGGCTTCTAAGGAAACAAGAGCTTTTAATACCAGCTTATCGTTAACGTCTAATCTAACCAAATTTTTATAAAAGATTTGAAAGTTTTAAAAGATAAAAATAAAGATAAGAACGTAAAGAAAAGAAAAAACGAATAGGCAAGAAAAAATCACTTGGTTCCAACTCCTCGTTTATGCATCCTTTGATGATTTACACACTTTGGACTTTTTAATAGATTATCTTAGTTATATTGTATGCCCCTCTTGTGAAGGCGATGCTACCATCAACCATATTCGTCTAAGTCAGTAGGGTTACAGTCCCGCAAGGTCGGATTATTGATAGATAATTAAGTAAGTTATTAATGCGTAAAGTGGTAGGCCCCTCTTATGAAGGCGACATCATAAGGCCGGATAAAGTTTTAATATTAGTTTATTTATAATGGCTTCAAGTTGTTCTTACTTTGCAGGATTTGATACTATCTGCCTCAAGGAAAGTCCTACTAAGCTTGAACCAAGTCCTCACAAGATCTATACACTGAACGAGTCAAGAATTCTACCCAAACACCCTTCTAACCCCCTTCTAGGTAGTTAACGCGCTTTACATAGACCGTAAAGACACGAATGAGTGAATCAACAAAACATGAAGGAATGTGTAACCCAAGTTCACTTTCAATATAGAAAACTTGTTATTAAAGTCATTAATACATACTCAATTAAAAAGTTTCCAAAGATTAGAAATCAAAAGTAATACATAAAAGATTTGTCTTCACCAAGTGATGTAAGAGATTAGCGAAGCTTGGCCTTTGTTTCACAGGAACTCTTACAATAAATCTTGGATCCCAAGACTACGACACACTTCAAAAATGAAATATGGATGATGGTGGTGGGTGTTGGTGTTGTATTGGTGGTGGACTGATGGTAAGTATGAGAGAAGTGGTTTGCAAAGGGATGCCTTTCTCTTGAACTAAGCACATCTATTTATAGATGGAAACAGAGGGCAGGCATGGCCCTGTGCCTACCTGGCATGGCCATATGTTCTTCTCTTTCTCTCCCTTCATTTACTGCAAATCTCAAGTCTTGTACCAACAAGCCTCGTGGTGTCATGGCACGACTCTGTGGTCAATGTACTTGCTGCATTATCACATATGGGTTAGCACTGCCCCATGTTAGCTTGTCATTTGCTATTGTCTTTTTCTGTAGGGGATCTCGACTGGGCACAGCCCCGTGCCTAAGCTTCTTGGAGCTAGTTTCCAACCTTTGGTAGCCTCCTATCTTGAGTTCCAAAAGTGTTCTTCAACATGAGTAAGTACTCTTCCTAGTTCTTTAATTTTTTTAGCTATTTTGAGCTAAAGTCCAACAGTTTGGCTTCCTGGTTGAATTTGGTTCTGACCATATTTGGTCAAGTCAATGTTCAATTGAACTTTTCAATGTGATCGTAATCACAAAGGTTATAATCCCTAATGATTTCACCTTCTGATTATCACGTTTACTAGTCGAAGTGACGAGTCAAAGTTTAGGTCGAAAATGCGCGGATATGCATTTTACAAAAAAACTATTTTCGTGTATCAAAATACCAAGTTTTTATACGAAATCAGTTTTATAAACTTAGTTAGACGTATTTTGACATGTCTAGCTCGTCACTTCTAGTTTAGTGCTTATTTAGGGTCGTAAGTCGAGCTGTCTTGACCACCGCTTTAACTTTCGAATCCGACCCGTTTGTTGATCTTAGGATCCGACCAAACACATATTTGTGATCATAGTTGTATAGGGAATAACCTACTAAGGTTATATCTTATGGTCAGGTCGTTTGGTTAGTGTTATGTACGTAACTTCTTTGTTCTTAAAAAAATATGACCAAAATGCACTTTTGCGCATAAATCCATTTTAAACACATGTAACCAAGTTTTTGGCATAGAAACTGATGTTATAACTTTCAAACATGTTTGGGTATTTAAGACTTATCATAGGACATGTTTAACCATCCGATCATGCGTTTACGCTAATGACAAGTTAAAGTTGCATAAACTACCTTAACGGGTCATAATGGGTCAAAAGCACTTAGGATCCTTTCCAAATTAGAATGTTAAGTTTGTTAAACCATATCACATGAGTTCCAAAGCTCATTTGGTTTATAAGACTTTATTCTATCTGATCTCCCATTTGTAGTCCCGACACACTAACATATTTGTCTAACACATTAGGACACATTTGAGCTTTGTTTATTCCGTTGATCGAGAACACTTTCGCGATTCCAAGTGAGTACATAGCCCCCTCTTTTACATTTTCTAAACGTTTTGGGTGATTCATATGTGCCTATAATTATTTTCAATATTTCAAAACAATATACGTGGTTTATATATACAAAATGATTTTCAAAGTAAGTACATAGTTCCCCTCTTTTACCTTTTGTAAACGTTTTGGGGTGACTCATATGTGCTAAATCATTTTCAAGTTTTCAAAAAATCAATGTCTATAGTTTATATATAAAACAATGCGATTTCAATAATGTGAACAACTTGTTGATGCGTTATCCATAACACGAATGACATTCATTAGCTTTGGCCGAGCCAACCAGTAGTATGTTATGGTACCATAGGACTGACAATCCCATTATCGGACTGTTCACTGGATTTGGTGGAAGTTTGGGTAATGACAGAAACTGATTCTGATTAACAAATCATTTGTTGATTTGTTACTCTGGTTAAAGAGACCCTTTGGTGGTATATTAAAGATACCCTTTAGTGTTATAGTCAACACAGGTTTGAATGTGTTCATTAAAGAACGATCAAAAGTTTTCACATTTAAAAACACAGACAATTTGTTTATGACATGGACAATTGGTTTATGACACAGATGATTGATTTATAACATGGACGAATGGTTTATAACACGCACAAATGGTTTTAAACAAAGTCACGCAATGATTTTCACTTAAAGATATAAACCTTACGGAGTTTTCTTTTGAATCAACCTATTATAACGTTTTTACAAAAGAAATGTTTTTGTCAAGATTCATAGCAACAAGGTTTTCACAACTCTTACCAACTTGTTTTAGTTGGTTAATTGTATTGCAATATCAAACACTTTTGATACAAGGTTTTCACTTAACGACATTTGTAGTCAGACGAGGTGTTGCAATATGTATACAAAGCCATGAATTTGACACACTCACAAAACCTATGTACTCGCCGACATTTTTATGCTGACTCTCTTTCCACATATGTTTCAGGAGTCAATGCTTGATAATATGATGCATGCTTCACATAGGAATGGACGCGGGCCTTAGTGACTTAAAACATGAAAGACAATTTATTTATGTGTTGTTTCTGTTTATCCCAAGACAATGTAAACATTTAACTTAATAAAAAATTTTAAATTCCATGAGTTGTGAAACGATAGTTCTGTGACATGACTCCCCGACGTTTTCGCCGCGGTTTGTTGTTTTACGCGGTCGGGGTGTTATAGAAAGATTGGTATCAGAGCTTATGGTTATAGGGAAATAGGTTATTAGTAATGCTCTGACCTAGACTATAACCTTCCTAGTACCCTAACGCGAGTTATCTTGCATGTAGATTCATAAGACAATACCATCACCTATCCTTAGGTGACTACCAAAACAAATACACAAGTTACAAAATAGTTTTGAAAATCAATCCTCTATCCTTAGATGATTTGTTTTGGCTTAAAGCTTGGTAAATTTTCAAAATCCTATCAAAGTTTGGGTTTCATTAATGTGAACACAAGGGTGGTTTTCTGTCTAAGGCTAGGGTGTTCGTACAAATCCAAATTATGGGACCAGTCACTCTTACCTGGCAACTCTTTGGGTGAGTGTCCACTTATAGGCTAAAGCATGTCTTCGCGATACATTATAAAGAACCATTTACTTTGATTAGTCACCATGTGTCGTTTGTTTGTTTTTAAGTAACGAACGAATGACCACCATCCTTATATTTCGTCGATATATTTAACATCTCTCTAGATTAGCCTATGTTTGTCATTCGGTCCCAAAACAAGCTATTTAGAACCCTGTTCAACCCCAAGCCAACCCTGCTAGACCTCCGTTTCCACCTAGTTCTTGCTACAAATGTGGCGAGATGGGTCACTTTTGAAACAACTGCCAAAATTGGTGAACACAAATGCAAATCGAGCCCGTGGACGCGCATTCAACATCAATGCCAATGAGACTCGTGCTGATAACGAAGTCATTAACGATACGTCCCTTGTTGATAATCATCCTGCTTCTATTCTTTTTGATTCGGGTGCCGATAGAAGCTTTATATCACTAGCCTTTGAACCTTTGCTTTCGATTCCTAGAACTAAACTAGGAAAACCCTTAACGGTGGAAATAGCTAGTGATGAACCCCTTGTACTCGACTATGTCATTCGTAGTTGCCAATTGAACCAGGATAACCACCTTTTTCCCATTGACCTCACACCAATGCAACTTTGGAGTTTTTGACATCATCATAGGAATAAATTGGTTAACTAAACACCATGCTGAGGTGATCTGTTTTGACAAGGTTGTTCATATACCTATTTCGTCTGGCGAAACCTTAGAAGTTCACTGAGAGAAACCCTCTAGTAGCCGAAAACTCAGGACCTGAAATAAGGCCCAAAAATACCTACGAAAGAATTATGTAGTCTTCTTGGCACATATCATAGAAGAAAAAGGCAAGGGCAAAACTGTTCAGGACATCCCCGTTGTTCGGGAATATCCTAAGGTGTTTCCTGAAGAGCTACCTGGTTTACCCCCTATTCATTAAGTTTAGTTTCATATTGACGTTGGTGCCAACCCAATTGCCAAATCTCCTTACCGTCTTGCAACGTCTGTAATGCAAGAGTTGTTAAAGCAACTCCAAGAACTTTCAGACAAGGGATTCATTAATCCAAGCTTTTCACCTTGGGGTGCTCCTATCCTATTCGTGATAAAGAAGGATGGATCCTTCCGTATGTGTATCGATTATCGTGAGCTCAACAAACTCACAATCAAAAATCGATATCCCCTACCTCGCATTGATGATCTCCTTGATCAGCTACAAGGTGCGACCCACTTTGCAAATATTGATCTGCGTTCTGGGAATCATCAACTTCGTGTACTCGAAGAAGATATTCCTAAGACTGCTTTTCGCACTCGATACAGCCATTACGAGTTCACTGTCATGCCTTTTGGTTTGACGAATGCTCCTGCCGTCTTCATGGACTTAATGAATAGGGACTGTAAACCTTATTTAGACAAGTTCATCATTGTTTTCATCGACGACATCCTCATTTATTCTAAGTCTCGAGCCGATCACGAACAACATCTCTGTCTAACGATGGAACTCCTGAAGAAAGAACAACTTTACGCCAAATTCTCCAAATGTGAATTTTGGCTAAAAGAAGTTCAATTTTTAGGACACATTGTTAACGAACAAGGTATACATGTAGATCCCGCCAAAATCAGTGCGATTAGGGATTGGAGTACACCTACTACTCCTACCTAAGTTCGTTCATTTCTTGGTCTTGCTGGATACCATCGACGATTCATCACGAACTTTTCAAAGATCGCGGTTCCCCTCACCACTTTTACCTTTCAAGTGGGGACCCAAACAAGATGAAGCCTTTCAAACACTGTAACAAAAACTCTGTAATGCTCCTTGTTTATCTTTACCCGACGGCAACGATGATTTCATTGTCTATTGTGACGCATCAAACCTAGGCCTTGGTTGTGTTCTCATGCAAAGAGACAAAGTCATAGCCTATGCGTCAAGACAATTGAAAATCCATGAGAAGAACTACACAACTCATGATCTTGAGTTAGGAGCCGTAGTTTCTGCTCTCAAAATTTAGAGACACTACATTTACGGTACGAAATGTGTGGTGTTCACTGACCACAAAGTCTCCAACACATATTCAATTAAAAGGAGCTTAACATGAGACAACAACACTGGGTCGAACTTCTGAACAACTACGACTGCGACATTCGCTACCATCCTTGTAAGGCGAATGTTATGGCTGATGCGCTTAGTCATAAGGAATGTGTCAAGCTTCATTATGCTCGAGTTCAATCCGATATCTAGACAAGTATCCTTCAAGCACAACATACATGTGTGACCCAAAGCTTGTTGAAAAATGAGCTGCCACAAAATCTCGAACTTCAACTCGAAACAAAAGGCAACGGATTACTCTACTACAAGAACCGTTTGTGGATTCCTAGTGAAGATAATCTCTGCACCTTATTGATAGACGAAGCTCATACGTCTCATTATTCAAACCATCCTGGTGTAGACAAAATGTTTAAGGATCTCTGTACCTAGTATTGGTGGCCATGTATGAAGAAGGACATTGCCTTATACGTGTCTAAATGCCTAACTTGTCTTAAAGTTAAGGCAGAACATCAACGCCCATCTGGTTTACTTGAGCAACCACAAATACCGGTATGGAAGTGGGAGAACATTGCGATGGATCTCATCACTAAACTACCGCGCTCACCTAGAGGTCATGATGCCATTTGGGTGATCATCGTTCGTCTAACAAAGTCAGCACACTTTTTGGCAATTCGTGAGGATCTATCTGTTGAAACTCGCCAAGATCTACGTTGATGAGATTGTAACTCGTCATGGTGTTCCTTTGAACATCATATCCGATCGAGATGCTCGATTCTCATCTCACTTTTGGAAGACCATGCAATCTGCCATGGGAACCAAACTCAATCTGAGCACTGCTTATCATCCTCAAATGGATGGACAATCTGAAAGGACAATTCAAACACTGGAGGATATGCTTAGAGCATGTGTGATCGACTTTGGTGGTAGTTGGGATTCGCATCTACCATTGGTTGAATTCTCCAACAACAATAGTTATCATGCCAGCATCAATATGGTGCCTTTCGAAGCTCTATACGGTCGAAAAATGTCGTTCACCTGTCTGCTGGAATGAGGTCGGTGAAGCTCAGCTCACTAGTCCTGAACTCATTCACGACACAACAGACAAAGTCAAGAAAATTCGCGATAACCTTCTGACAGCTAGAAGCCGTCAAAAGAGTTATGCGGACGAACGACGCAAGCTCTTGAAATTCCAAGTTGTTGATCATGTCCTTGTCATGGTATCCCCTTGGAAAGGTGTGATTAGATTTGGAAAGAAAGGAAAACTTGTACAACGATATATTGGACCATTCAAGATCGTTGAGACAATCGGAAAGGTGGCCTACCGACTTGATCTACCTCCTGAACTTGGGAATATTCACCCAACATTCCACGTGTCAAATTTGAAAAAGTGTTTAGCCGATACAAACCTCCACATTCCCCTCGACGAAATTCACATTGATGACACTATGCACTTTGTCGAGAAACCTATGGAGATATTGGACCGTGAACTCAAGAAACTCAAGGGTAGACGTATACCGATAGTTAAAGTTTGCTGGGAATCCAAATGTGGCCCATAATTTACTTGGGAATAAGAGGATCAGATGAAAGCAAAATATCCACATCTGTTTCACAAAGTTTCCTCTAATTAAATTTCGAGACAAAATTTCCAAAAGTAGGGGAGACTGTGACATTTGTGCCTTTTCAATCATTACACAATTACAAACAATTTCGTATTCAATGAAACCCTGTGTTTTATTTCTAAATATTTTTGTATCTAATAAAATTTTTTATTTTATTGATGAGAACGCAAATATGTCAATCGTTGCAAATTTCGATCATTTTCTTGTTCATTAAAGCGTTTTACGCATTTTGCGAAACACATAACCGTACAACCGAAGGAACCGACAACCACGACATTTTCGGGCATATTCCAAGTTACACATGTCTTAACAGCTTTATATAACCTAAATATTAGGTTAAATGGGTTAAAAAGGGCAAACAAGTGAAAATACAAGTCCAAGGGCCAAAAATGTCAAAAAATAATAAATATTTTTTCTTTTTCACCAAGTTTGCCACCTATCTCCAATTTTTGACACCTAGCACTCATTTTGCCACACTTAATATGGTGTTGACACATGTTAGAACACTAATCCACACTTGAGGATGCTTGTCATCGCCTCCTTAATCCTAAAATACTATAAATATCCCATGATTCTTCCATTTTTTTCACACCACTTCAAAACACTTCAAAGCAAAGTCTAAAGTTCTTCTTTCGATCATTCTTGGAGCTTGTTTCCAACCTTTGGTAGCCTCCTATCTTGAGTTCCGAAAGTGTTCTTCAACACGAGTAAGTACTCTTCCTAGTTATTTAATTTTTTTTAGCTATTTTGAGCTAAAAGTCCAACAGTTTGGATTCCTGGTTGAATTTGGTTCTGACCATATTTGGTCAAGTCAAAGTTCAATTGAACTTTGCAACGTGATCGTAATCACAAAGGTTATAATCCCTAATGATTTCACCTTCTGATTACCACGTTTTCTAGTCGAAGTGACGAATCAAAGTTTAGGTAAAAAATGTGAGGATGTGCATTTTACGACAAAACTATTTTTGTGTATCAAAATACAAAGTTTTGATACCAAATCAGTTTTATAAACTTAGTTAGACATATTTTGACATGTCTAGCTTGTCACTTCTAGTTTAGTGCTTATTTAGGGTCGTAAGTCGAGCGGTCTTGACCACCACTTTTACTTTCGAATCCGACCCGTTTGTTGATCTTAGGATCCGACCAAACACATATTTGTGATCATAGTTGTATAGGGAATAACTTACTAAGGTTATACCTTATGGTCACGTCGTTTGGTTAGTGTTATGATAAGTTACTTCTATGTTCTTAAAAAAATATGACCAAAATGCACTTTTGCGCATAAATCCATTTTAAACACATGTAACCAAATTTTGACATAGAAACTGATGTTATAACTTTCAAACATCTTTGGGTATTTAAGACTTATCATAGGACATGTTTAACCATCCGATCATGCGTTTACGCTAATGACAAGTTAAAGTAGCATAAACTACCTTAACGAGTCATAATGGGTCAAAAGCACTTAGGATCCTTTCCAAATTAGAATGTTAAGTTTGTTAAACCATATCACATGAGTTCCAACACTCATTTGGTTTATAAGACTTCATTCTATCCGATCTCCCATTTGTAGTCCCGACACACTAACATATTTATCTAACACATTAGGACACATTTGAGCTTTGTTTATTCCGTTGATCAAGAACATTTTCGCAATCCCAAGTGAGTACATAGCCCCCTCTTTTACATTTTCTAAATGTTTTAGGGTGATTCATATGTGCCTATAATTATTTTCAATATTTCAAAACAATATACATGGTTTATATATACAAAATGATTTTCAAAGTAAGTACATAGTTCCCCTCTTTTACCTTTTGTAAATGTTTTGGGGTGACTCATATGTGTTAAATCATTTTCAAGTTTTCAAAAAAATAAATGTCTATAGTTTATATATAAAACAATACGATTTCAATAATGTGAACAACTTGTTGGTGCGTTATCCATAACACGAATGACATTCATTAGTTTTGGCCGAGCCGACCAGTAGTATGTTATGGTACCATAGGACTGACAATCCCATTATCTAACTGTTCACTGGATTTGGTGGAAGTTTGGGTAATGACAGAAACTGTTTCTGATTAACAAATCATTTGTTGATTTGTTAGTCTGGTTAAAGAGACCCTTTGGTGGTCTATTAAAGATACCCTTTAGTGGTATAGTTAACACAGGTTTGAATGTGTTCATTAAAGAACGATCAAAAGTTTTCACAATTAAAAACACGGACAATTTTTTTATGACATGGAGGATTGATTTATGACATGGACGAATGGTTTATAACACGCACAAATTGTTTTGAACAATGTCACAGAATGATTTTCACTTAAAGATATAAACCATACAAAGTTTTCTTTTGAATCAATCTATTACAATATTTTTACAAAAGAAACGTTTTGGTCAAGATTCATGGCTACAAGGTTTTCACAACTCTAACCAACTTTTTTTAGTTGGTTAATTGTATTGCAATATCAAAAACTTTTGATACGAGGTTTTCACTTAATGACTCATGTAGTCAGACGAGGTGTTGCAATATGAATACAAAGACACAAATTTGACACACACACAAATCTATATACTCGCCAACATTTTTATGCTGACTCTCTTTTCACATATGTTTCAGGAGTCAATGCTTGATAATATGATGCATGCTTCACGTAGGAACGGACGCGGGCCTTAGTGACTTAAAACATGAAAGACAATTTATTTATGTGTTGTTTATGTTTATCCCAACACAATGTAAACATTTAACTTAATAAAACAAAATTTTAAATTCCATCAGTTATGAACAATAGTTCTGTGACATGACTCCCCGACGTTTCCGCCGTAGTTCGTTTTTTTACGTGGTCGGGGTGTTACATGAATCCTTCTACTTTGTATTTGTGTTGGTTGCAGTTGTTAATTTTTTCATTTTAACAACTGCAACCAACACAAATAAGCATAATTTATATGTTGCATTTTACACATATCAAATAGTACACACGTGAATCTTTGCTTGTCCTCAAGCAAAACTCTATAATGTGGCTTACACACCCAAACAAAATTGGTAGAAGAGAAGTTTTGTGTTTACCTTTAGAGTGTCGGGAATCCAAGTTATAAATTTATTTTGTTTTTATTTTATTTACAATCTTATTCGTCATGATTTATTTTAAACATATTTTAAGAAAAAGTATTTGTTTTTGGCATAACATGCCTTTCTAAAATTATATTTAGTTATATACAAATTTACACACATCACAAGTGCTCACTCAACACTCCGCCGAAGATATTTAAGTGAAAGCGCTCAGACACGGCGTGGAGCTTACTCCTACTATAGGCTTGACAAATAATCAAACCTTCTACTTTTTGACGTTTAATCTTCATAAATATCAAGAGGGCTTTTTAAAAGGGTAGGTTTTGGCTAGGAGTAGGTGTTTTTTAGGTAATATGGTGAAAAGCATAAAAAGTGTCGGTTTTCTTGAGCAATTTTTTGTGACTCAGAGAAAAAACTTTAACCAATGCTTTTTTTAGCCAAAGTTGAAACTAAGCCATAGTTGTAATTTATAACCGAACTTTTTACTAAAATAAAGGGTGTAAATAAAAAGGATTCGTGGATATGGGTGGTTATTTTTGGAAAAGTTTATATTTTTGTGGGTTTAGAAACAAAAGGGTTAGGGCTTAAAGGGGTTTAACTAATGGGATATTTTTCGTAAGGGGCGAAAAGAAAAATAAAGGTATGGAATGAAAATGGGTTATAGTCCTAATGCCTCCATCATTTACTTACTTGGATTTGTGGCGCTAAGGATTGGGAACATATCGTTTTGGCAAGTTTTAGATTTGTAAGAACCAAAAATGCTATTCACACAAGAAACGAAAAATTGATCAATTAGTAGAGGTATGTATTTGTATGCTCGGTAAAGGCTCAAAACTCACTTTTTGTGGGAAAAACGGTATAATGTATAAGTATATATATAACCAAATTTTACAAAGATTTGTTATGTCCGTTTTTATAATTTTCTTAATTGATTCTTTTTATCACGACGCTGTTAGATGTAATTAGTAAAAACATAACTTCTAGAACTTATTTTCCCAAACTAAACCAAGATAAGTAAAAAAATGAAAAATTTGAAAAATATTTAGGGTGATTGGCGGTTTTACAAGACGAGTTTGTGTAATGCTTGTTTTTAGGATAAAAGATTCAAGGATTTAACACTCCCTATACTTAAATCACACATTGTCCTCAATTTGTCCCAAATAGGAGTTGTTTGGATTAAATGTGTAAAAAGTCGGGTAAAACAACAATTTTTAAGTTTACTAGTCATTAGGCACAGGAGCATGCCTAGTGGACACCGCCCCGTGGCCAATGTGCCAGTCCAAAGTTAACAGGAAACTTACAGTATGGTGGACATGGGGGCATGCTTGGTGGGCACGGCCCGTGCCACCTTCTCTGTAGAAAATTTTTTAATAGACATTCGGGCACGGGGGCATGCCTGGTGGACACGGCCCGGTGCTGCAAACTCTTTTTTGTAGTTTTTGAAGCGGGATGCTCTGGCTTACGTGCATGGGGTCCCGTTTTCTCAATTTTCACACCATTACTCGTAAACACCACCTTTTAATTTAGAACAACCATTCATTACAACTAAAAGAAAAGCGGAAAATTATATAATTTTAAAGTCCTAAGATAGATTAGCCTCCTAATGACAAGAAAAAAACATGAAAAGCTTTCCCTAGAATAAAAATTATAACAAAAACCTGGAGGTGGTTTCCGGATGTTGAAGGGCTCTCGAGCTTTTCGAGGATGATGTACCCTAATATGTCATTGAGCATCTTCTCAATCTCCCTTGGGAGAAAGATGAAAGACTCATCATCCACAATTTGCTGTAGGAGAGGGATGATGGTCACTAGAACCTCACGAAGTGTGTCTAGAGGTGGTTCCGGTGGAAAGACTGGCTCCATGGGAGGCATAGCAATTTTCTTATTGAAAGACTGGCTCCATGGGAGGCATAGCAAGAATATTCAACCTTTTGTGCAAAAGGTTGATCTC
The DNA here is from genome assembly GCA_947069175.1 of Scalesia atractyloides. Lineage (NCBI taxonomy): Eukaryota > Viridiplantae > Streptophyta > Magnoliopsida > Asterales > Asteraceae > Scalesia > Scalesia atractyloides. Next base: position 11,587,202 of record CAMTDV010000003.1, on the reverse strand, counting down.
TTGGAAGCTATTCTCAAGACCCATTGTTAGGTAGTTGACCCAGTCTTTAGGATCTCTTCCACCGATGTTACCTCCTCCATAGCCTACCTTAGCGCACTTACGTAACGGATAAGAGTGGCCTCGATGGAAGACCTCATTCCCCTCCTATTGTTCCCTAAAGAAGTTGACGAGGTTCCACTATTTCTACTTGACATTCTATGAAAAAGAAGGAAGTTGTCATTTACGCAGAACATCACCATGGCCTCGTGCCACCTAGGCACGACCCCGTGCCTCCACTTCTGTTATAGGTTCGAACCCGTAACTCTTTGTTTTAAGTTATTCTTTCTTTGGTTTTTAAAAGTTTTGAACGCAAATAACTTAAAACATTGTTGTAAAATATATATTGAAGAGAGTTTTGGTTTTAAAGTCATTTATTTATGTTGATGAAGCTTGAAGCTTTAAAGGTTAAGCTTCAAGCTTTCATGAAGGTTGAATGTTTGGAGAAGAAGGAAAGAGATAAAAATGGCAAAGACAAGAAGGTTTGATAAAACCTTTTTAAGAATATACCTTTTTGGGTATATGTGTAGAATCAGATTAGATCTTTCTCTTTTGAATGAGTCCAAGACATGCTGCTCAATGGCTGACTTTATAGAAAGTGACAGCACAGTGGCTGGACCCCGTGCCTGGGTGGCACGGCCCGTGGTCTGCAACAGATCAGAGTGGCTTTTGGCTGCTAGTGACCACAGGGCATGTTGGCGAGGCACGACCCCGTGGTGTCCTAACAGATGGGCACGGGGGCGTGTTTATATGGCATGGCTTGTTTTTGAGATTTATGAATTTCGTCTTATTTAAGGCGTTTTATTTTATCGGATGGCTCTTTACTGGTAGGAACAACACCAATGTGTCGGACGTACCTAAGGTGCTTGTGATTCATATTAAAACGCAAGAGGTTGTCGGAAACCAAGAATTCTAAACTATACGGTGGGCGAAACCAACCTTTGTTTACCTTATCTGTTCTCTTGTTAAAAAATGTATGAGTCGAATCTCTCTAGTCTATGTATGCACCGGATGTAGCCAGTGATGAGTCCAGCATGGTACAATCGAAACAGGGACAACTATCGCATTCATCCTCACAAGCTGTTGATGTACACGTAGCGGCCTCGGTGTCATTTATATCTGAATGCCCCCCCCCCCACATCTTCTCCATTGTTAGTGTTTTGTGATGAACACCTCATATTCATTAAAAATTATGTTTCTTTTAATTTTTGGAGAATTCTCTTTTCTATTTGGCATATGTCATCTAAGGTCATGTCTTCTTGAAAAGACGCTTGATGGCATTTAGATGGATGATAGTTATCTTTTTTACTTTCGCCCATCTTAAGGTGGTTTTCACGGGAAAACGATGCGTCTATTAGGTAATGGGGGTTGATATTTAGAAAGTAGCATTCTAAATCTCGATGAAACCTTCCACATAATTGACACCATTCACCGTTAGAGTTGCGAAAGTGAAAATAATCATTATCATCCACGTTTTCGTCCAATGTTATTAACTGTTGGGATCAGACATCCCTGTTTTACAGTTAATGATAGGGAGACACGACCACGTGTTGAGCTAACACGGCCCCATGTCACAGTTACTATCTGATAAAACAGTTTTGCCCGCTGCTGTTAAGGGCACGACCCCGTATTTAGCTTGCACGGCCCCGTGCTGTAGCTGCAGATAGTAAAGAAAAAAAAGCAAACAAAGAAAAATCCTAAAATTTAGAAGGAAAAAGATACAAATTGATTAGGCCATTAATTTTAAGCTTCCTTAAAATCCTTGTGTCCCCGGCAACGGCGCCAAAAACTTGATGTGGTGCGAGTTTGTTATTATTTTTGTTATATTTTAAACACTTTTTACTCGTGGATCAATATAAAACATGATACAATACTACCACTCTACACACATTAGGGCAAGTGAACCCATCGTAGACGTAGTATAGTGATGGTAAGATACCGAGCTCGTCCAAGGACACAAGAGCTTTTAATACCGGCTTGTCGTTAACGTCTAATCTAAAAGAAAAAAATAAAGATAAGAACGTAAAGAAAAGAAAAAAACAAATAGATAAGAAAAAATCACTTGGTTCCAACTCCTCTTTTATGTATCATTTGATTATTTCCGCACTTTGAGCTTTTTAATAGTTTATCTTAGCTATATTGGTATGCCCCTCTTGTGAAGGCGACGCTACCCTCAACAATATTGGTCTGAGTCAGCAGGGATACAGTCCTGCAAGGTCGGATTATTGAAAGATAATTAAACAAGTTAATAATGCAAAAAGTGGTAGGCCCCTTTGTGAAGGCGATGTTACCTCGGCCATATTGGTCTGAGTTAGAAGGGATACAGTTCCAAAAGGCCGTATAAAGTTTTAATAGTAGTTTATTTATAAGGAGTTCAAGCTATTCTTACTTCACCCGATTTGATGCTATCTGCCTCCAAGGAATTCCTAATAAGCTTCAACCAAGTTGTTGCAGGATCTATACACTGAACGAGGAAAGAACTTTACCCAAACCCCCTTCCAGGTAGTTGACGCGCTTTATATAGACCGTAAAGACACGAATGAGGAAACAACAAAACAAGAAGGAATGTTTAACCAAAGTTCACTTTCAATAAAGAAAAATAGTTATTAAAGTCATTAATACATACCCAATTAAAAAGTTGCCAACAATTAGAAATCAAATGTAAAACATAAAAGATTTGTTTTCACCATGTGATGTAAGAGATTAGCCAATCATGGCCTTTGTTTAACAAGAATTCTTACAATCAATCTTGTGAGATAAGTGGTTTAAAAGATGAAATATGGATGATGGTTGTGGGTGTTGGTGATGTAGTGGTGGTGGACTGATGGCAAGTGTGAGAGAAGTGGTTTTCCAAGGGATGCCATCCTCTTGAACGAAGCACCTCTATTTATAGCTGAAAACAGACAGCAGGCAGGGCCCCGTTCCCACCTAGCACGACCCTGTTGTCTTCTCTTTCTCTTCCTTCATTAACTGCAGATGTTAGGTCTTGTACCAACACGCCCCGTGGTGTCATGGTACGACCCTATGGTTAGTGTACTTGCTGTACTATCACAGATTCTACGAATCCTAAAGTTGACCAGGGCCCGTGTTAGGTTAGCACGGCCCCATGTTGGCTTGTCTTTTGTTGTTGTCTTTTTCTACAGGGAATCTTGACTGGGCATGGCCTCATGCCTGGTGGGCATGGCCCCATGCCTAAGCTTCTGTCTTTTTATTTTGTTATTTTGGATGTGGATGGGGATTCGATAGGTCGTGTCAATCCTTCTTCTTTGTATTTGTGTTGGTTTCTACTTTTAATTTGTTCCTTTTATTCATTTAAGCTCTTTTGATCCTGTAATTTAAAAGTAAACAAACAAACAAAAAAAACATGCTTTTTCCATCATTAGTACCGAAAAAGGGTCGATCTTATGCATTTTTTGATGTAATTTATATGTTCAATTTGTGCACATCAGTTACTAGATTTTCATGGGTACTTACTAGGTTAAAGTTTGCAAGTGTGGTGTTCGAAGTTTCTTTCATTTGTCGGTTGAGTTTTTTAAAATCAGAAAGTTTGAAAAAAAGAATGTGTTGAAACCGAACCCAGATGTGGTTAACATCGAAATCAAGAAGCTGCATTGATCAGTTTTAAATTCGTTTATGATCATGAAGATTGAAGTTTAGTAAATCAGAGGATTGGGTCAGGAACTATGCAAACAGAGATCAGAAGCATAACTTCAGGGGAAATACAATAAAATTAGTTGCAAGCCTGAATCATTAATCAAGTGGGAATTTATTGAAGATATTCACAACACTTAATTGAGGTTGCATAAATATTCAAACACAACTCTCATATTTGAAGATCAAGATTTGACAGTGACGCACTAAGGGGAATTTGTGTGTGCATTTAGTGTGTCCGGCACTGTGTGAAGAGGCTAGATAGAGCATGTGTTGAATATATTATAGGTAAATATGTGTTTTATGAGCGAATGACATGAATCTGCGTAAGAGTTCTATGTGAGTCGGAGTCCTACGCGTGCATGAGTCCTACGCATACTGGACTCATATGTATGTAGGAGCGCAAGAACATGTTCCTATAAATAGTAGTGTCATGCACTTGCCTTCATAAGTATGGTTTTTAGGTGAAGAGAAGCTACGTGTTACTCTCCAAATTGTCAATGATGTATGCTCTCTCGGTACATTGTGGAAGCTAATACAAACGGGCCGACTTAAACATCTTGCTACCAAAAGTACTACCGAATTAGTATTTTATCCAAACTCCGGTCTAAACACATCGGATCCTGCACCTAGACTTATACTTTTCCCCAAAATTTCATATAATCATGATTAGTCAACTTAATCCATTTTAACTTGGTAAATCCTTATTTAATCATAACTTATATTTTTACAAATTTTGGCATGGTGTCTCCTAAATTACCATTAATTCCCTTTAATCCTAATCATCATCATGTTTCTCAAATCTTAATCATCAATATTTCAAAAGATCAAGAACAACTTTTCTATAGTTTTCAACAAAGTTAAAAGATCATAAGAAATTATACAAACCCTAGATCTCTGTAAAACAACCTTCCATGATCTTCCTTTAAAAAAAAAACAAGTTTGTACTAACAACTTTCATATACTTTTTAAATCAAAACTCAAGAACATGAAGTTTATCTATATAAACTCTAAAGTACTTTTAAATACCACTTTCAAGATCACTAACTTCTTAACAAGTTCATCACATCTTTCTTCTTATATATCTTGTTAGATCTATATTTATTACCGACTTTGCATGTTCATCATGTATATAAACTTTATCCACTTCAAGATCAACAGAAAACTACCAACATTTCATACTTTATAGTGTTTTCTTTTGAGATTTTAAGTGTTTAAACAAGGGTTTTCTTGGTGATCAACTTGTACTTCCATGATCTACATTATCTAAGAAACAAGTATGAAGGTTTAAGCACTTACGACTAGCAAAAGTTTAGGGATGATCTTTATCAAGAAAGTAAGAAGATAAAAGCTCCAAGATGTGCAACAACAAGCCTTTGATGATCTCCATGCCTTGTATCACCTTTGATCTTCGTCAAACACCTAAGGAAACCCATAGAACATGTTGAAAGCTGAAAATGAAAAGGAGAGGGAAGGTGGTGGAGGCCGTAGGTATTGGAAGGAGAGAAGAGAGTTATGTGTACTTTTTTAAAGTTTTATAGTGAGGTAAGCAGTGTTGTTGTGATCTGGTTTCCTCCATCTTATAATTATCCTCTATACATAAAGACCAACAAAGTCAAGCAATTCCATGTCTATAGCTTACTTGCATCATTTCAACATATGTGTGGAGTGGGGGAGGGCCCACATCATTTAATAGATTTTGAGCATGTGATGGATATGCCAAGTCTAAATATTTTTGTGTTTAGGTTTAATTCGATGTTTAGGGCATTCATCCATTCTTAGGATTATAACCAAGATGGTTTGCTGTTAAATGGACACTTAGTTTTGCTTATAAATTGATTCTCGTTTTAATGTGAAATGTTACTTGGTAATTAATGTTTAGTTAACCTTAGGATATATATAATACCCTTGATAGCACTTTTATGATAATTACATTAACTTGTGATCATATGTGGTTTCCATTGATCTTAGTAATCGGTTTGTTGGAGATTGTATGTTTCATGGCTCGGATCGGAAAATTTAATACTCATGTATTTTTCTGGAAAAGTTATAATACATATACTTTTTTACCACTTAAGGTTTTGTCCATGTTTTCTATTGGACATGGTTTAATGTCTTTTGTATGACGTTCCGAGGCGTACCAGAACTATCTTGACATGAATAGTGTTACTGGATAATCTACCAATGGTATCTGAAATTGACGAACATCTAATATGCAAATGTAATGCACTTCCTAGATATTGCTAGACTTATGGAACTTAGTTTATATAAATGAAGCATATATGTACGTAATTGTATAGTTAATTAGTGATTATGTTGTACGAATTTACCTAATATTTTGCCATTTTTCATAGTGGTGGTGGTGGTTAGGGTGGTTGTGATGGTGGGGCGGCTGTGCTGGTGGTGGGGATGGGCCGACTGTGGTGCTGGTGATGGCTCGGCTGTGGTGCTGGTGGTGGTGGTGGTAGTGGGCCGCATGTGATGGTGGTGGTTGAGGTGGTGGGTTGAACCTGTATTATTTTTCTATAAAATATAAGTTGAACCCGTAGACTGATACGAACCGTAAAACGAAACGAACCCGTACTATCTTTTTATTAAAGTAAAACGAACCCATATTATATCTGACACATTTTATTTTTATTGTCGCAAGTATGTCCTGAGACAATGAGGTTTTGTTAGCCGGGGGTGGTGCGGATGCGGGGGGTGACATGGATGTTGGAGGTGAGGTACCTGTGGGATTTGATGAGATGGTCGGGGTTGATTGTGGATAGTATGAGTATATGTAGTACCCACATCAGGGTAGGGAATACAAACATTTCATGAGGTTCTAGCTAATGAGGGTGCAGCAGTAGAAGGCGTTGTATTGGGATGCATTACGTGATTGCTGGGAGGAGGCGAGGGCCTGAGGTTTTATCGGGGAGAATACCCTGTGGGATCGTATGTTTTTAGAGGCGGCTATACTGTCTTATAGGCCGTGAGTTTCTCTCCATGTTCATCCTTCGTCCACGACTAACTGAGCAGCCTTATTCGGATATGGATGATCCCGACTTGGACCCACGACTTTCTTTATACAACGCATGTTGCCCTATACGCATCGTAGTATACAGGTATTTTTTCCTTTTTTATCGTACATATAGGACATCATCTTGGACCACATGAATGAAGAAGATCTGTAGACAACAAAGGGCTTGGACCAAAAAGATGATCCAGAAGTACAGATACACACATGGATTCTCTGTCTCTCGTATCGATCCCGCTATTGTATCGCTCAATACGATCAGAGTAATGAAGGTTAGTGTTCGTATTCTATGTTTTGATGTTAAATATATATTTTTTATCATTGCAGTGGTAGATGTTTGTAGGATGGGCACGGTTGGGTGGTGGTTGTTGTTTGAGGTGGTGTGGGGTGGTGGTTGTTGTTTGAGGTGGTGTGGGGTGGTGGTTGAGGTCATTGAGGGTATTCGGTGTGGTGGTTGGTTAAGTAGTGGTGGGCTGTGGTGGTTGTTTAAGTGGTGGTAGGTTGTGGTGGTTGAGGTGGTACGGGTGGTCGGCTGTGGTGGTGGTTGAGGGTGGTTGTTGAGTTGGTGTTGGGCTAATGTGGTGGTGAGTGGCAGGTTTGTTGGATGAAGTGGTGGTCGGTTGTGGTAGTTGAGGTCGTGGTGATGTGGTGGGTGGTGGCTACGGTGGTGGTTGTTGGATTTGTTTATTATTTTTACAATATAATTTCGAATGCCGAATCTAACGCTATAATTGTATGTTTTTTACATGATACCGAAAGTCGGTGTTTTGACGGTGGCGGTAGCATAATCCTTATGGAGAAGTGCACTGCGTTCATATTTCATATTCAAACACCTACATGCGACCATTTTTCAGATTCATGCACCAGGATGTCGGTCTAGGATGAAGTGTGTTCCAGAGTGGACTACATCATGCAATGCTCCAAGTGATGTAGCTGATGCAGTTTGCCCCGTTACACAGAATTCCATGATAGCCGTTTACTCTGTGTGGTGTTGATGTATCAATTGACGATTGTAAAGCCCGTCGGAACCAAGGATACCATCACACACAATTTCAAGAGGGCCAGCGCTAGAGTGGACAATCATTGCCGTAGTCAACTCTAGCACCCGCTGCTCCGGCCAATGCCACTCGTAGTAGTGTTGATGTGGTAGTTGACGATGGAAAGCCCATTGGAACATAGGATATCAACACAAACAATTTCAAGATGGCCTTCGTATCTAGGTCCTTTTTGTTGTATCAAACCATGGGCCACCACCATCTCCTCAACCACTACCACCTTCCCTAAAGTTGTATCTTGTATCTTCTTCTTCCTCTGTTTCTCAGATCCCCAATTTCACAAAAAAAAGAAGTTAGCAAAACAAAACAATGAATATAACCCTAGCAAAACATAACAATGCATTCATATCCCCAATTTCACCAAATTACAAGATTCTCTCTTTGTTGATACTTTTCGCTTTCCTCTATTCAGATTGGAGTTCTTCGTTATTAGCAAAGAACAACATATATAATAATAAAAATGTAAATACATTTCGAAGTTTTTTTCAAAAATTTTAATTTCTTGATTTCAAAAAGTTTTTTTAAGAAAAATAAAATATTCAATCCCACCTATCTACGTTATTTATATTTTCAGTACCCACTCTTCTATTCTGGTTCACCTAGAGGCGGTAGTGATGGGGTTGGTGGTGATGGCGTGGGTGTTTAAAGGAGGTGGGTGGTAGTGTTAAGGGAAGGTGCTGGTGGAAGTGTGGTAGGTGGTGGTGGCGGAGGTCTATAAAGGAGGCGATGGTGGAGGTGTTTAAAGGAGGCGGTGGCGGAGGTGTTAAAGGGGAGGTGGCATGGTTGGGAGGTGGTTGTAGCTAGGTGGTGGTGGCTAGAGTAGTGGTGGGTGAGAAAATAGAGTGTTGTTTATGGTTATGCTAGAGTGGTGGTTAGAGAGAGAGAGAGGAGAGAGAGAGAGAAAGGAAATGATAGTTATGAGAGAAGGGTTTGATTTATTCATTTTTATATTTTAAATTTTTTAAAATAATTTTTGTTTTAGATATTAAAGATGTTTTAAATAAATTAGTAAATTACCAATATACCTTAATTTAACATTTAAATTTACTTTAAAGACATAGCGTGTTAAGGTTTGCAAATATAAATATTAATCGCAATTACTTAAATACAAAGGACACACTTTACAATGCTAGTCATTATATTTGGCATGTTTTATATTTTACTCTAAAATTATGAAGTTCTATAATAATATTTATATATACAATTTATAACAACAGTTTATAACAAAATGTATTTTGTTATTATATAATTCACAACATATAATAATACCCATCCAACAAACAACATTTTATAAAAACTGAGTTTTCTTAAACCCTCTACGACGGGTAGAGGGCTATACGTGAAGTATTGGTTAAATGTTTTCGTATAGGGCAATACACAACGTATGGGTCCAATGTTTTTCACAACACTTCAACCATTCTCAACTTAACAAAAAATTAACTCGCCCTATACGTCATGTATATGGCAATACGATTCTATAGGTATGATGTGTTTCCAATGATAACAAATCATTGGCTTTAAATACATGGGACTTATACGCTCGTATAGGGCTATACACATGGTATAAATCTATGGCTTTAAATACATGGGACCGATACGCTTCTATAGGGCTATACACATGGTATAAATCATTGCCTTTAAATATATGGGACCTATACGCTCGTATAGGGCTATACACATCGTAAAGTGTGTCTCTTTACGATGCTATTGCCCTATACGACTGATAAGAAAACAAGTACTTTTAGTTTAAGTACCAATACTAGTACGGTTAAGTAAGGTGGTATCCGCAGGGAATTTGTGGTTAGTGTGTAGTAAGTAATAGATTAAACAGAGTTTTTTATGGAGAGAAAACACAAATTGTTAAGAAAAGTGTTATGAGAATGATAAGAAGTAACCTCCACCAGAATCCCGATTACCAGTTTAACACAAAAACTTGTTTACATATTCAAACACCTTATAGACATGGCCTTGGAATTAATGATTTTGATTAATTATTAGGGATTTGTTTTAAGAATAACTATAACAATCTAACAATCCATTAAATTATACCAATTATCCACCAAATTACCAATCCGCTCATGGTACAAGAAACCACCAATACGCTTGATAAACAACAAATAATTAAAATATAATATAAGTTTACCAAACTCCACACAAATGGTCAAGAGTACAAATTACAAGATTTAGAAAACAAAGTTTAATGTGAAAAACCCAACAAGCGATCATCCGGGGGAAGTCATGAAGAGTTTAGCCTCGCATGGTAGTCATCACAGTTTCAAATCTTGATTTCGAATTAAACATGAAGAATCGGGTTAAACGGGTGTTAGAACTATGAAAATTGCATCTTGGGAGCTCTGGAATCGTCTAAAACTCCTGAATGCTTAATGGTTTCTTTTAAAACATAATTTCAAACCTTTTTTTCCGAATCGGCTCTTGCACTTCCTCCTCGTAGCACAGCGATGCAACATTTAGAGCTCCACTAATCGGTACCTCTCGCACATTGTAGCAACCCCCTGCTTCTCCACGTGGCACGGAGGAGACAGATTTTCAGAACTCGTGCTACAGCTCTCGAGTTCACCCGTCGAGTCCGTTTTCCAGCTTGATGTTCTTTTATCTTGTTTAGCCCCTATTAAGCCTATAAAACCTAACGCAAGATAAGTATAACATAGAGATACGAAATGACGCATTTAAACTACTAAAACATGAACAAAGCTTATACAAATACAATGGGTTTTCACACACACACATCACTTCCCCAAATTATCTTTTTGCCGTCCTAAAAAATTACCAGCAACAGAATCACAATCAAAGTCACTAGCCTTCAATATATTCGGTTACTTTTTTAATAAATCTAATCACACATTACTCAAGATTGTAGATATACTGTCCACTTATACCCAACCGCCGATTTCCAAGCCCTTAAATATGATCCTTTAATGTGTTAGTTATAATAAGGTCACACGTACCATGTGTCTCGCGGGAATCATATAAATGGTTCTCGCGGGAGCCATAAGAACGAAGTATGACATGCGTAGAAATAAATGACCCATGGGAATCATTTGAATTAGTCATTTTGGATGAAAGAGCCATGTTTAACTAGAAAGTGTTAGAATAAAGAGCCGGGTAAGGGGACGTGATTGAATATAAATGTAAATGAGAGTAACGGGAGCGTTAAAACATTAGAATAATGAGCCCAGGTAATGGGACGTGATTGAATATAAATATAAACGCAAATCGGGTAACGGGAGCGTTATAACATTAGAATAATGAGCCTGGGTAATGGGACGTGATTGAGTATAAATATAAACACAAATCGGGTAACGGGAGTGTGAAATAAATCGACGCATTAATGACGCGCGGGGTCATAGAAGCGGAGGTATTGCCCGAGCGGAAAACGATCGTAGTCATGGACTACCGTCAGTGTAAAAAAGGTAAAAGTAAAGATGAAATGGTTAATAGATTCGGTAAGTAAGACCAACGTATAAATGACCCACAGGGTTATTGAAATGGAGGTTTTGCCAATACGGATCAAGCATGGTCAAGGACCATGGTTATAATAAAAGGAGGAATTTTTTTATTTATTTGTATAGTTATAAAGTCGGTGTGTTAACACCATGCTCCTTTAACGGATAACTCGGATAAAGGGTGTTCTATGGGATCACTATGACCTTCGGTCATAAATAATAGTAAAGGTCTACTGGACCAATGTAAAATTCGGGTCACCAATAAAACGGGATGAACCTTGGAGGTCATCCTTTAAAAAAATAAATAATAATAAAAAAATGTTACACTAAAACCCGGTTTTAGTTAATAACGACATTTTTAAGAGTGTAAACAATTAGCGAAGAATTGGAAAAAAAATGAAAATGAAAAGTTGACATAAACTTAAACATGACGTGATGCAATCACGATCAAGAAAATAACGTGGATGTGATTACGTTGTAGCATATGATACGAGAATTGGGGCTATTAACGCATGTAAAACCTTGTGGAGGTAATGTGGATATACCGGAATAAATGGGGTAAAAGTGATCAGCAACTGATGAGGCTAACCGGCAACACCAGTTAAGGTCAAATGGTGTTTATAACCTAGCCATTGTGCATGTCTTAATAACATTAGCAATGAATAATGATGTTAACAGATCCATATGATTTAGTGGTTGAAGGGTGGCTTGTTGTAGTGGACGATAAGGAGATGGACTTCAGGATGAAAGCAAGGGCCGATGAGGTCTTACACGTGAAAGGTGCATATGGCAAGGCCTATTGCAATCGTTGACTGAAAGGTTAAACGCTTTAGGAATAAAGATATTGACAAACTAAAAGTAAAAGTAAAAAAGCGAACATCACAAGAGGTCGGACACCACTTAGTAGTCCGAGGAAGAGTTGATAAGATACTATCCTATCTAACTGCTAAGATTATAGAGTGTTACAATTGAGCGGTGATCAATTGAAAACCAAAGTTATATTCTTTGGGCTTGACCGAAGGAAGTACGTAAGGAGGGTTTGGGGGACGAAACCTCTTTAAGGGGGTAGATTTGTAGCATCCTATTTCCAGTGTACTTATAAAATGATATTTGTTAGTCACTAGAAGTTATTTATGAGGAAAAAGAACTTGATGGATAGCAATGTATTTATTGGAGTAGTTTTTAGTAATATATATAAATACATCAAGAAATATGTTAAATTTGCTTCAAGGTAATACCGCTACCTCATATTGTAACTTCGTAGAACTTGAAGGGCCAATGTTGTAAACACCAACCATGAGGGGTGTATTATGCACTTAACCAAACATTCTATGTATAAAAGAGCATTTTTATGCTCATTTGTTTCAGATCTCTTTATAGTTAAGAGAGAAAAAGAACTAGAGAGACAAGGGTGGCCCTTGGTGATATTTTGCGGCAGTCGATGGTGTCTGCAGGCAACCGAACTTGAGAGTTTCAACCTGGAACCATTTTGTAGCGCTAAAAACGCAATGATAAAATCCGATTTTCCTAAACTTTTACTTTATTCATTAATGGAGTTGAAAAAAAATTTGTCTAGATTGTTTAACTTATGTATGGTTGTAAAGAACAGACCGATCCGAGAAATCTGACCGTTAGATCATCTTGATTCTTGTATACAAGGCTTATAAAATATATATGAACACTTTGAATGGTGGAAATGTAAAACAGGGTTGTTAAGCTCGAGATTTAAACTTGTTTTGATAGCAGCTCGTATTTGCGTTTTTATAAAAACACAGCCCCTTAGAATCGATTTTTTCGGAGATCCGATCGTTGGATCTGGCTGAAATTTGGATAGAAGCTTTCTGGGATATGTCTTTCAAATGCTACATGAGGAAATTTCGATCAGAAGTCGATAACTATGGGTTTGGCACTTATCATTTTGTAATAGATTGTTTGTGCTAAAAATTTAGAACTTGATTGTGTTGCATGAATGGTTTAGTGTAATTATATGTGCTATTTGGTCATCTGTAATAGTTTAGTGATGAGTCTTGATGCTAATTGGGTTTTGGTGGTATGGTGGATTTGATGCTATATTAGTGTTTATCATCATACTTGTTCGTATGTGTGATTTACTTAAACGTCTTAGAGATTTGGCCTAATATTCATACATAAAATGAAGTGGGTTTTGACCTAGGCATGAAACCCAAATCCTTGTATGATTAAATTGATATCATGCTTGAACAAATGAAGAAGTTAGGTTAGTTAAATATTGAAAAATGTATGAACTTGTTGAGTTGTTGATACATGGTGACTTTGGTAGGACAAATTTAGCTAAATTGTTGGTTTAAAAGTGATGCCTACCAAGTATATGATAAAGTGCCTAAATGATTTTATTGTTCTTGTTGGTGCAAATATGTGTGTCAATTGGCAGTTAGCCTTATTAAAAGTCAAACTGACCTATAATAGAATCGAATGAGGAATGCGGTAAAAAGGTCCATAAGGTGTGATGGTCATGATATAGGATGACTAATCTAACCATCTTGTGGATGTTATGTGATAGTTTGACTCTTGACAAGCTAGGTGGGAGATTGAAAAGGAATGGTTGAAGCGGGTCAAAGACGCGAGAAAACAAGATCGGACGCAAGGTAAGTAAAACTTACATCTCCTAGAGTAGAACCATTACATAAGTGATAGGAAGTATATATGACTTAGGACGGTTGCGGTTAAACAAGGAAAAATGTAAAAATAAGACCCCATGGTGTAAACCATGAAGTGGGTCAAAATGGATAAGTTATGATGAACTAATGTTCGCGAAAAAGGAGAAATGTAAAGATGAGACTCCCATGGCGAAAGCCATGAAACGGGTCAAAATGGGTAGAATTAGTTATACTATAAATTGGTAATATACAAAGAATCTTAGAAATAGGAGCCCATAGTGTAAACCATAACCCGTCAAAGAAACGAAATAGCGAATAACCATATATCGGTTATAAACATACTAAATTTTTGAAACAGGGCCATATGGTGTGAACCATAATGGATTAAACGAATAAAAATGAGTTTTTGATGAAAATACTCGCTTACGCGAACCAAAACGGGCCAAACAAGCAAAATGGTGAATAATCACACACAAGAGAAATCACCAAACCTTGTCCAAGAACCTTGGACTAGGGTTTTCCATTGATCACATATATATGGAATCTGACTACCCAACGTATTTAATAATATGCTAGGACATTAAATACGTCGCTATAGGGAAGTTTCTCAGTAGTTACAATTTCAACCCCTTATCTTTCTAGAATATAATAAACTATTACAAAACTATCCAAAACCTACTAAAACAAAGTACCAGCGATCTTAAAAGTTCCAATAATATCCCCCGTAGATCATTGCGTGCTTGTTCAATTCTTCATTCTTGAGCTTCGGTTCCTGGATTTGAGGAAGCTTGATCTGCAGTCGGTGACTAAAAATAGCTTCATATGTGGATGAGGCCGGAGGTTGAGATTTTGATGTAACTGGAGTGGGTGATGGATCTCTTTGCTGAGCTGAGGATTTCTGCTTCCTTTTCCTTTTCTTAGCTTCCTCTTTATGCTTTTGTTTTTAAATTCTAGTCACGATGTCCATCATTTCATTTTTTTCGTTCCTTTGCTAGTTCTACTGCCCTTTCAAACAACATGCCTTCTTCTTTGTACTCATTCTCAACACCAACATGAATCTTGTCGCCAAAAGAACATTTAAATCGGATAGACAGAACATAAAAACATCCATTGGATCAAGAATACGAATATCTTGATTAGTATCGGATCTGATCACAGCTTCCCCTATTTTGCCGTCGTAAAACCATTTCTTGAAATTTGTGAGAGTCACAGGTTGTTCTTGGGGAATCTTAACTCTTGTTTCAACTTTAGTAGGGCATTGCGGCTTGAATGCTACTGTTGGTAGGGATTATCTGCTCTAGCTTTGAAGACTTTTCATATCTTCTCCAGCTTTGAAGTATTCGATGACTCCACCTTGTCTTTTTACTATGAACATCCCTTTTAAATTGCAATACTTCCAGCTGATTATTTTGTGAGTGACTTCCGTCTTTTCAACGATGACAACTTGATAGAAGTCTGTAAGCTTTTCTCTTTCATTTTTGAACCATTCAGGATGGATTGGAGTCACTTCATCACCATCTTAGTTTCATACAAAATCTCTTCCTCCAATCCCCATTCAACAAATCGCGCTGGCATTCATCCCTATCCACCTCATCTTCCTCACTTTCATCATCTTCAGTAACCTTGACAGCTGATTCTAATCATCTCTTCTTTTTCTCAGCTTCTTTGGCTTTAACTTTGTCTTCCTCAACCTTAAACTTTTCATAGTCGAAGATATCTGTAGTTGAGAACATTTGTTTTATTTTTGCTTTGGCACATAGTTCTCTGATCATTCTATACATCTTCTCCATACCGTCTTGTTGGAATATAAAAAATCTTGTTTTTTCCTTAACATAAGCATGAAGCTCCCTGTTTCTCTTTCTTTGTTCTCTCAGCTTCTCACGTATCACATTTGTGTTGCTCACTTGATGCTTTAGTAAGCGTATTTCTTGAGCTGGACCTGTCCTGATAACTTTTGACAATTTATCGTAAAGTTTTTGAAATGGACGAGGCCTGCGTGAAATGTGCTGAGGTATTGATTTTGTTGGTGCGCTTTTTGAGGAGCCTTCCTCTGTTTTCTTTCTTTTCGGGGGAGGTGACCTACTAGGAGCTTCTGGATATCCAATTAGTTGATCAACAAACTCATCTAATTGTTCCTTTTCAGATGTGGTAGTCACTAGAATCTCAGACTCTGTCATCTCACACCTCTTTCTCTTTGCTTCTCTCTTTTCTCTTTCTTTAGCTTCATGTATGGCATGCAAATTTTCAATGTGCTCTCTGTGTTCTCTAGTGCCACCTACATGAATACTACTCTCCATTAGACGTTCTTGAATCGGGGAGTCTTTCTTTTTCTTCGATGATTCCCCCTCTTTCGGAGGTTATTATCCTTTATTCTTTCTTATCAATTGTTCAGTCTCTTTTTCTTCTTCTTCTTCATTTGCTTCCTCTTCAGCGTCTGTTTCTTTCTTTCTTTTAAACATTCCCAATATTTTTCGGATGCAGCTTTCACTAGTGGAAATCTTTCCTCTCTATACATCCACTGGTGAAGCATCACCCACTCTTGTGTTTTCAGTTCTGTGATTTGTCGGCCAGTTGGCAACTAAAATTTATATGTGTCATTGTCATTTGGAAGATTGGGATGTTGATCATTGATAAGAAGCTGAACAAATCGAGGATACATGACCCATTTTGAGGTGTTTGCGTTATCGACCATAGAATAGAAGATCAAACCAGAGATGTTGAACGCTTACCTGGTGCATAGTTGCGGGCCATTCCAAATTTAAACCGTCGTAACCTCCCTTTCTGTGGGCTAAACTCATAGCAAACACATGAAGAATGAATCGCCAATCTTTTGTGAGACCTTTCCGGTAATCCCATTCTTGTCTCTAAAATCTCCAACATATCTCATTCCTCTGAATGCATCCAAAATATCATCTCTCTTTAATAGTAGTGGATCCTTGTGATTGTCCCCAAGACTGAGCACTCTTCGCACACTATCTTCTGTTCCAATGACTTTCTTATTTTGAACAGTTGTCGTGATCCTTTTGACATCATTGACAGTTGTGAATTTAGCTTTTTTCCATAATTCTTCGATATGAATGCTATATATAATTGATTTGCTTGGACAACATAGCTTATCTTGCTTGAGTTTATCCAGTCTACCATGTCTTCAAAGTCTTTTGGTGGCTGCTGTATTTTGCATGGTTGATTATGCTTCTGCGTTTTATCCTAGATTATCTCTTTCACCATTTCTAAGAGCATGGAAACAAGCCAAGTTAGCTTTGGGTTTCGAAACACAACTGTTAGACAGTAAGAATATATAATTTTTTATATAAAAGTATTTGCAAAAATATAAAAAATAAGAAAAAATTTATCATAAATAGTATATTTACGCTAGAATAATATATATCTGCTTGTGTATCCGCTGTTAAAAACTCCGGTAACATGAGTTATATACACCGGCTTTAGACACATATACTCTAAATAAAATGTTATATATGCCGGTTATAACTTATTTATGCTTATAATAGGTCGCGTATTTAAGTTTTGTTTTGAGATAACAGTCAGCGTAGATGTTTATCTACACTAGTTTTACCGGCGTATTTGCCAAATACGCCGGTTGCTTGAACTTGCGTTGAAGACTTATATGCATGATCCTTTGATTACATTTAACTGGGTTGTCTTCATCGTAATTACGCTACATTCATCGTAAATACGCTTGCATCAAGAATTTCCTAATAAACCCTTTTAAAACCTTTGAAAACTGATTCAACCAAAACTTATTGATTGTCTATGCCTTTTACACGTTTTCTATGATCATGGGCATTCGACTCGAAAAAAAGAAACATATACCGATATCATTCTTTAAGTAATCGGCCTTTGATGTTTTGAAGAAGTTTAAATTGGATTTTTGAATGTAGTTTATTGAAATTTTGAAGAAGAAAAAGATGACTGAAAAAGAAGCATGTATAGATCTAATATATATATACTAAAATATCTTCCAGCGTATTTATTGATTATGCTGGAAAGATAATTACGCCGCGTTGGTTTTTTTGAAAGGTTTCCTCAAAGTTAAGAAGTTCAAACCAAATACACTCGAAAATCTTAAACTTTCTGGAAAAAACGTGCCCTTTTTAGCTAAGAATAGTGCAAAAGCCGAAAATAAGTTTAGAAATTTGCAATTTGGACACCGAAATTCATTTTTAGAACCACGAAACTTCCTTTTTCACATTTTTCTTTTATTTGAATCCCCGTGACTTTCTTTAAAAAGATCATACTGACAGCCCTTATCAGTTTGTAATACATATAAGAAAATTTTAAGTAATCGAGGCACTGGAAAAACTGTTAGTGTGTTTGTCCTCTTAAATCCATGCACCTTTCTTTCAACTTGCTTTTGGACAACGTTTTATTTTTGTAACATTGACAATAATTCTAATGTCCCCCACTCAAGCTACGAAAGTAGAATACTATGCCCGTGAGTCCCACATCATGACATACCCCCACGATGAAGGTATGCACAAAGATTCCTGATAGCGGGTGAGTATATTGACTTCATTCCTTTTGAATTTCAATGATAGACAATTAATCAGGTCAGTACTTTTGTATAGCAGAGAGACCAATGTCTAACGAGGGCTTAGACAGATACCGTAGACTGTACAATTTATGCACTTGAGTGGCCCTCTATGAGATTTTCTTCAGTGTAAGATTTTGGCCACATTGGCTCTTTTGAAAAGATATCATAATCGTGTCTAGGTCTGCATATATCTGGATGCAGCAGAAGAGCAATTATGATATTCCCGAATGATAAGTCAATATAAAGATCCGAAATCTCATACTTTGACAATCTATCAACGCAAGATTTAAGACCATTAAGCCATATGCCACAAGGTGTTACCCACAAGTTGCACAACATTGTGGGTATCCAGAATTCTTATGTAAGCATTAACTTTTGTCACCTAATCGCAGTTTCCTCCATGGTATTGTTGAATCTACTGACATGTCATTGCTTGGCACCCCGATTTTCCTTGCTTAGCGTCCTGATTTTTCATTCGTTTTCTATTTTAAAAACAAACAGAGTGTCGGCACTTTTCTATCATTTCTTAAACAGGTGTCAACCGAAAGATCAAAACATTAAGAATGCTCTTCTTTTGGAAATCTTCCCCCTAAAATTTTATTTTCGAATGTCCATTGCTTGAAAATGAAATTTTAATGTTGTAGAAAATCTTTTTGATGGACACAGTTTTAAGATACTTTTTTATTATGAAAAGTAGGGTGTTTTTTTTTCTTATTTTTTTTAAGAAAGTCAGTTATGAAGACGCAAGTTATTTCCACTTAAGGAAATTGATCATTTCCAACCAGGTTACCAACTGGTTGAAACGGGTTTTCTCAAAGGCTTTCGTGACAATATCGGCTTTCAGTTGCATAGTATCCATAGGCACCACTTGAATGTATCCTTTCTGGTACGCATCTCGGATTGCATGAATGCGAATTTCGATGTGCTTTGTTCTGGAGTGGTAGATTAGATTCTTCACAATTCCTAGACATGCCTCGTTGTCAATGAATATCGGAGTCTTCATGATGTTGATCCCGTAATCCAGCAACTGACTTTGTATCCAAAGAACTTGTGAGCAACAACTATAAGCTACCGTATATTTGGCTTGAGCAGTTTACGTGGAAACTGTCATCTGCTTCTTGCTTTTCCACGATATAAGACGATTTCCTATAAATTGGCAACCTACTGAAACTGACTTTCTATTAACCTTTCAACCTGCATGATCACTGTCAGAATAAACAACTAAATCAAAATTACTATCTTTTGGATACCACAGTCCGAGCTAGGGTGTTCCTTTCAGATAGCGAAATATTTGTTTGACTGTAATTTCATGAGATTCTTTTAGATTCGTCTGAAATCATGCACAAATGCAGACAACCCACATAATTTCAGGCCTACTTGCGGTTAGATACATCAAGGAGCCTATCATCGAGCGATAGAAGGACTTGTTCACCGGTTTTCCTTGAAGATCAGGTCTAAGTTCCCATTGCTCTGCAAATGGTGTGCTGGATGTTTTGAAGTCGTTCATGTTGTATTTTGTGAGAATATCCCTGATGTACTTTGCTTGATGAATGAGGATACCATCTTCTCAACGCTTCACCTTCAATCCCAAGGAAAATGTGAGCTCTCCCATCATACTCATTTCGAACTTTGCCTTCATAAGCTACTCGAACTCCTTGCATAGAGCCTCATCGGTTGACCCAAAAACAATATCGTCTACTTAAATCTGAACTAGCATCACATTATCTCCGATCTTTTTTGTGAAGAGAGTCATATCAATTTTACCTCTTGTGTATGCACATTCCAAAAGATATGTGGACAAAGTCTCATACAAGGCTCGAGGAACTTGATGAAGACCATAGGGAGCTTTGTCAAGCTTATAGTATTGTTTAGGGAAATGTGGATCTTCAAAGCCCAGAAGGTTGGCAAACATAGACTTCGTCTTTCACCTTCCCATATATAAATGCACTCTTCACATCCATCTGAAACACTTTGAAGTTTTTATACCAGGCATATGCCAAAAATATTCTAATAGCCTCCAAACGTGCTACCGGAGCAAAAACTTCTTCATAGTCAATCCCTTCCTCCTGTCGAAAACCTTGAACAACCAATCTTGCCTTATTCTTGATAACCACACCACGATCATCCATTTTGTTACGGAATACCCACTTAGTGCCAATAGGATACTTTCCATCTGGTTGATCAACGAGTTCCCAAACTTTGAGCTTACAAAAAGTGATAACTCTTCCTGCATTACCTTCACCCAGCTAGAATCCTGAAAGCTTCTTCGACGTCACTTGGCACGGACTGCGAAAGAAACGCAAAATACAATCCTTTGGTGATGGTATATGTTTGCCCGCGAGTTAGTACTCCATCTTCCACAGGACCAATGACATTTTCAATGGGATGATTTCAATTTGTCTTGTAACCTGCGTTGGTATGGGTCTAAATTTGTTGAGGTAGATTGGTGAAATATTCATCGACATAGATAATCGGAGGCCCATCTACTTTACTTGGTTCATCCGCTGTGAAGAAGAAGTATCATTTGCAGATGCATTCTCAGCCGAAGTGTCACCGTTAACTTCTTCAACAGGAACGATTGGATCCGCTGAAACTGTGGTGAAATGAGTTGTGAAAGGGTTGAGACCGATGTCTGAAGGATTAAACAAGGGTTCTATAGGGGTCGTTTTTGCAGGTTCGGTTTCAGTGAGTGGTTCAGCTGTCACACCCCGACCCGTAGCGGAAAAGGTGATTGGGGCATGATTGGGTTATCATCAAAGCTCATGACATTTATTATAACGTTTCATATTCATTATTACAACTTAAGGGAAACATACAATCATAATTACATCATGTCCTAAACATCATTCTAGACTTCATTGTTTTCTTCTAAGGCATTTCCTATGTTTTTCCTTGCTTCATCCTGTTCACCTGTATCATGTGTAAAAATGGTTTTTGGATCAACAAAAAGTTGGCGAGTGAATCCTATGAAAAACATTTGAACAAGTTTATTGAAATGATTATAAAAGAAAGTGCACAACCACACATGAGTAAAAATAGATGTAAACTTATTCACCAATCATTTAATATTAAATAATGCACACAAATACAATAATGGATTTGTTTTGAGGCACGCGTTGCTCAACTCGTCTCCCACGAGGAACTGATGGGCCTAATGAATGATTTGCATACAACTTGACATTATGAAATACATAACTATAAACAATATATACATTCTAAGTTTAGATCACAATATGGTATGGCACAAGTATAAATAAACGAGTTCATTTTTGTGACACATGACACACCCCAAAACGTGTAATTAAAAAGGGGAGTTGTAAGATTCACTCACATTGGGTGCGTTCGGTTGATGATGTTGAATGCGCACGAAGTTGGTTTTAACCACGAGTGAAACTAACCTAGATAATGGCATAATGGTTCGGTAAGTAAACGGATTTTATTAATCAATTTTAGTAGGATTGTTGGATGTATTTTTGTGAGTTTAAGGCTATTTTCTAACCTTAAAAATGTTATTTTTAAGTATTTTTAATGTAAATAATTAAATAAAAGTAATAAAAAAAATGTTGATTTTTGACTGTTGACCTGTTGACCGATTTTATTGTATAATTGTGTGCGCCGGGTGAGGCTCGAACCCGAGACCTCCCGTTCGCGTGCACGCAGCTCTACCAACTGAGCTACGTGTCTAACCCGAAATATTTCTGTTTTTAATTATATTTATATACTAATTGAGTTAATCCGAAAATCATTTATTTAAAAACGATTTTAATTATCATGCTCGGTGCTCTCCACAGGTCTCGAACCCGGGACCTATGGTTTAGGTTAACACACAGTCCACCGCTGGACTGTGTGTCTAACTTGTTAAATAATCTGCTTTTTATTATACATATATACAAACTAAATAATTTAATTTCTACCTTATATAAAAAGATTGATATTTGTCCGGACCGGTGCGGAAGTCTGGACCCGAACTCGTGACATGTGATATAAACGTTCACACAGTCCACCACTGGACTGTGTGTCTTTCTTGGTTATTATTCCGGTTTTTATTGAACTTAACATCTATAAGCAGTGGATCCGGTTCAGTTAAAAAAGGAACATTTTTATTAAGGCGAGTGTGCGTGGGACAAGAATCGAACTCGGGACGTAAGCGTGTTTATTTGCACACAGTCCACCGCTGGACTGTGTGTCTAACCCGAGATATATCTTGATTTAAATTAAACTTATAGAATACTGAAATCTTCATCTTCTTCGTTAATCTTCATCCAGAACAAAAATCCGACTGGTTCGACGATTTAATCCAGTTCTTTAGTGTGTTGTGATTAATTATATGTGAGATAAATAAAAAGAATGAGAGATTAAGTGTAAGATATATCGAACAGTGGTTCCTCTGTTTCGCCGGCGAAACTCCGATGACAGCAGAATATTCCGGCGACGTGTGTCTTGCGGCAGAGGGTCTTCAGCGAGCTTGAGGTGAGTGTGGGTGGCTTCGGTATGAGCTCTGGGTGTTCAGTGTTTAGAGTAAGGCACAAAGGTGAAGGGTTCGGTTTTCCGGCGAGTTGCAGAAGTTTTCCGGCGAGTGGAATTACGTCGGGAAAGAGTGTGATTGTGAGCGAAAAAGCTAACAGAGGTTAGAGGGGGTATTTATAGGGCAGAACATTGACGAATTTGGTCCGTTTTCCGTCTTGATTCGTCGGTTAAAAATTTTCCGGCGGTTATAACTTGTGTCGCGGACTGGACATCAGTTATAACCGATGTTGAGGTTAATGTTTACGTTAAATCATAGATAACCGACGACGTTTGACGAAATCGTCGGATTTTCCGGCGTCAACGGATTTGGGCGCGTCAGTTGACTGGGTTTGATTTATGTTTCATTATTTGAATTAATTGTCTGGATATATTACTAAAGAATACAAGTGGCGGAGTGGTTTGATGGATGAGTGTTAAGTCATTGTTTGACCAGTTTGACCCGGCTGACCCGGGTTCGAAACCCGGCAGCCTTGTTTGATTTTTAAACCACTATTTTTAATGCTTTTTCAAATATAAATTATATATTCCAATATATTTATTAATTATGTATCGTTTAAAAATAATTTGGGCATTAAATATGCATAGGAATTTTTAATTGATTGTTCGGTTAATAAACGGAGCGGGTTTGGTAAATCCGGTTTTTGACGGATGTTACAGTATCCCCTGCTTTTTAGAAATTTCGTCCCGAAATTTAAGTAGTGACATATTTGTCTAAAAAGGATGATGTTTAGTTTGACAGTTACATACTTAGAAAAAAAAGAGTAAGAGTTTAAATTTTGTTTGAGGCAGTAACGTCCCTTGTAAGGGTTAAGTACCCTGTTACAGGAATCGCTTTTTGTTGCCTACGGTAAAAATATTGATAAGCAGAGTTGATTCACTAAGTATGATTTCATGCGTAAGAGTTTTGATATGTTTGGAAAGATAGGGTTATATCCTAAAACAAAAATTTCTAGTACTACAACCTACATGGAACTTCTCATAACCGCCTAACAAAGCCTCTGATCCTTTGACAAGAATACTTATATATAGGAAGTACCAGCGGCGTATCCACCATATTCTTGTCAAATTTTCATTGGTTTTATCAGTAAGTTATGATTGGTTCTATGATGTGACTCTAGAACATAAATAAACACCACAACCAATGTACCAAGAAATTACTAAATCCTACATGGAACTTCTCATAACCGCCTGACAATGCCTCCGATCCTTTAGCAAGAATACTTATATATAGGAAGTACCAGCGGCGTATCCACCATATTCTTGTCAAACTTCCATTGGTTTTATCAGTAAGTTATGATTGGTTCTATGATGTAACTCTAGAACATAAATAAACACAACAACCAATATCTGAGTTCAAATTCTGATAGCATACATGTTTGAATGGTGACAGTCTCCTCTCTGTTTGTTATGATGGAGAGGTTAGTTTATGTAGAAATAGAACACAATCCAATTTCTTTAAATGGCGAGATGATATGAATGTTAAATCAGTGAATGTAACACAAATTTAAACCAAGACAATACTAAATCCTACATGGAACTTCTCATAACCGCCTGATAATGCCTCTGATCCTTTCGCAAGAATACTTATATATAGGAAGTATCAGCGGCGTATCCACCATATTCTCGTCAAATTTTCATTGGTTTTATCAGTAAATTATGATTAGTCCTATGTGACTCTAAAACATCAACAACACAACAACCACAGCTTGAGTCTAAATTCTGATAGTATACATGTTTGAATGATGACAGTACCTCTCTCGTTTGTTATGATGGAGAGGTTAGTCTATGTAGAAAATGGAACACAATCCAATTTCTTTAAATAATGAGATGATATGAATGCTAAATCAGGGAGTATAACACAAACTTCAACCAAGACAATACTAAATCCTACATGGAACTTCTCATAACCGCCAGATAATGCCTCTGATCCTTTGGCAAGAGTACTTATATATAGGAAGTACCAGCGGCGTATCCACCATATTCTTGTCAAATTTTCATTGACTTTATCCGCAAGTTATGATTAGTTCTATGTGACTCTACAACAAACACAACAACCAAAACTTGAGTCTTAATTCTGATAGTATCCATGTTTGAATGATGACAATACCTCTCTCGTTTGTTGTGATGGAGAGGTTAGTCATTGGGGAAGTGAGACATAGCTCAACTTCTTTAAATGATGAAACTGAAATACGCTGAAATGTATGATGAACAAACTTTGACCAAAACATACTAAATCCTACATGGAACCTCTCATAACCGCCTGATAATGCCTCCGATCCTTTGACAAGAATACTTATATATAGGAAGTACCAGCGGCGTATCCACCATATTCTTGTCAAATTTTCATTGACTTTATCCGCAAGTTATGATTAGTTCTATGTGACTCTATAACAAACACAATAACCAAAACTTGAGTCTAAATTCTGATAGTATACATGTTGGAATTATGACAATACATCTCTCGTTTGTTGTGATGGAGAGGTTAGTCTATGTAGAAATGGAATACAATCCAATTTCTTTAAATGATAAGATGCCATAAATGCTAAATCAGTAAGTACAAAATAAACTTCAATCAAGACAATGCTAAATTCCACATGGAACTTCTCATAAACGCCAGATAATGCCTCTGATCCTTTGGCAATAATACTTATATATAGGAAGTACCAGCGGCGTATCCACCATATTCTTGTCAAATTTTCATTGGCTTTATCCTTAAGTTATGATTGGTTCTATGTGATTCTAAAACATAAACAAACACAATCAACCAAAGCTTGAGATAACATAAAGAAAAACATAAAACTAAACGATTGGAGTTGAATCTTGATTTTCGGTGAAGGGGACTAGTTGGGTGGTTTCGTTTGGGCCGTCATTATCTTCAACAGGATTGGCGTTGATGTTGAAAACTCTTACTCTTGCTGGTGGCCTAGCGATTTGGTTTCCTCGATTTGCTTGGTTAACTGGGTTTGCTTGAGCTTGGGCGTTTATAATGTTAACCAATCGAGGGCACGTGTTTCTATAGTGGGTAGGGTCGCCACAATTGAAAGAAGCTCGAACATAAGGTAACATGGGGTATTGAGGTTGTTGATATCTTTGGATCATATTTTGAGTAGGGGGTGTGGTTTGGTTTTGAGGGGTGCAGCAAAACTTGCTCAAATGACCATAGCGTCCACAATTCGCACATAGTCGACAAGGTAAGGTAGATGGATAGTGATAAAAACAGGTGTTACATCGAGGGTGAGGTCCAAGGTATGGTTTCTTATTTGGGTAAGTTGAGTTGGGTGTTATTTGCGTGATTGGGATAGCTTGGATTGGTATGGCTTGTGAAATTGGTTGATTACGTTGGGTAGTAGCGAAAAGTTGCCCGTCTCTTTTTCTCTTAGAAATGGGTTGAGAAGGGGATTCGGTTTGGGTGGAGTTTGAAGTTTCAGTTGATGCTTTATCCTTCTTCTTCTCCTCCTTGAAGTCTTTGTTCCGGATGCGGTTCTCGGTGAGCTCTGTAGCTAACTCCATTGCGGCTTCCAAGGTTACAGGCGTGGTACTTATTACAGAGTCTTGAATTTTTGACAGAAGACCTTGAATGTAGTGCTCGATCAAACGGTAGAGGGGAGTGAACAAGTTGGGAACCATTTGATTTAACTCGAGGAATCTTTTGTTGTAGGTGGTGTGGTCGCCTTCCTTTTGCTTCAACGAATAGAACTCATCTTCTAATTTCTTGATTTCGCTCTTCGGGCAAAACCGTCTTGTCATGATTTCCTTCAACTCTTCCCAAGTCAAAGTCATAGCATCTTCAACGCCTCGTTTGGCCTTCTCTGTATTCCACCAAGTAAGTGCTATTCCATATAAACGACCAGTAGCATATCGCACTTTGCGATCATCGGGGCAATCGCAATTTAGAAAAGTGTTCTCCATTTCTTCAAACCAATGGAGGAGAGCGGTGACACCTTCAGTCCCTTCGTATTTTGGAGGGTCGCATGATTTGAAATGCTTGTAGGTGCATTTAGTTGTATTTGGGGGAGGGTTGATAACATTTTGATCTTCTTGGTTGACAGGATTAGCGGTAAGGGCTTGTTGGACTTGAATTACAATGTTGGGTATTACGGCAGCCATTTGTTGAGCGATTAGGGCAGCCATGCGCTCGCGGGCTTTTCCTGCTCTCATCTTCCTACGGGCGAGGCTAGAAGACATCTACAAGGAATACGTATCATGAGTATGAGTCGGATGTTTTTGGGATCATGGGTCGTATTTAGGAATGAACATTCATAAAATAAATATAGAAAAATGAATCTACTACATCCATAGGATGTCTTGGGCTTTGCTCGTAATTGGGCCTTGCATGCCACTATACTTCATCTTCGTAATCATGTGGGCCCCCATGAATATCGGGTTTTTCATATGGTTCGCATGTGTTAGCCTGGTTACGTACACTAAAACCCGGAGAAAATCGAGAAATATGTATATAACGTATGATATTCGGAATGTGTCCAGGTGTGGACACGGTGACACCTCAAAGTGGGGTTAGTTCGAACGACGTTTGGTGTGGCATGCTTTGGCCTAATAGGTCCTTCGTACTCTCATCGTTAGTTCCCAGGTAGGCAAACTGGTCCGTTATATTGGATTTATACGAATGCCAACCTAGACAGGACGTTCCGACTACCGGTACTTGTACCCTTCCAGTTACTACATGCCCGTCGCAGAACTTACTTTGATGAGATTTGAAAATTGCAACAAAATCTTTGAATAACAAAAGTACGAAGATGATTTGAATATATGAACATTGAAATATGTATGATGAATGTGTATGTAAGTATGTATGTTTGATTGTAAGTATAACAAATATGAAACAAATAAATATCATAAGTTTGCATGTAACCACACAAACGATTAAAATCTAGTTAACTAAGTATAGGCTCTAAGGGTCTAATAACCTATCCTATATCCCTATAGTCATGGCTATGATACCAATCTGTCACACCCCGACCCGCAGCGGAAAAGGTGATCGGGGCATGATTGGGTTATCATCAAAGCTCATGACATTTATTATAACGTTTCATATTCATTATTACAATTTAAGGGAAACATACAATCATAATTACATCATATCCTAAACATCATTCTAGACTTCATTGTTTTCTTCTAAGGCATTTCCTATGTTTTTCCTTGCTTCATCCTGTTCACCTGTATCATGTGTAAAAATAGTTTTTGGATCAACAAAAAGTTGGCGAGTGAATCCTATGAAAAACATTTGAACAAGTTTATTGAAATGATTATAAAATAAAGTACACAACCACACATGAGTAAAAATAGATGTAAACTTATTCACCTATCATTTAATATTAAATAATGCACACACATACAATAATGGATTTGTTTTGAGGCACGCGTTGCTCAACTCGTCTCCCACGAGGAACTGATGGGCCTAATGAATGATTTGCATACAACTTGACATTACGAATACATAACTATAAACAATATATACATTCTAAGTTTGGATCACAATATGGTATGGCACAAGTTTAATTAAACGAGTTAATTTTTGTGACACATGACACACCCCAAAACGTGTAATTAAAAAGGGGAGTTGTAAGATTCACTCACATTGGGTGCGTTCGGTTGATGATGTTGAATGCGCACGGAGTTGGTTTTAACCACGAGTGAAAGTAACCTAGATAATGGCATAATGGTTCGGTAAGTAAACGGATTTTATTAATCAATTTTAGTAGGATTGTTGGATGTATTTTTGTGAGTTTAAGGCTATTTTCTAACCTTAAAAATGTTATTTTTAAGTATTTTTAATGTAAATAATTAAATAAAAGTAATAAAATTTTTTTTTGATTTTTGACTGTTGACCTGTTGACCGTTGACTTGTTGACCGATTTTATTGTATAATTGTGTGCGCCAGGTGAGGCTCGAACCCGAGACCTCCCGTTCGCGTGCACGCAGCTCTACCAACTGAGCTACGTGTCTAACCCGAAATATTTCTGTTTTTAATTATATTTATATACTAATTGAGTTAATCCGAAAATCATTTATTTAAAAACGATTTTAATTATCATGCTCGGTGCTCTCCACAAGTCTCGAACCCGGGACCTGTGGTTTAGGTTAACACATAGTCCACCGCTGGACTGTGTGTCTAACTTGTTAAATAATCTGATTTTTATTATACATATATACAAACTAAATAATTTCATTTCTGCCTTATATAAAAAGTTTGATATTTGTCCGGACCGGTGCGGTAGTCTGGACTCGAACTCGTGACATGTGATTTAAACGTTCACACAGTCCACCACTGGACTGTGTGTCTTTCTTGGTTATTATTCCGGTTTTTATTAAACTTAACATCTATAATCAGTGGATCCGGTTCAGTTAAAAAAAGGAACATTTTTATTAAGGCGAGTGTGCGTGGGACAAGAATCGAACTCGGGAGGTAAGCGTGTTTATTTGCACACAGTCCACCGCTGGACTGTGTGTCTAACCCGAGATATATCTTGATTTAAATTAAACTTATATAATACTGAAATCTTCATCTTCTTCGTTAATCTTCATCCAGACCAAAAATCCGACTGGTTCGACGATTTAATCCAGTTCTTTAGTGTGTTGTGATTAATTATATGTGAGATAAATAAAAAGAATGAGAGATTAAGTGTAAGATATACCGAACAGTGGTTCCTCTGTTTCGCTGGCGAAACTCCGATGACAGTAGAATATTCCGGCGACGTGTGTCTTGCGGCAGAGGGTCTTCAGCGAGCTTGAGGTGAGTGTGGGTGGCTTCGGTATGAGCTCTGGGTGTTCAGTGTTTAGAGTAAGGCACAGAGGTGAAGGGTTCGGTTTTCCGGCGAGTTGCAGAAGTTTTCCGGCGAGTGGAATTACGTCGGGAAAGAGTGTGATTGTGAGCTAAAAGCTAACAGGGGTTAGAGTGGGTATTTATAGGGCAGAACATTGACGAATTTGGTCCGTTTTCCGTCTTGATTCGTCGGTTAAAAATTTTCCGGCGGTTATAACTTGTGTTGCGGACTGGACATCAATTATAACCGATGTTGAGGTTAATGTTTACGTTAAGTCATAGATAACCGACGACGTTTGACGAAATTGTCGGATTTTCCGGCGTCAACGGATTTGGGCGCGTCAGTTGACTGGGTTTGATTTCTGTTTCATTATTTGAATTAATTGTCTGGATATATTACTAAAGAATACAAGTGGTGGAGTGGTTTGATGGATGAGTGGTTAAGTCATTGTTTGACCCGGCTGATCCGGGTTCGAAACCCGGCAGCCTTGTTTGATTTTTAAACCACTATTTTAATGCTTTTTCAAATATAAATTATATATTCCAATATATTTATTAATTATGTATCATTTAAAAATAATTTGGGCATTAAATACGCAACGAAATTTTTAACTGATTGTTCGGTTAATAAACAGAGCGGGTTTGGTAAATCCGGTTTTTTACGGATGTTACATTAGCAATGTCGAAAGTGTTGAAAATAACATCTACATCGTAAACCAGTTTGGAGAATTTCCATTGTTGGTGGAGTTTCCTTCTTGAAAGTCGACATAGTATGATTCAAGCACCATCTTGGTTCGTTAGTTGTAAACACGATACTCCTTCTGAATAGATGAGTATCCCATGAAGTAGCACACATCACCAACTACTTCAAACTTGATAAGATTGTGTTGAGGAGTGTACAAGAACATCCCAACGGTCTAAAAAAATCTATCAGAGGTTTCCATTTGAAAACAAGTCCATAGGCGGTTTTTCTATGAGGTTTAACGATGAGAACTCGATTCAAAACATAGCATGCTATGTTGACTGCTTCTACTCAGAAGATAATAGGAAGCTTGGACTCCACGAGCATAGTTCGAGCAACTTCAATGAGTATTCTATTCTTCCGTTGGGCTACGCCGTTTTATTGAGGAGTTCTGGTAGCAGTGTACTGAAGGCGTATTCCCATTTCATAACAAAAGGAGATAAATGTTTGATTTTTCAATTCCGATCCGTTATCACTTCTGACTGATTTGACATTTAGCTTGATCACATTTTCAATCATGGAAAGGAAGTTGTTGAGAGTGGAGGCAGTCTCGCTTTTGGCTTCAAGAAAATATACCCACGAAAATTGGGAGATATCATCTCTAATCACCAAGCAATAGGATCTTTTAGCCAGATTTTTAACACTAATAGGACTCAAAACATCCATATGCAGTAATTGCAATGGAGCGGATATCGTATTCACTACTTTGGATTTGTGCGGCTTTTGTGTTGCTTTCCTTGGGCACATGCGATACATTTTGCTGAAAATGGAAATTCTTTTATAGGTAAAACTCTCACTAAATTTCACTTGGAAAGTGTATTCATATTTTTAAAGTTCACATGCCCCAACCGAATGTGCCAAAGCAGTGATTCTGATTCTGACACTTTTGAGATTAGACACGTCATATGCTCATTGGATTTTGCGTTTTTCATATTGACAACATAGGTGTTGTTTTGACGAGGAGCTGTGAGCATAATCATTTCGGCAGGAACTAAGTATTCGGGCTTGAGAATTTGACATTCCACGTCGCTGAAGAGCACCGATATTCCTTTGTCGCAGACTTGTGATACGCTCATGAGATTGTAACACAATTCTGGTACATAATTGACGTTCTCCAGTGTAAGTGCTTTAGATACGACGTCTCCGTTCCAACAATTTTCCCTCCCTTTTCATTTCCGACAAATGATACGAAGTCGTCGTCAATGATTCGAAAGTTCTTCAGGAGTTCCTGCAATCCGATCATATGCCTTGAGCATGTCACACCCCGGTCGTAGCGGAAGCACAAATGTGTGACTATTAGGTAATCATTGCATCCAAATTAGTAAACAATATTAAATAACAATGATGTCATGCCATTACTAAGTTTCATTACATAATTTACAACTTTTAACAGTGAAATTCACATTGTTATCTGTCTCAGATTACCAATTACAAACATAGTTTAAAAACACATTGTTCCAAAATAGATATTGTTTTCATCACAAATTCATATTGAGGTTTTGACCTCTATATACCCATACTAAGTTGGGATATAAAAGGCAAACCCTCCAAAAGGTAGTGCACCGTTGTCTTGACAAATCCCATACCTGGATCCCATTACCAACTCAAGTCTTGCGTCCTGAAATACATGTAATTTTAAAAAGTCAACATAAAGTTGGCGAGTCCATGTAGTTTAATGTTTTCGTATCAAAATGTCATTCTTGAAAACCTGTATTAAAATCCAAGTATGTTATTAGCATCAATTAGTTATTTAAGGATCTATCAGTGTGTCACGAGCACCCTGACATACTTGTGCTATAAGTAAGTAACCAAACCGAGACTTCTTTGACATCATTGGGATCACAAAAGCACTCCAAAGGGTATACCAACCAGGAGTGGAGCGGGTCTCAAACTCAATAGATCTACTTCTTTTGCACCTTGGTCACTAAGTGATTAATGGTTACTATTGTTATTATCCTACTTACGCACAGTGATCTGTTATCTACTAAACCATAGCTAACATACTATTTTGACATGACATGTATTTCCCCTCGATAGTTTAAAAAAAACTTGAAATAATTGAAAGGAGGGACATGAACTCATAGTGTTTGCGTTCCGTTAAGTCGTACTATTTATCGATCGGGGTCCGCAACGTATGTAACCTACATGCGTATTGGTTTCATAGACACCTAGGCCTCAATGGACATTGTACTCGTTCATCTTGAATTCTTGTTATGTATTTCTTTGTTATGATAGAACAACTTAAAATGTTATCATAGTGTTGGTAGTTTGTTTGTTCGATTAATATTATTATATATATTTCTTAAAGTATATATATATATACACATACATATATATATATATATATATATATATATATATATGTATGTATGTATATATATT
This sequence comes from Scalesia atractyloides, assembly GCA_947069175.1. Lineage (NCBI taxonomy): Eukaryota > Viridiplantae > Streptophyta > Magnoliopsida > Asterales > Asteraceae > Scalesia > Scalesia atractyloides. Next base: position 11,554,357 of record CAMTDV010000003.1, on the reverse strand, counting down.
ATTTTCAAATCATGTGTGAACTAGGCCTTGCCCTTCACATGTCATTGGGCCTCGCCCATGTTTTCTTGTCATTGGGCCTAGCCCATGTCATCTATGTCTTTGCGCCTAGCCTTGTTTTCTTGTCATTGGGCCTAGCCTATGTTATCTATGTCTTTGGGCCTACCCATGTTTTCTTGTCATTGGGCCTAGCCTATGTTTTCTTGTTATTGGGCCTAGCCCATGTAATTTATGCCTTTGGGCCTAGCCCATGTTTTCTTGTCATTGGGCTTAGCCCATGTAATTTATGTCTTTGGGCCTAGCCAATGTAATTTAGGTCCTTGGCCTAGCCCATGTATTTTATGTCATTGGGCCTAGCCCATGTATTTTATGTCTTTGGGCCTAGCCCATGTTATTTATATCTTTTTGGGCTTTTATTAGTTTTGGGCCTTGTCTATAAATATTATGGAATTGGGCCTTGTCCAACACTTTTATAATTTGGGCCTAGCCCACTTTTATTTATTAAAAGCCCATTTTTCTTATAAGTATTTACTTATAATTTTCTAACTTTTTATATTTGTAACTTTCCGTATTTTGATTTCGATAACATATATATATATATATATATATATATATATATTGAATGTCTAAATATATATTTAGACTCGTCGTCGGCGTCGTTTATTACATGTTTGTTTTCGTCGAGAATCGCCTGTTGTAGTCGACGCGACGGCGTAATCTTGAATGTTCGCCTATTGTTCGCATCGTCTAGATTGTCCGATTTATTGTTTCGAAGCTTTTCAAGAATATTTTTGTTATGTCACCAACACTTAGTGTATTGATTAAGTGTTTGTATTTTGTATATGGTGGGGTACTTTTATTGTGAATACCCTAAGTTTCTAATACATACACATACAATACACACATGTATACATACAATTTATTGGTAACAAATGTATAAATATATACTTGTATTATTTTCCAAGTAAAAATATATATTTGTAAAAGCATTTATTTTTACTTATAAATATATATTTATAACTTTGTTAAACACTTGGCTATTTAGGGATAACCCTTGCCATTAGAGCCTACTTAATGACGATTTTAGTTACTAATCGTGTTTAGTCCCACTAATCACCCTACTAATCATGTTTTAATCGCGATTAGATTTTTAGAAAATTTCGTCATAGTTTCCCCTAAACTATGGCGCTTTCCACGTTTCAAAAATGTATTTAAAACCTGTTAAGCTCATAATCATCATCAACAAACCATCTAATACTTATTTTACATAATCAAACTATCATCATCCATGACTTTTTCTGGTTTAAAATCCTAGTAAATTAAGTTGGTTTTAAATATTTATTAACCATTTCAAAACACTACTTTTATCATGTTGTTAAATCAAGTCCATGCATTTAACCCCTTGATTACTACACATTTTTAAGGTTATTACAACTTAAATATAAATGTTTACTTCTCATAAAAATCATTCATATGCATAAAAATATCTTTAAATTGTAGTATTTTTCATGGATGATGTAGTCGATGATCTTGTTTAGATTTAAACCTTATCATGTGTAAATCTTCATTTTTATACTAAACACACAAGATCATCCAACTTTTATATCATACTTTTAACATAAACAACCTCAACATGTCATCTAACAATCATATAAACATATAACCAACACACAATAAACACTATTTAGTGTTATTATTATGTTGTGTTTTAATGTTTTTGGTTTATCTTTTATTGATTTTCAAGATGATCAACTTGTACACTAATAATCTAAGCATAAAAATAAGCTAGATTTTGGAGGAGTTTAGCTTACAAAGGGTGCATAAGTTCCTTGATGATTATGGAAGAAATGAAGCTCCTTAAGAAACCCTAATGATCTCCATCCTTGCTAGCTTCTTTAGTAGACTTGATTAGGCTTTAAAATGTATATGTTGTGGTGATTTAGGGTGGCACAATTGTGGTTCAAGGTGGTGGTGTTGAGCCGTGAGGTAGGGGAAGAAAGGAAGGGTGTTTGCAACTTTTTTTAGAAAATGGTAAGGATTTAGTAGAAGATGTGATATATATTTAATCATACATCAAGTCCATCAAGTATCTAAGCACCATACTTATGATCTTTGAATTTCAAACAAAATCAAGTGGCATGGGGCCCACTTGTGACCGTCAATTTGGAGAGGGGTAAGTGTAACTTTTATTTTTATCATATGGTAAAATGTAAAGATATTTTGGTAATTATGTTAATTATAGTGATTAGGGTTAATCATCTAGCATCTTAAGCATAAGACTTGAGTTTAGGGTGTATTTACATGGTATTTAATCCATATGATTCTCCAATATAAGTTTCGGATGACGGATATGTCGCTAGATCGCTCATGGTCGTAATAATCGCTAATAAACGAAACTATTATTTAGTACCGGAAACTTTTGTTTTCGACTACCACAATTAATATGGCGTCTACTTAGTGCATTTCGGATCTAAAAATATGCATGACTAGTTCGCTAGACGAATATATGATGAGTTAGGATGGCCGAAATGTCTTTCGTATGTCGTTCGATCGATATCGGCACTTTTATGTTCCGCCGTCAAACTTTTCCGAAATTTGTGTTTCCGTGACCTCATGTTAGTTGAATGGATTTCGAGTTACAAATGAGGCTTAACTAGTTCACTAGGTGCCCGGATGAGGCTATCGGCCACTAAGATATTTGTCGTTTCGACAATCGGCCACTTTCCAGTCGAATTGTGCATTATCTATCGAATACCGGAAACGATGTCTTTTGTGCATTCTTATTATTCTTATAGTAATTTAGGATGATTAATATTGTTTTATGCTTATCCTTACGTCTGGAATCCTCCGAATTAGTCTTGCGGACAAATCGACATTTGTCCCCTTTTTGGTCGAAACATACAATTTTGCAATTTAGGCATTATACCGGAAAGTTATGTATTATTATAATGCTTGATCCCAAATATGTCACACCCCGACCCGTAGCGGAATAGGTTATCGGGGCATGATTGGGTTAACTCGAGAGCTTATGACTTGCTACTACTTGTTTTAAATATTCATTAATTCATATCAAGTGTCTCACAATACAAATAATTCACATAAACAATTACAAACACAAGACAATGTTTATAACAAGTATAGTGCCCTAATTCGTTTCTTATTAACTAAGGCCCATCCTATGTCCAATCTTCTCTTCGTACCTGTTCACCTGTATCATGTGTAAAAATGGTTTTTTTGGGTCAACAAAGGTTGGCGAGTGAATCTAAGTTAAACATTTAAAAGTTTGTTAACTTGGTTATCTCAATAAAAATGTGCATGGACCATATATCAGCATATGTATATATAATTAAATCACAAACCACATAATATCAACAATGAACATATGAACATGATGAATTATGAACTTGAGATCAAGGCTCAATCAAATGGAGCCGATCTATTGAGGCACCTGATGCTCAACTCGTATCCCACGAGGAACTGATGGGCCTTAAATGAATGATTGCACTGAAATGATAAAATGTAACCACACATAACCACAACAAAAAAATATACACATTAGATCACAATTGTGGTAGCACATGTATTTGTATAAATAAAGTAAATTATGACACATGATACACCCCAAAACGTGAATAAAAAGGGGAATTTATAAGGATTCACTCACAGTGTTTGCGTTTTTAATCCTTAGTGAAAAACCGCTCGAGAATAACGAGAAAATCCAATTGATAAGTGTGATTTAAGCTAGACAAATGAATGCAACAAAAAAAAAGTAAACGTTATGCTAGGCATAGCTAAATGAACGAACATGATATGTTAAACTTGTTGAGCCTAACGAGCCTCTAAAAGGCTATGAAAAGCCTAAAGGCGATCCTAAACTAGGCTACTTTAATGAGCCTAATGCTCCTTAACTAAGAACATAAACTAAACTAATTAAATTAAGAAAGCAATAACTAAATGAATATTAAAAAAATAAAAAAAAGAAAGGAAGATTACCTCGAAGAAGAACTTTACAATATGAGAAGAGCTTGAAGGGCAGCACCTCCTCGTCGAAAGCGGAAATAAAAACTACTACACACCACACCCAAAGTGGTATTGTGCTTGTGGAGCCACGAAATTTTGTTATTCCACTTGTTTATACTTAAACTAAGAGTTGCAAGTTATAAAGAACCAAGGAAGGGTATTTATAGGTGTGAAATGGAGCATAAAATGGTGATTGGGGCGATGTGGGATGACTTTAAAACAAGATTTTCGCGTCTTTCAAATCAGCAACGAACACCAAACTTGTTCTCACGATTCCCGCTTCGGTTATAACTCCGTTTCGTGCACGGTTTTCGCCTACGTTCACTATTTTTAGAGTACTATCATATGGAAGAGAGTAATCCAATATCCTTGGTGTCGAGAATTGGGCTTAAACCTTGGGTCTTGATGCGGGTCGAGGGTTATGTTCTAAAACTTGTGTTTGTGATTCCCGTTATGCTGGAGCTCAGTTTTATGCACCATTTGAACCTACTTTATCCCTAGTATACCAAGTATATCTTGGAGCTTTGAATGGACCAGAATGATAGCTCAAGGATGGGGAAAAGTTAGCAAGAAAGTCACCTGAAAGTCATCTTATGACAAAACTAAGAATACGACATGTAGAGCTTTTTACTTGCGATCATTTACATCTAAATTCTCCAAAACACAATGTCCTATCTTAAGGAATGTATATAATGAAGTTTGAATGATAAGAAGGTTAGGATGTTATGTGTTAGGTATGTTCACGAGGTCTCTAAAGTTTTCGATTAACTTAAGGATAACCTTAGTTTTAGACCTTGAGATATGGAGGGTTGCTTCAAAATATATGGAAATGAATTTACAAGGTTGTCTAAAACAAGTGTAAGACTATAAATCACTAGATATGATAACATGTATGATCAAAACATATAATCCAAGACATTTTATTTCCTAAACATTAAACAAAATTACGTGGAATATGAAAACAAATCGAGTTACAAAAACAGGTCCGGTTTTAGGATTCATTCTTTTTTTTTTGACGAATGATACCGTCTCCCCTAGTTTTGGAAATTTTGTCCCGAAATTAGGAGGTAATCGTTTAGCTATTTAACATTTGGGGGGTAAAGGTAATTCAAAAGGGATTGCAGTGTTTAAGGATTTTGGAAATGGAAATTTTAACAATTATGTGGTGGAGTGGCTCAAGTGTTTTGTTTGTTGGTGAGACCCGAGTTCGAATCCCTGGTCCACTATTTTATATTTCTTTTTTAAATTTAAAGTTTTGAAATGTTACAAATCAGACCCCTTAATTCTTCTATCCGAACTAACTTGACTACTAACTCATATTACCTTAAAACTCACTTTAAAACCTAACAAAACTAACTAGATTTTATTAATGATTTTAATTTTGATATTAATTAAATTAATTAATAAATAAATAAATCGATAAATGAATTTACATTAAAGAGTAAAATCTTTCAATGGTGATTTAGTTCGCGAAAATTTTCGAAGTTTAAAGGTTAAGATCCGGATTTCAAAGTGGGTCGGACTTCTGGATACCCGTTTTTGGCGGATGTTTCAGTCTCCCCTACTTTTAGGAATTTCGTTCCAAAATTAGGAGGGAACCATTCTTGAGGGTTAGTTAATAGGGTTTCTTAGAGATTGGATCTCAAGTATGCTAGATAATAAAAATCTCGAAGATGCTAAAGATATACATGACCAGGTGAGTGTGAAGTTTGGATTTTGATTGAGGTGGTAACGTTCCTAGTAAGAGTTGAATACCCTGCTACATGAATCGCTTTTTGATGCCTGAGGTGTAAAAAATGAAAAGTATTGTAACACGGAGATGGCTAACTGGATATTGTCTCATGATAAGGGGCTTTGAGAAAATCGAAGCGTCATAATGATAAAGTTACATCACAAAACGAAATCATCAACCACATCATTATCCAAATTGAGATTGACACTACTTACACAGAACTTCCCATAACCGTCTAACAATGCTTTTGATCATCAGACAAGAACACCTATATATAGGAAGTACATACGGTGTATCCACCATGTCGTTGTCAAATTTTCATTGGCCTTATTATTAAGTCACGATTAGTTCTATGTGACTCATCCTAAAATCTACCAAACACAAAAAAACACAACAACCCATGCTTGAATCTCGAATCCGAAAAGAGCAAGACAAAATGACGGCGGTACCTCCCTCATGTGTTATGAGGAATTGGTTAGTCTATGAAAAAGTGAGACATGACCCAACTTCCCTAAATGATGAGACGGGGTTCGTCGTGATGTATGATGACACGAATAACATGAAATTTAATTGATGTATAGACACATGTAATGAAACAAATTGGCATAGCGTGATATAAATTGCATTAATGACATTAATATGAAATAATGAAATCTTGAAACATTATTACCCAAATTGAAAATAATGGTAATTTGAATAGTCAGGACAAGAAATGGAATTTATTAAAGCTTGGATTGGGAATAAAAATAAAATAAGCAACTAGAGCTGAATCTTGAGTCTTCATGATGGGAGAAAGACTAGTTAGGTTGTTCGTTCGCACTGTCGTTGACCTCCACTAGGTTTGCGTTGACGTTGTAGGCTCTCCCTCTTGCTGGTGGGGGTGCTGGGTTTGCCTGGTTCACTTGGTAACTGGGTTCGCTTGGTTAACTGGAGTTGCTTGGGCTTGAGCGTTGATGATGTTAACCAACCTAGGGCACGTGTTTCTGAATTGAGTAGGATCACCACAATTAAAGCAATCTCGAACATATGGCACCATGGGGTAATGCGGTGGTTGGTAGGGCTGGATCGTGTTTTGGGCAAGAGGTGAAACTTGGTTTTGAGGAGTGCGCCACGTGTTACTCAAATGGCCATAACGCCCACCATTGGCACATAGACGACAGGGTATGGTGAGTTGGTGGTGATAGTGGCAGGTGTTGCATTGAGAGTGGGGACCAGTGTAGGGTTCTTGTTTGGGGTAAGTTGGGTTGGGTGCCATTTGGGTGATTGGGATGGTTTGGAGTGGTACGGCTTGTGAAGTTGGGTTAGTCGAAGCAATAGCGTAATTTTACATTCACGCTTTTGTTTGGTATCGGAACGGGAGAATGTTTCGATCTTTGTTGTCTTTGGCTCTTCCACTGAAACCTTGTCAGTTGTGCCCTTCTTTTTAAAGTCTCCATTTTGGATATGGTTTTCGGTGAGTTCAGTGGCTAATTCTGTTGCAGCTTCCAATGTTGCGGGTACCGTGCTCATCATGGAATCCTGGATACCAGAAGGAAGACCCCTAATGTAATGCTCAATGAGATGTAAGGAGGAGTGAACATATTTAGGACCATCTGGTTCAGCTCGATTAAACGCTTGTCATAGGCAATATGGTCTCCATCATTTTTCTTTAAGCGGTAGAATTCATCCTCCAACTTCTTGATCTCACTCCTAGGACAGAACCATTTAGTCATTAGTTCCTTGAGTTGTTCCCAAGTTAGGGCCACAACAGCTTCAGCCCCTCTTCAACCTTTTCAGCGTTCCACCAGGTTAAAGCTGCCACAATGAGACGACCGGTAGCATAACGAACCTTGCGATCGTTAGGGCAATCACAATTTAGGAAGGTGCTTTCCATTTCCTCGAACCATCGCATGAGTGTAGTGACCCCTTCTGTTCCCTCATATTTTGGGGGGTCACAAGACTTGAAGTGCTTATAGGAGCACTTGGATGTAGTTGCAGGAGCATTTACAGCGTTTGGTTCGACTTGATTGACTTGGTTATTAGTAAGGGCTTGTTGAACTTGGATCACAATGTTAGGAATCACGACGGCCATTTGCTTGGCAATTTAGGCAGCCATGCGTCTACTGGAGTTTCTGGTTCTTTTTCCACAAGAAGGTGCCTAAAGGACATTTACAGAAATTTACGCAAACGAGATTGTGAGATTCTATTGATGGATTTGCTAGCAGGGATGCGAAAAAAAATATAAATATACGATAAAATGAAAAATTTGGGGTGTATTTGAAAACAATAAAAACAATAACTTATGATTACACAACACTTTTAAAGTGTTCTTGGGCTTTGCTCGTAATTGGGCCTTGCATGCCGCCATACTTCACCTTGGTAATCATGTGGGCCCCCATGATTACCGGGATTTCGTATGGTTCGCATGTGTTAGCCTGGTAACGTACACTAAAATCCGGCGAAAATCGAGAAATGTGAATGTAATGTATGAAAGTAGGAGTGCATCTAGGTGTGGACACGGTGACACCTCAAAGTGGGGTTAGTTCACACGACGTTTGGTATGGCATGCTTTGGCCTAATAGGTATTTCGTACTCTCATTAGTAGTCCCCAGGTAGACAAACTGGTCTGTTAATTTGGATTTATACGAATGCCAATCCTAGACAGGACATCCCGACTACCGGTACTCGAACCCTTCCAGTTACTACATGCCCGTCACATGAACTCACCTTGATGAGATTTGAAAACGAAAAACATCACAAAAGTTTGAATAACATAAAAATAAGTATTTGGAAAATGGAGAGAAATGTTTCGAAAATTTAAAGGAAATCAAGAACTTATAAATAAGGGTTTCATAAATTTCGTATGGTACATTTCAAGTGGAGTGATATGTATATATGTAACATATATTAGACTTCATGACATAATTATAACACATTGCACGTATCACATAATCAAGTAACAAAGAGAGTGCTGGCATGCGTTTTTGTGTGAAATGAAAGGAAATTAATTGTCTGGGCAATAGCAAATCATAAGTCAAACAAAACATGAAATCATATAAGCACATAGGTCCTAGTTGACTAAAGTATAGGTTCTAAGGGTCTAATAACCTATCCTATATCCCTAAGGTCAATAGCTTTGATACCAATCTGTCACACCCTGACCCGCAGCAGAATAGGTGATCGGGGCATGATTGGGTTAACTCGAGAGCTTATGACTTGCTATTACTTGTTTTAAATATTCATTAATTCATATCAATTGTCTTACAATACAAATAATTTACATAAACAATTACAAACAAAAGACGATGTTTATAACAAGTATATTACACTAATCCGTTTCTTGATAACTAAGCCCAAACTATGTCCAATCTTCTCTTAGTACCTGTTCACCTGGGAAGTTTGTAGGAATTCACTCACAGTGTTTGCATTTTTAATCCTTAATGAAAAACCGCACGAGAATAAGGAGAAAATCCAATTGAAAAGCGTGATTTAAGCTAGACAAACGAATGCAACAAAAAAAAGTAAACGTTATGTTAGGCATAGCTAAATGAATGAACATGATATGTAAGACTTGTTGAGCCTAACGAGCCTCTACAAGGCTATAAAAAGCCTAAAGGTGAGCCTAAACTAGGCTACCTTAACGAGCCTAATGCTCCTTAACTAAGAACCTAAACTAAACTAATTAAACTAAGAAAGCAATAAATAAATGAGTATTAAAAAATAAAAATTAAAAAACAAAGAAAGGAAGATTACCTCGAAGAAGAACTTTACAATATGAGAAGAGCTAGAAGGGTAGCACCTCCTCGTCGAAAGCGGAAATAAAAACTACACAACACACCCAAAGGGGTATTGTGCTTGTGGAGCCACTAAATTTGGTTATTCCACTTGTTTATACTCAAATTAGGAGTTGCAAGATATAAAGAACCAAGCAAGGGTATTTATAGGTGTGAAATGGAGCATAAAATGGTGATTGGGGCGATGTGGGATGACTTTGAAACAAGATTTTCGCGTCTTTCAAATCAGCAACGAACACCAAACTTGTTTTCGCGATTCCCGCTTCGTTATAACTCCGTTTCGCGCATGGTTTTCGCCTACGTTCACTATTTTCAGAGTACTATCATATGGAAGAGAGTAATCCAACATCCATGGTGTCGAGAATTGGGCTTAAACCTTGGGTCTTGATGCGGGTCGAGGGTTATGTTCTAAAACTTGTGTTTGTGATTCCCGTTACGCTGGAGCTCAGTTTATGCACCATTTGAACCTACTTTATCCCTAGTATACCAAGTATATCTTGGAGCTTTGAATGGACCAGAATGATAGCTCAAAGATGGAGAAAAGTTAGCAAGAAAGTCACCCGAAAGTCATTTTATGACAAAACTAAGAATACGACATGTAGAGCTTTTTAGTTGCGATCATTTACATCTAAACTCTCCAAAACAAAATGTCCTATCTTAAGGCATGTATATACTGAAGTTTGAATGATAAGAAGGTTAGGATGTGATGTGTTAGGTATGTTCACGAGGTCTCCAAAGTTTTTGATTAACTTAAGGATAACCTTAGTTTTAGACCTTGAGATATGGAGGGTTGCTTCAAAATATATGGAAATGAATTTACAAGGTTGTCTAAAACATGTATAAGACTATAAATCACCAGATATGATACACATGTATGATCAAAACATGGAATCGAAGATATTTTATTGCCTAAACATTAAACAAAACTACGTTGAATATGAAAACGGATCGAGTTACAAAAACTGGTTGGGTTTTAGGATTCATTCATTTTTTTACGAATGTTACAAAATATGTGTTTTCATTTGTATATGGACTAAGATATGGCATTAACATGCCGTTATTTCATGTTCAGATTCGTCTTAGCGGGTTTCCCAACACAGTTAGTGTCACCGCGGTTAGTGCACCCAACATTTTCTACCAACACTTTTAGGGCATTGTTTTGGTTTGTTTCGAATCGTAACGGAAACCTGTATATCTTATGATCAGATTTACTTGTCCTAATGACGTACGACTCAGTTACGCAATAAAATTACGATAAATATGCATGAGATTATAAAGCAAAATTAGTGATTAAATTGTACGGAATTACAAGTTATTTGCCATTTGTCACAGAGCATCCTGTCCATGTGCCAAACGTATTCCATGAGCATTTGAAGCCATTTTTGCAATTTATTCTGTTATACAGCAACAAAAAAATATATACAAGTTAGTTAGTTTTCTAAACCAGACTTGTTTCAAGTTTAATCTATTGTGATTTTGAACAAGAATGTTTTCTTTTCTTTTCCAAAAACATGTTGAATTAACTATGTATTTGATTTATTTCCTAAAATTATCAAATTGCTCGGTGAAACTTTTGACAAGATATTGTTTAGGTTTAGAAAATTTCTTGCTCTTGCAATGTTCCACAGTATGTCCTAAATGACCACAGCGAAAGCATTGCTTGCGATTTGCTCTTTTGACTTTGGTGGACGCCGCGTGTGAAGATGTTGATGTGATGAGAGTCTAGAGCTGCTTGAAATGCTGTCTGACGATGCAGTATAGCTTGAACTTTTGACTTTCTTTACTTTCTTTTTAAGACTATTTTCATCCTTGTTGCAATCTTCATCGTTCTCGCTTTCTGATGAAGAAGTTGATTCTTGATTTTCAATTGAATCGTTAGATTCTTGATCTTTGCTTGACGTGTCTTCGCCACTTTCTGAAGTTGTTGTGCTCGAGTCTTAACTGCTGCTGACTTGCGTTGATTCTTTATTAGACTCTGATGTACCTATACATGATGGAACAAACTCGCGAATTTCCTCTGTAAGGAACTCCAAATCTATTTTTTTTAATTCTTGAACAAATACAGTGGATTCAAGCACAACATTTTCATCACTAAAAGCAGAATTTAAGTCATGACTTTCAACCACTACATTCACATGGTTGTGGGTCTTAAATGTAGGCATATGGTCATTACAGTCATCCCGAATATTAGATTTAGGCACACAGCCATTACAGTCATCCATCCTAGTCAAGCTGTTACAGTTATCACGAATAGAGGTACTGTTTTTCTTGTTACAATTCCAGGCGAACTAGTTAAAGGTGGAATAACTGTCGCCCAAATATCCTATCTCTATTTTTGATCCTCCACTGTCATCATCCTCATCGCACACATCTTCTATACGCTCAAACCATCTACATTACTTTCAGAAACGTTAGTTTTATTTTCATTTTTGTAAGAGATATTTTGAGCAAAAAGATCAGTTTTATCAAGATGAGGAGATGGCATAAGTACATAGTTTTTGTTGTGTGGAGGAGGAAATATTTTTCTTTCATTTCCGAGCTTATCCTTGTATCCAATCCCATCCTTCATGAATGTTGGTCGTTGGCAATTTTCAATATCAACCAGTGCCTTTTGGCAAATTTTCCATTTATCGATTGTGATTTGCAGTTTATTAATTTCATTTTTAGATTTTTCTAATCTTTCAGTTAGATCATTTATGATAAAATCTTTTCTAAAAATGAATTCTTTTAATGTGTGCATCTCAGCCAAAGTTGAGTTCAACTTTGTCTGATATGCAGCTTCGTTTTCTTTCAGTTCTTTGTTAAATTTCAAAACCTTTTCTTTTTCCCTAATCAAGTCATGGTTGAATGCTTTGTAATGTGCCATGACGTTTAAACATTGTTGGGAGCATAGTTTTGCTTTAAATTCATACGGTATGTTGTTTACCAAATCCTTATCCTCCTTGTCTTTTGCAGATTCAGCTTTCATGGCGGCTGCAGAAGTTTCAGCTTTCTCATTCTTGATGTCGCTAGTTGCTTCATGGGTTGTCTTCTTCGGTTCTGTCTTCTCAACTTCTTTCTTTCCCTTATCTGTTGATGGTTCAATAGGAGCGATTATGCTTTTCAACCATTTATCTATAACTTTGTCACCCTTGGGAATTCCTACAACTTGTTTCTCAATGCAGTTTGATGAAGACGAGACTGATGTAGTAGAGATTTTAACCATAAGAGCTTTGTTGACTTCTTCCTTTGCCTCTGCAATTTCTTCAGCCCAGTCATAATCTTCTACCACCAGTGTCTTTAGGGTGTTATCAGTAACATTCTTATTTCCCTCGATAGCTATTGGCCTTCTTGCTAAAACAATCTCAGCATTTTTGTTTTTCAACAGCGGGCACTCTCTCTTGAAGTGACCCAAATTCTTGCAGTTGTAGCATCTCAGCTTGGACTTGTCGAAACCAACTTTTCCAGTGTCAGCCTCTTTCCCGTTTTGTCTTGTAACTTCTTTAGCTGCAAGGTAATCATTACCATTTGTCATTTCAAGTTCGTTTCCTCCATATCATCTGGATCTACTTGATACATGTCTTTAGCAGTGAGAAAATTTCTTTTCAGCTCACTTGACATGAAAACTTCATAACTACTCAGGAAGGTGTTAAACAATGCAACATTGTTAGTGGATATCTTGAGTGCTTGATCATCACTGACAACAATAGTCTTCTCATTAGATGCTGGAGCCTTTGTAGAGTTTTCGGAAGCGTTAAAGTAAGATGAGTTAGCGCTTTGAGAACTTGAACCACCGGAGGTTATGGGAGCAAGGAATGCCATGTTTTTTGGAACAGTAACATCAGTTGATTGAGCAGATTTTTGTGAGTATCCTGTCACACCCTGACCCGCAGCGGAAAAAGGTGACCGGGGCATGATTGGGTTATCATCAAAGCTCATGACATTTATTATAACGTTTCATATTCATTAATACAATTTAGTGGGAAATTTACAATCATAAATACATCATGACCTAACATCAATCTAAGCTTCTTTGTTTTCTTCTAAGGCATTTCCTATGTTTTCCTTGCTTCATCCTGTTCACCTGTATCATGTGTAAAAGGGTTTTTGGATCAACAAAAAAGTTGGCGAGTGAATCCTATGGAAAACATTTGAACAAGTTTATTCAATTGATTATAAATAATGTGCATAACCACATATGAGTAAATGTAGATGTAAATTTATTCACACAATACATAATATTAAATATTGCACACACATACATCAATTGATTGTTTTGAGGCACGCGTTGTTCGACTCGTCTCCCACGAGGAACTGATGGGCCTAATGAATGAGTTTTGAGGCACGCGTTGTTCTACGAACTTATGGGCCTAATGAATGAGTTTTAAGGCACGCGTTGTTCAACTCGTCTCCCACGAGGAACTGATGGGCCTAACAAATAATTTGCATACAACTTGACAATATGTAATACATCACAACAAACAATATTTACATTCTAAGTTTAGATCATATAATGGTATAGCACGAGTCTGAAAAAGCGAATTAATTTAAGCGACACATGATACACCCCAAAACATGAATAAAAAGGGGAATTTGTAAGAATTCACTCACCGTGGGTGCGTTCGGTTAATGATGTTGAATGCACGCGAAGTGGTTTTAACCACGAGTGAAATTAACCTAGATAAATAGCATTTTGGTTCGGTAAGTAAACGGATTTTATTAATCCATTTTAGTAGGATTGTTTGGTGTATTTTTGTGAGTTTGAGGCTATTTTCTAACCTTAAAAATGTTATTTTTAAATATTTTTAATTGATTTTCAATTAAAATAAATAAATAAAAATAATAAAAAAATTGATATTTTTTTTGCTACAGTTGACCGTTGACCGTTGACTGTTGACTTTGACCGGTTCGCTTGTATAATTGTGCGCAGAGTGAGGCTCGAATCCGAGACCTCCCGTACGCGTGCACGCAGCTCTACCAACTAAGCTACGTGTCTAACCCGAAATATTTCTGTTTTTAATTACATTTATATATTAATTAGTTTAAACAGAAAATCCTTTATTTTTAAAACGATTTTAAATCAAAGAATCGGTGCGCTCCACAGGTCTCGAACCCGGGACCTGTGGCTTATGCAAACACACAGTCCACCGCTGGACTGTGTGTCCAACTTGTTAACTAAACTTATTTTTATTATTCTTAAATACAAACTAATCATTTTCATTTATGCCATATTAAAAAGTTTGAATAATTGTCCGGGTCGATGTAGTAGACCCGACTCGAACTCGTGCGCTTTGATTAAATATACACACAGTCCACCACTGGACTGTGTGTCTAAATTGGTTATTATTCCGATTATTAATATACTTAACATATAACAGTGGTGACTCCGGTTCGGTTAACAAAAAAAGGCATTTTTATTAAGGCAGCGTGTGTGGAACAAGATTCGAACTCGAGACCTTTGTTTGTTTAATGTGCACACAGTCCACCGCTGTACTGTGTGTCTAACCCGATTAATAACTTGATTTTAATTATACTTATATGTTACAGATAAAATTCAGATAAATTCCGGCGACTGAAGGGACTTCCGGCGAACAGAACAAAGATTTTGAGTGATGAAGAAGTGTGTGGTGCGAGTTCTCTTGTGAGGGGTTGGGTTGTATTTATAGAGTAACAAGTCAATCCCTGATTTTGGTAAAGAAAATTTCGGCCGACTTGATTTCCGGGATTGGTCTTTAACTGTTCGATTGAGTCTGACCAATTGATTGAAAACGGTTTTTCTTTAGTCTCTTGATCGCGAAGAACAGAAACGGAAGCTTGATTGGTGCCTGATTTCGAGTTCGGCTGATACAGGGCGCCGATTTTGAATTCGGAAAAACATGATATCAATTTAATGATTCTAATAATTAACAAAAATCACAAGTGGCGCAGTGGTTGAACGGCTGGGTGTTAAGTTGTTGTTGAATCGTCTATTGACCCGGGTTCGAAACCCGGCAGAAACAAAACATTTTTATTTTCTTATTTTTGACAGTTTTTCAAAAACAAATTATATATTCCCATGCAATAGTTAATTAAGTATCGTTTAAAAATATTTTGGGCATTTAATTCGCAACGAAATTTTTAACTGATTGTTCGGTTAATAAACGGAGCGGGTTTGGTAAAATCCGTTTTTGACGAATGTTACAGTATCCCCTGCTTTTTAGAATTTCGTCCCAAAATTTAAATAGTGATATATTTGACTAAAAGAATGATTTAGTTTGACAGTTACATGCTTAGAAGAAATAAGGGTTTAAGTTTTTGTTCGAGGCGGTAACGTTCCTTGTGAGGGTTAAGTACCCTATTACAGGAATCGCTTTTTGTTGCCTACTGTAAAAGTATTGATAAGCAGAATTGATTTGCTAACTTTGATTTCATGCAAAAAAGTTGAATATGCTTAGAAGGTTAGGGTTATATCCTAAGGCAAAACTTCTAATACTACAATCTACACAAATAAACACAACAGCTAATAATTGAATCCACATTCTGATAGCATATATGTTTGAATGGTGACAGTTCCTCTCTCGTTTGTTATGATGGAGAGGTTAGTTTATGTAGAAATGGAACACAATCCAATTTCTTTAAATAGCGAGATGATATAAATGTAACACAAATTTCAACCAAGGCAATACTAAATCCTACATGGAACTTCTCATAACCGCCTGATAATGCCTCTGATCCTTTGGCAAGAATACTTATATATAGGAAGTACCAGCGGCGTATCCACCATACTCTCGTCAAATTTTCATTGGTTTTATCAGTGAATTATGATTAGTCCTATGTGACTCTACAACCAATACAACAACTCATCAATACTGAAAATGATAATGTCTTTGCGATCAAGGCTCAATCAAACGGAGCCGATCGTATTGCATGTACTGAGAATGAAAATGTCTGTGCGATCAAGGCTCAATCAAACGGAGCCGATCGTATTGCATGTACTGAAAATGATAAACTTAATCTAAACAACAATCACACAAACAGCTTATACATGAAACCTTTCATAACCGCCTGGTAATGCCTCCGATCATTTGACAAGAATACTTATATATAGGAAGTACCAGCGGCGTATCCACCATACTCTTGTCAAATTTTCACTGGTTTTATCAGTAAGTTATGATTAGTTCTATGTGACTCTAAAACATAAACAAACACAACAACCCGCGCTTGAGTCTTAATTCTGATAGTATACATGTTTGAATGATGACAATACCTCTCTCGTTTATTATGATGGAGAGGTTAGTCTATGTAGAAGTGAGACACAACTCAACTTCTTTAAATGATGAAACTGAGATACGTCGTGAGGTATGATGATATGAATATTAAATCAATGAGTATAAAACAAACTGAACTAGTAATTTGCATTAAAATTCTTCGATAAATTTCCAATTGAGATACGTGAAAATTGAGATAACATAAAGAAAAACATAAAAACTAAGTGGTTGAATCTTGATTCTTGGTGAGAGAAGGCTAGTTAAGTGGTTTGTTTGGACCGTTAATATCTTCAACAGGATTGGCGTTGATGTTATAAACTCTTCCTCTTGCTGGCGGTGGAGCTGGGTTTGTTTGATTTGCTTGGTTAACTGGGTTTGCTTGAGCTTGGGCGTTTATGATGTTAACCAAACGAGGGCACGTGTTTCTAAAATGGGTAGGGTCGCCACAATTGAAACAAGCTCGAAGATATGGGAACATGGGGTATTGGGGTTGTTGATATGTTTGGATCATGTTTTGAGTAGGGGGTGAGGTTTGGTTTTGAGAGGTGCGGCAAACCTTGCTCAAATGACCGTAGCGTCCACAATTCGCACATAGTCGACAGGGTAACGTAGATGGATGGTGATAGAAACAGGTGTTGCATTGAGGGTGAGGTCCAATGTAAGGTTACTTATTTTGGTAAGTTGAGTTGGGTGCTTCTTGAGTGATTGGGATAGTTTGGGGAGGTACAACTTGTGAAGCTGGTTGGTTGTGTTGGGTGACGGCGAGATTTGCCCATCTCGTTTTCTCTTAGAAATGGGTGGTGTAAAGGATTCGGTTCGGGTGGAGTTTGAGGTTTCGGTTGATGCTTTATCCTTCTTCTTCTCCTCCTTGAAATCTTTGTTCCGGATTCGGTTCTCGGTTAGCGCTGTTGCTAGCTCCATTGCTGCTTCCAAAGTTGTAGGCGAGGTACTTATTACAGAGTCTTGAATCTTTGATGGAAGACCACGAATGTAGTGCTCGATCAAACGGTAGAGGGGAGTGAACAAGTTGGGAACCATTTGATTTAACTCAAGGAATCTCTTGTTGTATGTGGTGTGGTCGCCTTCCTTTTGTTTCAAAGAATGGAACTCATCCTCCAATTTCTTGATTTCGCTTCTTGGGCAAAACCGTCTTGTCATGATTCCCTTCAACTCTTCCCAAGTCAAAGTCATAGCATCTTCAACACCTCGTTTGGCCTTCTCTGTATTCCACCATGTAAGTGCTATTCCAAGTAAATGACAGGTAGCATATCGCACTTTGCGATCATCGGGGCAGTCGCAATTTAGAAAAGTGTTCTCCATTTCTTCAAACCAATGGAGGAGAGCGGTGACACCTTCAGTACCTTCGTATTTTGGTGGATCGCAGGATTTGAAATGTTTGTAGGTGCATTTAGTGACTGAAGGATTGACAGTGTTTTGATCTTCTTGGTGGGTTGGGTTGACGGAATTAACGGTAAGGGCTTGTTGAACTTGAACTACGATGTTGGGTATTACGGTCGCCATTAGCTGAGCGATTTGGGCAGCCATGCGCTCACGGGATTTTCCGGCTCTCATTTTCCTACGAGCGAGGCTAGAAGACATCTACAAGGAATACATATCAAGAGTATGAGTTGGATGCTTTTGGGATCGTGGGTCGTGTTTGGGAATGAACATTCATAAAATAAATATAGAAAATAAATCTACTACATCCATAGGATGTCTTGGGCTTTGCTCGTAATTGGGCCTTGCATGCCGCCATATTTCACCTTCGTAATCACGTGGGCTCCCATGATTACCGGGTTTTTCATATGGTTCGCATCTGTTAGCCTGGTTACGTACACTAAAACCCGGAGAAAATCGAGAAATATGTAACGTATGATATTCGGAATGTGCCCAGGTATGGACACGGTGACATCTCAAAGTGGGGTTAGTTCGAACGACGTTTGGTGTGGCATGCTTTGGCCTAATAGGTCCGTCGTACTCTCATCGTTAGTCCCCAGGTAGGCAAACTGGTCCGTTATTTTGGATTTATACGAATGCCAACCTAGACAGGACGTTCCGACTACCGGTACTTGTACCCTTCCGGTTACTACATGCCCGTCGCAGAACTTACTTTGATGAGATTTGAAAATTGCAACAAAATCCTTGAATAATGAGAGTATGAAAATGAATTGAATATATGAACATTGATATATGTATAATGAATATGTATATAAGTATGTATGTTTGACTGTAAGTATAAACAAATATGAAACAATAAATATCATAAGTTTGTATGTAACCACCTAGACAATTAAAATTTAGGCAAACTATAGTATAGGCTCTAAGGGTCTAATAACCTATCCTATATCCCTATAGTCATGGCTCTGATACCAATCTGTCACACCCAGACCCGCAGCGGAAAAAGGTGACCGGGGCATGATTGGGTTATCATCAAAGCTCATGACATTTATTATAACGTTTCATATTCATTAATACAATTTAATGGGAAATTTACAATCATAAATACATCATGACCTAACATCAATCTAAGCTTCTTTGTTTTCTTCTAAGGCATTTCCTATGTTTTCCTTGCTTCATCCTGTTCATCTGTATCATGTGTAAAAGGGTTTTTGGATCAACAAAAAAGTTGGCGAGTGAATCCTATGGAAAACATTTGAACAAGTTTATTCAATTGATTATAAATAATGTGCATAACCACATATGAGTAAATGTAGATGTAAATTTATTCACACAATACATAATATTAAATATTGCACACACATACATCAAATGATTGTTTTGAGGCACGCGTTGTTCGACTCGTCTCCCACGAGGAACTGATGGGCCTAATGAATGAGTTTTGAGGCACGCGTTGTTCTACGAACTTATGGGCCTAATGAATGAGTTTTAAGGCACGCGTTGTTCAACTCGTCTCCCACGAGGAACTGATGGGCCTAACAAATAATTTGCATACAACTTGACAATATGTAATACATCACAACAAACAATATTTACATTCTAAGTTTAGATCATATAATGGTATAGCACGAGTCTGAAAAAGCGAATTAATTTAAGCGACACATGATACACCCCAAAACATGAATAAAAAGGGGAATTTGTAAGAATTCACTCACCGTGGGTGCGTTCGGTTAATGATGTTGAATGCACGCGAAGTGGTTTTAACCACGAGTGAAATTAACCTAGATAAATAGCATTTTGGTTCGGTAAGTAAACGGATTTTATTAATCCATTTTAGTAGGATTGTTTGGTGTATTTTTGTGAGTTTGAGGCTATTTTCTAACCTTAAAAATGTTATTTTTAAATATTTTTAATTGATTTTCAATTAAAATAAATAAATAAAAATAATAAAAAAATTGATATTTTTTTGCTACAGTTGACCGTTGACCGTTGACTGTTGACTTTGACCGGTTCGCTTGTATAATTGTGCGCAGAGTGAGGCTCGAACCCGAGACCTCCCGTACGCGTGCACGCAGCTCTACCAACTGAGCTACGTGTCTAACCCGAAATATTTCTGTTTTTAATTACATTTATATATTAATTAGGTTAAACAGAAAATCCTTTATTTTTAAAACGATTTTAAATCAAAGAATCGGTGCGCTCCACAGGTCTCGAACCCGGGACCTGTGGCTTATGCAAACACACAGTCCACCGCTGGACTGTGTGTCCAACTTGTTAACTAAACTTATTTTTATTATTCTTAAATACAAACTAATCATTTTCATTTATGCCATATTAAAAAGTTTGAATAATTGTCCGGGTCGATGTAGTAGACCCGACTCGAACTCGTGCGCTTTGATTAAACATACACACAGTCCACCACTGGACTGTGTGTCTAAATTGGTTATTATTCCGATTATTAATATACTTAACATATAACAATGCTGACTCCGGTTCGGTTAACAAAAAAAGGCATTTTTATTAAGGCAGCGTGTGTGGAACAAGATTCGAACTCGAGACCTTTGTTTGTTTAATGTGCACACAGTCCACCGCTGGACTGTGTGTCTAACCCGATTAATAACTTGATTTTAATTATACTTATATGTTACAGATACTTCATCTTCTTCGTATACATGAACCCAGAATCCGGAATCTGATCTGTTAAAAATGTTTTAACAGAATCTGGGTTGCATAAAAATTTAGAACGTATTAAACATAAGATATAGGAAAGTTTAGAGGCTTATACCAACTGAAAGCAAGGTTTCGGTTTTCCGGTGGCCAAATTCCGGCGAAATGCAGATAAATTCCGGCGACTGAAGGGACTTCCGGCGAACAGAACAAAGATTTTGAGTGATGAAGAAGTGTGTGGTGCGAGTTCTCTTGTGAGGGGTTGGGTTGTATTTATAGAGTAACAAGTCAATCCCTGATTTTGGTAAAGAAAATTTCGGCCGACTTGATTTCCGGGATTGGTCTTTAACTGTTCGATTGAGTCTGACCAATTGATTGAAAACGGTTTTTCTTTAGTCTCTTGATCGCGAAGAACAGAAACGGAAGCTTGATTGGTGCCTGATTTCGAGTTCGGCTGATACAGGGCGCCGGTTTTGAATTCGGAAAAACATGATATCAATTTAATGATTCTAATAATTAACAAAAGTCACAAGTGGCGCAGTGGTTGAACGGCTGGGTGTTAAGTTGTTGTTGAATCGTCTATTGACCCGGGTTCGAAACCCGGCAGAAACAAAACATTTTTATTTTCTTATTTTTGACAGTTTTTCAAAAACAAATTATATATTCCCATGCAATAGTTAGTTATGTATCGTTTAAAAATATTTTGGGCATTTAATTCGCAACGAAATTTTTAACTGATTGTTCGGTTAATAAACGGAGCGGGTTTGGTAAAATCCATTTTTG
Source organism: Scalesia atractyloides (assembly GCA_947069175.1). Taxonomy (NCBI): domain Eukaryota; kingdom Viridiplantae; phylum Streptophyta; class Magnoliopsida; order Asterales; family Asteraceae; genus Scalesia; species Scalesia atractyloides. Next base: position 11,532,761 of record CAMTDV010000003.1, on the reverse strand, counting down.
ACGAATGTTACATATCCTGTTTGATTCATCTCTCTCTTGAGCATGTCCATTTCAAAGGCGTTTGAAGTGTTGATCAGATCTGAAAGAGTGACTGGAGTTGTACTTGTCAAGAAAGTTCTTTTGATCATCATGCATTGTAAGCTCCATTCTTTTGGAAGAGAGTCCAAAAGTTTCTTTATTGAGGCATAGTTGGCAACGGGATAGCCGACTTTCTTCATTTTTGTTAGAACATTCAAAAAATGGCTAATATGATCTGACAAACTTTCACCTCGAACACTTCCAAACATGTCGTAGTTTTCTGAACGATATCTCTCTTGTTATCCATCAGTTCTCCGTTGCCTTCGTAGTAATCAATAAGAGCCAACCATAGTTCATGAGTCAAGGTGTATTCCTCAAACAAGTTGTTCTCATCCTTTGATAGAGCCATTGTTAGAGCAGTGTGAGCCCTACGGTCGCGTTGGATGAGTGTCCTATCTTCATCAGTGAAGGTTGAAGGATCTTCATTGATTGTATGAACATCGTCACGAATAACCATGGGAACATGGGGTCCTACAGTGATGGACATCCATTGAGTATAGTCCGTATACTCAAAGCATGGTTTGATTCGATTCTTCTAGCTTCTAAAATCTTCAGATGCTTTCAACTTAGGAGGCCTAGTTGCAGTTCCAGTTTCAAGTTCGGCTTGAGCGATGGGATTCAGTTGATTAGGTGACATTTTTGTTTGATTTCAAGTTCATAGTCTTGACTGGGACTAATTACCCTGGTTTTTAAGATATTGTGCTTAAAATCGCTAGTGAAGATTAATTACGCTGGGAATTTGTGAGATCGTTGAGCAAAAACGTTGAACATAGCAATTACGTTGATGATTCTTGGCTTTTTGGACCGGCGACAATAGCTAAGTCCACTGGAATAGACAAGACAAACGTGAGTATGGCTAATACATCGATCACTGTGATGAAATCGCTGAGGATCTTTATCACTGACTTCGAAGTCTCCTACGATTAAGCACGCTGACACTATTTCTCTTAGAATCAACAAATGCACTGGCATATTGCCGGCATATTTGTAAATTACACGATCTTCAAGTTGAAAATGTTGTATTCAAATTTATCTACACTGACTTCAAATTTAAATACGCCCAGCAGGGTTTAAGTACGAACAAAAACCCTCTAATCACCCAAAAACGACTCAAAATCCATGTTTCTTTGTACCAAAAGGACCCAAATGTTTACCAGAACACTGATAAACAGCAACCCAATGATTAAACACACCAGAGCAAGCCATTTTAAGTCCAAAAATTTGAAAAACTTTGAAACTCTGAAAACTTTTAAAAACCTTCAAAACTTGAAGTATCTTAACAAAAATTCAAACAATTAAGAGTATAAAGGCTCTGATACCAAATTGTGAGTCCCAAAACAGACTCGGGTTACAGTGGTTTGATAGTTATCACCCAAACAACTATAGATTAGTTTCTTGAATGTATAAAAGTTAAGAGAAATCAAATGATGAAGATGAAGATTCTTGTGTGGATCAAACAACAACTATTATATATGGAATCCCAAAGATATAATCACTAAAAGCACCTGGATGTTCGGATATAGCATAAGAACAATAATCACAACACAAGAGAAATCACCAAAACTTGTCCAAGAACCATGGACTAGGGTTTTCCATTAATCACATATATATACACTCTGACTACTCAACGTATTTAATAAATACGCCGGGACATTAAATACGCCGCTACAGGGAAGTTTCCCGGTAGTTACAATTTCAACCCCTGAACTTTCTAGAATACCATAAACTATTACAAAAGTATCCAAAACCTACTAAAACCAAGTACCAACATTCTCAAAAGTTCCAACAGTTTCATGCTTATAGGTAAGTATGATTTATGAGCTTGCATTGCCACGAGTTAGTATATAGAATCGTAAATTATCGCCAACGGGTCAATACTTTGACCGCGCCAGGTATGTGTATAGGTCATGCTCTTAATGAGGGTTTGTGGTATGACCAAAGTTAGTCGAGTTAAGGGTGGACACTAGATCATCTCAAGTGAGTTATATCTAGTGTTTGTGTAAAAGGACCAATTGAATCGAAAACATGTTTATAGGGGTGATTTTATAACATTAAATGATGGGAGGCTTTTATGTTTTTAAGAACATAATAAATTTTAAATAGAGTACGGGTTAAAGGAGTCCACTTGGTCAGAATAGGCTTTTAAATGTCGTTCGTAGTTAAAAGGACTAAAATCGACCAAAATACCCCCGGACGATGAATCGGGTAAACAACCCTTAGGGGTAAATTAATAAAGAGTTTTATAATAAGTTAGACCTCTACGGTAGTATAAAGTGAGAGGCGTAAGCGTTTATGACTTAATGCCTCCAAACGAGGTATTGTTGTAAACTAACAAACCGGCGGGTAAATTCATAATATAATGATTTCTCTATAACAACCCACCACAAGTAAAGTTATGGTGTAACATAAGTAGAAGCCTCGGTGTTGAAAAAGGAGATATGAATAGAATGGATGATTTGAGTTTAGTGCTCAAATCTTGAAACAAGTTAAAATAAATATGCGCATAAACCGGGTAGCAGTTGCATAATTCATAAAAGTTATGAACCCGGTTAAGAATTTTGGGTTTATAATGTAGGAAAATGTTTTACGGTCAATTAGAAAAAAAGTTTGAAGTGAAACTGATGAGTTTTCGCGAAGTTTTTACATATAAAAGGCAAAGCTGGGAATTTAAGCTCCAGCCTGCCGTAAGCTATGGCAAGCCAGCCGTAAGCTACGGTGGGGGGCTACTGAATGAAGCAGATAATGCCTGTCGTAAACTACGGCAGGGTGTCGTAACTTACGGAGGGTTAAATTAAAAAAATGTCTTTTGTTGTTTTTAGCATTCGGGCTTAATTAGATACATTATAAACTCATTATTACTCATACATTATGATATACTGGTGTCGGGTTATAGCACCGGATGGCGATCAAGCTTACCGAAGAACCGAACACGATCGAAGTTCAAGCTTTCGCATTATGTTTAGTTATTTACGAAAATAATCAACTATGACATGTTGAAATGTTTTACTTTTTATTAAGTTTTATGAAACTCGAAATTTTGTATGGATGTATATTTGCATTTATACATTTAAATGCAAAATTTTTATAGAATTCCAATTAATAACGCAAGGGTTATACAGATTTCACACTCAAAAGCGCACAACGCAACTTAATCTCGCTTCAAACTTATCATATCAAAAGATTATAATCTATCGTCTTATATCAAAACCTTGTCATAAGTCTAATTAACTTTTTGATGGATAATCGATGATGTTACGAGCTTTGACATGCTTTTGCTTATGTTTAACTTAGAGGGTATATACCACCCGAGTCACCATCCAAATGGCAATACCGTAAGCTTCAACATATATATCACTTTTTCTGACTTGACCTGGAGGGTATATATCACCCAAGTCACCATCCTAGTGGCAATACCATAGGCTTTTGTTATTTACACATCTAGCTCAGTTAATGGATGAACGAAATATATTTTTTTTGGCGGCACTAGTGACGGATTTATTTTCATAAAAAGGAAAAGGTGTGCCATTTAATAGGAAAACTTAAAGATTTTTATTATAACGGTACCCTTTATACTCTCAATAATTTTAGTTTTGCTATAGCTCCTAATATGAAAATCCACAAGATTTGCAATAATTAAGTTCAATAAATCAATCCTAAGGAACTTTTAAATCGGCTAGGTCTACCCACATATCCTAAGTTAGACGCATTTTCAACTGTTTCATTATCTCATATATATATAACCAGTGATCCGGTTATACATATGATCTTCATTCTGTATGCAAAATCTTTAGGGGACAATTTCCAAAATTTTTCAATTCGATTTTCAATTTTTACATTTTTCATAGAAAATGACTGAAAGCCTAACTAAGACACAAACTAGACACACTAGACATTAGTTTCCTCTCCCCACACTTGAATCTGACATTTTCCTCAATGAAACAAGAAACTATGATTCAAAATAAGAACAAAAAAACAAAAATGTACAAGAAGTTGGAAAAAAAAACTCCCCTTGTTAAAGTAGCAGGATCCTCATGAATGTTCCACAACTGCCTTATAACATTTCTTTCGCGACTGCATTCGACATGGGATGCTCCTCTTCAAAAAAATATTTGAATACCTCCGCCCAATGGAGATTAAGTATGGACGGTGGGATCGAAACCTACAAAAATAAAGCTCACACTTCCTAAATATATTAAACAGACTCAAAGAAACTAGAAATAAAAATAGAATAAAAAGATTCAAATTAAACCATATATACAAATCAGGGCCATTTTAATTTAAAACGTTTTTCAACCTTGCCCTACCCTTCCCAGGTGAAAAGAGTGCTTTCACTTCAATTGCACCAAAGCTTAGCAAAAACTTTCGTAGACTTCCCCACACTTATTCGACTCCCTTGGAAAACGCAAAAACTAAAAAAACAAAAGAAAATAAAAGAAAACATAGACCTTGGGTTGCCTCCTAAGAGAGCTATGTTTAGATCTTCAGCAAGATCAAACCTATCAGCTTAAGGCGGTTCAAAAGCATGCATACCTTCGGACTTCTCTAAATGATTTGACTTTCAATATTCTGGAATCTTTGCATCTCCACACCATTCCCTCTCAAGCTTAGCCTCATCGCCTCGTACATTTCCATCATTCGGTGGTTTACCTAATTTTTATCTCTTTGGCTCATTCGTCTTCTTCCCCAGCTCTTAGTTCTTTTCACCTACAGACTTGTACAACTTAATTCTAATATGTCCTCACACATATGTGAAGTGTATGAAAGACATAACCCATTATTAGCAAATGGTGTATTAAAATCATCAAAAACATTATAAGTAATGGATTGTGAGAAAACATTAAAGATTAACTTACTGTTGATACAGTTTTGTGTCTGTCGCTTGTTCTTAATTACAGTTGTAATTGTACGGTCTTTGCTCAAGTGTCTGTATAGGTTTGGTCGTGTCGAATAGATCGAGATATCCTTCTATCTTCATCTAGTATGACATCTTAGCTTGTCTGTGTTAATCAGTTGCATATGTGCATACTGATACGTCTTGTAAACGTCAAGTCTACGCACGTTCTCCAAGAAGAAGGATTTTGTGCAAATCAAGAGATTTCGTACGAAACACAGGTTTCGTATGAATCAAGGAGATTTCGTATGAAACACAAGCATTTCGTACGAAACAGTGACTCGTACCAAATCCTGGAGTTGTGTCTCGTGTGAAATAGTGTGTTCCGTATGTCTAGCAACTTGTTTTCGTACGAGTGACCAGCTTGGACACTATATAAGCAGACATGCACCTCTCAGTGAGGTTTAGCTGGAGAGCCCTTTGGTCCAGAAGTTAATAGAACGAGCTAGCAAACTGATCCTTTGTGTGGGATATCTAAGTTAGCATTTCTGGTGAAGACGAAGACACAAGAACACAACCAGTTTGTTTGAGTCATACGAGCATTGTGTGTATATGTTTGTACTTGTTCTCAATCATTAATCAAGATAGTGAATCATTGGTTACCCCGTGTTCTTTACTTTGCTTTGGTTGCACGCACACTTGGATTCCGTACTTGTGTGTATGTTATATGAACAAGGAATTAACTTGATCCTCAGGTGGACCTACAAGTGGTATCAGAGCTTTGGCTATTTCCTTGTTCAAAACCGGGCTTAGTTGTGTCTGAGCTAGTTTGAAGATTTCTAAAGTGTTCTTGAGCCTCCAGAAGAAAACTTAAGTTTTGGATAGATAACTAACTTAAAACCTGGCTAAAATCAGCTGCATGCAAAAATTTTGTGGTAAAATTTTTCTGAAGAACACCCTTGAAGAAGAAATCTACCAAAATTTGAATCTGATTAGTTTTGGTAGGGTTGACATTTTCTGACTTGGATCTGGACTTGGACTGTGGACTGTTAAAAGTCTGTGTTTTAACTAAAAGTGGGTAAGACAACAGGTATTTTCGAAAAAAATAACAGGTCTACACAAGAAAGGAAATTTCTCACCAAACCATTTCTGAAAAGATATCTCTGAAAAACGCTGAACAAAACATTTGGTGCCACTGAGTTATTTCGAGCGAATCATCTGACCCGCACGAAACACCTGGCTCGCACGAAACATCAGTGTTTTGTACGAAATAGGTGTCTCGCATGAAACATTATTGTTTGTATTTCGTGTTTTTCAAAGCTTTGTGATTTTAAAAATTTGTCATATTTTCATATCTATGAATTTTTAAAAGCTATTTGTAATCGTGAAACTTTAAACCTTTAAATTTTCATTAAACAAGAAAATATAATGAGTTCTAACCCATGGGATTAGAATTGTTCAAGCTGAAATCAGGAGTCTTCACAAAGCTCCGCAACATCATGGGTAAAATCTTTGATGCCTCAACATACAACAATGATCTCTACAAATCAATGGGCGTGTGTTGCGAATCAGAATCAAAGCATGCAAACTCTGCTAATGAGCGAAAGTGAAACAGGGAGTAATAACCAACCGCCGAAGTTAAATTACATGAACGATTATCCTTCATGGAAAAGTCGTTTTCATACGTATGTTCTCGGTCAAAACACGGAATTGTGGACGTGTTTCACTACTCCCTATAATGAAGCACTTGAAGAAGCTGGATCAAATCCAACCTCATTGGCCAATCTAGTCGAAAGTGACAAGAAAGCTTACGATCTAGAGAAAAAAGCATTTGCTATCCTCACACAAGCTCTGCATAAAGACATTTATCATCAATTTGTGTATTGTACTACAACGAAAAATTTGTGGGACACTTTGGAAGCAAGAGGTGAAGGTAATACCAAGAAGATTCGGCATGATCTGCTCAAGAAAGAGTTTGAAGGTTTCTTGTTCATGGAGAACCAAACCTTGAATGATATGACCACTCGGTTTTATCATCTTCTCAGTGAAATGTACTCGTATAAAGTGTTAGCAGCACCACAAGAAATTGTGATGCGCTTTGCTGATGCTTTACCACCAAAATGGGGTCAATTTATTGATCTTTTAAAACATACAGGTGGTTTGGACTCAATAAGTATTTATGAATTTGTGCAGAAACTGAAGAACAAGAATGAAGAAGAACTCCGGAAGGCACAACGAGTCTCTGCTCCACAAAACCCTGAAATGTATTTTGGAGGTATAAGTGCAGGTACTAGCTCAAGTCAGCAACCGAAGCTGCAAACCGCATTTGTGTCAAATGTGAACCCTTTCCTACCCCAGCCTGTCCAATCAAGTCAATCTACAGGTTCAAGTAATTAGGCCTATGGACAAGCTTTTGATCCGAAAGCCTTCCTTCCACAGCCAAGGGATTTAGCGCATAAAGCTCCATAGCAAGCTCCTCAACAAGCTTTCTATGGAAGCAACAGTCAATCTGCAAATCCCAACACTGTTAAACTTGACACGTCAAATCTCTCCAAAATCAACGTAGAAGTTGCACAGGAACATGCGGAACTTCTAAATACCATGGTCAGTGCGTATTGCGGTTTAGTTGGAGGTCAACTAGGGAACATCAATTTAACAAACGAAGACTAGAACAAATTGACCGAGATGAAATGGAGCTGATGGACATCAAGTGGGCAGTTGCAAGTGCTATGAGAAAACCGCCGTCACTTGCTTCAACTGCGGAGAAAGAGGTCACTTTAAGCGGGAATGCACAAGACCCAGCAAGGAAGGAAATCACAACCCCTTTCGAAATCAGTCTCAACCATCCAACACAGCACAGTACAACAACGAAAAAAGAATAGTAGCTGTTGGCAACTTTAACAATATCAATCAATCAGGACCTTCAAACACGCACAGAGCTTTGGTAGTTCAGTCGGATGAAGGATGCGGTTGGTCAAACACGCACTGAGAACAACCGAAGAACTGCATGCTACGCGAAGATCGTGGATCAAATCAAGCATGATCACAGCATCAACACTCCAAATAACGATGATACATCTGGGGATGCTGGTAGTTCTGATGAAGAATGTTCAAGTTCAGATGGTTATGGATCTGATTCTGATGTGAAGAAAGGAAGTGATGCTGAGGTTGAAGAATCGCTGAGTGAAGCTGAGATGCTGAAATCTGAAAAGGCAGGCATGATGAGGAACGCAGAAGCTGCGGAAAAAAGAGACAGAGACACTCTCTACAGATGTTGCAGCTTTTCCTCATCACACTGCCTTTATGGCAAATGTTGAAGGTTCTTCAAATCAGGTAAATTCTGACCCTCCTACTGTTTGCAATGACTGTGTTGAGTTGAAAATAAAATATGAAACCGTCAACAGTCATAATCAGAATTTAGTTGTTGAACTATCAAAATGCAAAGAGGCGAATTTGGCGCTAACTAGAAATGAAAAAGAATTCAAATCTGTAATAGAAACCCTTAAGAAAAGTGTTTCTGAATTGAAAAAAACAGTTTTGAATAAACATACAGGAATTAATAATTACATTAATCTCCTAGAAGAAACAAAGAAAGAGTTAGCCATCGCCAAATGCGAATATGATTCGATCAAACGCAAATTAGAAAGTTATTCTAACTCCCAATATGTGCTTGATCATATTATTGAATTTCAAAAACTAAAGGGAGATGCTCAATGCATAGGGTATAAGTCGTGTCCACCCCTAATGAAACACAGCTATACCAAAATGCCTGATGAAGAGGATATGACTCGTTTTGAACCCTCTATACCTTTGAATCTTGAGGAATTCGCAGCAGGGTTAGGGTTCAAACTAGGCAATTCCTCTCAAGAACCAAGCAAGCCAGAAAGTTCTTCATCTGATGAAGAAGAGGATGATACATCAGATGAGGAATCAAGAAATGATGAGCAGGATCAGCCTCTTGATGAAAGGAAAAGAGTAGAATCTTCTGCTACTCCTAGTACTCAGTCTGTTGAGAATCAAGAGACTGTTCCTAAGAAATCTGTGAAGACAAGTGTGTCTACACAAGAAGTAGATAATGTGTTATATACTTTGGTTGGAGATAAGAAAATCTATTCAAACAAAGATTTTCCAATTAAAAATGTAAATCCAATCTCTATAGATCAGGTGTTTGAAAAGTAAAAAACCAAACCTGTAGAAAAGAAAAAGCCGACCAAATCACAACCATTATCCGCTTCAAAAGAAAAACAATGGAAGCAAGTTGAAAAACCTGTAGTTTCTCAACCGAAGGTTGAAGCAAAAGGCTCTCGTTGCTAGAAAAAAAGGCAAAACTGTTAAATTTGTGAGTTCTAAAGGTACCGATAAAGTCGAAACTTTTCATGGAAAATCTAATGTTGATTTTGTAAAGAACGTTAAGATTTTGAAAAGAAATAGTAAAAACAATTACACCCAACACACTGATGGATGTAATGAAAATGAACCCAGTACCTCAGGATCCACAAGTTCAACATCAAGCCAAGAAACACGATCTCCTAGTTTTGTTGAAAGGAGAACATGTTTCAAATGTGGGGAATTTGGCCACATTATAAAGGATTGTCAAAGTCCAGCCAAATCAAGATGTATTGGGAAAACCCCTCATGAACCAACTTGCAAACGTAAATCTGTTTCTCCGACACAAGATAAACGAGTTATTAAAGATAAAAAAGAGAAACAAAAACGTAAACAAAAGCAATTGAGAAAGCTTTAAAATCGGATTCTTCAAATAAGGATCAAAGATCTTCAAAGTCAATAAAACCAAACACTGTTAAAACTGTAAATAATGGTAAATCTGGAAATAAACAAGGATCTTGGAAACAGAAGACCCGTAATGGTTCAAAAGGAGGATCTCAGTTTGTTAATCATAAAGAAATTGAGATTACATTTCTCGATGATAAGGGACGACCCAAGACTACTAAGGCTTGGGTCCAAATCTCAAACTAATCTTGTTTGTGTAATGTGCAGGGCGTTCCAGGAGGAACTGTAAACAATCATTGGATTGTTGACAGTGGAGCATCAAGGCACATGACGGGCGACTTGCGGCTCCTATATGATATGAAAAGTATTAGGGGTGGTTATCTTGCTTTTGCTGGTGACAAAGGTGGATACATCACTAGAGAACGAATGGTCTCCAATGGTGTTGTGAGCTTCGATAAGATCAATTATGTGCGGCAAATTGCTCACAATCTTCTTAGCATTTCTCAAATCTGTGACAAGAAGTTCATAGTACATTTTGATGATGCCGGATGTTATGTGCTGACGCCTGGATTCAAGATCCCCAAGGAATGGATTCTCCTGTCGAATCCAAGAATTAATGATTTGTATATTCTAGATATGAGCCAAGTTATTACAACATCTGCACAAGTCACATGTTTTGTCTCTAAAGCCACCGAGAAGGAATCAATCTCTTGGCACAGACGTATGGGACACATTCACCTGAGGAAAATGAACTATTTGGTGAAGAACAATCTAGTGAATGGTGTACCAGAGAAGAACTTTCATCTTCAAGACATTTGTGTATCATGCCAGAATGGTAAACAAGCAAGAAAGTCCCATCCCGTGAAGAAGATCAACACTGTGAATATGCCACTGGAACGTCTTCATAAGGACCTCTTTGGACCTATGAAACACAAGACAACCTTTGGTGATTCTTATTGTCTGGTAGTTACTGATGACTATTCCAGATTTTCATGGGTAAACATGTTGGCACACAAGAGTGAAGTTCCTACTATCCTCAATGGCACGGAATTCAAGAATCAAGTTATGGATGAGTACTGTTCCTCAAAGGGTATTCTGCATGAGTACAGTTCTCGATACACCCCACAACAAAATGGCGTCTCTGAGAGGAAAAATCAAACTCTTATTGACACTGCAAGAACCATGTTAGTAGAATCAGAACTTCCCGTTCAATTTTGGGTTGAAGCTGTTGCTACTGCTTGCTACACTATGAATAGAGTTCTAACAGTGAAGAGACGTGGAAAGACATGTTTTGAATTGTTACATAAAAGGAAACCGGACGTTTCTTTCTTAGAACCTTTTGGAGCTCCATGCACTAAGATCGGCCCACATGGGAAATTTGGTCCCAAGGCTATCGAAGGTTTCTTTCTTGGATATGCTACTCCTAATTTCCGGGTGTGGAATTTATCTTCGAAGAAGATTGAAGAATGGGGTGAAGTCAAGGTTCAGAGATATACAGAAGCTACAAGAGATCCGGGTGCTCCTTGGATGTTTGACTATGATGGGCTGTTTGACTCCTTTAATCTACCAACTTTTGATGAAGCAACAGCTGCTGCTCAGATGCTATTAGAAAGTGATACTGCAGTAGACTCGTCATTAGTTAGACCAATTATTGTTAACCTCAAGTGTCGACTTTTGTTAACAATCTTGTTCAAAATGAGGAATTCGAAGACGCTGCGGATAATAATGTTTATTCAGAAGAAGATGAGTTTCATGATGCAAATGAAGCTGCCTCTGGTGCTGTTCCTGGATTTTCAAATGATACGTCAAATATTCAACCTCAAGGAACGACTAAAGGTCAGGTATCTACAACGTCATCAAATCCAGCTCTCGATTTAACTGTTGATCTGAATATCAACAATTTGGGTATAAATTCTCGAGTTCCTGATGTGCCAGAAACTCAAATTCATAATATCCATCCTCAGCAGAATATTATTGGAGATGTCCAGAGTGGTGTGCAGACTCGTAATCAGTTTCGAAACAACCAGAATGCTGGATTGTATTCAGAAATCAGAGAATCTGGTGGTCTGAATGATTGGTCTTTTGCCTACTATGTGTGCCAAGTAGAACCAAAATCTTGGAAGGAGGCAATGAAAGAAGACTCGTGGGTTGAAGCCATGCAGGAAGAACTTCAGCAGTTTCAGAAGTTAGGCGTCTGGAAATTGGTTGACAGGCCTGATAACTACAAGAAGATTGGTACACGATGGGTGTACAAGTGCAAGAAGGATGACCGAGGTGTTGTTGTGTGCAACAAAGCGCGATTGGTTGTTTAAGGTTTTAATCAGGTCAAAGGGATCGATTACAATGAAGTTTATGCACCGGTTGCACGACTTGAGGCCACAAGAATCTTTTTGGCTTATGTGTCCTTTAAGAAGTTCACCGTTTATCAGATGGATGTGAAGAGTGCATTTCTTCATGGTGTGGTAGAAGAGGAAGTATATGTTGAGCAACCACCAGGTTTTGAAGATCCTCTCCATCCTGACAAGGTTTGGCTTCTCAACAAGGCATTATATGGTCTTCATCAAGCTCCGAGGGCTTGGTATGAAACATTGTCTACCTATCTGTTGAAGAATGGTTTTCGACGAGGCCTGATCGACTGTACTCTTTTCATCAAGGAACAGGACGAGGATTTGCTACTAGTACATGTTTATGTTGATGATATTATATTTGGGTCTACTAACACTCGAATGTGCAAAGAATTCGAACAGGTTTTGCAGGAGAAGTTCGAGATGAGCGCAATGGAGAAATGACTTTCTTTTTAGGTTTTGAAGGTTCAACAATCAAAGGAAGGGATTTTTATCCATCAAACCAAGTACGTAGGAGATATTCTCAAATGATTTCAGATGGATGACTCAAAGCCTTTGGGAACTCCATTAGCTCAAAATCATGGGATTACTCTAGACGGAATGGGTGAACATGTAGAACCATCTCTCTACCGTGCTATGATCGGCTCTCTCATGTATCTTACTGCTTCAAGACCCGACATAATGTACCCAACATGCCTTCTGGCGGGCTATCAGTCTAGTCCGAAGGTTTCTCACTTGATGGCTGTGAAAAGGATCTTTCGTTATCTAAAGGGTCGTCCTGACACTGGTCTATGGTACCCTCAGGATGATAACTTTGATCTGATAGTATTTAGTGATTCTGATCATGGCGGCCGCAAAATCGATGCAAAATCAACAACCGCAGGATGTCAGTTCTTGGGAAATCGCCTAGTTACGTGGCAATGCAAAAAGCAGACTTGTGTAGCTACATCAACATGTGAGGCTGAGTATATTTTCAGCTTCTAGTTGCTGCTCTCAAGTTCTATGGATTCAACAGCAAATGCGTGACTACGGTTTTGAATTTCTTATTACTCCTATTTTTGTTGATAATGAAGCTACTTTACAGGTCACTCGGAATCTTGTACAACATTAAAAAACAAAACACATTGAGATTAAGTATCTTTTCATATGAGATTGTTATGAAAAGAGACTTATCGATGTTGTTAAAATCCACACTGATCACCAATGTGCCGACCTTTTTACTAAAGCCTTTGATAAATCACGTTTTGATTATCTGCTCTTGGTCAATGGCATCAAGGTGAAGCCCGGGTAACTCAACCATGGCTAACTATTTTGTATATTCTTTTCGAAAAAATCTAAAACTACAAAAAGATTTTCAGTTTTATATTTTAGGGGGAGTAAATTTCAACAAAATATAAAAATATGTCTTTTATTTACCTTCTTTGTTTAAGGGGGAGAAAAATTCAGATAAATACAAAAACATTAAAAAATTCAAAAATGAGTTTCTTAGATAAGTTGAAGATGATGAAATTCACCGATAAATCTATCAGATATGGTTAAAAGCATAGGAAGAAGATTGATAAGTAGCTTTTACTTATGATGTATCGGTAGGCTCACAATCAGACTAAAATGTGCAGGTTGATATAAACTTAACAGACAGAACGCCAGGTGGGAACCATTCATTGGCATATGGTCTTGGTACCGGAATTTCGTTTGATAGAGTGTCGAGGTTCTGAGATATACGGTCTTTATGCTAGCTTATCATCTGGGTATCATGGTTGAATCTTTTGCCGAAAAATAACGGTCGCGCAAGTCTAGAACTTCCATGATATCATACATACGTGTACATACTGCATTCGACCATCAAATAAGTGATAAAAATATCACATGCTCAAAATAAGTGATACAATATCACAGTTTTATGCGGGAGCTAAGTTCGTCTCTTTGTCGGTACGATGCTACTAACCTGTTCATGGACTTACTCCTATGCCCTGCATACATAAGAAAATCAAGTTCCTCATCAATAAGTGATTAAATCACAAAGGGCTTGTTTTGAATGAAAAATAAGTGAGTATCTCACATCATTCATATACGTCAAAACAGATGATAAAGCAGTATACTCACAAGTAAGATTTTCTCTTGTGCATATCTTAATACGGGAATGTGTCGTGATGTGGTTGAACACCGGCTAGTAAGTATAAATCCATACCTTAATCATATCTCCTAATGATGATTACATCGGATAAGTCTGAGCTTACGTGGACAACAATACCGATGATCATAGTTAAATACTTATCTGTTTAATTTTGAAAACCTAATACCGTTTTTGACAAAGATTAAAATGCTGGTATGATCCCTTTACCTTGAAACTCGAAAAAGATTGTAGTTTATCTGTATATTTTGATTTAATGTCTAGTTTACTTAGTTGCGTATGAAATTACTTTTTGAAAGTTAGCCAAAGTTGATACTCGAAAGTTTTCTACCATGATACGCCAAAAACCATTGGTTTGATATTGCAACTTCATAAAAGAAATATCTTGCAACAAGTAATTCATCAAAGAAATCCAAAATCTGATGTTCGTTTGAGTGTGTGTATCTCATACGAATGAACCTAGTCATTTAATTTGACTTGGTCACTTGTTTTTATCAAATCTGCTGCTGGAATTCATACGAGTGTGTGTATCTCGTTCAGGGAATACAATCATACGAAGAATTTATGATAAGTCTCTCGTGTGTCTTCCTTGAGAAAGTTGTGTTCTAATTATATTTTTCTCTGACAAAAGAACATAAACAAAGACAAGCAACGTAAAACTCTGACAAGTTAGAAGAGAAAACAAGAAAGATTTGAAGTTTCTTAGAAGTCAAAGACCTGATGCTCTAATCGTTGGATAGAAGATCTATCAATGCATAGCAGATCTTCAGGGGGAGTTTGTTGATACTCCAAATCATTCATGTGAAGACCAACATATGAAGACCAAAGAGTGAAGACCGAAGACCAAGCAACATCCAAGGGGGAGTTTGTTGATCCAGTTTTGTGTCTGTCGCTTGTTCTTAATTATAGTTGTAATTGTACGGTCTTTACTCAAGTGTTTGTATAGGTTTGGTCGTGTCGAATAGATCGAGATATCCTTCTATCTTGATCTAGTATGGCATCTTAGCTTGTCTGTGTTAGTCAGTTGCATATGTGCATACTGATACGTCTTGTAAACGTCAAGTCTACGCACGTTCTCCAAAAAGAAGGATTCTGTGTGAATCAAGAGATTTCGTACGAAACACAGGTTTCATACGAATCAAGGAGATTTCATACGAAACACAAGCATTTCGTACGAAACAGTGACTCGTACCAAATCCTGGAGTTGTGTCTCGTGTGAAATAGTGTGTTCCATATGTCTAGAAACTTGTTTTCGTACGAGTGACCAGCTTGGACACTATATAAGCAGACATGCACCTCTCAGTGAGGTTTAGCTGGAGAGCCCTTTGGTCCAGAAGTTAATAGAACGAGCTAGCAAACTGATCCTTTGTGTGGGATATCTAAGTTAGCATTTCTGGTGAAGACGAAGACACAAGAACACAACAAGTTTGTTTGAGTCATACGAGCATTGTGTGTATATGTTTGTACTTGTTCTCAATCATTAATCAAGATAGTGAATCTTTGGTTACCCCGTGTTCTTTACTTTGCTTTGGTTGCATGCACACTTGGATTCCACACTTGTGTGTATGTTATATGAACAAGGAACTAGTTTAACTTGATCCTCAGGTGGACCTACACTTACGATTCTCAGCGCTCATTGTGATAACTTCATCTCTGTAGTTGATTTGCGCATTTGTAGTATGAAAGAATGGATGACCCAAAATCACCTTTTGTTGCTCATTTGTCACCGTAGGAGCATACTCCAGCACTATAAAATCTATGGTGTAAAAGACCTCACCCAGCTAGATCAACACATCCTTAACAACCCCACGAGGTTGTTTCCAAATATTATCCGCAAAATTACCTTCATCTCAATTGCATGCAAAATACCAAACTCGTACCGATCAAATAAGCTTACTAGTAACACACTCATGCCTGCTCCATAGTAAAACATGACTCTATGTATCTTCAAATTCCTAACTTTAATGGTAACAAATGGTGTTCTTTGCTCGCTTTCTTCTCCTCTAGTAATATCCTCTTGTGCACCTACAACTACCTGAGACGGAGGGGTTAAGCATGTATCAACAAATTTAGAAAGATGAGCAATACTCACCAAATTAACTCTTGCATAGGAAGAAGTGCTACTATTATGCTGAGGATTTTCATGGTATCACTCGGTAGCTTTCCCGAATCATTTCTTCCTTGAGCCATCTCGGCTGCCAGCTGAGCCACCTGCTTCTCTAAGGCTTGATTAGACTTATCCTGCACTTCTTGATCCTTTCTAATTTGCTTTGAAATTTCCATCATCACATTGTAGTTTCCTTCATTTGATTGATCGTTCTTTGATTTGGACCTTGCTGATATTTTTTTTTGGTTTTCCTTGTTATGACCACCTTAGTTGTAGTTCTCGTATTGCTGACCCCCCTGATTAGGTACACGACAATTTGGTTAGATTGATTAGTAGTGCTATCATACCAAAAATTGGGACGATTACGCAAATCTAGATGATATGTAATGGAATTCATATCACATATATGTAGGTCTCCATAAACCATGTTGACCTCTCCAACAAGCTAAACTAGCCCGAACAATCTTCCAACACACGACCCATATGTCTACATGAATCACAATCCGGAAAAGTCTGAGCTACATGTAACACGTCTCGTCCTCCAAGGCCTTTAAATTTTGCTAATTGAAGCTCCAACGCCTCTTTTTCTCTCTCCAATTGAGCCCTTCTAGGATATGTGGCTACTGCACTTGTCGGTATGATATGGGGGTACCCCCACATCAACATGATTTCTTAGAAAAGTACCCCCACTAGTAGGCTTGATATCTCTTCTATTTTAATTAGATATCTCATCGTGAAAAGCGGTGATCAGAGCCCATCTTTGAGTACCAGGATGGGGACGGTTCCGGATAAACTGGTTGAACCTTTACCAAGCCTTGTAAAATAACTCACCCAATAACTACTAGAACTCTCTAATTGCTTCCCTACTTGATTTGGTTTGACAAGGAGTGTGACATCCCGGCTTTTCAGGTATCTTAAACGCGCTACTTCACGGTTATACATTCCTACGCTAATTTAATTCGGAGAATTAAATTACAAGCTCGCAATAACGACGCTAACTTTGTGAATTCATTGGGTGAATTACGTGCTATGTGTTATCAGACGTTTGTATATTTTGTAGATTATTGTATCACGCCTTGATTTCGCGATTATTAGTTACAAAAAAATAAAAATAATAAATAAATAGCCGAACCGAACCAAGCCGCAAAACGTGTCGACCTCACTTCCTTGCGGCCCAAGGAACTAACCTAAACTTGAGGCCCAAGCCATTTACCCAAACCCCCCCCCCTTTGCGGCCGTGCCCCACCCCAGGAATTGTTGGAAAAAGGATTTATCCGACCCAGTACTTCGCCATGGGGAGCTCCGGTCCTTTTTGTCAAGAAAAAGGACGGGACCTTCCGCATGTGCATCGACTACAGGGAACTCAATAAGGTTACCGTCAAGAATCGATACCCATTACCTCGCATCGACGATCTCTTCGACCAACTTCAGGGTCAAGCTACTACTCCAAGATTGATCTACGGTCCGGTTATCACGAGTTACGCGTCAGGGAGGAGGATATCTCAAAGACGGCATTTCCTACTCGGTATGGCCATTATGAGTTCTTGGTCATGCCCTTCGGTCTCACCAATGCACCCGCGGTGTTCATGGACCTCATGAACCGCGTGTATAAGCCGTATCTCGACAAGTTTGTCATCGTGTTCATCGATGATATACTCGTCTACTCTAAGTGTGAAGAAGAACATGCTGAGCATCTACGATTATTGCTGGAACTACTTCAACAGGAGAAACTATATGCCAAGCTTTCGAAATGTGATTTCTGGATTCGGGAAGTTCAGTTCCTCGGGCATATCATGAATGAAAAGGGTATACACGTTGATCCCTCCAAGATCGATGCTATCAAGAACTGGGAAGCACCCAGGACACCGACAGAGATTCGCCAATTTTTGGGTTTGGCTGGTTACTACAGACGCTTCATCGAGGGATTTTCCAAGATCGCACAACCGGTTACCACTCTCACGCAGAAGGGAACCAAGTATGCTTTGGGTGACAAGCAGGAAGCAACATTTCAATTGCTGAAGCGGAAACTTTGCAGTGCACCCATTTTGTCCTTGCCAGAAGGGACAGATGATTTTGTGGTATATTGTGACGCTTCCGATCAGGGATTGGGATGCGTACTCATGCAACGCGATAAGGTCATCGCGTATGCATCCCGACAGTTGAAGGTTCATGAGAAGAACTATACAACACATGACCTAGAATTGGGAGCAGTTGTGTTTGTACTTAAGATTTGGAGATACTATCTATAGGGAACAAAGTGCACAATCTACACGGATCACTAGAGCCTCCAGCATATCTTTGACCAGAAGGAGTTGAACATGCGACAGCGTCGCTGGGTCGAACTCCTGAACGACTATGAGTGTGGCATTCGGTATCACCCGGGTAAAGCTAACGTGGTAGCTAATGCCCTCAGTAGAAAGGAGCACTTGAAACCTCGTCGGGTACGAGCACTACAGTTCACAATTCATTCTGGGTTACCCGAACAGATACGCGACGCGCAGCTAGAATCAGTTAAGGAAGAAAACATCAAGGCCGAATCTGTGGGAAAGATGGAACGCGATTGGGAAGTGAAACCCAATGGTGCCCGGTATTTCATGAATCGTATATGGGTACCTCTCTACGGAGACCTCAGGAAGCTAGTTATGGACGAAGCTCACAAATCCCGATACTCTGTTCATCCTAGCTCAGATAAAATGTATCAAGACCTTAAAGCCGCATACTGGTGGCCCAACATGAAAGCGGATATAGCCACCTACGTGAGCAAGTATTTGACTTGTGCGAAAGTCAAGGTGGAATACCAGAAGCCATCAGGGCTACTTCAACAACAAGAGATCCCAGTGTGGAAATGGGATCAGATCTCGATGGATTTTATCACTAAACTCCCGCGAACTCCGGGTGGTTGCGATACAATCTGGGTAATCGTGGATCGTCTAACTAAGTCTGCCCACTTCCTAGCTATCAAAGAAACATATAAGATGGATACGTTGACTCGCATCTACCTTAAGGAAGTAGTTCTCGGCACGGGGTGCCAACGTCCATCATCTCAGACATAGATGCTCGTTTCACGTCCAACTTTTGGCAGTCACTTCAGAAAGCGTTGGGTACACGCTTAGAAATGAGCACAACTTATCACCCTCAGACGGATGGTCAAAGTGAAAGGACCATTCAGACCTTGGAAGACATGCTTAGGGCATGTGTGGTAGACTTCGGGAACAGTTGGGAAATCCATCTGCCTTTAGTGGAATTCTCGTATAACAACAGTTACCATACGAGTATTCAAGCGGCACCGTTTGAAGCATTATACGGTCGCAAATGTAGATCACCGGTCTGTTGGGCAGAAGTCGGTGACAGTCAACTCACAGGTCCTGAGTTGATACTTGAGGCTACTGAAAAGATTGTGCAAATCAGTAACCGCATGGCAGCGGCACGAGATCGACAGAAAAGCTACGTTGATCAACGACGCAAACCGCTCAAATTTCAAGGAGGTGACCGCGTCCTACTAAAGTGTCACCCTGGAAGGGTGTAATCCGTTTTGGGAAACGAGCCAAACTAAACCCACGGTACGTAGGCCCATTTGTGATCTCGAAGCGTATCGGACCCATAGCTTATCAATTAGACCTTCCTGCCGAACTCAGTGGAGTTCACAACGTTTTTCACGTGTCCAATCTGAAGAAGTGTCTATCAGATGAGACCCTAGTTATTCCATTGGATGAGATTCAAGTGGATGAGCAACTGCATTTTGTGGAACAACCTATCGAGATCATGGATCGTGAGATTAAGACTCGAAGGCACAGCAAGATACCGATTGTCAAGGTTCGTTGGGACTCTAAGCGTGGACCGGAGTTCACGTGGGAAAGAGAGGACCAAATGAAAAGCAAATACCCACACCTTTTTGCAGCTGAGCAGCAATCTGACGTTACCGCCAACTAAATTTCGGGACGAAATTCTTTCAACATGGGGATGATGGGACAGCCTGGGAATTACTTGTACCATTACTAACAAACTGAATCTTTGTGCGTTTCATTCTAAACCGCGTTTACTTAATTTTCGGGACGAAAATTCTTTCAACATGGGGATAATGTGACATCCAGGCTTTTCAGGTATCTTAAACGCGCTACTTCACGGCTATTCATTCCTACGCTAATTTAATTCTGAGATTTAAATTACACGCTCCCAATAACTATGCTAACTTTGTGAATTCATTGGGTGAATTACGTGCTATGTGTTATCAGACGTTTGTATATTTTGTAGATTATTGTATCACGCCTTGATTTCGTGATTATTAGTTACAAAAAAATAATAATAATAATAAATAAATAGCCGAACCGAACCGAACCAAGCCACGAAACGTGTCGACCTCACTTCCTTGCGGCCCAAGGAACTAACCTAAACTTGAGGCCCAAGCCATTTACCCAAACCCCCCCCCCCTTGCGGTCACGCCCCACCCCCCCTCTTTTCCCTTGTGCTATATAATTGCATGTATGCATGAGTTGTGTTTAAAAAAAAAACAACAAACCCTAGCACATAGAGGAAGAAGACGGCAGGCCCCCCCCTCCCTCACGATCGCAAGTCTCCAACTTCCGGATTGATTCCAATCTTGTCCGGTTCGCTAATCATCGTCGTTTCAAGGTTAGGGTTTAATTATTTTACGATTCACATTAGGGTTTGTATAATCTTGATCATGATTGTGTGTAATGGTAGGATTATTAGTATGAAAGTGTTGTAATTTTTTATTAGTTTGGATGATTGTGCGAATCTTTGCGATTATGATGTTATGATGAATACGAAAATCATAGGCTGCGTTTTGGTGATAAAGATCATGTTATATAATTAGGGTTTGCATGAATATTGATATACATGATGATATTTGACAAATAAACCTGTTGTTAATCATTATTATTAAGCGTCATGATCGTTTAAGCATGTTCTAATGCGATAAAAGTCGAAAACTGTTTACTGAATGACATTTACAGCCAACTTCAATTGGCTGTAACCTTATCATTATTTATCGAAAAGTGGATTTTCTGAAGTCTAAAACGTGTATTTTTTAAAAACGCTTCTTATGGCGCCGGATTCATATTTTTCTGAGGTCGTTTCCTATTTTTGAATGGTCATTTAGTACAGCAGCTGAAGCTGCATAAATTCTGCAAAATTTGCTAGTTGTTTATCGAGTCGGATCTCATAGTCTTTAGAGGGTTGGGTCACGAAATTTGTACATTATTTGGAGACGGGAATTTCCGGAAAACTCCCACTGGAATTTGTTAATTGGATGAACGATGATTTTTAAATAATTTTTCCCATGGACTGCAGTCAGAAAGCGACGAATCTGACTGCAGCCAAGTATATAAATGTTTGTAAATAATTGGTAAAGCGTTAGGACTTGAAATGTTTACATAAAATTCTACAGTTTAGTTGACACCTCCTGTAAAAAAATTGGAATTTTTGGAACGTTGGAACTATTTTATAAAAATCCTCGAAAACAGCCTAGTTATGAGCGTACAAGCTGAAAGATGATAACTTGTGTGTGTGTGTACCAAAGTGTTGTATGAGTTAATCTGTCTTTATGACAAGTTGGTTTGATCATTGTTTTGGTATGATGATACTTTGCATGCATGATTGTGTTTTCAAATTGGTTATTACGTGTGCCGCACTGTGTGTTAGTTATGCGTAGGGTTTTGTATCAGTGTGTTCACACACTAACTTTAAATCGGTTGACATGTTAGGACGCGATTAGCGGCCCCATCATTTACTACTTTTGTGTTACTCTAACCGAGCAATTAAAGGTGAGTTCACGGCCCCTACTTTATCCTGTTTTAAACAACAGAGGAGAAACATGTATACACTCTATAACTCTATCTTTTACGTTATGCGAAATTAACGTCGTTAAACTACTCGGTAACTAAGTTAATGTTAATGTACGTTATGGTCACTAAGTAGCTATATCACGGAAGTCCTCAACAAACTCTCGGATCGTTAGTATTGGGTTAGATAGCGGGGAAATTATAAGTAGTACTACTGGGCCCGACAAGCCCCACCCGAGCTAGTCGCGCTAGCTGACCGGGAATGGTCAATGGGTGATTAATTTGGCCTAACTTTCGCCATGGTTAGTGATAGGCCTGGCAACACTGAGGCAACAACAGTCAGTTTCGATCGTGAACTCTTATGTGACGTAATTTTAGGCTCGCTACCTACATGTTAACATTAAACTTAATTATGAACCAACATTATTATTCCGGGTTAGGAATAATGGAACTATATCGTTATCCCGGGTTAGGGATAGCAGGCGAAAACAAACTTTTAACCGAACTTGTGAACTTATAAAAGCCTGTGAACACACTCTTCTTTAATGTTGACACTTGTTTCTTTACATGTTTCTCAGGACGCTAGGAGCGCTAGGTGCACTCACTTGCATTGATCAAGACATTTTTTTTATCGAGTCTTATTTACGAATATTGTTTGGGATTTTTGGTTTTGGCGTTTATGTTGACGCCCGTTACTAAACTTTGAAACTAATGCTTCAGCTAAACTTTGAAACTAAGATAATTTGAAAATAACTATGAATGGATTAACAAATGTTTTTGGAAAACGTTTAAATAAATCATATAGAGTCGTTCGATATTACTAGTGTCTCAGATTCTGGTTTGATCACACGCCTTGCGGTAAAACTCCGCAAGTAGAAATTGAGGGTGTGACAAGGAGTGTAATATTCTTCTAAGAATTTTCGTTGCAACACCTTCCATGTATGTATACTAGCATAGGGCAATGATGTAAACTGATCTCTCACCGTCTCTTTCAATGAAAACTGAAATAATACCAACTTCACTTGACTTGCCTATGTCCACCAATCATACAACACACTACCTCAAAATCTACAATACGAGCATAGGGTTCCTCCTACCATTCCCGTGAAAAGTAGGTAGCATGTTTAGAATATGCATATGTAGTTTTGCCTCAAATGACCTATCCTTATTTGCTACCAACTTCACTATCGAAAAAGAGTGTTCTACAATCTAAGGTCGGAAGTGACTCTCTACCCCCTAACATTCGGATATAGAAATCGAGGATCCGTTTGCCTATGACGAGGCACAACCGCTGCCCTGTTAACACGTAGTGGGGTTTAGTATCCGTCCCCCCAATGTTAATTCCTCGGATGAAATTCTGGCTCATTCCGGTTCGCTCCTAGATTTCCTGTGTACCCATCATTCTCATCCCAACCTGCATCATCAATATACCTATCACCATACCTACGATCATCCTAGTGTCCTTGGTCAAACACATCACCTGCACAGAGTGGGTGTGGCACTCGGTTAACTCTGAAGAGCCCGCAAAGGATTAAGCTAGGTGGAAGTGGGTTTTCTGGTGGGTATTCCATAAGTGGATATTCTAACTCCTCACCAATCCATTGAAATTCACTCTATGGATGTGGAGCTTGTAGAACATAAGGGTTTTGTTGTTGTGGTAGTGGTGTTTGATTTTGTTAATTTGGGGGTTGTGTCTGATTTGTTTTTGAGGTGGCATGTCAGGTATCGGGTTTTGATGTGATGGCTATTGGTTTGAGTTTTCCTGATTCTTTGGTGGATTCATGTTTGAAGAATGTGACTTTCCTATATCTACTGAACAGAAAACAACACACGTGTGTCTGACGGTTTTTTCAATTTAAAGATAGAAGAGAAATGGTGAAGAACTTCTTGAGAACCTGGTACGCATGCAATGAAGAGATCACATGCACACAAGACAACAAGAAATTGTGTGTAGTACTGAACGGAACAAGAAACAAATACTTTTGGATTTTTATTGTTATTTAGAAAACAAGAAACATTTACTCTAATGTACACTAAGTGCACGAATTCCCTGACAACGACGCTATTCTGATGTAACTGTCATGGGCTAATAAAAAACTAGTACGGGTAAGTAAGGTCATATCAGCAGGGAATTTGTGGTATGTGTTTAGTAACTAACAGATTAAATCAGGTTTTTTTTGTTTGATTTAGAGAAACCTCAAATTGTCAAGAAAGTGCTACAAGAATGAGAAGAAGTAACCCCCACCCGGAATCTCGATTACCGGTTTAACACAAAAATCCGTTTACTGATTGAAACACCATATAGACATGGCCTTGAATTAATGATTTTGATTAATTATTAGAGACAGTTTTAATAATAACTATAAACCATTTACATCAATTTACCAAACCACTAACGATGCAAGAAACCGCTTATACACTTGATAAAAGAAAAATAATTCAAATATAATAAACATTTACCAAAATAAACACAAGTGGTCAAGAGTATCATGGAGAAGTCACAAAGAGTTTAGCCTCACATAGTAGTCATTATAACTTCAAATCTTGATTTGTAATGATTAAACATGACGAAACGGGTTAAATGGAGTGTGAGAACTCCGAAAGTTGCCTCCGTGGAGCTCTTTAATGGTCCAAAACTGTTGAATACTTTTTCATTTCTTTTAAAACATAATTTAGGGTTTTAAACCTTTTTTCATAATCAGCACTCCCCCGCGCGTCGCGGGGGAGTCTTGAATCCTCCGCATGGCGTGGAGATGCAACATTCAGGGCCCAACTAATCAGTTCATCAAGCACGTCACGTCAAGTTCCCCCTCTCCGCCGCGTGGCGCAGGGAAAACAATTTTCGGAACTGGTGCTACAACTCTCTGGTTGACCTGTCGAGCTCATTTTTCTGCTTGGATATTCTTTTTACCTCGTTTAGCCCCTGTTAAGTCTATAAAACCCGACGCAACATAAGTACAACATAGAGATACGAAACCACACATTTAAACTACTAAAACATGTATAAAACGTATAGAAATACGATGTGCTTTCACACATCAACAACGCGTATAAAGCACATGAGATGTCCAAATAAATAGGGGTTGTGCTAATAACCAATCCTTTTAAAAATACATATTGCTATTACAAGTGACATAAGTCAACCCAAGTAAGTGACTTCCATTATGTACTGTAATAATTGATTTTGTTAATTCATTTTATAAAATTTTCACAATATGTTTTATTAGTGCTGATGTATTTTTTTAAGATTTTTTTTATGTTGATGCTGCAAAAATATATTAATGCACATTATTCAAAATAAAAAAAATGTAAATAAAGATATAAAAAGAAAAACAATGAAATAGCTAATTACTTTTTTAAGTAATGTGAAACACATGGGAGTAACTTAATATATACACTAAGTTAGGAATACTATCCACTTTAAGATTCAAAGTTGACTGGTGGTTACTTATGCAAAGTATCAGGATACTTTACTTCCTTTGTAGACAAGTCTAAAGCAGTAATGTTTGAAGATTCTCTAGCACGAGACAAGTCACATGAACACATGTATATATCATCCTTGTACCAATACCACAACCATGATCCCCATAATCACCGATACCAAAACCTTGAAATCAAAAAATGTCAGTTTCAGGTGAGGAGCAACTCCCGGTCATTGATGACACTACCCTCAACAATTATATCGACTCGGCTTTCAAACACAATGAAAATGCCACTCCCTATGAGTCAAAAATCTCCCAAGTTCGAGAAATGGTGGGAAATATAGGAGTCTATGAGAAATACTACGTTCCGAAGGTTGTCTCCGTTGGTCCATACCATCATGGGAAGTACAAGAGGCTCGAGTCGCTCGAGAAACTCAAGCCATGTTTCACAATGAAGCTCCTTAAAGGCAACGAAGATACCAGAAGAAGTTTGTACAGAAAACTTGGTGCACCACAAATGGTTACAGAACTAAGAAACTATTATGATGAAAACTCGACAACCATGTATAGTGATATGGAATTCACTAAGATGATGTTGTTGGATGCATGTTTTATTTGTATTGCATGCAAACCATTTTAGTTGGGAAGTACGAAGATTGTCCAGAGTTAAAAAACAACGAGATTTTCTATATTCATCATGATTTGTTCTTGTTGGAAAACCAAATTCCTTACAAAGTTCTAACCAAGGTTATGGAGTCGGTGTCCGGAAGCGAGTGTTCAGAGAAGAAAATCAAAAAGATCATCTATGGCTGTATTTTGGCATCTAGAAAGCCTAAGGATTAAAGTGGCTAAAATCAATACTTGGTATCCTAAACCTAAAGGATCCAAGTTCGCGAGATGAATCAAAGTGGTTAAATCTGTTAATCGAAGAAGAACCCGCCAACTACACACCCAATCATCTTCTCGATCTTCTTCATAATAGACTTGCTAATACGTTTAAAGTTCCCAAGCCTAGTGACACCACGTCTTCTCCAAAAGACGTCCGGTGCAATTTTCGTAATGTTTGAGAGCTTGCTGAAGTTGGGATCCATTTCAAGCGGAGTAACATCAGGTCTTCTTCTCCTCACATTAAGTTCTCTAAAGACCGGTGGGGGTGGTCAGCGCACGTAGCACTCCCTCCAATAACCGTGAATGATTCCACCAAGCCTATCTTGTTAAACACTATGGCCTATGAAGCGTACTTATACTTCGTAGATTCTACATGGGTTACATCGTACGTATGTCTTCTTGATTCTCTGATTGATAATGTTGAGGATGTTAAGGTTCTTAAAAAAGCTTGGGTTCTTGAAAACTCTTTATCCAGCGATAAAGAAGTTGCAGAATTGTTCAATGAAATAGGCGAGGATTTAGTTCTAAATAGGTTAGCCTATTTGGAAGCTAAGAACAAGATACAAATGCATTATGAAAGTAGGAGGATCACTCTATTCTCCCAACTAAATAAGGAATATTTCAAGAGCCCATGGTCAGCTTTTGCACTTCTTGGAGCTTTGTTAGCTCTTTTCTTTAGTGGTGTTCAAACTTATTTCACAGTCTGGAATTCCGAAGACGCATGTCACGATCTTTGCATGTTTCTGAAGATGAATCATCACTTATAAGTGTCTACAAGTCGATGGTTGCTATTTGATCATTTAACTTATATGTGTCTATGAGTCGATGTTTCTTATTGTATCTTATCGTGTGCTGTGTTTGATATGAGTGCTGCAAGTCCTTTTTCTTCTTTGTTTTTTATTAAATAAGATCATATTTGATCTAAGTGCAACCTTGTGGTCAAGTATGTTGCTACTATGGATGTACTAAATATGTATGTGTGTAGCTATGATTGGTAAACTAATGGAAATTATTCTATGATGGTTTTTGAATTATACTAGTGAAAGTATGCTATTATTTTCTTCGAATGCTGTCGTTTTTATTGTCAGGACCAACTAAAAATAGTCTTAAAGAAATATCAGTCATTAATATAATGTACTTTTTCAAATAATGATGAAACTTGATTGATTTTATATAACACAATAGTTTTTCTTTAAAAGGCATTTAAAACAACAATTAAATACTGCTTGTTAAATATCCTTACATAATAATCGTGATAATTTTTAAAGTACACATGCATATAACTAGTGATCTACGCAACACAAATATCTGTCTTTTTTATGGGCACCTAGAAAT
Source organism: Scalesia atractyloides (assembly GCA_947069175.1). NCBI lineage: Eukaryota > Viridiplantae > Streptophyta > Magnoliopsida > Asterales > Asteraceae > Scalesia > Scalesia atractyloides. The sequence goes on along the minus strand of CAMTDV010000003.1, from coordinate 11,505,092 downwards.
CAAGTTCATTTTATTTTGTTTGATTTAATTAATCTTTTCTTGATCTATTTATTGTCATGTGTTTTTAAAAATCTTTTTTTATTCCATGAAAATATATAAATACAGTTTTATCCATTTGAAACAAATCTGAACGATGATTTGAAACTTTAAAAAGAAATACCATAAGTGAGAAGTTTTGTAAGATATCAACAACTTTATCATAAGGTAATCCACTTTTTTAATTCATGTGAAACTCATAGAAGTAACTTTATATTATTCCAAATTGATTGGTAGTCCCAATAGCACATGTTACAATCTGTATATACATTACATTAGTTATTTACCCGTGCGATATGGCGGGAGTGACGATTTACAATAGGATACTCGTCTGGTGATATATTTTATAATACTAAGTTAGTTTTCTTATATGTGATATGTTGCCACTTGTTTTTCTGTTAGTTTATAAATTCTTTGGTGATATACTTTTCCTAATTTTTATAGTTGTAGGTTCGGCGTTAGACAATGCTTCAAGTTGATAGGTGTAAATGATATTGTCTGGTGATATATTATATAGTTGGAGGGGTATGGTCCCAAAAACTCTGCGCCTGCGCAAGGTACCATACCCTCATAATGACAGTCACAGGAATAATCTTGCGCGCTACGTGCAACGGTGCACCAAACTTGAAACAAGTTGCCTAACAAATCTTGCGCACACTACGGAATGGAAATTAAACCTTGAAGCACAGTCCCTTGACCGTGCCATGATAGAATGACCTTGCGCGCAACACGCAACGGTATGCCATTCTTGAAACCAGCAGGTTGCCTAACAAATCTTGCGCACACTGCGCTACGACAAGTTAAACCTGGAAGCGCAGGCCCCTTGACCGTGCACAGATAGAATAACCTTGCGCGTAACGCGCAACAGTAGGCCATTCTTGAAACCAGCAGGTTGCCTAACAAACCTTGCGTACACTGCGCAACGGCAAGTTAAACCTGGAAGCGCAGGCCCCTTGACCCTGCGCGGATAAAAAAATAGGATACTCTTTTACCATTAGTTTCAGTCGTCTCGTGCTATATTGTGTTGTACTTAAGTTAGTTTTCTTATTCATAATATGGTGGCACTTGCTTTTTTGTTAGTTTATCAATTCTTTGGTGATATATTTTTCCTAATTTATTTAGCTGTAGCTTCGGCGTTAGACAATGCTTCAAGTTGACAGGTGTAAAAGATACTTCTATTAGTTTATCAACCACTTCTGGACAACCACTGCTGAGTATAACATCAGTCGTTTTGATATACAACTATTTTTGGTCTATTAGCAGTGCTTTGTCATCAGTGGTTTGCATCAGTGGTTTCTGATCAGTGGATGCGACTGGCGTGTTGCAGATTTAACAAATAAAGTTAAACAAATAGTAACTTAATGATATGACGTGCTATCTTTATTACTAAACAAACTACTGATGAGCCAACATTTGAAGGAATCCTTGCCAAACCTCTGATTAGTTTGGTAACCTCTGATAGAGTAACAACATCAGATGTTAGACAAACACTGATGATCTTGCTAACCTCTGATGGAGTAATAACACTGATGATGTTGACAACCTATAATGGAGTAATAACATTAGATATTAGGCAAACACTGTTCGTTTAGACAACTACTGTTGGACAACCACTACAGAGTAAAACATCAGTGGTTAGTGAGTGAGTGGTTGAATCAGTGGTTGAATCACTGATTTTGCTATACAACTATTGTTGGTGTGTTAGCAGTGATATGTCATTAGTGGTTTGCATCAATGGTTTTTGATCAGTGGTAGTTTGGAAGGAATAACATCAGATATTAGGCACACATAATGATGTTAGACAAACGCTGATAATGTTGCTAACCTCTGATGGAGTAGTAACATTGGATGTTAGGCAAACACTGTTGGTGGTAGCCAACCACTATTAGACAACCACTACTGAGTATAACATTGGCATTTTTGCTATACAACTACTGTTGGTGTGCTAGTAGTGGTTTGTCATCAGTGGTTTGCATCAGTGCATAGGATTACATGTTGTAGATTTAACTGATAAAGCTCAACAAACAGTAACTTAATGATGGGACATGCCATCTTTATTATGAACAAACAGTAACTTATAGAAAAATCCCACCCAAACTACGCGCCAAAAACATCTTATATAAACAAACTTAGGTCCATCCATTGATTACACTAAAAGCAAACGCCATAATTTACTAAATACCATATTGCAAACCTCGTTTCTTATAACATCAGCTTTGTTCTCCATATAGTTTCACTGAATGAGGTGGACAACATTCTTGGGCCATTATTAAGTGAGCATAACAATGTTGTCCATCTCGTTCAGCAGAATTTTATTGAAATAAACCTCACATTGTTCAAATTAAAACGCCAAAAAGTTCAAAATAACATATGGCAAACGTGTAAGCTGTGTGTTCTAAAAGATTTTGCTGAATGAGATGGACAAATCTTCAAGACAAAGAGACTGATGACAGTGATATGTAATTTCGCCTGCTTCGTTCTTGAGGAAGGGTTAGATGATATGGACAGACGTATGCAAGTGTAAACACTATTTTAGACTCCATTTCAAATGATGGAGTGGGATGCGCATGATGATGATGGCCAAATATAATCAAAGCCAAAAACCTACTTACCATCACACCCGAAAAAATAGTGTCCACAAAAACGGCATCGATCTACGTCTCAACCATCCACAAAACCACTTAACCAATCAACATATGGCACCAACACCAAAAACGCCATATTTTTTGTTGGATGATCAGCTTCGTTTAGGGTAGTGTGTTTCAGCTGTTTAGAGAAATCGGCACCTATCCAAGGAATTCAAAGGTTCAGGGGATAAAAACTTCAAGAATAAGAGACTGATGGCAGTGAAGATCTGGATGAGAAATAGGATTATCATTTTAATTTTTTTCTTTTCTGTATCTTTTTTGGTGTCATTTTCAATGGTTTGTTATCTAATTTTCAGCAAATAAAATACATTATTTCTCAATTACTTATAACATTCCTAAATGCCACAAACCCTAAACACCAAAACATATCAATTTTGTGAGATATTCTTCTATGTGCACGAAAAGTATATACACCGTCTCTCATATTGCTCAATGTATCATCCAATGTCAGTTGTTATATCATCCAATAGCAAATCATAAGTCAAACAAAACATGAAATCACACAAGCACATAGGTCCTATTTGACTAAAGTATAGGTCATAAGGGTCTAATAACCTATCCTATATCCCTAAAGTCAATAGCTCTGATACCAATCTATCACACCCTGACCCGCAGCGGAATAGGTGATCGAGGCATGATTGGGTTAACTCGAGAGCTTATGACTTGCTATTACTTGTTTTAAATATTCATTAATTCATATCAATTGTCTTACAATACAAATAATTTACATAAACAATTACAAACAAAAAACGATGTTTATAACAAGTATATTACAGTAATCCGTTTCTTGATAACTAAGCCCAAACTATGTCCAATCTTCTCTTCGTACCTGTTCATCTGGGAAGTTTGTAGGAATTCACTCACAGTGTTTGCATTTTTAATCCTTAATGAAAAACCGCACGAGAATAAGGAGAAAATCCAATTGATAAGCGTGATTTAAGCTAGACAAACGAATGCAACAAGAAAAAAAGTAAACGTTATGCTAGGCATAGCTAAATGAATGAACATGATATTTTTGACTCGTTGAGCCTAACGAGCCTCTACAAGGCCACGACAAGCCTAAAGGCGAGCCTAAACTAGGCTACCTTAACGAGCCTAATACTCCTTAACTAAGAACCTAAACTAAACTAATTAAACTAAGAAAGCAATAAATAAATGAATATAAAAAAATGAACAAAGAAAGGAATTACCTCGAAGAAGAACTTTACAAAATGAGAAGAGCTTGAAGGGTAGCACCTCCTTGTCGAAAGCGAAAATAAAAACCACTACACACCACACCCAAAGGGGTATTGTGCTTGTGGATCCACCAAATTTGGTTATTCCACGTGTTTATACTCAAACTAGGAGTTCCAAGCTATAAAGAACCAAACAAGGGTATTTATAGGTGTGAAATGGAGCACAAAATGATGATTGGGGCGATGTGGGATGACTTTAAAACAAGATTTTCGCGTCTTTCAAATTAGCAACAAACACCAAACTTGTTTTCACGATTCCCGCTTCGTTATAACTCCGTTTCAAGCATGGTTTTCACCTACGTTCATTATTTTCAGAGTACTATCATATGGAAGAGAGTAATCCAACATCCATGGTGTCGAGAATTGGGCTTAAACATTGGGTCTTGATGCGGGTCGAGGGTTATGTTCTAAAACTTGTGTTTGTGATTCCCGTTACGCTGAAGCTCAGTTTTATGCACTATTTGATTCTACGTGATCCTTAGTATACGAAGTATATCTTGGAGCTTTGAATGGACCAGAGTGATAGCTCAAGGATGGAGAAAAGTTGGCAAGAAAGTCACTCGAAAGTCATCTTATGACAAGACTAAGAATACGACATGTAGAGCTTCTTACTTGCTATCATTTACATCTAAACCCTCCAAAACACAATGTCTTATCTTAAGGCATGTATATAATGAAGTTTGGATGATAAGAAGGTTAGGATATGATGTGCTAGGTATGTTCACGAAGTCTCCAAAGTTTTTGATTAACTTAAGGAAAACCTTAGTTTTAGACCTTAGAGATATGGAGGGTTGCTTCAAAATACATGGAAATGAATTTACAAGGTCGTCTAAAACAAGTATAAGACTATAAATCACCAGATATGATAACATGTATGATCAAAACATAGAATCCAAGACACTATATTGCTTAAACATTAAACAAGATTACGTGGAATATGAAAACGGATCGAGTTACAAAAACGGATTAGGTTTTAGGATTTATTTATTTTACGAGTGTTACAATCAAATATTGGATAGTCACTGGTCCAAATCTCTCCTTCTACTATCTCCACCACTTTTGGTCTTAATGACCTTGATGGCCCCACATCTTTCTCAAAGAAAGATTTACACGCAGAATTCATAGAGCGTGGATATGAAGGTCCGCTTTTAGGTATTACGGTTTTCAAACCGGAATTTCACGCTGACATAAAATTCTTTTTCACACCCTTTTACTATGCCTGTCAGCAAAAACAACCGGTTTCAACGAAATACCGTTGAATATTCAATACCTGGGTTATGCTATTTTAACCCAATCAAAATTTAACTTTTCTGATGTATTGTTTTCTGATCTGCTTGCTAATTTTAACATTTTAAAAAAGGGTAAAGCTTTTTTGATACACCCTAGCTTGTTGAGTTTCTATTTACAAAAATAAGTTTCTGAGTCTGATTTTAAACAGGGCGTCACCTGTGAAGTTGGCATCCTTAAACATGAAACTTTTACTAGACTCTCCTCACAAAAACCTAAGGTGTTGAAAACTAAAGCAATAGAGACTGAGCAAATTTTGACAACTTCTACAACCACTGCTCCTTCCTCTGTTGTTGAGCCCACTGCTCCTGGTGACCACAACACTACAACCAGTGCTGTGCAACCCCCACCAGTTTAACCCAAAAAAACCAACCAAATCCACCAAGCCCACCAAACATCCTAAAAAGGTAGCTTTTGAAGATGAGATCCCAAATGTCTTACCAATGACATCACAAAAGTCACTTACAACCACTACCGCTACTTCCTCACAACAGATGGTTCAAAGATCTCTACCATCACAAGCTCCTCTTGCTTCCTCACAAAAGTAACAAGTGGTAATCACAGGTACACCACAATATGACTCAGATGTTTCACTTGAGCATTTGTTCTCCAGCCCTCTCCCAGGGCTATGTCTCTTTCTACTCCCTTACCCACTACTCCAATTCCACCCACATTTATACCTTTGCTTGAGGCAATAGAGAAATTTCAGGCACTCATCAGTCCCTCTCACTCACCCATTAAAGGGGGTCAACTTCCACATTTGACTGAGTCTGAGAAAACTTTATCTGCTAGCCCATAAGCAATTGAGGAGGTTACACGTGGTAGGTCAAGTGAAGCAACTACTACAACTGCTACTACAACTGATGCTACAACAGTGGCAACAACTGTTGAGGCTACAGTTGTATTCTCTTAGCCAGTTGGAAGTCCTCAGAACCAAGAACAAGGGGTATTTGGGTCTGATTCTATGGAGTTTACTCCAGTAGAAGATCCAAATACAACTACCTCTAGTAGGAATTCAGATGATCCTATTAGATTAGGTGATGAATTAAGGTATAAAGAACTTACGGAGAGGATGTCTTCCATGGAATCATCTATGGATAACCTCAAAACCAGCATGAAGCAGGTCCTATAGAACTCCCAACCACAACCATCTCAACAACAAAATGCTGAAGAGTTATGGAAGGTTGTTCAACCAATCATCCTAGCTCAGAGAAACTTGGCGGATATTTAGCATGAAACTCATATTAAGCTGATCCGCAACATGGTCGAGGCTCGATATAAAGATACAAAAGCTGATATTAAAGTTATCAAAGACCATCTGCTCAAAACTACTGGCTCTGCCCCAGTGATCATTCTTCAAGATGACAATGAAGATGATGCCAAAAAAGGGGGAGAAAGATTCAATGCGAAAGTTGCAGCCTGACTCAAAAGTCAAAACTCAGGTGTAACAACAACCAGCAACAACAACAACAGCTGAAGCATCTGAAATGACTTTGGGTAAAGAAATTAATGAATCATTAAAGAAAGAAGCTGAAAAGATTTCAAATGAAAAGCAAGAAAGACAGGATACACTCGAAGAAAAAGTTTTGAGACTCGTAAAAGAAGTAAAGTAAGCAAATGGAAAAGGAAGATGTAGGAATTTCAAGGCAAAGAAGGTCTGCTAGAAGAGCAGGATAAGAAACTCCCATCTCTCCTACAACCACTGTTGCAGCTACTACAAATGTATCCTCTGCTACTCTACCAACAACAGATGTTAGGGCAGATGTTGTGACAGTAGATGCTGGAACAACAGCTACAACAACAGATGTTGTTCAAACCACTGCCTTGATCACCTTTCCAACCACAGCTGAACCACCGCCCACACCATCACAAATTCCCACACATCCACCTTCTCCCAAAATTAAATTCCAACGCAAAAGAAAAGCTTTTGTTGTTGATGATGATGAAGACAACCAATCACCACTTCCCACCTCATCACAATCCATATCACAACCATCCTCATCACCTCCACACTCTCAAACTCCATTTCCCCCACTTCCAACCATGCACCAACCCTCCTCGTTGGTCCCATTGGGTGCAATATACCTGTTGGATATTTTATCAGTTAAAGGTGAGATTGAAGCTTTCTACAAAATAGAAGATCCAAAAAAAGAGAATTTCCTTCCTTGCTGGGGTATTGAAAGCCTACAAACTTGCATGAGTATCTTAAGCTGAAAGCTAAACAGGTTGAATACATTGCAAAAGAGAATTCAAAAAATAAAATGACAGGGCTTTACAACTCTCTTTGCAATACCAATTGAGCAAAGTCAGAAGCATTGAAGAATTTGCTATGGAGCTGAGAAAGTTTATGTCTGAACAGCTAACCACTAAGGATCCAGAACTGATAGAATATTATCTTGATCATGTCATGAATCATAAGCCTTACAAAGCAACAAGGGCACAATTTAAAGGTTGGTCGGCTAATGAGCTTAAAGAAGAAATTGAAAGAATTCATTCTATGCTCAAAGAGTCTTCAAAGAAGCCTACTCCTCCAGTTTGGAAAAAGGCCAAAACTGGAAGCGAAGACCATGCTTTGAAGATTAAGAGAATGAATGCCGAGCTTGTTGAAGCTTCATATGGAAAAACAAGGTAGATTGCTAGATGGTCAAAATCTACAGTGGTAGATACCTACAGGAGGTTGGAAGAATTAAGAAAAAAAGGATCCTTATGTTCCAAGAAAGCCAATCTATAATCAAACAACCTCTACTCTTCAACCGACCCTTAGTCCTGAATGATTAAGTTCAACCACCAGCTTATCCACCATTGCCTTGAATCAAGCAAAGAGGCAAAAGCGGGTAGAAGAAGAAGATCAAAGGATGCATGAGGAATTGAGAAAAGAGGGAATAAAGAACCAACTTTTTTTTCACTTAGATGCTGCAAGTGAGAAGCTTAGAGCCTCAATATCCACCACACTTGTACGCAGACCAACCTCACATAACTCATCAAAAATAACACTACTCCCAAGAAAACCATCTAACTCAAAAATTCAAAAATGGAAGTGTAACAAAGAGAACCATGAATTGATATTGCTCAGGTCAGATGGTAGAGTTCAAAGGATGAAGATGATGGATGCATATGGTCTGGATGTAGCTGATCTCCCAGAGTTGCTGAATCTTGAGCTTGAAAGGGATGTAGAAGACACGATTGCCCTGGACTTTGAACTTCAGTTCAAAGGCCAAATAAGAGAATCATTGATGAGAAATAAGGATCAGTAATAAAGTATAGTTTGTCATTATCTGTTCTTGTAATGTTTAGCATACAACAAGTAATCATAACAAAGTTCTTTTAATGTTTGGTATTGGCATGATCTGTGCTTGTATTGTTATATTTGATCACTTTCATCGATTATCAATCTAAGCTATTTTCCTTACATTCTGTACGAACACATCAGTGATCTTCGGGGGAGATTGTGAGTCATATGCAAGTAATCATAATTATGAAAGCATGACAACGAAAACAATCTCTCAACTGTGATGAAAACCATTGACTCACCAACCACTGATGTTATAGTCACTAACCAATGATGCAAACCACTGACTCACTAATCAGAAGCCAATGATGCAAAACCACTAACTCACTAACCACTGATAGCAAAACCACTTATTGACTAACCACTGATGTTATAACACCAATTTTTCTTTTCGTTATAACCACTGACATTGGATGATACATGGAGCAATATGAAAGACGGTGTATACACTTTTCGTGCACATAGGAGAATATATCACAAAATTGATACGTTTTGGTGTTTAGGGTTTGTGGCATTTAGGAATGTTATAAGTAATTGAGAAACAATGTATTTTATTTGCTGAAAATTAGATAACAAACCATTGAAAATGACACCAAAAAAGATACAGAAAAGAAAAAAAATTAAAATGATAATCCTATTTCTCATCCAGATCTTCACTGCCATCAGTCTCTTACAATGTGTTACAATTATGTCATGAAGTCTACATATATCTTACATATATACATATTACTCCACCTGAAATGTACCATACATAATTTATAAAACCCTTATTTATAAGTTCTCGATTTCCTTTAAATTTTTGAAAATATTTCCCTCCATTTTCCAAATACTTATTTTTATGTTATTCAAACTTTTGTGATTTTTTTTCTTTTCATTTTCAAATCTCATCAAGGTTAATTCTTGTGACGGGCATGTAGTAACTGGAAGGGTTCGAGTACCGGTAGTCAGGACGTCCTGTCTAGGATTGGCATTTGTATAAATCCAAATTAACGGACTAGTTTAGCTACCTGGGGACATCTGATGAGAGTACGAAGGATCTATTAGGCCAAAGCATGCCACACCAAACGTCATGTGAATTAACCCCACTTTGAGTTGTCACCGTGTCCACACCTAGATGCACTCTAACTTTCATACGTTACATTCATATTTCTCGATTTTCTCCGGGTTTTAGTGTACGTTACCAGGCTACCACATGCGAACTATACGAAAGCCCGGTAATCATGGGGGCCCACATGACTACGAAGGTAAAGTATGGCGGCATGCAAGGCCCAATTACGAGCAAAGCCTAAGAACACTTTAAAAGTATTGTATTATCATAAGTTATGTTTTCAATTAAACCCCAAAAGTTTTCATTTTATCATATGTTTATATTTTTCGCATCTTCGTAGAAAATCCATCAAAAATCTCACAATCTTATTTGCGTAAATTCATGTAGATGTCCTCTAGGCACCTTCGTGGAGGAAAAAGAATCGGAAACTTCGGTAAACGCATGGCTGCCCAAATTACCAAGCAAATGGCTATCGTGATTCCTAACATTGTGATCCAAGTCCAACAAGCTCTCGCTAACATCCAAGTCAATCAAGTCGAACCAAATGACGTAAATGCTCTCGCAACTACATCCAAGTGCTCCTATAAGCACTTCAAGTCTTGTGACCCCCCAAAATATGAGGGAATAAAACGGGTCACTGCACTTCTTCGATGGTTCCAGAAAATGGAAAGCACCTTCCTAAATTGTGATTGCCCTAATTATCGTAAGGTTAGTTATGTTATCGGCCGCCTCATTGAAACAACTTTAACCTGGTGAAACGCTAAAAAGGGTCAAAGAGGGGCTGAGGCTGTTGTGGCCCTAACTTGGGAACAACTCAAGGAACTAATGACTAAACGGTTCTGTCCTAGGAGTGAGATTAAGAAGTTAGAGGACGAATTCTACCGCTTAAAGCAAAATGATGGAGACCATATGGCCTATAACAAGCGCTTCCACGAGCTGAACCGGATGGTCCCAAATACGTTCACTCCTCCTTACCGTCTCATTGAACATTACATTAGGGGTCTTACTTCTGGTATCCAAGATTCCATGATGAGCACTGTACCTGCAACATTGGAGTCTGCAATAGAATTAGCCACCGAACTCACTGAAAACCATATCCAAAATGGAGACTTTAAAAAGAAGGGCACAACTGAAAAAAGTTTCAGTGGAAGAGCCAAAGATAACCAAGATCGAAACATTCTCCTGTTTCCATACCAAACGAAAGCGTGACGGTAAAAACTACGCTATTGCCTCGAATAACCCAACTTCACAAGCTGTACCACTCCAAGCCATCCTATTCACCCAAGTGGCACCCAATCCAACTTACCCAAACAAGAAACCCTACACTGGTCCCCACCCTCAATGCAACACCTGCCATTATCACCACCAAACCATCGTACTTTGCCGAATGTGTGCCAATTGTGGGCGTTATGGTCATCTGAGTAACACATGTCGTACTCCTCAAAACCAAGCTCCCTTTCTGCCCAAAACATGATCCAACCCTATCAACAGCCTCATTATCCCATGGTTCCATATGTTCGAGCTTGCTTTAATTATGGTGATCCTACTCATTTCAGAAACACATGCCCTAGGCTGGTTAGCATCATCAACGATCAAGCCCAAGCAAATCCAGTTAACCAAGCGAACCAGGCAAACCCAACACCCCACCAGCAAGAGGGAGAGCCTACAACATCAACACAAACCCAGTTGAGGTCAACGACGATGCGAACGAAATACCTAACTAGCCTTTCTCCCATCATGAAGACTCAAGACTCTGCTCCAATTGTTTATTTTATTTTTATTTCCAATACAAGCTTTAATAAATTCTATTTCTTGTCCTGACTATTCAAGTTACCATTGTTTTCAATTTGGGTAATAATGTTTCAAGATTTCATTATTTCAAATTAATGTCATTAATGCAATTTATATCACGCTATGCCAATTTGTTTCATTACATATCTCTATACATTGATTAAATTTCATGTCATCATACATCATGACGAACCCCGTCTCATCATTTAGGGAAGTTGGGTCGTGTCTCACTTTTTCATAGACTGACCACTTCCTCATAACACACTAGAGAGGTACCGCCGTCATTTAGTCTTGCTTTCTTTGGATTCGAGACTTAAGCATGGGTTGTTGTGTTTGTTTATGTTTGGTAGATTTTTAGGACGAGTCACATAAAACTAATCGTGACTTAATAACAAGGCAAATGAAAATTTGACAAGGACATGGTGGACAAGCCGCAGGTACTTCCTATAGATAAGTGTTCTTGTCAGTTGATCAAAAGCATTGTTAGACGGTTATGGGAAGTTCTATGTAAGTAGTGTCAATCTCAGTTTGGATATCGATGTGGTTGATGATTTCATTTTGTGAGGTATCTTTATCATTATGACGCTCCTATTTTCTCAAAACCCCTTATTATGAGACAATATTCGGTTAGCCATCTCCGTGTTACAATGTTTTTCACTTCTACACCTCATGCGTAAAAAAGCGATTCATGTAGCAGGGTATTCAACCCTTACTAGGAACGTTACCACCTCAATCAAAATCTAAACATCACACTCACCTAGTTATGTATATCCTTAGCATCATCGAAATTTTTATTACCTAGCATACTCGAGATCCAATCTATAAGAAACCCTATTAACTAACCCTCAAGGACGGTTCCCTCCTAGTTTTGGAACGAAATTCCTAAAAGTAGGGGAGACTGTAACATCCGTCACAACGGGTATCCAGAACTCCAACCCACTTTTAAATCTGATCCTAACCTTTAAACCTCAGATATTTTCGGAAAATAAATAACCGTTGAAAGATTTTACTCTTAAATTTAAATTCATTTATCGATTTCTTTTTTATTAATTTAATTTAACTAATATCACAATTAAAATCAATAATAAAATCTAGTTACTTTTGTTAGGTTTTAAAGTGAGTTTTAAGGTAATATGAGTTGGTATCCAAGTTAGTTCGGATAGTAGAGTTAAGGGGTCTGATTTGTAACATTGTAAAACTTTAAATTTAAAAACAAATATAAAATTAGGGACTAGGGATTCGAACCCAGGTCTCGCCAACAAACGAAACACTTGAGCCACTCCACCACATCAAACCTTTGTTAAAATTTCCATTTCCAAAATCCTTAAACACTGCAATCACTTTAGAATTACCTTTACCACCCAAATGTTAAATGGCTAAACTGTTACTGTAACATTCGTAAAAAAAATGAATCCTAAAACCCGACCCGTTTTTGTAACTCGAATGTATTCATATTCCACGTAATTTTGCTTAATGTTTAAGCAATAAAATGTCTTGGATTCTATGTTTTGATCATACATGTTATCATATCTGGTGATTTATAGTCTTATACATGTTTTAGACAACCTTGTAAATTCATTTCCATGTATTCTCAAGCAACCCTCCATATCTCTAAGGTCTAAAACTAAGGTTTTCCTTAAGTTAATCAAAAACTTTGGAGACTTTGTGAACATACCTAGCACATCATATCCTAACCTTCTTATCATCCAAACTTCATTATATACATGCCTTAAGATAAGACATTGTGTTTTGGAGGGTTTAAATGTAAATGATAGCTCTACATGTCTTATTCTTAGTTTGTCATAAGATGACTTTTGGGCGACTTTCTTGCTAACTTTTCTCCATCCTTGAGCTATCATTCTGGTCCATTCAAAGCTCTAAGATATACTTGGTATACTAAGGATCAAGTAGGTTCAAATGATGCAAAAAACTAAGCTCCAGCGTAACGGGAATCACAAACACAAGTTTTAGAACATAACCCTCGACCCGCATCAAGACCCAAGATTTAAGCCCAATTCTCGACACCATGGATGTTGGATTATTCTCTTCCATATGATAGTACTCTGAAAATAATGAACGTAGGTGAAAACCGTGCGCGAAACAGAGTTATAACGAAGTGGGAATCGCGAAAACAAGTTTGGTGTTTGTTGTTGATTTGAAAGACGCGATAATCTTGTTTTAAAGTCATCCCACATAGCCCCAATCATCATTTTGTGCTCCATTTCACACCTATAAATACCCTTGCTTGGTTGTTTGTAGCTTGCAACTCCAAGTTTGAGTATACACAAGTGGAATAACAAAATTTGGTGGCTCCACAAGCACAATACCCCTTTGGGTGTGGTGTGTAGTGGTTTTTATTTCCGCTTTCGACGAGGAGGTGCTGCCCTTCAAGCTCATCTCATGTTGTAAAGTTCTTCTTTGAGGTAATCTTCCTTTCTTTGTTCTTTTTAATATTCATTTATATATTGCTTTCTTAGTTTAATTAGTTTAGTTTAGGTTCTTAGTTAAGGAGTATTAGACTCGTTAAAGTAGCCTAGTTTAGGCTCACCTTTAGGCTTGTCGTAGCCTTGTAGAGGCTCGTTAGACTCAACGAGTCTAACATATCATGTTCGTTCATTTAGCTATGCCTAGCATAAACGTTTACTTTTTTTCTTGTTTCATTAGTTTGTCTAGCTTAAAGCATGCTTATCAATTGGATTTTCTCCTTATTCTCGTGCGGTTTTTCACTAAGGATTAAAAACGCAAACACTGTGAGTGAATTCCTACAATCTTCCCCTTTTTATTCATGTTTTGGGGTGTATCATGTGTCGTTTATTTATATCTTTTATTCAAACACTTGTGCTACAACCATTATATGAACTAACGTGCTATGTGACATTTGGTTTATTGTTACTAATTGTTATATTTTTTCTCATTTCAGTCAAGCATTCACATTAGACCCATCAGTTCCCTCTATAGACGGGTACACGTGCCTAATTAGATCGGCTCTGTTTGATTGAGCCTTGATCTCATATCACATCATTTATCATGCTCATGTGTACATTGCTAGAAGTTTATGTGGTTTGTGGATAGTTTACATATACGTTTATTTATATTTGGTTTATGCACATTTTTATTAAATTTATCAACATATTATTTCATTCAAATGTTTAAACGGGATTCACTCGCCAACCTTTGTTGACCCAGAAACCATTTTTACACATGATACAGGTGAACAGGTATGAAGAGAAGATTGGACATTGGATGGGCCTTAGTTAACAAGAAACAGATTAGTGCAATATACTTGTTATAAATATCGTCTTGTGTTTGTAATTGTTTATGTGAATTATTTGTATTGTGACACACTTGATATGAGTTAATGAATATTTAAAACAAGTAATAGCAAGTCATCAGCTCTCGAGTTAACCCAATCATGCCCCGATCACCTATTCCGCTGCGGGCCAGGGGGGACATTGATGTGATAGCAACAGGCTTTGTGTTCTGAATTTGCAGTTCAGCGTTCGCCAAAAACTGGCGGAGGGTGTCGACGAAGATCGGGGCTTTTGCAAGTAACACATCTTTGTATGATCATGTTTGTAGAACATCAATCATGGAGTGAAACGCAGTATTATTGTTGGTTTTGTCGAATATTGGAAGGTAGTAATGGGGAGTTTTGAGGATAAGATTGATGGTGAATTTAGGGTTTAAAAGAAGAAGAGAATAATGGAGAATTTTATGGGAGTTTTTTTGTTTGTGAAATTGAAACGGGAAGTGGGAAACTCTGTTTGGATGAAACAGGGTTTATAAAGGGAAAAGTGAGCGGTTTCCAAAACATCTGATGGCTATCATCTGTGCACGTGTAAACTTTGTTGAGTAATGGGTGACAGTTGTTTGGTAACCTCTGCTGGAGACCAGCAGTGGTTCTAAACAGAGGAATGATCAGAGGATTGGGAAAATAGTAGTTTCACCAATAGTGGATTGGGGAAACAGTGGTTTCACCAACAGTGGTTTAACCAATAGTGGTTTCACCAACAGTGGAAGTAGGAACAAAGGATACACTTTCAGCAACAGATAGATTTTCATGGAGTAATAACATCAGATGTAAGGCAAACATTATTGGTGATAGACAGCCAGTGGTGGACAACCACTACTGAGTATAACATCAGTGGTTAGTGAGTCAGTGGTTGAATCACTTGTTGAATCGGTGGTTTAGCTATACAACTACTGTTGGTGTGTTAGTAGTGGTTTGTCATCAGTGGTTTGCATCAGTGGTTTCTGATATGTGGAAAGTATTAAAAACACTAATACTTATTTTATTATAAGTTCAGGGGGGCATTTATGTCAAGTTTGCATTTATATCAGTGGATAGTATTACAAGGACTGATACTTATTTTATTATAAGTTCATGGGGCATTTGCGTCAAGTTTGCATTTATGTCGGTGGATAGGATTACAAGGACTGATACTATATTGTCTTAATTTAATGAAGGTTGATAAAGACATGTGTATGAAAAGTTTACTATATTGACAATAGTAAGAGAAATTTTTGCTCTCATGTTGATCTTGGCCTTGTGCATGGTTTTAAGACTTTGTGGCTAGAGGGTTATTTTATCTGCGCAGGGTCAAGGGACCTGCGCTTTCAGGTCTAACTTGCCGTTGCGTAGGTGTGCGCAAGGTTGTTGTGCGACCTGCAAGTATCAAGAATGGTGTACCATTACGCGTTGCGCACAAGGTTATTATATCAGCGCAGGGTCAAGGGGCCTGCGCTTCCAGGTTTAACTTGCCATTGCGCAGCGTGCGCAAGGTTGTGCAACCTGTTTGTTTCAAAAATGGCACACCGTTGCGCATCAGTGGGCATTTATGTGAAGTTTGCTTTAATTCGTAACACTTGAGAGATTGTTTTCATTGTCAGCATGAACATGACATTTAACAAAAATAACAAACTAATAACATCTGCTAAGCTAACCACTGCTATAAAATAAACATCACAAGGACTACAAGGACTGATACAAACCATTGATGATACACCCTTTGTTGGTCTTCAGCAGAGCTTCTTTGCGTTGACAGACCTTTAGCTATGATCTTCAGCAGAGCTTTGCCTTGGCAGACCTTTTACCTTTAGTCTTTAGCAGAGCTTTACCTTGGCAGACCTTTAACTTTAGTCTTTAGCAGAGCTTTGCCTTGGCAGACCTTCAATTTTAGACTTCAATAGAGCTTTGTCTTTAATAGAGTTTAGCTATGGCAGACCTTGGACATTTAGTCTTCAGCAGACCTTGCACATTTAGTCTTCAGCAGACCTTGACTTGGGCAGATGTTAAATTATTGTATGGGTCAGAGGTTGTAGTATGTTTTGGCTTTCTTTCTCTGTTCTTTTTTAGGGTTCAATTCCAACATATATTTTATATCCAACACATTTTTTACTGAATTTAGTGTACTTTGACAAATTACATATATAATTTGTCTTTGCTTTTTATGGGGAACATGGGGGCTTGTCTACACCTGGCTTACAAAACACAGGTTATGCGCCGCAGTCCGCCATATTTAACATATAAAGTTTTTTTATATGTTAAATAAGGCGGGATGCCGCCAATAACTTGTGTTTTGTAAGGCCTATGTCACCCACGTTCCCCCTAAAAAGCAAAGAAATCATATTACGCAATTTAAACCTTCTTTCAATTTCTCTTCATCATAATCAGACGTGCTAGACTCAGTTGCTGATCTAATCTGGCAAACAATAACGATCAATATTATTGATATTTCTTGAGATATAGTTTACGAAATCAATTTAATAGAAGTGTACCTATCGCTTACCGTATAAGTTGTTGCGGTTGCGCTGGCTACGGCGTTTTAGTGCACTAGTTACGGCGTTTCATCTACCTGTAAACAAAGAGGGGTCAAGATTTAGGTTTTGTCTTACCATAAGGTTCATAGTTCTAACTTGAATTAATAAATGGTACTCACCAAGATCTGAATCTTGAATGGATTAAGAAAAAGAGAGAATGAGATGAAAATGAGAGCGCTGAACCTGAGATGAGATGAAAACGAGAGATGGTCGATGAAGATCTCAAATCGTTTGGAAATGAAGAATGAATCGTTGTGAAATCGCCAGAGAGAGAAAGGGGCCAGACGATTTTGAAAATGAAGAATGAATCTAGAAAACCCTTGATTTATATACATGGCAGGGGTGTATGGGGAACTAGGATGAGCAAGAGTTGAAAAACTGAATGTCCACTTTGGCCACTCAAACATATTGTTCTTAAAGATGTTGTACTTCATGCATTAAAGGAGTTTTAAGGGAAGTGGCAAATTACCTTAAGTTATCCTTTGGATATGCTTATTAAAATAGTATAGATACAGAGACAATGAATAGCAAGGACAACCTGCTCACATTTAGCAACAAACTATTTAGAGATTTGGTATCTTAACTTCTTTAGCAATTACATCACAATTGGATTTTAATCTAAACCTTATGATTAGATCATGACAATTACAAGGACTAGGTTACAATGCATAAACATTAACAAACCTCTAACTAACACAACCAAAGAAAAGGGTCTTTGCTACCATATTTTCAGTCGCAAAATGATGGCAATTGACCTTTTGCCACCATTTTGTTACCAAAAAGGCGGTAGGAAAAGCACATGTGTCAATTGCCCTATTGCCACCTATTTGCTATCATTTTAGTTTTTGAGACCGTTTTGCTACCGTTAGTTTGCCACCGTTTTGATACCTTTAGTTTGCCTCCATTTTGCTACTGCTTCTTTCAACCGTTTTGCTACCGCTTTTGCTTTTTGCCACTGTTTTGCTTCCATTTTTGTCAACCATTTTGCTCCCTTTTGCAACATATTTTTTGCTACCTTTTGGCTCTGTGATATCTACTCTAACATCTACTAACTGCCATTTTATTTCTTTGCAAAATGTAACCATTTATGAAATTTTATAATAATAACAAACATCTAACATGCCTCGTGAACATCCAAATCAAAACACCTAACTATAATTGCCGATTTGACGTTACAATTATTAAAATTCTACCTACGACTACTATAACTTCTATTTTAATACAACAAATATGAACAAGAAGTGGGACCTATTCAAGGAAAATTGCTTGGCCCTTGAAGAAAAATGTAGTTCCAGCAAGAAAATAGCCAAGAAATGTCCCTGATGAAGTTACCTTGATAAAAGGGGGAAAACACTTGGCATTTCTAAAATAAAATAGTTCCTTTTTGACTTTTTGAATGTCAAGGGAGGTACCAAAAAGAGAGCCCTTCTTCCTGATTTGTCCACTAAAACCACACCAAGCATCGTTACAGGAATCTAGAATTAACAATGACAATATTAGCAAGATATGTACGAATTAAATGAAAAATGGCTCAGACAAACCTGAATCAAGGCATATGGAACACTTCCAGGTAAACTTTTACCTGATGCAAGTCCTATGTTTGACAGTTTCAAGTGTACTAACTAACAATATACGCATAAACACGTTATAAAACTGAAGTCGTTTGTAAAGAAAAGAGGAGCACCAACAGTTTGAATGGTTTCACTTGCATAAAATCCTTTTCCATTGATTCCTCCAGAATGTTGACGTACCATTAATCCAACAACAATCTAAAACACAAAGATAAAAACAAAGTAAGTTTTAGTTGAATCACATTTTTTTCCAAATATTTTTTCTTTATAGTTGATTTATCTTTTCTATCCTCTTGACCCACTACCGGTAGCATAAATACGATTTGACACGTCCTGATATAAATGGGATGAAATTGCATGTTTGCCACCTCTATATGTAAAGAGAATGATAAAACTAAAATGAGATAAACAAGTACAAGAAATGACACTAATAGACATGCTCTTAGAACAAGCTACTGAGTATTCAAATAGCAACTAAAAACAAATAAGTGTACAGTTTTAGTCACAAGATCCATATGTATATTACCTATAAACATAGTGTATGTATAAAACTCTTAACAAATTCGATCGACTCGAACCTGGTCTACTTTTGAGCATTCATCCTTTCCACTTCATATTGCCAGAAACTCCCTTAAATTTGACATCAAAAGCTTGATGTTTAGGTGATTCTTCTAGAGTTGTCGATATATCCACCTTACCTGAAATCATTTCTTATAATAGAGGTTGTTACACTAGAAAGAATTGAGTAAATTGTAGAAGAAGTCCCGTTATTGGCTCGGTTAAAAGCTCAAACGAGCTGAGCCTTAACGAGCCCAAACTCAAGCATGAAATAGAGCTTGTTTAGTTATCAAGACCGAGCTCAAGCCTGAAATACAAAGCTCGTTTAGGCTCATGAGCATAAATGAGCCCAAACAAAATTTTATTTTTTTATATATAAAAAACATTGGAGAGCCGAGCTTTAGCTCATTTAAGCGAGCTCGATCCAACCTTTTAGTTCGTTTGTGGTTTTTCTCAAAATAGTTTCAGTTGAGCTCGAACTTTAGGTTTTACTTGCAAGCCGAGCTCGAGCTTCATAAAAATATGATGAGCCGAGCACGAGCTTAGTGAAGCTTGGGCTCAGAACGTGCAGCACCTTGTAGAAACACACAAACTCATATCAACACATATTATATACTTCATCACAAAAATAAAAATATCTACATATTTTTTATGCGTAAAAGTAGAAACATCAATTGAGGATGTATGCACTTGTGTGAGGAGGTTATCACTTCCTTAAAGTGGATCAGACTTCAGATATTATTGTTGATACACTTTTGTGTCTGTCGCTTGTTCTTATTTGCGTCTCTAATTGTGCGGTCTTTGTTTATTGCCTCTGTAAAGTTTTGATCGTGTCGACCAAGTCAAGATATCCTCATATCTTGACTCGGTACGACGTTTTATTTTTTTCATGTTGTAAATCAGTTGCATGTGTGCATACTGTTAGTGTTTCAGTATATGTTCTTGCTGATTATACTGTTTCTGCAAGTTACTGTCTGTATACAACCATCCCACGAAGAAGTAACTTCTTCATGGGAGTAAACCATTCACCCAGAATATATATAACATGATGTAAAGGGTCACGAAGAACCATTCTTCGTGATCCCATAGTTTTTCGTAGGATAGGCGACGAAGAACACAATCTTCGTGGGCCTATCTGTTGTTCGTGGCCCAATAACCTTCCTCGTAGCGTTACTGGGCGATGGGCCTATATAAAAAGACTTGCACTAGACAGTTTCAGTAAAAGAGAGCACCCTGAGTCTGTATGAACATTGTGTGTATATGTTTGTACTAGTTCTCTTCAGTTAATCAAGATGGTGAATCTTTGGTTACATTGTGTTTGTGTTACTTTGCTTTGGTTTGCATACATACGTATATTCCGCACTCGTTTGTGTGTAGACAACAAGAAAGTAGGTTATCTTGATCCTCCTAGTGGACCTATAAGTGGTAACAGAGCTTTCGCTCTCTTCCTTGTTTAAAACCAAGCATAGTATTGTGTTTGAGCAAGTTCTGAAGCTTCCTGGAAGTGTTCTTGAACTTAAAACAAGGGACTTAAGTTTTTACAAGAAAAGTGGTTTAACACTTAGGTAAAACTTGTTGTTTGCAGATAATTTTTATAAAAACCTTGTTAAAATACATGGAGACATTTTAGAATGTGGTTTTTCTTCAGATTTCTAGCAAAATTTCAGTTTGACATATTTTCCGGTGAAGCGTTTATCCGGAAAACACACCGGAATATTCCTTGAGTGTTGATAGAACTTTAAAAATTTGACTGAAAAGTGATTTTTGAATGTTTGTTGTTTAACCAAATATGGATAACCAGCTACAAACTTTCTAAAATTCAGGAACAAGATTCTGGTATAAAAGAAAACTTCTCACCTAAAATTCAGGGCATTAGAGATAAAGACCGAATACCAAGCAACTGTCAAGGGGAGTTTGTTGATGAACATTTGTGTCTATCGCTTGTTCTTAGTTGCGTCTCTAATTATACGGTCTTTGTTTATTGTATCTGTAAAGTTTTGATCGTGTCGACCAAGTCAAGATATCCTCTTATCTTGACTCCGTACGACATCTATTTTGTTCGTGTTGTAAAATAGTTTCATGTGTGTATACTATTAGTGTTTTAGTATATGTTCTTGCTGATTATACTGTTTCTGCAAGTTACTGTCTGTATGCAGTCATCCCACAAAGAAGTAACTTCTTCATGGGAGTAAACCATTCACGAAGAATATATATAACATGATGTAAAGGGTCACGAAGAACACATTCTATGTGGGCCTATCTGTTCTTCGTGGCCCAATAACCTTCTTTGTAGGGTTACTGGGTGATGGGCCTATATAAAAAAGACTTGCACTTCACAGTTCAGTAAGAGAGAGCACTCCGAGTCTATATGAACATTGTGTGTATATGTTTGTACTAGTTCTCTTCAGTTAATCAAGATAGGGAATCTTTGGTTACATTGTGTTTGTGTTACTTTGCTTTGGTTTTCATACATACATAGATTCCGCACTCGTTTGTGTGTTAGACAACAAGAAAGTAGGTTATCTTGATCCTCCTAGTGGACCTACAAGTGGTATCAAAGCTTTCGCTCTCTTCCTTGGTTAAAACCAAGCATAGTGTTGTGTTTGAGCAAGTTCTTAAGCTTCCTTGAAGTGTTCTTGAACTTAAAACAAGGGACTTAAGTTTTTACAAGAAAAGTGGTTTAACACTTTGGTAAAACTTGTTGTTTGCAAATAATTTTTATAAAAACCTTGTTAAAATACATGGAGACATGTTCGAATATGGTTTTTCTTCAAATTTCTAGCAAAATTTTGGTTCGACATATTTTCCGGTGAAGCGTTTATCTAGAAAACTCACCGGAATATTCCTTGAGTGTTGATAGAACTTTAAAAATTTGACTGAAAAGTGAGTTTTGAATGTTTGTTGTTTAACCAAATATGGATAACCAGCTACCAACTTTCTAAAATTCAGGAACAAGATTTTTGTATAAAAGGAAACTTCTCACCTCAATTCACGAAGAACCTATACTCCGAAGGACCCCCTCTGCGAAGAACCAGTTGTTCGTGGTATAGGTATTTCGTGACTAAGTATTTCGTGGATTGGTAGTTCGTGACTTTTGAAGTTGTAATTTCAACAAAAGGCTTTTATTTCAAGTTAATCAATTGAATTTGGATATCTAAGCTAATATTCATAAACAAACTAGTAATATGGGTACAAATCCTTGGGATTGGGGGTGTAGCTCAAGTACAAGCCAAGATCCACCACAATCTAGCTCTGCAACCTCATGGGTACAATCGTTAATTCCTCAACAAACGACCATGATTACCGCTAATCAATGGGTGTGCGTTGCCAATCAAATCCAAAGCATTCAAACTCTTCTCATTAGCGAGAGTGAAACCAAAAGTAACAACCGTCCACCAAAGTTGAATTACATGAACGATTATACTTCATGGAAAGGTCATTTTCATATGTATGTTCTTGGTCAAAATACAGAATTGTGGACATGTTTTACTACACCATACAAGGAATCGTTCGAAGAAGAAGGATCAAATCCAACAACCTTAGCTAACTTGGATGAAAATGATAAAAAGGCGTATGATTTGGAGAAGAAGGCATTTGCTATCCTTACACAAGCACTTCATAAGGATATTTATCATTAATTTGTGTATTGTACCACAACCAAGAATTTGTGGGATACTTTGGAAGCAAAAGCGGAAGGAAATGCTGCAATGAGAAAGATACGGCATGATCTTTTGAAGAAAGAGTTTGAAGGAATTCTGTTTATGGAGAATGAGACACTAAGTGAAATGACAACTCGTTTCGATCAATTGCTTAGTGAAATGTACTCTTACAAGGTGAACGCATCTCCACAAGAGATTATGATGCGTTTTGCTGATGCTTTACCACCTAATTTGATTCAATTCATTTACTTGCTAAAGCATTCGGGTGTTTTGGATGTGATCAGCATTTATGAATTCATTTAGAAGCTTGAGAACAAGAATGAAGAAGAAATACGAAAAGCGAAAAGAGTTCCAGATCCACAAAACCCTGAAATGTATTTTGGAGGCATTAACACAGGTGTTAGTACAACTCAGCAACTGAAACTCCAAACAACATTTGTGTCAAATGTTAATCCTTTTCTACCACCACCAGTTCATACAGATCAATCTGTTGGTTTAAGTGCTCAAACCTATGGCCGATCAATTGATCCAAAAGCCTTTCTTCCTCAACCACAATTTGTTACATCTCAAATTCCACTACAAGCTTCTGTACAAGCTTTTTTTGGTTACAACTTTCAATATTCAAATCCTAATACCATCAAACTTGATACTTCACATCTTTCCAAGGTCAGTGTAGAAGTTGCTCGGAACACATGGAACTTTTAAACACTATGGTTAGTGCGTATTGTGGATTAGTCATGGGTCAAATTGGAAACATTAATTTGACTAATGAGGACTATTAGCAAATAGACAGGGAGGAAATGGAGTTGATTGATACTAAGCAGTCATTTGCATGTGCGGTTAGAAGAGAGAAAGACTACATGAGTAGAACTCGAAGAACAAGTTTGGAAAGCAAGAAAGAAACAAAGTATGGCTTTGATAAAGATGTTGTTACTTGCTTCAACTTTGGTGAGAAAGGTCATTTCAAACGTGAATGTACGCGACCTAGCAAGCAAGGAAATCACAAACCTTTCCGAAATCAATCAAACACATCCAACAGAACTAAAGTTAACAAGGAATGGTGTATAGTAGTTGTTAACAACCCAAACAACTCCAACCAGTCTAGGCCTTCAAACAACACAAGCAGAGCTTTAGTAGTGCAAGTAGATGAAGGGTGTGATTGGTCAGTTAAACTTGGAAATGGGAATCAAAGAGGAACTGCTTGCTATGCTAAGATAATCAATCATATCCAATATGTTCACAGTGTTGACTCTTCTGATGATTATGATAGTTCTGGGTATAATGGGAGTTCTGACGAAGAAAACTCAATTGTGGGTGGTTATGGATTAGATTTGCATGTCAGGGAAAAGATTGATACCGAGGTCGATGAGTTGCTGAAAGAAGCAGAGAAGTTGAAAAGTCAAAAGTCTGGGTTGATAAAGAAAGCAGTAGTTGCATCGAAGGAAATAGAGAAATTCTTTGCCAACGATGGATCTTTTTCTTATCATACTGCTTTTATGGCTAATGTTGCAGCTTCGACAAGTCAGGGTGTTCCAGGAGGAAATGTGAATAGTCATTGGATTGTTGACAATGGAGCATCCTTGCACATGATAGGTGACTTAAGGCTCCTTTATGATGTGAAAAGCATTAGGGGAGGCTATGTTGCCTTTGCTGGAGATAAAGGCGGTTACATCACTGGAAAGGGAATGATTTCCAATGGTGTTGTGAGTTTTGACAAGATCAATTATGTTCATCAAATTGATCACAATATTCTGAGTGTTTCTCAAATCTGCAACAAGAAGTTGACGGTTCAATTTTGATGATGCCGGTTATTATGTGCTAAAACATGGTATCAAAATTCCCAAAGAATGGAGTCTATTTTCGGCTCCAAGGATAAATGATTTGTATATTCTTGACATGAGCCAAGCTATTACTACGTCTGTGCAAGTTACATGTTTTGACTCAAAAGCCACTGAAAATGAGTCAATCTCTTGTCATAAACGAATGGGACACATTCACTTGAAGAAAATAAACCATTTGGTGAAAAATAAATCTTGTGGATGATGTACAAGTTAAGAATTTTTATTTACAAGACGTCTGTGTATCGTGCCAAAAGGGAAAGCAAACAAAGAAGTCTCATCCTGTGAAGAAAGTCAACACCGTTAATATGCCTCTTCAACGTCTTCATATGGACCTATTTGGACCGATGAAACACAAGACTACCTTTGGCGATGCAAATTGTTTAGTTGTGACTGATGACTATTCAAGATTTTCATGGGTAAATGTTATGGCACACAAGAGTGAAGCTCCTGAGATCCTCAAGAATCTCCTCACTTTACTTGAAAACTTGTACAATTTAAAGATAAGGAGAATCATAAGCGACAATGGCACTAAATTCAAGAATTATGTTATGGGTGAGTTCTATTCTTCTAAGGGCATTCTGCATGAATACAGTTCGCGTTATACTCCACAACAAAATGGTGTCGCTGATAGGAAAAATAGAACACTCATCGAGTCTGCAAGAACTATGATAGTAGAGTCATAACTTCCTGTTCAGTTTTGGGGGGAGGCTGTGGCTACTGTGTGTTATACAATGAAAAGAGTTCTTACGGTTATAAGGCATGGAAAAACGTGTTTTGAATTGTTACACAAAAGGAAACCGGATGTGTCTTACTTAGGACCTTTTAGAGCTCCATGCACTATGATTGATCCACATGGTAAATTCGGTCCAAAGGCTATCGAAGGCTTCTTTATTGGATATGCTACACTAAATTTCAGATTGTGGAATTTAACAACTTAGAAGATTGAAGAATGGGGTGAGGTTAAGGTTCAAAGGTACACTGAAACAGTAAGAGCTCTGGGTGCTCCATGGATGTTTGACTATGTTGGACTGTTTGACTCCTTTAATCTGCAACTTTTGATCATGCATCTGCAGCAGCTCAAATGTTACTTGAAAGTGATACTGAAGTTGATTTATCTTTAGTGTGACAAGTTATTGTTAACCAACAAGTGTCTACTTCGATTAATAATGTTTTTCAAAATGAGGAGTTTGAAAATGCTGCTGATTATAACGTTTCGTCAGAACATGATGAGTTCCATGATGCAAATGAAGCTACTTTAGCTCTTGTTCATGGTGTTTCTGAAGTGACTTCAAATGTGCAAAATCAAGGAACAGTTGAGGTTCATGCATCCACATCTTCATCAATTCCAGCCATCGATTTAGTTGTTAGTCTGAATATCAACAATTTGGGTACAAATGCTCGACTTCCCAATGTTCTTGAAACTCTAATCCATGATACTCATCCTCAGTAGGATATTATAGGAGATGTCCAAAGTGGAGTGCAGACACGTAATCATCTAAGGAACAACCAGAATGCTGGTTTCTATATGGCAATCAGAGAATCCGGGGAACATAATGATTGGTCTTTTACCTGCTATGTTTGCCAAGTTGAACCGAAATCTTGGAAGGAGGCAATGAAGGAAGAGTCATGGGTTGAAGCAATTCAAGAGGAACTTCGGCAGTTTCAGAAATTGGGCGTGTGGAAACTGGTTGACAGGCCCGACAAATACAAGAAGATTGGTACTCGATGGGTTTACAAGTGTAAGAAGAGTGACCTAGGAGTTGTTGTGAGCAACAAGGCAAGGTTGGTTGTCCAGGGATTTAATCAGGTAGAAAGTATTGATTATAATAAAGTTTATGCACCAGTAGCACGTCTTGAGGCAATAAGAACTTTCTTGGCTTATGCATCCTACAAGAAGTTTATTGTTTATCAAATGTATGTGAAAAGTGCATTTCTTAATGGTGTGGTCGAAGAAGAAGTATATGTTGAGCAACCGCCAGGTTTTGAAGATCCAATCCATCCTGACAAGGTTTGGCTTCTCAACAAGGCTTTATACGGTCTTCATCAAGATCCACAGGCTTGGTATGAAACGTTGTCTTCCTAGCTGCTCAAGAATGGTTTTCGACGTGGGTTGATCGACTGTACTCTCTTCATTAAATAAAAGAATTAGGATCTGTTGCTGGTACAACTGTATGTTGATGATATTATTTTCGGGTCTACAAATGATGAAATGTGCAAAGAATTCGTGCGGGTGATGCAAGAGAAGTTCGAGATGAGCGCCACGGGGGAAATGACTTTCTTTTTAGGTTTGTAGGTTCATCAATCTAAGGAAGGGATTTTTATTCATCATACCATGTATGTTAGGAATATTCTTAAACGATTTGAAATGGAAGAGTCGAAGCCTTCGGGAACTCCATTAGCTCAACATCATGGGATTACTCCTAATGGAATGGGTGAACATGTGTAACCATCACTTTATTATGCTACGATCAGATCTCTCATGTATCTTACTTCTTCAAGACCCGATATCATGTATCCAACGTGTCTTCTAGCTCACTACCAGTCAAGTCCAAAAGTTTCTCTTTTGATGGCTCGAAAAGGAATTTTTCATTATTTGAAGGGTCGCCCGGACACTAGTCTCTTGTACCCTAAGGATGATATGTTTGATTTGATAGCATTCAGTGATTCTAATCATGGTGGCTACAAGATCGATGCAAAGTCAACATCAGCGGGATGTCAGTTCTTGGTAAATCGCCTTGTCACGTGGCAGTGCAAAAAGCAGACCTCTCTAGCTACTTCAACATATGAGGCTGAGTATATTTCGGCTTCTAGTTGCTGCTCCCAGATTTTATGGATCCAACAGAAGATGCGCGACTACGGTTTTGAATTTCTAATTACTCCTATTTATGTTGATAATGAAGCTGCTTTACAGATCACTCGTAATCTTGTACAGTACTCAAAGACCAAACACATTAAGATTAAGTATCATTTCATATGAGATTGTTATGAAAAGAAATATTACAAAATTATTAAAATCCACACCGATCACCAACGTCCCGACCTGTTTACAAAAGCTTTTGATAAATCACGTTTTGATTATCTTCTTTTGGTCAATGGCATCAAGGTGAAACCTGAGTAAATCATCATCGGCTAATCGTTTTTGTAAATATTTTCTCAAGAACTAAAAATACAAAAAGATTTTCCATTTTCTTTACTTTTTGCATTTTAGGGGGAGAAAATTCAAGAAAATACAAAAACATGAGAAAAATACAAAAATATGTCTTTTATTTATTTACTTTCTACATTTAAGGGGGAGAAATTCAGAAAAAATACAAAAACAATAAAAAACCCAAAAATAAATAATGAGTTTCTTGGAAAGATAAGAGAACATCATGATACACTGGTGGTCTGTCAAATACGGTCAAAAATATAAAATAAAAAACGATAAGTAGCCCTACTAATGATGTATCGGTAGGCTCACAATTAGATTAAAATGTGCTGGTTGATATAAACATAATGGACTGAAAGTCTGGTGGGAAGCATTCATTGGCATATGGTCTTGGTATCGAAATTTCGTTTGAAAGTAAGCCGAGGTTCTGAGATATGTGGTCTTTATGCTTGTTTATCATCTGGGTATCATGGTTGAATCTTTTACGAAAAATAACGGGGACGCAAGTGTAGAACTTCCATGATACAATACATACGTGTAAATATTGCATACGACCATCAATAAGTGATAAACATATCACATCCACCCAATAAATAAGTGACAATATATTACAGGTTTTATACGGGAGTTAAGTTTGTCTCTTTGTCGGTACGTTAGTACTAACCTGTTCACGGACTTGCTCTTGTGCCCTGCAGGCATCTGAAAATCAAGTTCTTCATCAATGAGTGATTTAATCACATAGGGCTTCTTTTCAATTAAAATAAGTGAGCATCTCATAATCTATAAGTCAAAACAGATGATAAGCGGTATACTCACCGGTAAGATTTTCTCTCGTGCATGTCTTGATATGGGAATGTGTCATGAAGTGGATGAATACTGGCCAGTAAGTATAAATCATGCATTAATCATATCTCCTAATCGTGATAACATCTAATAACTGAGCTTATGTGGACAACAATTCCGAAAATTTTGGTAGGATATTTATCTTAATTTTAAATACTAACAAAAAGCGTTTTTGTCAAGACCGTAAGCTAGTATGATTCTCTTACCTTGAAACTCAAAAAGGATTGCCAGTTAATGTACAGCTTGTTCATATTTGTTAGTGTTTTTTTTAAATTGCTTTTGATTAGCCAAAGTTGAAGCTCGAAAGTTTTCTACCAAGATACGCCCAAAAATCAATTTGTTTTGCTATCACAACTTCATAAAATATCTTTTTTGCAACTGGGTAAACTCACAACAAAGAGCAAAATCTGTTCAATCTGAAAATTTTCATAACTGGTGATCACTGTGGAAATGTGCAAAGAACCAAAAGTCAACGATGAATCAAACTGGTCAAGGAAAGATCACAAGTCAACGAAGAACCCATTTTTTCGTTGAATGCAGGTTCTTCATGACGAAAATTTGTTCTTCGTGGCCTATCCTTGGACCAAATCGTCTTAAGCCCATCAAAGGTTCTTCGTGGACTGCAATTGGGCTAACCAATTTCCGGCCCAACTTTGGTTCTTCTTGGCACTCTTAGATCCTTTGTGGGATTAGAGTTTTTCATGGGGCGGTGTTATAAAAGGGGAGTGGTTATTCAGCGGATCTTATCTAATTTCAAATTCACTTTTTCACATTATCCTTTAATTGTTCATCTTCTCCTTCTTTGGGAAGAAACCTCTTCAAACAAAGGAAATCCCAATTTACTAGTGTTTTTCTTATTATCTTGACAAACAATGCGTTGACTAAAATTAGTAATTTTCTTAAAATCACACAATTCGATTAAAAATGAATGAACAAATATATGATTATAGGCTTATTTGTTTATTTATGTGATTGTTTGAAGTTTGAGATATAATCGATTTCTTGGAGATATTAATCGATTTTAATGGTTACATGAATGTTGAAATGAAAACCAAACAAACTGGGTATTGTGATTCAAAGTGTCAGAAACATGTTATCATTTGGTTGTTTGTCACCGTCTGACACGAACAATTAATTAGGACGAAGAACCTATGCAAAGACGAAGAACTTGTTCTTCGTGATTATCAACTGACGAAGAACCCATTCTTCGTTGATAAGGGTTCTTCATGATAGCAGATAAATAGTCACTCAGTTCTTTGTGGATTTTCAAAGAATAAATTAAGCCAGTTCTTCATGAAGATTGGTTGTTCATGGGACTATTGTTTGTTGGCATATGGTTATTCGTGAACAGGGTCTTTCGTAATGTTTCAATTGTTCATGTCCACTGAGTTCTTCGTAAACATTGTGTAACATTGGGTCTTTGTGTAGGGGTTGCATACATACAGAATGTTCACAGTGAACATTTTTTAGTATGCTCCCAAGTGTTTTTATGTTTCTTCTCATTCTGGTTGCTTTTATGTATAGGATGGCACCAAAAGGGTAGAAACGCAAGCCTGCAACCAAGAAAACTGACAAGTCGGAAGTTGAGATGATGTCCGAACCGAGGCACAACATGGTTGCCTACTTAGATCCGGAAGACAAGCTTGCGGAATACAACGATATTATGATGTTTCTGCGTAATTCAAGGATCAGTTATGCAATCACGCATCAAACTATAGTATACAAGACGTTGATTAAGGAATTCTAGGATTGGGCAAATGTTGTTGAAGTGGATGGAAAAGAAATTATCTGCGGAAGAGTCAATGGCTTAAACGTGGATTTTTCCATTGATGTAATAAACAAAGTGTTACAACTTAGCGATGATCCAGAAGCTCCATATTCAGTTCTCTTGAAGTGTCAACGTGGGTGTCTGCTACGAATGAAATGTGTTAGAGACATTCTTGGAGGAAAACTAAAAAAAGCGTGGTTGCCGCTCCGATAAAAGTTCTTTCTACATGTTCTCATCCAGTGCTTAAGCAACAGAAGAAGTGGTTATGACATGGCAAATAATAACTTAGTTGTGTTGATGGTAGCTTTGACATTGAACAAACCGCTCAGTGTTACAAGTATATCTTTGTAAACATGAAGGAAAATCTGGGAAGAACCGGAGTTGGTGGAAGCATGTTTTGGATGTATCCTCGTTTTCTTCAGATGATCATGAATGTGCAACATCCGAACCTCTCAAAGAAAGACAAAGATGTTCTCAAATTTGAAGTTATGACGGAGCATTGGTTGAAGATCTTTAGAGGTGTGGCAGCTAAATGTTACAAGGAAAGCACACCTCCATGGAAGTTGTTTGGTTTTCTGGATAAGGATACATATGTAGTGCCAGATAATGATCAATGGCACCATGGCGATAGCCAATCGGACGTTGAGGAACCAACGTTGAAAAAGATGATCGAAGAAAAGTTTGGTCGAAGAAAACGAAAGAGTCAAGGTGATGATGATGACAGTGATGATGTAGGTGGTGACAGTGATGACCAAGGTGGTGATGGTAGTGATGGTGGCGCGAGTGGTGCAGGTACTACCGGTTGTGACAAAGGTAAAAAGTCAGATGATGATGAAGAATTGGATTCTGATGACAATCCGCTTGAACCTGGGTAGGAACGCTATGTTGATGAGCTTGGGTTAGGTAGATTAGATGGATTCCAACTGATACAGATGCAGATTATGTTCCATCCGATACGGAGACTGAAAGAGCATGTAAAAGGAAAGTTGCGGTTCGTAGAGAGAAAAAGAGTAAGAAATCGATGGGAACCTCATCAACACAACTTGCAACCACACAACCAGAAACCATATCAGAACTAGTTCAAGAAGCTTAGTTTACCTTCACAGCGGAGGAGACTGAAGCTTTAATGACATCTCCCGTAACAGCCACTGAACCACATGCTACAGCTACTATAACATGGAAACACCTTCAGTTGCAGCAACTCCAGTACAACCACAACGTGCTACTTCTTCAGCTCAACAATCCCGATCCACAACTCTCCAGCAAAGACAGAACGACGTAGTCGATTGTTCTCAAAATGGAACAGGGTATGAAAGCGGACTTTCTGTTCTCATCATGTCTTCGAATCAGAATACCATTATCAAGCAACAGTTGGAGATCAACACTTTGAATGAAACTGTTGGAAAGAAAGCTACCGAGATTACACAGTTAAGGGAAGAAAATGAACGTTTGAGCGCTGCAGATGTTAAGAGGGCAGCTCAGTTACAACAGATGAGAGTAGCTGATAACACTCGTGGGATTGAGATGAAAAGGTTGAAGAAACGAAATGCAGCTGTACAATGATCTGTAGAAACACTAGCCGCAAAGCATGATGACATGAGAGAATGGTATTACTCTACGAACACTACACTGGTTGAAGGATTTAATAGTATAAAAGACGGTTTTGAGATGAGCAGAAAGCGGGTAAACATTCTATGGAATGAAAGATGCAAGGCTCAGGAGATACAGCGTAAGGGTGATCACGACAGTTAAGACCCTGGTAATCCTGATGGTCCAGCTTCATCCGCACAACCAGAGGGTTCCGCTACAACTCTAGTGGTAGGTTCTAGTGAACAGCAGATCGTGATCGATCCAGTTACCTCTGGTGGTACTCAAGAGGAACCAAAGAGTTTGATGTATTATAGATATTTGAAGACATTGGTCTTCAGTTGGCTTTGGTTGAAAGCGTTGCTATTAGTGTTGGTTAAGGTTCGTCCTCAGGTGTTGAGATTGTGGTGGCACCAAGCAAAGATGTGGGAATGAGTTTTACTGAAGTGTTAGATGACCTACCGTTACAGTTTTGTCATCCTATAATCGGTGAGGAAATAGAGGAAGGAGAGTTTGTGTCTGAGCTCTCAAGTGAACATATTTTGGCTCTTAAGGAAATGAAGGTAGTAGATGATGCTACTATCGATTAAATACCGAGTGAACCGGATGTGACAAATGTTGATGATCTCGAGGAGATTGTGTTTGAAGGTGAAGCGTAGAAATCTAAGTATGTTCGAGAAGACGGAACGGAGTTCAATCCATTTGATGCTGGCTAGCTTCAGGATAACATGGATGAGATCGACGAAAAGTTACAGAGTCGTGATACATTTGATGTTCTCACCGACACTTTTGAAGAATGAAGAAAGCAGTTCTTGGCAAAGACTCCAAGCCAGCTCCTCCTCTAGCTCAAGTCGACTACATGAAGTATGAGAAAGATCGTCCTCAAGGAAGAATTCTCAGTTGGATGTTAGTGAAGGAACTACACTGCACGGCTGTGAAGCGCGAACATGGGATCCAGTACTTCAAGTTGCTCCTTAGCATACTGACTTTACCGCTTTATGACGTTGTAGCTTTAGCGCAGTTAAATGTGATCAACCGATTAAACTTTGAAGGTGTTATGCTATTCGCTCGCAAGCTAAGGATGGAACGTCGAAAGGGTTGGAAGGACGAGTTGTACAAGCCACAAGTTTCGATACACGAGCAGATCAACTACACGCTAGATCAAGACACCAACACCGCACGTTACAAGCTTGTCTACAAGCCGGTGAAAGTTATGGACAAAATCCCGCTCATGCCGATGAAGCAAGACCTTCTTGGAAACATGGTGTTGTGGTGTTAGACTCAGACACCCATAAAGTTGTTATCGTCTTCAAGAACAACGAAGAAAACATTCTTATGCTAGATCCAATGTGGATAGTGAACATGTCCGCTGGTGATGTAACATCCGTCAAAAACGGATTTACCAAACCAGCTCCGTTTATTAACCGAACAATCAGTTAAGAATTTCGTTGCGAATTTAATGCCCAAAATAATTTTAAATGATACATAATTAATTATTATATGGGAATATATAATTAGTTTTTGAAAAACTGTAAAAAATAAGAAAATAAAAATAATATGGCCCTGCCGGGTTTCGAACCCGGGTCAGTCAGCCGGGTCAACACAACTTAACACTCAACCCTTTAACCACTGCGCCACTCATGCTTCTTGTTAATTAATGGAAACAAATAATACATATCATAATCCTCGAATTCAAAATCGGCGCTCCCAAATTGCAGTCATCGGAAATCCCGACTAACTCGCCAAGAATCGACGGTTACTTCAGTTATAACGTAAACCTTAAACACTACATCGGTTATAACCGATGTCTGAGTCCGCGACACAAGTTATAACTGCCGGAGAAATTCTAACCGACGAATCAAGTCGGAAATCGGACCAAATTCATCGATGACCTGCCCTGTAAATACCTCCTCGAACCTCTGCAAGCTTTTTTGCTCAAAACCGCACCTTTACCCGACGTAATTCCATTCGCCGGAAAACCAAACCCTTCACTTGTAAGCCTTACTAAACCCCCTGAGCTTATACCGAAGTC
The DNA here is from genome assembly GCA_947069175.1 of Scalesia atractyloides. NCBI lineage: Eukaryota > Viridiplantae > Streptophyta > Magnoliopsida > Asterales > Asteraceae > Scalesia > Scalesia atractyloides. Next base: position 11,470,931 of record CAMTDV010000003.1, on the reverse strand, counting down.
ACCCAGATCCTTTTCAAGCTTCCTGAAGACTCTCTGCTGCAAGACACACGTCGCCGGAAGTGTTTGCTGTCACCGGAGTTTCGCCGGAGAAACAGAGGAGTCCAGTCGGTATACCTTACGCTTAATCCTTCATTCTTTTTATTTAATCTCACATGTAGTTAACCATCAGACACTAACGAACATGATTTAATCATCGAACCAGCCGGACTTCCGATTCTGGTTAAAATCAACGAAGAAGACGAAGTTTCTGTAGTGTATAAGTCTAATTAAAATCAAGTTATTACTCGGGTTAGACACACAGTTCAGCGGTGGACTGTGTGCACATTAAACACGTAAACGTCTCGAGTTCGAATCTTGTCCCACGCATGCTTGCCTTAATAAAAATGTATTTTTGTTAACCGAACCGGAGTCACCGCTGTATATGTTAAGTATAATAATAACCGGAATAATAACCAAGATAGACACACAGTCCAGTGGTGGACTGTGTGTATGTTTAAATCACAGGACACGAGTTCGAGTCCGGGCTACCGCACCGGCCCGGATAATTATTAAACTTTTTATTTAAGGCAGAAATAGAAATGTTCAGTTTGTATATAAGTATAATAAAAATCGGTTTATATAACAAGTTAAACACACAGTCCAGCGGTGGACTGTGTGTTAACCTAAACCACAGGTCCCGGGTTCGAGACCTGTGGAGAGCACCGGTCCGATTCAGTAAAATCTTTTTAGAAATAAGTTGATTTTCGGATTAATCTAATTAATATATAAATATAATTAAAAACAGAAATATTTCGGGTTAGACACGTAGCTCAGTTGGTAGAGCTGCGTGCACGCGTACGGGAGGTCTCGGGTTCGAGCCTCACTCAGCGCACACTTACACGCATACGAACCGGTCAAACAGTCAAGGTCAACGGTCAACGGTCAAAAAAGTCAACTTTTTTTATTATATTTATTTATTTATTTTAATTAAAAATCAATTAAAAATACTTAAAAATAACATTTTTAAGGTTAGAAAATAGCCTTAAACTCACAAAAATACACCCAACAATCCTACAAAAATGGATTAATAAAATCCGTTTACTTACCAAACCATAATGCTATTTATCTAGGTTAATTTCACTCGTGGTTAAAAACACTTCGCGTGCATTCAACATCATCAACCGAACGCACCCACTGTGAGTGAATCTTACAACTCCCCTTTTTAATTACACGTTTTGGGGTGTGTCATGTGTCACAAAATAATTAACTCGTTTATTTAAACTTGTGCCATACCATATCGTGATCTAAACTTAAATTGTTTATATTGTTGTGATTATGTATTTCACTTTGTCAACTTATATGAAATTCATTCATTAAGCCCATCAATTCCTCGTGGAAGACGAGTTGAACAACGCGTGCCTCAAAACCAATCCATTATTGTTCATGTGTGTATTATAGAGTTTATATTGTTTGTAGTTATGTCTTTCATATTATCATGTTTATGCAATTCATTCATTAGGCCCATCAGTTCCTCGTGAGAGACGAGTTGAGCAACGCGTGCCTCTAAACGATCCATTATTGTTCATGTGTGTATTGTTTAATATTAAATTGATTTATGAATAAGTTTACATCTATTTTTACTCATGTGTGGTTGTGCACTTTATTTCATAATCAATTAAATAAACTTGTTCAAATGTTTTCCATAGGATTCACTCGCCAACTTTTTGTTGATCCAAAAACCCTTTTACACATGATACAGGTGAACAGGATGAAGCAAGGATAACATAGGAAATGCCTTAGAAGAAACAAAGAAGCTTAGATTGATGTTTAGGTCATTGATGTAATTATGATTGTAAATTTCCATTAAATTGTATTAATGAATATGAAACGTTTAAAATAAATGTCATGAGCTTTGATGATAACCCAATCATGCCCCGATCACCTTTTCCGCTGCGGGTCGGGGTGTGACAGATTGGTATCAGAGCCATGACTATAGGGATATAGGATAGGTTATTAGACCCTTAGAGCCTATACTATAGTCTGCCCAAATTTTAATTGATTAGGTGGTTACATACAAACTTGTGATATTTATTTGTTTCATATTTGTTTATATTTACAGTCAAACATACATACTTATATACATATTCGTTGTACATATATCAATGTTCATATATTCAATTCATTTTCATACTCTCATTATTCAAAGATTTTGTTGCAATTTTCAAATCTCATCAAAGTAAGTTCTGCGACGGGCATGTAGTAACTGAAAGGGTACAAGTACCGGTAGTCGGAACGTCCTGTCTAGGTTGGCATTCGTATAAATCCAATATAACGGACCAGTTTGCCTACCTGGGGACCAACGATGAGAGTACGAAGGACCTATTAGTCCAAAGCATGCCACACCAAACGTCGTTCGAACTAACCCAACTTTGAAGTGTCACCGTGTCTACACCTGGACACATTCCGAATACCATACGTTGTATACATATTTCTCGATTTTCTCCGGGTTTTAGTGTACGCAACCAGGCAAACCCATGCGAACCATATGAAAAACCCGGTATTCATGGGGGCCCACATGATTACGAAGGTGAAGTATGGCGGCATGTAGGGCCTAATGGCGAGCAAAGCCCAAGACATCCTATGGATGTAGTAGATTTATTTTTCTATAATTATTTTATGAACGTTCATTCCTGAATGCGACCCATGATCCCAAAAGCATCCAACTCATACTCTTGACATGTATTCCTTGTAGATGTCTTCTAACCTCACCCATAGGAAGATGAGAGCAGGAAAAGCCCGCGAGCGCATGGCTGCCCTAATCGCTCAACAAATGGCTGTCGTAATACCCAACATTGTAATCCAAGTACAACAAGCACTTACCGCTAATCCTGTCAATCAAGAAAAACAAAACGTTATCAACTCTCCCCCAAATACCACTAAATGCACCTACAAGCATTTTAAATCATGCGACCCTCCGAAATACAAAGGGACTGAAGGTGTCACTGCTCTCCTCCATTGGTTTGAAGAGATGGAGAACACTTTTCTAAACTGCGATTGCCCCGATGATCGCAAAGTGCGTTATGCTACTGGTCGTTTATATGGAATAGCACTTACTTGGTGGAATACAGAGAAGGCCAAACGAGGCGTCGACGATGCTATGACTTTAACTTGGGACGAATTGAAGGAAATCATGACCAGACGATTTTGCCCAAGGAGCGAAATCAAGAAATTAGAAGATGAATTTTATTCGTTGAAGCAAAAGGAAGGAGACCACACCACGTACAACAAAAGATTCCTCGAGTTACATCAAATGGTTCCCAACATGTTCACTCCCCTCTACCATTTGATCGAGCACTACATTCGTGGTCTTCCGTCAAAGATTCAAGACTATGTAATAAGTACCTCGCCTGCAACTTTGGAAGCAGCAATGGAGCTAGCAACAGCGCTCACCGAGAACCGAATCCGGAACAAAGACTTCAAGGAGGAGAAGAAGAAGGATAAAGCATCGACTGAAACCTCCGGCTACACCCAAACGGAATCCCCTTCTCAACCCAATTCTAAGAGAAAAAGGACGGGCAACTTTTCGCTGCTATCCAACGAACTCAAACAATTTCACACGCCATACCCATCCAAGCTATCCCAATCACTCAAGTGGCACCCAACTCAACTTACCCAAATAAGAAACCATATCTGGGACCTCACCCTCGATGCAACAACTATTTTTATCACCATCTCCTTACCTTACCTTGTCGACTATGTGCAACTTGTGGACGCTATGGTCATTTGAGCAAGGTTTGCCGCACCTTTCAAAACCAAATCTCTTCCCCTACTCAAAACATGGTCCAAACCTATCAACAACCCCAATACCCCATGTTCCTATATGTTCGAGCTTGTTTCAATTGTGGCGACCCTACCCACTTTAGAAACACGTGCCCTCGATTGGTTAACATCATAAATGCTCAAGCCCAATCAAACCCAGTTAACCAAGTAAACCAAGAAAACCCAACCGCTAGGCCACCAGCAAGAGGAAGAGTCTTCAACATCAACGCCAATCCTGTCGAAGATAATGACGGCCCAAACGAAGATACCCAACTAGTCCTCTTCACCGAAAATCCAGATTCAACTCCAATCGTTTAGTTTATGTTTTTCTTTATATTTTAGAATCACATAGAACCAATCATAACTTAAGGATAAAGCCGATGAAACTTTGACAAGAATATGGTGGATACGCCGCTGGTACTTCCTATATATAAGTATTCTTGTCAAAGGATCAGAAGCATTATCTGGCGGTTATGAGAGGTTCCATGTGTAGACTGTTTGAGTAATTATTGTTTATTATTTCAGTACATGCAATTTCATAGGCCGCCGCTCCCCATTACATTATGAGTGTTGAGCATGTTCCCATTTTATTATGAGGTTGAACCTGGCGTGCCCACATACGATCGGCTCCGTTTGATTGAGCCTTGATCGCACAGACATTTTCATTTTCAGTACATGCAATACGATCGGCTCCGTTTGATTGAACCTTGATCGCACAGACATTTTCATTATCAGTATCTTGTGGTTGTTGTGTTTGTTGTAGAGTCGCATAGAACTAATCATAACTTGCGGATAAAGTCAATGAGAATTTGACAAGAATATGGTGGATACGCCGCTGGTACTTCCTATATATAAGTATTCTTGTCAAAGGATCGGAGGCATTATCATGCGGTTATGTGAGGTTCCATGTATAGGTTGTTTGTGTGATTATTGTTTAGATTAAATTTATTATTTTCAGTACATGCAATACGATTGGCTCCGTTTGATTGAGCCTTGATCGCACAGACATTTTCATTTTCAGTACATGCAATACGATCGGCTCCGTTTGATTGAGCCTTGATCGCACAGACATTTTCATTATCAGTATCTTGTGGTTGTTGTGTTTGTTGTAGAGTCGCATAGAACTAATCATAACTTGCGGATAAAGTCAATGAGAATTTGACAAGAATATGGTGGATACGCCGCTGGTACTTCCTATATATAAGTATTCTTGTCAAAGGATCAGAGGCATTATCAGGCGGTTATGAGAGGTTCCATGTATAGGCTGTTTGTGTGATTGTTGTTTAGATTAAATTTATTATTTTCAGTACATGCAATACGATCGGCTCCGCTTGATTGAGCCTTGATCGCACAGACATTTTCATTTTCAGTACATGCAATACGATCGGCTCCGTTTGATTGAGCCTTGATCGCACAGACATTTTGCATTTTCAGTATCTAGTGTTTGTTGTATTGGTTGTAGAGTCACATAGGACTAATCATAATACACTGATAAAACCAATGAAAATTTGACAAGAATATGGTGGATACGCCGCTGGTACTTCCTATATATAAGTATTCTTGTCAAAGGATCAGAGGCATTGTCAGACGGTTATGAGAAGTTCTATGTAGGATTTAGTAGTTTCTTGGTAACTATTCATAACTTGTGGATAAAACCAATGAAAATTTGGCAAGAATATGGTGGATACGCCGCTGGTACTTCCTATTTATATATGTATTCTTGCCAAAGGATCAGAGGCATTATCAGGCAGTTATGAGAAGTTCCATGTAGGATTTAGTATTGCCCTGGGTTAAAATTTGTGTTACATTTATATCATCTCGCTATTTAAAGAAATTGGATTGTGTTCCATTTCTACATAAACTAACCTCTCCATCCTAACAAACGAGAGATGAACTATCACCATTCAAACATATATGCTATCAGAATGTGGATTCAAATATTAGTTGTTGTGTTTATTTATGTTTTATAGTCATAGAACCAATCATAACTTACTGATAAAACCAATGAAAATTTGACAAGAATATGGTGGATACGCCGCTGGTACTTCCTATATATAAGTATTCTTGTCAAAGGATCAGAGGTATTGTTAGATGGTTATGAGAAGTTCCATGTAGGTTGTAGTATTAGAAGTTTTGCCTTAGGATATAACCATACCCTTCCAAGCATATCCAAACTCTTATGCATGATATCATATTTAGCGAATCAATTCTGCTTATCAATACTTTTACAGTAGGCAACAAAAAGCGATTCCTGTAATAGGGTACTTAACCCTTACAAGGAACGTTACCGCCTCAAACAAAAACTTAAAACCTTACTTCTTCTAAGCATGTAACTGTCAAACTAAACACCATCATTATTTTAGTCAAATATATCACTATTTAAATTTCGGGACGAAATTTCTAAAAAGCAGGGGATACTGTAACATCCGTCAAAAACGGATTCACCAAACCCGCTCCGTTTATTAACCGAACAATCAGTTAAGAATTTCGTTGCGAATTTAATGCCCAAAATAATTTTAAACGATACACAATTAATTGTTATATGGGAATATATAATTAGTTTTTGAAAAACTGTAAAAAATAAGAAAATAAAAATAATATGGCCCTGCCGGGTTTCGAACCCGGGTCAGTCAGCCGGGTCAACACAACTTAACACTCAACCCTTTAACCACTGCGCCACTCATGCTTCTTGTTAATTAATGGAAACAAATAATACATATCATAATCCTCGAATTCAAAATCGGCGCGCCTAAATTGCAGTCGTCGGAAATCCCGACTAACTCGCCAAGAATCGACGGTTACTTCAGTTATAACGTAAACCTTAAACACTACATCGGTTATAACCGATGTCTGAGTCCGCGACACAAGTTATAACCGCCGGAGAAATTCTAACCGACGAATCAAGTCGGAAATCGGACCAAATTCATCGATGACCTGCCCTATAAATACCTTCTCGAACCTCTGCAAGCTTTTTCGCTCAAAACCGCACCTTTACCTGACGTAATTCCATTCGCCGGAAAATTTCTGTACATCGCCGGAAAACCGAACCCTTCACTTCTAAGCCTTACTAAACCCCCTGAGCTTATACCGAAGTCACCCACATCCTTTTCAAGCTTTCTGAAGACTCTCTACTGCAAGACACACGTCGCCGAAAGTGTTTGCTGTCACCGGAGTTTCGCCGAAGAAACAGAGGAGTCCAGTCGGTATACCTTACGCTTAATCCTTCATTCTTTTTATTTAATCTCACATGTAATTAACCATCAGACACTAACGAACATGATTTAATCATCGAACCAGCCGGACTTTCGATTCTGGTTAAAATCAACGAAGAAGACGAAGTTTCTGTAGTGTATAAGTATAATTAAAATCAAGTTATTACTCGGGTTAGACACACAGTCCAGCGGTGGACTGTGTGCACATTAAACACGTAAACGTCTCGAGTTCGAATCTTGTCCCACGCATGCTTGCCTTAATAAAAATGTCTTTTTGTTAACTGAACCGGAGTCACCGCTGTATATGTTAAGTATAATAATAACCGGAATAATAACCAAGATAGACACACAGTCCAGCGGTGGACTGTGTGTATGTTTAAATCACAGGACACGAGTTCGAGTCCGGGCTACCGCACCGGCCCGGATAATTATTAAACTTTTTATTTAAGGCAGAAATGCAAATGTTCAGTTTGTATATAAGTATAATAAAAATCGGTTTATATAACAAGTTAAACACACAGTCCAGCGGTGGACTGTGTGTTAACCTAAACCACAGGTCCCGGGTTCGAGACCTGTGGAGAGCACCGGTCCGATTCAGTAAAATCTTTTTAGAAATAAGTTGATTTTCGGATTAATCTAATTAATATATAAATATAATTAAAAACAGAAATATTTCGGGTTAGACACGTAGCTCAGTTGGTAGAGCTGCGTGCACGCGTACGGGAGGTCTCAGGTTCGAGCCTCACTCAGCGCACACTTACACGCATACGAATCGGTCAAACAGTCAAGGTCAACGGTCAACGGTCAAAAAAGTCAACTTTTTATATTATTTTTATTTATTTATTTTAATTAAATATCAATTAAAAATACTTAAAAATAACATTTTTAAGGTTAGAAAATAGCCTTAAACTCACAAAAATACACCCAACAATCCTACTAAAATGGATTAATAAAATCCGTTTACTTACGAAACCATAATGCTATTTATCTAGGTTAATTTCACTCGTGGTTAAAACCACTTCGCGTGCATTCAACATCATCAACCGAACGCACCCACTGTGAGTGAATCTTACAACTCCCCTTTTTAATTACACGTTTTGGGGTGTGTCATGTGTCACAAAATAATTAACTCGTTTATTTAAACTTGTGCCATACCATATCTTGATCTAAACTTAGATTGTTTATATTGTTGTGATTATGTATTTCACTTTGTCAACTTATATGAAATTCATTCATTAAGCCCATCAATTCCTCGTGGAAGACGAGTTGAACAACGCATGCCTCAAAACCAATCCATTATTGTTCATGTGTGTATTATTGAGTTTATATTGTTTGTAGTTATGTCTTTCATATTATCATGTTTATGCAATTCATTCATTAGGCCCGTCAGTTCCTCGTGAGAGACGAGTTGAGCAACGCGTGCCTCTAAACGATCCATTATTGTTCATGTGTGTATTGTTTAATATTAAATTGATTTATGAATAAGTTTACATCTATTTTTACTCATGTGTGGTTGTGCACTTTATTTCATAATCAATTAAATAAACTTGTTCAAATGTTTTCCATAGGATTCACTCGCCAACTTTTTGTTGATCCAAAAACCCTTTTACACATGATACAGGTGAACAGGATGAAGCAAGGAAAACATAGGAAATGCCTTAGAAGAAAACAAAGAAGCTTAGATTGATGTTTAGGTCATTGATGTAATTATGATTGTAAATTTCCATTAAATTGTATTAATGAATATGAAACGTTAAAATAAATGTCATGAGCTTTGATGATAACCCAATCATGCCCCGATCACCTTTTCCGCTGCGGGTCGGGGTGTGTGACAGGTGACATCAAGAAGCTACTTCAACACGACATCTTCTACGAAGACAAGGACGCTCATCAAGCTTTGTTATTTCAACGCGTCTCTTGTTTTTGTTATTATCAAGGGATTCACGCTGGAAGCTCATTGTCCAAAGTAGGGCATTAGAGATAAAGACCGAATACCAAGCAACAATTAAGGGGAGTTTGTTGATGCACGTTTGTGTCTGTCGCTTGTTCTTAGTTGCGTCTCTAATTGTACGGTCTTCGTTTATTGTGTCTGTAAAGTTTTGAGCGTGTCGACAAAGTCAAGATATCCTCCTATGTTGACTCAGTACGACGTTTATTTTGTTTGTTTTGTAAAACAGTTGCATGTGTGCATACTGTTAGTGTTTAAGTATATGTTCTTGTTGATTATACTGTTTCTGCAAGTTACTGTCTGTATGCAGCCATCCCACGAAGAACTAACTTCTTCATGGGAGTAAACCAATCACGAAGAATATATATAACATGATGTAAAGGGTCACGAAGAACCATTCTTGGTGATCCTTGGTTGTTCGTAGGATAGGCCACCAAGAACACATTCTTCGTGGGCCTAGCTGTTCTTCGTGGCCCAATAACCTTCTGTGTAACGTTACTGGGTGATGGGCCTATGTAAATAGGCTTGCCCCTGAGTCTATATGAATACTGTATGTTTGTGTTTGTACAAGTTCTCTTTAGTTAATCAAGATAGTAAATCTTTGGTTACATTGTGTTTGTGTTACTTTGTTTTGGTTTGCGGACATACGTTGATTCCGCACTCATTTGTGTGTTAGACAACAAGAAAGTGTGTTATCTTGATACTATTATCTAATAATAAGAAGATGAAAGACACATTGACTTTCCCAACCGTAGTGAGCAAACAACATATACTACTTTTTAAAATAAAATCCTGAATGTTTTGACGTGAATATATTTATGTCTAGCCAAATAGTCGGGTCATGTTGAGAATGATAATGGATCACACTGGGTCCACGTCATACTGGGTAGACCTAATCTAAGGTCGTTTCAACTTGTTATTCATAAGCCAATTGGAAGTGTAAGAGCAATTAGAGTTGATTCTTCGTGTTTATCTTTATAGTATATTGAAAATCATTAATAGTCTCTTTGATGTTTGTAGAGGGTGATGGGCACTTTTAGTTATTTTTCATTACTGTTATGTGGTTTTTTTTTGTTCATTTTTAAGGTTTCATTCTTGTGCAAGAATGTGAAAAAAATAAGAAAGGTGGGGTAGTTGTCATGTGCGTGGAGTTAAAGGAAAATAAATCCATCTCTCTCTCAAACAATATATATATATATATATATATATATATATTATAGATAAGAAACTCTTTAAATTAAGAAAACATAGAAAACTCTAATTTCCTGACATTTTTTACTTTTAAAAAATCACACATGTAATATACATGTTTTTATAGGTTTTGAAAAAAAAAATTAAAAACCGCCAACCATATCTTTTTAAAATAAATAAACGAGCTTTTGTGTAACATATGTTACAATCATGGTACAGATGCTTTGCACAAAACTTGTTTATTTGTTTGAAAAAAAATTCTCTAGGTACAACTTTTAAAAACATGTATATGATTCCTAGGTTTTCTCAATTAGAAGGGTTTTTACCTTTTCTTTTTAAAAAATGACACATATAATATACATGTTTTTATGAGTTTTGGGCAAAATAAATAAAAAAACACCCAGAGGATATTTTTAAAACAAATAAATAAGTATTGTGCAACGCGAATAAAACATATGTTACACAAAAACTTACTAATTCTTTTTTTAAAAAACCTGGTCGTCACTTTTTTTATTCAAGTGTTTTTGAGTTTTATTATTGTGTGGGTTTTGGTGTTATTGAGTTTTATTATTGGGTGGGTTTTGGTGTTTTTAAAAAATAAGTTTTTTTATGACACCACATGTGACTAGGCACGTTTTTACGTTTCCTTGTTACGAATGGTTTAAAAATCATTATATTTTCTCTTTAATTCACTCACTGCCACTCTAAAAAATGTTATAAGGAGTAAATGTCAGTTTACAATCCTATAGTTTGACCTTGATTACATTTTAGGCGCCCCTAAGATAATATTGGACATTTACACCATTCACGTTTAAAATTCACTACACTTTACAACCCTCCGTCGTCTGTTGACTATCAGTTTGACCGTCAGCCTGAGGATAAAATGACGTTATTGTCCTTACTCATTATTATTATTATTATTATTATTTATTATTAATTCATAAAATGGAAATGTGAGTACTATTTAACCTTTTACACACTTTTAAACATATAGTAGACCCTAGTAATGTATGAGTTTGGTTCTTTTTTATTTTTTAATGATTACAGAGAGTCAATGCAGGTACTTTTCTAATGGTTTTATATCATATTGCTTATTCTTATAAATTGGCATTGCACCAAAACAATATATGCTTTTGTATCCTCTTTTCTTTTATAGTAATGATTAATCCCGGAGTTGTTAAAACGTTTCATTGGAAGTATCAACATTTTTACATTTATTTTTTCTGGTTTAACGACTCTATCGGAACCCGCATGTCCTAAATCGAGTTCGTTATTCTCTTATGTGGTTTACGTTTCGATCTAAATTTTGTGAATTAACATAACTTAAGGTGTGTGTTGTTCAACGTTTTCTACGTCAACCTTTTGTTTTGTTTAACGATTCCACCTCAACACATGGGCCTTAAATACTAGTTATTATTATTAAAACAACCCCAAAATCCTCCGGATCACGTCACCAACTAAGATGAGAATCAACATGCCCGACCCTTTTTTTACTTTTAAAACTCAGATATCATGAAGAACAATATGAAGATATAGAATATAACAAAAAAATCACAAGCTGTAACTCCCAAAACTCGAATAGCAATATGAAGATCAAGAATATTACGTTTGTTGTTTTTGAATGCTCATCAAATTTGCAATTTAGACATTTGTTACAAATATCACTTTCTTCAATTTGGTGGTGGGTGGCATGGTCGGAGGTGGTGGTGGAGAAGTAGAGGATGTGATAGGTGATGATGGGTTTTGGTGGTGTCATTGGAGGTGATGGTGGAGAGATAGAGGAGGTGGGGTTCTAACACCCGAGTCATCAAGTCAAGTACATTAGAACAAACCAATAGAGATAATGTAATATGCCATGAACCTTGAGTAAATAATTATAAATGCAAGAAATGTTAAACTTATATTTCATTGATTGTTAAATGGGTAGAGTGGAATGAGAATAAGAAATATAAAATATGTAGATTTGTATTTACTATTATAAAAAGACCGTTTATGATAAAAAAATAAGATATAGTACATCTAACTATACTCTGACCATAATAAAATGTAGGTCCACACGTAAAGAAAAAAATTAACTCATCTCAATAACTTGCTCATAATTTTTTAGAAGTTATACATCAAAACTTATAAAAGAAATACAAGATTTAGGCTAAATTAAATATTATATATAAGATTAATATATATAAGAGTTAACTGTCATTTTCGTCCCTTTGGTTTGTCCAATTATAGGAGTTCAGGCTAAATTTCAAATTTATATCATTTTCGTCCCTAACATTCTTAAAACTTGCTAGTTTCGTCAAAAAAACATAAGTTAACTTTCATTTTCGTCCCTGTCGTTTGTCTAATTATTCGATTCAACCTTAGTTTTTTTTTTGACATAATTGGCATGTTTCAGAAATGACATAAATTTAAAATTTGGCCTGGAATTGTATAATTTGACAAATCACGCGGACGAAAATGGTTGTTAACTGTATATATAAATAAATAAATCATCTACTTATGTTTGTATTGAATTGGTTAAAATTAAACATATATATATATATATAGGGAAGGGTTTAAATGAGAACACCCATTTTTTGTGAGAACCAAGAAAACAATTCTTAGTCACACATTTAGTCACATTTATATTCACTTATGATGAATTGAAAAAGGTTAAATTGGTAATTTTGCTTAATCTTGTTCCATTGTCATGCACTCACCCTTTCAATCTCTCCCTCCTCCTTTCCACCACCACCCTTCTGATCTCTCCATCCACCTATCCACCACCATGTCAGATTCTTAAGAACCCCATTTTTCAATCGAATCTGAACTTAATAATATTTTGTGCATTCATTTTATGGTTTCTAAACCCTAAAACAACTCGTAACACTATATGACACGGAGAGGTTGATTGTTTTAGGAAAAAGTGAGGTTGTAGTTTTGTGGTTCTTAGAAATGGAGAAACATCAGCTACTTCTAATTGCTTTGTGGGCTGCAATTACGAAAACCCTAACTTTGAGAAATAGGCATATGTGTGGTATGTGCGCTATTTGATATATTTCTCTACTTTTTATACAATCAAAATACAATATTATAACTACACAATCATAAAATTACATTGCATCCTTACCAAACATGCTTCAGTATTGGTTCTAGGGATTAGTGATTTATCTAGAGAATAAACTAGGAATACTTGTAGCACCCTATTTCATTTTTAACCCTCTTGTTATACAATTATAATAGATTTATAGAATTGCACAATATAAAAAGATCTAATTTAGTGTTATAGTATTAAGGTTTTGTACAAACAAACTTAGATAGTTGAAGTTGTTTTGAGTATCTTGTAGATTTTATTTGCAAAATCGGTATGATTTTAATGTCAAAGTAATTGTAACGCTTCGCTTTTGTAACTTTCCGTTTTTAGTAAGTTTGCTTCGTGTTTCAATATTTGGAAAGCCCAAGCCTTGTGATCGTCTTTCATTTTTGAATCATTGTAAATCCAAGGCTTTGATTATAATCAAATCAATCAGTTATGCGAAATTCACAACCTTTATGGATGCTTATACTTAAGAACGTACGTCTATTCGTTGCTTGATTAATCAATTCAAAAACACTCGTGAATACCTACTGTACGTTTGTGAATCTTAAAATTCAAGACAAGCAAGATGATTAGTTATTTTAACAAAAAGATTTAAGATTTCGGCATTATAAAACCTTGTCACATTTATGCTAAACCTATGCTATCTTGCAAGTCCTTTTTTTTGGTTTTAAAACACCCTTACACAGGATCTTAGCCTACCATATGACCCATACTCATGTTACATATAATGTATATTGTACAAACATCAAATAATACATTTAAAATTAATATATATATATATATATATATATATATAAACCCTAGCAGCTTGCGGCAACCAAGGGGGTTCCCTTTCTTTTTTCAAACAAAACTCCCACAAACCCCATTAAATGCAACCTTAACTTAAATCCTAATCCTTTCCCTATATAAACAAGCATTCCCCCATCCATTTCTCACTTTTACAAGCCTCCAACACTTCACAAAACCACCATAAACCTCCAGAACTTTCTGCTGAAACACTTCAGTTTGCAAGTGAGTTTTAACTCACTTCCTTCTTTGTTTAAACCTTGTTTCTTCTTCTAACACACTTGTATAAACTCTAGGAAGGTTTGCACAAGTTTGCTTGGGCAAACCAAGGTTAAACCTCACCATTTTTGAGTCCAAAAGTGTGCTAAACTTTCTGCCCGTTTTTATCTTTTCATAAGTTTAAAAATTTCAAGTTTTCTTCATATTTTCTTCCTCAACAATGTTTGCTAAGCCTCCTGGGATGTTACCATAGGTTTTCCATGAAAAACAAAGGTGGAACAATACCATTTTTAAGGCCAAACTTTCTGTTTTGTAAGTTAAACTTATAAAATTTTCTTGAACTTGTTTTAATCTTAACAACTCTATGCTACTTGTGCCTCTAATTAAGTTTATGGTTAGTGAGCTAGCTAGACTTGTTCCATACAAAATCAAGGGGTATAACATGCCTCTAAACTTGTGGTTTTTACTAGGGTTCTTAACCCACAAGTGTTTAACCATTCGAGCTTACAAGCTTGTGTTTGGTGAAGGTGTGATTACATGGAGGCCTTGGCTATCCAACTTTTCAATCCACCCCTCACTTGAAAAATTTCTATCCATTAAGCTATGTTTCACCTTCATTTGAGTAACAAGGCTACGACACATCCCCAAACGTTGTCATGTTTGGGATGCACACACCTAGCTTGCTTACTCGGTTCGAAAAGTAGCTTAGTGAAGTACTTTATTCATGACCATCCGGATTGTCCTTTGTGGCAATTTGTATATTGGTGAATCTTACAAAAGACATTAAGGACGGTTATCCTCCTACCTCCATGCATGACTTCCATGACTTATATGAAATCTATGATTTATATGATAAACTTGTAATAATATATGTAATCTAGATATGTAAATAATAATTTTTAACCGGACCTTTGACAATGACCGTAAGGTTACTTGCCCTAATATTAGGTTATTTTATCTAAGACCTAACTCGGTGTTCGTCCCCTAATCAACCCAAACGCTTTAATGGAATTAACTTTGCAAAACTGTGAGTAAACTCGACACCCTTTTTACGCTTTAAACTTTTTGGGTGCAATATGTTAATCTATCATAAACACACTAAATCAAACTTTTATTCTATGAAATCACACAAACCATCAATCATACATGCTATAGTTATGTGATACTTGAACTGTTTACTTGGAACATTCTTATGTGATACTAATTGTCATTAACTTCAATCATGCCTCCCTTAACATGTATAGCGCTATAGGAGTAACACACCGCCTGTATTCTTGTGGTCAATGTTAAGTTTTTATCTATTATGCGGTACACTTGAGGATTGACTTGTAGTTCACATGCCTTCTTTACATTAATCTCGTATACTAGCTTATCATGTGGATTTGTTTAAACGTTTTTACTACTTATGCTATGATATCAAATTTGTGTACTCGCCAATATTTTGTTATTGAACTATACTTTTTAACATGTTGAAGGTTGATGAGATTGATATGACGAAACTTAGTAGGATCGGCATAGAAACACGCTTAGAATGCTAAGTTAATTATTACGCTTTGTTGAACTTGTCTCATTTGTTGTTATTTTGTATTCGAATTATGTTGTACTTCACAATTTGATGAATGAAATAAAATTGGTTGTTTAGTTAAATATTGTCACAATTAATGTTATAATGTCTCGAGCAATATCGTTCGTCTCACTCCGATGTTTCCGCCATGGTTAGGGTGTGACACTAATACCATTTCATTTGCTTTTTTAATCTGGAATATTTTACTTTAGAATTTGCCATTTCATGTGGCCAAGGTTTCAATCAGTTATATACAACTATACTGATTTGGATCTGTTTATCAGTATGTGATTGTACTTTGTATTAGTAATCTTTTAGCTAGATTTTCAAAGTAATTTTCTTTTGTGTCTAGGTAAGAGGTGCACGTCGAAGCCGATATGGGTTACGAAACTAGCTGATAAAAACCAGTCCGGTCCATAAATAAAGTTGGGGGAAATTGGATTGAAAGCAAACTGAATCGTTGTTTTGTAATGGCTTTGAGAATTGCTTCGCTGACGTGAAATGATTAAAACTAAATGGATAGGGTGAGCTCTAATGTGATTAGTATTATGTCTTTTGTTTGGTTTTTTTTCTTTTACTATTACATTAATACACACAAAAGAATTAAAGAATTACAATCTTATTTATATTTTTAACATCAAATACTTTATTTACGTTTTATGTGAGTTACTAATACCATTGCATTAGCCCTGATAATGTTACACTATTTAGCATTCTTCAACTCTAGTGTAACTATATTGTGACCTTTTGGGTGTGTTTGAGTCTTGCAGATCCCTTTTTTATCAGAAGAGTATAAATGCATTGCTTTTTATATTACGACTTAACGCAGTTCCCAACCTCAAAAGCCGGAAGTTATCGCCCATCTTAAAGAGGAGCAAAATCTCGCATGCATTCTTAACTTGCAGCAAGATGGGTCATTTCATATTGGGAATAAATTTAGTGTTGATTGTCAAAATATGTAAAAAACTTGGCATGCGCCACCTAAGAAGGCATGTAAGCAAGAATGAAGAGGTTGTCATGTACCAACCTTATGTTGAGAAGAGACAGGGTTTGTTATTTGGTTATCCATAACCAAGAAAATAAATTGTAGTTATTACATGTAGGTATATCATTTTTAGCATAACATGCAAACCTAGTTGTCAAAATCTATATTCAATGGATATGAAGTCAATCTATAACTTACCTCATATCAGTAGTTACAATGTGTAAGTGTGTATTTTATTTATGTGTTAATGTTATGTGTTCTTATGTAATATTTCTTACACATGTGTAAAGCGTTCACAGTCAAATATTTACAGCTAAATTACATATGTGTAAATTATTCTTTGTTACATGTTTGTGTCTGTTTTACATATTTGCATCTAAATTATACTTGTGTAAAGTGTTCATTGTCACAATGTATGTTTTTTACATATTCGTAGGTGAAGTACACATGTGTAACTTGTTCCTTGTCACATATTTGTATCTATTTTACATATGTATAGTTGAATTACACATGTGTAATCTTTTCGCGACCACATACTTGTGTCTCTTTTAGATTGGACGTACTTCCTAGAAAATGCGTTCGACCAACGGATTAGCCAAAACAAAACCCTACATCATTACAACTTCCTTATAGCATCTCTAGTACATCCACACATCGAAACGCGCCACATCAAGTATTACATATGAGTAAGTATGGTCTAACAATTAGAACCTAACAAAGCCCTGAGCATGAGCTAAACTAGATATAAAAAAACAACCTATTCTAGACTTAAAGCCACACCCGGCCCCGAAGTCTAACATAAAAATAAATCTATACAATCAAATTTCAAACAACTTTTAGCATCCAAAAAAACAAGCACAATCAAACACGACTAAACATTAAAACAACATTTAAAGCATAACATCCGAGAGTCCATGTTGAGCTTCCTAAAAACTGTGAACTCAATGAAGTAACCGCATCATCCTCATTCCTCAACCAGCTGAACCTCCAAATAGCCATACACCCAAGAATATCAACAGCAAACGGTCAACCTGATTTTCACATCCTTAAACCAATATTTAAGTCATTTTTACATGTATTATAAACAAATAAACATTATGACTTTAACATGTGTAAGTTTATGTTTTACACATATGTAGGTGTTTCTACTTTACACATGTGTAAGTGTTTATGATTTACACATGTGTAAATTATCAATTAAACTTGTGTAAATTTGCTTTACAAAGTTCATGTTGTACACACATGTATGGGTAAGTGTTTCTGATTTATACATGCGTAAATTCTCAACTACACATGTGTAAATTTATGCTTTACACGTGTAAGTGTTTCTGTTTTACACATGTGCAAATTTGTTTTACACATGTGTAAGTTTTTGTTTTACACATTGGAGTTTTTCTGTTTTACACATGTATAAGTGTTTCTATTTTACACATGTATAAATTCTCAGTTAGATATGTGTAAACTGATTTATACATGTATAAAACAAATCCCATTCCTTCAAATATCTAATTTCAATGCTTCCAATACCAACCTCAATAAAACAATAATTGCTTATACTTATAATTTATGAAGAACTTCTACTGACAAGTCAATCTTAGAAGGGTATGAGAGAATGGTTTTGCACAAAATTAAGAGCAAATGGCAATGACAGGAACATAAATAAGTAAATGGCGAAGAAATTGTACCTCTATAGGTTTTAAAAAAAACTTCTATTCTAACATACATACATAGCATCGACTACTAACACATGGGTTTGTCCATATGGTGGAATCCCACATGCTAAGACAACCATTCTACTGTACGGCGAATGAATCAACATCTAGTGTCAGCATTAGTTCCCTTGAAAACCTGCAACTATTTTGTTAGAAGTCATAATAGTTTCTAGGTGTGACACTAGACCAAATAAGACTGAATCCACAAAAATATCTTGGAAAATTCACACAACAAATTGACAACAAAACGATCGCATATAAAATTCTAGGTCTCAGAACGATTTATCGTTGCATAATCTAACTTACTTTACTACAAACTGATCAATTTACTAAATTATACCAAAAAACTGAACTACTAAATTATGGAAAAAAACTGAACTGGAAAGCTCAAATCACCTAAAAAATCTACATAATTGAAGTGGTCACATTTTAAATTGGTTCAAATCGAGACTGGTCAGAGGTTTTTTGTCCTGATTCTTAAATTGGGGGATTTTTTCACTCAGAGATCGATTGAGGGGAGGGATTTTTTAGACTCGTCGTGAATCATGAGGATCTCTAGCATCCGCCTTAGGATTTTGGAAGAGCGATTGAATCGTTAGTGGTTTCATTAATGATTGATTTTGGAAGAAGATGATCTATGAATGTGATTTCAATTGTGAAGGGTTTTCGAAATGTCTTTTTACATTGTTGCCCTTTTTGGTTTTGTTTATGGGGTCTCCTTTTCATTTAAAACACATTAGTATTAACCCTAAATTGAGTATAATCCATGGATGGAAATTGTTCCTATTGTTCTCACAAAATCCATGTTCTCAAGATAACCCTCCCCTACATATATATATATATATATATATATATATATATAGGGGATGGTTTAAATGGTAACACCCAATTTTTGTGAGAACCATGAGAACAAATCTTAACCACTCATCTTTATTCCTTATGTTTTAATGAAAGGGTAAAATAGGAATTTTACAATTCTGTTTTCTCTTATAATCATCAGCTTTTAGCAAAACAACACCCCTGCTCTTACAATACATTGACACCGCTGCTCTTACCATACATTAACACCCTTGCTCTTACCATACATTGAAATCATGGAGACGATGATATCATGATTAGGTCGTAGATTTTAATCGTTCGATAACTTCTTCAATCGTTTGATTTATTCAACGATTTTAGGGTTTTTAATCTTCAATCAGTTCTGAATCGCCGTTTCATAAATTTCTCAGTGATTCGCAGGTATTAACTTAGGTTTTCAGTTATTGTTTATTCAATTCTAATCTTCTTTGAGTTGTTGTTTTTGTTACAAGTTAATTGAATTTTTATTTTCAATTATTGTTGATTTTGTTCATATGTTTCACAGTCTCAATTTGGATATGTTGATGTTACATGTTTGCTCTTAATTATCCCTAATTTTGTTTTTGTTTGGTGAATTACAGTCATGGTTTCTCCTATAACTTTTCAGAGCAACAGTGATCCGAATTGTATAAATGTTGTTGATCATGAGGAACAATTAGAATAGCTGGATAAAGTAGGTGGAATAGCGAATATGAGTAATCTACTCCAATCAACTAAATCAACAGTTCGGGAGCAAAGCAACTTGATGTCGAATGTGGAGAATGTGTCCAGCTTTGATGATGTGCTGAACAATTCCTTTAATAGCAATGTTGTTTATGAAGAAGGTACTACTACTCTAGATGTTCACAAGATGATGGTAAAATGTTATTGTACAATTTGTGGTGCTTGGGGTTATCATGATGCTAGAAATGGTCCAAAAAAATAAAAATATAGGGTTCAACGTGTTTTATAAGTAATTTTTACACATGTGTAAATGTATTTGTTTATGTTGTACTTATTTGTGTAGTTGTTACTTATATTAATGCAATATCAGTATGAGTGTTTATTTTTCTGAATTGTATGTGCCTTGATGTGTTATCATTTATCTTGTTTAAATTAGTTTTGTGAGTTACTGTTCTACGTTACATATTTGTAATTGCATACTTAGGGTTATCATGAGGCTTGTGTGGTTGATAATGGCTTTGATTCCATCTTATTCAGTTTTACACACGTGTAACTGTTTGTTTCTATTTTGTGTCTTATTAATGCTAAGTCTTTATTGTATCATAATCTTATGTTCCATATATTATATTTTATGTTATTTGTAGAGCCACATTCACCGAATGATACTAGATATTGGATACCCAATGTGATGGAAGTGTATAGACCTGTTTTAGGTACAGTATTTGCTAAAGAGGAAGATGCAGCTTCCATGTATCAGTCATATGCTGAGAAGGCTGGGTTTGATATTAGGTTGTCGACAACTAAGAAATCAAAAGATGGCACTGTTACACTTAGGTATATTGTTTATAGTAGATCAGGTAAGCCCAATTGCCAAAATGTTGATTCAATGCTTGTGAAGTCATCTTCTAAGTTGCCTCGTAGCACTAATTACAAGGCATCAGACTGTAAACTAAAATAAAGGTTAAGGTTTTTAAGGGTTATCGTGGTTTACGGTTATATGAATTTGTTGAGTCTCATAATCACCCGTTAGTTTCAATTGAGAACATGGATTTAACACGCAAGAAGCGGAAACTAGAATTTAGCGACCATGATTTCATTGATAGACTAAGTTTAGCTAAAGTTGGTCCGTCGACTGCCTATAAGATGCAAACTATTTTGAACGGGGGACAACACAATGTACGTGGTAGCAGGATAGAATATAAAAATTTCAGCAAAGATTTAAGAGCTTTCATTGGTCCAAGAGATGCTCAAATGGTTGTAAATATGATGGATAAGCGTAAAGTTAATTTAAAAAATTACTATTGTGAATACATAATTCTTTGTGGAGAGCTTAGATCCTTATTTGGGAAGATGAGGTTATGAAGTGCAATTATAGAGTTTTTAGCGAAGTGTTAGCATTTGATGTCACCTGCAGTACTAACCGGTAAGAATTTGTTTGATTTTTTTAATTTTCAATTGTCTTGTTTTCTAAATTTTATCTATCATTATATGGTAGGTATAATATGATTTTTATTCCTTTTACAGGGGTTGATCACCATAAGAATTGCGTAACATTTGCGCTGCTCTTCTTTAAGATGAAATTATTTAATCGTTCATGTGGTTGTTGGAACAATTTCTTGAAGCACAGTGTAAGTGTTTCTGTTTTACACATGTGTAACTTTGTTTCTATTTTACACCATAAGAATAGCGTAACGTTGTTTTATAAATTTGAAAGTAAACAACTGAGGCTAGTGTTAACCGACCAAGACCCAGCAATGAAACAAGCCATAGCTAAAGTTTTCAATGAATCTGTCCATCATTTGTGTATGTGGCATATTATGGATAAACTTCCTCAAAAGGTACATGTAATTTGAAAATAATTATTCTTGATAGTTTTACACATGTGTATTTATGTTTTTTCTAGTTTCTGCGTTTTTATTAAACGTGTGCAATAATGGTATTTAAAATTTTAAAATTTTCTCTACATATTGATAGTGATGTGTTATAGAATAGCAACTTGAGGAAACGTATACATATGTTGGTCTCGAATGTTTTTATCACTCCCGCCACGTTTGAGAAGCGATGGGAGTTATTGATGAATGATGGAAATTTGTAGCATCACAAGTGTTATCTGATATGTTCTCTATTAGAGATCAATAGGTCCCAGGTTATTTTAGGGGCATACCGATGTGTTGTTTAATGAAAACGACGTCTCGATGTGAAAGCTCGAACGCACTTTTTAAGGTATACTCTAGCGCATCCAATACTTAGATTCAGTTTATGTTGTGTTTTGATATGGTAATTGATGGTCAACGCTATCAGCAACGAGTTTTTGAGCATAAAACCGATTCAACATCTCCTGTTTTATCCACCCCGTTACCTATAGAAGCACATGCAACATTTGTATACAACAGAAGCATTTTTAATGAGGTCCAAAGGAGATAACTAAAGCTTTCTTAGCATGTATGAGTGGTAGACCTGTTGTCGTTGATGGTTATGAACATTATACAGTTTATCACTTTGAAAAAGGTGTTGTTATTGATGATTACACGGTAATTCTACTTTTTTTTCGTAATTTTATTTCTGCTTTATCTTTCATGTGTTTAGATATATACCATTATCGGTGTGTTATAATAGAGAAAGTTATTATATTTGCAGGTTAAGATCAATTTGAGTGATAATTCAGTTACATGCTCATGTATGTTATTTACACGCATTGGATATTTATGTCATCATGTTTTTTCTGCATACCGATTTCGAGGCATACATAAAATCTTGACATGTATATAGCTCCAAAATGGAAAAACATGCATTGCCTAAGAAAGTGTTCAACATTGAATTCCGTTATGGTGTTGATAACTCATAAAACTTTAAACATAGGTCAGATGCACTAAATTTAGCTCAGCAATGTGGTAACCTGTTACAGGGTGATTCAGTAAAGCTGCTTGGTTTGTGGAACAAATCAAGGTTATTAAGAACAAAATTTTGAAGAGGTTCCAAGTGATCCAAGTTCTAATAATAGGGGTGATGTCTTTGAAGAATTGGTTGGCGAATCACAACCTGCTAGTGTTTCTTTTGTGGCTCCCTAGGGTATTAGGAATAAAGGATGTTGTACATCTCGTCATTTGATTGGCCTAGGAGAGAAAGCCAAGGTTAAGAGCAAGAAGAAAAAAAGGAATTGCAATTGTGTGGAAAACGTGTCTACCATGATTCTTGTAAATGTCCTACAAAAAAGAAGAAAAAACAAGATCGTAAACAAAGTCGCGTTGACGAAGATAATGATGAAGGAAATGATGAAGATATGGATGAAATATCGATTTAGATAGCGATGAAGATAACAATGAAGATAGTGATGGTGAATGAAGTTTTTATTTTCTTCAGTTTTGATGCTAGATTTTTATAGTTTTATTATTTCAGTGTTTTAATATACACATGTGTAAGTTTCTGTTTAACACATGTGTAAGTGTTCAGTTTGTCTTTGTTTTTATGATTTAGATACATTAACAGGTTTTACATATGTTTTACATAGTTTTTGTTTTACACACGATACTTGTGAAGTTGTTAATGGCAGTCTAGAATGGATGTGATTGTTGTATACTGATTCCAATAGTGTGCACAAGTTGCGATTAACAACAATATAAAGTGTAAAGTGCCTACAACACAAAATAAGTATTAGTATTATTTAACAGCAAACGCCATGCATTTTGTGATGCATTGCGGGCACTACATATTGGCTTTTAGGATCAAAACATCACTGTGGGTATTATGTATCGTCTTTTAGGATCAAAACGTATCAGACCACCACTTACCACAGCTAATGTCAATCAAAGTAACAACACATTAACAAACATACATACAATTTAAAACAAATAACAATAAAGATAAGCTTACGAACTGTCTAACATCCATTTTATCAGAATAACAAAAGTTTCAAAAATTCCAAACAAGATAGTAAAACAAATTTTTTGTATGACCGATAACCTAAAAACGATAATTTACGAACAATCAACATCCTATATGATCAGAATTACAAAAGTTTTGGAAATTCCAAACCAACAGATCCAGTGAAACTTGTTTAGTATGACTTGTAACCTAAAAAGAAACGTTTCAAATTATCAACTAGTTTTCTGGATCACAAATTTTCTATGAAGATTTGCTTTCAAAAGCAAAATCTTTGCAGCATATTTTTGTCTAAGCAAGCTAATTTGAGCATCTTGTTTGTTGCTTTTCTCTTTTTTGAAACCACATTCCCATTTCTTTACACCGCTTTCCTTGTAAGCCTCCATATGTCTCATGAGAAATACTCCACAATCAATTTCATTTTTCTTTGTTGCGTAAGTCAGCTTTAGTTTTAGTGGTTTCACAGATTTCATTTCTTTCCATTTTGGATGACCCACTGCTTTCAAATAGGCTACAAACATGTGTTTCTGTTTCAACAATGATAATTTGTAAGTTTTTTTATTTATACAATTTAAATTGATTTGAACGGGTTGTAACCATTTGAATATAGTTTCTACTTTTGATATCCATTTCTCATTTGACCCGTTAAAGATGAAATATAATCCAATAGGAACCATCAACTCATATCAGGTGAACATGTTAAAATTGCCATTTTGAATTATTCCTACACATGTGTAAATTCAAAAATTCTGTTTTACACATGTGTAAATTCTCAGTCAACATACTATTTGAAGATGTAAATAAGACTTACCACTTTCAGCACAATATCTTTTTTTATCATATTCATCATTATCTTGTAGACCAACAAAGCTTTTGCTTGCGGCAATGTTGTCAATTACTTCAGTCACTAAATTTCTTAAATTGAAACACAAAAGGTAGTAGCGGAATCAACACCACTCTAAAATTTTTTAAATCAGATCCATCTTCTGATCCTTTTAACAAGTTCTTGATGCTTGATTCAATCACATCCAATCGTCCAGCTTCATCCATTTTTTCATGTTCCAGAATACCTATACTCTGTGTCAACAAAAGTTGAAGGTCCACTTGGAGGATCAAGATAACCTACTTCCTTGTTACGTAACACACATATGAGTGCGAAATCCACGTAAGTATGCAAACCAAAGCAAAGTAACAAACACAAGATAACCAAAGATTGACTATCTTGATTAATAGAAGAGAGCTATTACAAACATATAAAAACAATGTTCATACAGACTCAGGATATTCTTTGTGCTCTCTATCTCTTGTGTCTTTGTGTTTCACATGTATCACCCAGTGTCACTACTATGTCGCACCTATCACTTGTGAAGTGCATGTCTGTTTATATAGTAACAATACTCAGCAACAGTACGAAGAATGTTGCTGGTCGTACGAAGCATTACAAGTAACAAAAAACATTCAGCAAAGTTTGCTCGTACGAACTACCTATGGCTCGTACGAATAGGAACTTGTTCGTACGGATAAGCAAGACGCTTGTTGAAAAAGCCATTCGTACAATGATGAGAATCATTCGTATGAACAGATAATGGCTTGTACGAGCAAGCAACTTGCTCGTACAAAGCATATTCACTCGTACGAATAAGTGTTCTTCGAAGAACGTGCTAAAAGACATGCTGTTCAGACAGCCAGATCAGAAACACAAGACTTAACAATATGCACACATGCAACTATTTTACAACACAGACAAACTAAACGTCGTACAAAATCAAAATAGGAGGATATCTTGATTTGGTCGACATGACCGAACTATACAGACACAATAAACAAAGACCGTACAATTACTGATGTAACTAAAAACAAGCGACAGACAGAAAAGTGCATCAACACACTCCCCCTTGGCTGTTGCTTGGTCTTCGGTCTTCATTTCTAATGGCCTACTTCTTCCACGTTCACTAAAAGTTTTCAATCCAAAGTTGATTGAGGATCAAAGTCTTCAACATTCTCCAAAACATCAAACCTTTCCTATTTCCCCTTGAGTAACACTTGAGGCAACTGGATCGGCCACGATCTGCTGTGCACTTGACTCTATCACTGGAGATGCAGCATAAACTTTTGGTTGTGTGGATGAAGCTCAAGCATTCGGATTACCAGGTTCTTCATCATTGTGATCCAGTTTATGTTTGATCTCCTGTGCTTTGCACCTTTCATTCCACAGAATGTTCATCCGCTTTCTACTCATTTTAAATACGTCTTTAATACCATTAAAACCTTCAACCAGTGTAGTATTACGAGAATGATACCATTCCCTCATGTCATCATATTTAGCAGTTAATGTTTCGGCAGATCGTTGTATAGCCGCACTACATTCTTTCAGCCTATTCATCTCAATCCCATGATCATTATCAGCCGCTCACATTTGTTGTAGCTGAGTTGCCCTTTCAGCATCCGCAACCCTCAACCACTCATTCCTCTTTCTTAACTGAGCAATCTCGGTAGCCTGTTTTCCAACAGTCTCCTTCAAAGAGTTTATCTCCAACTGTTGTTTAATAACTGTATTCCGATTTGAAGACATAAACTCCGAGTGTTCGTTAATCTGAGTTGTCGCAGCATGTACCTGAGAGAACAGAAAATCCACTTTCTCTTCTTGTTCCATCTCAGAAAATAAATGACTGCTGCGTTTTGTACTTGGTTGATGAATTGCGGACCGGGATTGTTGATCTGAAGAAGTAGTAAGTTGTGATTGAACTGGAGTAGGCATAACTGAAGGTGTCTCAGCTGCTGTGGTAACTGTAGTTGTGGTTCAGAGGTTGTAGCTGGTTCTGTTATTACAGTTTCAGTCTCCGCTGTTGTAAAGGCAGACTGAGCTTTTGCAATTGGTTCCAGTACGGTTTCTTGTTGTGTGGTTGTAGGTTTTGTGATTTCAGGTTAAGCTAAGGAGATTTCCGTAAACGTTTTGCTCTGTTTCTTTCTACCCTTATCACCACTTGTAGTTCTTACACCCCTCGCACCACCAGTACCATCAATGTCACTTTCACCATCATCACCTTTTTTTCCTTTTGACGACCAAACTTATCTGCAATCATCTTTTTCAAAGTTAGGTTTTCATTATCTGGCTGACTATCATCATGGCGCCACTTATCGTTTTCGGGTGCAACATAATCATCATTTTCCAGAAAACCAAACAACTTACAAGGAGGTATGCTTTCCTTGTAACGTTTTGCTGCTACTCCTCTAAATATCTTCAATGAATGTTACATCATAGCATCAACTTTTAGAACATCGTTTTCGTCCTTTGGAAAATTTGGATGTTGCACATTCAAGATCATCCGGCGAAAACGAGGGTACATCCAAAACTTGTTTCCGCCAAATCCGGTTCTACTCAGGTTTTCCTTCATGTTTTCAAAAATATACTTAGATTAACGGAAATGTCTACGTCTAAGTCATTTACTATTCCGTGTACAATTTCTTGTCCATTCACTTCAACAACTTTAGTTGAATCCCAAAATTCTTTGATCAATGTCTTATATAACGTAGTTTTATGCGTGATAGCATAATGTATCCTTGAGTCTTGCAAAAACTTCATTATACCATTGTACTTAGCAAATTTATCTTCCGGATCTAAGTAAGCAACCATGTTGTGTCTCGGTTCTGACATAATTTCTGACTTGTTAGTTTCTTCTTTGCAGGCTTACTTTTCTGTTCCTTTGGTGTCATCTTGTACACCGAAGATAACCAGAATAAGAAAAACATAAATACATAAGGGAGCATACTTCAAAAAGTTTTTACTTGTGAACTTTTTGTAAGTACGATTCCCCTTGACAAAGAACTACTAACTCATACAAATAACATTTTACTCGTACGAAGAACAACTATCACGCACGAACAACAACTGACTCGCACAAACAAGTGATTCGCTCGTGCGAGTAACTGGCTCGTACAAACCACAAGTTACTTGTGCGAGTAATAAATCATTCGTACGAAGCAAAATCAAGTTGTTCACACAAAGATCTTTAAGAGAAAATTATTCATGAATAGCTTGTATTTTCGTTTAAAAGGTTCTTCGTTTAAAGTCTGTTGTTCATGCAGGCAATGTCACCCAGTAAGGTAATGTTCAATTAGTTTATCTTCAAGGTATGTCAATAGGGTTAAACATACCTTAAGGATATCACAAACAACTTAACAGGAGTGAAAGGATAAAGTGAGAAAGGTGAAAGTAAAGTTGTACTGAGAAACTACATCACTCTTTATACCACATTCTTATACTCGCACGAAGGACCTTAGTTCGCACGAATAACTGCCAGTCGTACGAAGACTGTCTTGAACAAGAACCAGGGGCTCATTCGTACGAGGCATAACCACTCGTAGGAGTAACCTCTGATTCGTACGAGCAACAACTGATTCGTACGAATCTAGGTTTTTCCAAACTGGAACATCAGTTCTTCGTGGACCTTAGGTTTTTCGTTGACCTGATTAGATCTTTGCAAATATCCACACAGACCTCAATTAAGGAAATGTGCACAACAAACCGATTTTGTTCTTTGTAATGAGTTTACTACTTTATGAAGTTATTATATCAAAGCAAATGATTTTATGGTGTATCTTGGTAGAAATCATTCGACCTTCGTCTTTGACTAATAAAAAATTACTTAGTTTAACGACAGAGTAAACTAAAATATGTCTTGAACAAGAACCAGGGGCTTATTCGTACGAGGCATAACCACACGTAGGAGTAACCTCTGATTCGTACGAGCAACAACTGATTCGTATTAATCCAGGTTTTTCAAAACTGGAACATCAGTTCTTCGTGGACCTTAGGTTTTTCGTTGACCTGATTAGATCTTTGCACATATCCACACAGATCTCAATTAAGGAAATGTGCACAATAAACAGATTTTGTTCTTTGTAATGAGTTTACTACTTTATGAAGTTATTATATCAAAGCAAATGATTTTATGGTGTATCTTGGTTGAAATCATTCGACCTTCGTCTTTGACTAATAAAAAATTACCTAGTTTAACGACAGAGTAAACTAAAATAACTACTAACAGATAAGAACAAACTGTACATGTACTAGAAATCTTTTTCTGAGTTTCAAGGTAAGAGAATTATACAAGCTTTTAATCTTGCCAAACATGAATTTTTGTTTAAAACATCAAACTAAATAAATAAGTATTCTGCTGCAATTATCGGTATTGTTGTCCACATAAGCTCAGCTTATCAGATGTAATCATGTTTAGGAGATATGATTAATGTATGCATTATACTTACTAGCTCGTGTTCAACCACTTCACGACACATTCCCGTATCAAAACATGCACGAGAGAAAATCTTACCGGTGAGTATACTGGATATGATCTGTTTTTACGTATATGATGTGAGATACTCACTTATTTTGATTTAAAACAAGCCCTATGTGATTATATCACTTATTGATGAGGAACTTGATTTTCAGATGCATGCAGGGCACAAGAGTAAGTCCGTGAACAGGTTAGTACCATCATACTGACAAAGAGATGAACTTAGCTCCCTCATAAAGTTGTGATATATTATTATTACTTATTGTTGGGTGAATGTGATATTTTTATCACTTATTGATGGTCGTATGCAGTATTTACACGTATGTATGGTATCATGGAAGTTCTAGACTTGCGTCACCGTTATTTTTCGGTAACAGATTCAACCATAATACCCAGATGATAAGCAATCATAAAGACCGCATATCTAAGATCCTCGGCATACTATCAAACGAAATTTCGGTACCAAAACCATATGCCAATGAATGGTTCCCACCTGGCGTTCTGTCCGTTTTGTGTATATCAACCTGCACATTTCAATCTGATTGTGAGCCTAGCTACTTATCAATTTTTGTTTTATGTTTTTGACCGCTTCTGACAGATTTCCGGTGTATCATCATCTTCTCTTATCTTTCCAAGAAACTCAATTTTGATTTTTAGGTTTTCTATTTTTTTGTAAATAAATAACGACATAAATAAAAGACATATTTTTGTATTTTTGCATTTTTCTCATGTTTTTGTATTTTATTGAAATTTTCTCCCCCTAAAATATAAAAAGAAAAGAAAAATGGAAAATTTGTATTTTAGTTTTGAAGAAAATGCTTACGAAAATGATTAGCCAAGGATGATTTACTCGGGTCGCACCTTGATGCCATTGAACAAAAGTAGATAATCAAAACGTGATTTATCAAAAGATTTTGTAAATAGGTCGGCACGTTGGTGATCGTGTGGATTTAAACAACATTGATAAGTTTCTTTTCATAACAATCTCATATGAAATGATACTCAATGTCAATGTGTTTTGTTTTTGAGTGCTGTACAAGATTACGAGTGATATGTAAAGCAGCTTCATTATCAACATAAATATGAGTAGTTAGAAATTCCAAACCATAGTAGCGCATTTGCTGTTGGATCCATAAAACCTGAGAGCAGCAACTAGATGCCGAAATATACTCAGCCCCACAACTTGAAGTAGCTACACAAGCCTGCTTTTTGCATTGCCACGTGACTAGGCGATTTCCCAATAACTGACATACTGCTGATGTTAACTTTGCATCTATCTTACCATATAGTTCATATACTTATAAAAATATATATATTTTGTCACTTGTTCGGTTTTGAAAATATTACTTACCAAGATTCAACATGTTATATATGTTTTTAGTCCATAATTCATATATAGTCCGATCGTCTGAAAAGTCCATATTCGTTTCCATGTATGGTTAGGGATAGGTGTATATATATATATATATATATATATATATATATATATATTATAATTCTTTGTTTGCCACTTATTATGTATTTATTTGTAAGATTTATTTTTCAAGTTCCTAACTATATACATATGTAATAAAAACAATAAACCCAGAACTTGTGATTCTTATGATCACTAAATATATATTTTTTCAAAATATATATTTATACCCGTTTTTATCTTTATATAAATCATGACTTCTTGAACTTATATTTTATACAAAAACATGGGGATTATGTTTATGGTTTTAAAACAAGTTTACTTGTAAAGACTTGGTAAACATATATTTGTCTAAGTGTTTAATTTTATAAAAATTTCACCATAGTCCCCCCTAGATTTAAGAGGTTTCCCATATTTTTAAAACATGTGTTAAGCTTCAAAACTCACTAATTTACCCACCACAACTTCAACAATCATCCTTTACACATATTTATGCATCTTTTGATTAACATGAACTTAAAACTCCACCAAAACATGTAGTCTATTATTTTTATGATTAAGATGTTCATACATCTTCAAAAACAGATTCAGCTACTATTATTCACTAACTTTGTTAAAAATCATTTTTAACATTTTGTTTATATATATTTTTGGGAAAAATCATATGTTACTTTAATCACATTTTCAAGTTCATCCATTTTGTTACACATGTTTGTTAAGACTTTTTAGGAAATAATTTATGAAGTTATGTCCATCCATCTTTCAAGAAGTCTAAAATTTGTGTGTAACAACTTATACACTTTAACAACTTCAACTTTTATGTTCATCCATTTTTATTAACATGTTCATCATGAATCTTTCAAGATCCTTGTGTTTACTACAATCGAAGCTCTGATACCAATCTGTCACACCAGCTCGTAGGCGGAAGCGCACGGTGTGATCTGATTGATTCTTATTGCATACAACATAAGTGAACCTACTATATGAATAAAACAACCTCCAAATGCCCTTACTGATATAGTTTTCAAAACGCAACATAGGTCAAGTATATTGTTACAAACCATTAAATTCTCGAACTTCTAAATAACCAAAATGCAAGATTTTAAATACTAAGGTTTTAACCCATATATCACCGCAAGTAGGCGGGATATACTGGACAAATCCTTCAAAAGATGGCATTGGAGACCTGGTACTTGTTTCTTGATTTGCAACCTTCTGTATAGATCCACTAATTACCTGAAATACATAAGTTAAAAATCAACAAAAGTTGGCGAGTTCATGTGTTTTAACTGTATGAGTTGTATCCATTATGAAATATTTGTATCAAAACCCGGTATGTAAAGCGTCAATGAAATCTTTGATCATTAATGTTTTGCAAGGACATTAATATGTGTGAAGACATAAGAACATCCAAACCCAGATGATTTATGTCGATTAACCTCGACTGGGATGACAAATGCACTCTTCTGTGTGGGTCCATGACCAAGAGTGGGGCTCGCCAACACCCGCTAGGTCTAACCTTTATACAGTGGTCTTAAACAAGACTAATGGTGCTTAAGTTCCACCCTATTCGCACATGATCTAAGTTGTTTCATTCCCTAGCTTATCATACCATTGAACATGTAATTCTCCCGATAGTTGTAAAACAGTAAAACATTTAAGATGAAAAGGGGGACATGAACTCACTGTTTAACTTTCCTCTTTCGCTGTTTAACTCAAATACCTTTCTTTGAATTCGTACCACAACCAACAAACTCGTTAGGTTTTGTTCACACTTTGGTCTTTGAATGATTCATGTTCATGTTTCTTGTCTTAAATATTTGTTAAGACTTGTTCAGTGTTTTGTTTCGTTTGGATGTGTTTTCATTTTATGGTGCTCAACTGAGATGCGTTCTCGGTGTATGATGTCAATATATATATTTCGTCAAATATATATATCCTTACATCTCCAGTGTTGCATGTATGGGCCTAGCTCGTTAGCCTCCGTGCCACACACGAGTAAGATGTATATGTTTCATGACTTTTCATAGTTGGGTTTCACCCGTTTGCCTCGACGGTACCATTGTCGGATATGTTCCTTATATAATTCTTCTTAAGTTTATAATATTCAAATTTCGATGTGTTAGTTAAAATATTATATTTTAACTTGTATTATTTGTATGCACCACTTTATATATATCATTTTCATTACGATGGGTTTGTTAAAAATAATATATTTTAACGTGTCTTGATATATATAATTATTTCATTGGTTTCATGGTTTACTTATCCATGTTTAATAATTGTCAAGTATTCTATATATGTATTTCCCCCAACTATAGGTATAATTGTATTGTGTGTATTTGCATTCGTATTCTCATGGTTAAGTATAATACTTGTATAAATGTATTTTCACCATATATTAAAGGTATATATTGGCATGTATTTGTATGTATATTTGTCTAAGTGTTTAATTATATAAAAATTTCGCCATAGTCTCCCCTAGATTTAGGAGGTTTCTCATGTTTTTAAAACATGTGTTAAGCTTCAAAACTCACCAATTTACCCACCACAACTTCAACAATCATCCTTTACGCATATTTATGCATCTTTTGATCAAAAAGAACCTAAAACTCCAACAAAACATGTAGTCTTTTATTTTTATGATTAAGATGTTCATACATCTTCAAAAATGGATTTAGCTACTATTATTCACTAACTTTGTTAAAAATCATTTTTAACATTATGTTTATATATATTTTTGGGAAACATCATATGTTACTTTAATCACATTTTCAAGTTCATCCATTTTGTTACACATGTTTGTTAAGACTTTTTAGGAAATAATTTATGAACATATGTCCATCGATTTTTCAAGAAGTCTAAAATTTGTGTATAACAACTTATACACTTTAACAACTTCAACTTTTATGTTGATCTATTTTTATTAACATGTTCATCATGAATCTTTCAAGATCCTTGTGTTTACTTGTTAGATCATGTTTTTAATCATCATCTAACAAGTCCACATATAATGTTTATCACCACTAGCTCAAACTACCAACTAACAACTTCCATAACACAACATAAGCAACTTGTTTCTTATATTTTTTAGCTTAGTTTGAAGTGTTCTTCATCTTTGTTTTTTATGAATCTTTAGGAGTTATCTTGTTCACAAGTTATATATACTTTAACTAGATGAAAATAAATGTTCAAGGAGACTTACTACTAGCACAAGGCTAGGGAAGCAACACACAAAAACAAGAAGATGAAGATGAAGAAAATAGGTGGTTTATAGCTCCTTGAAGATGTCCTTCCACTTCCAAGGCTTGACATCTTCCTAGTTATGCTTGAGGTACCCTTGGATATCCTTAGATTGCCTTGAATTTTACTTGAAAACGGAGGTATCGTGTAGGTAGAAGTGGCCGTTAGGTTGTGAAGAGTTTGGAGTGTTTGAATTTGTGGTTTAGGAAGTTGTGAAGATACTTAAGATCTTGTCTCCTTATAATCCCCAACAACCTAACCTCCAACATATAATCCTAATAACCACGAAGTCTTAAACAAGTTTAGAGGGACAACATGTGGGCATGTGGGGCCCACATGTGACCGTCCACATGTCATGGGGGGTTTAGTTTGGTTTTAATTTCTAGTTAGTTGTTTAGTTAGGATATTAGGTGTTTAGTTAGGGTTATTTATGCATTAGTGATTCTTGATGCATTTTAAGGTATAAATTGCCATGTACTAGTTTAATAGTGCTAAACAATGTTAACTAGTTTATATTTTATGTCTAGTTTGTGTTCGGTTGCTTAACGGGTGCTAGGTTTGTTAACGGGTCCTTAAACGAAGGTTTACGCAACTTGTAGGGTTTTTAAGGATTTACAATCAAAACAATGTGTTTTATTGCTTTTAACTAGTTGTATGATGTAAAAATATCGTTAACTAGTTCATATGATGTTTCAGATTGTGTCCATGTGTTCGTTTCGTTGCCGGTTCGTTAAAACGTTAACTTTCAAGGTTTATGTGATATGATATGTTTTTGTGCCAACATGATACTTTCAATGTCTTTTAAGCAATGCATGATGTTTAACATTATTTCTGCATATTACATAAGCTTGTATTTGCTGAATTTTGCTGAATTTCTGTTTAGTGTATATTTGAGACAGTTTTTCAGTGCATGTATAGTTTCTAAAATGTGTTGGCATTGATCTATGCTTTCCCACATGGGGTTTAATATACAGTTTGCATTGGACTCTCATCTAAGTCCTAAATCTACAATTTAACTGCGTACTTACACTTGTGCTGCCACAGCTAGTCTAATAGTTGTTTCCGACGCACTGTTTCAAGCAGTTTTTAAATGGTAATCACTAAACAAATAATATGCATCATGTAATATATTCAGTGAACTTTCCAGATTGATGCCATGCCATTCACGCAATTTAGTTGTTCAAAACACATATTTATATCATATAATTCACTGGTTAATGTACATAATTATCCCAAACGTGACAGTTGAGTCATCCGTCGCGGGAGTCTTCTCAAACAGGTGAGGGTATTTGGCTTTGATTTGATCCTCACGTTCCAAAGTATACTCGGGTCCGTGTCTTGAGTTCCAACGAACTTTGACTAATTTGATAGACTTCTCCTAGTTTTTTGGACTTTCCAGTCCACAACCTCAAAAGGTTCTTTAGTAAATTAGAGCTTTTCGTCTATATGAATCTCCTCTGCAGGGATGATAACTGTTTCTTGTGTTGGGCTCTTCTTGAGATTTGACACATGGATAGTGTCATGTACACTTCTAAGTTCATCAGGTAATTTTCAGCTTGTAGGCAACGGTACCAACCTTTGCCAAAATTTCTAATGGTCCGATCTACCAGGGGTTAAGCTTCCCACGCTTACCAAATCTGGCGACGCCTTTCCAAGGCGAGACTTTCAACAAAACTTTATCTCCGACCTCGAAGGGTAATGGTTTTCTTCTCTTGTCCACGTAGCTCTTTTGTCGCTCACGAGCCGCCTTGATACAGTCTTGGATTTGAAATATTTTATTGGTAGTCTCTTGGACTAATTCGGGACCAATTAACTGTTTGTCACCAACTTCCACCCAACATAGCGGAGAACGACACTTTCGGCCATAGAGAGCTTCGAACGGCGCGGCTTGTATGCTTGTGTGGTAACTATTGTTATAGGAAAATTCCACCAAGGGTAGGTGAGTATCCTAATTGCCGCCTAGATCCATTACACATGCACAAAGCATATCTTCAAGCGTTTGGATGGTTCGTTCACTCTGGCTGTCGGTTTGAGGATGAAAGTTCGTGCTTAGATCTAGTTGAGATCCAAAGGCCTTTTGAAAAGATTGCCAAATTCTTGACACGAAGTGACCGTCTCGGTCTGAGATGATAGAAATAGGTACTCCATGACGAGCCACTATTTCTCTAAGATATAGCTCGGCTAGCTTCTTTGTGTTGTCTTTCTCGCGAATTGGTAGAAAATGCACGGATTTTGTCAATCTATCCACTATTACCCAAATAATGTCGTGACCTCTTGAGGTTCTGGGTAATTTTGTAATGAAGTCCATGGATATCTGTTCCCATTTCCATACGGGGATCTCGGGTTGTTGTAATAATCCCGAAGGCTTCTGATACTCGGCCTTAACTTTTGTGCAAGTCAAACATTTATCGACATAAGTTGCGATATCACTCTTGAGGTTAGGCCACCAATAATATTCCTTCAAATCTTGGTACATTTTATCAGAGTCCGGGTAGATTGAATTTTTAGACTTATGTGCCTCGTCCATCACTACTTCCCGAAGACCGCCAAAAAGTGGGACCTAAACTCGTCCCATAAGGTATAAAGTTCCATCTTCTTTGGCACTAATTGTTTCTCCATACCTTGGAGAAGTTCCGCTTTAATATTCTCTTCCTTGAGTGCTTCTACTAGCGCGTTATGAATCTGAGTAGTAAGGTTCGTTTGAATGGTCATCTCTAATGCTCGAACCCTTAAGGTTTTAACTCGTTCCTTACGGCTCAATGCATCTGCTACAACGTTTGCCTTGCTTGGATGGTACTTGATCTCGCAATAGTAATCATTTAACAGTTCAACCCAACGTCGCTGGCGCATATTTAATTCTTTCTGATTAAATATATGTTGCAGGCTTTTGTGATTCGTGAATATAGTGCACTGGGTACCATATAGATAATGTCGCCATATCTGCAGGGCGAATACTACTACACCTAATTCGAGGTCGTGCGTGGCGTAATTCTTTTCATGCACCTTTGGTTGTCGTGATGCATATGCGATAACGTTTTCCCGTTGCATAAGCATGCAACCTAATTCTTGAAGCGAAGCATCACAGTACACCACGAAATCATCGGTACCTTCAGGGAGTGAAAGAATTGGTGCATCACATAAATTATCTTTTAGGAGTTGAAATGCCTCTTCTTGTTTCTCTCCCCAATCGAACATCCGGTCTTTTTGTGTGAGTGAGGTTAGCGGTTGAGAAACCTTGGAAAAGTTCTGATAGATCTCTGATATTAACCCACTAAACCCAAAAATTGCCGAACCTCGGTTGGCGTCTTGGGTGCTTCCTAATTCTTGATTGCTTCTATCTTTGATGGGTCTACATGAATACCTTTCTCGTTCACTAAATGCCCGAGAAATTGCACCTCGCGAATCCAAAACTCACATTTAGAAAATTTCACGTAAAGCTTCTCTTTCTTCAATAGCTCCAAAATGGCTCTCAAATGTTGCTCATGCTCGTCCTTCGACCGTGAATATATTAATATATCATCGATAAATACTATCACAAATTTGTCGAGATAAGGCTTACATACTCGATTCAATAAATCCATAATATTGCCGGTGCTTTGGTCAAGCCAAATGGCATAACAAGGAACTCGTAGTGACCATAACGAGTTCTAAACACCGTCTTTGGTATGTTCTCTTCTTGTATCCGCAACTGGTGTGATCCAGACCTCAAGTCTATCTTGGAGTAGAAGCTCGATCCTTGCAATTGGTCGAACAAGTCATCAATTCTTGGCAGTGGGTAATCTATGCACATCCTGAACGTTCCGTCCTTTTTCATCACAAATAAGACTAGAGCTCTCCAAGGCGAAAAGCTTGGTCGAATGAATCCTTTATCCAACAACTCTTGAATTTGTGTGGATAAATCCTGCATCTCTGAAGGTTCTAGACAATATGGAGACTTAGCTACGGGTGCAGCTT
Source organism: Scalesia atractyloides (assembly GCA_947069175.1). NCBI lineage: Eukaryota > Viridiplantae > Streptophyta > Magnoliopsida > Asterales > Asteraceae > Scalesia > Scalesia atractyloides. Next base: position 11,433,129 of record CAMTDV010000003.1, on the reverse strand, counting down.
TCGGCACCAAGTCGATATGAAACTCCACTTGCCGTTGTGGTGGTAATCCCGGCAAGTCCTCAGAGAAAACTTCACGGATTCCTTCACCACAGGAATATCTTCAAGCTTAGGCTCCTCGGCCTTCTTGTCAACTACATGTGCCAGGAAGGCTATGCAACCCTTCCGTAAGCACGCTCTAGCTTTCATACAATTAATGATCCCCAAAGGTGTGTCGCATTTTTCTCCGTGAATAACAATGGTCTCCTCATTCGGTAACGGTATGCGGATAATCTTCTCATGACACACGACTTCGGCTCGGTAATCCGACAACCAATCCATACCGACTACTACGTCGAAGCTACCTAACTGAACAGGTAAGATATCGATTTTGAACTTTTGTTGACCTAGCTCCAACGGACATCCTTTAATGATTTCCTTCGACTCAACTAATTTACCATTTGCCAGCTCTATAGAATAGGGGACGCCTAGCTTACTGGATTCTACGCCCAATATATTTTTAAATTCCATGGAAATAAAGATAAAATCGGCACCGGTATCAAATAATATGGATGCAAAATGATTGTTGATAGGGAAAGTACCAGTGGCCACGTTGGGGTCTCTGCGTGCATCCTTTGCCCCGATCACAAAAGCTCTCCCACGAGCTTGATTTCCCTCGGGATAATCTTTCTTCCAATGATCTTTGCTTCCACAACCATAGCATCTAGTCTCACGCCTAGCTCCATTCCCATTTCCATTTCCCACACCGTTTTCGTTTCCTCCCCTTCTTGTCGTCGCCCAACATGTCTCAGAACGGTGGCCAACCTTGCCACACTTGTCACACTTAAAAACTCGACAAGCACCCAAATGGTGATACTTGCGCTTATCACATTAAGGATAGGGGCCTTCATACTTCTTTGGACCAGTGGTGGTTGTAGCTACGAAAGCTCTTGTTTCACGTGGCTGATTAGCCGCTCTCCTCTTGTACCACTGTTGTTGTTAGAATGGTTGGCGTGATTGTTGTTGTAGTAGTTCACCTATGTACCCTTCTTGAAGTGTGAATACTTCCTTTTCCCGTCATTTGCCGATTCGACGTGCGATTCTTTCTTTCCTGCCCCTTTCATAAATAATTTCTTCATTCTCACAGCATCTATTGTAAGACTAACAGCTAGTGTCACAGCAGAAGTAATGGTAGCAGGGCTCGATGCAATCACCATGCTACGAATTTAGGGTACTAACCCTAGATATATCGCTCCATGCGCTTGAACTCTGGTGTTACAAGGTATGGTATCACACGAGACAGATCATGGAATCTCTGGGTTAAATTCCAGAACTCTGTTTCTAGCTTCTGTAGTTCAGCCCTTGAACAGTACTTTTCTCTCATTCTTTCCTTCAAACATTCCCAAGTCATCCCATAGGCAGCGTCATCACCCAGCGTTTGCACTTATAAGTTCCACCATGTAAGTGCTTCATCATTGAACAGACCACTAATAAAAGTAACTTGCTGGTCTGGGGAACATCTGCTCATTCGGAGTGTGGAATATGTTTTCTCCATCCAGTGTACAAAAGCCACGACACCACTGGTGCCATTGTAATTCAGCGGCCTGCAGTCCAAAAACTGCTTGTAGGTGCACCCTGAAATGTTTATAAACAGATTATGAATGAGCAAACTAATGAAACGTACGAATAGATTAAAAAGGATTATTTGAGTTGTAACAACAATTGAATATTACCATTCACTTGGTTCCTACCAGAGGAACCGCCCTGACCCTGGCTTCCAGATCCACCAGTTCCTCTACTTCCACCCGTTCCGCCTATTCCACCAGTCCCTCCAGTATTGCTTTCATTTCGGTTGGCCTCGTATTGGGCTAGGGCCTGGGATATTCTTTGTTCCAATAAGGCATTCAATTTGGCCTCATTCCTAGGCATGGGTTGTGGTTGGTTTACGTTTCGAGTGCGAGGGGTTCTTCGTCTTCGTGGCTTGATCTTTTAAGATAATATGGTAGCAAGGATTAGACGTTTATATTCTTTTAGTTAATTAGAATTTATAAATATCATACATACATATATATATATATATATAAGCAAGTAATCAAGTAAGCAGGCAATTAAATAGCAGATAATAATTTAAATGTATATGAACGATCCATCAAATAAATGAGTCGGTTCCGCGCAATACACCATGCATAGAAATCAATATAATGCGTCATAACGAAGACATCAAGTTTTTATTTAATAAGACAACTTGTTACACAATCGTTTGTAAAGGAAACAATAATGTACTCGGGTTACACCACCCGGTCATACAAGTTTAATACATATAAAACAAAATCTTCCTTCACTTGCGATCTTCATTCTTCGAGTTGCTTCAAAACTTGACGTGTAGTCTTTACCAAAAACGGTACCTAGTTCCCGTCCAAAAGTACCTGCAAATAAAACCCTTAGGTGCTGGGGAGATGGTGGTGGGGTAGGGGTAACTAGCCTGCGGAGGTGCATAACCTCCTGCTCAAGCTCACGAACTCGACGAAGTAAGACGCCTATTTGCTGCTCGAGCATCAAAATACGAGCATCGTCACCATCAGATGGCATGGGAGGTGGTATTGGAGGCTTGGTAATTGCCTGCCTCTCCATGTCACAAACCCTCTGATGTAGGGTCTGAATTTGTTGCTCCAGAGAGCGAATCCAACTGTCCGTGGAGTAAGGAGTGTAGTGGCAGGGATGGTAGGGGTCGACATGGGCATTACGTGTGGAGGTGAGCATGGGGTAGGGCTAATCGGCACAAGGTATGGACCTGCCTCATAGCATGGGGATGGTGGTATATATGATGGTCCAGAGGAATGGGGGTGACGGGAACAAAAAGCCTCCTGATAAGGAATCGATCTAATCCAAGCAGAGTCTCCTACTGGTCTAGAAATAGGAATGGTACTCTCAGTGGATGGTGTAGGGGTACGGACAGATGTATGGGTGTGGGCGAGTGTGGGGGTCGGGTAGCGATGGGTATGGTATCGAAGCTGATGTCAGTGGCATCCGCCCAAAGCCCGGCTCGGTGGATAGCAGCAGAGGACGCACGGTCGCTCTCATCTGATGATGAGAAGTCGCGACAAAAACTATTGGTGAGGATACCTCCAAAATGGCGATGTCAATCACCTCTCCATCACAAAGTTCCTCGTCTAAGTGATCAATATGGAATACCGGGACCTCGTCCTCGTTGTCCGATATGTCGATAATAGGGAGCCAAACAGCAAGGGGAATGGCATCGATAGGGAGAATCTCTACTAGGTGTTCACCCTCAGGGTGACATATGATAATCTGTTGAGGATGCTGGGGAGGTAGGGCTAAAATTTCGTCCACCAGAGGGAGGTCTGCGTCAGCTATGAAATCAGGGTCCTCCTCGGGCTCTAACTCACTATCCAAGGAGATGTAGTGTACGATGGGTCCAACGTCATAGTCCGAGTCGATCTCCATGGGGTCATGGTCGTCATAAATCCCACTTTCTTCTGAATAAATGGTAACCTGGAAAAAGGATTTGTACGACATGTATAATTAATGGTTATTTAGTATATATATATATACACAAAATGCAGGCGTCACATATTGTCCATTTCACGTTGTACTATTCATTGGGTGAATCAACTTAATGTTCTGTGTCTATCCTTTGTAGACTAAGTCCCATAATGTCCTTGCATTATTTTGTAAAATAAGTTTATGTAGTGGATCTTCTGAAATAGTTATGAAATGAAAATCTTTTGTTTGTGTAAAATTATTTTCATGAAAGGATCTTACTGATTGTAGACTAGACTCGAGAAGGAATCCTGGTTCACTACAATCGATGCTCTGATACCAATCTGTCACACCAGCTCGTAGGCGGAAGCGCACGGTGTGATCTGGTTGATTCTCATTACGTACAACATAAGTGAACATACTATATGAATAAAACAACCTCCAAATGCCCTTACTGATATAGTTGTCAAAATGCAACATAGGTCAAGTATATTGTTACAAACCATTAAATTGTCAAATTTCTAAATACAAAATGCAAGATTTTAAATACTAAGCTTTTGACCCTTATATCAGCGCAAGCAGGCGGGATATACTGGACAAATTCTTTTAAAAAGATGGCATTGGAGACCTGGTACTTGTTTCTTGATTTGCAACCTTCTGCATAGATCCATTAATTACCTGAAATACATGTTAAGTTAAAAATCAACAAAAGTTGGCGAGTTCATGTGTTTTAGTTGTATGAGTTGTATCCATTAAATATATGAAATATTTCTATCAAAACCAGGTATGTAAAGCGTCAATGAAATCGTTGATCATTAATGTTTGCAAGGACATTAATATGTGTGAAGACATAGGGAACATCCAAACCTAGACGATTTATGTCGATTAACCTCGACTGGGATGATAAATGCACTCTTCTGTGTGGGTCCATGACCAAGAGTGGGGCTCGCCAACACCCGCTAGATCTAACCTTTATACAGTGGTCTTAAACAAGATTAATGGTGTTTAAGTTCCACCCTATTCGCACATGATCTAAGTTCTTTCATTGCCTAGCTTATCATACCATTGAACATGTAACTCCCCCGATAGTTGTAAAACCGTAAAACATTTAAGATGAAAAGGGGGACATGAACTCACTGTTTAGCTTTCCCCTTTCGCTGTTTATCTCAATTACCTTTCTTTGAATTCGTACCACAACCTACAAACGCGTTAGGTTTTGTTAGACACTTTGGTCTTTGAATGATTCATGTTCATGTTTGTTGTCTTAAATATTTGTTAAGACTTGTTCAGTGTTTTGTTAGACACTTTGGTTTTGAAAATATTACTTACCAAGCTTCAATATGTTATATATATTTTTAGTCCATAATTCATATATAGTCCTATCGTCCGAATAGTACATATTTGTTTCCATGTATTGTCATGGATAGGTATGGATATATTTGTAACTCTTAGTTTGCCACTTATTATGTATTTATTTGTATGATTTAATTTTCAAGTTCCTAACTATATACATATGTAATACAAACAATAAACCAATAACTTGTGATTCTTATGATCACTAAATATATATTTTTCCAAAAATATATATTTATACCCATTTTTATCTTTATAAAAATCACGACTTCTTGAACTTATATTTCATACAAAAACATGGGGATTTTTATGTTTATAGTTTTTAAACAAGTTTACTTGTAAAGACTTGGTAAACATATATTTGTCTAAGTGTTTAATTATATAAAAATTTCGCCATAGTCTCCCCTAGATTTAGGAGGTTTCCCATGTTTTAAAAAAATTTGTTAAGCTTCAAAACTCACCAATTTACCCACCACAACTTCAACAATCATCCTTTACACATAATTAATGCATCTTTTGATCAAAACGAACTTAAAACTCCACTAAAACATGTAGTCTTTTATTTTTATGATTAAGATGTTCATACATCTTCAAAAATGGATTTAGCTACTATTATTCACTAACTTTGTTAAAAATCATTTTTAACATTATGTTTATATATACTTTTTGGAAACATCATATGTTACTTTAATCACATTTTCAAGTTCATCCATTTTGTTACACATGTTTGTTAAGACTTTTTAGGAAATAATTTATGAACTTATGTCCATCCATCTTACAAGAAGTCTATAATTTGTGTGTAACAACTTATACACTTTAACAACTTCAACTTTTATGTTCATCCATTTTTATTAACATGTTCATCGTGAATCTTTCAAGATCCTTGTGTTTACTTGTTAGATTATGTTTTTAATCATCATCTAACAAGTCCACATATAATGTTTATCACCACTAGCTCAAACTAACAACTTCCATAACACAACGTAAGCAACTTGTTTCTTATATTTTTTAGCTTAGTTTGAAGTGTTCTTCATCTTTGTTTTGTATGAATCTTTAGGAGTTATCTTGTTCACAAGTTATATATACTTTAACTAGATGAAAATAAATGTTTAAGGAGACTTACTAGTAGCACAAGGCTAGGGAAGCAACACACAAGAACAAGAAGATGAAGATGAAGAAAATAGGTGGTTTATAGCTCCTTGAAGATGTCCTTCCACTTCCAAGGCTTGACACCTTCCTAGTTATGCTTGAGGTACCCTTGGATATCCTTAGATTGCCTTGAATTTTACTTGAAAATGGAGGTGTAGTGTAGATAGAAGTGGCCGTAAGGTTGTGGAGAGTTTGGAGTGTTTGAATTTGTGGTTTAGGAAGTTGTGAAGATACTTAATATCTCGTTTCCTTATAATCCCTCAACAACCTAACCTCTAACATATAATCCTAATAACCACTAATCTTAAACAAGTTTAGGGGGACAACATGTGGCCATGTGGGGGCCCACATGTGACCGTCCACAAGTCATGGGGGGGGGTTTAGTTTGGTTTTAATTTATGGTTAGCTGTTTAGTTAGGATATTAGGTGTTTAGTTAGGGTTATTTATTCACTAGTGATTTTTGATGCATTTTAAGGTATAAATTGTCATGTACGAGTTTAATAGTGCTAAACAATGTTAACTAGTTTATATTTTATGTCTAGTTTGTATTCGGTTGCTTAACGGGTGCTAGGTTCTTTAACGGGTCCTTAAACAAAGGTTTAAGCAACTTTTAAGGTTTTTTAGGATTTACAATCAAAACAATGTGTTTAATGCTTTTAACAAGTTGTATGATGTAAAAATTTTATTAACTAGTTCATATGATGTTTCAGATTGTGTCCGGGTGTTCGTTTCGTTGCCGGTTCGTTAAAACGTTAACTTTCAAGGCTTATGTGATATGATATTTTTGTGACAACATGACACTTTCAATGTCTTTTAAGCAGTGCATGATGTTTAACATTATTTCTGCATATTACATAAGCTTGTATTTTTGAATTTTGCTAAATTTCTTTTTAGTGTATATTTCGGACAGTTTTCGGTGCATGTATAGTTTTCGGAATGTGTTAGCATTGATCTTTGCTATCCCACATGGGGTTTAAGATACAGTTTGCGTTGGACTCTCATCTAAGTCCTAAATCTACAGTTTAACTGCGTACTGACACTTGTGCTGCCACAGCTAGTCTAATAGTTGTTTCCGACGCACTGTTTCAAGCAGTTTTTAAATGGTAATCACTAAACAAATAATATGAATCATGTAATATATCCAGTGAACTTTCCAGATTGATGCCATGCCATTAACGCAGTTTAGTTGTTCAAAACACATATTTATATCATATAATTCACTAGTTAATGTACATAATTATCCTAAAAGTGACAGTTGTCACACTTGGCTCATGTAAAAAATATACAAATCATTAATTCTTGGAGCCGACAAGAGAATCCATTCTTTAGGAATCTTGAAACCAGTTTTAGCACATTACAACCGGCATCATCAAAATGAACCGTGAACTTCTTGTCGCTGATCTGAGAAACACTTAGAAGATTGTGATCATTTTGACGAACATAATTGATCTTGTCAAAACTAACAACACCAATGGAGATCATTCCTTCTCAAGTGATGTAACCGCCTTTATCTCGAGCAAAGGCTACATAACCTCCGCTACTGCTTTTTACATCATAAAGGAGCCTTAAGTCGCATGTCATGTGCTGTGATGCTCCACTGTCAACAATCCAATGACTATTTATACTTCTTCCTGGAACACCCTACACATTACATTACCCGATTAGTTTGAGATGGGGACCCAAGCCTTAGTGATCTTGGGTCGACCATTATTATCAAGAAATGTGATTTCTATTTCTTGATGATTTGGAAACTTTGTACCTCCCCCTGAAACATTACCAGTTTTAGGTTTCCAAGATTGTTGATTTTTACGAGATTGACTATTATTTATAATTTAAATACTTCTGGTTCTATCGAATTTGATGAACTTGGTTTCTTTTCTAAAACATCCAATTTTAATGCCTTTTTAATTATTTTAACTTGTTTACGTCTATGTTTTTCTTCTTGTTCCTTAACATTACGTTTGTCTTGGTTAGGTGACACAGATCGGTGTTGGCAATTCTTTTCAGGAGGGGCTGGGTTGGTACAGTTTTTAATTATGTGGCCAAACTCCCCACACTTAAAACATGTTCTTATTTTAACAAATTTAGGAGATCCCGTTTGATGACTTTATGTTGAACTTGTGGGCCTAGAGGTACTTGGTCCATTTTAAGCATTTGTGTGTTGAGTGTAATTGTTTTGACTGTTACGTTTTAAAATCTTGACTTCTTTAACAAAATCAATATTTGACATATTTTCAAAAATCTTGATTTTATCAGTACCAGTTGAGCCCACAAATTTAACTTTTTTCCCTTTTTTCTTGCTGCGAGCGCCTTTAGCTTCCACTTTTGGTTGTGACACCTTAGGTTTTTCAGCTCGCTTTTCTTGTTGTCTTCTTTTAGAAGTGATTAATGGTTGTGGTTTGATTGGATTCTTCTTTTCCAAAAATTTGGTTGTTGTATTTTCAAAAACTTGATCAATTGAAGTTGGATTTACATATTTTATCGGAAAGTCCTTGTTTGAGTAAATTCTCTCATCACCAATCAAAGTATACAACACATTATCATTTTCAAATGTAGACGTAGTTATCTTGACATATTCGATAGGATCACTTCCTTGTTTTGCAACAAATTTCTCATCGAAAGTAGCAAAAAATTCTACCCCTTTCTCTTCATCAAGAGATTGATCCCTATCGATCTTGTCTTACTGATCATCTGATGAATCATTCTCCTCTATTATAGATGGCTTTTGATCACAACTGATGATGAGTTCTCTGTTTTTCTGGATTCATCTGAGGAATTGTCCAGCTTAAATCGTAACCCTGCTGCAAACTCTTCAGGATTAAGAGGTACAGATGGTTCAAAGCGTGGCATTTCCTCTTCGTCAGGCAATTTGGTATAATTGTGTTTCAACAGAGGTGGACACGATTTATACCCAATGCATCTGACATCTCCATTAAGTTTTTGAACGTCAATGATGTGATCAAGCACATATCGGGAGTTAGAATAACTCTCCAATTTTAGCTTGATTGCATCATGCTCGCATTTAGCAATGGCTAACTCCTTTTTCGTTTCTTCAAGGATATTAATGTAATTATTAATACATGTTTGCTTGTTCAAAACTGATTTTGTTAGTTCAGAAACGCTTTTCTTAAGAGTTTCAATTACAGATTTGATTTCTTTTTCATTTCGAGTTAAAGCCAGATTTGCCTCTTTGCATTTTGACAGTTCAACTACTAGACTTTGATTGTGACTGTTAATTATTTCAAATTTAGTTTTTAAGTCACCACAATTATTGCATATCTTATGAGAGTCGGATTTTACATGACTTGTTGAACCTGCAACGTTAGCCATAAAAGCAATTGATGAGAAAAGGAAGCATTGTTGACAAAGAGTTTATCCATTTCTTTTGATGCAACCTCTTCTTTCTTCATCAACTCAGACTTTTGACCTTTCAGCATCTCTGCTTCTTTGAGCAACTCATCGACCTCAGTATCAATCTTTTCCCTGACATCCGAATCTGATCGATATCCACCCATACTTGAGCTTTCCTCGTCAGAACTCCCATTATACCCAAAACTATCATCATCATTAGAATAGTCAATGTTGTGAACATGTTTGATCTGATTGATTATCTTGGCATAACACGCAGTGATGCCTTGACTCTCGTTTCCCAACTAAACTGACCAATCAGATCCTTCATCAACTTGAACTACTAATGCTCTGCTTATGTTGTTTGAAGGCGCAGACTGGTTGGAGTTGTTTGGGTTGCTAACAACTACTATACTTTGTTCATTGTTAACATGATTTGTGTTGGATGGTCATGATTGATTTCGGAAAGGATTGTAATTTCCTTATTTGCTAGGTCGAGTACATTCACGTTTCAAATGACATTTTTCACCACAGTTGAAGCAAGTAACAGCATCTTTATCAAATCCATATTTTGTGTCTTTCTTGCTTTCTAAACTAGTTCTTCCAGTTCTACTGATGTAGTCTTTAGTTCTTCTGACCGCACTTGCAAATGCCCATTTGATATCCATCAATTCCATCGTATCTCTGTCTATTTATTGACACTCTTCATTAGTCAAATTGATGTTTCCAATTTGACCAGCTACTAGTCAACAGTAAGCACTGACATGGTGTTTAGAAGTTCCATGTGTTCCCAAGCAACTTCTACACTGACCTTGAAAAGATGTGATGTATCAAGTCTGACAGTATTAGGATTTGCAGGTTGAAAGTTGTTATCATAGAAAGCTTGTTGAGGAGCCTGTTGTTGAAGTTGAGGTGTAACAATGAGTGGTTGTGGTAGAAAGGCTTTAGGATCAAATACTTGACCATAGGTTTGAGTACTTGAGCCAGCAGACTAATCTGTTTGAACTGGTTGTGGTAGAAAGGGATTAACGTTTGACACAAACGCGGTTTGAAGTTTTGGTTGCTGAGTCATTCTAACGCATGTGTTAATACCTTCAAAGTACATTTCAGGGTTTTGTGGAACAAGAAATCTCTTTGCTTTTTGTATTTCTTCTTCATTCTTGTTCTCCAGCTTCTAAATAAACTCATATATACTAATCACATCTAAAACTCCTGTATGTTTTAGTAAGTCAATTAAATTGACTCCATTTTGCTGGTAGGGCATCAGCAAAACGCATCACAATTTCTTGTGGAGATGCGATCACCTTGTATGAATACATTTCACTGAGCAGATGATAGAAGCGGGTTGTCATATCGCTCAGTGTTTCATTCTCCATGAACAGAAAACCTTCAAACTCTTTCTTCAGCAGATCATGTGGTATCTTTCTTGCAGTAGCATTTACTTCCCCTCTTGCTTCTAAAGTATCCTGCAAATTCTTGGTGGTGGTACAATACACAAATTGATGATAAATATCGTTATGAAGTGCTTGTGTAAGGATAGCAAACGCCTTCTTCTCTAAGTCATATGCCTTTTTATCATTTTCATCTAAGTTGGCTAAAGAGGTTGGATTTGATCTTGCTTCTTCCAGAGATTCTTTGTATGGTGTAGTAAAACATGTCCATAATTTTGTATTTTGACCAAGAACATATGTATGGAAACGACTTTTCCATGAAGGATAATCGTTCATATGGTTCAATTTCGGTGGACGGTTATTACTTCATGTTTCACTCTCGCTAATAAGAAGAGTCTGAATGCTCTGATTTTGGTTTGCCACACATGCCCATTGATTTACGGTAATCATCGTTGTGTGCTGAGGCTTCAATGATTTAACCCATGAGGTTGCGGAGCATTGTGATGAGTCTTGGTTTGTGCTTGAACTACATCTCCAATCCCAAGGATTTGTACCCATTTTGTTTGTTTGTTTATGAAAAACAACTTAACAATTTTAAAGATTAATTTGAAATAACAGTCTAGTGTTAAAGTTCATAATTTTAAATACCACAAAGTATTGAAAAACTGGTCACAAACAATCAAAACAAATCACAAAAAAACTTTGTTCTTCGTACGAACCACTGATCCGTACGAACAATGGTTCTTTGTACGGGTATGTGGTTCTACGTGTAAGCCACCAACACTTCATACGAATGCTGCTTCTTCATACGAGCAGTTGCTTCTTCGCACGAACAATTGGTTCTTCGTACGAACAACTACTTCTTCGTGCGGATGGGTTATTCGCACAGAGTCTTTTGCAGATGTTGGTTTTTCCCTGGGAGGAGTCTTTTTGCAGGGTTGGTTGGTGAAAATTTTCCCTTTTAACAGAGACTTGTTTCTTAGTTTGTTCGAAAGTTGTTAGTTGTCTTACACAGTTTTGGTTAAAAGAAAAATAGTCTAATATCAACTTTTCAGTTAAAACATTCATGTCTTGAGATTTGTTCAACCCTAAAACAATATTCCGGTGAGTTTTCCGGCAGGTGTTTCGCCGGAAAATATGTCCAACTGAACTTTGATAGAAAATTTTAAGAAAAACCGTATCCTAACATGTCTTCAAGTATTTTAACAAGGTTTTATAAAAATTTTCTGGATACAACAAGTTTTACCTAAGTTTTAAGCCACTTTTCTTTTAAAACTTAAGTTTCTTGTTAGAGGTTCAAGAACACTTCCAGGAAGCTTCACAACTTGCTCAAACACAACACTAAGCTTGGTTTTTAAACAAGGAAGAGTGCCAAATCTCTGATACCACTTGAAAGTCCACTTGGAGGATCAAGATAACCTACTTCCTTGTTACATAACACACATACGAGTGCGGAATCCACGTAAGTACGTAAACCAAAGCAAAGTTACAAACACAAGATAACCAAAGATTCACTCTCTTGATTAATAGAAGAGAGCTAATACAAACACATACAAAAAATGTTCATACAGACTCAGGATATTCTTTCTGTGCTCTCTCTCTCTAGTGTCTTTGTGTTTCACATGTATCACTGTGTGTCACTACTATGTCGCACCTATCACTTGTGAAGTGCATGTCCATTTATATAGTACCAATACTCAGCAACAGTACGAAGAATGTTGCTAGTCGTACGAAGCATTACAAGTCACGAAAAACATTCATCAAAGGTTGCTCGTATGAACTACCTCTGGCTCGTATGAACAGAAACTGGTTCGTACGGATAAGCAAGATGCTTGTTGAAAAAGCCATTCGTACGATCATGAGAATCATCCGTATGAACAGAAAATGGCTCGTACGAGCAAGCAACTTCTCATATGAAGCACTATTCACTCGCACGAATAAGTGTTCTTCAGAGAACGTGCTAACAGACATGCTGTTCAGACAGCAAGATCAGAAACACAACACTTAATAGTATGCACACATGCAACTCTTTTACAACACAGACAAACTAAACGTTGTACTAAATCAAGATAGGAGGATATCTTGATTTGGTCGACATGACCAAACTGTACAGACACAATAAACAAAGACCGTAAAATTACTGAAGTAACTAAAAACAAGCGACAGACACAAAAGTGCACCAACAAAAGTATTATTATTTTAAATTATTTTCTTGGTTTACGCTAATGTTATACAATACGTGTAAAAAATTTTAACTTACCATCACATTTGTACCACAAATAAGTCTCTTATCTGAACCTGGGCTTCGAATTCTTCATCGTGATTCAAAACTGCAGCCCAACAGTCTATAACATTGCTTAGCAATCTCTGACCTGGTTCTAAAGATTTTAGCAAAAAAAAATTTGTAGCATTTCCAGAAACACTCTCGAACACATCATCCCTGTCATAACATATCAATCAAGAAAGTATTCATATAGCTTAAATATAATTACTAACATAATAACATATTCAAATAATCAAAATTGATTAAGATAGAATATGGCATACCAGAATTCAGTTTCAATTTCCTTTCCTTCCTGACATAATGTGTATGCATCTTTTTTTTGAATGTTCCATCAAATAATCCCAGATCTTCAATTCTTCTTTGGTTAACGTTTTGTAAATATCAACTACTCTTACCAAAAATACAGATTTGATGGATTCGTTGGATGTTTGGTTCTATGCGGTCTTTCAGTTACATCTTCTGCATTTTGCTTCTCAGCATCTGCATTTTCTTGATACGGAACTTGTATAGGGCTTATTCCTAAACTGAAACTTGGTTGACTCGAAATTATCTGATTTGAGTTGCAGTTTTCTTTTGTTCAGCCAATATGAACCTTTTGTGTAGGCGTTTGAGCATCAGTTTCTATTGGTACAATTAGTTCAAAAGTTTGATCATTTGTGGGTGTTGTTGGTTGTGTTGGCAGTGTTGTTTCATCTTCTTTTTGATTGAAAAGCTTTTTGAGCTTTTCCTTGTAACTTCCAACAAAAAATTTTACTTCCTCCCTTTTTAGGAAGTTTCCAAAAACTTTTTCTACTGCCTTCTCAAAATTGTTCTTGTATGTTTCAATCCAGTAGTAAGTTGTAGCAACGTCTGTTAAATGTGTCTGGTCAAAGTGATAAATGCAAAAAATATTCAAGTCATTTGTTCTGCACATGTGTAAGTTTCTCAGTTGAAAGTCTGTTTTACAAATGTGTTTCTGTTTTACACTTGTGTAAGTTTCTATTTTAAAGACTTACATATATATAAACCAGCTAACTTACAAGCTTCTAACATGTACATTTCATTTATCATTTAGTTGTGTTACTTACCTCCAAGTTGTTTAGATCTGTCATGCTTGGTCCACTTTCTTCACTTTCTTCTGTTTGTGTTTTCTCTAAGTTAGTTTCTTGACTTGTCTAGGTATCAGAACTTCCTTCTTCAACAAATAACCCTCTGAAATCTCCCCTTCTGAATCCCCCTTGTTCAATCTCGATGTCTTCTCTCTGTTGTAGTCTTTGTGCCATCCAGCGGTGAAATTGTTCGCTCTTTATTAAGTCCTTTACATGTCACACTATCTACATATAAGAGCTGCAAAAAAGTTTTCAAGTACTCATTATTGCTTTTATCAGAGTACAATGTTAAACATAAAATGTATAAGAGTAACGTTATACTACTAAAATAGTTAGTGCACCATGAAAATAGCAAGAAATGTCCCTTTGTATCCACCCTTCTTTACATCTTTTAATAAGGTGAACAACATATTTGCACCAATCTATATTTGAGAAGTCCATTCCTTCATTCAGTAAGTTAATGATTCCAGCTTTGCATAATCATAATCATTATAATGACACTCGACCATTGTTTTAACGAACAAGACAATGAAATCAAGCTTACACATTAAACCCTCATTATCATCTCCAAAAGCTATCTTTTGTACAATATCTTTTGCTTTAATTGTCAACTTGTCATTATGCCTTTTCTTGTAAGCTTTTCCAAGTGTTGTGTACTCTTTGGGTGGCTTAAGGGTGACAAATCAAAACCACTCTTTGGAATACCTAGCAATTGGTGTATCGCTTCTTCATCTACCTTGATAGCAATCCTTCCAAATCTTATTTCCTTTTTGCTGGGATCAAAATGGTCAACCACAAAGTATGCTAACTTTCCTAAGAGTGTATCAATCTTTAATGACAGAATTTTGCCAAATCCCATTTTCGAGACTAACTTTCTTTGTTTGTCAGTCAAAGCATGTATACATTGGTACATCTTTCTTGGAGAGGATCTTGTTCTTATGTTGAAAAACAGAGTCCCTGATATTTTTTTTCGTTTTTCTTTTGGTTGATTTAGTAGTTTTTTTCTTCTTACGTTTCTTCATACCAGCTGCTTCATCCTTGTTTTGATTTTTTGATTTGTTGCCTTTTTGGTTTGAGCTACTTTTCTTTTTCTCTTTTTGCCTCCTGTTTCAAATTATATGCAAAACTATTTTACACATGTGTAAATTGATTAATCACTCAAATTCAATGCTAACCAAGATGATTTACACATGTGTAAACTTATTATTACACATGTGTAAACATATTATTTTCACATGTGTAAATTAATTAATAATTCAAATTCTTACTAATTAAGATGATTTACTCATTTGTAAAACAGCTTACTTACAGATGTGTAAACATCTTATTCATAGATGTGTGAATTGATTGATCACTCAAATTCAATGCTAACCAAGATGATTTACATATTCGTAAACAGATTACTTACACATGAGTAAACATCTTATTTACACTTGTGTAAATTTATTAATCACTCAAATTCAATGCTAACGAAGATGATTTACACATGTGTAAATTTATTACTTACACATGTGTAAACATACTATTTTCACATGTGTAAATTGATTAATTATTCAAATTCATTACTAACTAAGATGATTTACGCATGTGTAACACAGCTTACTTACACACGTGTAAACATCTTATTTACAGATGTGTAAATTGATTTGATCACTAAAAATTCAATGCTAACCAAGATAATTTACATATTCGTAAACAAATTACTTACACATGTATAAACATCTTATTTACACATGTGTAAATTTATTAATCACTCAAATTCAATGCTAACGAAGATAATTTAAACAGTGTAAATTTATTGATCATTCAAATTCATTACTAAGAAAAATGATTTACACATGTGTAAAACAACTTACTTACAGATGTGTAGACATCTTATTTACAGATGTGTAAATTAATTTGATCACTCAAATTCAATGTTAACCAAGATGATTTACATATTCGTAAACAAATTACTTACACATGTGTAAACATCTTGTTTACACATGTGTAAATTTATTAATCACTCAAATTCAATGCTAACAAAGATAATTTACACATGTGTAACATATTACTTTTATATTACATACCTTCGGCAATTTGGTGTTTATTTGGCTTTTTTCAAGCACAATTTTCTTCATTTTTTTCCCTTTTTTACTTCTGTTAAAACAATTGAAAAAAGTTAAAGCATGTATAAACAACTTACTTACACATGTGTAAAAAGCTTACTTACACATGTGTAATAGCTTACTTACACATGTGTAATAGCTTACTTACACATGTGTAAACAAATTCAATATTAACTATTATTAGAAACCTTCACTTAGTTCTTTCATCATCTCATCCCTCTGTCTTCTTAAAACCACCTTTAAATTCCTTGATCTTTCTGTTGAAATCAAAGAATTTAGCCACAACTTTATGTTATTTGTTTAATGATCTATGAAAATGCATTTGTCATACCTAATTGTTGTTCAACTGTAGCATCCATTTCTAAAAGTGTATTATGTTTATGAACATTCAGTGCCACTTCAGATCTTGTAATCAAATGTCAACAAAATTTATTGTTTGCTTTCAATTTGTTATTCAAGTAATTATTTGATTTAAAATAATTTTGTTACTTGCCTGTTTCATCATTGTTCTCAGAACTGTCAGTATCAAGTATATCAGGATTTGATATTGTGTTCGAAAAACTTTTAGCTTTAATCCTTAGAATTGTTGGACTTTTAAGTTCTGAAAATATAGTTTATTAATATATCATTAAGTAAGTTTACAATAAATCTTTATAAATCTTAGAATAGTTTTCAGGATGCTTACTTTTCATTTTTCCTTTGGACTATATTTTACTTAAGCACCCTGTTTCAGTGAAGTCATCAGTAAATATAAAGCCTAAACTCAGCATGAGAGTAACACGATCTCATTTAAACAATAATATAACTCAGCAAGGTTCGCAGATGGTGTATACAGTCGTGTTCACCCAGCATTTATGTTTGAACCTTAATGAGCAGTACAAGTACAATTTTCCTATATTAGCTTGTAACAATATCATGTAGTGAAGTAGAAAGTGGAATGATATTTCTATGTAACTCGCCATTTACCATCTTTCTCCTAAATCACCCTCAAACTCTCTCTCAAACGAATCCACAAGTCACAAATACTAAATCATGTTTCATCATACCCTAAACAAAACAACTGAACCCAAATATTATCTAAAACATCCAAAATTGCAACTGAAGTTATGTTTAATACAAATTACTATTTCTGGACTATATAGTTGATAATCAAGTCTAACGTACTAATCGAACCCTAAACAAAACAACGGAGCTAAAATATTCATATCAAATCAAAATTACAAAATCAAATGACGATGTGAGAGAAAGTTACCGGAGAATTGTAGCGGCGGAGTTGATAGATCGACAAAGAACGTACCTGAAAATGCGTTATAGGTAGCGGCAGAGTTGATAGATCGAGGTGAGGGTTTTGGATTGAATGGTTTTTGGGGTAGTGAAATCGCCGTGTGCTTGCCTCTATGTGTTTATTATGGGATATTTGGGGGTTTTGTATTTTAATTTTTGGATAATAATACCCTTCCCTATGTTTTAATTTAGCTTTTCTTCTCATTAAAACCCATCTAATCTTAGCCCTTAATTTAGGATAATCTGTGGATGAAAATTGTTCCTAATGTTCTCACAAAATTAGGTGTTCTGAAGATAACCCTCCCCTATATATATATATATGGTATGTCTTCCCTTTATTACAAGAGATGTAGAAATCTTCTTTTACTTTATAATCAAAATAAATCAACTAAGGACACTTGTGGTGAATTTTTAGTGATATTTTCCCGTCTAGATCCATTATCATTTAATAAAAGTATTTATTTCATTTAATTTTAAAATATTCGTTACATTATCAGTTGAGTTATTCTGAATTTTAAAATATTAGATTTACTTTATTATTTCTTTAATTTGATTTATTGTTTTCAAAGTAATTACTTATGGAACTCAAGAAAAGATGTAAGATTGAAATTGAAAACAAGGAAATATTGCAATTCAAAATTATGTAAAAGTATTGAAGTTGAAAACAAATAAGTAAAAAGTTGAAACACCGAATTAAAAGTTGATAAACTAAAAAAATTAAAAAATCATGATTCTTGGTAACTAAGAAAAGAAAACCACAAGTAAACAAAATCAACGAAAACGATGTCCGGGTCCTCTGAACGTTTACTCTAAGGTGAGCTCCTCTTAAATAATTTTAAAATTGTTCTATCTGATTGGTAATATTTGTAAAAACGACTATTATAGCATGTGTTATATGTGGCAATAATTGATACGATGATTGAGGGCTGATTGTTTGTCTCTGATTTAGGTAGTTGAGTTTGTATACATAGCTTAGTTATTTGAACATTCTGGGCTTACCTTGTTCTTATATGTTTTCAATGATTGTATATGATTGATGTTATAGTCGATGAATATATGTTTAAAATAAGATTTTGTTTTGAACTCGCCAACATTATGCTAAGTCCCAAACATTTTCCGGGCATACATCCTAGGTGCCATGTGATTGTAGAAATTGTAGACAATGAGACTAGCATATGAGGAGATAGAGGTCTAGAGGGTTGCTCGAGATTTAGGTCTTTAGTATAGTTAAACTGATATAATGTTAATGTATAATAGGACAGATGTATAATACTCTTTAATTTTAAATTAAAGTTAAAAACTTATGTTGTAAGTTCTCTAGTTACTATGTGTTATGTATATCTAATGCGTAATACTCTCCTGAGCTTATCCTGGGATGTGGGTGTTACAATGTGTTGGTGGTGGGGTTTGGTTATAAGTAGATGAGGTGGTGGTGTCAGATGGCGTAAGAAGCTATCGCATCTCCGACGATCTCCGCCATAAAATCTCTGGCATCTTCCCCAAGCATCTCTAACATCTCTGGTTCCCTTTTAAAGGTGAATACTGATGTACCTTCAAATAAAAAGTGAAAAAGAAGTTACAAACTATGAGCATATGCATATCTCATTATGAATCAGAAACAATAATAGCATCCCAGGTTATAACCATATCCAACAATGGAATCTAGCTCAACTGAACACCCTCAACACCATGTGGTCCCCCTGCCTCTATGGGTTTCTTGTTATCTAATCAAGATTCATAAACGTTTCTTTCAGTAAACTGATTTTCTGGGGTGGCAGTGATAAAGCTTGCAACTTTGCTTCAAGCAGAAATGCAGTGTGGCTAGTTCCTGAACTAGCCTTTTAAGCAGTTGTATCATATGCAAAAGCAGCTTCCTTTGAACAAGCTAATTCGAAGATGTGTGATCTTGTGCAAAAATTGTGTATTTAGGCTGATGTAAACATAGATGTTGATTAGTGTTTGTTTTTGTTTTGTGTGTATTTGTTTTATAGTGGATTTAGAGATAAGATTACCAAAATACCCCTAGTATAAAAAGGTCAAACAAACAGTCAACTGACGAAGGGGTGCCTAAAGTGTTATCAGGGTCAAACCACAAGGTTGTAAACTAACATTTACTCTATTAAAAATTTTAGAGGGTTAATAGTGTTTTCTTCAAATTTTACTGATGTACAAATAACAGTTTCTCTCTCATTCACTCAAAATCATTCTATATAGTATAAAAAACTTACTCACATAAATATGAACGATTGAATGTGAATGTTGTTCTATATATTAAAAGTTATCTTATTATATAAAATTATAAATAAATGAATTATTTATATCAGTCCAAGTAGTAAAAATGAAAGATTGATAGATGTATATCATGTGCCCTTACATTCTTGGTAAAACATGCTTGTCACAACATTGATAAAAACTTATACGGATGAGAACGACCGGCCAACCAACCAACTATACCTAGTGTAATCCCGTGCATAGTCTTTAGCCATTTGTAGGGTCTAGGAAGGATGAGATGTAGACAAGCCTTACCACTATCCATAGGGATAGAGAGAGTGCTTCAGTAAAGACCCAAAGGTCCAAATCAATATCCAGATATAAGAGTAAAAATCAAAACAAATAAAGACATGTAGCTAATACTCAAGAAACAATAAAAATAAACACAATGTATTATTAGTCTCACAAAACAAAAAAGTATTATAATATGGACATATAGCACAACACATGTACACACACAATCAAGTGAAACCATGTAAAGGCCCTAAATAATAATTGAAAAACTAAGCTCCTAAAGCAAAAGAAAATAGGTAGAAATGTGTCAACGTCCTAAAATTCCTTAACATTGATCCTACCTCACCAAGAACTCCGATCTTCGATCATATCATCAAGGAGATGCAAGTCTAGTAGATCCACTCTAATGCGTTCCCCCAATTCAGTTTTGGCATACCTCTACTCCTCCTCCCCTTCATAGTGAGAGTTTCCATGGTTCTAACCGTGGTCGTCACTTGTCTCCTCCTAACATGGCCAAACCATTTTAACCTTCCCTCCCTAATCTTATCTACTATACTAGCCACACCTAATCTATTCCTAAATACCACATTTCTTATTTTGTTCAACCTAGTATTGTAACATTCGTCGAAAAACGGGTTTCAAGACCCGCTTCGTTTATCCATCAAATATTCAGTTATAAGTTCTGTTGCGTATTTATGGTTCATATTAATTTTAAACCATACATAATTAATAAATATATTAGAATTTAAAAACCATAATTTATAATTAATAATAAATAATGAAAATAAAATAAAATCGAGACGCCGGGTTTCGAACCCGGGTCACCCACAAACACAAACACACAACACACCACTCCGCCACACACTTCCTTTGTGACTAATACTAAAACAAATAACATTTAAAGTAAAACCCGAAAGTCAAATCTGGTAAACAACGCGCCAAGACTCGCAATCACCGGAGAAAGGACAAACTCCGCGAATTTGGCTGTTTCTCCTTTGACCGAAACGGATGAATTGATTTTGACGTCGGTTATAACCGTTGCCGGCAATCAATTTCGGTCATAACCGCCGGAAATCCTAAATCGCGAATCAAGACTCAATTCAAACCCAATTCAGCCTACTTCCACTATAAATACCCACTTGAACACTCTGAAAATCCTTTCGCTCACAACCACGTTCGTTTCCGAAGCTTTATTCATTCCAAAACACGTCGCCGGAGATTTTTACATTCGCCGGACTTTCACCGGAAAACCGAGGCTTTACTTCTAATCGGTATAATTCTCGACTCTTTTGTTTGTAATCCATTATTCGGCATGTATTAACCTTAATCATTCAACCAGAGTCTGTCTCAGACAGCGTTGCCGGAAATCCCCGCACTCACCAAAAAATCACTGAAAAACCGGAGCCTCACTGTCGATCGGTATAATCATCTAAACCCTCTTGATATCTCTTGCTTAGTAACTTAATTACACAACACAATGATCAAAACTGTTAAACAATTCACTCAGCCGGAAGTCACAAATCAGAGCCGACGACTCTTGCCGGAAATCTGAAGAAAACGCTCTGTTTTGGTACATCTTATTCCGTAATCTTCTTTTCTATTTCATTTCAACCAATTATAAGTTTTGTTGATTGATTTAAACAGAACAGTCGGATTTCACTGTTCTGTGTTCTTGTAAACGAAGAAGATGAAGTCGAGTATATGTATAAATATAATTATAACTGGATATTCGAACGGGTTAGACACACAGTCCAGCGGTGGACTGTGTGCAAATACAATATGCACGTCCCGAGTTCGAATCGCACATGTTACCGATTTTCAGAAATAAAACCAACATTTTTAGAACTTAATCAGATCAAGTCACAGAATGTTTATAAGAGGAATATAATTCCGTAGTTAAGCAGATTAGACACACAACCCAGCTGGTTGGGCTGTGCGCACTCGAACCAAAGAACCCGAGTTCGACTCCGGGTCTCTGAAGCAGGTTCGGCCATATTAAACCATTTTTGATATAAACTAAATAAGGTTAAAATTAATTAGTATATATATATAATTAAAACAGAGAAAATTTCGGGTTAGACACGTAGCTCAGTTGGTAGAGCTGCGTGCACGTATACGAGAGGTCCCGAGTTCGAACCTCAACTTTTTTATTTCTTTTTAATTATTTATTTAATTGAAAAAAAAATCATTTAAAAATACTTAAAAATAAGATTTTTAAAGTTAGAAAATTTCCTTAAACTCACAAAAATAAATCTAAAATTCCATTAAAAGCACTAATTAAAAATATTAATCTCAAATAAAATTTATTTATTTATCGAATCATTTTGTTATTATCTAGGCTAGTTTTTCCCTCGTCGATTGAATCCTAAATTCGTGCGCATCCAACGTCATCAAAGAACGCACCCAATGTGAGTGAATCTCTACCAATTCCCCGTTTTAATCATGTTTTGGGGTGTATCATGTGTCGTATAATCCTTTTATTTTATTTAAACACTTGTACATACATCATATCCGTGATCAAACGTTTATCAAATGTGTATCAATTGTTGTGTGAACTATATGTAGATTGGATTTATCATTTTCAGTGCACGCATTTCATTAGGCCCATCAGTTCCTCGTGGGAGACGGGTTGAGCATCAGGAGCCTCATTAGATCGGCTCCGTTTGATTGAGCCTTGATCTCACATACATCATCATTCATGTCTTATACTCATCCAAAGTGGTTTGTGATTGTTTATCTATATATGTTGCTCACATGTGATTATTGCACAAATTTTCCTTATTAAATAAAACAAGAAATTAGTAACAATGTTTTATCAAGGTTCACTCGCCGACTTTTGTTGACCCAAGGTGATCCAGCTGAGACAAGAAACACATAGGAAGGCCTAGAAGAATAAACAAGTTTAAGCTTTGGAATAATTATATAGTTTCATTTTCTTGTAATTGTATGAATTTTTTTTTGGATATTTAAGTTGTGATTTGAATTTAATAAATATGAAACATTTTAGTAAACATCATGAGCTTTGGTGATAACCCAATTATGCCCCGACTTTTATTCCGCTGCGGGTCGGGGTGTGACAGATTGGTATCAGAGCTTATGACTATAGGGATATAGTATAGGTTATTAGACCCTTAGAGCCTATACTATAGTTGATTAAAATTTTAAATTGTTTATATGTTACATACAACATTATGATGTTTATATGCTTTATGTTTATTTTTACACTCAATGTTATGCAAGCATGCTCACAAATACATGTTATTATACAATGCTCATCATGAATCATATCCTCATAACATATCATATCCATGAGAGCACACACCTCACGATTCGCATGATTTTTGCAAGGATTTTTGTATTTTTCAAAACACATCAAAGTGAGTTCTCATGACAGGCATGTACTAACTGGAAGGGTACGAGTACCGGTAGTCGGAACGTCCTGTCTAGGCTTGGCATTCGTATAAATCCAAAATAAAGGACCAGTTTGCATACCTGGGGACTAACGATGAGAGTACGAAGGACCTATTAGGCCAAAGCATGCTATACCAAACGTCGTGTGAGCTAACCCCACTTTGAGTTGTCATTGTGTCTACACCTGGACACCCTCCTACCATACATCTCGCAATCATATTTTACGATTTTCATTTGGGTGATGCAAGTGTTAATCCGCCGACACCAATGTGAATCCTACCAAGCCCAATAGTCATGGGGACCCACATGACTACACAGGCGATGGTATGGGGGACATTGGAGGCCCAAACATGAGCAAACCCAAGACATCCTATGGATGTAGTTGAATTATTGTCAGTTATGTTATTTTTCATTCTTTTTACGACACATGACACCTAGAAACTTCTTAAACTCACAATCTTCCTATGTATGTTCCTGTAGATGTCGGCTAGGCAACTACGTGGAGGTAGAAAGTCAGGAAGATCAAATGAACGCTTGGCCACACAAATTGCTAAACAAATGGCCGCAGTGCTTCCTGACATCGTGATTCAAGTTCAACAAGCACTCACCGCAAATCCCATCAATCCTCCCAATCAAGAAGACCAGAGCGTCGCCAACCCTCCTTCCAAAAAGTGCTCCTGCAAACACCTCAAATCTTGCGATCCCCCAAAATATGAAGGGACCGAAGGTGTTACCGCTCTCCTTCACTGGTTTGAAGAAATGGAAAACACTTTCCTCAATTGCGATTGTCCCGAGGATCGCAAGGTATGTTATGCAACTGGAAGACTGTTTGGGTAGCCCTTACCTAGTGGAACACAGAAAAGGGTAAACGAGGAGTTGAAGATGCCATGGCCTTAACATGGGAAGAGTTAAGGGAACTCATGAAAAGACGCTTCTGTCCAAGAAGCGAAAACAAAAAGTTGGAAGATGAATTCCACGCGCTGAAACAAAAGGAAGGAGATCACACTTCCTATAATAAGAGATTTCTCGAGCTAAACCAGATGATCCCTAATTTGTTCACCCCCGTGTACCGCTTGGTTGAACATTACATTCGAGGTCTTCCCTCAAAAATTCAACACTCGGTCTTAAGCACTTCGCCTGCAACACTTGAAGCCGTGATGGAGTTAGCTACAGAACTCACTGAAAATCGCATTCGAAACGGCAAATTCAAAGATGAAAATAAGAAAGCACCCATAGAGACCTCAACTATAAACCACCCAGTCTCATCCTCAAGGTTTGCTGGTAAGAGGAAACGTAATGGCAAGAATTTTGCTGTCACCCAAACCAACCCTCCTATCACTGCTGCACCAATCACCCAAATCGCTCCCTCAGCTGCAGCATTTAAAAAGCCATACACCGGCCCACACCCAAAATGCAACCGTTGTCAATACCATCACCCTCCCGAAACTCTTTGCCAACATTGCACAAGCTGTAGCCGCGCAGGTCACACCATCCAAACCTGTCGTACTCTTCAACGAATGAACCGCAATCAACCCCCAACCCAAACCCACCATCAGATAGTGGGTCAAGCCCAACAACCCTTACTTCTACCACCTGCACCACACGCAGCCCAAACTTACTACCAACCCAACTACCCCATGATGCAACCCATGCGAGCTTGTTACAACTGTGGGGACCCAAACCACTTCAGAAACACTTGTCCACGCTTAGTGAACATCATCCATGCTCAAGCCCAAGCGAGCCCAGTAAACCAAGCTAACCAAGCTCCTCCACCTGCTAGAGGAAGACTTTCAACATCAATGCCAACCAAGCTAGGGCTGACAACAACGTGGTTAACGGTACATTTCTCATCAATGGTAGTTATGCATCCATATTATTAGATACTGGCGCGGATAAGAGCTTTGTGTCCTTAGAATTTGAACCTATCCTCAACCAAACTCGTGTTAATCTCATGGAATCTCTAACGGTGGAAGTTGCTGACGGAAAACCTGTTTCATTAAATTCTATTATACGCGATTGTACCCTCACTCTAAACGATCACGATTTTCCAGTTGACCTCATTCCTATGAAGTTGGGAAGTTTCGATGTTATAATCGGTATGGACTGGCTCAGCCAGCATCACGCTGAAGTAGTGTGCCGCGAAAAGTTCATTCGCATTCCTCTTGAAGACAGTCAGACCCTACGTATTTTTGGGGAAACCCCTTCGAAAGGTCTCAAATTAATGTCCTGCCTTCAAGCCCGAAGATATCTCCGCAAGAACCATGTCGCATTCCTAACTCACGTCGTCAAAAGGGAAACAAGGAGAAGAAACTCAAAGATATCCCAGTTGTGAAAGAATTCCCACAAGTCTTTCCCGATGACATTACAGGACTCCCTCCTGTGAGAGAAGTCGAATTCCGCATCGATCTTGTACCTGGCGCTACACCAGTCGCAAAATCTCCTTATAGGTTAGCCCCATCCGAAATGCAAGAGCTGGCCAGTTAACTGCAAGAGCTGACTGACAAAGGATTCATACGTCCTAGCTCATCGCCTTGGGGTGCACCTGTTCTATTTGTGAAGAAGAAAGATGGAACGTTTCGCATGTGCATTGATTATAGAGAACTCAACAAGTTAACGGTTAAAAATCGCTATCCACTACCTCGCATCGATGACCTCCTAGACCAACTTCAAGGCGCTACCTGCTTTTCAAAAATCGACCTTCGTTCCGGTATCATCAGCTCAGAGTACATGAAGAAGATGTCCCAAAGACCGCCTTCCGGACTCGTTATGGTCATTACGAATTCATGGTCATGCCATTCGGTTTAACCAACGCCCCCGCTGTCTTCATGGATCTAACGAATAGGGTATGCAAACCCTACCTCGACCGTTTCGTCATAGTCTTCATCGACGATATTCTTATCTACTCCAAGTCTAAATCCGATCATGAACGACACCTTAGACTCATCCTTACACTCTTAAGGACTGAAAAGCTTTACGCTAAATTCTCAAAATGTGAATTCTGGTTAGGGGAAGTACAATTCCTTGGACATGTTGTCAATGACAAGGGAATACATGTTGATCCTTCAAAAATCAAGGCAGTACAGGAATGGCAAGCGCCACGTACCCCTACCGAGGTAAGGTCATTTCTTGGTTTGGCTGGTTACTATCGACGCTTCATTGCCGATTTTTCCCGTATTGTTGTACCACTCACGGCTTTGACTCATACAGGAAAACCCTTCATATGGGGACCTAAACTAGAAGAAGCCTTCCAAACTCTAAAGCAAAAACTTTGTGACGCACCTATCCTCACACTCCCTGAAGGTTGCGATGACTTTGTAGTATATTGCGATGCATCAGGGCAAGGGCTAGGCTGTGTATTAATGCAAAGAGGAAAAGTGATAGCCTATGCTCTAGGCAACTCAAGGTTCACGAGAAGAATTACACTACCCACGACCTGGAACTTGGAGCCGTTGTATTCGCTCTCAAGATATGGAGACATTACCTCTACCGTACCAAGTGTGAAATATACACTGACCACAAAAGTCTCCAACATATCTTCAACCAAAAGGAGTTGAATATGAGACAATGAAGATGGGTCGAACTTCTCAATGACTACGACTGTGAAATTCGGTATCATACTGGCAAGGCAAATGTAGTGGCCGATGCGCTCAGTCGAAAAGGTTATGCGAACTCCATTCGTCTTCTCTGTTCGCAAATCATAACCGACATCAAAGATCGAATCTGAGCAGCTCAACAAGTTTCTGTAACAGAAAATGATGTACGCGATGAACTGTCATGTGGAGCTGAACTCAAAATCGAAACCAAATCCGACGGTATTCTATACTATTTAAACCGCATATGGATTCCTGATCGCGATAACCTTCATGATTTCCTCATGAATGAGGCGCACAAAACACGATACTCGGTACACCCAGGAGCCGACAAGATGTATCAAGACCTACGATACACCTACTGGTGGCCTGGCATGAAAAAGGATATCGCTGTTTTTGTTTCCAAGTGCCTTACCTGTTCCAAAGTAAAAGCTGAACATCAAAGACCTTCAGTACTTTTAGTCCAACCCGAAATACCTGTATGGAAGTGGGAAAACATAACCATGGATTTCATTACCGGGTTACCTCGCACCTCCAGTGGGTATGACACCATATGGGTAATAATCGATCGTCTTACAAAGTCATCTCACTTCATTCCGATTCGCGAGGACTTCAAGAACGAGAAGTTAGCTCGTATCTACATCAGCGAGATCGTAAGCCGTCATGGCGTACCATTAAGTATCATTTCTGACCGTGATGGTCGTTTCACTTCACGAACATGGCCAGCCGTACAAACCGCTTTGGGTACACGATTAGACCTTAGCACCGCCTTTCACCCTCAAACTGACGGTCAATCTGAACGCACCATCCAAACTCTTGAAGACATGCTTCGAGCATGTGTCATAGACTTCAAAGGGAATTGGGACGCTACCATTAGTGGAATTTTCGTACAACAATAGCTATCATTCAAGTATCGGCATGGCTCCTTTCAAAGCTTTATATGGTCGTAAGTGCCGATCTCCAGTATGTTGGCACGAAATTGGTGAAGCGCAAATCACCGGTCCCGAATTAATTCAAGAAACAACCGACAAGGTCCTTCAAATTAGAAACAATCTTCTAGCGGCTCAAAGTCGTCAAAAGAGTTATGCAGACAAACGACGAAAGCCCTTGGAGTTTGGCATTGGTGATCAAGTACTTTTAAAAGTATCACCGTGGAAGGGAGTGGTTCGTTTTGGCCAAAAGGGAAAGCTAGCACCACGCTACGTAGGACCTTTCAAGATACTCGAAAGAGTAGGTCCTTTAGCATACAAGCTTGACCTACCAGAAGAGCTCAACAGAATTCATCCCACATTCCACGTATCAAACTTGAAGAAGTGCCTCGCCGATGAAAACCTCCATATTCCTCTAGAAGACATTCAAATCGATGAATCTATGCACTTCGTTGAAAGACCGGTAGAAATCATGGACTTCTGAGAGAAGCGTTTAAGACGAAGTCGTATTCCAATTGTCAGGGTATGTTGGGAGTCGAAACGAGGACCCGAGTTTACTTGGGAACGTGAAGACTCAATGCGCGAAAAATACCCGCATCTTTTACCTGTCACCACTACTACTTAAATTTCGGGACGAAATTTCTAAAAGAAGGGGATACTGTAACATTGGTCGAAAAACGGGTTTCAAGACCCGCTTCGTTTATCCATCAAATATTCAGTTATAATTTTCGTTGCGTATTTATGGTTCATATTAATTTTAAACCATACATAATTAATAAATATATTAGAATTTAAAAACCATAATTTATAATTAATTGTCACACCCCGACCCGCAGTGGAAAAGGTGATCGGGGCATGATTGGGTTTTCATCAAAGCTCATGACATTTATTATAACGTTTCATATTTATTATTACAATTTAAAGGAAAATCATACAATCATAATTACAACATGTTCTACACATCTTTCTAGACTTCATTATTTTCTTCTAAGGCATTTCCTATGTTTTCCTTGCTTCATCCTGTTCACCTGTATCATGTGTAAAAATGGTTTTTGGATCAACAAAAAGTTGGCGAATGAATCCTATTAAAACATTTAAACAAGTTTATTGAATTGATTATAAATAAAGTGCATAACCACATATGAGTAAATATAGATGTAAGCTTATTCACAAAACACTTAATATTAAATAATGCACACACATACAATAATAGATTGTTTTGAGGCACGCGTTGCTCAACTCGTCTCCCACGAGGAACTGATGGGCCTAATGAATGAGTTTTGAGGCACGCGTTGTTCTACGAACTGATGGGCCTAATGAATGAGTTTTAAGGCACGCGTTGTTCAACTCGTCTCCCACGAGGAACTGATGGGCCTAACAAATAATTTGCATACAACTTGACAATATGTAATACATAACTACAAACAATATTTACATTCTAAGTTTAAATCATAATATGGTATGGCACGAGTTTAATAAACGAGTTAATTTTAGTGACACATGACACACCCCAAAACGTGTAATGAAAAAGGGGAGTTGTAAGATTCACTCACATTGGGTGCGTTCGGTTAATGATGTTGAATGCGCACGAAGTTGGATTTAACCACGAGTGAAACTAACCTAGATAATAACATAATGGTTGGTAAATAAGCGGATTTTATTAATCAATTTTAGTAGGATTATTGAATATATTTCTGTGAGTTTAAGGCTATTTTCTAACTTTAAAAATGTTATTTTTAAGTATTTTTAATTGATTTTTAATTTAAATAAATAAATAAAAATAATAAAAAAAATGTTGACTTTTGACCGTTGACCATAAGCGTTGACTGTTGACCGTTGACTTGTTGACCGGTTTTATTGTGTGTATGTATGCGCCGGGCAGGACTCGAACCCGAGACCTCCCGTACGCGTGCACGCAGCTCTACCAACTGAGCTACGTGTCTAACCCGAAATATTTCTGTTTTTAATTATATTTATATACTAATTAAGTTAATCCGAAAATCACTTATTTTAAAATAAAGATTTAATGTAACGACTCGGTGCTCTCCACAGGTCTCGAACCCGGGACCTGTGGTTTAGTTTGGCACACAGTCCACCGCTGGACTGTGTGTCTAACTTGGTAAATATTCTGATTTTTATTATACTTAACATCTTACTCAGTTAACCCGGTTCGGTTTAAAAAAAAGGCATTTTATTACAGCGAATGTGTGTGTGATAGGAATCGAACTCGCGTCGTGTGCATATTGTTTGCACACAGTCCACCGCTGGACTGTGTGTCTAACCCGTTCAATATACTAATTTTAATTAATCTTATAATATATCTGAACTTCGTCTTCTTCGCTTAAGATTACTGATTATGATAATTCAACTGATTTATGTCTAATCCGATTAACAAGCTTTATAAGTAATTGAAAGGTAATGAATGGAGAGAGTTTGGTGGAAGGATGTACCGATCCGCATCTTTCACAAAACTCCGGCGAAGACTCGTCGGCTCTGTTTGTGAACTTCGGCTGTTAGAATCAATTAACAGTTCTGTTCGATTAGATATGATATTGAGGTACATAAACAAGGATTTACAGAAGTTGGGATGATTATACCAATTCCCAGCGTAAGATCAGAAATATCAGAGGTTTTCCGGCGAGAGCTGAATATTCCGGCTACGTCGTCCGGGATTGATTCTGATGGTTGGATTGAAGTTAGTATCAGTCTAACAACAGATTGAAACGGAAAGAGTCGAGGTATTTACCGTGTAGATGAAATCTCGGTTTTCCGGCGACTTGCAGAGATTTTCCGGCGAGTAAAATTACGTCGAGAATTTGTGTGATTGTGAGCGAAAAGGTTATCAGAAGCTTGTGGGTGTATTTATATGGAAGAACATCGATGAATTTAGTCCGATTACCATCTTGATTCGTCGGTCAATAATTTTTCCGGCGGTTATGACTGATGTCGCGGATTGGACATCGGTTATAACCGATGCAATAGTTATTATACGCGTTAAGACACAAGAAACCGACAGAGAAAGGCGAAATCGTCGAGAAAGGCGCGTCGATTTGAAATCGAGATTTTGATATTTGAATTAATTGTTTTGATACATTACTAAAGAACACAAGTGGCGGAGTGGTTTGGTGAATGAGAGTTAAGGCTTGGCTGACTCGGTTGACCCGGCTGACCCAGGTTCGAATCCCGGCAGCCTTGTTTTATTTTTATTTCACTATTTTTAATACATTTTCAATTATAAATTTTATATTCTAATATACTTGTTAATTATGTATCGTTAAAAATTAATTTGAGCATTAAATACGCAACGAAATTTTTAACTGGTTGTTCGGTTAATAAACGAAACGGGTTTGGTAAATCCGGTTTTTTTTTACAGATGTTACAGTATCCCCTACTTTTTAGAAATTTCGTCCCGAAATTTAGGTAGTGACATATTTGTCTAAAAAGGATGGTGTTTAGTTTGACAGTTACATACTTAGAAAGGGGTAAGAGTTTAAATTTTGTTTTAGGCGGTAACGTTCCTTGTAAGGGTTGAGTACCCTTCTACAGGAATCGCTTTTTGTTGCCTACGGTAAAAATATTGATAAGCAGAGTTGATTCACTGAGTATGATTTCATGCGCAAGAGTTTTGATATGTTTGGAAAGATAAGGTTATATCCTAAAACAAAACTTCGAATACTACAACCTACATGGAACTTCTCATAACCACCTGACAATGCCTCTGATCCTTTGGCAAGAATACTTATATATAGGAAGTACCAGCGGCGTATCCACCATATTCTTGTCAAATTTTCGTTGGTTTTATCAGTAAGTTATGATTGGTCCTATGATGTGACTCTAGAACATAAATAAACACAACAACCAATGTCTGAGTCCTAATTCTGATAGTGTACATGTTTGAATGGTGACAGTTCCTCTCTCGTTTACTATGATGGAGAGGTTAGTTTATGTAAAAATAGAACACAATCTAATTTCTTTAAATGATGAGATGATATGAATGCTAAATCAGTGAGTATAACACAAACTTCAATCAAGACAATACTAATTCCTACATGGAACTTCTCATAACCGCCCGATAATGCCTCTGATCCTTTGACAAGAATACTTATATATAGGAAGTACCAGCGGCGTATCCACCATATTCTTGTCAAATTTTCATTGGTTTTATCAGTAAGTTATGATTGGTTCTATGTGACTCTAAAACATAAATAAACACAACAACCAATGTCTGAGTCATAATTCTGATAGTATACATGTTTGAATGGTGAAACAATCCAATTTCTTTAAATAATGTGATGATATGAATGCTAAATCAGTGAGTATAAAACAAACTTCAACCAAGACATTACTAAATCCTACATGGAACTTCTCATAACCACCTGATAATGCCTCTGATCCTTTGGCAAGAATACTTATATATAGGAAGTACCAGCGGCGTATCCACCATATTCTTGTCAAATTTTCATTGGCTTTATCCGTAAGTTTTGATTAGTTCTATGTGACTCTAAAACATAAACAAACACAATCAACCAAAGCT
Organism: Scalesia atractyloides; assembly: GCA_947069175.1. Classification (NCBI taxonomy): domain Eukaryota; kingdom Viridiplantae; phylum Streptophyta; class Magnoliopsida; order Asterales; family Asteraceae; genus Scalesia; species Scalesia atractyloides. The sequence continues at coordinate 11,400,677 of CAMTDV010000003.1, read as the reverse complement.
TGAGTCTTAATTCTGATAGTATATATGTTTGAATGATGACAGTACCTCTCTCGTTTGTTATGATGGAGAGGTTAGTCCATGTAGAAGTGAGACACAACTCAACTTCTTTAAATGATGACACTGTGATATGTCGTGAGGTTATGATGATATGAATGTTAAATCAATGAGTATAAAAACAAAACTGAAATAGTAATTCGCATTAAGATCCTTGGATAAATTTCCAATTTAAAATTGAGATACGTGAAAATTGAGATAACATAAAGAAAAACATAAAACTAAGCGGTTGGAGTTGAATCTTGATTTTTGGTGAAGGGGACTAGTTGGGTGGTTTCGTTTGGGCCGTCATTATCTTCAACAGGATTGGCGTTGATGTTGAAAACTCTTCCTCTTGCTTGTGGCCTAATGGTTGGGTTTTCTTGATTTGATTGGTTAACTGGGTTTGCTTGAGCTTGGGCGTTTATGATGTTAACCAATCGAGGGCACGTGTTTCTATAATGGGTAGGGTCGCCACAATTAAAACAAGCTCGAACATAAGGTAACATGGGGTATTGGGGTTGTTGATATGTTTGGATCATGTTTTGAGTGGGGGTGAGATTTGGTTTTGAGGGGTGCGGCAAACCTTGCTCAAATGACCATAGCGTCCACAATTCGCACATAGTCGACAAGGTAAGGTAGACGGATGGTGATAAAAACAGGTTTTACATTGAGGGTGAGGTCCAAGGTAAGGTTTCTTATTTGGGTAAGTTGAGTTGGGTGCTACTTGAGTGATTGGGATAGCTTGGAGGGGTACGGCTTGTGAGGCTGGCTGGTTGCGTTGGGAGACAGCGAAAAGTTGCCCATCCCGTTTTCTCTTAAAAATGGGTTGAGAAGGGGATTCGGTTTGGGTGGAGTTTTAGGTTTCAGTCGATGCTTTACCCTTCTTCTTCTCCTCCTTGAAGTTTTTGTTCCGGATGCGGTTCTCGGTGAGCTCTGTAGCTAACTCCATTGCTGCTTCCAAGGTTGCAGGTGTGGTACTTATTACAGAGTCTTGAATCTTTGAAGGAAGACCTCGAATGTAGTGCTCGATCAATCAGTAGAGGGGAGTGAACAAGTTAGGAACCATTTGATTTAACTCGAGGAATCTCTTGTTGTATGTGGTGTGGTCGCCTTCCTTTTGTTTCAACGAATAAAACTCATCCTCTAATTTCTTGATTTCGCTCCTTGGGCAAAACCGTCTTGTCATGATTTCCTTCAACTCTTCCCAAGTCAAAGTCATAGCATCTTCAACACCTCGTTTTGCCTTCTCTGTATTCCACCAAGTAAGTGCTATTCCAAGCAAACGACCGGTAGCATATCGCACTTTGCGATTATCGGGGCAATCGCAATTTAGAAAAGTGTTCTCCATTTCTTCAAACCAATGGAGGAGAGCGGTGACACCTTCAGTCCCTTCGTATTTTGGAGGGCCGCAGGATTTGAAATGCTTGTAGGTGCATTTAGTGGTATTTGGGGGAGGGTTGATAACATTTTGATCTTCTTGGTTGACAGGATTAGCGGTAAGGGCTTGTTAGACTTGAATTATAATGTTGGGTATTACGGCAGCCATTTGTTGAGCGATTTGGGCAGCCATGCGCTCGCGGGCTTTTCCTGATCTCATCTTTCTACGAGCGAGGCTAGAAGACATCTACAAGGAATACATAACAAGAGTATGAGTTGGATGTTTTAGGGATCAGGTGTCGTATTTAGGAATGAACATTTATAAAATAAATATAAAATAATAAATCTACTACATCCATAGGATGTCTTGGGCTTTGCTCGTAATTGGGCCTTGCATGCCGCCATACTTCACCTTCGTAATCATGTGGGCCCCCATGATTACCGGGTTTTTCATATGGTTCGCATGTGTTAGCCTGGTTACGTACACTAAAACCCGGAGAAAATCGAGAAATATGTAACGTATGATATTCGGAATGTGTCCAGGTGTGGACACGATGACACCTCAAAGTGGGGTTAGTTCGAACGACGTTTGGTGTGGCATGCTTTGGCCTAATAGGTCCTTCGTACTCTCATCGTTAGTCCCCAGGTAGGCAAATTGGTCCGTTATATTGGATTTATACGAATGCCAACCTAGACAGGACGTTCCGACTACCGGTACTTGTACCCTTACAGTTACCACATGCCCGTCGCAGAACTCACTTTGATGAGATTTGAAAAATGAAAAATGTGACAAAATCTTTGAATAACGAAAGTATGAAGATGATTTGAATATGTGAACATTGAAATATGTATGATGAATGTGTATGTACGTATGTATGTTTGACTATAAGTGTAATTCACTATGTATCACAAAATGTAATATTGGAAATGTTTGCATGCATTTGTGTATGTAATAAATATGAAACAAATAAATATCATAAGTTTGCATGTAACCACATAAACAATTAAAATCTAGTCAACTATAGTATAGGCTCTAAGGGTCTAATAACCTATCCTATATCCCTATAGTCAAAAGCTCTGATACCAATCTGTCACACCCCGACCCGCAGCGGAAAAGGTGACCGGGGCATGATTGGGTTTTCATCAAAGCTCATGACATTTATTATAACGTTTCATATTTATTATTACAATTTAAAGGAAATCATACAATCATAATTACAACATGTTCTACACATCTTTCTAGACTTCATTATTTTCTTCTAAGGCATTTCTTATGTTTTCCTTGCTTCATCCTGTTCACCTGTATCATGTGTAAAAATGGTTTTTGGATCAACAAAAAGTTGGTGAGTGAATCCTATGAAAACATTTAAACAAGTTTATTGAATTGATTATAAATAAAGTGCATAACCACATATGAGTAAATATAGATGTAAACTTACTCACAAAACACTTAATATTAAATAATGCACACACATACAATAATAGATTGTTTTGAGGCACGAATTGCTCAACTCGTCTCCCACGAGGAACTGATGGGCCTAATGAATGAGTTTTGAGGCACACGTTGTTCTACGAACTGATGGGCCTAATGAATGAGTTTTAAGGCACGCGTTGTTCAACTCGTCTCCCACGAGGAACTGATGGGCCTAACAAATAATTTGCATACAACTTGACAATATGTAATACATAACTACAAACAATATTTACATTCTAAGTTTAAATCATAATATGGTATGGCACGAGTTTAAATAAACGAGTTAATTTTAGTGACACATGACACACCCCAAAACGTGTAATGAAAAAGGGGAGTTGTAAGATTCACTCACATTGGGTGCGTTCGGTTAATGATGTTGAATGCGCACGAAGTTGGATTTAACCACGAGTGAAACAACCTAGATAATAAATAATGGTTCGGTAAATAAGCAGATTTTATTAATCAATTTTAATAGGATTATTGAATATATTTCTGTGAGTTTAAGGCTATTTTCTAACTTTAAAAATGTTATTTTTAAGTATTTTTAATTGATTTTTAATTTAAATAAATAAATAAAAATAATAAAAAAAATGTTGACTTTTGACCGTTGACCATCAGCGTTGACTGTTGACCGGTTTTATTGTGTGTATATATGCGCCGGGCAGGACTCGAACCCGAGACCTCCCGTACGCGTGCACGCAGCTCTACCAACTGAGCTACGTGTCTAACCTGAAATATTTCTGTTTTTAATTATATTTATATACTAATTAAGTTAATCCGAAAATCACTTATTTTAAAATAAAGATTTAATGTAACGACTCGGTGCTCTCCACAGGTCTCGAACCCGGGACCTGTGGTTTAGTTTGGCACACAGTCCACCGCTGGACTGTGTGTCTAACTTGGTAAATATTCTGATTTTTATTATACTTAACATCTTACTCAGTTAACCCGGTTCGGTTTAAAAAAAAAGGCATTTTATTACAGCGAATGTGTGTGTGATAGGAATCGAACTCGCGTCGTGTGCATATTGTTTGCACACAGTCCACCGCTGGACTGTGTGTCTAACCCGTTCAATATACTAATTTTAATTAATCTTATAATATATCTGAACTTCGTCTTCTTCGCTTAAGATTACTGATTATGATAATTCAACTGATTTATGTCTAATCCGATTAACAAGCTTTATAAGTAATTGAAAGGTAATGAATGGAGAGAGTTTGGTGGAAGGATGTACCGATCCGCGTCTTCACAGAACTCCGGCGAAGACTCGTCGGCTCTGTTTGTGAACTTCGGCTGTTAGAATCAATTAACAGTTCTGTTCGATTAGATATGATATTGAGGTACATAAACAAGGATTTACAGAAGTTGGGATGATTATACCGATTCCCAGCGTAAGATCAGAAATTTCAGAGGTTTTCCGGCGAGAGCTGAATATTCCGGCTACGTCGTCTGGGATTGATTCTGATGGTTGGATTGAAGTTAGTATCAGTCTAACAACGGATTGAAACGGAAAGAGTCGAGGTATTTACCGTGTAGATGAAATCTCAGTTTTCCGGCGACTTGCAGAGATTTTCCGGCGAGTAAAATTACGTCGAGAATTTGTGTGATTGTGAGCGAAAAGGTTATCAGAAGGTTGTGGGTGTATTTATAGGGAAGAACATCGATGAATTTAGTCCGATTACCATCTTGATTCGTCGGTCAATAATTTTTCCGGCGGTTATGACTGATGTCGCGGATTGGACATCGGTTATAACCGATGCAATAGTTATTATACGCGTTAAGACACAAGAAACCGACAGAGAAAGGCGAAATCGTCGGGATTTCCGACGACTGCGAATTGGGCGCGTCGATTTGAAATCGAGATTTTGATATTTGAATTAATTGTTTTGATACATTACTAAAGAACACAAGTGGCGGAGTGGTTTGGTGAATGAGAGTTAAGGCTTGGCTGACTCGGTTGACCCGGCTGACCCGGGTTCGAATCCCGGCAGCCTTGTTTTATTTTTATTTCACTATTTTTAATACATTTTCAAATATAAATTTTATATTCTAATATACTTGTTAATTATGTATCGTTTAAAATTAATTTGAGCATTAAATACGCAACGAAATTTTTAACTGGTTGTTCGGTTAATAAACGAAGCGGGTTTGGTAAATCCGGTTTTTTTTTACGGATGTTACATTAATAATAAATAATGATTAAAAAAATAAAATGGAGACGCCAGGTTTCGAACCCGGGTCACCCTCAAACACAAACACACAACACACCACTCCGCCACACACTTCCTTTGTGACTAATACTAAAACAAATAACATTTAAAGTAAAACCCGAAAGTCAAATCCGGTAAACAACGCGCCAAGACTCGCAATCACCGGAGAAAACACAAACTCCGCGAATTTGGCTGTTTCTCCTTTGACCGAAAATGATGAATTGATTTTGACGTCGGTTATAACCGTTGCCGGCAATCAATTTCGGTCATAACCGCCGGAAATCCTAAATCACGAATCAAGACTCAATTCAAACCCAATTCAGCCTATTTCCACTATAAATACCCACTTGAACACTCTGAAAATCCTTTCGCTCACAACCACGTTCGTTTCCGAAGCTTTATTCATTCCAAAACACGTCGCCGGAGATTTTTACATTCGCCGGACTTTCACCGGAAAACCGAGGCTTTACTTCTAATCGGTATAATTCTCGACTCTTTTGTTTGTAATCCATTATTCGGCATGTATTAACCTTAATCATTCAACCAGAGTCTGTCTCAGACAGCGTTGCCGGAAATCCCCGCACTCACCGGAAATTCACTGAAAAACCGGAGCCTCACTGTCGATCGGTATAATCATCTAAACCCTCTTGATATCTCTTGCTTAGTAACTTAATTGCACAACACAATGATCAAAACTGTTAAACAAATCACTCAGCCGGAAGTCACAAATCAGAACCGACGACTCTTGCCGGAAATCTGAAGAAAATGCTCTGTTTTGGTACATCTTATTCCGTAATCTTCTTTTCTATTTCATTTCAACCAATTATAAGTTTTGTTGATCGATTTAAACAGAACAGTCGGATTTCACTGTTCTGTGTTCTTGTAAACGAAGAAGATGAAGTCAAGTATATGTATAAATATAATTAAAACTGGATATTCGAACGGGTTAGACACACAGTCCAGCGGTGGACTGTGTGCAAATACAATATGCACGTCCCGAGTTCGAATCGCACACGTTACCGATTTTCAGAAATAAAACCAACATTTTTAGAACTTAATCAGATCAAGTCACAGAATGTTTATAAGAGGAATGTAATTCCGCACTCGAACCAAGAACCCAAGTTCGACTCCGGGTCTCTGAAGCCGGTTCGGCCATATTAAACCATTTTTGATATAAACTAAATAAGGTTAAAATTAATTAGTATATATATATAATTAAAACAGAGAATATTTCGGGTTAGACACGTAGCTCAGTTGGTAGAGCTGCGTGCACGTATACGAGGGGTCCCGAGTTCGAACCTCACTCAGCGCATAGAAAACACTGTCTGACCGGTCAAGACCGGTTCAACGGTCAACGGTCAACGGTCAAAAAGTCAACTTTTTTATTTCTTTTTAATTATTTATTTAATTGAAAAATCATTTAAAAATACTTAAAAATAAGATTTTTAAAGTTAGAAAATTTCCTTAAACTCACAAAAATAAATCTAAAAATTCCATTAAGAGCACTAATTAAAAATATTAATCTCAAATAAAATTTATTTATTTATCGAATTGTTTTCTTATTATCTAGGCTAGTTTTCCCTGGTCATTGAATCCTAAATTCGTGCGCATCCAACGTCATCAAAGAACGCACCCAATGTGAGTGAATCTCTACCAATTCCCCTGTTTTAATCATGTTTTGGGGTGTATCATGTGTCGTATAATCCTTTTATTTTATTTAAACACTTGTGCATACATCATATCCGTGATCAAACGTGTATCAAATGTGTATCAATTGTTGTGTGAATTATATGTAGATTGGATTTATCATTTTCAGTGCACGCATTTCATTAGGCGAACTATTTCCCCGTAGGAGACGGGTTGAGCATCAGGAGCCTCATTAGATCGGATCCTTTTGATTGAGCCTTAATCTCACATACATCATCATTCATGTCATATACTCATCCAAAGTGGTTTGTGATTGTTTATCTATATATGTTGCTCACATGTGATTATTGCACAAATTTTCCTTATTAAATAAAACAAGAAATTAGTAACAATGTTTTATCAAGGTTCACTCGCCAACTTTTGTTGACCCAAAATATCCCCGTTTTACACATGATACAGGTGATCTAGTTGAGACAAGAAACACATAGGAAGACCTAGAAGAATAAACAAGTTTAAGCTTTGGAATAATTATATAGTTTCATTTTCTTGTAATTGTATGAATTTTGTTTTGGATATTTAAGTTGTGATTTGAATTTAATAAATATGAAACATTTTAGTAAACATCATGAGCTTTGGTGATAACCCAATTATGCCCCGACTTTTATTCCGCTGCGGGTCGGGGTGTGACAAGTATGTCCACACATCCACCTAAGCATTCTCATCTCTCCTACTTCCAGCTTACGCGCCTGTGCCTTCTTAATGGCCCAACAATCTGTCCCGTATAAGATAGCAGGTCTAACTGCGACCTTATAAAGTTTACCCTTTAATTTAGCTAGGAATCTCTTGCCACACAATATCCCAGTAGTAGCTCTCCACATACACCATCTCGCCTGGACGCGATGTGTTATATCACTATCTAACTCCACATCTCTTTGTACAAATGATCCTAAATACTTGAATTTAGTTGTCTGTTGAACCCCTTGGCCCTCAAGAGTAATCTGAGTGTCCTCATCATCGTCTGCACCACTAAAATCATAATGAAGGTACTCGGTTTTAGAGCGACTAAACCTTTGTAACACCCCGCCCTGATTAGGGCTGACATGTTACACAATTCGTTAATTAGAGATAATTAATAACTTAATTAAAGCATAAATTCAATAGGTTTAAAAACAAAAATCCCCCAAAACGACAAAACGGTCCAACAGAAAAAAAAACATAAGTTTCTAAATATGTTAAATATAAAGTTTTATTAAATCCTTGCTTCAACTCTAGCATTTTATTATCACTCTTCACACATTCCCCTGATTTCCCTAAGTATCTGTTTAAGACATAATAAACAAACAACAAAAAGAAAACAGCTAATCCAAAAGTTGCCCAATAACAAAGAAACAATAGCAATAATACTTTAATGATTGAAGCAATATAATACACACTTTAACAATGGAAACAATACATACGTTGAATGATCACTAATGAACACCATGAAGATGTATGAGAAATACCAATCTGAGCCAATAAAAATAAACAATAACACTTTGTACATTAGCCGTAGTTCTAATGCACCACTATGTAGAGGGGATGTGGGCACTCACGGCTATCCCAGTACCACTAACACGTACACTTTAACTCTTAGGGACGATCCATACGCCTCTCAATAATCAATAAGTGCATTCACTTAGCACACAACACAGTATAGAGATGCCATGGGCCTTTCGCACCTCCACAGATGGTGCACGTCAATTGTGCCTATGTTGACGCCCTATGTCCCCAAAGGTACATATGCTCGGATATTGAGGTCAATAAAACGATTCACTCAGGTCAAGGCAAAATACACTAACTATACACTAAGGCTATATAACATCTAGCCAATGATAAATAATAAAACTCATGGAAGCATGCGAGAATGAGTACAATAAAATGTAATCCTATCACATGTATATTATAGGCGATAATTCAATATGACACGTGTAACCATTAATCATAGAATGGTGACGATGGATGTCTCATGTAACGATTTCAAATAACGATTTTTCAATAACTATGATATTATGAAATGAGAAAACATATTATTACGTTTGAAAATATTGTGTATTGACTATTTTGTCTTGTTGTTTAAATAGGGCTTCCTATAAAAAAATACATGATGTTATGAAATGAGTAAACATTTTACGCTACGTGTGATGGACCAAATATTCATACACCATTAGAATAGAAAACAATAATATGTTAAAAGCAAGAGATCATAGAATCCGTCCCTTAAGCAATTAGCATTGACCGTAGTAAATCCTAAGCTTGGATCAAACGTCACGAAACCCTACAAACATATTATTACGTTTGAAAATATTGTGTATTAGACTACGTTGTCTTGTTGTTTAAATAGGACTTCCTATAAAAAAAAATACATGATGTACCGATAAAAAGTAGTATTAATTCTTTTCTCCAATATCTTAGTTATAAAACAATTAACTCATAGTTATACATATATAAAATTCATTATTCACTGTTCCAATTAAACAGCACTAGTTTATGTTAATACGTTTAATCAAATTTATAGCTTTATATGGTACATTAATATATTTCTTGGTTTATATGAGTTCCATGGTTGGTTTGTTTTGGCTTATATATACGTATATATTTTTGATGGTTGTTAGACATGAAAGTATTTGGATGATATTTCGATAATTACTTATATCGAATTTCAAAAGAAAAACAAAAACACCAGTTTCCTATTATATATATATATATATATATAATAGTTTATAAACTATGAAATAATACTGGTATATCGAATTTAAATATGTCCCAAGACATAATCATTTGGAGTTCTACTATACTTATCATCATTAAATCTTTAGATTTATACAGAACCTATTTTCTTTACCTATTTTTAAAAGAAAAAAAAAATAACTATCATTACTTAATAATATTAGTATTAATAATATAAAGAAGAAATACAATATTGGACTTATCACCAAATATGGTAGTGAACTGGTCGTCATCTCTGGTGATCGGAAAACAAAATGATTCAGAAAAAAAAACAAGGTTTGCTTCACAATCTTAGTTTGGCTTTTAGATTCACCTCCACTGTTTATTTCAAAAATTACAAGTGATGTGAACAAGAGTGAATCATGAAAACAGGAAGTTTTATGACAAAATAATTTGTATCATCTACGATCGTTCATGTAATATGTTCATAGACAACTGGGTGGTAAAGAGAAGCGGTTTAGTATGGATACCTTAGGTCAAAAATAGACTGCTGGTGCGGTGAAACACACGTTCAACGGAGGTCTTAAGACGGCAAGTCCGTTGGTACGCAGCGGTGGCTCGGAACTGGTGAAAAACTAATTAGTAAATTCGCACTTGTGAATTTACAGAATGGTTTACCGGAGATGAGGGGCTTGCTTTTGGAAGGCTTTCGTAAGGAATGAAGTGGCTGGAAAAGCGTCCGATAAAGATTTGGAAAGGAATGGAAGATTAGAGCTGTACAATTAAATTGCCAATTAATTCCTTTCCATGCACAAATACAATTTGATTACTTTTAGGTTATAAGATACTCATGGTTTATTATTTTACTAGCTTAGTATCCCTTTTATTATATGGGCTTAACAAATTTAATTTATATACTAAATAATAAAATAATATATTTTTAAAAACCTCATTTAACATAGATTGAATAAATGTAATTTTATATATTAAATAATTAAAAAATGTATATTTAAGAACTACGTGTATTATATGGGTTGAATAAATACAATTTTGTATATTATATAATAAAAAAAAGTTATATCTTTAAAAGCATTGTGCATTATGTAGATTAAATAAATCTAATTTTATATACCAAATAATAAAAAATGTCTTGGTGTCCTCCTACTTCCCGAAGGACTTACATAAAGCATTCATGAAATTGATACAGTGTTGCACGTAACTCCCTAAGCCTAAAGTATTATAGTGCTTATATGCACTATCTTACTCAGTTTAATTACTTATATCATTTCAGGGATAGTTTGGTTGCTAACCAATATATCGATAGATAACTTTACTTATACATGTTTTGCAACTACTCGGTACCATCTATATTTGTTTGCTGGTGAAAGTGCAGGTGGGAATACTGAAACAACAAAGATAACAATGCAACAATTGGTTGCAGTTAGAGGCGATAGTCGATAGTCGAATGTAATATGGGATATTGAAAACTAATTCAATTTTTGAGGGATTGGAGAATGAAAGGATCATGAAATGATAACTCGAGTAGTTTTATAAGTAATTTATATTTCTATATTCTTTAGGTTTATAAATGTATAAAAAGTAGGATCTTTATAATATATTTACAGGATGATTTAATATTTATAATATATCCGAAGTTTCTCGTGAGAAACATTTATTTATATGTTAGTGAAAGCTAACTGAAATTCACTTCAATGAAATTGTAAGAATAACATGTATCGGTATCCAAACATGTAAGATGTCACATTTCTATGATGTCATCACATTAGTATTGAGTTTCTTTGCTAATATTATTAGATTAAAGTACTAATTGTTTTTTTATTATTTTTATTATGTTGTTGCTCCTTGGTGCACACAAGATGAAATGTCATATCAATTATTTTATTAGCTTTGTTTAAGGGCTTCACCTTTTTTTCCGAGGTAACAATATCATAAATTTATATAATGTTATGGAATAATATAATAAAGGTAAGAGTTGGCTATAAAGTCCATTTTTTCTAAAAAGTGTAAAAAGTCATAAAACACAATAATGTTAAACATAAAACACACACAAAACCTACAAATACCAAAGTGAAGACTAGTAAAACGACATACTTGTGGGTTTTGTGTTGTGTCTTGGATGATAAGGCTTTAATAATCTAATGACTAATACTAGTATGTTTTATGCTGATTATCATGTTTTGTTTTATATTCATAGTTCTACGATTGTATGTTTGAAGTTTTATGTAATATTTAGGTTATGGATATTGTGTTTTAGTGATCTTCAGTCTGTTATTTGTGTGTTTTTGAGTGTGTTATGTGGCTGAAATTGTGATATTTTATGATTTTGTACACTTTGTAGGAAAAATAGACTTTATAACCGAACCCCACCCTAGTAATGTCACACTCTGGTCGTAGCGGAAGCGCAATCGTGTTACTATGAGGTAAATTGCATCCAATTGTGTAAACAAATGTAAATCAACAACGATGCCGTACTGATATTAATTTGCAACCAACATTTACAAGTTTTCAAAAGTAACATCATAGTTTTCACATGATCATCAAAAACATAGTTTGAATTACATTACTTCAAATAAAAGATTGTTTTCATCGTAAAAGAATGATGAGGTTTTGACTCCTATATACCCATACAAGGTTGAGATATAAGAGGCAAATCCTCCAAAAGGTGGCATACGTTTTCATGAGATTTTCCATATCCCGAATTGTTTCACTAGCTCAAGTCTTGCTTCCTGAAATACAAGTAATTTTAAAAAGTCAACAAAAGTTGACGAGTTTATGTAGTTATTGTTTTCTTATAAAATGTCATGCTTGTAATCCAGTAATGAAATCTGAGTATGTTATTAGCATTCATGGAGTTTAAGGATCTATCAGTGTGCCGCGAGCACCCTGACATATGTGTCATAAGTAAGCAACCAAACCGAGACAACTTTGACATCATTAGGATCACAAAGCACTCCTAAGGGTATAACAACCAGTAGTGGAACGCGCCTCAAACTCAATAGATCTATATCTTTTGCACCTTGGTCACTAAGTGATTAATGGTTACCATTATCATCGTCCTACTTACGCACATTTGATTGTGTTATCATCTAAACCCATAGCTAACATATTGTTTGTTATGACATGTATTTCCCTCGATGGTTTAAAAGGAAAACTTTGAAATAATTGAAATGAGAGACATGAACTCACTGTTTTGCGTTCCGTAAGTCGTACTTATTTGAATAAGGGTGTCCATACACGTGTATAACCTACATGTGTATTAACTTCATTGGACCTCGTATAAGTTGTTCATCTTGAATTCTTGTTGTGTATATATTTATCATATTAGAACAACTTTAATGTTATTATAGTGTTGGTACTCGTTTGTTCGATTATTATTTATATACATATATTTCATATATATATATATATATATATATTATCATTCATAGATCGTGTGTGAACGGGCCTCGCCATTCACATGTCCTCATGCCTTGCATGTATGTCATTGGGCCTAGGCCATGTATCCATATGATTATGCCTAGCCCATGTAATTTATGTCACTAGGCCTAGCCCATGTATTTATGTGATTGGGCCTAGCCCATGTAATTTATGTGATTGTGCCTAGCCCTTGTCTCTATGTCATTGGGCCTAGCCCATGTAATTTATGTGTTTGAGCCTAGCCCATGAATTTATGTGATTGGGCGTAGCCCATGAAATTATATTTTTGGACCTAGCCCATGAAGTTATATGTTTGGGCCTAGCCTATGAAACTATATGTTTGGGCCTAGCTAATGAAATTATGTATTTGGGCGTAGCCCATGTTATTATATGTTTTATGTATTTGGCCCTTGCCCATGTCTTTTATATAATGGGTCTAGCCCAACTTAATTCTTATAAGTCCAAAATGTTTATAATCTTACACTTGGTAATTTTTACTAAGTATAGACTTTTAAGTATGTTTAGATATACTTTTATAAAATCACTTAGTAACTTTTGTATATCCTAACTTTCCGGATTTTGTCATCGTTAATATATATATATATATATATATATATATATATATATATATGTATATATATATATATATATATAAGTGCCTAAAATATATTACTTTTTTAGACTTGTCATCGTTGTCGATTAATATATATATTTCCGCGTCGAAATTCGCCTAAATGTCGTAGTAGCTCTTCAAGTTGGCGATATGTTCGTTGACCGACGGCGAGACAGTGTACTGTATAAAATAGACCATTGTCCGCCTAGTCCGCTTGTCCGATTATTGTTTACAAGAATTGTGTAAAGGTGTATGTGTTCATGTTATTATACTTGGTAACCTTCAAGTATTTGGTGTGTTGTATTTGTTGGGTATTTTGTGTTGTATACTCTAAACATTCTATTTTACACATTTAATTTTGGTGACAAAGTACATGCATATATTTTATTCTCAAAGGGAATTAAATGTGGTGTTTAAAGTGAAAAAAGGGTGGATTGTGGTGGTAGGATGTAGCCGTGGATGAGGGGGAGACCAAGGAGGTTTCTTATATATATATATATATATATGAAGTGAAGTGATAAAGTTAAAGTATGGTGACGATGTTATAACCTATCAAGTCAAGATCACATCTCTAACCATGCTTATATCTAAATTTTTCAACATTAACAAGTGGGTGGGGGCCCACTTGAAATCGCCCATATGAAAAGGGGTGGGGGTTAAGTGTAAGTTTATATTATAACATGTGTTAAAATGTAAGGTGTTTAGGTTAAGTATGGTAATTAGGGGTTGGTCTTGCATCACTAGTGAGTAATTAGGGTTTAGGGTATTAATTAATATTAATTAGTCCCCTTGACTAACTGGTATTAGTTTTGGATGCTAAAAACACCACTAGTTTGCTCATCGGTGTGAAACCGGTTGATATACAGAAGTTATTGTTTTGTACCGGAAGCTTTGGTTTTCGTTTATCATAAGTGCCATGACATTTATTTAGGGCACTTCCGACATAGAAATATGGTTAACTTGTTCACTAGTCGAGTAGATGTTGAGTTTGGGTGGCTGAAACGCTTTCCGTTTCATTATTCGCTCAATATCGACACTTATATATTTTATCGCCGAATATTTCTGGAAGCCGTATTTTCGTAACCTCAAGATAGTTGAAGGGATTTCGGATCCCAAATGAAGCTTAACTAGCTCTCTAGATTAATATATGAGGCTATCGGCCATTGAACTCTTCTCGGTTCGACAATCGGTTGCTTTCCGGTCAAGTTGCGCACGGCTTGTTGTACGACCGGAAACAATGTCTTTTATGTATTTTTGATATCCTCATATTATTTTAAGGTGTTTGTCATTGTTCTGTTATAATTCTGGAATCCGGAAAATAAGTAATTAATGTTGTGGATGAATTGAAATTGTCACCCTTTTAGTCGAAAGGACAAATTTTGTAATTTAGGCGTTGTACCTCAAAGTTATGTATTATTGCAAGATGTGTTCCCACATTAGTGTTTTCATCTATATATATGGACTCAGTTATGTCATTAGTATGCCGTTATTCATTGTTCTATTTCGTTTGAGCGGTTTTGCTAACATGAATAGTGCAACCGCGAATAGTACGCCCAACACTTTCTACCGACACTTTTAGAGCATAGTTTGATTTATTTCGCATCGTAACGGAAAACAATATATGTTATAGCATGGTTTACTTGTCCTAACACCCGTGATATGATGTACGACCCATTATGTAATCAAATTACAATAAAATGCATGAGATTATGTACCAAAAATAGTGATTAGATTGTACGGAATTACCGGTTATTTGCCATTTGTCACATAATCCCCATGTTAAAAAGAATTTCGTCCCGAAATTCACTTTAAGGCATCCTTTGAGGGAGTCTTCTTGAACATGTGGGGGTACTTTGTCTTGATTTGATCTTCACGTTCCCACACATACTCGGGTTCATGGCGAAATGCTTTCCGTTTCATTATTCGCTCAATATCGACACTTATATATTTTACCGCCGAATATTTCCGGAAGTTGTATTTTCGTAACCTCAAGATAGTTGAAGGGATTTCGGATCCCAAATGAAGCTTAACTAGCTCTCTAGATTAATATATGAGGCTATCGGCCATTGAACTCTTTCTCAATTCGACAATCGGTTGCTTTTAGTAACACTTTGTCTTCGGCCTCGAAGGATAAGGGTTTGTGTCTTCGATCCATAGCTCTTTTATCTATCCCAGACCGTTTTGATACGCTCGTGGATTTTGAATATTTTGTATTTGGTCTCTTGGACTAGTTTGGGACCAATGAGCTGTTTGTCACGGAATTCCGCCCAACATAGCGGAGATCGACACTTTCGTCCGTAAAGTGCTTCGAACGACGCGACTTTGATACTTGTGTGATAACTGTTATTGTAGGAAAACTCTACCAATGGTAAATGAGTATCCCAGTTTTCGCCCAAATCCATCACACAGGCCCAAAGCATGTCTTCCAATGTTTGGATAGTTCGCTCGCTTTGACCATCGGTCTGTGGATGAAAAGTCGTGCTTAAATCTAAGCAAGAACCAAACGAAGCTTGAAATGATTACCAAATCCGTGACACAAAGCGACCATCTCTATCTTAGATTATCGAGATTGGCACTCCAGGACGTGAACTGACTTGATTATCGAGATTCAGCTAACTACTCGATACTGTCTTTCTCACGGATGGGTAAGAAGTGAGCTGACTTGGTTAGCCGATCAATGATAACCAAGATCATGTAGTGACCTCGAGAGGTCCGTGGTAGGTTTGTGATAAAATCCATTGAGATTTGTTCTCACTTCCAAATATGGATCTCAGGTTGTTGTAATAGACCAGATGGTTTTTGGTATTCGGCCTTGAACTTTGCACAGTAAGGCATTTCCCAACAGAGGTCGCAATATCTCCCTTAAGATTAGGCCACCAATAATACTCCTTTAAATCTTGATAAATTTTATCGGATCCTAGGTGTATCGAGTATTTTGACTTGTGTGATTCGTCCAGCACCAAGTCTCACTGATCGCCAAAATAGGGAATCCAGATCCTTCCCATGAAATATAAAGTTCCATCCTTGTTCGGTTACATTTGTTTCTCCATTCCCCGTAATGATTCTGCTTGAATGTTTTCCAATTTTAGAGCTTCTTGTTGTGCATCGTGCACCCGAGTCGTATAGTTCATCTGAATTATCATCTCTAAAGTCCGTACTCGTAAAGTTTTGACTCGTTCCTTCTGGCTCAAGGCATCTGCCACTACATTTGCCTTGCCCGGGTGATACTTGATCTCACAGTCATAATCATTCAACAATTCCACCCAACGTCGTTGGCGCATATTCAGTTCCTTTTGGTTAAATATATGTTGGAACCTTGATCTGTGAATATAGTAAACTTGGTGCCATATAAATAATGACGCCAGATTTTTAAAGCAAATACCAATGCGCCTAGTTCTAGGTCATGAGTGGTATAATTCTTTTCATGAACTTTCAACTGACGTGACGCGTACGCGATGACTTTTCCTCGTTGCATTAACACGCAACCCAAGCCTTGATGCGATGCATCGCAATACACCACAAAGTCATTGGTACCATCCGGAAGTGATAATATTGGCGCCTTACGTAATTTTTCCTTTAATAGTTGAAATGTCGATTCTTGTTTTTCTCCGCATTCGAACTTTTTATCCTTTTGGTAAGCGAGGTTAGTGGCTGAGCAACTTTTGAGAAATTCTCAATAAATCTCCTGTTATATCCTTGGCGTTGTCCAATTATTTATTGCCTCGATCTTTGAGGGGTTGACGTGTATCTCGTTTTCGTTCACCACGTGACCGAGAAACTGTACTTCGCGAATCCAAAATTAGAATTTCGAGAACTTGGCATATAATTGTTCCTTCTTTAGCAACTCTAGTATAGTTCTCAAGTGTTGTTCGTGTTATCCCTCGGTTCACGAGTATATTAGTATGTCACCGATAAATACTATCACGAACTTGTCGAGGTATGGCTTACATGCCCGGTTCATCAAATCCATAAATACTGCAGGGGCGTTTGTTAGACCAAAAGGCATAACAAGGAACTCGTAATGACTGTAGCGAGTCCTAAACGCTGTCTTAGGAATACTTTCCTCTTAGATTCTTAGTTGATGATACCCGGATCTTAAATCAATCTTTGAATAAAAACTCGACCCTTGTAATTGATCGAATAGATCATCAATCCTTGGTAACGGGTACCGATTCTTGATGGTTAACTTGTTTAGTTCCTGGTAGTCAATGCACATTGAGAAGGTACATCCTTCATTTTCACAAACCGCACTGGACCTCCCCAAGGTGAGAAACTCGGTCTTATGAATCCTTTGTCAAGCAACTCCTGAAGTTGGGTAGATAATTCATGCATCTCCGAGGGCGCTAATCGATATGGGGCTTTCGCCGCAGGTGCAGCTCCTGGCACTAGGTCAATATGGAACTCCACCTGTCGTTGTGGAGGTAGCCCCGGCAAGTCTTTCGGCAAGACCTCGGGATATTCCTTTACTAATGGTATGTCCTCCACCTTGCGCTCCTCGGCCTTCTTATCAACCACGTGGCCAAGAAAGGCGATGCATCCTTTCCTCAAACATTTGTGAGCCTTCATGCAATTAATAATTCGTAGTGGTGTGTCATGTTTCTCATCGTGAACCACCAAATGTTCTCCGTCGGGTAGGGGAATGCGAATGATTTTCTCGTGACATATGACTTCGGCTCGATTATCGGATAGCCAATCCATACCAATAACGACATCGAAACTACCTGGTTGAACCGGTAATAGATCTAAATCGAATTTTCATTCGCCTAGTTCTAAGGTACACTTCTTTATAATTTCCCACGACTCTACCAATTTTCCGTTAGCTAGTTCAATTGAGTATGGAACATCTAATTTACTCGATTCTACCCCAAGTATATCTCTAAATTCTTTGGAAATAAAACTAAAATCTGCCCCGGTATCAAAAAGAATAGATGCGAAGTGATTGTTAATAGGAAACGTACCGGTGACCACATTCGGGTCCCGACAAGCGTCTTTAGCTCCAATCACGAAAGCTCTTCCCCGAGCTTGGTTTTCTTTCGAGCAATCTTTCTTGAAATGTCCTTTGACACCACATCCAAAACAACCTTGATCTTTAGCATTTGTTCCCCGGCAAGCATCGGTGCAATGCCCAAACCTACAACATTTGCTACACTTGGGACCTCGGCATTCCCCGTAGTGGTGGAAGGGGCATTTGGGACATTTTGGCGCGTCCCCAGTATAAGACTTCTTGATGACATTTTTTGTAGTGGTGATAACGTGTGCCTTCGCTTCTTTAACTTCCCTCGTGGCTTGCTTCTTGTTATTGTTGTTGTTATTATCACTTCGTGAGCCTTTCTTGAAATGAGTGAATTTTCTTTTGTTCGAGTCCGTAGTCTCCACAGTAGTTTCCTTTTTGTTCGCTCCACACTTAGGCATTTTTCCTTGATGCACAGCCTCCTTAGTAAGGCTGACAACTAAAACGACCGCTTCTCCAATTTCAGTAGGTTTAGAAGAGGTGACCAGACTTAGAATTTCGGGGGCCAGTCCCCAGATGTACCTCTCGATCCTTTTGAATTCGGATTCCACCAAGTATGGGACCACTCGAGATAAATCATGAAGTCGCTGTGTGTATCCAGCGATATCTGAACCAACCATCTTTAAATTCTAGAACTCCGTTTCCAAATTCTGAATTTCTGACCTTGAACAATACTTTTTCCTCATCAGTTCCTTAAGTTCAGCACCAATGTTGAGAAATAGTTTATTTTATAAACTTTATCATTGGAAAACATTTTATGTAAATGTTGGATTCTATATGTGCCGTTATAACATTTTTTTTCTAACATGCATGTTAGAAATCGTTTATTACATGCGTAGTAAGACTAAATAATATAAAACCATTTGATATTTTGGGTTTTTATTTATGTTTTCATAAACCCTAATTGATATTATTAATATAGTATATTGCAAAACTAAGGGAATGTTTTAGTGTGATCTTTAAAACAAAGTTTTGCTAGTATTGATAATTCAAATGGTTCGCTACTCTTGCTGAAAGTAGCATATGGTGAACAAGGTAACAATCACATGGATATTATTTGGTGGAAAACAACTTGGTGTTGTTAAGAACAAATTTAATTGTTCAAGTTCACTACTTAAATGTAGTCTTTGTAACAACTTGGTGTTGTTTTATGTAGAATTGTCCAAGTTTAAAGTTTCAAGATGAAATGAGAAACTTGTACTTACAAGTGCATGGAGTCTTATTGAGGGAGTATCTTCAGACATGCCATGGGACGATATCGTTGAGAAGATTTTGGTCATAGTTAAAGTGTTGAAGATAAAAGTACTTTGATATTTGATGTCTAGATATCGTCTATGCTTCCGTTTAAATTTCAAAAGTGTTTTGCACTTATGATTTAGTTTCCAATGTATTTTATTGTTTTGTGTTCGATATCTTCGGATAACACATGCAATTTTTTACAAAGAAATAAATCACTAATGTTTGTGACGTATAAATTGTTTTTGTGGAAAGTTTATAACGTCAACTATACATTGTTTAAAAGAATATGGCTTTAACGGATAGTACATGAAAATATTTGGATATAAACAGCTTGATAGTTGTTGCATTGACTAAAGGTCAAAGACGAAACATCAAATGTATAACCATATCATGAGAAAATAATGAAAGAACGTACTGAGTGTATTGAGATGAAATACACAAACAAGATCCATGTCGATATATTTTGGTAGAATTCATTGGAAAATTCACACATGTGAATTTTAACATATGAAAAAAGTACTATACGTTATTATATACCTTTAATAAATCTTGCAAGATTTATAAGTAGATGCGTCTACCACTTGAATATGGAAATTTTACCTTCGTTTGGGAGAGCATCCTAAATATACATATCTCCTAATGAATAACAATATATGTGTGCAAATCACTTGTGGCAAAATTATGAATCCCCTGTTGTTGAGTGTCGATCTAGTTGACTCTATCCTCCACATAATAGTAATTGTAAACGAGGAATATTCATCTTGTTGGCGATGAGTGTGTTCACCAAGTGACTTAGATTAAGACTTATGTTTAAATACTTATGGGTCAATGGTAAAGCGTTGGAGATCAAAGGCAAACAAGTTATGTTCCTTAATTGAATGATAAATTTAGCTATGTGCTATATACAATAATTTTTGAGACCATCCTAAAGATTGATGTTTTAGGATTATGAATAAGTCTCATTATTTTGTCTTAATAAGGGATGAATGTTGCAAAGTGATATTATGATATCCTTAGGGCTGTGAAGAATCAGAATGTTGCATCTCTATGCTAGACTAGTACTTGGTTAATTATGGATCTTGACGAAGACTAATTAACTCTAAACATTCAAATGTGTATTAACACAAAATAATTTGTGTATAGACAAAGTTGAGGGAGAATTTTCATTCATTATAAGGAAAAGACATGCAACTTTTTGTAGAGTTTTTTCAGAAAAGTTAATGAGGAGAACTCGTTGTCTAGGCTTATTCTATATGGTAAATAAGAATCACTCTAAGTTGGTGACAAACTTATGACAATGGCATGTGTTGCTTTGGTCAGCTTATATAAGCTAATGCAATATGATTAAATTCACTGATACTATGAGGTTGATCTTGTTCAATCATATGTGTATAAAGCTCATCATAAGTGAAGTTATGGAAACGTTGATCAAATGGCAAGAAATGTGAGGGAGGATCCATTTAAAAAAAACAACCCTATAAGGGTATGTAGAAATGGTTTTCGTTACTCCATCTGGATGTTATCCAATAACACTTAAATGTGGGTGTCTTGCATTTGTACCATAATATTTTGGCAATAAGGATTTTGTAATCCAATCTAACATTGCAAACAGACGACTAAGTGGAAGACACAAAGGTCATAGTGCATAATGGAGATGTGTTTGCCTTAAATTATAAATGTATCATTCTAAGACAAATATTATAACTAGATTCAGGTGGCCACTAAGGTTATAGTCTTAGAAATTGACAATATGCAACGTTAATTTTCGAGTTACGAACACGTCATGACAATTGATCTCAACAGCAAAGTTATCTGCAGTGACTTGTCAATGACAAAGATAATGTTATGGATCCAACAACCTGAGGGTTTATTAGAGATCAACTTGTGAAATGAGACTAAAGCCAATGGTAAAAGGGTGTGTGAAGGAAACCTAACTTAGTTGACTGTAGATCACAAGATCTAAGTTCAATAGGACAATGAATTCATATGCCTAAGGATGGTCATTGTGGGGGCATAGCTAATGTTCTTAAGCTAGTATATATGGTTACATATACCCCCTAAATGATAAAAAGGTGTTTAAATATGTCCTAGTTCATTCCTATGAAATTCAGTGATAAATTGTGAGGCTAAGCATATTATGTGGTAAATGATTATGCATAATCATGATAACAATGATGCTTTTAATGATTTAAGGAGAATCACCTATGTTAGAGAGGAGTGAGGTCGCTTCGAATGGATTTGGGGGCACAATTCCTAGAGCTCTCAAAGAACTAGGAAAGTATTCCACGACCATTATTGGACACAACTATGAAGGGATGATCCGGCTAAGGAGAGTATTGTGTGAAGTGTATTGTCGTCTACACAAATGGGGATTTGTTCAACGACATCGCGTCTACAAACTGCTAGGAGACTAAGTATGCTTCACAACGGAAAGTTCAAAGGGAACACCTACTTATCCGGCAATACTCAACTATCGAGGTTCCATTGGAAATTTTATGCGTTTTGAACGATCTCCATTCATGTGGGGGATTGTTGGAAATTTATGTAGTGTGAATGAATATTAATTTAGTGAAATTATAATTACTAATTAAACTTTTCATATGGTGAATTGAAGATTAAACTCTTGAGTAGAGTTTTTATGTCAATTGATTTGTTGTTATTAAAGTTTATGTCTCTAATAAAATAACTAATTAAGTGAGACTTTTCAATTTTTTCTCAACTCCTGTAAAAATACTAGGCTATGTGCCTCATTTTGAGATAGAGAAATTCTAGAAAAATACAAGAGAAGAGATACAAGAAAAATACGTGAATATATGGAGAGTTCTTGGAAAGCAGAAATACTTAAAACCCATGTGTTGGGTACTTAGAGGAATATGTTTCTCTATACGATTTCATCACCTTCGCATCATAACTTTTTACAAGTTCTAACAATAATATTGTCTTGTTATAGTTTTTAAAGATGTTGCGTGAACTAATAACCCATTTCTTCGGACATAAGGTGATGACTATCATGAAGGCACGAAATTAGCATGTGGAGTGCGCACCTGGCCAGTACGCAAGAAGCATATGACTTTCGTGAAAGCATGATAATCAACGCATGAATGTCCGATGGAGTTGGGAATAAGTTTGACGTGTGGGTAAAGAGAGTGGTTCGACTCACAAGAAATAGAAATCAATCTATAAGAATAAAAGTGTTTGAATCCGTAAGTAAGTACAAATCAAACAAGTAAGAATGCATGATGAGAATGAAAATGTTTGAATCCGTAAGTAAGTATGGATCAAACAAGTAAGAATGTATGATGAGAATGAAAATGTTTGAATCCGTAAATAAGTACGGATTAAACAAGTAAGAATGTATGATGAGAATGAAAATGTTCGAATCCATAAGTAATTACGGATCAAACCGGTAAGAATGAAAATGTTTGGAAATGTAAGCTCGGACCAAACAAGTGAATAATTCCTTAAAGTAGATGATATTCAAGTAATGTTTTAAACTTGCATATATATATTTATATATATATATATATATATGTATGCACGAATATGTTCATATGCAAGAATGGTTAAAAGGATAAATGAGACATGCGGGTCAAATGGTGATCACCATATGAACCCGGTATTTAATATTCTGTTTTGTTAAGTTTATGCTTATAGATGACCGTAATGAATGGGCATGCATTGCCATAAATTGGAAAGAGACAACCATCGAAAGGTGTGGATAACGATTAAAAGGTTGGGGACTCGCGACAGGTATGTATAAAAGGTTATGTCTTCGATAGGAACTTATGGCCAAACTATAGAGGGATGTGTTAAAATTTGGTTATAATTTAATCCAAATGACATGTATCTAGCAATTTCGGTTGACTGTCATACGGTCTAATGTCTTACCGGAGGGTAAAATTTGAATATAAGGGTTTTCTAGCATAAACCACTATAAAGAAGGTCGTGTGGAAGGATGAAATGAAAATTTTGATGCAAACTAGGAGGCACGAGCTTGAATGAAAAATGCCTCCTAACGGGTCGGTTGTGTAATTGACAAAACATAGATAAGAATGTGTTTACAATTGGACCTTTGGAAAGCCAAACGAAGTTAAGTAAATAATTATTAAGTAAGTAATAGTAAAATAGCATGACGAAATTGATTCATTAAGTAAGTATAACCGATAAAAACTATTGTAGTAGCAAGAAACCTAATTGAAAGGAATAAGTTTTGAATGTGATACATGTGAGGTATGTTAGTAATCGTCCCAAGCAAGTCAACATGAGTGGTGCGCTGGGATTCAGACGAATGATCTATGTAATTTACAAGGAAAGGAAAACTTTTACAAGAAAAGCTAAAATATTATCTAGTAAGTATGCTTGAATTAGAAAGAGTACAAATGGGTACTTCAATACATATATGATAGGTAGAATTGCTAGTTTGACCTTGAAAAAGTCAAAGTGCACAAGGTAGATGAAATAATTAGTATAATGAAAGAAATAGTATATGTAATATGTAATAGCATACATGTAAAATTTATGAAAGAATGGTAGGTGCATAAGCACCGAGAAGAATAAATAATTAAAGGTAATGTATTAAAGGTAAGTGTCGTCAGAAAATGCTAACTTTGATGCTAGGCTTGTTGGTCATGTTCATCTGAACAAGACATTATTGAAAGGAGGTGCATAGGTGGAAGCTCAACAAATAATCGATGCGATTAATGCGAGTATCACATAAAATCATGAAGAATCAGGCCAATTCGGATCACAGACCATTGGTTAGCAGTGAAATCAAGGTTAGTAAAATGTTTAGCTCGCAACTATGAGTAAGAATTAGTATATTAAATGAATTGTTTTAATGGGTAATGTTAGAAGGAAATTATGTCATTAGGAGGATAACTCCAAAAAGTTTTAGGTAAAAATTTAGGGTATTGATTAAACGCTCGCGTTACTTATCTGCTTAGTAGGGTAAGTAGTGCGTGAAGGAAGTTAATCGTGTAATGATATGGATATGAAAGTAATTAGAAAGAATGTTAATATTGGAATACTGTAGTAAGCCCGTAATGAGCGTCTTTGTAAATAATGGAAGATCAAGTATGGTTTATGAGTTAACACGTGGCACCAAACCGATTCTTCATGATTAATATGCATGAATTTGTAATCCTAAAATTTCTATCTTATTATGCATGAAATGTGGAATTTGAATATTATTAAAAAGATGTGTATGAACTACAAGATGTGATGTTTAATTCAAAGTTCGATGACGAACAAAGAAGACAATGATACAAGTTGGCTCAGAACATCATGTATTTATAAGCATGAGTATGTCTTGCCACTAACATGGCTTATCTGGTAAACTAAATTGAAAAGTGATAGGACTGAATAAATGTAGGAGACTAGGAAAGTGAAAGGACTAGCTTGCAAGGTACGTCTATGGAATACGATGGGCCTTTTCAAGAAAAGCTACGCATGTATGTCTTTTATTTTAGCCCATAGGAGGATAACGTAGTCGGAAGGTGTCAGTAAACTTAATTTTGTAAAGATGAGGTTTTCGGGGACGAAACCTCCTTTAAGGGGGGTAGATTTGTAATATCCAAAATCGGGAATTTCATTAACATATGAAAATCTAAGTTAGAATTGGATGGAAAGAAGTGCAAATGTAATTCTAAAATAATTTTTGAAATAGCATTATTTAATTGGGTGGAAATACCCGTCGAGGTTGTAAGATTCCCTTCGAGTATAGTTGTAAAATAATATTTTTAGTAATTGCTTGGAATTAGTGATTGAGGAAGATAACATGTTGTGTAACAATATATTTTAACGGCTTGTGTTTTAGTAATATAAGCTGAGAAATATGACGGGTTTGGTTCAGGGAAATATCGTTACCGCATCTTGTGACTCACCAATCTTAAATGGGCATTGTCGTAAGAGTAAAACTTTAGGGTGTATATTGCAATTAGACAATAGTTGAATTTATAAAAGGTCATATTTATGCTCATTTTTGTTACAAAACTATGGCTGGAGTTGGAGACAGAAATGCATAGAACTAGAGAGAGAAAGAAAGTGGTGGTCCAATGGTGGTCCGATGGCGGTTCGCGGCGGCAGGTGGTGGCCGAAGTTGCGGGTCTCAACCTGAAACTATATCTAGATGATACCAATGCAATGGTAAGCTTTGTTTGCTCATAAATCCTTAGTTGAAGTTGTTTATAAATGTCGAAAAGTTAGATTCGTTAATTTGATTTCCGTTTTTATATCATGTGGTCTAAAACAAATGCTTGTTACCGGAAAACCGACCGTTGGATCGATCCCAAATTTTTACAGTAGCTTACTGTCATATAGGTTTTAACATCCAACGGTTGAAATTGCGAAATATATCTTGGAAGTATGAGTTTTACAGAAGCTGTTTGGATTTTCGGTACAAAAAAAATGTAGCTGTAAAGAATGAGTTATTCCAAGAGATCCGACCGTTGGATTGAGCTGAAAGTTTGTCGGTAGGTTCCTATGACATGGGTCATAAATCCTATCAGAGGAAATTCTGATCAGATGTCTGTAACTGTTGTTTTGACACTGATGAGTTTGTAACAGTTTGTTTGTGCGAAAATCAGGAACTTGATTGTGTTGCATGGATGCTCTAATGGAGTTGTATATGCAATCCGATATCGGAAAGACGTTTGTGATGCAAAAATGAACAAAACTACATACGTGGACTTGTTGCATGTCGGTTACAAGAAAATCCGTGTGCATGATCCATACAAAGAAGGCAACGAAAGCTTGGGAATTGACGGGACAAGATTGACTATAGCAATATCATATTTCCTACGGGCAAAGGTGAGTGGTTTATATCCACTTTGGTCTATATTGTTAGTTTTGGTTTCTTTTAGGATACGAGAACATAATATTGCTATTCGATTATTTACGTAGAAAGTCCATGTTGTTTATTGATTTCTAAGATCACGTAGTTCCTTTCTCAATACCGGAAGTATGATATAACTGTGTAGTATTTCACTTGTCATATAAATCAAACACTCTTGAAGCGTAGAAATGTTAAATGGTTATTTACGGACTTCGTTGGATAGATTAGTAGAATCATTCTTGATTGGCACGATTGTGCAAGTTAATCTTACTTCTATTACAAGGATACATATAAATTATTAGTATGTTTGTCTTTTAAACCAGATAGATTGTATTTTTGGTTGTTATGTCTTTAAGAAAGTAAGAATGTCGGTACAAGTATAAACAAGTTTATTATGTATTAGTAAGTGATTTCCGGAATAACTTCTTCTTTTGCAAACAAAGATTGCTATGTTGAATTCACGGGATTGTGTAAGGAATAACGGATAAGAGTAAGAATTAAGGTGCGGATTGTTGTTATGAGTCATAGGATGTCGTTTACGTTCGAAATTCATAATAAAAGTGAATGGGTCAAAATGTAGAAAAAATGTGTAGGGTGTGAGTCTTGAATAATTATGGTAGGGGAGTCATGCAAGAATGTTTAAATAATCATGGTACTAAGGAAGGTAATATATAGCGGGTCGTAATAATTAGTTATGTCGAACTTAACTCGAATTAATTAAACAGGTCAAAAATCAAGAAAGAATGAGAGAAGCATAATTTTGATTAAGTGGGCATGTGGTTAAGTGTTAAAAAGAATACGGGAAGCTTACAGAATGTTATGGGATCTTACGGGATGTTATGAGTCAGTCCGGGTTGGAACGGGAATCGAAAAACGGGGTATGTAAGCTTAAACAAGAAGGAACAGCGTCAGTAACACAGAGGGGGCGTCGCCGACGGCCTCCCTAGCCATCGCCGACGCTGCCCCATTCTCTGACGCACTAACCCATTGTCTACGCAAATTAGTTCCGATGCGATAACTTAGATGGCGTCGCCGACGCTATAGGAGGGCGTCACCGATGCCTCCCACAAATTTGATATGTTGCTTTTGTTGGTTATTTGTGTTGTGAGTTCCATATCTCTTAGAATCTGTTCCATGACCCCAAATGAAACCCGAACGGTGAAAATAACCAATAGGGAGTTATGTGAACTTATTAAATTATATTAGTGATTACCTGATTTGAATAAGTATGTAAGCATGTATGTGTGTGTGTGGCTAAATTACATGTTAGTATAATTTTATGGGTAAATAAGGGCCTGTATGTATGTACGACTTCAATACGTATGAGTATTAACATTACTAATTATTGCTCGGAGAATGAATGGAAAGTGCAGGTTTACTTATGTTGATCTCTGAAGATTGACGATTGGAATGCAAGATCATATATGGAACGATAATCGAAAGGATTTCATGAATAGAAAGAATAGGGAGTGATTCATTTAATTATGAACGTTTAATACAATGTATATTGTCATCTAATATTGATAATGCGAATGTATGTGGTGATTGCAGGTTGCACCAAGTTAACATAACTATGGAATGTAAAGGGTTGAGATCGAGTCAAAGAGAAAGGATTGTACGGGAAGAGCAGTCTCATGTTTTGTATCCATGCTTTACCTTTAAGAAGTTAATTAAGAATAAATGTTGTAAATCATTTCAGGAAAGTGTCCAACATTTTTACTAAAGGAACCTTCAAGTAGGTTACATAGACAAAAATTGGAAAGAATTTTTGAGTCAGTATTTCCGCTGCGTCGTTTTGGGTCAATATGCATTTATGGTGTTAGAAGTTGGTATCAGAGCCTTGGTTTGAGTGAAATCAAGTACAAGAAGGTAAGTACTTGAACTCAAACCTGTGTGCTCTTGTGATAAGGGACCCGTACAATCCAAGACTCGATCAATATTCAAATGTGTAAATGAATGTAAGCATGTATATATGTATTCATATAAAGAAACTAACTTAATTGTATATGCAAGGTAAGCTCAAAGAATTGAGGAGAATGATCCGAGAATGCGGTCTAGGATGAATGCCAAAGCATGTGATTAGACAGATGGACCCACGTACACAATATTAATGTATATATGGGTACCGGTTTTGAAGGAAAAAGGAAGAATCTCCTTGGGGAGGGTAAATTTTAAACAAAAGACAATAATATTGTCTTGTTAAAGTTTTTAAAGATGTAGCGTGAACTAATAACCCATTTCTTCGGACATTAGGTGATGACTATCATGAAGGCACGAAACTTGCATGTGGAGTGCGCACTTGGCCAGTACGCAAGAAGCATATGACTTTCATGAAAGCATGATAATCAACGCATGAATGTCTGATGGAGTTGAGAATAAGTTTGACGTGTGGGTAAAAAGAGTTGTTAGACTCACAAGAAATAGAAATCAATCTACAAGAATAAAAGTGTTTGAATCCGTAAGTAAGTACGGATCAAACAAGTAACAATGCATGATGAGAATGAAAATGTTTGAATCCGTAAGTAAGTACGGATCAAACAAGTAAGAATGTATGATGAGGATGAAAATGTTTGAATCCGTAAATAAGTGCGGATCAAATAAGTAAGAAAGTATGATGAGAATGAAAATGTTTGAATCCGTAGATAAGTACGGATTAAACAAGTAAGAGTGTATGATGAGAATGAAAATGTTCGAATCCGTAAGTAATTACGGATCAAACTGGTAAGAACGAATGATAAGAATGAAATGTTTGGAAATGTAAGCTCGGACCAAACAAGTGAATAATTCCTTAAAGTAGATGATATTCAAGTTATGTTATATTATATATATATATATATTTTATATATATATATATATATATATATATATATATGCACGAATATGTTCATATGCAATAATGGTTAAAAGGATAAATGAGTCATGTGGGTCAAATGGTGATCATCATATGAACCCGGCATTTAATATTCTCTTTTGTTAAGTTTATGCTTATAGATGAACGTAATGAATGGGCATGCATTGCCACAAATTGGAAAGAGATAACCATCGCAAGGTGTGGATAACGATTAAAAGGTTGGGGACTCGCGACAGGTATGTATAAAAGGTTATGTCTTCGATAGGAACTTATGGCTAAACTATAGAGAGATGTGTTAAAATTTGGTTATAATTTAATCCAAATGAAATGTATCTAGCAATTTTGGTTGACTGTCATACGGTCTAATGTCTTACCGGAGGGTAAAATTTGAATATAAGGGTTTTCTAGCATAAACCACTATAAAGAAGATCGTGTGGAAGAATGAAATGAAAATTTTGATGCAAACTAGGAGGCACGAGCTTGAATGCAAAACGCCTCCTAACGGGTCGGTTAAGTAATTGACAAAACATAGATAAGAATGTGTTTACAATTGGACATTTGGAAAGCCAAACGAAGTTATGTAAATAATTATTAACTAAGTAATAGTAAAATAGAATGACGTAATTGATTCATTATGTAAGTATAACCGATAAAAGCTATTGTAGTAGCAAGAAACCAAATTGAAAGAAATAAGTTTTGAATGCGATACATGTGAGGTATGTTAGTAATCGTCCCAATCAAGTCAACATGAGTGATGCGCTGGGATTCAGACGAATGATCTATGTAATTTACAAGGAAAGGAAAACATTCACAAGAAAAGCTAAAATATTATCTAGTAAGTATGCTTGAATTAGAAAGAGTACAAATGGGTACTTCAATACATATATGATAGGTAGAACTGCTAGTTGGCCTTGAAAAAGTCAAAGTGCAAACGGTAGATGAAATAATTAGTAAAATGAAAGAAATAGTATATGTAATATGTAATAGCATACATGTAAAAATTTATGAAAGAATGGTAGGTGCATAAGCACCGAGAAGAATAAATAATTAAAGGTAATGTATTAAAGGCAAGTGTCATCAGAAAATGCTTACTTTGATGCTAGGCTTGTTGGTCATGTTCATCTGAACAAGACGTTGTTGAAAGGAGGTGCATAGGTGGAAGCTCAACAAAAAATCGATGCGATTAATGCGAGTATCGCATAAAATCATGAAGAATAAAGCCGATTCGGATCACGGACCATTGGTTAGCAGTGAAATCAAGGTTAGTAAATTGTTTAGCTCGCAACTATGAGTAAGAATTAGTATATTAAATGAATTGTTTTAATGGGTAATGTTAGAAGGAAATTATGTCATTAGGAGGATAACTCCAAAAATTTTTAGGTAAAAATTTAGGGCATTGGTTAAACGCTCGCGTTATTTATCTGCTTAGTAGGGTAAGTAGTGCGTCAAGGAAGTTAATCGTGTAATGATATGGATATGAAAGTAATTAGAAAGAATGTTAATATTGGAATATTGTAGTAAGCCCGTAATGAGCGTCTTTATAAATAATGGAAGATCAAGTATGGTTTATGAGTTAACACGTGGCACCAAACCGATTCTTCGTGATTAATATGCATGAATTTGTAATCCTAAAATTTCTATCTTATTACGCATGAAATGTAGAATTTGAATATTATTAAAAAGATATGTATGAACTGCAAGATGTGATGTTTAATTCAAAGTTCGAAGACGAACAAAGAAGACAATGATACAAGTTGGCTCAGAACAACATGTATTTATAAGCATGAGTATGTCTTGCCACTAACATGGCTTATCTGGTAAACTAAATTGAAAATTGATAGGATTGACTAAATGTAGGAGACTAGGAAAGTGAAAGGACTAGCTTGCAAGGTACGTCTATGGAATACGATGGGCCTTTTCAAGAAAAGCTACGCATGTATGTCTTTTGTTTTAGCCCATAGGAGGACAACGTAGTCGGAAGGTGTCAGTAAACTTAATTTTGTAAAGATGAGGTTTCTGGGACGAAACCTCCTTTAAGGGGGGTAGATTTGTAACATCCAAAATCAGGAATTTCATTAACTTATGAAAATCTAAGTTAGAATTGGATGGAAAGAAGTGCAAATGTAATTCGAGGTTGTAAGATTCCCTTCGAGTATAGTTGTAAAATAATATTTTTATTAATTGCTTGGAATTAGTAATTGAGGAAGATAACATGTTGTGTAACAATATATTTAATATAAGCTGAGAAATATGACGGGTTTGCTTCAGGGAAATATCGTTACCGCATCTTGTGACTCACCAAACTTAGATGGGCATTGTTGTAAGAGTAAAACTTTAGGGTGTATATTGCAATTAGACAATAGTTGAATGTATAAAAGGTCATATTTACGCTCATTTTTGTTACAAAACTATGGCTGGAGTTAGAGACAGAAATGCATAGAACTAGAGAGAGAAAGAAAGTGGTGGTCCTATGGTGGTCCGATGACGGTTCGCGGCGGCAGGTGGTGGCCGAAGTTGCGGGTCTCAACCCAAAACTATATCTAGATGATACCAATGCAATGGTAAGCTTTGTTTGCTCATAAATCCTTAGTTGAAGTTGTTTATAAATGTCGAAAAGTTAGATTCGTTAATTTGATTTCCGTTTTTATATCATGTGGTCTAAAAGAAATGGTTGTTACCGGAAAACCGACCGTTGGATCGATCCTAAATTTTTACAGTCGCTTACTGACATATAGATTTTAATATCCAACGGTTGAAAATGCGAAATATATCCTGGAAGTATGAGTTTTACAGCAGCTGTTTGGATTTTCGGTACAAAAAAAATGTAGCTGTAAAGAATGAGTTATTCCAAGAGATCCGACCGTTGGATTGAGCTGAAAGTTGGTCAGTAGGTTCTTGTGACATGGGTCATAAATCCTACCAAAGGAAATTCCGATCAAATGTCTGTAAGTGTTGTTTTGACACTGTTCAGTTTGTAACATTTTGTTTGTGCGAAAATCAGGAACTTGATTGTGTTGCATGGATGCTCTAATGGAGTTCTATATGCAATCCGATACCGGAAACACGTTTGTGATGCAAAAATGAACAAAACTACATACGTGGATCTTGTTGCATGTCGGCTACAAGAAAATCCGTGTGCATGATCCATACAAAGAAGGCAACGAAAGCTTGGGAATTGATGGAACAAGATTGACAATAGCAATATCATATTTCATACGGGCAAAGGTGAGTGGTTTATATCCACTTTGGTTTATATTGTTAGTTTTGGTTTCTTTTAGGTTACGAGCACATAATATTGCTATTCGATTATATATGTAGAAAGTCCATGTTGTTTATTTTCACGTAGGTCCTTTCTCAATACCGGAAGTATGATATAACTGTGTAGTATTTCACTTGTCATATAAATCAAACACTCTTGAAGCGTAGAAATGTTAAATGGTTATTTACGGACTTCGTTGGATAGACTAGTAGAATCATTCTTGATTGGCACGATTGTGTAAGTTAATCTTACTTCTATTACAAGGATACATATAAATTATTAGTATGTTTGTCTTTTAAACCAGATAGATTGTATTTTTGGTTGTTATGTCTTTAAGAAAGTAAGAATGGGTCGATTCGACCCGGTACAAGTATAAACAAGTTTATTATGTATTAGTAAGTGATTTCCGGAATAATTTCTTCTTTTGCAAACAAACATTGCTATGTTGAATTCAGGGATTGTGTAAGGAATAACGGATAAGAGTAAGAATTAAGGTGCGCATTGTTGTGATGAGTCATAGGATGTCGTTTACGTTCGAAATTCATAATAAAAGTGAACGGGTCAAAATGTAGAAAGAATGTGTAGGGTGTGAGTCTTGAATAATTACGGTAGGGGAGTTATGCAAGAATGCTTAAATAATCATGGTACTAAGGAAGGTAATATATAGCGGGTCGTAATAATTAGTTATGTCAAACTTAACTCGAATTAATTAAACGGGTCAAAAATCAAGAAAGAATGAGAGAAGCATAATTTTGATTAAGTGGGCATGTGGTTAAGTGTTAAAAAGAATATGGGAAGCTTACAGAATGTTATGGGATCTTACGAGATGTTATGAGTAAGTCTGGGTTAGAAGAAGGAACAAATGTCAGTAACACAGAGGGGGCGTCGCTGACGGCCTCCCTAGCCGTCGCCGACGCTGCCCATTCTCCGACGCACTAACCCACTGTCTACGCAACATTAGTTCCGACGCAATAACTTAGATGGCGTCGCCGACGCCTCCCATAAATTTGATATGTTGTTTTTGTTGGTTATTTGTGTTGTGAGTTCCATATCTCCTAGAATCTGTTCTGTGACCCCAAATGAACCCCGAACGGTGAAAATAACCAATAGGGAGTTATGTGAACTTATTAAATTGTATTAGTGATTACCTGATATGAATAAGTATGTAAGCATGTATGTGTGTGTTGCTAAATTACATGTTAGTATAATTTTATGGGTAAATAAGGGCCTGTATGTATGTATATACGACTTCAATACGTATGAGTATTAACGTTACTAATTATTGCTCGGAGAATGAATGGAAAGTGCATGTTTACTTATGTAGATCTGTGAAGATTGACGATTGGAATGCAAGATCATATATGGAACGATAATCAAAAGGATTTCATGAATAGAAAGAATAAGGAGTGATTCATTTAATTATGAACGTTTAATACAATGTATATTGTCATCGGATTTTGATAATGCGAATGTATGTGGTGATTGCAGGTTGCACCAAGTTAACATAACTATGGAATGTAAAGGGTTGAAGATCGAGTCAAAGAGTAAGGATTGTACGGGAAGAGCAGTCTCATGTTTTGTATCCATGCGTTACCTTTAAGAAGTTAATTAAGAATAAATGTTGTAAATCATTTCAGGAAAGTGTCCAACATTTTTACTAAAGGAACCTTCAAGTAGGTTATATAGACAAAAATTGGAAAGAATCTTTGAGTCAGTATTTCCGCTGCGTCCTATTGGGTCAATATGCATTTAGGGTGTTACATGTACCCTGGGAAACCGACGCGTCGTATTTAGTAAAGGCGCGAATCTGTTTTAAGGAAAGCGTGTTGAACACGTGCCTCAGCCATAACAGTCAACATCAGTTTGTTTATTTTTTTTTTTTTTGCAGCAAAAAAGGATCACACAAGGAGATGCGGTTCAAGTTCTCGTAGCGAAATTGTACAAGAAGACACTTCTCAAGCTCTTGTTAAAGAGAACAATTTGAATCGATTTATTTAGATATGTTGTATTTCATATTTAATTTTGTTTGGATTTGTACATGGTACAGGTATTACAATTTCCCAAAATTATGTAAAGTGAGTATCTTTACAATTTTTATATTTATACATATAATTTTTATCATAATTGTGACCCATGTCCTACAGTGAACCCACAGAGTGATTGTGTTGCCGCCTTGTTGAAAAGTGAGTGAAGGGACCGAAAAGTTGGCTATAACCAGTCCTAATGAAACTAATCAATCGAACCCGATAATGATATTAAAGACCTTGAATGGCAAGACAAACAACTTAACTGTAAAAAAACCAAGTCTAGAGTGAGGTGAACGTTCAGGTAATGACCAGTGCAAAGTAGTGGGCCGCCACTGTCGATGTAGTCTCGGATAGGCGGTACATGCTAATAAAGGGAGTTGGCTAATGATGTTTGGGAGGAGGGAACAGTTGATGAGGCTGCAGACGAATGGGATGTGGAAATGGGTGGCGAATGTTATGAACAACCAATTTTGTCTTCAACGTGTTTGGACAAACCATATGCTCGGTGCAAAGAGGTGGGGCGTAACAGAGCTTATTCGGCTTCGATTTTGGGGTTAAGGCCAGAGAGATAACAAATAAGGAGGGCCTCATTAAACAAAAGGGCTCTTATGGATCACGTTGACCTAAACAAAAGTGAAGCAAATGGGTTGTGGTGTAAACTAATTGGGCTAATCTTTTAATTAAGGGTCTACATATTGACACACCCAAGTGTCTATTTCCACACCTTCAAGACGCGTTGTCTAGCTCTAGATGGGGCGTCTAGGGTTGTTTTCTCCGACCACATTCCTAACCTCGTATAATGTCAAATCAGTCACATCAGACGACGACCTACCCAAGACGGGTCGTCTACGCCTACACGGGGTGTCTTGAAGGTTGATTTTGACTTTGGTGGTCTGCATGCATGTGAGTAAAGCAGGTAAAGTGATACGCCCTGTTTAGGCCTAGACGGGGCATATATTTTTTTTGTTAAATAGAGACATACAGAGCATTCTCATTATTGAAACAATACCTCGTCGAAGTTCTCTGCTTCTTCTTCTTTGCCTTATATTACTCCATTTGATATCATTCAAAGGTGGTGAAATGTCATCATACTAGGACGGCAACTATTTCTATGGGCCGTATTCTGGCGAGTCATGGAGTGCCCGAAGCCAATCTAGTAACAGTTATTAGCTTAAACTACTTGTTGTTTTAATTAATTACTAATGATGATACGGTTGTTAGGGGGAGACTGGCGTTCCTGATTCTAACGAGCAAGAGGAGGTTGTGTCTAGTGTACAAGGAAATCAAAACAGACCGTCTCTAGATTTGAACAAGCATCCTCCCATTGATGAAACATCCCCTGTAGATGACTCATACCATGTTAATGAACCATGTTATCTTGCTCAACAAGGGTTTCTGGATTATGGATACGGATGTGAATATTCTTACGTGCAACAATACTATCCGGATGGATACGGAGGAGACAGTTACGAAAGTTACAATGCAACACAGTCTTTGTACGACCAACAAAACTATCCTGACGGTGGAGGTTATGGTGGTGAGGCACCCCCAGCGCAGGCAATCCGTACCTCACAAAGATGGTATCAAACTTATTTATTTATGTTAGACAGTTGAATAAATATATAATCTAACATAACACCATCAATGTTACAGGTTTTCACCTCTCTTGATGAACTAAAAACTGGGCATAGGAAAGACAAAGGCGAATGATTTCGTTATTGTGACCCGGCGATCAAAGAAAATTGGAAGAAGGACTGGGAGGGTATGGCCTGAATGTGACCATGGTGGTGAGCACCATACTATAGCAACGGTTAGAAAAGCTAGAAGCTAAAAAACCGGTTGCCCGTTTTACCTAGTGGTTGTGCGAGACTATCCGTATGAAACATGGGGATAAAGGGGGAAAGACTGAACATATGCACGAACTTTGTGAGGACTTGTCGGCCCACGCGTTTGTGCGAAGGTTTACTCCTAACGAATACAGATTGATCAAGCAGCTGACAGCTTAAAACATGGAGCCGCGTAGAATTTTTCAAACGATAAGGAAGCAGTTTCCCAACAGTTTCCCTGTTCAGAAAGACGTACAAAACACAGTTCAGAAAATTAGGGCCGAATAAAGATACGGACTGGCTCCCATGCAGTCACTAGAAAACAACCTGAATACAAAGGAATTTATTTACAACACACGAGAGGAACTCGAAGCAAAGGTCGTTACATAGATCTTCTTTGTTCATCCATACTCGAGTGAAATGTGGCGTGCGTTACGCACATTTTGCTGATCGATTCCACTTACAAAACTTGGTAACCATGATGTTATTTGTTTTGTATCGCGCATGCCGATATCTGCAACTATTCGTTTTGTATCGCGCATGTCATTATCTGCAAAGAAAGTAGTGATAACTTTGTATGGGTGCTTGAGAGGATCAGGTCAATGTTGTATGAATGTAGAGCCACGTGTGATTGTAACGGATAGAGACCTGGCCCTAATTAATCTGTGTGCTATAGTTTTTCCAAACGCCTCTCGATATCTTTGAAGGTTTCACATACAATAGCATATTTGTAAGCACTGCAAGAGCGCCTTCACAGAAGAAGACTGGCAAAAAATTTTGTTACTCTAGGGGACATTGTGTGAGTCTCCATCAATACCCATATATGAGTACAACTTGCGCAACCTGCAAAGCGACTTGTGGGTGCAAACATTTAAGTAAGTTTTCGTAATAACATATGACTCACCTATGTACATTTAATAAATTATTTATACTTTTTAGGGTCTTTACGTACGTGTATGATAACTGGCTGAAAGATTACAAGGAAATGTTCGTCTTTGCGTGGACTGATCAGAGTCACAACTTCGGTCAGGGTACCACAAACATAGTTTAGAGTCAACACGCCGATTTAAAGAGATACGTCCAAGACAGGAGCTCGCTTGACCATATAGTAGGTTGTGTTAAGGATATAGTTGAAACACAATACGGTGAAATAAGGAGGAGCTTTCTAGAAAGCATCGAAAAAAGAACGAACCACCACAAAAACCCGTTATTTGACCACATATGTGGAAAGGTTTCCCATACAACACTTGACTTGTTGAGTGGAGAGCGACTTAGGAAACTAGACGTGTTGCAGCACTTTCATTCATCCTGTCGCTGTGGGTTGTCGTGTGCTTGTATGCTGGAAAAGTATGTACATGTAGGTAATACTTGCTAAACACGAAACGATGTGTGTTATATATGTCTGTTAATCATGTGACTTTAAGAGTGCATTATTTTAACCGTGTAGAGTGTCCGATTCAACTCGAAGACGTAGACATCTTCTGGAAGAAGCTTAACTTTCAGCCATGTAAATTAATACCGGATGACATTGACGTGATAGAAGAGCTCAATATTGTTAGGCAATAGTTAGAGTCACACCCCCTGCTCTAAAAAGCGCTTGTTGGCAAAGATAAAAGCGGTGTTGACACCAACCAAATCTTCGAAGAAACCACCGGTTGTCCAACAAAATACTCGTGGACAGCCAACAACAAAGCAAGCACAACATCGGTTTGACGAGGCTGCCCATAGAGATGAAGAATCCAGGAGAAGCTCCTTTGGTGATGCAAACACGTGCTTTCAGGGTCCCAACAAAGTAAATATGATGCCCCCTGCCATAGCTCCGACGTTCCGTCCCAGGCCTCTCAACAGTCGGTCATAAAGTCTCAAAAACCCAGAGCGGGGCGAAGTCGTTCAGCGACTTCTAAACAAAGAGAGATTCGAGATGATAACAGTTTTTCGTTGATGGTGGGCGACGAGAATGTGTCAATCATCAAATGGTTTAAGTCTCTCCTTCTGACATTGTTTCACCCATACATCTCATGCATACAAGATGTGAGGCCAGACGGTCATTGTGGGTTTCGGTCTGTGGCTGCGGGCTTGGGTATGGGAGAACATTTATGGGGCACATTCCAAAAGACCTCCTACAGGAGATGGAACAGATCGCATTATTCTTGGTGCCAATATTTGAAGCATGGGAGGAAGGATATTTTAACACGCATCGTCAAGGCCTACTTTGGGATTCAGTGGAGCGTTGTCCCCCCACTCACTGGATGGACTGCCCCCAAGCAGGGCTTCTTATTGCACAAATGTACGGTATCGTGGTTCACCTGTTGAGCATCGATGGTTGATCCACCTTCTTCCCGATATTGAGTCAACCGACTGATCGAGAACCACGAATGATAACGCTTGCACATGCTAACAACAACCGCTTCATACATATTAAGCTGGAAGGACACTATCCAATGCCGACAATAAACGGGCTATGGATGACGCACCGAAGACCCGCTGAAGAACAATGGCAATATATGTACCCCTCGTTTAGAATGGTATATATTGATAATGAATCCCCCACCAAATCTAAACCCGAGTATTAATTACATCGAGATTGAATCGAAAGAATGAGTTTTTGTATACTTAATACGAATTTTTTTATAATTAATATGATTTTTTTGTATAATTAATAAGATTTTTTTAATAATTAATACGATTTTTGTATAATTAATATGATTATTTGTATAATTAATATGATTTTTTGTATAACTAATACGATTTTTTCGTATAGTTAATATGATTTTTTTTAATAATTAATATGATTTTTTTGTATAATTAATATCATTTCCCGTATAAAAGGAAAAGATGAAAAAAATTAGGAATGTACACCACGTACAGACCTAGACTGCACGTATGTGGTTGGGCAAAAGACCATTTTACCTCTGAATGCACTCCGTGTAGGCCTAATCCAGGGGTATAAAGATAATATTGAAGAACTAGACGCCCCGTCTAGAGCTAGACGCAGCATACACATTGAGCAGCAAATGTAAAGTGTTTAACTTTTTGCATTTTAAAGGGAAATGGTTAATTACCATTTAAACCCTGAGTTGCCACCCGTTTAGGCCTAATTCAGGGGTAAAATGGTAATTAACCATTTGAGCAAAAAAGTCTCAAACGGTTAATTACGATTTTCCCCTGAATTAGGCCTAGACGAGTGGCAACTCCGGGGTTAAATGGTAATTAACCATTTCCTAAGTCGGGCCGTCTAGACCTAGACGACACGTCTTGCTCAAACGACCATTTTACCCTAGAGTTTTTAATAAAAATTAGTTGTTTGTTTAGTTTTTAAGTGTTATTATTATTGTTATTAATATTGTTAATTGTTATTATTTGTGTTATATTGTTATTATTATTGTTAATTGTTAGTATTATTGTACTTATACGGTATTCTCTTGCAGATTGATTATGGACAAGATTGAAGATCAGATACATGGGGCTGCACATCCGCATGGTCCGTGAGGGCTCCGCCGACGGATCCGCTACACGGCCACCCATATCTAGAGTCTCCGCCCGACACCCAGGCCGCCTGTTTTTGCGGGAAGCTTAGGTGGATGCACGTCGAATTGCATGTCGCGGGTCGAATAGGATGTGATCGAGGCGATTGGTGAGACGCCAAGACTGTGTTATTTCATTCCCGTGGATTCACCGTGGCATCGTCTGTTTGACTTGGTTGGCACGCCAAGCTATAGGGAGCTGCTGATCGAGTTTTTGTGCACGTTCACATTTCACCCTCCACGGGTCGACAAGCCGCCTCCACAGCCACAGGTTTGTCCCCCTCCGCCTAAGGTTTCCTTTAGGCTTGCTAGTGTTTGGCATTCAATGACGCTTGCTTAGTTTGCCGTTTATAGCGGTTTATACCTATAGGAGGAGATCGCTACAGATGTTTATACACATGGGCTAATGGTGGTGGATAGACCCACTCTTTTGGGATTTTGGGAGGTGGTCGCGGGGCATGACACTTAGAAGCACGTGAGGGCGAAGGGGAGGATTTCACATGTTGACGACCCAATGTACAGGTACATACGTTTATTACAGTAATTATTGTGATTATTATTGTGATAAATTAATTTTCGTATTTCGCTAACAATATCTGCAGGTATCTACATCGGATGCTCATCACTCTTATTACCGCTCGCGGCCACAGCCGTGAGTGATGTATGAGCGCCGACCTATTTTTCTTCTATTGCTCACAGTACAGGAGGCCGCGCGCACTTGCGCAGGGTCTCGCCCAACACTTCACCTCCGCCCATCACCTGCAGGATCTTGGATTTTTGTATAGCGGCACGTACGTGACCGTCATTGCCCATTCTTTGGGTCATCTACTGGAGACAGACCCACAGTTGCGGCCGACCATACCGTCGACACGGATGGGTTTTCAGACGTTGCGGGGGATGAAGCTTGTTAAGAGGTTCGGCATCCTCGGTAGCGGTTTAAAACCCGCGCAGGTGAGCTATGGATTCCAGAGGCCCTGCCGGAGGACTTCGATCCAGTCTATCCGCCGGTAGATGAGACAGTGGTCGTTCAGGACCCTCCAGTGGATTTAGACGGATCGGCACCGCCACAGCCACCACCACCTCCCAGTTTTCTGAGCACGTTATTCCAGGTCATGCCTCGGGAGGTGCAGTATATACGTAGTTACGAGCCGACGTTGACAGGCTTTTGGATCTGATGGGCTCGGTGGTTCGGGAGTTATAGGATAGACGAGAGAGGGGTTACCTGCCATACCGCTCCCACCACCTCGAGCACCACATCAGCAGCAGCAGCCACATCAGCCGAATCTAGATGTCGACTCCGACTCGTATGCATAGACGTTTTGTATTTAGTATTCAGCTGTACAAATATATAATCATATGGATGTACAAAGTTATGTTATATATGTTATATTTAACTTTGTTTTCAGCTGTTAGATTACTTGATGATTGTTTGTGTTAAATCAACATTGAAATGTAATACGGAAAAAAATAACTTTCAAAATGTTAAGTAATATTTACACCATATAATATTTGCATTCTTCTTAAAATGTTGAAGACAATATTAAATTTAAATACTATATTTTTTTTTAAAATAAAATGTAAAAACAATGAAATATTTAAACGATCGAAAACGGTAAATTAATTTTATACAAAAAAATTAAACTTTTTAAAATTTTAAATATCAAATTATACCACCAAAAAAACATCACCCTCCAACAACAACCAATTTACCCCACCAAAACACCCTTTTTTCAACTCAAAAAACCACCATGATCCTAGATGGGTCGTCTAGGTCTAGACGACCTGTCTACTCCCTTAAATTCTATGCCTAGACATTCCCCTTCTGCCTCAAAAATCAGTGCCTAGACGACCCGTCTAGGACGTGAAAGGTGTCCAAATAGGCAGCATGGATGTGTGAATATCTTGAGTCTTAATTAATTACGCTTTCCTATCGGCTGGGAATTGATTTAGAGCAAGGAACACGTGATGATTTTTTAAAATGGTAGAGGAGATAGTGAAGTCATCTTTGGGGATAGAATTTTGGGTTTTTATGGTTAAAATTTAGATCCAGTCATATAAATATTGTTTGGAAAGATTAATGTAAATTTCGGTTATCGATGTTGTAATTGGTGGGTGTGGCGCTTCATTTTTCTTGTCAGGCCGGCCAGTGTTTTAATTTTAATCAAGTTTAATTTAAAAAAAAAAAGCTACGTATTTCAAACCTAAATACAAAGAGAAAGGTTTTTTAATTTTAATGATGTTTAATTTATAAAAAAACAAGCTACCTATTTCAAACCTAAATACAAAGAGCAAATTACAAATATCAATCCTTTTATGTTACACTAGATTGCAAACTCTATCTTTATCTTTAAAAACCTTTGCTCATTATATCTTTTAGCCCTAACTCAGTTAGTTTTCAAGGTCAAATATGACCAAGTGGACCCCGCATGAGGTTATTTTGTTGTCATTTTATCCATTTATTTAAAGAAATTTAATAAATACTTAAAAAAAACAAATAAAATCAACCCAACCCGCCCTACCCTTTCTCTCTCTAAAAATGCAGTCTCTCTCTCTCTTGCGCATAGCCATCCCACCAACATGACAAGCACCACCACGCAACCACCACTACCCAATCACCCCCATCCCCACCCCCACCCTCCTCTCTTTCTAACTACTCTACCACCACCACCTACCTCACAGGCCACAACCAACTGCCTACACCACCCAAAACCATCTGATGTCTACACCACTAGAAAATCTACCTTTCAAATACTCCAACTGATTCCGGTGGTTACACTTTCGCTGCACGCCAAACAACCGCAACTCAAACCCACCACCCAAAACAACAACATCTTAACGAACCTCCAATTTAAGCAAAATCCAAATCCTGCAACCGCCTTGGGCAGTTGGCTAATCTTCGCAATTTAATCAAAATACGAATCCTACAAGCGACGACAACGTCTCCTACAACCCTCTCACCTGTTGATTTTGAAGTATGAGGTTAGTGATTGTGTTTTCAAAATTGTTTGAAGTCAAAATTGAAGATTAGGTTTACTGTTTAGTGGCGACGGAGGTGCTTAAGAAATCAAGTAGCGGTACTACTTTCGAGCTAGGATTCGTCGCACATGTTTTAGTGGTTCAATTCAACAAGAATTTAAAACAATGCATCCAACAACTAGTAGACTAGTTGTGTCAGCACAACTTTAGTACTCAGCTAAACAACAGATTTAGGACTTAGATGGGAGTCCAACATAAATTGTATATTAAATCATATGTGGGAAAGCAAGGATTCATGCTACCACTTTTCGGAAACAATACTTGCATTGAAAAATGTCTGAAATACACACTAAGTGACAATTCAGCATCCACTGGCTTGTGTAATATTCAAAAATGGTGTTAAACATCATAGACTACCTGAAAGATATTTAAAGTATCAATTTGGCACAAAAACATATCATATCATACAAGTCTTGAAAGTTAATGTTTTAACGAACCGACAATGTAACAAACACCCGGACACAACCAGACACATCACATGAACTAGTTAACAATATTTTAACATCATACTACTAGTTTAGTTCATTAAACACATTGTTTTACCTAAAAATCTCTACAAGTTGCTTGAACCTCCGTTTAGGGACCCGATAACGAATCTAGCATCCGTTAAGCAACTGAACACGAACTAGACGTAATTTATGGACTAGTTAAAATTGTTTAACAATGTTAACCTAGTATATGGCACCATACATCTTGCATTGCACCAAAACCCCCAAAAGACCCTAAACACCCTAACTTAACTTAACTTAAACTTAATTAATCACTAACTAGGCTAACTAAAAAAGTTAGAACTCAACCAAACACCATATGGCGGGTTATGTGGGGCCCATTAGCCACCCACATTCTTGTCCCCTAATCATGAACAAGTCAGGAAGGTTTAAGCATGGACTAAAGGGTCTTGTGTTCCTTGGCAAACATAAGTAACCCACTAAAAAGATCTTATCCTAATCACCATCATAAAATTCAACTCCATCCTTCCTTCTCCTTGCTCCTGCCTCACGGCCATAACTACTCCATATCACCTCCATCATCAAGTTCTCTTCAAGCCATTTCAAACATATCCAAGGGTGTCTCAAGGTAGATAAAGAAGGTGACAAGTCTTGGAAGCTCAAGGACCTCTTTCTTGCAA
This sequence comes from Scalesia atractyloides, assembly GCA_947069175.1. Classification (NCBI taxonomy): domain Eukaryota; kingdom Viridiplantae; phylum Streptophyta; class Magnoliopsida; order Asterales; family Asteraceae; genus Scalesia; species Scalesia atractyloides. Next base: position 11,356,442 of record CAMTDV010000003.1, on the reverse strand, counting down.
CTTCCCTAGCCACAAGAGCTAGTAGTGAGCCTCTCCATTTTATATCTGTTACAAGTATATTGTTGATGTACAAGGTAAACCATCTAAAAGCATGACCTTTAAAAGATGAACACATGAACTAGTAACATAATCTAAATAAAATAAACATATCTTGAAGTTGTAATGAAGACGTAGTTGTTTATTTTGTTCTATGGGTGATATCCATCATATGTATACTTGCTAGAAGTATAGATCTATCAAGTATGCACATGGATCTTACAAGATCCATGATAAAAGTGTTGATGAACTTGTTACACATGAACAATGAGTTTATTAAAGTGGTTAAAAGGATTTGTAATGTTCTTAAGATGAAGTATGAACAAGTTGTTAAAAATGATTTCAACAAAGTAAGTAAATATTAGAAACAAAACCCATTTTTGAAGATGGATGAACATGCTAAACACAAGGTTAAAATACTGCATGATTTGGTTAACTTACAAGTTCATCATAACATGAAAAATGCATCTATATGCATATATTATATTTGTGGAAATTGTTGTGAATAAATTGATGAGTTTTGGAAGCTTAAACACATGTTTTAAAACATGGGAAACCTCCTAAATCTACGGGAAACTATAACAAAATTTTTTATAAAAGTTAAACACTTAGAAAAATATATTTTAACAAAGTTCTTACAAGTAAACTTGTTTAAAAGTACTAAATATAAAATCCCCATATTTTTGTACAAAATGTAAATCAAAGAAGTTATGATTTTTCTAAAAATAAAGATGGATATAAATATATATTTTGAAAAATATATATTTAGTGATCATAAAAATCATGTGCTATTTGTATATTATTTGTATTAGTCATATGTAAAATAAGTGACTTTGAATAATACACACAAACAAATACAATAAATTTTGGCAACCAAAGACTCACAAGATATATATGGATATTCATACCTTGGAGACAAAATTATGGACATACGGCATTTGGACTATAGGATTTCAGACTAAAAATATATAATATATTGAAGCTTGGTAAATATTAATTTCAAAACCAAACAAGTGACAAAATGTATAATTTTACAATTATGTTAAATATAACATATTTGGTTGATAAGTGTATAAAAATATATATTTCACAAGCATCTTCAAGATATATTGCTTTGGTGGAAATTAAAAATATATATTTTTCTAGAACTAATCTTAAAAATATATTATTTTTAAGATATATACACTTACCAAGCATAAGATATATATATTAAATTGGACATATCTTAAAATTATATATTTTAAGAATACACAAAGTTGTGGGTAATGAATACAAGAAAATACATATTCCTATACATACAAATACATGCCAACATATACCACAAACACTTGATTAAAATACCATTATACAAGTATTATACATAACCATGGGAATACGAATTTAAATACACAAATACTCACAATACAAGTATACCTATACTTGGGAAAATACACATGTATAATACTTAACAATTATTAAACTTGGTCATGTATACCATAAACACATGCACACGGATAATTATATATCACGACATGTTAAAATAGATTATTTTTAACAAACCCATCGCAATATAAAATAGTGCATATAAATCATACAAGTTAAAAATGTGATATTTTAAACGAATACATCGAACTTGGAATTATATATTCAAGAAGAATTAAATATGGAACATAACCGACGATGGCATTGTTGAGGCAAACGGGTACCCGATTATAAGAAGTCATGAAACACACACATCTTACTCGTGCGAGGCATGGAGACAAGAGGGCTAGGCCCGTATATGCAACAAATGAGACGCAAGGATATATATATATATATATATATATATATTTGAAAAAATATATATTGACATCATACACCGAAAATACATCTCAGCAGACATCACACACAGAAATACACCTCAGCTGACGTCACACACCGAAAACGCATCTCAGTTGCCATCATACATCGAAAATACATCTCAACGGAAAATAATTCTGAACAAGTCTTAATAAGTACTTAAGACAAGAAACATGAACATGAATCGTTACAAAGACCGAAACGTCTAACAAAACCTAACGCGTTTGTAGGTTGTTATACAGACCAAGTGAAAGTACGTGAGTTAAGCAGAGTTCACGGAAAGCAATCCAGTGAGTTCATGTCCCCCTTTTCATGTTAAATGTTTTGTTGTTATACAACTATCGGGGGAAATACATGTTCAATGGTATGATAAGCTAGGGAATGAAACAACTTAGATCATGTGCGAATACGGTGGAACTTAAGCACCATGAATCTTGTTAAAGACACGGTACAAAGGTTAGATCTAGCGGGTGTTGGTGAGCCCCACTCTTGGTCATGGACCCACACGGAAGAGTGCATTTGTCATCCCATTCGAGCTTAATCACGAAAATCGTCTAGGTTTGGACGCTTCCTATTTCGTCACACATATTAAAGTTCTTGCAAACATTAATGATCAATGATTTCATTGACGCTTTACATACCAGATTTTAATATAAATACATCATACATTTTATGGATTCATCTCATACAGTTAAAACACATGAACTCGCCAACTTTTGTTGATTTTTCAACTTAACATGTATTTCAGGAAATTAGTGACCCAATGCCGGGAATTTCAGTCAAGGAAAGCAAGTGTCAAGTCTCCATGCCAACTTTTGAAGGGTTTGACCATTATATACCGCCTCCTTGCGGTGATATAAGGGTCAAAGCCTTATCATTTTAAAACTTGCATTTTGAATGTGGAACACTCTGATAACTTCTTTTCATTTTATGGTTTGTAACAATATACTCACCTTATGTTGCGTTTTGAAACAATACTTGTGATGGCATTTGGAGCTTGTTTTTATTCATTTAGTATGTTCACTTATGTTGTATGAAATGAGAATCAATCAGATCACACCGCGCGCTTCCGCCTATGAACGGGTGTGACAGATTGGTATCAGAGCTTTGATTGTAGTGAACCAAGATATTTTCTCGAGTCTAGTCTACAATCACTAGGATCCTCTCATGGAAACAATTTTTAGAAGGAACATAAGATTTTCATTGCATAACCATTTCACAAGATCCTCTACATAAACTCATTTTACAAAATAATGCAAGGACATTATGAGACTTAATCTAAAAAGGATAGACACAAAACATTAAGTTGATTCGCACAAAACAAATAGGATAACTTAAAATGGACAATATGTGATGCCTACAATTCGTGTGTGTATATATATACACTAAATAACAATTAATTATTAATATACATGTCGTGCAAACTATTTTTTCATGTCATCATGTCATCAGCTGAGAGCGGCATATATGATAATCACGATCCTGTGGAGATCGTTTCTGATGACGGGGTCGGACCCATTGTACACTACATATCCTCCAACAGTGAGTCCGAGCCGGAGGAGGACCCAGATTTCATAGCCGACGACGACGTCCCTTTTGTGGACGATGTCCTAGCCTTACTCCAGCAGCTTCATGACCAGATCATTATTGGCCACCCATAGGGTGAGCACCTCATTGAGATCGTACCCCTTGACCCCATCCCACTGCTATGTGGCCCCTTGTCATCGACATGTCCGACGACGAGGATAAGGTCCCTATATTTCAGGTCGACCACCTTGACGAGGACCTTGAAGAGGACCTTGGCGACGGAGAGGTTATCAACATAGCCATCTTGGAGATGTCCTCTCTCGTGGTTTCAGTCGCAACTATTTCATCATTTGATGCGAGCAACCGTGCTTCTTCCTCTGCCATCCGTCGAGCCGAGCTTCGAGCGGATGCTATTGATAACAGTTTGGACACTGTTCCCATTGCTACCCCGAACCCCAATCATGTCCCCACTCACACTCTGTACGAATCTCTACCGCATCTACTGAGGACACCCCTCATATTCCGAGACCCGTAGGCGACTCAAACTGGATACGACCTCTTACCCATGAGACACTTTGTTTCACCTCACCCACCATACCGGACCATCACAGTGACCATCATCACCACACCATAAGGCATGCCCTTCTCATGAGCTGTCTCGCCCCACTCAGTACTTTCCACCTCGTATGATGCCCATGTCTGATCCTTACCATCCCTCCCACTTTACCCCGTACTTTGCGGAGGGCTGGGTTCGCACGTTAGAGTAGCGATACAGATCCTCCCCAAAGGGTCTGCCGCAACAGAAAGCAGGCAGACGCCGTGCGTCCACCACATCCAGTATCACCATCACCCCCTATGCCACCAGTTGACCATGTTGCTAGCATTCTAGCACTCGAGCATCAGATACGTGTTCTACTCCGTCGAGTCTACGAGCTCGAGGAGGAGGTCACCCATCTTCATAGCCTAGTTACCCCTACTCCACCACCATCCCCTCCTACACCTTAGACCTTTTACTTGCAGGTACCTTTTGGACACGGGAGCTAGATACCCGTTTTTGTGAAGACTACGCATCGAGTTTTGAAGACAACTAGAAGACCTAAGATCGCTGGTGTGAAAGAAGATTTTGCCTTTTATATGTACTAAACTTGTATGACCGGGTGATGTAGACTGAGTACTTTTTTGTTTCCTTTGCAAACGATTATGTAACAAGTTGTTTGATTATCTATAAAAACTGGATGTCCTCATTATTATGCATTTTATTTGATTGTTATGCATGGTGTATTGCGTGGAGCTGACTTATTTATATGACGGATCGCTTATATATATTGAACTTACTATGTGTTTATTTACTTAATTGCTTACTTGATTTCTTGTTTATGTGTATATATATATATGTATGAATATTTATAAATTATAATTAACTGAAAGAATATATATTAAATAAACGTATAATCTTTACTAGCGTATTATCTTGAAAGATCATGCCACCTAGGAGGAGAGCTACCCGCACCCGAAACGTGAACCAACTAGCACCGATGCATAAAAACGAGGCGGAACTAAACTCCTTGTTGTAGCAAAGGATATCCCAAGCGCTGGCACAATATGAGGCAAACCGAAACGAAAGTAATAGCGACAACATGGATCTCCTCAAGTTTTGGCTCCTTGGATTTCTTGTCAACAATGTGTGCTAAGAATGCTATACATCCTTTTCTCAAGCACTTTTGAGCTTTCATACAAGAAATAATTCGCAATGGCGTTTCGCTCTTCTCGCCATGTATAAGAAGTGTTTCATTATTAGGAAGTGGAATGCGAATAATTTTGTTGCAACACACGACTTCGGCTTGATTATTGGATAACCAATCCATACCGATTACAACATCAAAACTACCTAACTGGATGGGTAATAAATCAATGTTGAATTTTTGTCCGCCTAACTGTAAAGAACATCCTTTAATAATTTCAGATTCAATTATCTTTCCATTCGCTAGTTCGATAGTGAATGGAATATCTAATTTATTTGAATTTAGTTCAAGTATATCTTTAAATTATAAAGATATGAAACTAAAATCAGCGCCAATATCAAATAAAATAGATGCAAAATGGTTATTGACAGGGAATGTACCAGTGATCACATTTGGATCCTGACGTGCCTCGTGAGCTCCTATTACAAAGGCTCGCCCGTGGCCTTTGTTCTCTTTTGGGCAATTCTTCCTAAAGTGGCCCAAGTCACCGCAACCATAACAACTTTGATTTCTTCCTCTGTCGTTTCCATTTCCATAACCTCCTTCTTTCTTGCCTTCATTCTTGTTTCCTTTGTTATTACTCCAACAGTTTTCGGTGCGGTGTCCCAACTTCCCGCACTTATCACATTTGGTGGTTCGGCATCCACCATAATGATGATAATTGCACCTGTTGCACTTAGGTGCATTTCCTGTACAACTTCTCGGTTTTGTCTCCGCTGTTGCCACGAATACTTTGTTCCTTTTTGCTGGGGGGAGGTTTCTTTCTTCTTGTTATTCGGTCGGGAACCTTTCTTGAAGTGTGTAAACTTTCTCTTATTCCCATGTGAGGTTGATTCTACATGTGTTTCCTTGGGCATCTCCGCATTCTTTCTCGAAAACTTATTCATTCTCACCGATTCTTCGGAAAGGCTTACTACAATCGTAATTGCCTCAGTGATGGTTGTTGGATGTGACGAAGTAACCATACTTCGAATTTCTGGGGATAATCCCCAAATGTATCGTTCAATACGTTTGAATTTACGTGTTACCATATATGGAACGACTCACGAAAGATCATGGAAACGCTGTGTATAACCATACACATCGGGTCCTATCATGGATAAGTTACAAAATTCGGTTTCCAATTTCTGTAACTCGGCTCTAAAACAGTATTTCTCTCTCATCATATCCTTCAGTCTATCCCAAGTAATAGCATAAGAAACTGCGTCTCCAAGCGTCTGTAATTGCAAATTCCAGCATGACAATGCTTCATCCATAAATAAGCCTAATACATATGACACAATCTGGTTGATAGAACAGTTACACATACGAATCATAGAATCCGTCTTTTCTGTCCAACGCACAAAGGCTACTGCACCGCTTGTGCCATCAAAATTTAAGGGTTTGCAATCTAAAAATTGTTTGTATGTACATCCTGAAATAGTTAGATTTCAAGAATCATCAATAATATATATTGTTAGAAATAAATATTAAGGATCATACTTGCGTAATTTTATAAATAACAAACCATTTACGGGCATCTGAACTCTTGGTGGTTCTTGAACCCTTGGCTCAGCATTGCGCTCGTGATGCGCAAGTGCTTCAGTTATTCGTTGATTCACTAGAGGATCTAGCTCGGCTTGGGTTGTAGGTAATGGCGATGTCAACTCGGGGTCTACCTCTTCCTCTAGATGCCATGATCTTCATATATGAAACATATAGAAGTGATTAGACGTATTTGAAACAAATATTGTCTTTCATGGATTAGTATTATATAGTATAAATGTATACAATATTGATATAATTCAATTTTTATGTATAGTATCCATATTATAAGCACCATAATAGATACATAAAAATGAACAATCAACAATGCATAAATAAAAGATAAACATCAACCATTATATATATACTGTCAACTTGATACATCATTTTTGTGAAGATACAAAAATAATTCAGAGTTATAACACTCCGATATACAAGTCATACACAATACATTATAAGTAGATATTTTCCTTCACATCGTTCTTCAAAATCTTCAAGTTGACGACATATGTATCTTCATAAAACTTCTATCTTCAGCAAAACTGGGTATGAGTACCTACCCTAGAAATATGACATATACCAACTAAACAGACGGTGGAGGTGGAGGTGGAGATGAACGGATGATCCTCTGGAGGTATGCGACCTCTTCCTCGAGCGAACGGATACGCTCCTCGTGGGATGGAAATACACTCTACACTAGAGAGTGTGGATGTGGCATAACAGGTGAAGGTGGTGATGATGTCGTCGGTAGAGATGGTGTCATGGGAGGTGTCAAAGTGGGTAATGGTGGTAACTGAGATGACAAAGATGGAGTACTCTGAGATGCTCGCAAAGTGGAAATCTGAGCCTCCAGCTCACGGATACGGTGAAATAAGATACTAATCTGTATCTTAGAAGATGTGACTCGAAACTCGGTGGTGGTCGGTGGCAAATGACTGGGATGATAGGGATCAAATAGGCTCATACCATGTGGAGGTGATCGAATGTGAATACCGTATGGTGAGATGATGGGTATGATGGTCCTCCAACACTAGTGGTCGTGAATAGGGATGGTGTCTACTCGCATACTGACCAGACTCAGGGAACATAACTCGGGAGGGTCCTGCAGTGTAAGAAGATGCATAAGGATCAGATGTGATAAAAGGATTTGATATGGGTATACGCGGTATATGTAATGATCCATCAACATGGTGAAACAGTGGCTGCTCAGATGAGTAGGATGTACCTCCCAAAGAGTAATGTGAAGGTCTAGACAAAGGATGAAGAGTGAAACGATCAGTAGTAAATGAAACATCTCCTGGTAAATACTGAGATGGTCCAGATGGGTAGATGTGACCACTAGTGATAGCATCAGATAGTATGGGATCAACAAAAGTGGGTGTAATAGAATCATCAACAGTGGGAAAAGTATCTGGAAGTAGTGGTAGAGCAGTATCAGGTGAGGCCTCGGGTGGGGGTGATCTCGGAGACGATGGAGCAGATGAGGTAATATCAATGACATCAGGCTCATGTGGAGCTACCTCCAGTAGCGCGAGATCAAAATCATCTCCGATACCTAGATCATCCTCAAGGTGATCTACGTGAACAATAGGAATGACATCGTCATCTTCATCGATGTCGATAGCAAAAGGATATACCACGTTAAGTGGTATAACATGGTGCTCCACAATATGCTCACCTTCGGGGTGGCCAATGATAACTATCTGGTGGTTAAAGAGTGGTAAAGCTAAAACATCATCATCGGGAATATTCTAGGGAATGGGATCGGGTACAGGGTAGGGTAAGGCAAAAGGCTAGAAATCATCGTCCATCCAGTCACCGTCAAAATCATCGTGATCTGACTCGTCGTCGGAAATGATAATGACTGGTGGGAGTAGATCGTCTAGTGGTATATAATCTATCTCAGGGTCAGAACTCATAGACTCAGTGTCTGAAAGGCTACTATCGGAAGACATGGTCCTAGCAAACATAATCCGTACAACTTATTTTTGTTAATAAATAATTTTTGTTTAAAGATAATTAATCGGGCAATCACTAAGTTTCAATGTAAGTTTTTCTAATCATAAGTTCAACTCAACTTACTGTTATTGTGTATATCTCTCATAGACTAGTTTTGTATATTGACCTTGCACTATTGTTTTTGTTTTAAACATTTAATACTAGTGGACAGTTCTCCCTGGGATGACAAACCAAAAATACTTATTTCAATTTTTTTAAACGACTCAAAAAAAAATTATAAAAGAGCATTTTGAAATTGTAGACTAGACTCAAAAGAATCTTAGTTCACTATAATTGAAGCTCTGATACCATGTCTGTCACACCCCGATTTTCGATGTAGCAGAAGCGTGTCGCGAGGTGTGGCAAGAGCGGCAATCGTTGCATTCAACCAAGTAAACGACAATTATATTACATTACAAAACATTCATCCATACTTATTTAACCATAATTCACATATAAACTTTTGTCTTTAAAACAAACCACAAGTTTAACAACATTATTTAAAATTTAGACATAAGTTTATAAAACATAACAAGAAAGACTGGATGAAACATAACATCTTGAATTCACAACAAACGAACAAGATTTTTCCCCGTAGGCCATCCACTAGTTTTCTGTAATACATGTTAGTTTTGAATTGTCAACAAAAGCTGGTGAATTCATGTTATAAATTTTGTATCAAATAAATTATCAAAAACATTTGAAATAATAAATCCGTTTAATATAGCTTAATGAAACTTGTAAGATCATTAGTGTGTTGCAAGGACACTAATCTGTATGCGGAATAAGGTGGCAACCAAACCTTGACGATTTATTATGTCTGAGACACTCGTTTTAGACACAAAAGCACTCTAATACGATCTGTTATTATTGCCGTATTAGAGTGGGGTTCGCCCAAACCCAATAGATCTATCCCCTTGTTCCTTGGTACTTGTCTTTCATTAATGGCCCCAATGCTTGAGCCTTATTCACATGTGATCTAAATATTTTCATTTTCCCCGCTATATTAATTGTAACATGTATACATCCACGCACGTTTAAAACCATAAAAACATTAAAATAAAAGGGGAAACATGAACTCACTGATTTGCATTCCGTACAAATCTCTATCGATTCCTGATACTTTGTTCGTTTCTCGACCTACAAGTGTTCTAGTCTATTAGACACTTAGGCTTTCGTTTGTTTTTCGTACAAGTATTTTATCTCGAATTCATACTTGTAATTGTTGGTTTTTCCTTATTTGATAACACATATATATTTCGTTCATATATATATATATATATATATATATATATATATATATATATATATATATATATATATATCTGTGTGTGTGTGTGTGTGTTAGATTGATTAAATGGAACTAGTCAATAATTTAATTGTAAATAACTCAATCTAAGAGTTTATTATATATGGGCCTAGCCCAATAGTTTTTGTAAGTATGGGCCTAGCCCAAATTTGTTTCATGTATGTGGGCATAGCCAAAGTTAAAATGAAAGATTGGGCCTAGCCCAATATAGTTTATAAAAAATTGATTAGCCCAAGTTTAGTTTTATCAAAGTGAGCTTTAGCCCAATGTTACTTTTTATAAAATGGATTAGCCAAATTTATTTCTTTATAAAAGTGGGCTTGATCCAAAATTATCTTTTATTTAAATGGGTCTAGCCCATGTAAACTTTTATAAAAGTGGGCTTAGCCCAAAGTTTACTTTTATAAAAGTGGACCTTAGCCCAAGTTTGATTTTTTTATACCAGTAGGCCTAACACTTGTAAATTTTATAAAAGTGGGCTTAGCCCAAGTTAATTTTATAAAAGTGGGCCTTAGCCCAACTAGTTTATATAAATGGACTAGTCCATATACATTATAAAAATAAGTTTAGCCCAAATTAATTTTTATAGAAATGGGCTTAGTCTAATAATTGTTTAGTTGGGCTTATCCAAGTTTTTAAAATACTTATTAGTAAACTTTTATAACTTATAAAAATTTATTTGTAAAAACTATTAGTTACAAGTTAAATTTTTATAAATCCTAGTAAATATAAAGTGTATCGGTTTATTTGTTCGTTTTGACCGTTAGATTCACGTCGACTATTTTATTCATTTCATTTTTGTCGTTTGTTTCGTTTATACCATATATTTTATTTTGTCCGAAGTGTCCAAGTTTGATCCGATATACATATTTTTTTCAAAAGTTGAACACTTAAACTTATTTTTATACAAAAATATATATACACACATATTTGGTGATTTCAAAATATATATTTTTATCAAAAATATATATTCATCTCCTTTTTAGTTTAAGAAAAACTTATGTAATTATATTTTTAACTTTTTCACCAACCTTTATTTTAAACAAGATTAAAGTTCCTAATCACTTTTAACCACCAAATATTTAGTTTAATCATATCTTAAACAAGATCAATTTTTATAAAAATTTTGCGATAGTTTCCTTTAAAAATATAAGTTTTCTCATGTTTTTTTATAAACATGTTTTAAGTAACTAAACTAACTCAAATCGTCATCAAGCACAATTATTATATAAATGTATCAACATAATGTCCTGAACTTGTTCTAATTTTTAATCTTTCTTTAATATGGAAGCTTTATTATAACTTTTATACAAAATGTCTAAATCATAATTTTTATTTAATGATCTAATACATGTATAATTAAATTTAAAATATGAGATTATGTTCATGACATATTTTTTAATGAATCTTGCTAATCTAAACATGCATGTGTTTAGATCAACTTTTTATTCATAATTTTGCAAGATTCAAGTTTACTAGTTCATAACAAGTTCAAGATCATAAAAAATTATCAAGAAAATCACATGATTATGTTAGTGATCTTAGATTTATTAGTGTTTTTCAAGTAGGTTTTTATATAATTTTTATGATGATCTTGTGAAATTTTATAAAATAAAAAGTATAACATAAGGTATAAGGATCTTACTACTAGCACAAGGCTAGGGATGATCTAAGAGGTGAAGAAAATGGATTGATTAAGATTTTCAAGCTTCCAAAGTGAGCTCCTAATCTTTGTAAACACTTTAGATCTTCATGTAAGCTTGAGGTTCTGGTGTTAGGATTTTAAAAAGTGAAGTGTAGATGATGGAGCTTGGACCGATTTTTGGGAGTAAAATAACAGTGTTCTTGAGTTTTGATATTTAGGAAGATGAATGAAATGAAGATGATTTTGATTTGAGGTGTTATAATCAAATTCTTGCACCACCAAGTTCACTAATCATCCTTATTATTTTGCCAACACATAAAAAAAATTTAGTGGCATGGGAAAGCTCCATATTGCCATGAGGGTGTGGGGGGTTGGTTTGGTTATTTTTTTTAATAAATAAAATATAATTTTTATAAAATTTTATAACTTTAATAATTTATATATAAGTTTTTATAAAAACTAATGCCCCAATACTTTAAGGTGGTGTTATAGTAGGCCAAAATAATTCATTAATCTTGTTGTTTTGTTATTCGGTTGATAAAGTTAGTTCAGGTCTTGTACTGGGTAAAATACTGATATATAGTGTTACTTATAAAATTTTATGCTCATATTTATTCTAGTACAATTCTTATTGTCCTGTTAATTATTCTAGCTCTTCAGACTAATAATTTTGTCATTTTGAGTTCAGTTCTGGTACCGACTTTGTTGTCAGGTTTTTACTTAACAAACCGTTTAGCTTTAAATAATAAGATTTATATATAGGTTTTATACTATTTCTAACACCCACTATTATTCTTTAGCTAAAAATATTTATTTTTTGGCTTTTCAGACAATTGCTGAATTTTGCTGCAGAATGCTGAGTTTTTGCTACAGACTTGGACAATTTAGTGTTTTATATAAAATTTTATGGTATAATTGTGCAGAAATATTTTATATCTTAATTCTATCATATCAGACTGCACCGTAATTAGTTCTGATATTTTAATACATGTTCGCGTCGTTGTCATTCGTCTAGGATATATCTTTTATATATTGGTGATTATGATGAATCGATTATCATACCAAACTATGATTTGATTAAATTCCTAGACATTTAAGACTTAAAATCAAAAATTAACTCATGTTATACGATAAATAGACAATGTACTAGTTGTTCAAGTTGTACAGAATTACCGAAATTTTGCCAATTGTCACATGTAATACTTGTATAATGGTATTTTTAACTAAATGTTAGTGATATATGTTGGCTTGTATTTGTACGTATAGGAATAAGTATTTTTCTTGTATTTATTAGCCCCCACTTTTGTGTATACTAATAATATATAATTTTAAGATATATCCAATTTAGTATATGTATTATTATGCTTGGCAAGTGTATGTATCCCAAAATAATATATATTTTTATGATTAGTTCTAGAAAAAATATATTTTAGTTTCCATCAAAAATAATATATCTTTAAAAGGTTTATGAAATATATATTTTTATATACTTCAAAAACAATATATTTTTAGTATCGACAAGGTATTATATAATTTATATACTTGTAAAAATATACATTTTGTCACTTGTTTGGTTTTGAAAATAATACTTACCAAGCTTCGATATATTATATATTTTTAGTCTGTAATCCATGTATAGTCCGATCGTTCGATAAGTCCATATTTTTCTCCATGGTATGATTATGGATATTTATATTTTTGTAATTCTTTGTTTGCCAATATATTATTTTTCAAGTTCCCTACTTTGTATATATATCTAATACGAACAATATACACATAACTTGTGATTCTTATGATGACTAAATATATATTTTCCAAAAATATATATTTTTATCCATTTTATCTTTAGAAAAACCATGAGTTCTTGGACTTATATTTTAAACAAAAGCATGGGGATTTTTATGTTTATGGCCTTTAAACAAGTTTACTTGAAAGAACTTTATAAACATATATTTTTCTAAGTGTTTATATTTTATAAAAATTTCGCCATAGTCTCCCCAAGATTTAGGAGGTTTCCCATGTTTTAAAACATGTGTTTAAGCTTCATAACTCGTCAATTTATTCCCAATAATCTCAACAAGTATTTCATATACATATATATGCATTTTTAGGTCATGATGAATTTGAAGTTTACCCAAAACATGTAGTCTTTTAAATTTATGTTTAAGATGTTCACACATCTTTAAAAATAAGTTTGGTTACTAATATTTACTAACTTTGTTAAAAATCATTTTCAACAACTTGTTTACATATATTTTTAGAAAACATCATAAATTTCTTTAATCACATTTACAAGTTCATCCATTATGTTAAACATGTTCATCAAGACTTTTTTCATTTTAACCACTTGATCATCCAATCATTTTAAGAACATGATATATCGTTTATCCACTTTTAAAGAGTCCATTTTTACACATAACATGTTCATCAATTCTTTGATCATGGATCCTTTAAGATCCATGTGTATACTTGTTAGATTTATACTTCTAACAAGTATACATATGATGGATATCATCCATAGCACAAAATAAACATTTACAACTTCATTACATCTTCATTATATGTTCATAATCTTTAGATCAAGTTGCTTATACATGTGTTAATATTTTAAAGGTGTTACTTTTTGATGGTGTAACTTATGTATTAACAATGTACTAGGAATAAGACATCAAATGAAAGATTAGGAGGCTCGCTACTAGCTCTTGTGGCTAGGGAAGTGGCAAGATGAACTAGTTGAAGAAGATGATGCAAAGTTGGTGGATAAAAGCTTCCTAGAGAGGTCATTGAGCTTCCAAGACTTGAACCTTCCTTAGTTAGGCTTGAGACACCTTAGAGTATGCTTGGAATGGCTTGCAAATAACTTGAAGATGGAGGTGAAGTGGAGGTTAATGTGGCTATGAGTTTTGAAGGAGATGAAGATGTTCTTGTTTTTGAGTTTTGGTGAAAGAATAAGATCTAGTTTTCTTGATTATTTATATTGGTAAAGGACACAATATCCTCCATGAAACTTCAACTCACTTCCAACATAAGGGGAAAAGGATACAAGAATGTGGGTGGCTTGTGGGCCCCCACATTCAGCCATCCATATGATGATGATGGTTAACTTGGTTTGTTTTCTTAGTTAAGTATTTAGTTAGGATTTAGGGGTTAGTTAGGGGGGTTTAGTGTATTAGGGATTTTTTATCCATTCTGAGGTATAAAATGCCATACACTAGTTTAATATTGTTAACAAATGTTAACTAGTTTATATTTTATGTCTAGTTCATGTTCGGTTGCTTAACGGGTGCTAGGTTCGTTAATGGGTCCTTAAATAGAGGTTTAAGCAACTTATATGTTTAATGATATTAACTAGTTGTATAATGTAAAAATATTGTTAACTAGTTCATATGATGTAGCGGATTGTGTCCGGGTGTTCGTTTCGTTGCAGGTTTGTTAAAACGTTAACCTTCAAGACATATGTGATATGATATGTTTTGGTGTCAAATAATACTTTGCATATCTTTTAGATAGTGTATAATGTTTAACACTAGTTTTGCATATTACTTCAGTATGTGTATGCTGAATTTTGCTGAATTTTTGCTGAATTGCTATTTAGTGTAAATTTGGGACAATTTTCAGTGCATGTATAGTTTCCGGAAAGTGTTAGCATTAATCCTTGCTTTCTCACATGGGGTTTAATATACAATTTGCGTTGGACTCTCATCTAAGTCCTAAATCTGCTATTTAACTACGTACTGACACTGTGTTGCCATGGCTAGTCTAATAGTTGTTTCCGACGCACTGTTTTAGACTGTTTTTGGAAGGTAACCAGTAAACAAATAATATACAGCATGTAATGTATTTAGTGAGATTTCTAGATTTATGCCATGAAATTCACGCAGTTTAGTTGTTCAAAACACATAAATATACCATAAAATCCCCTGTTTAATTGTACAGAATTATCCAAAAGTGACAGTTGTCACATACTCCCCCCGTTAAAAAGAATTTCGTCCCGAAATTCAAGCTGAGTCATCCGTTGCAGGAGTCTTCTCAAACAGGTGATGGTATTTGGCTTTGATTTGATCCTCATGTTCCCAAGTATACTCGGGTCCATGTCTTGAGTTCCAACGAACTTTGACTAGTTTGATACGACTTCTCCTAGTTTTCTAGACATTCCAGTCCATAACTGCAACAGGTTCTTCAGTAAATTGGAGCTTATCTTCTATATGAATTTCTTCCGCAAGGATGATAACTGTTTCTTGCGTTAGGCTCTTCTTGAGATTTGACACATGGAAAGTGTCATGTACACTACTAAGCATATCAGGTAATTTCAACTTGTAGGCAATGATACCAAGCTTTGCCAAAATTTCGAATGGTCCAATGTTCCGCAGATTAAGCTTCCCGCACTTACCAAATCTGGCTACGCCTTTCCAAGGCGAGACTTTCAACAAAACCTTGTCTCCGACCTCGAAAGATAATGGTTTTCTTTTCTTGTCTGCGTTGCTCTTTTGTCAATCAGCAGATGCCTTAATATGGTCTTGGATTGGAAATATCTTATCGGTAGTCTCTTGGACTAATTCGGGACCAATTAATTGTTTGTCGCCAACTTCCGCCCAACATAGGGAGAACAACACTTTCGTCCATAAAGAGCTTCGAACGGTGCGGCTTGTATGCTTGTGTGGTAACTATTGTTATAGGAGAACTCCACCAAAGGTAGGTGAGTATCCCAATTGCCGCTTAGATCCATCACACATGCACGAAGCATGTCTTCAAGCATTTGGATGGTCCGTTCACTCTTGCCGTCGGTTTGTGGATGGAAGGCCATGCTTAGATCTAGTCGAAATCCAAAGGCCTTTTCAAAAGATTGCCAAATTCTTCATACAAAACGACCTTCTTGATCTGAGATGATAGAAATAGGCACTCCATGACAAGCCACTATTTCTCTAAGATATAGCTCGGCTAATTTTTCTGTGCTGTCTTTCTCGCGAATTGGTAGAAAATGTGCGGACTTTGTCAATCTATCCATTATCACCCAAATCATGTTGTGACCTTTTGAGGTTCTGGGTAATTTTCTAATAAAGTCCATGGATATTTGCTCCCGTTTCCACACGGGAATCTCGGGTTGTTGTAACAATCCCCAGGGCTTCTGATACTCGGCCTTAACTTTCGCGCAAGTTAAACAATTACCGACATAAGTCGCGATGTCGCTTTTCAGGTTAGGCCACCAACAATACTCCTTTAAATCTTGGTACATTTTATCTGATCCAGGATGGATTGAGTACTTGGACTTGTGTGCTTCGTCCAACACTACTTCCTGGAGTCCGCCAAAAAGTGGAATCCAAATTCGTCCCATAAGGTATAAAGTTCCATCTTTCTTTGGCACTAATTGTTTCTCCATACCTCGGATAAGTTCTGGTTGAATATGTTCTTCTTTGAGTGCCTCAACTTGCACATCATGAATCTGAGTGATAAGGTTCGTATGAATTGTCATCTCTAGCGCTCGAACCCTTAAGGTTTTAACTCGTTCTTTACGGCTCAAGGCATCTGCTACAACATTGGCCTTGCCCGGATTGTACTTGATCTTGCCATCATACTTGTTCAACAACTTAACCCAACATCGTTGGTGCATATTTAATTCTTTTTTATTAAATATATGTTGAAGACTTTTGTGATCCGTGAATATAGTACACCGAGTACCATATAAGTAGTGTCGCCATATCTTCAAAGCGAATACCACCACACCTAGTTCAAGGTCGTGCGTGGTGTAGTTATTCTCATGCACCTTTAGTTGACGTGATGCATATGCGGTGACTTTTTCCCATTGCATAAGCACGCAACCTAATCCTTGACGCGAAGCATCGCAGTATACCACAAAATCATTGGTACCTTTAGGTAGTGAAAGAATCGATGCATCACATAATTTATCTTTTAGGAGTTGAAACGCCTCTTCTTGTTTTTCTCCCCAATCGAACTTCTTGTCTTTTTTCATGAGTGACGTTAGCGGTTGAGCAACTTTGGAAAAGTTCTCAATAAATCTCCAATAATAACCTGCTAAACCCAAAAACTATCAAACCTCGGTTGGTGTCTTGGGCGCTTCCCAATTCTGATTGCTTCGATCTTCGATGGGTCTACATGAATACCTTTCTCATTTACTACATGCCTGAGGAATTGCACTTCACGGATCCAAAACTCACATTTAGAAAATTTCGCATAAAGTTTCTCTCTTCAATAGCTCAAAAATGGCCCTCAAATTTTGCTCGTGCTCGTCCTTCGACCTTGAATATATTAATATATTGTCAATAAATACCATCACAAATTTGTCGAGGTAACGGTTGCACACTCGATTCATTAAATCCATAAAAATTGCTGGTGTGTTTGTTAAGCCAAAAGGCATAACGAAATACTCGTAGTGGGCATAACGAGTTCTAAACGCCGTCTTCGGTATGCTTTCTTCTTGTATTCGCAACAGGTGATATCTAGACCCTAAGTCTGTCTTGGAGTAGAAGCTCGATCCTTGCAATTGGTCGAACAAATCATCAATTCTCGGTAGTGGGTACTGATTCTTGATAGTGAGCTTATTCAAATTTCGGTAATCTATGCACATTCTTAATGTTCCATCCTTTTTCTTCACAAATAAAACTAGAGCTCCCTAAGGCGAACATCTTGGTCGAATAAATCCCTTATCCAACAACTCTTGAACTTGTGTGGATAACTCTTGCATCTTTGAAGGTGTTAAACGATATGGAGACTTGGCTACGGGTGCAGCCCTTGGTACCAAGTCGATGTGAAACTCGACTTGTCGTTGTGGTGGTAATCCCGGCAAGTCCTCAGGGAAGACTTCAGGGTATTCCTTCACCACTGGAGTATCTTCAAGCTTGGGCTCCTCGGCCTTCTTGTCAACCACAAGTGCTAGGAAGGCTACGCAACCTTTCCGTAGACACTTTTGAGCTTTCATACAGTTAACTATCCGCAAGGGTGTGTCGCGTTTTTCCCCATGAATAACAATGGTTTCCTCATTCAGTAGCGGTATGCGAATAATTTTCTCATGACACACGACTTCGGCTCAGTTGTCGGACATCCAATCCATACCGACTACTACGTCGAAGCTACCTAATCGAACAGGTAAGAGATTAATGTTGAACTTTTGCTGACCCAACTCCAACGAACATCCTTTAATGATTTCCCCCATTCGACTAATTCACCGTTTGCCAGCTCTATAGAACAGGGGACATCTAGCTTACTTGATTCTATACCTAATATATTTTTAAATTCCATGGAAATAAAGCTAAAATCGGCAATAGTATCAAATAATATAGATGCAAAATGATTGTTGATAAGGAACGTAGTAGTGACCATGTTAGGGTCTCGGCGCATCCTTTGCCCCGATCACAAAAGCTCTTCCACGAGCTTGATTCCCCTTGGGACAATCTTTCCTCTAGTGATCCTTGCTCCCACAACCATAGCATCCAGTTTCACGTCCAACACCATTCCCATTCCCAGTACCAACCTTGTTTCCATTTCCTCCTCTACCCGCATTTGTCCAACATGCTTTTGTACGATGGCCAAGTTTACCACACTTATCACACTTGGTAGTCCGGCAAGCACCGATATGGTGGTATGTACATTTGGCGCACTTGGAGTAAGGACCTTCATATTTCTTTGAACCAACGGTGGTCGTAGCCACAAAAACTCTTGCTTCCCTCGACTGATTAGCCGCCCTTCTCTTGTTACCATTGTTATTGTTGGAATGGTTGTGTGATTATTGTTGTTGTAGTTCACCTATGTTCCCTTCTTGAAGTTTGCAAATTTCCTTTTTCCATCATTTGTTGATTCGACATGGGATTCTTTCTTATTTGCCCCTTTTACAAACAATTTCTTCATTCTCACAGCATCTTCTGTGAGACTAACAGCTAGTGTCACAGCAGAAGTAATGGTAGCAGGGCTCGATGCGGTCACCATGCTACGGATTTCAGGCACTAAACCCAGATATAGAGCTCAATGCACTTGAACTCCGGTGTTACAAGGTACGGTATCACGCGAGACAGATCGTGGAATCTCTGGGTATAACGCACAATGTCAGCACCATTCATGGTTAAGCTCAAGAACTCGGTTTCCAACTTCTGCAGTTCAGCCCTTGAACATCATCGCTCGGAGTTTGCACTTGTAGGTTCCACCATGTAAGTGCTTCATCAATGAATAGACCAATAATGAAAGAGAGTAACTGGTCTGGGGAACATCTGCTCATTCGGTGTGTCGAATCTGTTTTCTCCATCCAGCGCACAAAGGCCATGGCACCACCGGTTCCATCGTAATTCAGCGGCCTGCAGTCCAAAAACTGCTTGTAGGTGCACCCTCAAATGTTTATAGACAAATTATGAATGAGCAATTAATGAAACACACGAATAGATTAAAAGAATTATTTTAGTTGTAACAACAACTGAACATTACCATTCGCATGGTTCCCACCAGAGGAACCGCCCTGACCCTAGCTTCCAGATCCACCAGTGCCACCATTTCCACCCGTTCAACCAGTCCCGCCATTATTGCTTTTGTTTCGGGTGGCCTCGTATTGAGCTAGAGCCAGAGATATTATTTGTTCCAACAAAGCATTCAATTCAGCCTCATTCCTAGGCATTGGTTGTGGTTGGTTTATATTCCGAGTGCGAGGGGTTCTTCGTCTTGGTGGCATGATTTTTTTTAGATAATATGGTAGTAAAGATCAGATGTTAATTAAATATATATTCTATCAGTTAGTTATAATTTATAAATATTCATACTTATATATATATATATATATATATATATATATATATATATATATATATATATATATATATATATATATATATGCAAGTAATCAAGTAAGCAATCAATTTAATAACACATAGTAATTTATATTTATAAATGATACGTCGAATAAATAAGTCGGCTCCGCGTAATACACCATGCATAGAAATCAATATAATGCATCATAACGAAGACATCAAGTTTTTATACATAATAAGAAAACTTGTTCCATAATCGTTTGCAGAGGAAACAATAATGTACTCGGGCTATACCACCCGGTCATACAAGTTTAATACATATAAAAAGCAAAATATTCCTTCACTAGCAATTGTGGGTCCCGTGGGCGATGGCGGTTCTAGACCGAAGTTTTGAGGATAGAGCCGATTCGGCAGAACGAAATTGACATTATGCACAACAGAATCAGCGGAAGCTTTTCATTCAATCGTTCATACCGAAAGAGCATACATCTGCTCTGGCTAGTGGAGTTCCTGGAGAGAATCCGCTAGTGTTTCCCCTCAGGGAACCTCCAAAACTTACAAACAGTAAACACACAACACCTATTTATAGACATGACAGCTCGTGCGAAGCAAGCCTGTTGTCACTCGTACGAAGGGTCATTCGTACGAGTGAGATGTTTTCACTCATACAAGTAATAAAAGTCACTCGTACGAAGCACAAAGTCACTCGTACGAGGCACATGTCACTCGTACGAGCCAGTACTCGTTCGCACTTGGGTCGCGTATTCGTATCTAATCTATACAATATTCAATACACATTCTATCTAGCCTATTCACACATTGACAGCCATAAAGTGCATCAACAATTTCCCCCTTGGACGTGATTGTCGCAGCTTGAACTTGAAATCTGAGAGCTGTGTTTGAATATTCTGCAACTTCAATCGGGAATCTGTTAATGTCGTAATTCCACCTTGATTGAAGATCCGGGTTTGCATTATCTACGTTTAAGCAACATTCCCCCTGAAATAATTTTCTCCAGAAATTAATCTTCAAGTCGTTGTTTGCACAGTTCATAACATCCTCTGTTTTGCTTGATCTACAAATTTTCTCGAACAATCACCAACTTGAAATTAAACAATGCAGCTTCTCTGTTTTGATGTTAAGCATATCCGCATTCGGTTTAGCGCACTCCACTATTGCTCGATCCTCCGATCTTCAAACCCAACCGACAATTAATAGAAACTTCGAATAACCACACCAAAAAACCTTAAATCAATGATAGTCCGCAAAAATCTTCTCAGTCAGCAAATCATCGGAAACAAACTATCTGGTAACATTAGAGTCTTCGATCCTTTGTGTTTCTCAGATAATCTGCAGTCTAAACCACCCGGATACTGTTGCAGCATCACTAATTTCAAAAATGCTGTAATTTTAAGATATACATGAAAATTTTATTCCCCCTCATTTTTGCAAATTCTGACGTTGAGTTCTTATGGGAATGAAGATTATGGTGGGACTGCAACATATGGTACCCAAATTTTGCAGAAAATTTCCCAAAATTGCAGTTTTGACCAAATGCTAACTTAACGTTAAGGCTCATTAATAATCACTACACCAGATGATCAACCTTTTGCGTAGGTATCAGTGAATACCCAAAAATCTTCATCCCTTTGTGATCGTATCATCAATCTATACGTTGAAGCTTTAGACAGTGTCCCCGAACAGCCTGAATTTGACGTTAAAATCTCGAAAAAATTTGTAAACACCAATTTTTTTCTGGACACTCGTCTCGTCAATACGATCAAAAAATGCCTTTTTTGTCACCACTCCGTATGAGTTACGCTTTGTACGAGTGGTGCTTCGTACGAGTGGTTTCTTCGTACGAGTGACAAAGTACCACTCGTACGAGCGAGAGTCTTGCTCGTACGGACGAAACTGATAACATATTTTCGATTCAGAATCTTCATTTCTTCAAATTTTGACATGATTTTTGTACAGATCTGGTCGAAAATCAATTTTTAACAATCCTATGGTTTCAATTTGACATTATGTCCTTGGATTTTCCATTTATTTGATGTTTTACGTCTAAAACCCCTCATACATCCAATAATTCATGAGCGTAGGTGATTCATCAACTATTATATTGAATGAATCGATACCGTAGCTCTGATACCAGTTGTGGGTCTCGTGGGCGGCGGCGGTTCTAGACAGAGGTTTTGAGGATAGAGCCGATTTGGCAGAACTAAATTGACATTATGCACAACAGAATCAGCGGAAGCCTTTCATTCAATCGTTCATACCGAAAGAGCATACATCTGGTCTGGCTGGCGGAGATCATGGAGAGAATCCGCAAGTGTTTCCCCTCAGGGAACATCCAAAACATACAAATGATGAACACACAACACCTATTTATAGACATGACAGCTCGTGTGAAGCAAGCCTGTTGTCACTCGTACGAAGGGTCATTCGTACGAGTCAGATGTTGTCACTCGTACGAGTAACAAAAGTCAGTCGTACGAAGCACAAAGTCACTCGTACGAGGCACATGTCACTCGTACGAGCCAGTACTCATTCGCACTTAGGTCGTGTGTTCGTATCTAATCTATACAATATTTACTACACAATCTATCTAGCCTATTCGCATAGTGACGGCCATAAAGTGCATCAACATCGATCTTCATTCTTCCAGTTGTCTTCAAAACTTGATGTGGTAGTCTTCATCATAAACGGGTATCTAGCTCCCGTCCAAAAGTACCTGCAAATAAAAAGCTAAGGTGCTGGGGGATGGTGGTGGGGTAGGAGTGACTAGACTACGGAGATGGATAATCTCCTACTCGAGCTCATGGACTCGGCGGAGTAAGACGCCTATTTGCTGCTCGAGCATCAGGATACAAGCAGCATGACCATCTGATGGCATGGGAGGTGGTGGTGAGGCATGGCACTCGCATGCCTCTCCATATCGTAGACCCTCTGACGTAGGGTCTGTATCTATTGCTCCAAAGAGCGAACCCAACTATCCATGGAGTACGAGTAAAGTGGCAGGGATGGTAGGGGTCCGACATGGGCATCACATGTGGTGGTGAGTATGGAGTAGGGCTAGTCGGTACATGAGATGGACCTGCCTCATGGTGTGGTAATGGTGGTATATGTGATGGTCTAGAGGTGTGGGTG
The DNA here is from genome assembly GCA_947069175.1 of Scalesia atractyloides. Classification (NCBI taxonomy): domain Eukaryota; kingdom Viridiplantae; phylum Streptophyta; class Magnoliopsida; order Asterales; family Asteraceae; genus Scalesia; species Scalesia atractyloides. The sequence goes on along the minus strand of CAMTDV010000003.1, from coordinate 11,332,949 downwards.
TGATGGGAATGAAAAGCCTCCTCATAGGGAATCGGTCTAATCCAGGCGTGTGTGTGGATGAGGTAGAGGTGCGAACAGGTGTGTGTGTGTGGGGACAAGTGTGGGGGTCGGGGTAGCAATAGGTATGGTGTCGAAGCTGCTATCAGTAGCATCCGCTAGAAGCCCAGCTCGGCGGATGGCTGAGGAAGAAACACTGTCGCTAGCGTCAGGGGAAGAAATAGCCACGACTGATGAACAGGAGAGGACATCTCCAGGATGGCTATGCTGATAACCTCGCCATCGCCAATGTCCTTGTCGAGATGATTGACGTGAAAGATAGGGACCTCGTCCTCGTCGTCAGACAAGTCAATAACGGGAGGCCACATGGCAAGTGGTACGACGTCAATGGGCAAAATCTCGACTAAGTGTTCACCCTCAAGGTGACCAATAATAATCTGGTCATGGTGCTGCTGTGGTAGGGCTAGAACATCGTCCACCAGAGGGACGTCATCGTAAACCATGAAATCCAGATTCTCCTCCGGCTCGGACTCGCTATCAGAGGAGATGTAATGCACCATAGGTCCCACCTCGTCATCGGAAATGATCATCATGCGATCGTGATCGTCATAGATACCGCTCTCTGCTGAAGACATGGTAACCTGGAAAAAGGGTTTGTACGACATTTATAATTAATTGTTATTTAGTATATATGTATATACACAAAATGTAGGCATCACATATTGTCCATTTCAAGTTGTACCAATTGTTTTGGGTGATCAACTTAATGTTCTGAGTCTATCCTTTGTATACTAACTCTCACAATGTCCTTGCATTATTTTGTAAAATAAGTTTATGTAGTGGATCTTCTGAAATAGTTATGCAATGAAAATCTTTTGTTCATGTAAAAATTATTTTCATGAGAGGATCCTGGTGATTTTAGACTAGACTCGAGAAGGAATCCTGGTTCACTATAATCAAAGCTCTGATAACAATTTGTCACACCCGCTCATAGGCGGAAGCACACGATGTGATCTGATTGATTCTCATTGCATACAACATAAGTGAACACACTAAATGAACAAAACAAACTCCAAATGCCATTATTGATATTGTTTCAAAACACAACATAGGTTGAGTATTAAGTTTACAAACCATGAAATGAGTTTAAATTGTCAAAGTGTTACATAATCAAAATGCAAGTTTTTAAATACTAAGGTTTTGACCCTTATATCACCGCAAGTAGGCAGGATATACTGGGCAAATCCTTCAAAAGATGGCAATGGATACTTGGTACTTGTTTTCTTGATTGAAACTCCTTGCATAGATCCACTAATTACCCGAAATACATGTTAAGTTGAAAATCAACAAAAGTTGGCGAGTTCATGTGCTTTAACTGTATGAATTTGATCCATAAAATGTAAGTAGTATTTTTGTATCACAAAAACCCGGTATGTAAAGTGTCAGTGAAATCATGATCATTAATGTTTTGCAACGTCATTCATATGTGTGACGACATAGGAAGCATCCAAACCTAGACGATTTCTATCGATTAACCTCGACTGGGACAACAAATGCACTCTTCCGTGTGGGTCCATCACCAAGAGTGGGGCTCGCCAACACCCGCTAGATCTAACCTTTGTACCGTGGTCTTAAACAAGATTAATGGTGCTTACGTCCACCCTATTCGCACATTATCTAGTTATTTCACTCCCTAGCTTATCATACCATAGACATGTATTTCACCCCCGATGGTTGTAAACTGTAAAACATTTAAGATGAAAAGGGGGACATGAACTCACTGATTTGCTTTCTGCTTTCACTGATTAACTCAGATACTTTTCCTTGGATTCGTATCACAACCTACAAACGCGTTAGGTTTTTGCTAGACACTTCGGTCATTATATCCATTCGTGTTCAAGTTTCTTATCTTAAGTATTTGTTAAGACTTTTTGTGTGTTTTGTTTGGTTTAGATATACATTTTGATGTATGATGCCAATAGATATACTCCATCAAGTATATATGTATCCTTGCAACGCAAGTCTTGCTAGTACGGGTCTAGCCCGCTAGACTCCGTGCCTCGCACGAGTAAAATGTATATGTCTCATGACTCCTTATAGATGGGTTCCACATGTTTGCCTCGACGATACCTTCATCGGATATGTTGCATATATAATTCTTCTTCATTATATAAAATACCAAGTTCGATGTGTTAGTTAAAATATTATATTTTAACTTGTATTATTTGTATGCGCCACTTTATATATATCTTGTAAATAATTTATTTTTAAAATGTATGGATATATAATTATTCATGTGCATAGGTTCTTTGGTTCACATGATCAAATTATTGTAATTGTTAAGTATTATATTTATGACTTTTCCCAAGTATAGATATACTTGTGTTTGTATTTCCATGGTTGTGTATAATACTTGTATAATGGTATTTTTAACTAAATGTTAGTGATATATGTTGGCATGTATTTGTACGTATAGGAATACGTATTTTTCTTGTATTTATTAGCCCCCACTTTTGTGTATACTTATAATATATAATTTTAAGATATATCCAATTTTGTATATGTATTATTATGCTTGGCAAGTGTATGTATCACAAAATAATATATATTTTTATGATTAGTTCTAGAAAAATATACATTTTAGTTTCAACCAAAAATAATATATCTTTAAAAGGTATATGAAATATATATTTTTAATACAATATATATTTAGTATCGACAAGATATGATATAATTTATATACTTGTAAAAATATACATTTTGTCACTTGTTTGGTTTTGAAAACAATACTTACCAAGCTTCCATATATTATATATTTTTAGTCCGTAATCCGTGTATAGTCCGATCGTCCGATAAGTCCATATTTTTCTCCATGGTATGATTATGGATATTTATATTTTTGTAATTCTTTGTTTACCACTTATTATTGTATTTATTGGTGTATATTATTTTTCAAGTATACATATGATGGATATCATCCATAGCACAAAATAAACATTTACAACTTCATTACATCTTCATTATATGTTCATAATCTTTAGATCAAGTTGCTTATACATGTGTTAATATTTTTAAGGTGTTACTTTTTGATGGTGTAACTTATGTATTAACAATGTACTAGGAATAAGACATCAAATGAAAGATTAGGAGGCTTGCTACTAGCTCTTGTGGCTAGGCAAGTGGCAAGATGAACTAGTTGAAGAAGATGATGCAAAGTTGGTGGATAAAAGCTTCCTAGAGAGGTCATTGAGCTTCCAAGACTTGAACCTTCCTTAGTTAGGCTTGAGACACCTTAGAGTATGCTTGGAATGGCTTGCAAATAACTTGAAGATGGAGGTTAAGTGGAGGTTAACGTGGCTGTGAGTTTTGAAGGAGATGAAGATGTTCTTGTTGTTGAGTTTTGGTGAAAGAATAAGGGGACAAGGAGACAATAATGTGGGTGGCTTGTGGGCCCCATCATGCGACCGTCCATAATGATGATGATGATGATGGTTAACTTGGTTTGTTTTCTTAGTTAAATATGATGCATTAGGGATTTTTTGATGCATTATGAGGTATAAAATACCATAAACTAGCTTAATATTGTTAAACAATGTTAACTAGTTTATATTTTATGTCTAGTTCATGTTCGGCTACGTAACGGGTGCTCGATTCGTTAATGGGTCCTCAAACGGAGGTTTAAGCAACTTATGGATTTTAGGGATTTCCTAGCAAAACAATGTGTTTAATGATATTAACTAGTTGTATAATGTAAAAATATTATTAACTAGTCATATGATGTATCGGATTGTGTCCGGGTGTTCGTTTCGTTGCCGGTTCGTTAAAATGTTAACCTTCAAGAAACATGTGATATGATATGTTTTGGTGCCAAATAATACTTCCCATATCTTTTAGATAGTGTATGATGTTTAACACTATTTTTGCATATTACGTAAGCTTGTATATGCTGAATTTTGCTGAATTTTTGCTAAATTGTTGTTTAGTGTATATTTGGGACAATTTTCAGTGCATGTATAGTTTCCAGAAAGTGTTAGCATTAATCCTTGCTTTCCCACATGGGGTTTAATATACAATTTGCGTTGGACTCTCATCTAAGTTCTAAATCTGCTATTTAACTACGTGTTGACACTGTGTTGCCACAACTAGTCTAATAGTTGTTTCCGACGCACTGTTTTAGACAGTTTTTGAAAGGTAACCACTAAACAAATAATATGCAGCATGTAATGTATTTAGTGAGTTTTCTAGATTTTTTTCATGCAATTCACGCAGTTTTGTTGTTCAAAACACATAAATATAACATAAAATCCATTGTTTAATTGTACAAAATTATCCAAAAGTGACAGTTGTCACATACCCCCCCCCCCGGTTAAAAAGAATTTCATCCCGAAATTCAAGCTGTGTCATCCGTTGTAGGAGTCTTCTCAAACAGGTGAGGGTATTTGGCTTTGATTTAATCCTCACATTCCCAAGTATACTCGGGACCATGTCTTGAGTTCCAACGAACTTTGACTAATTTGATACGACTTCTCCTTGTTTTCTAGAGTTTCCAGTCCATAACCTCAACAGGTTCTTCAGTAAATTGGAGCTTATCGTCTATACGAATTTCTTCCGCAGGGATGATAACTGTTTCTTGCGTTGGGCTCTTCTTGAGATTTGACACATGGAAAGTGTCATGTACACTACTAAGCACATCAGGTAGTTTCAACTTTTAGGCAACGGTACCAAGCTTTGCCAAAATTTCGAATGGTCCAATGTACCGTGGATTAAGCTTCCCACGCTTACCAAATCTGGCTGCGCCTTTCCAAGGGAGACTTTCAACAAAACCTTGTCTCCAATCTTGAAATAATGGTTTTCTTCTCTTGTCTGCGTAGCTATTTTGTCGATCACGAGCCACCTTAATACGGTCTCGGATTGGATGTATCTTATCGGTAGTCTCTTGGACTAATTCGGGACGAATTAATTGTTTGTCGCCAACTTCCGCCCAACATAGCGGAGAACAACACTTTCGTCCATAAAGAGCTTCGAACGGTCGGCTTGTATGCTTGTGTGGTAACTATTGTTATAGGAGAACTCCACCAAAGGTAGGTGAGTATCCCAATTGCCGCCTAGATCCATCACACATGCACGAAGCATGTCTTCAAGCGTTTGGATGGTCCGTTCACTCTGGCCATTGGTTTGTGTATGGAAGGTCGTGCTTAGATCTAGTCGAGATCCAAAGGCCTTTTGAAAAGATTGCCAAATTCTTCACACAAAACAACCGTCTCGGTCTGAGATGATAGAAATAGGCACTCCATGACGAGCCAAATTCTGTGTTGTCTTTCTCGCGAATTGGCAGAAAATGTGTGGACTTTGTTAATCTATCTACTATCACCCAAATCATGTCGTGACCTTTTGAGATTATGGGTAATTTTGTAATAAAGTCCATGGATATTTGCTCCCATTTCCTCATGGGAATCTCGGGTTGTTGTAACAATCCCGAGGGCTTCTGATACTCCGCCTTAACTTTCGCGCAAGTTAAACATTTACCGACATAAGTCACGATGTCACTTTTGAGGTTAGGCCACCAATAATACTCCTTCAAATCTTGGTACATTTTATCCGATCCGGGATGGATTGAGTACTTGGACTTGTGTGCTTCGTCCAACACTACTTCCCGGAGTGTATAGTTTCCGAAAAGTGTAGATTTCAGACAGTTTTCAGTGCATGTATAGTTTCCTAAAAGTGTTAACATTAATCCTTGCTTTCCCACATGGGGTTTAATATACAGTTTGCGTTGGACTCTCATCTAAGTCCTAAATATGTTGTTTGACTGCGTATTGACACTATGTTGCCACAGCTAGTCTAATAGTTGTTTCCGACGCATTGTTTTAGACTGTTTTTGGAAGGTAACCAGTAAACAAATAATACGCAGCATGTAATGTATTTAGTGAGATTTCTAGATTTATGTCATGCAATTCACGCAGTTTAGTTGTTCAAAACACATAAATATATCATAAAATCCACTGTTTAATTGTACAGAATTATCCAAAGGTGACATTGTCACATATGATACCACGACAAAAACCCGGTTCCCGGCAAATAAAATGACAACAAGGACAATCAGATAAATTACAAGTGTGTGCTATATCATTTTGTACTACTGATAAAAATATATTATATCAACGTCATATATAATTATATACTTTACCACCGATTATAGAAAAATGTATTATTTTTAAGGAACCTCAAAGTTATATTTCCTAAGAAAATATTTCTAGAAAAACCGATGAAATGCCAAGTGTGGAATTATTGAAAGAAACACTTAGTGAAAATACGAAGTTATAAGAAGTATATATGTATATACGTATGCGTACAAATACGCCACAAGTACCTAAATTGAAAACGTATACAAATAAATATATATATACCTGGGTACATTTATACGTACATATACATGACAGCTACATGAATGGGAAAGTATACAAATAAGAATAAATATATGTACACATATAAAGGGACAATGTTAAAAATATTATTTTTAACAAAGCATTGAACATGGAGAAATATATTTATTTTTAGAATAAATATATTTATTTTTACGATAAATATATTTCGGTTAACTTTTATGTAGTGAAACAAGGATATATGATAAAGGAATATATATTTAGATACAAAAATATGTTAATTACATCAACAATACAATTGTGTGAGACACGAGGTTATACAAGGGTGCTAGGCCCCAGACATTACATGAACAAGGATGAAACATTTGTGTCCGACACGAGTATATACAAGGGGCTAGGCCTCGAGTAAACACAAACAAGGATACTAATGTATGTAGATACATTACATATAGGATTATTCGAATAATCAACACCAACGCATCTCAAAAAACAAAGGTTTTCAAACAAAGAAGCCAACATGAAGTGATAATAAGGTTATCGATGAAAGACTTGTACATGATCAAACAAGTAGGCCTAAGTGCCTTAACGATATTAGGACACTTGTAGACTAGATGCAAAACAGGAAACTCTGGATTGCTAGAATATTGCATGCACACAAACTATGAGTTTCACGGATCCACCTACAAATGTTTTTAGTTTTATAAATTTGAAAGGAGATGTCACAACCCTGACTCGCAACGGAAATGATAGCTAGGGTATGATTGGTTTTTCATCAAAGCTCATGACATTTACTATAATACAGTTTCATATTTATTAATTCAAATTAAAATGAGAAATTTCAATAACACATAAACCATACAAGCATAAAATGTTCTAAACACAACATTCATGAACTCTTTATTTTTCTTCTAAGGCCAATTCCTATGTGTTCCTGGATTCAACCTGTCCACCTGTATCATGTGTAAAAATAGAGATTTGGGTCAACAAAAGTTGGCGAGTGAATCCCGTTTAATCATTTGAAAGAAATAATTATGTTGATTGATTTAATAAAAATGTGCATAAACCGTATGTGAGCAAACGTATATGTAAACTATCCACAAACCACATAAACATCTAGCAATGTACACGTAAGCATGAAAAATGATGCACTGTGAGATAAAGGCTCAATCAAACGGAGTCTAATTAGGCACGCGATGCTCTACCCGTCTATACAGGGAACTGATTGGCCTAATGTGAATTCTTGACTAAAATGAGAAAGTATAAACACGAATAACAATAAACAAAATATTACATAGCACGTTAGTTCACATAATGGTAAATAGCACAAATATTTGAATAAACGATATAGATAAAACGACACATGATACACCCCAAAAACATGAATAAAAAGGGGAAGTTTGTAAGAATCCACTCACAGTGGGTGCGTTTCTTGAGTTAATAACGAACGCGCACGATTTAAGATTCCAACCGACGAGATAACTAACCTAAATATTCACGTAATGATTCGGTAAATATATTTCTTTTATGTGTAATTAATATTTTTATATAATGCTTTTTATTAAGCTTTTTAGACAATTTATGTAGTGTTTATTACAAATTTATTGCTTAAAAACTCTTATTTTTGTATATATATTTAAGGATTTTGAAGAAAAAAATAAAGGAAAGATGTATAAAAAAAATATACCCCTTTTCAAGGGTTGAACCGGTCATTATGCGATTTTTGGCAGCGTGTGAGGATCGAACTCGTGACCTCCCGTTTACGTGCATGCAGCTCTACCAACTGAGCTACGTGTCTAACCTGAAATAATCTGGATTTAATTATATATATATACTAACTGTGTTAAACCATATTTTGTTTTATTTTAAAAAGTTTTTTTTATGTTTGCAAAATCGGTTACAGAACCAGCTCGAACCCGCGCCCCCGCGATACGTTGCACACAACCTTCCAACTGGACTGTGTGACTAACCCGTAATAACTAAGATTAATATTAAATTTATATACTTTGTCACACCCCGTTTTTCGTTTGTTGCGGAAGCGTGTGTTGCGAGGTGTGGTCAGAGCGACAATCGTTACATTAATCAAGTCAAACCACAATTTGTATACATAACAACATTTATTTATTTACAATACATCATAACCGTTTTACAACTACATGATGTTTGAAAATGAAACCATTCTGTCAACTACATAACATAAACTAAAGTTTACAAACGTAACTCTGACTTAAACAACATAACAACTGTATTTTTGAACATCCCTGATACCGTCCACTACTTTCCTGTAATCATGTTAGTTTTGAAAACGTCAACAATGTTGGTAAATTCATGTAAAAAGTTTTGTATTAAACAGAGTTCGTCAAAAATGTTCAATAAAAACCCATTTGGTATAAATGAAACTTGTAATATCATTAATGTTTTGCAAGGATATTAGTTTGTATGCCGCAATAGGAGACAACCAAACCTGGACGATTTAGTTCTGTTCAATGACACTAGTTTTAGACCCAAAAACACTCATAACGATCTGTCATTGTTGTCGTTAGAGTGGGGATCGTCAACACCCAATAGATCTATCAATTTGTTCATGGGTACTTGTTATTCATTAATGGCCCCTCAGTCATTCTATCCGCATGTGATCCAAATATTTTCATCTACCCTTATACCAAACTTTAACATGAATACATTTCCCCGAAATTTAAAAACGATAAGACATTAAAGAAAAAGGGGAAGACATGAACTCACAGTGTTGCGTCTCTAGCAACCTTCTCGCCAATATAACCTGATGTGATGTTGGGTGGTAACCTATAAGTGTTTTAATTTTAGTTAGATACTTTAGGTTTATATTTTATTTTTGTTAATAAGAAAAATAGTTCATTTTGAATATTTAAATTTTAGATTTCTTTTTCAACCACTAAATACATATATATTTATATTTAAATTTATTTAGATAATTTAGGTTCGTTTCATATATAACTTTTATATATGTTGAACCTTTTATTAAAATGTATATCTTTGTTTTAATATATATATATATATATATATATATAGTTTTTGGTATTGAAAATATATAAAATATATTTTAATATACTTTAAGTTTAATTGGTCTAATCAATTAGTTTAACTTATAGGTTTGATCTAGTTAGTTAACATGTTCGGGTCTAACTCATTTAATCTTTAGGTTAGATTTATAAACTTTTAATCTACTAGTTAACTAGACATGGGTTTTTAACCCATTTTTAGTTTATAAAAGTGTTGACTTTTATTTTATAAAAAGTTTAACCATACTGGGCTTTTATTTTTATAAAGTTTATTCAACATTTTTTTTAAATTATAATTATTTAATAACTTTTCATAATTTATAAAGATAAATAAACTTTAATTATTTATTTATTATTTAGAAATAATAGTTGGTACCGTGAGTTCGCGTCGCGCGTTTTTAGTTTGTATCGTTATATAATTTGTGTCATATTTTTAATCCGTGCCGTTTGTTTCGTTTTTTTTCGTTTCGTCTGTTAAATCCGTTTCATCCATTTCGTTTATATTATGTTTTCATTTATACTTGTTATTTGTATAATTTGTAGTTCTTAATCTTATATAACTTATATAACACACTTATAAATGAAAACTTATAAAGTTTCTAATATATTTATATTTGTTCTAAATATAAATATATAGTCTAGTTTATTTTATAAAAACTTTATTAGTTTTTATATTAGTTTCTTTTACTCTATTTGTTTGTTTAGATATTTTAAGTAACTTTTATCTCAAAATTATTTTATAAAAATTTCACTAACACTCTAATTTTTATAAAAATTTTGACATAACCTCCCCATAAATTGGTTGTTTTCCCATGTTTTATAAACATGATCCAAATCAATTTTTCTCAAAATACAAATCAAAATCATATTATAAAATAGATTATTTTTTAGGGATCTTTTTACAAAAATGTCTTATGAACATGTTATATATTTTTGACTTTCATTTTATATAAACTTTTTAAATGACTTTTATAACAAAAATACTTTTTAGTTTTCAAATCTTTATACAAATAATCTTTTATTTTTTATCAAAGTTTATATAAAAATATTAGACATGTTCATACTCCATTTTTATTAGTAAACTAGTTAGATCTAAACATTTGTATGTTTAAATCATAACTTTCATAAATGATCTTTGTAGATCCATAATAAAGTTTAAGATTCATAACATACTTATAAACTACATCCCAAATATATAAACTTCCAACACTTTGTTTTTTAGATGAACTTTTTATAAAAGTTTGGTAAATTTTTATAAACTTTTAACTAGTAAAAGTATATTAAAATAACACTTACAAACTTGCTCAAATCTTGGATTTTAAGCCTTGATTTCACTTGATTTTCTTAAGCCTCCTTTGGTTACATGTTGGGTTAACCTTAATCTCAAAGATTAGTGGTTAGTTTATAAAAATGATTTGGAATGGTTAAGGGGGGTGGGGGGGCGATTGGGGTTTGAAGAAAAAAAATTGGGTTTTGATCTTGGATTTCTTGGTTAAGTGTTTAAAAAAAATATAGTGTGGTAAAGAACGGATTTATATAGGCTAATTGGATTTGGTTAGTCATCCTTATGGACACTTAACTATTTCAAGATCTTGCCATATTTTGGGTTAGTCACCATGTGGGGGCCCAACCGATTTGGGGGTTGGTTTTATATATATATATATATTTTTTACTTTAAATCTTTTATAAACTTTATAAAGTTTATAGATTTTTGGTTAATTTGTTTATAAGTTTTATATAAAAACTAATGTTAATAATATAACCCATAATGCTCGGTATCAAAAATAGGCCTAACTAGTTTGTTGATTGGACCGTTTGGTTGATCTGGTGTCGTGGTTGATAGTTATTTTGATAAAAACTAGTTTACTGGAAAGTTATATAACTTAACGGGTTTATTTATATAATGATTCCAGATGAGATTTTTGACACAAAAATACAGTTAACTAGTTCGCTAGGTTGACGGTTTTCTTATTTTTTTTCTTTATTTTTGTGTTGGTTACCGTACCGGATAGTTATTCGAATTAATTTTATAACTCTACCCCTTTGTTCTAAATATAACTTTTTGATTTTTTTATATTAACTTTTTATATAAGATTTTAGTAAACATCATGTATCTTTGGACTTCGGACGGTTATGGACGTTATTCCGCGGAGCGCGGTTACGCTTTCGCAGTTTTATATAAAAATTATCTGCGGTTGACAATTTTAAATAGTTTCAAAGTTTTGTATAATATTAATTGTAAATATGTTACAACTTATTATTTTTATAAATATTAGTCGGGGTATATTTCTACATCACATTTTGTGTTCTCAGGTTATACTGCGATCAGTTCTAGTACAGTGTTCGTCTTTTCGCCGCTAGTTTAAGACATCGTCTTATGCATGGTTATAAACTAACATGTAGATTTAGTCTATACAAAATTTAAATTTAATAGGCGAAAATTTATTAACAAATAATTATTAGGTTGTATGTATTTACCAGATTTTTGCCATGTGTCACATACTTACTACAGGTTAATATATGTGTATTAAAAAAAGGTTTGGTTTAATTTGGAAATTGGCAGCGTGTTAAGACTCAAACCCGGAACCTATGCTTTAAACTTGCACACAGTCTACCACTGGACTGTGGGTCTAACCCGGTATAAACATCAATTTTTATTATACTAATACTCTATTCCAACTTCATCTTCTTCATGATTAAAAACAAAACCCAGATCAGTATCCTGATTGTTTAAATCAAATAGCTCTCACTTAATTCACTGCCGAAAATAAAATAAAACACAAAAGAGGAAGATTCAAGCGATTAAACCGAGGAGCTGTGAACTTGAATTCTCCGATGATGCTCCGGCGACTGAGAGTTATTTCTGGTGAATGTTTTAAGAATAGAGAGTGAGCAGAGAGTTGTTTTGCAAGTGTGTGAGCGAGTTCTTATGAGTCTAATGTTCACTATTTATAGTTGAAGGCTGGCTTGAGTTTTGGTTTCGGTTTCAAAAGGTTTTGGTCAAAACAATTAAATGTCACCATGATTACATAACCGAATTAGCCATGATTGAGTTTTACACATGTTTGGAAAAACAGTTTCTTTAGTTTAATTCGCAGTTGAAACTGAAATTGATGTTGAATTGGGAGTTACAGCCGTTTTACAGTTTTACAGGCGGGTGTTTTTTAACTCAAATTCAAATGTTGTTTTGGTTTAAATAGTATTCGATTTGGGATTATAACCGAGGTGTGTGTGTGGTGCGGTGGTGTGTGGTGTGTGGTGTGTTTTGTTTGGGTGAAGACCGAGGTTGGATACCCACGGTCTTCGTCTTTTTTAATATTATTATTATTATTTTATTAATGATATTTTATTTATTAACATTTATTATTATACTTTATTTCTTTATTTATTATTTAATGAAATTAATATATCAAACTTTTAAACATTAACATAAAAATGAAACGAATATCATAAGTATATTTAATTTACAAAACGGAGCGGGTTTTAGAACCCGTTTTATGACAAATGTTACAGAAGATACATGTTACATAATGGTAAGGTAGTTATGGAGTGAAATAAACTAGATCACGTGTGCATAAGTATATGCATTGGTAGTAGCCATTAGTCACATTACAGTTCATGGAACAATTGTATAGATTTATCGAGTCTAGGCCTGCTCCACTCCTGGTACTTGTGACCCTACGGCAGTGCTTTTGTGTCCAACAAGTCATGTGAAACTATGGATTCAATAGCCCAATACGACAGGTAACATTGTCTTACCCTATTCTTTTCCCCATGCAAAGACCGCAGGAACATCTCATCCTCCACCACCCATGCCACCTTTCGATCCATATCTCCCACCACATCACTTACCACCTACCATGATTTATAGAGTGTTATCCCTAGAGCATCATGTCATGATCCTCACTAGGAGGGTCAGGGAGCTTCAAGACTAGCATGTAGCAACCTGAATGGCATCAGAATCCCGACCACCACCACCCCCACCAGCTCAATAATTCATGTTTTGAAGACACTTTTGGAAGAAAATGCAGGTCTGTGCTCGAATCCGATAAGCTTATGTTTGAAATAATTAACCTAGTCTTTCACGTGCGGAATTCGTACGAACTTGATTACCTTCATACGAAGTTAACCAAGTTATCTTCGTACGAAGTGGATTATCTACCTTCGTACGAAGGTGGCTTACAAACAAACAAACATTAATCGAACATGTAAATCCTATTACAGTCTCGATATGATTCGATGACATAGGCAACTGAAATATGCATCAACAATCTCCCCCTTGGATGTTGCCGAAGTCTTCGAATTTTCCTTTAAGCTTTAGAGTCTATGATCATATTCAAGTCTCTTTGGTGCTTTAATAACTTTAACATTCTTTTTTCAGCAAATATCATCAACAGTCTCCTCTTTTTCTTTGATTTTGAATTGAAAATTTGAATATCAATCATACTCCCCATTTCCTTGAGCTTCCTGTTCTTTATTCAACGTTTTGTTCTACTCCCCCTTTCTTCTAACTTTCTGTCTATTCACTTAATCATTCAAATAAACATTTCAGATTTAAGCACTTATCAACATTTTCAAATTCCAAATTTTAAACATTTTATCATTTTAACAACCCTCTCAGTTAACAAGGTCCAAGTTAATGACCCTTATTACCTGATTTATCTACCAAGTTCAAATGGATGACCTTGGTTGATCAATATGTGAACAAACTGATGTTTTCTATCACATTTAAGATTCAAATTAATAAACTTTTAATCATTTCAAAACTATTTCTCATTTCAAAATAAACTGTCAATTTCCAAATTTAGTTCAGCAGCTTTAGACTTTGAAAATCAGCTCCCCCATCATCGCCAGTCGAAACTAAGATGATTATAAAATCTTTTTTTTAGTTTGTGAAATGAAATCTTTATGTACAAACATATTTACATACATTTTTTTAATTTGTGTTATAGGATCATATCAGTTTTTGAGATATATCACTAGTACCGTTGATCTTGAAAACTTAAAGTTTCAAACAGCTTGACTTGGATTGTGAGTATACAGATCCACTTAAACCTCTACACGTTTCTCAACTGCTTCGAGATATGGTAATTAGATGTCCTAGAACTTGACTTAACAGTGTTCCCACCTTAGAATATAATCCCGTATCAAGATTCCCTAGATTTTATCTTACGGTGAATATATCTAACTGATATATGTATCTAGGATGTGCGAGACCTTGATAACTCAGGCTAGTACCACCATATAGACAAAGAGATGAAGGCTCGACTTAAAAGTGGTGTTCCAAATTTGGAATCTTTTGACTATAATTTTCATATCTTTTGATACTTTCACTATGCTGCAATTTTAGGTTTTTAAAGCAAAAGTATTCTACAAGTTCTAGTCCATTACTGACGCAAAATCAGAAGAACTTGTATAATACCCCAGATATCAATTATCTATAAAGACCTAGTATCTCAGAATCTGACAATCTCTTAAACAAAATTTCAGTGTACTAAGACCATATATCCAAGATACGTTAACCCACTAATTAAGAAGTGTGTCTTTATGTTTATATCTCATAAACAATTTACTTGAATGTGCGAAGCCTACTGGCACATCATGAGTCAGACCTGTTTAAACATTTTGACACTATATTTCCTTAGTATACGGTGATAGTCTACTGATGTGATATCAATTCCTCTTTTAACACAAAAACTCTTTTTGTCTTTTTCATGTTTTTATACATTTTAAATTTTAAATGTTTTTGTATTTTCTCAAATTTTTCTCCCCCAAAAATCAAAACATATTTTTGTATTTTTGTTTTTAAAGAAAGAAAACATTAACCGACCGATGAGACTCACTGCTTCACATTTTCTTTTTAACTTTCTCCCCCTCATGATGACAAAACTTTGAGACTTTTGATTTTAAAAACATTTATATATGTGTCTTTTCAACCAGTTTTGTCTGTTCAACAGTGAAGATTCTGTGAATTTTAATTTCTTCAAAACTTTAAATGATAAACGTTCAAGCAAACTTATTGTAGCATGAAATTTTTTCGTTTGAAAAACCTGGCTACTTTCTCGTCATGTGCCAAGGAACTTCGTTCTTTATGATGTATTTTGATCACAAAAATTACTGCACACAAACATACACAAGTAGTTGAATAGAGACACTCAAGTCTTTCCGGTCTTGGGTGAACTTTCTTCGACTTTAATTTCATTCATACAATCAGATTTATTTGTAACTTTCTCAAGTTTAGGAAAGTCCTTTAACCTTTTAATGGACACTTTCTTCAACAATTTGTTCTTTCCTCACCCATGTTTGCTTTTTAGACATTGCTTTCTTGTAATAAAACAAAGAATCTTTTTGTTCATTACTTTTCGATGATACACCGGTTTCAAATTTTATAAACTTACTATTAACTGGTTTCACTTTGTTTGTAGATTCTTTGATTTTTTTCCAACCTGTGTTGGCACAAACATCGGTGATTTTTGTTTTTTTATCTTCAGAATTTTTCTTAACATCGAAAACAGGTTTAGGTTTCTTTTATGGACATCTTCTAGCAATGTGTCCAGTTTGATTACATCGAAAGCACGTCCTACTGTCTGTTACAATAGAGGATCCCTCAACATGTTTTCGTTATTGTTGAGCGAAAAATTATGGGTTAGATTGTTTTGAAAATTGACTTTTTTTGTACTTTCTGAACTTGTAGGCACAAAATTCGTTACTTTATAAATTTTGATTTTTTAAACTTATTATAGTTTTTCTTATTATATCCCGAACCATTTCTACCCTTTTAACAAATTTTTCTATTGATAGTTAGGATAGAAATTTCTTGATTTGGTATAATAAGATCTATCTTGTTTAAAATTTGAAGAACTTTGATGGCTTGTAAAATCTTTAAGTTAAGACATCTTGTTTCAACAAGCTTGAAAACTGTTTCGACTCGGTCCAAATTCAAATTCTAAATCAGAAATTCAAAATCTGAATATAGTTGGTCTGATCCACACATTTTTACATTAAAATGTTTGGATTATTATTTGAAATATTTCCTGATTTACGAAGATAGTTATCTGAAAACTTTCATCACTTTGAGGTTGTGAATTCGAACTTTCTTTTTCAATTTTTTGTTTTGTATTTTCAAAATCAGTTTTATTATTTCATTTACCAAAAACCTTTTCAACCACATTTTTAACCATTTCTGATGTAGTATCAACATCAAACTTTGAATAAGTCACATCACCTGTTCTTTTGTTCTATTTTTATAGTATTAAATTTTAAGTTCAGTACCTTTTCCTCCGCGTCAGGATTTTCCTGAAGTAACTATTCCACATTAGGGTGGAGATCGATTATAACCTAAACCTGTGTTTTGATAACCATATACATCTTCCCTATTTTCATCTTTTTCAGTTGGCTTGGGGAGAATGTGATCCAAAACGTAAGACGTTGTTTAATAACTATTCAACTTTTTATCAACCCTTTCCGTATCTATTTTCATTGCTTCTAACTCCCGCTTCAATTTGACAATCGTGTCAATATGAATGTTTATTGCCATTTGTTTGTTCATGACCGTTGCTTTTAACATTGAAATTGTAGCGTTGTCTTCTCTACTTGCATCACGGTGTAGGTTGATAGTTTTACTCAGTTTATGGTATGCTTCTTTCGTATCTTTGAAATCACTTGCCAGGTTATCAGTATAATGTTTAAATTCTCTATATCTCTCATCTTTATCAACACATGACTTGCACGGTTCTAAACATTTTGTGCACTGTCTTTCTACTTTAACTTTTTCAATTTTTCTCTCTTCTTTGACTTCTTTGATCATGAATTTCTGATCAACTCTAGACACTTCTTCTTACTCATTTAACCGATCTAACAAACCTTTCTCAGTAATAATTTCTTCTTCACATTGTGTATTTTCACAATTTCTTTATTCACTGAAGAGACCTACAAAACAATTATAAGTATCAAGAGTCATAAACGTTTGACAAGTATTTTGTAAAATTTCTTCCCAGTGTAATAGCATTGATCAGATTCAGATTTTTCTAGAGCTTCATCATAAACAATCTTTCCACAAGCTTTACTACTGTCTTCCTCAATTTCGTTTTCCATCTTAACCACAGTTTCCTTTTCCATCTTAAAACTCATAGTTTTTTTCTTTTCAATTTCAGGTATTTAATCTTTATTTTTTTCAAAAAAAATCATGTAAAGTATACATTGTAAATCTAGGATTCTTTTTTAGATCAATTAAAGCTACATCCCATTCTGAAAGTAAAGCATCTGCAAATTTTAAAATCTTCCCATAATCTGAAAATCTTAACTTGGGTTCAAATTCTTTTAACTTGCTAACCAAACCACAAAAACGTTTTATCAGATTATCCAGTGATTCATCTTCTTTACTGATAAAATTTTCAAATCTTTTAACCCAAATGTTTTTGCGATCTTGAGAATTCACCGAAGGCACATTATCCCAATCACTCATTTTCTTGATCTCAATTTGTACAAGGATTAAATACCCAAATTTTCAAATTTAACTTTGTGCGAAGTTGACTAGCCCTTGTGCGAAGATGAACTTCATCTGAAGTAAATCTTCAAGAACAACCTTTTAACTTTGTGTGAAGTAAGTTATCTTCGTGCGAATTTACTCTTTCAACTTCGATAGAATTTCACTTCGTGTGAAGGTAATTTTATCTTCTTGCGAAGTGACAAGTTCGTACAAGGGTAAGTTCAGAATTTCACATTTTTTTGCCATTTTGATCATGATTTAGGTTGATTTTAGGTCTGAATCTTTTAAGGGTTTGTTACAACTTGATTTTACGTATTCCTTCAGATTATCAGTCCATTTTGACCATTAAATCTTTGACAATGATAAAAGATGAGAAAAATGAGTAGAAGAGAAGTTGAATCTTGTTGAATTGTTTTCAAATCAGGTCTTCTTGCTCTAATACCACTTGTAGGTCGATGCTTAGATCCGATAAGCTCAACTCTGATCTGATTAACCTAGTCTATCACATGCGGAATCCGTTTTAGATTTATGCCACATGTTTAACAAGATTATATTTCATCAATTATCTGTTTCGTTAATTTCAACGTGTTTAAGATCTGAAAACACTCGGACAGGGCTCCGTCGTCCAGTCACCAAAACCCGTTATCTAACACTAAGCTTACACACCTATATATAGACCAGACACTTCGTGCGAAGCTAGTATCTCACCTTCATACGAACTTGATTACCTTCGTACGAAGTCAACCAAGTTATCTTCGTACGAAGTGGATTATCTACCTTCGTACGAGGTGGCTTACATACAAACAAACATTAATCTTACATGTCAATCCTATTACAAACTTGATATAATTCGATGACGTAGGCAACAGGCATATGCATCAACAGAACATACCAACTTTCAGATAAAGTCGACAAGAAGACTCAACGTGGAAGAAAATTCTCACCTTTGTGTATTGTTAAAACTTGTACGGCCGTTGTAATGTAGCCCCGAGCCCTTATTGTTTCTTTCATAAAATGTATGTAACAAGTTACGAATGATATATAAAACATGGTACTTTCTTGGGGACACGGTATCTTTTATCTTGTGATGGTTGTTATTATTATGTTGTCATGGCATGGTGATTATTATATGGATGAGTTTGGCATGATTATTAATATGATCCAATTTATTCTTATGCTAATAGTTGTGCGGTTATGTTGTTGGTTTTGTTATGAGATTGGGATGATTGATGTGTTAATTTAGTGCATGGTTGACAATATTTATTTTAAATATATGTCTAAACTCTTTTGATATATTATATATTAGAAGAACATGGCACCCAAGAGGAGAAACACACACAAGAGCATGACAGACCCACTACCCACAACTAAAGCAGAGCTAGAATCATTGATGAAAAAACGGATATCGGCGGCCTTAGCTCAGTACGAGGCTAACCACGTAGAGCACAGTGGTGGTACCAGTTGCAAAG
This sequence comes from Scalesia atractyloides, assembly GCA_947069175.1. Taxonomy (NCBI): domain Eukaryota; kingdom Viridiplantae; phylum Streptophyta; class Magnoliopsida; order Asterales; family Asteraceae; genus Scalesia; species Scalesia atractyloides. The sequence continues at coordinate 11,313,577 of CAMTDV010000003.1, read as the reverse complement.
GCGGTATAGGAACCTGAGGTTCAAAACGAGGAAATGGTGTAACTAGTAATACTTGGTTGAAAAAGACAACGCAAGAAAATTCTCAATAATATTTATTTGTTACAATATATATTTTAACAATTCGTGGGTACAATTATTTCAAGCTACACATACAAAGCATTCCTTGATTGCAAACCACTGAACTTTGATGGCACTAGAGGGGTTGTGGCTTTTGCACGCTGGACCTAGAAAACTAATTCAGTTATCTGCATAAGTAAATGCTATCCGGAGCAACGCATGATGTATGCTACTGGACTCTTTGTGGATGAGGCACTAACATGGTGGAACTTATAAGTTCAGACATTGAGGGATGAGGCGGTAAACGCCATCACATGGGAAGAAATGAAAGAACTGATGAGGGAATAATATTTTTCTAGAGTTAAAACACAGAAGTTAGGATCCGAGTTTTGGAACTTATCGATGATAGGAGCCGACGTGGCTAGGTGATGTGTGTTTGAAAGCACATTGTATTTTGTTGAGATTTGTATACGTTTAGTAAGTTATCGAGTTTTTTAGATCTATTTGTCGTGCTTATTGTTTTCTGGTTTTCAAGGCTTAACAGGGGCTAAATTAGGTAAAAGGAGCATCCAAGCTGAAAAACGGGATCGACGGTTCAACACGGGACCCACAACAAGAGTTCTGTGAAATTTTCATTTCCGCGCCACACAGAGGGAACACCTCAGCCTCCAGTAATGCGTGGGAGGGGTAATTATAGTGGGGTCATTTTACACTCCTCAGCGCCACGAAGAGGGTACACCAAGCTCTCTCGCGACGCGTGGGAGAGTACCGTTTCGGGAAAAATGTTTAAAAACATAAGACTTGTGTCAAAAGAAACAATTCTCTTCCCAGTCGTCAAGAACGAACCTAGAGCGATCCAGAGGTGAATTTCTCAGTTTCTTCACTTTGTTTGAGCTGGTTCTTCATGTCTACCGAATGGAAATCTGAAGCTGCAATGACTACCATGCGTAGCTAATCTTTTGGGACTTTCCATGGATGAACGATTGCTCAGTTTTACATAGTTAACTTTGTTCTCTGATTCTTATATCTAGTAACTTTAACTACTTGTGTTGATCTTTGTGAAACATTTATTACACTTGATTTGTTTGTAGTTTATCAAGCGTATTAGTGATTTCCTTGCATCATTAGCGGATTGGTAGATTGGTGGGTAATTCCTATAATCAAACGGGTTGTTAGGTGTTATAGTTTATTTAAAAACGACCACTAATAACTAATCAAAGTCATTAAATCCAAGTCCATGTCTATGTGTTGTTTTGAATCGGTAAACAGGTTTTTGTGTTAAAATTGGTAATCGGGATTTTGGGTGGTCGTTAGTTCTACTCATTCGGATAACACTTTTCGTGACAAATTATGTCTTTTTATCAAGCAAACAAACAAACCCCCAATTAGATAATCTAAGTCCTTAGTTAAATTCTTCTACACTGACCACAAATTCCCTTCATATTTAACCTTACTTGCTTGTACTAGTACTAGTATTAAGTTAAAATAAATATTTTGATTAGCCCACGACAACTACATCACTTGGTACACTCAACATTTTCATGATTTATCTCGGGTTGTTCCTTACTTGGTAAGACCATAATTTAAGCGAATCGAGCATTACATTTGGGGATTACCATGGTAACGTTTTGTCACCCCACCACCATTCGTCAGGCAGTGATTTTGGTAGTCAGCTTGACAGAGGACGCCGTTAGGATGGGAAGTTTGACGAGGAAGGGTGCAAACCCTTGGAACCGAAAGTATACCAATTTCAAGAAAGGAACGAGAATGGCTAACAAATGCAAGGAAACTCAAGACCTGAGAGAAGTGAAAGCCTTTGTTGCTACTAATGACGCAGGGCCAAGGAAGCGCACAAGCCCGTTGCCTAAATGTGTCATGTGCATGTATCACCACGTGGGTGCTTGTGACAGTATAAAATGCAAGATGTGTGGCAGATTAGGACACAAGACAGAAGTTGTTGGACCTAAGTGACCGGAAAGGATCAAGGATGTTTTGGTTATGGTGACAAGGGCCATTTCAAGAAAATTGCCCGAAAGTGAATCAAGCTCGAGGAAGAGAGTAATTGGAGCCCAAGATGCACCCAAGGACATGAATGTGGTCACCGGTACCTTTCTTATCAATAACCATTACGCCTCCGTACTTCTCGATACAAGTGTTGATTTTAGTTTTATATCTACGAAATTTAAGAGTATACTTGGTTTAAATTCAAGTAAGCTAGACATTCCATATTCTATAGAGTTAGAAAATGGAAAATTGGTTGAATCAGGTGAAACTATTAAGGAATGTACATTGGAACTAGCCGAACAAAAATTTAATATAGAACTTCTACCCATCCAGTTAGGTAGTTTTGATGTTGTAGTCGGCATGGATTGGTTGTCGAACAACCGAGCCGAGGTGCTTGGTCAGGAAAAGATTATATACATCCCATGCCTAGTGAAGAAACACTCTCAGTCCATGTAGCAATGCTTACTGAAGGGTTGCATTGCTTTTCTAGCACACGTGGTGGATAAGAAGGCCGAGGAGCCTAAACTTGAAGAGATCCCTTTGTAAAGAAATTCCATGAAGTCTTTCCTGAGACTTGCCGGGATAACCGCCACAACGATAAGTCGAGTTTTGCATTAACTTAGTCCTTAGAGCTACACCTATGGCAAAGTCTCCATATCGGTTAGCTGCATCGAAGATGCAAGAATTATCTACTCAGCTTTAGGAATTATTAGACGATGGTTTCATTAGGTCGAGCTTCTCACCTTGGGGAGCTCTGTTTGTAAAGAAGAAAGACGAAACTTTCTTGATGTGTATCGATTTGAACAAGCTCACCATCAAGAATCGATATACTTTCCAGGGGATCGATGACTCGTTTGACCAATTGCAAGGTTCCAGTTTCTACTCTAAGATCGATTTAAGATCCTGTTACTATCAACTACGAATGCAAGAAGAAAGCAGTCCGAAGACGGCGTTCCGAACTCGTTATGGACATTACGAGTTTCTTGTTATGTCTTTTGGTTTAAGCAATGCGCCAGCGGTATTTATGGACTTGATGAACAACGTATGCAAGCCATATTTAGACAAGTTCATAATCATATTTATTGACATTATATTAATATGTTCACGAACAAACGAGGAGCATGAGCAACATTTAAGAACAATTCTCGAATTGTTGAAAGAGAAAAAGTTATATGAAAATTTTTCAAAGTGCGAATTTTGAAATCGCTAAGTACAATTTCTCAGACATGTGGTGTACGAGAAGGGCATTTACGTCATCCCATCGAAGATCAATGCGATCAAAATATGGGAAGCGCCAAAATCCCCAACCGAAGTACGACAAATCTTAGGCTTAGCGGGTTACTATAGAAGATTTATCAAGAATTTTTCCAAGACAACTCTACCCCTAACTTCTCTTACACAAAAGGATAAAAAGTTCGACTAGGGAGACAAGCAAAAAGTGGCATTCCAACTACTCAAGGATAAATTGTGTGATGCGCCGATCTTATAACTTCCCAACGGTACCAAAGACTTTGTAGTTTATTGTGATGCGTCACGTCATGTTATGATTAGAATTTCATACTTGTGAATTATTTCGAGTTAAAAACAGGCAATTATGAATGCAATTCAAATATTAAACTCCCAAGTAGGAAGATATTATCAAAAACTGTTTTTCATTGAATCAAAAAATAATTACAAGTTTTACTGCTTAATGATTCTACAATCTCCCCTTCAGCCTAATCACTCATAAATCCGTTCGTACACACCAATTTTTTTTACATTTTTTTGCCTTTACATCTAGCATTTTTTAGATAAAATAAATAATTTAGTATTACGCATGTGCAACACTATGTCGCTGCCGCCACGCACCCGCCACCGTTGCTACCCAACGGCACCACCAACCACCACCGCCGCTTGCCGCCGCCGCCGCCAACTACCAACACATCCACCATCGTCGCCACCACCAACCACCGCCATCGCCGCCACCCATTACCACCTATGCTGCCACCAACCACCGACGGTCGTCGTCACCCCCTGCCATCGCCACCATCGTCGCTGCCACCGCTACAACCAATCGCCGCCACCCACGCCACCTATCAACACTCACAATCACTGCCACCAACCACCACCATTCACCATCGATTTTATTCCTTTGTTTTTCTTGCTTGCCAAACAATAAACGAAATAATTTATTCCATTCCCACATGGTAACCAAACAAGAAATGGAATGATAATGATCCATTCCATTACCTTGTCCATTCCATTCTCTCGTCTATTCCATTAACTCATACCAAACAGACCCTAAATAGCTTGTGAATTGAGATGCAGGTTGTAACGCTTCGCAGTCGTAACTTTCCGTTATAAGTAAGATTGCTTCTTGTTTCCATTTTTGAAAAGTCCAAACCTTGTAATCGTATTTCTAATTCCGATTCATTGTAAACCTAAGGCTTTGATTGTAATCAAGATTCATCAATTATGCGAAATTCACAAACTTTATACATGTTTAAACTTAAGAACGTACGTTACATTGTTGTTCGATAAATCAATTCAAAGTGACTCGTAAATGCCTATTGTACGTTTGTAAATCTTAATACCAAAGTCAAGCTAGATGATTAGTCATTCTTAACACAAATATTCCAGCTTCCGGCATCAAAAACATCTTGTCACAATATGTTAAACGTATGCTTTCTAGTAAGTTGTTTTTTTTTTGGTTTCAAAACACCCTTACACATGACCTTAGACTACCATATGACTTATACTTGTGTTACATATAATGTGCAATGACCAAAGTATACACTTATAAATGATGAAAGAACAAAAAAAATAAATAAACCTAACAGCTTACAACCGCAAGCTGTTAAGGAGTTTCCCACTTCTTTTTATTCAAAAATCTCACCTAAACACATTTAATGCAACCCTAATCATTTGCCTATAAAAGCAAGGCTTCCCCCACCCATTTCTCACTTTTACAAGCCTCCAAACACTTCAAACAACCTCCCAAAGTCTAGAATTTCTCTACTGTCCCAAAATAGTTTGCAAGTGAGTTTCAACTCACTTTCTCTTCTTCTTCAAGCCTTGTTTTTCTTTCTAACACTCTTGGATAACCTCTAGGAAGGTTCTCACAAATTTGCATGGGCAAACTAAGGTGAAACCCCACCATTTTGAGGTACAAAAGTGTGTAGACTTTCTGCTCACTTTTTATCTTTTTAAACTGTAAGATTTTCAATGTTTTCTTCATGTTTTCTTCCTCAACATTGTGTGCTAAGCCCTATGGGATGTTACAATAGGTTTTCCATGGAAAACCAAGCTGGAACAATACTATTTTTGGGGCCAAACTTTCTGTTTTAGAAGTTAAACTTATAAACTTTTTTGAACATGTTTTAAAACATAGCAATTCTATGCTACTTATGCCTCTAACTAAGTTTATGGTTAGTGAGCTAGCTAGACTTGTTCATACAAAATCAAGAGGCATAACCTTTGACAATAACCATATAGTTACTTGTCCTAATATTAGGTTATTTTATCTAAGACCTAACCATTGTTACGATTCTATTGGGTGTGACCTATAAAAACACAAACACCCTTCGGGGCTTATAGTGTCAAAAACGAGCGTTAACGTCTAGATAAATACATTTGACTATACATACTTTTTGCATACTTTAATTCCTAAAATTTTCAAACTCCATCGTCAATCTAATACTCACACACCTATGTTTCCTTGTGTAGGATAACTTGATGTTCATTCTCCTAAACCACCTAACGCTTTCACGGGATATACTTTAGAAAATTGTGAGTACACTCGACACCCTTTTTATATATTACACGTTTTGGGTGCAATATTTTAATTTACCAAACTACACTAAATCACACTTTTAATCTATGAATACACACAAACAATCCATCAAACATGCTTTAGTTATGTGATACTTGAATTGTTACTTGGTATATTCTTGTGTGATACTAAATGTCATTAACTTTGATCAAGCCTCCCTTAACATGTATAGCGCTATAGAAGTAACGCACCGCCCATATTCTTGTGGTCAATGTTAAGTTTTTAATCTATTATGCGGTACATTAGAGGATTGACTTATAGTTCACATGCCTTGTTTACATTTATCTCGTATACTAGCTTTATCATGTGGAATTGTTTAAACTTATTGAATACTTATGCTACGATATCAAACTTGTGTGCTCACTAATACTTTGTTATTGAACTATACTTTTTAGCATATTGCAGGTTGATGAAGTTGCTATGATGAAACTTAGTAGGATCGGCATAGAAACACGCTTAGAATGCTAAGTTAATTATTATGTTTTTGTTGAGCTTATTTCGTTGTTATTATTTTGTATTTGAAATATAATGTAATTGACAATTTAGTTATTTGAAATGAAATGGGTTGTTTAAATTAAATATTGTCACAAATAGTGTTAAGATGTCTCGAGCAATTTAGTTCGTCTCACTCCGGTGTTTCCGCCATCAGTTGGGGTGTGACAGATTGGTATAAGAGCCATAACTATAGGGAATTTGTTAGAATTGCCATGTTCGACCTAGTCTATAGTTTAAGTGACCAACTTGACCTTCATGATTAATATGTTAATTCTTCCTATTTGCTGTTATTCCTAAGACACTTACACAACTTACACACTTGAAGACTTGAAGACACTCAAACAATAAACGAGACCATCTCACCAAAATAGGCGTGAAACCCGCACTTTGGTGATCACTCTCAATCCGTGTAATTTGATTTTACACAGAATTACACCATCAAGTTAGGAGTGAGATCCACATCTTGATGGGAATTTCCATTTCATACTCTAGTGGACCCTTACCAGCGAGTCGGAATTCGCTCTGTAACAATTGTGTAAAACGGGTTTCAAAAACACGTACCGTTTATTAATCAAGTGTTGGTTATATGTTCGTTGCATAATTTTTAGAGTCGATATATTTAATTTTGTCACAACTAATAAAGGTATTAGAATTTAAACCAAAATTTATAAATAAAATAATAATTAAATTAACTTAACCTTTAAAATAATAATTCAAAAATTAAATAATAAAAAGAATGGGGGAAACCGGAATCGAACCCGGGTCTCCCGGACTCACACACACATCAAACACCATTGCACCACACGCACATCAGTGCCAGAAATGAACACATAAAACTCTTATGTTAAGTAATGGTTTAAAATTGCAAATATTAAAACTCCGGCAGATCTGTAACCGCCGGAAAACAAGAATTGAGCATCAAGCTCAATAAACACAACTCCATTATGATCCGTTATGTCTGTTTTACAGAAAAATTAAAACCAGTAATTAGTAACCGAAAATGAATCATTGAATTTTGAAACTCCCACTCAAATATCAAAACCGAAAATTAATTTCGCTCACTCTATATATACCTGTCAAAACCCTTTCATCTCTGCGCGCACACTCACTCACTCACCTTAAACTTTTCTGAATTTATTCTCTGTGTTGGCTCAACGGAGTAATCTCGCTAACACGCCGGAATTTGGAACCAGAGGCGTCGCACGTTCGGTAAATCGGTATCCACCCAGAAACCCTCTTGTGATTATTTTTTTTCTTGTTCTATTATAATCTAAACCAGTCGAATTTAATGGGGTTACAGTCGGGTGTATGATTAGGGAAGAAGATGAAGTTCTGTTTGTACATTTATGTTTTTAAATATGGGTTATAACCCGGGTTAGACACATAGTCCAACGGTGGACTATGTGCATTTCATACGGAAGTTACCGGGTTCGAATCTCATACAAAACGCTTTCTGGAATAAAATTTTTTTGGCAACAAAAGGCATCCAGACTACCTTCAAAATGATGTTAAGTATAATAAGATTTCTAACAAAATTGGGTTAGACACCCAGCCCAATTGGTTGGGCTGGGTGCATGTGGAGGCGTGGGGGCGAGTTCGATCCGGAGTGCGAGCGGCGGTTCAAACATTTTAAAATTTTTAAAAACTAAAGGATTTCTGAAAACTGTCTAACTAATGTATAAGAATAATTAAATCAGAGAATCTAACGGGTTAGACACGTAACTCAGTTGGAAGAGTTGCGTGCACGTGAACGGAAGGTCTAGAGTTCGAATCCCACCACACGCATACAAACTTCAGAAAGAACCGGTCAGGTCTTTCTGTCAGACCTGAAAATATTTTTAATATATTATTTTATTTTATTTCTATTACTTATATATTTATATTTAGTCAAAATTCAATTAAAAATACAAAAAATACAATTACAAAGGTTCTAAAAAATCAACAAAAACCCACAAAAATCTAGCAAAAGTATTAAATCAAAATATTAATTTGGTTATAATTATCGAATTATCGTATTATTATTTTAGGTTAGTATTCGTTCGTCGATCAAATCCTCAATTCATGCGCACTCATTATCCACCAAGAATACGCATCCACTGTGAGTGAATCCTTACAAATTCCCCTTTTTAATCACGTTTTGGGATGTATCATGTGTCGTACATGTTTTATTTATTTATTTTAACACTCGTGCTAACATCATAATGTGATCAAATGTATATTATAATTGGTATGATTATGTGAGGTTATATTTAGTCATTTCAGTGCAATCATTCATTTACGGCCCATCAGTTCCTTGTGGGATATGAGTTGAGCATCAGGTGCCTCATTAGATCGGCTCCGTTTGATTGAGCCTTGACCTCAAGTTCATCATTCATCATGTCATATGGTCATTGTGGATATTGTGTGGTTTGTGATTGTTTGTACATATGCATATGCTCATTTATGATTTACGCACGATTTTTATTTCATTAACTAATATAAGAATTGTTTAAATTGTTTTTACCTAGATTCACTCGCCAACTTTTGTTGACCCAATCTTTTGTTTTACACGTGATACAGGGGAACAAGCTGAGGAGAGAAACACATAGGAATGGCCTTAGAAGATAAACAAAACTATTATGTTCTGAACAATGTTTTTTTATTTTTCTTGTGCTTGTTGATTCCTTGTGTTTGAATATTTGAAGTTTTAAATTTCAATTTAATAAACATGAAACTTATTAATAAATGTCATGAGCTTTGGTGATAACCCAATTATGCCCCGACTTTTATTTCAGCTGCGGGTCGGGGTGTGACACGCTCCTTGTTTGGTAAGTACCAACCATGCTTAGGGTACGATGTTGTCAAGTTAGGGGTGAAACCCGCACCTTGTCAACTAGTCTCATTCCTCAATTTTCAATGTCGCCAAAGTTTCGATTTTTCGATTGGTTAGAGACGTGTAGTAACTGGAAGGGTAAAGTGTCGTTAATCGCTTCTCGACGAGAGCACTTTACCTACAGGCCAAAGCACGTTTCTCTAATTTGAAAGGATCTCGATTCACTTTGGAATAGTGAACGTTTCTCAACCCGAAAGATTCCAATGATTTATTTAGCCTATCTTTTGTGTATCTCACTTATCATGTGTTTTAATACTTGTTACCTTATTCATTTCAATCGCGATGCACAAATCGCACACCTTTCGTAACCAAAAACAATAATAATAATCTTCGTGAACCAACTAAATTTATACTCCTTACACAAATCATGCGTGCTTATGGTATTGAATGCTTATATGCTTATGCTATCTATGTGAAATCATACTTGTTACATGATACTTATATGCTCAAAAACAAATTCTTTTCTTTAAAAAACTCATTACGATCAAAGCGTAAATCTATCTTCTATTGTCGAATCCTTTAGATGTCTTTCTCTCAAAGCATTATGGGTAAGAGGAAGTCCAAGTCCAAGTCAAGGTCCCAATTCGATTCCATGCCAAAGAAGGATTGCATGAAGTTCATGGCCGATCATATGGCCAAGGTCATACCCGAAATCATCAGGAAGATCCAACCTCCACCCAATGCCGAATCACCTCACACCTCCGTCGACTCCAAGGCTGAACCACCTAAAACACCTTCACCCACAAGCAATTTTTCTTGCAATCCCTTACCTTTCACCGGCGAAGGGGACGCAACCAAGTTACTACAATGGTTCGACGCCATTGACGTCACTTTTATTCAAAGTGGCTGTCCCGACCACCTGCGTACCATGAACGCTACGGGGGTGTTCCGATCAAGGGCTCTTGATTGGTGGACAATCGAGCATAATGCTCGTGGTAACGAAGCTGCTCATGCCCTCCCCGTACCGAGCTTAAGAAGCTAATGGAAAGCGAATTCTGCCCTCCCCACAAACGCCAACGACTCGAAACTGAGTTTTAGAACCTCAAGCAGGTAGGGAATGACAACGCTGGCCTCACAGCCCGTTTTAAGCAACTGGGTCAATTTGCCCAAGCCAAGTCGACACAGCCGAAAAGGTCGTTGCTAAGTACATACGTTGCCTTCCTCCTCACCTCGTGGACCTGGTCGATACCACCTCACCCAAAACCCTCGAGGAAGCTTTTCGTTTGGTTGCTCGATTGAACAATAGCCATGTCCTTCGTGAAGCCGACAAGGCTCCACTAAGGAAAGCCCACCAGGCCACCACCGAAGCCCTCACCGAGCTTACCTCACCCAAACCCCCAAGGAGCAACACCAAAGGCAAGAAGTGGAAGGTTTTGAGCCCGAACTGCGCGGTAGTCACTCCGCCAAACCCCGAACAGCTAGCCTTAGCCGCACCCGAGCCTATCAAGAAAACATACACCGGGCCACATCCCAAGTGCAACACCTATCCTTTCCACCAGTCGGTTACCGCCCCGTGCCGCCTATGCACTATCTGCAATAGGTATGGGCACTTCGCCCAACAGTGTCGAAATGCTCTGCAAGCCCCCATCAACCAAGCCCGAGCCATAACCGCACCTCAAAACCCTACCGCCAACCAAAACCGACCTCTTGCACCCGCTGCTCGTGCCTACTTCAGATGCGGAAACCCAAACCATTTCGCTAACAACTGCCCGTAGCGCAACAACAACAACCACCAGCAACAGCAAGCTCGCGGCCGAGCCTTCGTCATCACAGCCGCACAAGCTCAAAACTCCAATGATGTCATATCAGGTACGTTTCTTGTTAACAGTGTTTACGCTACGTGTTTATTTGATACTGGTGCGGATTAAAAGTTTTGTATCCGTTGAATTCGAACCATTGCTTATGTGTAGTCGTTCTAAGTTGCCTAAATCATTCGAAGTCGAAGTTGCTGACGGAAATCCGTCACCGTTGATTCCATCCTTTCTAATTGTTCTTTAAATCTAAACGATCATACATTTTCTATTGACCTCATACCCATGCAAATGGGTAGCTTCGATATCATAGTAGGCATGAATGACTTAGGCGAGTCCGTGCTGAAGTTGTTTGCTCGGAAAAGTACATACAACTTCCCCTTCGAAATAATGATTCCTTACACGTCTATGGCGAGAAACCTTCCAAAGGTCTCAAGCTTATGTCGTGTATTCAAGCGAACAAGTACTTACGTAAGGAATACTTCGCCTTTCTTGCCCATGTTGTGGAAAAGAAGGATAAGGGTCCAAGCGTGAGTGAAGTTCCCGTTGTGCGTGATTTCCCTGACGTCTTCCCTGAGGATCTTCCTGGTCCTCCTCCTGCTCGTTCTGTTGACTTTCGTATCGACCTCATCCCTGGCGCAACTTCGGTCGCAAAATCCCCCTATCGCCTAGCACCCTCGGAGATGCAAGAGTTGTCAAGCCAACTTCAAGAGCTTCTTGATAAAGGCTTAATACATCCTAACACATCTCCTTGGGGCGCTCCTGTTCTATTCGTCAAAAAGAAAAACAGATCCTTTCGCATGTGCATTGCTATCATAAGCTCAACAAGCTTACAGTCAGGAACCGTTACCCTCTTCCTCGAATCGACGACCTTTTTTATCAGCTTCAAGGCGCGACTTGTTTCTCGAAAATTAACCTTCGCTCTGGTTATCATCAACTTCGAGTCCTCGAAGAAGATATACCCAAAACTGCGTTTCGCACACGTTATGGGCACTACGAGTTCGTGGTCATGCCATTTGGTTTGACCAACGCACCCACCATGTTTATGGATTTGATGAATCGCATGTGTAAACCCTATCTTGACCGATTCGTGATCGTCTTCATCGACGATATCCTAATCTATTCCAAGACGCGAGAAGAGCATGAGCGACACTTGCGTCTTATCGTTCAGCTTTTGCGTACTCAACGCCTTTACGCCAAGTTCTCCAAGTGTGAATTTTGGTTGATGGAGGTTCAATTTCTTGGTCATGTCGTCAACGAACTTGGTATTCACGTTAACCCCACGAAAATCGAGGCGGTGAGAAATTGGATTGCCCCTAAGACTCCGTCCGAAATCCGTTCGTTTTCTTCGGCATAACTGGTTATTACCGTCGTTTTATCTCAATTTTTTTCTAAAACCACCGTACCTCTCACTTCCTTGACTCAAAAGGATAAACCTTTTGTTTGGGGTTACGAACAAGAGGAGTCTTTTCAAACGCTCAAGGACATGCTTTGCAATGCTCCTATCCTAACCCTGCCAGATGGTACCGACGACTTTGTCGTGTATTGCGATGCCTCAAGACAAGGTCTTGGTTCGTTCTTATGCAACGAGACAAGGTTATCGCTTACGCGTCACGACAACTTAAGATTCATGAGAAAAATTATACCACACACGACCTTGAACTTGGTGCAGTTGTTTTTGCATTAAAGATATGGCGACACTACCTTAATGGTACAAAGTGTATGGTCTTCACCGACCATAAGAGCCTCCAATACATCTTTAATAAAAAAGAACTCAACATGTGTCAGCGTCGTTGGGTGGAATTATTAAACAACTACGACTGCGATATCCGCTACCACCCTGGTAAAACGAATGCCGTGGCCGATGCACTTAGTCAGAAAACTCATGTTAAGAGTGTATGTTGCTACCAAACTTTGGGAAAGCTCCAAGAGATGATTCGTGAGGCACAATACTCGACCGTCAATGAGGGTAACCTCGATAATGAGTTGAAGTGTGGTGTTGAAAACCAACTTGTGACCAAACCTAATGGCATCATTTGCTACCTTGACCGTATTTGGATTCCAAACCGTGATAATCTTCACGGCCTCTTGATGAGTAGAGCTCACAAGTGTCGGTATTCTATTCATCCTAGGGTCGATAAGATGTATCATGACCTCCGAGTGTCGTATTGGAGGCCTGGTATGAAGAAAGATATCGCCTATCACGTTTCGAGGTGCCTTATTTGCTCCAAGGTAAAGGCCAAGCATCAACGACCCTCTAGCTTACTCGAACAACCGAAAATCCCTATTTAGAAATGGGAGAGTATTGCTATGGATTTCATAACCAAACTCCCTCGTACATCGTCTGGTCATGATACTATTTGGGTAATCATCGACCATCTGACCAAGTCTGCTCATTTCCTTCCCATACGTGAAGACTACCGAGTTGAGAAATTGGCTCGTATCTACACTAATGAAGTCATCTGTCATCACGGTGTCCCCGTTGACATTATCTCGGACCATGATGGTCGTTTCACATCTCGTCTTTGGAAAACATTTCAAAAGTTGCTTGGTACTCAACTCAATCTCAGTACTACTTTCCATCCTAAGTCTAATGGTCAAACCGAGCGTACTATCCAAACTCTAGAGGACATGCTTCGTTCTTGCGTAATTGATTTTGGTGGCAACTGGGACATGCAGATGTCTTTGGTCGAATTCTCGTACAATAACAGTTACCACGTGAGTATTCAAATGGATCCATTCTAGGCATTGTATGGACGCAAGTGACGATCGCCTATTTGTTAGCACGAGATCGGGGAAGCTCAAATCACCGGTCCCGAGCTTATACGACAGACGACGGACAAGATTTTGTAGATTCGGGACAACTTGCTAAAAGCTAGAAGCCGACAAAATAGCTACACAGATAAAAGACGCAAGCCTTTGGAATTCAACGTTGGTGACCTTGTACTTCTCAAGGTATCCCCTTGGAAGGCTGTGGTTCGTTTCAGGAAAAAGGGAAAGCTCGCTCCTCGCTACATGGGTCCTTTCAAGATTCTCGAAAGGGTTGGCAAGGTAACCTACCGACTGGACCTACCACAAGAGCTCAACAACGTTCATCCTACCTTCCACGTCTCAAACTTGAAGGACTCCAAGTTCCACTTGAAGATCTTCAAATCAATGAGACCTTACACTTCGTGGAGAAACCAGTCGAAATCATGGGTCGATGCACTAAGCAACTAAGGCACAGTCGAATTCCTATCGTGAAGGTTCGATTGGAAGGAAAACGTGGCACTGAGTTTACTTGGGAACTTGAAAGCGACATGAAGACTAAGTATCCGCAATTGTTCGTTGCATATTCCAAAATTTCGGGACGAAATTCTCTAAAGGAGGGGAGACTGTAACGCTTCCCATTTGTAGCTTTTCATTTTTAGTAAGATTGCTTCTTGTTTCTATTTTTGGAAAGTCCAAACCTTGTAACGTATTTCTATTTTCGATTCATTGTAAACCTAAGGCTTTGATTGTAATCAAGATTGATCAATTATGCGAAATTCACAAACTTATACATGTTTAAACTTATGAACGTACGTTACATTGTTGTTCGATAAATTAATTCAAAGTGACTCGTAAATGCCTATTGTACGTTTGTAAATCTTAATACCAAAGTCAAGCTAGATGATTAGTCATTCTTAACACAAATATTCAAGCTTCTGGCATCATAAAACTCTTGTCACAATATGTTAAACGTATGCTTTCTAGTAAGTTGTTTTTTTTTTGGTTTCAAAACACCCTTACACATGACCTTAGACTACCATATGACTTATACTTGTGTTACATATAATGTGCAATGACCAAAGTATACACTTATAAATGATGAAAGAACAAAAATAATAAATAAACCTAACAGCTTACAACCGCAAGCTGTTAAGGAGTTTCCCACTTCTTTTTATTCAAAAATCTCACCTAAACACATTTAATGCAACCCTAATCCTTTCCCTATAAAAGCAAGCCTTCCGCTACCCATTTCTCACTTTTACAAGCCTCCAACCACTTCAAACAACCTCCCAAAGTCGAGAATTTCTCTGTTGTCCCAAACAGTTTGCAAGTGAGTTTCAACTCACTTCTCTTCTTCTTCAAGCCTTGTATTTCTTTCTAACACTCTTGGGTAACCTCTAGGAAGGTTGTCACAAGTTTGCTTGGGCAAACTAAGGTGAAACCCCACCATTTTGAGGTCTAAAAGTGTGTAGACTTTCTGCTCACTTTTTATCTTATTAATATTTAAGATTTTCATTGTTTTCTTCATGTTTTCTTCCTCAATATTATTTGCTAAGCCCTATGGGATGTTACTTAGGTTTTCCATGGAAAACCAAGGTGGAACAATAATATTTTTGGGGCCAAACTTTCTGTTTTGGAAGTTAAACTTATAAGCTTTGTCGAACATGTTTTAAAACATAGCAACTCTATGCTACTTATGCCTCTAACCAAGTTTATGGTTAGTGAGCTAGCTAGACTTGTTCATACAAAATCAAGAGACATAACATGCCTCTAAACTTGTGGTTTTTACTAGGGTTTCAAACCCACAAGTGTTGAGCCATCCAAGCTTACAAGCTTGTGTTGGTGTAGGTGTGATTACATGGAAGCCTTAGCTATCCAACTTTTCAATCCACCCCTCACTTGATGATTTCTATATTCTTGACCATCCGGATTGTCCTTATGACAATTTTGTGTGTTGGTGAATCTTACGAAAGAGGATTAGGACGGTTATCCTCCTACCTCCATGCATGACTTATATGACTTATATGATATCCATAACTATATGAATTCTATGATGAACTAGTAATATTATATGTAAACTATATATGTAAATAATCAATATAACCGAACCTTTGGCAATAACCATATGGTTACTTGTCCTAATATTAGGTTATTTTATCTAAGACCTAACCATCGTAACAATTCTGTTGGGCGTGACCCATAAAAATACAAACACCCTTTGGGGCTTATAGTATCAAAAACGAGCGTAACGTCTAGATAAATACTTTTGACTATACATACTTTTTGCATACTTTAATTCCTAAAATTGTCAAACTCCATCGTCAATCTAATACTCATACACCTATATTTCCTTGTGTAGGATAACTTGGTGTTCATTCCCCTAACGATTTCACGGAATATACTTTGCAAAACCATGAGTACACTCGACACCCTTTTTATATTTTACACTTTTTGGGTGCAATATGTTAATTTACCAAACTACACTAAATCACACTTTTAATCTATGAATACACACAAACAATCCATCCAACATGCTTTAATTATGTGATACTTGAATTGTTATTTGGTATATTCTTATGTGATACTAAATGTCATTAACTTCGATCAAGCCTCCCTTAACATGTGTAGCGCTATAGGAGTAACGCACCGCCCGTATTCTTGTGGTCAATGTTAAGTTTTTAATATATTATGCGGTACACTAGAGGATTGACTTATAGTTCACATGTCTTGTTTACATTTATCTCGTATACTAGCTTTATCATGTGGAATTGTTTAAAGTTATTGAATACTTATGCTACGATATCAAACTTGTGTGCTCGCCAATACTTTGTTATTGAACTATACTTTTTAACATGTTGCAAGTTGATGAAGTTGGTATGATGAAACTTAGTAGGATCGGCATAGAAACACGCTTATAATGTTAAGTTAATCATTATGTTTTTGTTGAACTTATTTCGTTGTTATTTTGTATTTGAAATATGATGTAATTGACAATTTGGTTATTTGAAATGAAATGGGTTGTTTAAATTAAATATCGTCACAAATATTGTTATGATGTCTCGAGTAATCTAGTTCGTCTCACTCTGATGTTTCCGTCATCGTTGGGGTGTGACACAAGTAAGGAAACGACAAAGTCAAAAACAAAGAACTTTTAAGGACTTGAGTCATCACAATTAATGATATAAAAAGATCAATTGGGTTGTTCTATTGATTTTTATTGGGCTGAAATTAGAAGCATAAGGCCAGATGTCACGTTGAAAATGATATAAAAAGATTAAATGGGCTGTTCTAAAATGGGCTGAAATTGGGCCGAAATTAGAAGCATAAGGCCAGATGTCACATTGAGGTGAAAAAGAGAATAAAAGAGAATTGGAGTTCGACAAGGAATTCGTAGACGATTGTGGTTTTCTCCAAGTAAACGGTTCGTAGGATTTCATACTTTCTTTAGTTTTAATCATGTTTGGATTTGTTTTAGACATTGACAATGTCGTATAAACAATTTGATTTGCTAGTTTATTAGGTCTAATGCAATCTTTTCAAGAGCTAATGCAACATTTTACTGGGGTTGCATTAACTTCATTTTCTTGTAAAACGAGGAAACTGAAACTTACCATGAATCCCTTAGATTGGAGGCTTTAGCGATGGAAGTTTAAGGGGTTGCCGGCGATTCAGTCAAAACGGATGTCACAATTAGCGGTCATCAACAATTGTAACATATATTTTTTTAACTAACATTGGGGCCCTATTGGTGGCTTGGGGACCTAAAGCCCAAACTTCAAAAAACTTACGCTTGAGACAGATGATTATATGTGATTTCAATTCCTTATACTTTTAACTTTTATAGAGTTTTATTTGTTAAACACGTTTGTTACATAGGCAGCAAACCTAGTCAAGTAATAACACAAAAAAGATATATGAATCGTATTTCACAATACATACTACAATTCAATATACGTCTCAAAAGTGAGCAGTTGCGGGCCAGAAAATATTTTTGAGAGGTGTGGATGAGGGGTTTAATCAAATTTTTAAGGGTGCAGACGAGATTTTTCCCTATAAAAGACACTATTTTTTTCAATGGATGTGTCCGCCCACCCACACCCCTTACTAGGTCTACCCCTGATAGTGAGATACCAATATCATGAACTGAAGTAAAATTGTAATCCCTGATACGACCTAACCCGCCGACGCGACTCGTGAAGAATTGATATGTGACTTCACGTCTCATACTTATGCTTTAGTTCACAAGTGGTTGACAAGTCAAAGCCACAAACAAAAACACACATTCACTTTACTACATGCATGATATCCACAATTTCCATGTTTATGATTAGTTATTTTTTTAGATTTGCATCTTGTATTTAAGAAGGTTTTGAGTTTAATAAAAAGGTGAAGAAAATTAAATCAAAGTTCCATTTTAAGTCTTTTGTTCTTTGGCTCTTCGGGTCTCTTGGGAAATTAGACATCTCAAATCTGCGTCTAACACTCCAGGTATTGAAGAGAAAACTAGTAGACCGTGAACATGAAGCCCAATTAATTTGTTATAATCGAAAGTTCAAAACCTGTCCTTTTCTTTCAAGCCCACGTGTAGCACTCAAAAAATTAGTTCTTTCCTTTCTGTCTTTTGAGAGTTTCCATCCAACAACCATCTCAATTTTCTGTTCTTTTTAATTCAATACTTTGTTACACAGTCAAACTATAACCTGAATTTTGTTTTGTATAGCTTCCAACACAAAGTGGGTATGCATAGTTGTATATTAATAAATACATTACCTCATCCTCCTCACTTTCTTCTCAAACCTAAAACAACACAGAAAGAAATACAAATCAGATGCTAGCAACAAGAATCAGCAAGAATCCTCCATTGTTTTCAACAATCCATGGATCAACCTTTGATAATCTCATCACCGACAATCGATCTTCAACGTGATTGCAATGAAGCAGACATATATAATCCAGTTCTTGATTTTCATACATATGATTTTGAAGTTCTAATCCCTCACATCCTATAGTAGAAGAGTTAATTAGTATTTAGTATAAAATAGTTTAGAAGGTAGTTATGAAGTTCGGGAATGAAGATGACAAATCAGAAGTTTATAACCGACTCACTAAATGAATAGATGTGTCTCTTTGGACACACCCTTTGGATCGATGGCTGCAAAGCAAGAAGGAAGGGACGCGACTCTTCATATTCAATCTCATCACAAGATCAAGAGACACAACCGTTCGTGAAGAGACACATGTATAAATAGGGTTTGTATGTTTCAATTGTAATCATCAAAATCGCTTATACTTTCACATTCAATATAGTTCCTCATTCGATTGTTCGTAGTTTAGCATTGTGTTCGTGTTCGTAAAGGGTTTTGACCAACAGATTTAGCACCAGAACATTCTATTTCTTCTGCCGAAGGCGCAACTGGTAGTATTAGAGACTTGATGATGGTGGCAAAAAAGCTCAATCATAACGCAAGTGAAAGAGATCGCCGTAAGAAGGTCAATGAGGTGTATGCATTTCTAAGTTCATTGCTACCTATTTCACGTGATGAAAAGGTATTATATAGCACTCAGATCTTAAAATATCACAATAGTTATATAATTATCATATATAGGAAGTATTTAAGTTTAAAAAAATCTGTCTATACATAAACACATTAGGTAACCCTGTTGGACCCTATTAGACACACGATCAATTAATAAATAATACAGTTTTTTATTTATCTCTTCAAGGCCTCACAAAACAAAAGAGTTTTAACTTAATCCATTTTTGCAACAGAAAAAAGTAAGTATTCCAAGAACAGTATCGTATGTGGTAAAATACATACCCGGACTACAAAAGGAAGTAGAACATTAAGATGTAAAAAAGAAAAGCTGTTGTCATATTCATCATCAAGTACTAATACAAGGAAAGCGCTTTGGGGCATCAGGAAACTAAGTGCTGACGATACAATAATCAAAACCACATCATCGGTCGTTTGTTCTGTGAGCAATTTTGGTGACAAAGAAGTTGTCATCCAGCAGATATACTCAAAAGATCATATGAAAAAGAATCAGGAGCTGAAGTTATTGTCTCAGGTTTTGGAATACTTAGAATATGAAGAAGATGAACTTGTTTTGGTAAATGCAACTACCTTCAAATCTTCAGGAGAAGGGATGTTATTAGGCACTTTGCATCTTCAGATAAATGTTTTATTTTCTGTTAATCAAATTAGTTTTCAATAATGTCGTAGTAATTACATTAACATTTTATGAGTTTTATTATACTTTTCCGGTGTGTAGCAGGTGCAAGGGAATCATAAAATCGAGTCCGAAAAGTTGAAGCAGAAGCTATGTGCTTTCCATCAATGATTAGATAAAGAAGGTAAGCAAAAGGTTGATAATAATGTGATCAAACACACAATAAATACATAAAATTTAGACTTTATGAATGATTTTAAGCATTAAAGTAAACTTGTTGGCTCTAAATTAGAGTAAGTTATCACCAAACTCTTTTATCCTAAACTCCTATATCATTGAGAGGTACTACCAAAAGATGATTGTTTTTATGAAACATTATGACGAGTGAAGTTTAATTCTTAGCACTCCGTAATATACTTGACCTAATTACTCCAAGCAATTCTCTGAGCTTGTGGAACATGTCATAATAGAAGGCAATGTAATAAAATACAACATAAACTTGGTCAAGAGTTCTTACTTGATATATCTCAAACTCCGTGTTTGTGATTCGCGATTGGAATGATACTTTACATTGGTTTCAGTCATGAAAAAGTATGAATTTTTACTAAAGTTATATTGGCTATCTTATCATCCACTAATACTTGGTTGCAACTTCTTCACAAAATAAAGGTCCTCTAGCAAACTCCTTAGCCAAGTCCATGACAAGTGCAGCATAATTTGATTTGCGTTGTACCTTTCAACTTGCCATAAGATCGATATATAGAATGTATCTTTGCAGCTCTTGTAATTTGTATTTCTAGACTCAAAATAGTGGTCTTCAGCTTCTGGACAATATAGACACTTGAAATAAGCTTTTATGTCATATCTTTCAATTCAATCTATATGTTACCTTGGCCTTGTATGCCACTCTAGAAGCATCTACAAAAGAAACAAAAGGACCTTTTGCTATCTCCTTCATATGCTCCAAAATATATCTTTTTATCATGTCATCAGTTCTGGTTTCCGGATATATGATGAATATTTTTACATGATAAATTCGAGAATGAACCTAATGAATATGTGAGTTATTGTTTCTCTTTTGTTTGTTTTTACGTTTTTTCCATGAACGCAGCCGAAATCATGGTCTATATGACATCAATCTCTTCCTAGTTCACCAATGCAATTGTTCTCATTTGTACTTACCGTTTTAATTAAATACTGAATGTGACGAGTCAGGTTTAATTCTCAAACAAGAGTGCCATGAAAGACTACTACTTCCACCTGTATTTTTATTAACTAATTCAATAATAATGATCTAAGTATTTTATTATCTTAAAAATGAAATAAAACTTGTATGAACATCAATGTTATTGGAATGCTAACTGGTTAACTTAATGCATTACTTCAACTTCAAATAAACAAGTGTCACCCTCCATAAGATGCATAAAGTGTGGATACACAAATCGTTTTCCGCTCACAACGAACCAATACGTATTTTGGTTTTTGGATTTAAGGAAACCAACTTGTTTCATTTTTATTTTTTTTGGATTTAAGGAAACCAACTAGGTTCAGTTTTACATTGGACTTGACCAAAAATGTAAATAGAGCGGAAAATTTTATCCTAAAAGTTTTATTAAACACTTACTAATAAACTTGAGTTTCCAACTTTTTAATTAAAATATGAATGTGTTCAATAAATCGAATAACTAACTTGTAGGTTCTCTTGATTTCATATTCCATTGATACTTTTTTAACATGTATCAAATCACTTTCAGATAAAAATATTTTGCGTGTAACAAAGTAAATAATAAGATAAGATAGGAACAATCTTCCAAAGAAAGGGAAGTTCTTTTTTTGTTATAATTCAAAGTGCAAATGCTCATTAAATTAGACAAGATTGATGTCTATTTATTTGAGGTTGATCATCATAACCTTTCTATTGGTGCTTAGACAGTTATGAGAACCCATCTAGCTACCAATGTTCAAAGTTGTTGAAGTACGATATTGCTACCAAAGTACAAGGTCACTACCAATGTAGTTGCACGCTACCAACCTTCATTTCCATGCCAAGGCATTACCCCATTAACCTTCAGGCTCATTGGTTCCTAAAATACAATTGTCTTGGACAAACGTATGTTGTAATTTCAAGTTTCATCTTTAAGTAAATCTTAGTTATCAATAATAACTTGATAATATTAAAATCATCAACAAAACATTGAAACATGTTTAGGGGAGGATAAATATTTTAATGCAGATGTAGAGTTCCAAGGGCACATGGAGGGGAATAATACCAATAATAATAATAATAATAATGTGAAAACATGTTTCTTTTTTTCCTCCCAACAAAGATATGATGTTAGAGAGGAGCAAGGCCCATCCTTTCAGGCTCAGTGGGCGGATAAGGTTTCTTCAACCCATACCATCTATAGGAAGTGTGCAAGGGTGGATGATCCATATAACCTGGATGGCCTTTTAAATCAGGTCCGCACAGAAGTCTTTAAGGCTCAGGTCAATGTTGATAAAGGAAATGAGTCTACACTGATAAGGGTGTTAGATCTGAATTCCAATCCTAGCTCTATGGATGTGAGCTCAGGATCTGCTGTCTAAAAAAATGGTAAAGAACAAAATTGGACCCGCCAAAATAAGTTCGTCGGGGCTGAAACGGAAGGGGTAGAGGCGGATTTAGAAGTGTGACAGTTGATTTTGGAGCTGTGGTTGGAGCGGATATACGTAACTTCAGGTCAGTTGTAAAAGAAACGATTCTATGTAAGGGTTTTACTAGGGGTTTACAATGATTGTCTATCTATCAATATAAGAGGTTTAGGGGTGGATGGAAAGGCTAAGTGGATTCGGGATATAAGGGTTGCTGAAAAGGTTGTGTTTTTGGCTATGCAATAGTTGATGTGTTCTTATGCTCAGTCGGCGGTTGTTGAAAAGGTTGTGTTTTTGGCTATGCAATAGTGAATGCTCAGGGGAAAATGGGGGGCGAATCTCCTGTTGGGATCCTTGAGTGTTTGAACCTCAGGAATCGGTTAAAGACTAGAACTTTATCTTGGTCAGAGGGTGCTTAAAGGGTTCGAATGAGGTGTTTAATGTCTTAAATGCTTATGCACCGCAAAGAGGTAGGGATGGGGCTACGATTCTTAGGGTTAGAAGGCAGTTTGGCAAACATTGGCTTTTAGTCGGGGACATTACTGCTGTAAGGTCTCCCGATGAGAGGAAAAGATCAACGTTTGATGCCTTGTGTGCCAATAATTTTAACGCTTTTATCCTTGAAGTAAATTTACATGAATTTTAGATGAAGGGTAGTAAATACACATGTCTGGCCAAAGGTAAACTTAGCAAAATTGACCGCATGCTTGTGAACCTGGATTTTATTAATTGGTGACCAGATGCATGTTTACGAGCTCTTCCCAGATTCCTATCCAACCACAACCCTTTGCTGTTGACAGATGCAGATCTTAATTTTGAAGTTCGGTCGTTTCACTTTTTGAACTCCGGGCTCGATAGAACGGATTTGTAGATGTGGTGTCTATATGCCTTGAGAACTTCTCTTTTAAAGGGTACCCAGATGTCGGCCTTATGTTAAAATTCAAGGTCCTTTGCCAAGGAATTGTTAAATGGCGTGATGAGCTACGATTTAAAGAGAGGGAGGTTCTTGTCTGAGTTAGAAGCTTTGGAAACTGTTCTAAAGTCTAGAAGTCTTGACAAGGAAGAGTCTTGGGTCCGTATGCAGTGTTAGAAGGGGGCTTTTGAAATTGAAGCTACTAGAGCCAAGGATTTAAGGCAGAGATCTAGGATAAAGTGGGCTTTAGAGGGGACGACAATACGGCTTTCTTTCATGGTATCATTATTAAAAGGAAGGTTGCTAATGGCATTCTAGGGCTGGTTATTGGGGAAGAGTGGGTCACTAAACCTTCTTTCGTGAAAAATAAAGTGTTCGGTTTTTTTAGAAGAAGGTTCACAGAGGAGATGAGCACGTGCCCGACCCTGGTTTATCCTAATATTAGTTATATTTCTTAAAATGAGGCTAATTTATTAGGCCTTTCTTTCATGGTGGAGGAAATTAAAGGGGCGGTGGCGGACTGTGATGATGACCGTGCATTGGGACCCCACAAGTTCAATTTGGGATTCATTAAGAAGTTTTGTGATTTGTTTGGAGCTGATTTTATTGGGATATTCGTGCATGTTTTTGTTTCCGGTGAGATCAAGAGAGGATGCGGGTCCTCCTTTATAGCCCCATCCCTAAATCTAGGGATCCTTCGGGCTTAAATGATTACCGGCCTATTAGCTTGGTTGGGATCATAAATAAGGTGATATCTAAAGTGCTCACCAACCGACTTAAAAGGTCATCAAAAAGGTAGCATCGGTCTACCAATCGGCTTTCTTAAGCAAAAGGTTTATCCATGATGGGCCTAAGGTAGTTAGTGAAGGATGAACTAGATTAAAAAGCAACAAAGGAAGCCTATCTTGTTCAAGATAGATTTTGAAAAAGCTTATGACAACGTGCATCGGAACTTTCTCATATCCATTTTAGCTCAAATGGGATTCCCTCCTCGTTGGCGGGATTGAATTTATGGCATTCTTACCTCGGCGAGGTCTTCGGTGTTGGTGAACGGCACCCTTACCCTTGAGTTCTGGTGAACTAAAGGCTTGCGTCAAGGAAATCCAATTTCCCTTTTCCTCTTCCTTATTGTAATGGAAGCCTTCTGGGGGATGATAATGAAAGTGTGCTTGGTTGGAGCGTTTCATGGCATTCAACTTCACAGCAATGGCCCTTGTTTATCCAAACTTTTATACGCGGATGACGACATTATTTTTGGGGATTGATCCTTATCGAACGTGAAGAATCTGGCTCCTTTATTAAGGTGTTTCCATTTATGCTCAGGTTTGAAAATCAACCTTGGTAAGCCTTGTTTCTATGGTTTTGGGGTGGGAGCCCAGGACTCTAGTTCCATGGCGACGGTGTTAAAGTGCAAAGTCAGGGTAGCCCTGTTTAATTATTTAAGGATTATGGTGGGGTCTAACATGAATAGGTGGAGAACTGGAAGTCGGTGTATGATATCTTTGAGGCTAGGATTTCTCGACAAAAGGCTAAGACTCTCTCTTTAGGCGGCCTTGTCATCCTGATTAAGGCCGTGTTGGAAGCCCTTCCTAATTACTATTTTCCTTCTTCAAAGCTTCGGTGAAGGTGGTATGTGATTTGGAGGCTATCATTAGAAGATTTTTATGGGGCGGGTCCCTGGAAGTTAGGAATTGTATTGGGTCGCTTAGGAACCAGGGCTTCTCTGATTAAATGTGGCGGTCTCAGGTTGCATAATATAAAAGACACAAATTTTGCTTTGCTTTCTAAATGGTTGTTACATTATAAAAAAGAGCCGGGAAATTTATGGAGTTTGGTGATGGGCTAGGGACCCGACATTTGGGTCTAAGATGGCAGCTCATTGGTCTGTTATATCGGGTTCAGCTTATTGGATTGGAGGATAAATGGAAGTGGCGGAGGGACTGAGATGGCATCTTTTCGGTCAGATCGGTTAAGGAGGTCTTGATTAAGGGTGAGATTTATAGTGGCTGGTTCATTATGAAGTGATGTAATTGGGTTCCTAAGAAGTGCAACATTCTACTTCGACGGCTGAGATGGACCGAATCCCAACTGTTGATGCTCTCATCAGGCGCAACATTAACGTGGGGGTCATTTCTATGTTTTATGTGAATTGGAAGGTGAATCGGGCTGACCATATCTTACATATCTTCGAATCGAGCCTCCGATAGCTCTAATGCCAATTGTTAAAGATTAATGTACGAAATTGAATACAAGAAACAAGAACCAGCGATTCTATAACTTTATTATTGAATCTACGGGTTCTTTAACAAGCCCTAACCCCCAATTCAGATTGTTAACAACTATTAACAACCCAACTTTAGAAACTGCACAAACAATCCCTCAAGTTCTAGCCTATTATGAAAATTCACTTGAACATTATGCACTTATCTAATATGACGAAACAACCCTCCAACTTAAACCTTCACAATTAATGTTGAGTTTGAGGATTGACTTTTCTATTTTGACTTTGTTCTTCACAAATTTGAATTGATCAAAAACATCTTAAAACGCACTCGACGTTGAAAATTTGTTTTTTAGATCAAAATTCTTCCAATTTTCACACAAAAAGAGTCAGAATCTTGTAGAATCAAGAGAAAACTACTTTAATAGCACTTGTAAATACACTAATCGGATCGTTAACAAACGAATCTACGAGACACATCGTATGCGTGTGGAATTCGTATACCATGTATTAGACTCTAATATGTATGAAACACACACAAACAATATGTAATTGGACAGAGTCTGGTCAATGTCTGGATACGTATCAATTTACACAATTTCTCAAAACGGTGCGAATACTTGCGTATAAATACATTTAAATAGATACCTCCATGCATATAAGGCTTCATGCATACAAACCTTATACGCATGGCATTCATACGCATGGAGATTCCAAACATATGACTCTTCATACGTATGGTTTTACATATCTAATTTCCCATGTTCTAAACACCAAAACAATACAGCTATTGTCACCAACATGTACTAACAAAACACATGCATGCAAAAATTGTCACATATGCTTTTGGGACTGCTAATCAATTTGGAAGATTATAAAGTTACTCCAAGAGTTTCACAGAGCTTAAGAAAGTCGATTCGCTTATGGTAAAGTTGTTTGATGTGTTACAAAACTTATTACATGTTACATAACGTATTTCTATTTAATGTTTCAAATCATTATTAACATATTTTTTAAAATAATAATACTGTATTTATATCATTTAGTGGAATAAGAAAATTCTTTAAAAACACATTGACAACATGGATGTAACATTCGTATAAAACGGGTTTCAAAACCTACACCGTTTATTAATCAGGTATTTGTTATTTTGTTCGTCGCATATTTACTAGCAATAATTAATATTTTTTTTATTAATAACAAGGTGATAGAATTAAAGTTTTTTTATTAGTAAATAATAATATTAATAAGTGAATTAAAATAAATTTGAAAATAATAAAACAAAAAAATAATATATATATATATATATATATATATATAAAGGGAAAACCGGGAGTCGAACCCGGGTCACTCACAAGTCTGCACACACAAAACACCACTGCACTGCACACACTTGATGTGTTGAAACAGAAGTAAATTAATCTAATGCACAAAAGTATGCAAGACCTGCAACATCAGCGGCTGAAATACAATAACCGCTCATTCCTTTAATCGAAACAAATCTTTGATGACGGTTGTTAAAGCAGGAAGTAATGGAAAACAGTTACTGATTGTGAAATCATGACCGAATTAAAACCAACAGTTTCATGAATCAAAGAAATTAAAATCTTGAAACCGAAAAACCTTAATAATTTGGCCTATAAATTCAATCCTAAATCGACTGTTTGAACTCGCTCATATTCATCCGAAGACCCACTCTTATCCTCTGATCAAACCTCTCTATCTGTCGGAGATTCCGTCTGCCATCATCGGAGTTAATCACCGGAAAAACCGGATCTTTGCTATTTCAGTTGCTATGAACTTTAAACCTTCTTGTGTCTCCAACTTAACTTGTTTTAGATTCTAAAACAAGTAACCCATTAGATAGCAGTCAGGTTTCAAAACTGAACTGGAAATATATGAAGAAGATGAAGCCAGAATAAGGGTTTTTATATAATTAAATTATTGTTTTAAACGGGTTAGACACCCAGCCCAGTTGGATGGGCTGGGTGCAAATCAAACTAAGGTCGCGGGTTCGAGTTATGACCATCACACCGGGTTGTTCATTTAAAAACCTTTTTAAATTAAACAATTTCTGAAACTGGCTAAAAAGAGCATAAGTATAATAAAAATCCAGAATCTAACGGGTTACACACGTAGCTCAGTTGGAAGAGCTGCGTGCACGTGAACGGAAGGTCTAGAGTTCGAATCCCATCACACGCATTCAATATCACCAAAGAACCGGTCAGGTCCCTCCTGTCAGACCTGACAATATTTTTTAATATTATTTTATTTATTTATATTACTAAAATATATTTATTTTAGTTAAAAATTAATTAAAAATACTTAAAAATACAATTTTCAAAGGTTTTAAAATCTCAATAAAATACTACAAAAGTAACCTGAAAATCTAACAAAAGCATTAAATCGAAATATTAAATCGTTTATATTTATCGAATAATCACATTATTATTTTAGGTTAGTGACCGTTCGTTGATCAAATTCTCAAATTCGTGCACAATCATTATCAAGCAAGGAACGCACCCACTGTGAGTGAATCCTTAAAAATCCCCTTTTTATTCATGTTTTGGTGTATATCATGTGTCGTTTATACATTTCATTTATTCAAATACTTGTGCTATTACCATTATATGATCTAACGTGTGATGTAAATGTTACGTGTTGTATTGTCTGTTTACATTTTGTCAAGTTGTATGCAAATCATTCATTAGGCCCATCCTCGTTGGAGACGAGTTGAGCATCAGGTGCCTCATTAGATCGGCTCCGTTTGATTGAGCTTTAATCTCATTGTTCATCATTTGATATGCGTGTGTGTGTATTAATTGATATTATGTGGTTTATGGTTAAATTTAAATATGAGTTTACTCATATTTGGTTTATGCACATTTTTATTTAGATAGCCAATATAACTAATTCGTTCAAATGTTTAAATAAGATTCACTCGCCAACTTTTGTTGACCCAAAAACCATTTTTACACACCATACAGATGAACAGGTTGAAGCAAGGAACACATAGGAATTTGGCTTAGAAGAAAAACAAAGAGTTCATGAATATTGTGTTTAGAACATGTTGTGCTTGTATGTTTATTGTAATTCCTCTTTTAAATTGGAATAATAGATATGAAACGTTATAGTAAACGTCATGAGCTTTAATGATAACCCAATTATGCCTCGACTTTTATTTCCGCTGCGGGTCGGGGTGTGACAATGGAGATAAAAAGGAATAATAAACTAAAATAAAAAGAACTTGATTTCTAGGTATTTATAAAAAAAGACTTTTCTACCTTAGTAATAGCTCATAATTGTGTTTAATTTATCTCACTTGTTATTAAAATGTATATTTTATAATTATTGCATTTAATCATTTGGTTACATGGCTATTCACAGTGGTGATCTTTCAGTGTTTTTGATGTAGGATAATTTGGTGTTGGTTCTCCAGTTTGTTCTCCTAATATTGTTGTTTTCGCCATGGTGGCTTTTTGTTTTGGTGGCTTAAATGTTTGTTCCCAGTATCTTGCTGTGCAGTTTTTAAAAATATTTTGTTGTCTTTTAAAGAATATATGCAATATGTATGAGTTTTTAAGTCCTTTAAAGAATATATATAATATATAAGAGTTTTAACTATATACTGTATGCATATAACCAAACATGTTTCGTCATTATATGAAAATTGCACATCGTATTAATGATTGATCTTCCTTTAAGACCATATTTATTTTGGGATGCACATTAACTATTATAAAATTTAAAGAAAATAATAACATTTTTACAATTTTACCAGTAGTAGCACAATTTAGAAACCTTAAAAAAATAATTTCCATTACTTTACCAATCATAGCTTCAAACACATACATATATAGCAAACTTGTTTTTCCATAATACCAACATAGTTGATCTTATGGTTGCACTCAGAACAAATATGAACGCATATAAGAATAACCAATCATAAACTCCCAACACTCAAATCAAACACAACACACCAAAAGATACAATAAGAATCATTGACCAATAAGCTCTTATAGGTGATGATTCATCTTTAGAAGCATGCAAAGATCATCACACGTGCCTTTCGGTCAGACTTCACACTATGTAATATGTTTGAACACCACTAAGAAAAAGAGCTATAAAAACTCCAAGAAGTGCAAAAATTGCCCACGGGCTCTTAAAATATTCCTTCTTTAGTTGGGAGAAAAGTGTGTTTTCCCAACTTTCATAATGCCCTTGTATCTTGGTCTTAGCTTCCATATATTCTTCATTATATGGAACTAAATCCATGGAAATTTCATTGACCAGCTTTGCGGTATCGCTGTAGAAAGAGGTTTGAAACACCCAAGCTTTTCTAAGAACCTTAACGTCCTCAGCCTCATCAATCAGAGCACCAAGAAGACATACATACGATGTAACCCATGCATCATGACTTGAGAACCACCGCACTTCATAAGCCATCAAATTTAACAACATGGGTGGGTGGAATCATTCACGATTATTAGAGGGAGTGTTACATTCGCTGAAAACCCCAACCAACCTTTAATGTACTCAATGCGAGTCAAAGGCATAGTGTCACTAGGCTTGAAATTGATCCCTACATCCACAAGCTCGCTAACATTTTGAAAATTGCACCTGACGTTTCTTGGAATAGCTGTATCATTTGCGGTAACTTTGAATGTATTAGTTGTTGGTTCAAGCCCCACTAGCACACACTACAAAACTCACGAAACAAAAGAATGTTTTTCTGCTTGAACTAATTTTCATTGATTCCAGAATTTACATCAAATAATAAACATACAAACTTGATCCTAAAGAAAAGGAACTAAAACTACTAGTGCTCACGTGAACTTCCTAAAAGTCAGGAGAACAAAGCCACTAAGTTTGACTAAATAAATTACAATAAAGCATGTGAATTAAACAACTAAATAAGTAAATTGCAACCTAAACCCGTGAGATGATCTTCAACTTTGACCCATGACCCGTTCACTTGTAGACCTGCTGACCCATGACCCGATACGTGACGATCCGACGAACCCGATTAATCCAACATTAGTAAGTCTACGATGAAGAAGATGGAGAAGAAAATATGGTACGTAGTCATCGGCCTGTTCAGTGTCGATTAACCGCTTCAACCATTTTGATTCTAATAATGGAGGTGTTGAGGGTGGACAAAACTGATCGGATACAGAGAATTGATTTTAACCATCCTTTCGGCTTCCCAGATGCCAAAATACTGCCATAGATGAACAATTAAATCTTCTTTAAACATTCTCTTTGAGGCACCACCTCCATTAAAACTTTAAAAGGAATTTGGTTTTCCAACAAGAACAAATCTCGAAGGATAAAGAAAACGTTGATTTTTAACTCTGGAGTATATTCAGCAGATTCCAACTGAACTCCCTGAAAAAGGAATAGAAAGAAATACAAAATAAAACAAGCATCCAGCAACATCATGGTAGTGAATTCAGCATCAGTAATCTTGGCTATCGACTTTTCTTCATACTAGCTTCTTAGATCATGCAGCATTTCTTTTGCACCAAGCTTTTTGTATAACCTTTTTCGGGCGTCGTTGTCGTTTCGAAGGAGTGTCATTGTGAAAGCAGGCTTGAGTTTCTGGAACGACGAGAGTTCCCTTTTTCCATGATGGTATGGACCAATGGATACCACCTAGTATTTCTCGTAGTCTTCAGGCTTTCTGACCATTTCTCCAACTTTGGAGATTATGGGATCTGACCATGAGGGGTGTCATTGACATCGGTATCGAAAACCTTGTCAATATAATCCTCATCAATGGTGTCATCATTGACCGGGGTTTTCTCTTCTCGTGACATTAACACTTTTGGATTTAAAGCTGATTATGGATCATATGCAGGTGCTCAGTTATGTATTGGTACAAGGATAATACATATATATACATGTGCTAATGCGTGTGCTAGGTACTTGCTGGAGAATCATGAAACTTTTATTGCTTTAACTTTGTCTACCGATGAAGTTAAGAATCATGATACGATGCATAGTTACTACCAACCAATCGTGAATATTATAATAGATAGCTATTATTCCTAACTTTTTTTATTATATATGTAAAGTTACTAGCATGAGTTTCACGTGACTTTAGAAAAGTAAGCTATTCCATTTTAAAATAGTATCTACTGATAAAAGTTCTGGTCTGATTGCTTCTATACGTCGCGTATAGACCTATACACGGCTTGTATAATTGTTTTTTTTTATAAAAACATTTATACAATATTAATCGTATTAGCAAAGTTTTATAAAAAAAAAAAGTTTTCAATGTTGAGACATCACCGCCAAATCGAAAAGTCCCTGCATTGTCTACTTCGTCAACCATAACCGAAGCGATGGTTTCCGTCTGAGATCAGGGATCCAACAGGTATGCTTCAATTCAACATAGGTTTCTAATTTCAGTTACATTTAGGTTAGTCTTTTTAACTTTGAGTGCTCTTCTTTGGCACCTGCTTGGGTGGAGATGAATTTCATAATGTGCTCGTGGAGTTCAATTCGGAAATTGTTGCGAATGGGTAGGATTTGTTAAACTGATGCTGAGTGTAAATTGATACACTCAAACTAGGTGTGTAAAAGAAAATTTATAATATTTTGCTGAAGATACCCACCTGCTACCTCATTGCTTGTAAGCTTTGGTGAATGACAATGGATATGAAATATTCAAAGATCCTAAATTCCAAAAAGCTTAAGATTTTTTACTTTTTGTTAAAGTATATGTTTTAAGATAAAATTAATGATGTAAGTTTATGGTGTACTCTGAGAGTCCCCAAGATAACCCACCAGCATCTATCTTATATTTTTACTGCTTTCACCGATATGCGTCAAGCCCACATCAGTCAACACTCCAGCTGGACTGACAGAGGGCAAATCTTCTATGCTATTCACATCCACGTAGCAAGGGGTAAATCTGTAATAACCTCTTCTGGATCTAGCAAAACCACATGAAAATCATTCAACTTTTTTAAGTGCATGCCCATATATTCAAGAGCTAACTTTGTGATATCGGATATGTATCCAGCAATGTAATACAGACTTGTGATACCACGGTTACGCATATATGAGAAACACTGCACCTGTGTGTTTAACTTCATTTTTAGTGTTGCTTAATTACTGTGATAATTAAGCTCATATGAGTTTGAGGATGGCATACTGCAGCCCTTTGTGTATCTACGCGAGCGTTTGTGCTTATGCACGAAATTAGGAAAATGAGATGAGATATCATTATTTACTGTATAAGTGCTGCCATTATATGTGGCTATGACCACAGTCTCAATTCATGTGTTTGATGACGTGCCTTGGTCTCCTTTTGTTGGAGTAACGCATGACAGAATTAACAATTGGAGGGCGTCTGCCTTCATCCTAACTTCAATACTATTTTTGGCCCTCTGGCAGCTCGAAATTGGTTTATAGGTATGTTAAAACAGATAAATTATGGATTGATTGATGGATGCCAATGCCGCATTTCCTTTTATTTCAGGTATTTTTATTCCAAGTGTGGCCAGATACATTGAAGACAACAAGCATCCTGTTGAACGCTCAAACAAAAGACCACTACTCGAGGAGGCTAAGCTTCTGGTCAACTGGTCTGAATAGCTTTTTTCTTTAACATCTGCAGCTATTATTATGTCATTTATATTTTTGGTTGTTTTTGTCTTGTCTGTAAGTTTGTAATCTAAAAGTGCCCCTGAACATGTGTGGCTAATCCAATGTCTGTGTATTTGGCAACTTGCGAGATGAAAAACAACAAGGAAAATAAAAGAACAAACAAAAAAAATCCAAGCCAACAACATATTACAGAAACCGACAAACTGGTGAATGCCGCCAAACCTACCAGCTTAAAGACGTGTGCTTGAGTTTTGTTATGGGGCTGGAAGTGCATATACAAACACTCACATGTGTGCATCCATTTAACCTTTTTTTTTAGTAGCAAGCTGTTTGATAATAAATTTGAGCTACTTGGACGACCATTACAATGCTAATAAATTTGAGCTATTCCAACGACCATTACGATAATAAATTTGAGCTATTTGGACAGTCATTGCGAAGGCGTTTAACCACATCCAGATCTACTCATGCTAAAAGAAATAGACAGGCAGGTACAAGGTTATCCCTTTTGTCTATCAAAAAGTGCTACCTACATGTTCACTAAATTATTAGGCATAAGGATCCCATTGTTTTTTGATCTATTTACAAACCAGTAGATAATACAACAGAAAACATTGGACTTCTATTTAATTAGAAAGTAAGTGCACAAATGGATTTCATGAGGTACATAGTGTCTATAGTCGATTAAGTAAACGTTATTAGCAAGGATGCATAAGTAGACTTGATAAATTTGAGATTTGTTTAAGGAAATCCTTGAGGTTTTTCATCAAAGAAAAACAATTGCAGTAATACATTGATTCGCCAATACCAGAAGTCAACTGTATATATATTGTCTTTATACATCAGCTTACATATAGGTAACAACTGTCCTAAAACAGGTGAGGTAGATAAAGACCAGAGACAAAGCGCACTCACTACAAGGACTAAACAATGCACACAAGACGCATCTATTATTAATACTGCTAGACATCCTCCCACAACATCAAATTTTTTGAAGTTCAACCTTTTGGTTTTGGATATTGCTTTATAAAAGGTATAATATAACCAATGGTCCATGTTATGATATGTATTATAAGAGTACCTACTGTAACTAACATTATCAACCTAATAGAAATGAAATACCCGCCGCACCGTGGCAGGTCATCCTCTAGTTAGTAAATAAATAAAGTTGTTTTGTTGTAGTGGAATTAAAGAAAACTAAAAGTCCATACTTTGATGATTTTGTTCAGATAGTCTCAAGAGTTGGAATATGTTAATTTGGAGTCACAATTGAAAGTTACTTGGGTTCAAATATATAACATGGATTTTCGCTTAATTAATGATCATGGCTCACCAGTGAAAGTTTGTGATGATATTTATTTGGGAGTAAAAACCTAAGTCGGTGATGATGGGCTATAGAAACATGAATATATCGCAATTTATGTACACACTTTCGAGGACGGCGGAGTTTTGACGGCAATTCTTTTAAGTTAATTCAAGATTAAGAAAATATAATTAACTAGTGGGTTACACTCGTGCTCTGCGGCGGGGCGACCCAATTTTTAATGGAAACGTAGACGCAATAGTAAAAATAACGTTAATGGCAGGAATTCGTTTGATATTAGTTCGGTTGATTAACATATTGACACTTACCGAAAGAGAAACAAATACGACCAAAAAAATACCAAGATGTGTTTACATGGACCGGAACAATAAAAACGAATATCAATTTCGGTACTGACTCTGTTGATGCATATGTCTATTGCGTACGTCATCGAGTCATATCAAGTCTATAATAGGAATCTACATGTTAGAATTTTGATTGTGTATAATATGCTTACCTCGTTCAAAGGTAACTCTCGTACAACGGTAAGACCCTCGTACAAAGGTAACACCTTCGTGAGAAGGTAACACCTACCTTTGCATAAAGCTACTTTTACACGAAGCTAGTCAAGTCTATAAATACGAGTGTGTGGTCATTGTGTCTAGATTGGTGAACTGTGAGGCGAACACTATCAAAATTGTACCAGGACTGTGAAGTTAATAGAAAACGTCGAAAATTGTAAAATCTTGATGATTTTTCATAACTTTAATATCTTGACGCTTCAGCACATCAAATTCCATAAACAATCTCCCCCTTACTTTGAGCATGATTTGTAGACATTAAATATCAACATACCCCCCCCCCCCCTCTTTTCTAGAGCTTCTTTTATCTTTGATCAACATGACATATTGTTCCCCCTATCTTTGAGCTTGCTATTCAATCTTATTATCATTCAAATAAACATTTAAATTTCAAACTTTGAAATTTTAATCATAAACACTTATCACAATTTTCAAATTTTAAACTCTTTATCAGATTTAACTACCTTCTCAGTTAACCAAGTCCATGTTAATGAACTTGATTATCTGATTTGTCTTCCAAATCCAAATTAATGACCTTGGTCGAACATTTTCTGAACAAACTAATATTTATTCGTCAATTTAAAGTTTCAGATTAATGAACTTTTGATCATTTCGAACATTTTCTTATTTCAGATACGTTTTCAACCTAGTCTTCTTCATAATTTTGACTAGCAGCTTCAGATTTTGAAAATCAATATTTCAACATCGATAGTCAAAAATAAAATGAAATAAAATCTTTTTTTTTCAAAATTTATGCTAAAACACATTGAAAATCTTTTTGGGTTTCCTGAAATGAAATATCTATGTACAAACATATTTACAAACTTTTTTTGTGAGTTTGTGTAAGATGATCATATCGGTTTTTGAGACTTATCACTAGTACTGTTGATCTTGATTAAACATTAAGTTCTAAACAGATTCACTTAGATTGTCAGTATACTGATGCACTTAAACCTCTACACATTTCTCAATTGTTTCAAGATACGGTATTAGATGTCTTAGAACTTGACTTAATAGTGTTTTCAACCTCAGAATATACCCTCGTATCAAAATTCTTTGGATTTCATCTTACTAGTGAATATATCTAACTGATATCTGTATTTGGGTTGTGCGAGATCTTGGGAGCTTAGGTTAGTAACACCATACAGACAAAGAGATGAAGGCTCGACTTAAAAGTGATGTTCCTTATTTTGGAATCTTTTGTACTACAATTGTCAGAACTTTCAATTTAACAGAGTTTTTAAGGTTTTAAAGCAAAAGTATTCTACAAGTTCCAGGCCATTGCCGACGCAAAATCAGAAAACTTGTATAATACCCCAGATATCAATTATCTATAAAGACCTAGTATCTAAGAATCCGACAATCTCTCAAATGAAATTTCGGTGTACTAATACCATATATCCATGAGATGTTAAGCCACTAATTAAGAAGTTTTCTTTATGTTTATATCTCGAAAACAATTTACTGAATGTGCAAAGCCTATTGGCATATCATCAGTTAAACCTGTTTAAACATTTAGACACCACATTTCTTTAGCATACTGTGATAGTCCACTGATGTACTATCATTTCCTCTTTTTACACGAAAACTATTTTTTTTCTTTTTCATGTTTTTTTGTACATTTTCAAATTTTTATATGTTTTTTGTATTTTTCACAACTGTTGATACATATGTCTGTTGCCTATGTCTTGATGTAACAAGATGTATAAGTTAGTTTTTGATGTAATGTACGTTACTCCTTACAAAGGTAGATTGCCTTCGTACAAAGGTAGATTACCTTTGCACGAAGATAGATCTACCTTTGCATGAAGATACCTTTGCGCGAAGATAGATCTACCTTTACACAAAGGTGAATTTCTATATATAGGTGTGTGTGTTCATTGAGTTAAGAGAGTTTTTGGTGAACGATAAGGCGAAGCCCTGTCGGATTTGTTTCAGGGTTTAAATGTTTGAACTGTTAATGAAACATTCAGATTGAAAAGTAATCTTGAACTATTGTCGCTAATCAAAAATAAATTCTGCACATGTAAGACTAGGATAAACAAATTAGGACCTGAGCTTATGGATTCAAGTAGATCCTCACAAGTGGTATTAGAGCATTGATAGTCCAGGATTCGGCGGTTCTAGAGGGAAGTTTAGGTAAAATAGAACTAATTCGGTAGAATATTATTAAGAATGAAATAGAAGCAGAATAATAGTCATAAGTCATAAGCTTCCACTCATACCGAAAGAGTATATATCTTAACAAGTTGGAGAAATTTTCAGCATTTCTCCTCTGGGAACTCCAAAACTTAACAAACTATGAACACACAACGTTATATATAGATATCTACTCTCATGCGAACTGAGACATTTAACTTTGTACGAACTGAGCTAACTTCGTACGAAGTGACACTAGTTAACTTCATACGAACTGACTATGTTACCTTCGTACAGAGTGGCCTACTTCGTACGAAGTGACTTTTATACACCTTTCATGTCCACACTTAAGTCATGTTTTCGTATATAATATATACAATATTTAGCACACGCTCTATCTAGCCTATTCACACAGTGGGGTACATAATATGCACCAATAATTTCCCCCTTGGACGTCACTGTCGAAGCTTGATCTTGAAATATAAAAGTCGAGTTTGAATATTCTGCAACTTCAATCAGGCATTTGTCGATGTCGTAGAATGGTCAACAAATTCCCCCTTGATTGATGATTCGGGTTTGCAATTTCTTCAAAAAATTCCCCCTGGAATAAATCTTCAGGTCTTTGTTTGCACGGTTCTCCATCTCCTCTGATTTGCTTAACTATAATCTTCACGAATAGTCACCAACTCGAAACTAGTCAATGTTGCATCTCTGTTTCCACGTTAACCACATCTGCGTTCGGTTTTAGCGCACTCCACTGCTCAATCCTCTGATCTTCAAAAACCCAACCGGCAATTGAAAGAAACTTCAAATCACCACACCGGTGAACTTCAAGTCTGTGAATACCCACGGAAATCTGAAATCCCATTTTCCGTAATCATTAAACGCACACTCCTGAATGACTGATCAGCACAATGGTAATCTCTTTAATCAGCAAATCTTCATCGGATAACAAATCATCTAGTAACACATTCAGATCTTAGAAACATTCTTTCAGGATCAGAATCATATTCTTTCTCTACAGTCACAAGAACAGATGTTTAGTCTTCTCTGTTAGTCCCGGCAGCAACTTAATCAACAAACATCATCATTTCCCGGCGGTTAGTTAGAAAAACAATTCCTCTGCTCGAAGATTAACCATTCTTACACTTTAGACTATCACAAAGCTGTGATATCTTTTAAGTATTGACAATACTGAGGCATCTCCTAACGCTAATCCTGCAAACCGGCTTGACGAAGACCTAAGATTAAAACCCTAAGACATCAATTTGGCCATGATCTGAAAATTTTGAACTTCCTATGATCATGAACTAACAAATCCAGATCTTATGCACCCCTGGATAATTTGAAGTCGGAACCACCCCAATACTGTTGCACGTCACGAATTTCAAAAATGTCGGAATTTCAATATATTCGAGGAAATTTTTATTCCCCTCATAATTGCAAATTATGACCTCTCTAAAACATACCACTGAATTTCCCCCTCAAATCTGGCAAATTCGGTCCTTTCTATTCTCTAAAAAACTCAACTATGCAGAAAATGTGTCATTTTGGTCCACAAAAGTTAGCTTTACATCCATGCGGATTTTACGTTAAGGCCCATTAAATGTCACTACACCAAATGATCATCATTCTGCACAGGTATCCGTGACTACCCTATTATCTTCAACCCTCTGTGATCGTATCATCAAATCTATTCTCTGAAGCACTCGACGGTGTCCTAGAATAACCCGTATTTGTCGTTAAAATCTCGAAAAAAAATTCAATCACCAATTTTTTATGGACACTCGTCTCATCACCATGATCAAAAAATGCATTTTCTTTTTTTAGGCATTTTGGTTACTATCGTACGAGGTTAACTACCTTCGTGCAAACATACTCTTGTTCATACGAACGAATCTGATCATCTTTTTCAATCCAAAATCATTATTTTTTTGAATTTCAAGATGATTCTTTCACATATATGGTCGAAATTCAATTTTAAACAATCCTATTGTTTCATTTTAATTTTTGTCCATGGATTGTCCGGGATTTACGTCTAAAACCCTTTAAAAGTTCATAATTCATGAGCGTAGGTGATTCAATCAATTGCTAGATCAATTGAATCGGTACCGTAGCTCTGATACCAATTGATAGTCCAGGATCCGGTGGTTCTAGACAGACGTTTGGATTAAATAGAACTAATTCGGTAGAATATTATTAAATACAAAGTAGAAGCAGAATAATAGTCATAAGTCATAAGCTTCCATTCATACCGAAAAGAATATACATATTGACAAGCTGGCATTTCCCCTCTGGGAACTCCAAAATTTAACAAAGTATGAACACACGAAGCTACATATAGACATCTACCCTCGTGTGAACTGAGACATTTAACTTCATACGAACTTAGCTAATTTCATACGAAGTGACACTAGTTAACTTCATGCGAACTGACCATGTTACCTTTATACGAAGTAACTACCTTCGTACGGTGTGGCCTACTTTGTACGAAGTGACATTTATACACGTTTTTCGTCCGCAATTAATTCATGTGTTATTATCTAATTTATATTATATTCAACACACGCTCTATCTAGCATATTTGCACAGTGACGGACATAATATGCACTAACACAGTCAGTATTAAACCGTTCGTTTTGTTACATGTGTAATACCAGATCCTATTGAAACTTAAAAAAGAAAAACCAAAAAATAGAAAAGAAAAAAAAGGAAAAATACAAAAAAAAATCACTAAAGCACAAAAAATCATTATAGCTAAGAAGTTCATAAATTATATATATAATAATATCCTTATAAAAATAAATAAATAACTGTAGTTTAAGAAGTTTTTATTGTCTAAAGAGAGAGAATCAATTAATTAAGCTATACTTAAAAAGGAAAACAGAATGAGCTTTATTGGTTATTGATGTTCAAAGGTAATTAAAATGTAATCAATGCTACAGAGTAAGGTGTAACTAATAAATACAGTATGGTGTATTTAGAATAACCCTTATTATTCGACAACAGCAGAGGGCATAGGGAATATTTTATTATGGTGATGACTTTATATTTTGTGGATTTTGATAAGGTTCGACATCAATGTTTTTAGGTTTGCATAAGGTACACAGAAATCAAGGCAACAAGATGAAGAGTATGCGCAACTAATTTTCTCGTGACTTCCCTTGGATGAATGATTGTTTTGTTTGGCAATAGACTTTGTTTCTGATCCTTATTAACTGGTAAATCTTGACCACTTGTGTTGATTTTGTGAAACGCTTATTATATTTGAATTGTTTATCGTTTATCAAGCATATTGGCGATTTCCTTGCATCGTTAGCGGATTGGTAAATTGGTGGGTAATTGGTATAATCAAACGGGTTATTAGGTTGTTATAGTGAGTCTTAAAAACTGTCCTTGATAAAAAATAAATATCATTAATTCCAAGACCATGTCTATGTGGTGTTATGAATGAGTAAACGGGTTTTTTGTTAAAGTGGATGTTACTTTTTCTCATCTTGATAACTACTTTCTTAATTACTTTTCGTGCTTTTAAAAGCAATGTAACATTTGTCGTAAAACGGGTTCTAAAACCCGTTCCATTTTGGAATTCAAATATACGTTATGATGTTCGTTACGCATTTATGTTAAGCGTTTAAAATTTGTTATATTATTAGTAATAAATAATAAATAATGATAATAAAGTAAAATAATAATACTAATAACAAAAAATATAAATAATAAAAAAAATAAAACAACAAAAGGTGTGGACCGCGGGTATCGAACCCGGGTCTCCACCCAAACTAAACACCCAACACACCACTACACCACACACACATATCTGATACAACCTCAAACCAAATAAGTTATATATCAAAACAACCCTTGAATTCGAATTTCAAATCGCAATGCTGTAACAGTCGGAGCTTAATTCAAGCAATCAATCCAAGACCCGTTTTTCTTTTACAATTAACGTATGTAACCGTTCTAAATCATGAGATTCAACCCAATCCTTGAGTCAATACACTGAATACAGTTACGCAAATCATCGGCCATTAACTCTTGATTGAAACCGAAACATTGAAATCATATTACTGCCCCTTTCTCTATAAATAGAGGTTTCAGAAACTCAGTTAGATCACGCACATACTCACACATACACTTTGTAACCTCTACTCTCAAAGTTACACTTCGCCGGAAAACTTTCTTGTCGTCGGAACTCACCAGAGAAATCCAAGCCACCCCTGTTCGGTATAAACATCCCTAAATCCTTTTCATGTTTTCTTATGGTTTATTTTCAGTACTAATAATAACTAATAATACAATAAACTTCATCGGGTTAGCAATCAGTTTATGTGGAATGAAGAAGATGAAGTTAAACAAGGGTTTAAATAAATTTGAAATCGGTAAATATACGGGTTAGACACACAGTCCAGTGGTGGACTGTGTGCACTTGAAACACACGGACCCGGGTTCGAGTCTAACATACATTGACGATTTTCCCCTATATATTGCAACCCATTTTTATAAAGTATAAAATGATTCAGATAGTTTATAAAAATAATAAAAAACGTATATCCTTTGGGTTTGTCACACAGCCCAATTGGTCGGACTGTGTGCAACACGAAGCTTAGGTCGCGAGTTCGAGTCCGGTTATATGCATGGTTCTTATAATTTACAAAACTTTTTAATTAATCAAAAATGAGGTTTGTCTCAGTAAGCGTATAAAGGTAATTAAGTTTCAATATATTTCGGGTTAGACACGAAGCTCAGTTGGTAGAACTGCATGCACGTAAACGGGATGTCACACGTTCGAGTCCCACCCGCTACATACAATTTCGCCCGGTTCGACCCGTTAAGGAGTATATTTTTTTTAATTAAACTTTTGTTTATTTTTCACCAAAAAGTATAAAAATAAATAATTAAATAATTCCTTTTTAAGCATAAAAATTAGTAACAAATACAATAAAATTATCTAAAAAAGTCTAATAAAATTCATTAAATAAAAATACTAATTTTAAGTAAAAGAAATATATTTACCGAATTATTACGTGAATATTTAAGGTAACTTTTCTCGTCGGTTGGTATCTCTAACGCTAAATCGTGCGCACTTTTAATCAAATCAAAATGCACCCACTGTGAGTGAATTCCTACAACTTCTCCTTTTGTATTCATGTTTTTGGGGTGTATCATGTGTCGTTTCATTTATATTACTTATTCAGCACTCGTGCTACTACCATTATATGAACTAGCGTGGTATGTGATATTTTGTTTATTGTTATTTGTGGTTATACTTTCTCATTTCAATCAAGCTCTCACATTAGGCCCATTTGTTCCCCATTACATACGGGTAGAGCGTCGCGTTGCCTAATTAGATCGGCCACGTTTGATTGAGCCTTGATCTCACAGCGCATCGCTTATCATGCTCACATGTACATTGCTAGATGATTGTGTGGTTTGTGGTTAGATTACATATACGTTGCTCATATTTGGTTTACGCACATTTTATTAAATTAATGATCATATCAATTCTTTCTAATGTTTAAACGGGATTCACTCGCCAAGTTTTGTTGACCTAAGTCTCTATTTTTACACATGATACAGGTGATCAGGTTGAAGCAAGGAACACGTAGGACTTGGGCCTTAGAAGAAAAATAAAGCTTTACTAGAATGTCTTGTTTAGAACATTTTGTGTTTGTATGGATTATGTGTTGGTTGGAATAATTCTTATAATTTGAAATAATATATATGAAACTTTTATAATAGTAAATGTCATGAGCTTTGATGAAAACCTAATCATGCCCCGACTACCATATCCGTTGCGGGTCAGGGTGTGACAGATTGGTATCAGAGCTCTTGACTATAGGGATATAGGATAGGTTATTAGACCCTTAGAGCCTATACTATAGTCAATTAGATTTTAATGGCTTACGTGTTAAGTTGGTTATATGCAAACTCATGATATTTACTTGTTTTACATTTCTCTCACACACAAATACATGTAAGCACTCCCACTACTGTATGATTTTGTGTGATATTTAATGTGTTACACAT
Organism: Scalesia atractyloides; assembly: GCA_947069175.1. Lineage (NCBI taxonomy): Eukaryota > Viridiplantae > Streptophyta > Magnoliopsida > Asterales > Asteraceae > Scalesia > Scalesia atractyloides. The sequence continues at coordinate 11,270,227 of CAMTDV010000003.1, read as the reverse complement.
ATTGTTAACATAACATGCTTACATATATACGCATCACGCATGTCTCAATTCTATCATATTTAAACATTTTCATGCTTCTCTTCTCAAAATTTTGTGATGTTTTCATTTTTCAATCTCATCAAAGTGAGTTCTACGACGGTCATGTAGTAACTGGAAGGGTACAAGTACCGGTAGTCAAAACATCCTGTCTAGGATTGGCATTCGTATAATCCAATATAACGGACCAGTTTGCCTACCTGGGGACTAACGATGAGAGTACGAAGGACCTATTAGGCCAAAGCATGCCACTCCAAACGTCGTGTGAACTAACCCCACTTTGAGTCATCACTGTGTCTATACCAGGACACCTTCCGACCTTATATTTCGCAATCATGTTTTACGATTTTCATTCGGGTGGTGCAAGTGTTAACAGGCCAAAACCAATGTGAACCCTACAAAGCCCAATAGTCATGGGGGCCCACATGACTACCTAGGATAAGTATGGGGGACATATGGGAGCCCAAACATGAGTAACGCCCAAGACATCCTATGGATGTAGTGAAATTATTTTTCTTATTTGTTTTGTGGATGTTAATTTCTAAAGGCGACACATGACACCTATACGCCAAACTCATAAACTGTTACATATTTCCTGTAGATGTCTTCTAGGCACTCTCGTGGAGGTAGGATGTCACACCCTCAATTTCCACTTGCGGAGTATTACCGCGAGGCGTGTGATCAAACCAGAATCTCAGACACTAGCAATATCGAGCGACTCTATATGATTTATTTAAACGTTTTCCAAAAACATTTGTTGTAAACATGCATAGTCATTTTTAAAATATCAAGGTCTCAAAGTTTAGCGGAAGCATTAGAATAAAGTAACGGGCGCCAACATAAACACCAAAACCAAAATCCCAAAAATTATTCGCAAATAAAGACTCGATAAAAATGTCTTGATCAAATGCAAGTGAGTGCACCTAGCGCTCCTAGCGTCCTGAGAAACATGCAAAGAAACAAGTGTCAACATTAAAGAAGAGTGAGTTCACAGGTTTTTATAAGTTCACAAGTTCGGTTTAAAAGATTGTTTTTCTCCGTTACCCCTAACCCGGGATAACGACATAGTTCCATTATTCCTAACATGGAATAATAATGTTGGTTCGTAAATAAGTTCAATGTTAACGTGTAGGTAGCGAGCCTAAAGTTACGTCACGTAAGAGTTCGCGGTCCAAGCTGACTGTTGTTGCCTTTGTGTTACCAGGTCTATCATTGACCATGGCGAAAGTTAGGCCAAATTAATCACCCGTTGACCATTTCCGGTCGGCTAGCGCGACTAGCTCGGGTGGGGCTTGTCGGGCCCAGTAGTACTACTATAATTTCCCCGCTATCTAACCCAGTGCTAACGATCCGAGAGTTGGTTGAGGACTTCCGTGATAATGCTACTTAGTGACCATAACATACATTAACATTAACTTAGTTACCGAATAGTTAACGACGTTAATTTCGCATAACGTAAAAGTTAGAGTTGTAAAGCGTATACATGTTTCTCCCCCTGTTGTTCAAAACAGATAAAATAGGGGCCGTGAGCTCACCTTAAATTGCTCGGTTAGAATAAACACAAAAAAAGCAAATGATGGAACCGCTAATCGCGTCCTTACATGTCAACCGATTCAAAGTTAGTGTGTGAACACACTGGCACAAAACCCTACGCATAACTAACACACCGTACGGCACACGTAATAACCAATTCGAAACCATAATCATGCATGCAAAGTATCACCATACAAAATAACGATCAAACCAACTTGTCATAAACATAGTTTAACTCCTACAACACTTAGGTACACACAAACGCACGTTATCATGTTTCAGCTTGTACGCTCATAACTGGGCTGTTTTCGAGGATTTTTATAAAATAGTTATAACGCTCCGAAAATTCCAGTTTTTTTACAGGAGGTGTCAATTAGACTGTAGAATTTTGTGTAAAATTTTCAAATCCTAAATTGCTACCAATTATTTAAAAACATTTATATACTAGGCTGCAGTCAGATTCGTCGCTTTCTGACTGCAGTCCACGAGAAAAATCATTTAAAAATCATCTTTCATCCGATTAACAAAATTCCAGTGGGAGATTTTCGGAAATTCCCGTCTCCAGTTACTGTCCAGATTTCGTGACCTAACCCCATACAGACTATGAGACCCGACTCGATAAACAACCTGCAAATTCTGCAGAATTTACGCAGCTTCAGCTGCTGCACTAAATGACCATTTAAAAATAGCAAACAACCTCAGAAAAATATGAATCTGGCTCCATTTGAAGCGTTTTTCAAAAATACACGATTTAGGCTTCAGAAAATCCACTTTTCGATAAATAATGATCAGGATACAGCCAATTGAAGTTGGCTGTAAATGTCAATCATCTTACTGTTTTCGACTTTATCGCATTAGAATATGTGTAAACGGCCATGACACTTAGTTGTATTGATTAACAGCAGGCTAACTTGTCAAATATCATCATATATATCTATATTCATGCAAACCCTAAATATATATCATGATCTTTATCGATAAAACGCAGCCTACGATTTTAATATTCAAACATATCATCACAACCGCAAAGATTCGCATATTCATCCGATTAATCATACACCACAACACTTTTTCATAATAATATCATACAAGCACATAATCATGATCAAGATTACACAAAACCTAGTGTGAATCGTAATACAATTAAACCCTAACCTTGAAACGATGATGATTAGCGAACCGGGACAAGCTTGGAATCGATCCGAGGGGTGTAGACTTGCGCGACCGAGAGAGAGGGGGGCTGCCTTCGACTTCAAGTTAGAGTATTAGGGTTTTGTTTTTTTTTTTTTTTGAAGGCTACCCACAACATGCATGTATACATAAAAAGGGGAGGGGTCGCGATAGGGGGGGCGGTTTGGGTTAGTTCCTTGGGCCGCAAGTTTGGGTTATTTCCTTGGGCCGCAAGGAGGCGTGGGTCGCAAGGGGGTTTGGGTGGCTGGTTGGGTTTGCTTGGTCGCGAAGTCGAAACGTTTCACAGGCTTGGTTTGGTTTATAAATAAAAGTTACTAAAATGTTATTCGCGACACGGAGTTTATAAAATATTATATCACGTATTTGGAGTGAGACGCAATAGATTCACAAACGTCTAATAACACATAGCACGTAATTCAGATACAACCTGTCTAATAACACATAGCATGTAATTCACCCAATAGATTCACAAAGTTAGCGTAGTTATTGCGAGCGTGTAATTTAATTCTCTGAATTAAATCAGCGTAGCATGAATAACAATAAAGTAGCGCGTTTAAGATACCTGAAAAGCCGGGATGTCACATTATCCCCATGTTGAAAGAATTTTCGTCCCGAAAATTGAGTAAACACGGTTTAGAATGCAACGCACAAAGATTCAGTTTGTTAGAATGGTACAAGTAAATCCCAGGCTGTCATATCATCCCCATGTTGAAAGAATTTCGTCCCGAAATTCAGTTGGCGGTAACGTCAGATTGCTGCTCAGCTGCAAAAAGGTGTGGATATTTGCTTTTCATTTTGTCCTCTCTTTCCCACGTGAACTCCGGTCCATGCTTAGAGCTCCAACGAACCTTGACGATCGGTATCTTGCTGTGCCTTCGAGTCTTGATCTCACGGTCCATAATCTCGATAGGTTGTTCCACAAAATGCAGTTGCTCATCCACTTGAATCTCATCCAATGGAATGACTAGGGTCTCATCTGATAGACACTTCTTCAGATTGGACACGTGAAAAACGTTGTGAACTCCACTGAGTTCGGCAGGAAGGTCTAACTGATAAGCTACGGGCCCGATACGCTTCGAAATCACAAATGGGCCTACGTACCGTGGATTTAGTTTGCCTCGTTTCCCAAAACGAATTACACCCTTCCAGGGTGACACTTTCAGTAAGACGCGGTCACCTACTTGAAATTCGAGCGGTTTGCGTCGTTGATCAGCGTAAATTTTCAGTCGATCCCGTGCCGCTGCCATGCGGTTTCTAGTTTGCACAATCTTTTCAGTAGCCTCAAGTATCAACTCAGGACCTGTAAGTTGACTGTCACCGACTTCTGCCCAACAGACCGGTGATCTACATTTGCGACCGTATAATGCTTCAAACGGTGCCGCTTGAATACTCGTATGGTAACTGTTGTTATACGAGAATTCCACTAAAGGCAGATGGATTTCCCAACTGTTCCCGAAGTCTACCACAGATGCCCTAAGCATGTCTTCCAAGGTCTGAATGGTCCTTTCACTTTGACCATCCGTCTAAGGGTGATAAGTTGTGCTCATATCTAAGCGTGTACCCAACGCTTTCTGAAGTGACTGCCAAAAGTTGGACGTGAAACGAGCATCTCTATCTGAGATGATGGACGTTGGCACCCTGTGCCGAGAAACTACTTCCTTAATGTAGATGCGAGTCAACTTATCCATCTTATCTGTTTCTTTGATCGCTAGGAAGTGGGCAGACTTAGTTAGACGATCCACGATTACCCAGATTGTATCGCAACCACCCGGAGTTCGCGGGAGTTTAGTGATAAAGTCGATCGAGATCTGATCCCATTTCCACACTGGGATCTCAGGTTGTTGAAGTAGCCCTGATGGCTTCTGGTATTCTACCTTGACTTTCGCACAAGTCAAACACTTGCTCACGTAGGTGGCTATATCCGTTTTCATGTTGGGCCACCAGTACGCAGCTTTAAGGTCTTGATACATTTTATCTGACCCAGGATGGACAGAGTATCGGGATTTGTGAGCTTCGTCCATAACTAGCTTCCTGAGGTCTCCGTAGAGAGGTACCCATATACGATTCATGAAATACCGGGCACCATTGGGTTTCACTTCCCAATCGCGTTCCATCTTTCCCACAGATTCGGCCTTGATGTTTTCTTCCTTAACTGCTTCTAGCTGCGCGTCGCATATCTGTTCGGGTAACCCAGAATGAATTGTGAACTGTAGTGCTCGTACCCGACGAGTTTCAAGTGCTCCTTTCTACTGAGGGCATCAGCTACCACGTTAGCTTTACCCGGGTGATACAGAATGGCACACTCATAGTCGTTCAGGAGTTTGACCCAGCGACGCTGTCGTATCTTCAACTCCTTCTGGTCAAAGATATGCTGGAGGCTCTTGTGATCCGTGTAGATTGTGCAACTTGTTCCATATAGGTAGTGTCTCCAAATCTTAAGTGCAAACACAACTACTCCCAATTCCAAGTCATGTGTCGTGTAGTTCTTCTCGTGGACTTTCAACTGTCGGGATGCATACGCGATGACCATATCACGTTGCATGAGCACACATCCGAATCCTTGAATGGAAGCGTCACAAGATACCACAAAATCATCTGTCCGCTCTGACAAGGACAAAATGGGCGCACTGCAAAGCTTCTGCTTCAGTAGTTGAAATGCTGCTTCCTGTTTGTCACCCCAAGCATACTTGGTGCCCTTCTGAGTGAGAGTGGTAAGCGGTTGTGCGATCTTGGAAAATCCCTCGATGAAACGTCTGTAGTAACCAGCCAAACCCAAAAATTGGCGGATCTCTGTCGGTGTCCTGGGTGCTTCCCAGTTCTTGATAGCATCGATCTTGGCGGGATCAACGTGTTTACCCTTTTCATTCACGATATGCCCGAGAAACTGAACTTTCCGAATCCAGAAAATACACTTCGAAGACTTGGCATATAGTTTCTCCTGTTGAAGTAGTTCCAGCAATAATCGCAGATGCTCAGCATGTTCTTCTTAACCCTTAGAGTAGATGAGTATATCATCGATGAACACGATGACAAACTTGTCGAGATACGGCTTACACACGCGGTTCATGAGGTCCATGAACACCGCGGGTGCATTGGTGAGACCGAAGGGCATGACCAAGAACTCATAATGGCCATACCGAGTGCAAAATGCCGTCTTAGAGATATCCTCCTCCCTGACGCGTAGCTGGTGATAACCGGACCATAGATCAATCTTGGAGTAGTAGCTTGACCCTTGAAGCTGGTCGAAAAGATCGTCGATGTGAGGTAATGGGTATCGGTTCTTGATGGTAACCTTATTGAGTTCCCTGTAGTCGATTCACATGCGGAAGGTCCCGTCCTTCTTCTTGACAAAAAGGACCGGAGCTCCCCACGGCGAAGTACTGGGTCGGATAAATCCTTTTTCCAACAATTCATAAAGTTGGGTAGACAGCTCTTGCAGCACCGCTGGAGCTAAGCGGTACGGGGCCTTGGCGATAGGAGTCGCATGGCTCGCCAATTCGATTTCAAACTCTACTTGTCGATGTGGTGGAAGACCGGGTAACTCCTCTGGAAACACATCGGAAAAGTCACGGACGATGGGGATATCTTCAATCCGCTTCTCGTCCTTAGACTGCTCGGTGACCAGTGCGAGCAAAGAAAAAGAGTTCTTTCTCCGAACATACTTCTGAGCTTGCATGTAAGAGATGATGTTCGTGATGACGCCTGCCTTCTCGTCTTGCACCATCAAGACTTCATCGTTAGAGAGCGGAATACGGATAGCTTTCTCAAAGCAGAGAACTTCAGCTCGGACGTCGGATAGCCAGTCCATTCCGGCTACCACATCAAAACTACCCAGAGTAGTTGTCATCAGATCACTGGTAAAAGTGTGACCTGCGAGTTTAAGTTGACAGCCGGTCACTAAATGAGTCACATCTACAGATTTACCATCGGCTAGTTCTATGACGTAAGGGGTCTCTAGGGGTTTAGGTGTGAGATTTAGGTTCTTTCTAAAAGATTCAGATATAAAACTATTATCCGCACCCGTATCAAAAAGTACAGTAGCAAAAATATCGTTAAGTGGAAACTTACCGGTGACCACATTCGAGTCGTTTCTGGCCTCTCCACAGCCTAGCGTGAATGCACGTCCTTTGGCACCTCCTGTGCCACCATTTCCATTATTGCCATTGTTGTTATTGTTGTTGTTGTTGTTGTTGTTGTTGTTATTGTTGTTATTCCCACCATTGTTGTTGTTGCGAAGTTGCGGGCAGTCTCGCTTGAAATGGGCAGTGCTACCGCACTGATAACATCCACGGTTATTACCCTGCTGTTGACCCTGGTGCTGGTTCTGATTTTTTCGTGACATGATCTCCCCGCGATAATCCTTTGCCGCGTGTCCTGCTTTGCCACATCGTTGGCAGCGATTTCCGACGCAAGGGCCGTGATGATGGAGGTTACAACGATTACATTGCGGCTTTCGACCCGCATAGCCGCTCGAGTTCTGGGTGTTGTTGGCAGACTGATTGTGTGACCCCGATTGTTGTTGAAGTTATTGGACCGCTTCTGGTTTCCTTGTTGTGGCTGGGCTGATGAAGACTGCCGAGCAGGTGAGTCTTCGAATTTCCTTTTGTTGTCCGGGACAATTTCAGTTGCACCCCTAGGTGGTAACTTCCTTTGCTCCACCGCCTTATCGGTGAGTTTATGTGCCAGTCTAATCGCTTGATGCTCCGTTGTAGGGTTGCTAGACATTACCATGCCCTGGATCTCAGGGACCAGACCCCCAAGATAAAACTCAAGTCGTTTATCGACCGTGTTAGCCAAATCGGGACAAAGGAGCACAAGATCATGATGTCTTGTCGTGTACGCTTCAATTTCTGACCCGACCATCTTGTGGTTCCATAACGCTTGTTCTAATTGCTGAACTCTATCCCGCAGACAGTATTCCTCCTTGATTAGAGCTTTGAATTCGGTCCAGGCCATTGCGTTCGCCGCAACAAGTCCACGCGTTTGGACTTGTGCGTTCCACCAGGTTAATGCCCCATCTTACAACGTCGAGGCAGCATACGTGACCTTATTAGCTTCGAGGCAATTGCACATTTCGAAAACTGATTCAGACTTTTTGACCCAACGGACCAGTCCTATGGGTCCTTCAACTCTCGTGAACTTGCTCGGTTTCGTATCCAAGAACATCTTGTAGGGGTTAAGACTCCCTCCTGAGGATAGAGGATAGGTAGTCAGCGAGAAAGTCTACTAGCCAAACTATTAGATTTTCCCATGAAAATTTAATAATGGTTACCTGCTGGTGGGTTAGGAACACCTGCCAGAGCAGCATTCACGTGTTCTTGGATTAAAACGGCCAATTCTTCAGTTGACATGTTGAGATTCCCGCGACGTCCGGTTGCCATTTCAGATCTTCGCAAGACAACACAAACACACACCGATAAGTATATATCCAATATAGTTATCATATTCAACACTTCAATGATCACACAATTTATGTCATCCCAACAAATTAAACAATCAAAAGGAACATTTGATTAAATAAATTGTAATGTCTCACAAAATACCAACCAAACATATCAGTTTAATTATAAAATTTCCAAGTTCAAACATAAGTGGGAAACAAACAACTAAAGGAAACAAAACGGAGATTGACGAGGCGAGTTAGTCATCTATGTCTCCATCTCCCAAGTCGCTATCACTGCCGTCTTCCTCTTCAGCGTTTTCAGCTTCAACAGTCGGGTCCTGTTCTGGCTCTTCTTCCTCCGGATCCTCCTCCGGGTCTTCCTCTGGATCCTCCTCTTCGTCTTCTACCGGCGTTGGAGGGGCCGGTGCTGGTGCGGGTACTGGGATAGGTGGTGCTTGGTTCTGCTCCAGTTCGTTAATCCTCCAACTGGACTCAAGAACTCTGTCTTCGAGCCAGTCAGCCCTCAGCTGCTCAGCACTATGGTCCTTAGCTAAAATGTTTCGAACTCTCCTATTCTCATCTTGCTCTTCCTCGAGCTCTCTAGTTTTACCAGTCAGCTGACGTATCAGCCATCCCTGTGCTTCGATAGTCTCCTGCATTCTCTCCATCTGTTCCTGTTGTTTCCTTAACACATCTCTAAGCAGATCGTCCCCCACTCCTAAAGAGTTGACCGGTTTGACCGGTATAGTGATGGTCGGACGGGAGGACGACTCCCCTCCTAGAGCGAGTCTTTTCTTAGCAGCTGAGCGTGTCTCCACGCCACGAGGTGGTGAGGGTTCGACCATGGGTTCCTTCCCCGGCGCCCTTGATTGTCGAGATTTTTCGGATGATGATGATGACAAAGCCTGCTGGGTTGGTGTCGTTAGTTACGAGCTGCGTATATCACATAACAAGATATCACAGTTCGGTGCCAACTAAGTTTAGTATCGTGTAACAGCTATAGTTTAGGTCTACTTTTAATGCAAACCTGGTTCTCTATAGCTAGAGGCTCTGATACCAATCTGTCACACCCTCAATTTCCACTTGCGGAGTATTACCGCGAGGCGTGTGATCAAACCAGAATCTCAGACACTAGCAATATCGAGCGACTCTATATGATTTATTTAAACGTTTTCCAAAAACATTTGTTGTAAACATGCATAGTCATTTTTAAAATATCAAGGTTTCAAAGTTTAGCGGAAGCATTAGAATAAAGTAACGGGCGCCAACATAAACACCAAAACCAAAATCCCAAAAATTATTCGCAAATAAAGACTCGATAAAAATGTCTTGATCAAATGCAAGTGAGTGCACCTAGCGCTCCTAGCGTCCTGAGAAACATGCAAAGAAACAAGTGTCAACATTAAAGAAGAGTGAGTTCACAGGTTTTTATAAGTTCACAAGTTCGGTTTAAAAGATTGTTTTTTCTCCGTTACCCCTAACCCGGGATAACGACATAGTTCCATTATTCCTAACATGGAATAATAATGTTGGTTCGTAAATAAGTTCAATGTTAACGTGTAGGTAGTGAGCCTAAAGTTACGTCACGTAAGTGTTCGCGGTCGAAGCTGACTGTTGTTGCCTCTGTGTTACCAGGTCTATCACTGACCATGGCGAAAGTTAGCCCAAATTAATCACCCGTTGACCATTCCCGGTCGGCTAGCGCGACTAGCTCGGGTGGGCTTGTCGGGCCCAGTAGTACTACTATAATTTCCCCGCTATCTAGCCCAATCCTAACGATCCGAGAGTTGGTTGAGGACTTCCGTGATAATGCTACTTAGTGACCATAACATACATTAACATTAACTTAGTTACTGAATAGTTAACGACGTTAATTTCGCATAACGTAAAAGTTAGAGTTGTAAAGCGTATACATGTTTCTCCCCCTGTTGTTCAAAACCAGATAAAATAGAGGCCGTGAACTCACCTTAAATTGCTCGGTTAGAATAAACGCAAAAGAAGCAAATGATGGAACCCCTAATTGCGTCCTAACATGTCAACCGATTCAAAGTTAGTGTGTGAACACACTGGCACAAAACCCTACGCATAACTAACACACAGTACGGCACACGTAATAACCAATTCGAAACCATAATCATGCATGCAAAGTATCACCATACAAAATAAAGATCAAACCAACTTGTCATAAACATAGTTTAACTCCTACAACACTTAGGTACACACAAACGCACGTTATCATGTTTCAGCTTGTACGCTCATAACTGGGCTGTTTTCGAGGATTTTTATAAAATAGTTATAACGCTCCGAAAATTCCAGTTTTTTTACAGAATGTGTCAATTAGACTGTAGAATTTTGTGTAAAATTTTCAAATCCTAAATTTTTACCAATTATTTAAAAACATTTATATACTAGGCTGCAGTCAGATTCGTCGCTTTCTGACTGCAGTCCACGAGAAAAATCATTTAAAAATCATCTTTCATCCGATTAACAAAATTCCAGTGGGAGATTTTCGGAAATTCCCGTCTCCAGTTACTGTCCAGATTTCGTGACCTAACCCCATACAGACTATGAGACCCGACTCGATAAACAACCTGCAAATTCTGCAGAATTTATGCAGCTTCAGCTGCTGCACTAAATTACCATTTAAAAATAGCAAACAACCTCAGAAAAATATGAATCTTGCTCCATTTGAAGCGTTTTTCAAAAATACACGATTTAGGCTTCAGAAAATCCACTTTTCGATAAATAATGATCAGGATACAGCCAATTGAAGTTGGCTGTAAATGTCAATCATCTTACTGTTTTCGACTTTATCGCATTAGAATATGTGTAAACGGCCATGACACTTAGTTGTATTGATTAACAGCAGGCTAACTTGTCAAATATCATCATATATATCTATATTCATGCAAACCCTAAATATATATCATGATCTTTATCGATAAAACGCAGCCTACGATTTTAATATTCAAACATATCATCACAACCGCAAAGATTCGCATATTCATCCGATTAATCATACACCACAACACTTTTTCATAATAATATCATACAAGCACATAATCATGATCAAGATTACACAAAACCTAGTGTAAATCGTAATACAATTAAACCCTAACCTTGAAACGATGATGATTAGCGAACCGGGACAAGCTTGGAATCGATCCGAGGGGTGTAGACTTGCGCGACCGAGAGAGGGGGGGGCTGCCTTCGACTTCAAGTTAGAGTATTAGGGTTTTGTTTTTTTTTTTTTTTTTGAAGGCTACCCACAACATGCATGTATACATAAAAAGGGGAGGGGTCGCGATAGGGGGGGCGGTTTGGGTTAGTTCCTTGGGCCGCAAGTTTGGGTTATTTCCTTGGGCCGCAAGGAGGCGTGGGTCGCAAGGGGGTTTGGGTGGCGGGTTGGGTTTGCTTGGTCGCGAAGTCGAAACGTTTCACAGGCTTGGTTCAGTTTATAAATAGAAGTTACTAAAATATTATTCGCGACACGGAGTTTATAAAATATTAAATCACGTATTTGGAGTGAGACGCAATAGATTCACAAACGTCTAATAACACATAGCACGTAATTCAGATACAACCTGTCTAATAACACATAGCACGTAATTCACCCAATAGATTCACAAAGTTAGCGTAGTTATTGCGAGCGTGTAATTTAATTCTCCGAACTAAATCAGCGTAGGATGAATAACAATAAAGTAGCGCGTTTAAGATACCTGAAAAGCCGGGATGTCACATAGGAGATCAGGAAGATCCGGCGAGCGTATGGCTGCTCAAATTGCCCAACAAATGGCCGCCGTGATTCCCGATATTGTGATTCAAGTCCAACAAGCTCTCGCCGCTAATCCTGTCAACCCAATTGATCAAGAGGGTCAAAATGCTGCCAACCCTCCCACAAACACCACCAAGTGCACCTATAAGCACTTCAACTCATGTGACCCTCCAAAGTACGAAGGGACTGAAGGGGTCACTGCTCTCCTTCGATGGTTTGAAGAGACGGAGAGTACCTTCCTCAACTGTGATTATCCCAACGACCGTAAGGTTCGTTATGCTACTGGTCGTTTGTATGGGGTAACACTCACATGGTGGATGCTGAAAAGGGCAGACGAGGCGCCGAAGCCGTGGTAGCCCTAACTTGGGAACAACTTCAAGAGCTCATGACAAGACGCTTCTGCCCAAGAAGCGAAATTAAAAAGCTAGAGGATGAGTTCTATTTCTTGAAGCAAAAAGAGGGAGATCACATAACCTACAACAAGAGGTTCCTCGAGTTGAATCAAATGGTTCCCAATCTGTTCACTCCCCTCTACATTTGATCGAGCACTACATTCGGGGTCTTCCTTTGAAGATTCAGGACTCTGTGATGAGTACTACGCCTTCACTCTGGAGGCAGCAATGGAGTTATCTACTGAGCTCACCGAAAATCACATCAGGAATGGGGATTTCAAAGATGAAAGGAAGAAGGATAAAACACCAACTGAAACCCCGAACCCAACACAAGCTGGATCCTCTTCTCGATTCGCTGGTAAGAGAAAACAAAATGGGAAGAATTTTGTCGTCACTCAAACAAACCAGCCAACTCAACACAATCAACCTATTGCCACTGCTCAAATCACCCAAGCAATATACAGGACCTCACCCAAAGTGCAATCGATGCCAATACCACCAGCCTCTTAAGAACCCATGTCTACACTGCACAGGTTGTGGCCGTGCAGGTCATACAATCCAAACTTGTCACTCTCTTCAAAGACCAGCCCGAAACCAACCTCAAGCCCAACCAAACAACTAAGTGGTGGGCCAAGCTCCCTATCAACAACCTTTACTACTACCACATGCTCAACCAATGGCTCAACCATTTTACCAACCCAACTACCCTATGATGCCACCCGTTAGAGCTTGTTTCAATTGCGGTGATCCAACCCATTTCCGCAACACCTGTCCGGGTTTAGTGAACATCATAAATACACAATCCCAAGCTAATCCGGTGAACCAAGCCAACCAAGCCAATCCGCCAGCAAGAGGTAGGGCCTTTAACATCAACGCCAATCAAGCGAGGGCGGATAACAACGTAGTCAACGGTACGTTTCTTATTAACGGTAGTTATGCATCTATTCTTTTTGACACTTGCGTGGATAAGAGTTCTGTGTCCTTAAAGTTCGAATCTATTCTTGGATTACCTCACGTTAGTCTAACCGAATCATTTACAGTGGAAGTAACAGACGGTGAACCTATTACGTTTGACTCTATCATTCGCGAATGTACTCTTACTCTCAATGATCATGATTTTCCAATCGATCTTATTCCTATGAAATTGGGTAGTTTCGACGTCATCATTGGTATGGACTGGCTTAGTCAGCATCACGCTGAAGTCATTTGTTATGAAAAATTTATTACAATTCCTCTCGCCAACAGTCAAACTCTTCGTATTTTTGGTGAAACCCCATCCAAAGTGTAACATCCGTCAAAAACGGATTTACCAAACCCGCTCCGTTTATCAACCGAACAGTCAGTCAAAATTTTCGTTGCGAATTAAATGCCCAAAATATTTTTAAACGATCCGTAATCAATTATTATACGCGAACATATATTTAGTTTTTGAAAAACTGTCAAAAATCGCAAAATAAAAATGAATTGTTTCAGCCGGGTTTCGAACCCGGGTCTGTACCGAGTCACCTAGTGACTTAACTCTCACACACAAACCACTGCGCCAACTGCTTTGTTTGTTATGTATTTCAAACATTTAATTGATATAATAACTTTACAAATTCAAAACCGGCGCCCAAATCGTTTCAGTCGTCGGAATCCCGGAATTTCCGCGAATCTTAACTACAATTTACGTTATAACGTAAACCTTTAATCACATATCGGTTATAACCGATGTTTGAAGTCCGCGACCAAATTCATAACCGCCGGAAAACTTAACCCGACGAACCCAGTCCGAAATCAGACCAAATACATTTCGATTATTCCCTATAAATTCAACCACAATCGTCTGCAAACTTTTTCGCTAAAAATCACATCTTTTCACGGCGTAATTTCTCTCGCCGGAATTTCCCTGTTCGTCGCCGGAAAACCGGTTTCCCCATTGCCGAGTTTTTCTGAACCTCTGAAGCTTATACCGGTGATACTCTTACCTTTTCCAAACTTTTCGGAGGCTAGCTGCTACAAGGAACACGTCGCCGGAGTTGAATTCAGTCGCCGGAGTTTCTGCCGGAAAACAGAGAGTTCAGTCGGTATATTCTCCGCTCAGTTTCTTTTCCTTTTCACTTCTATCTCACCAGTAATTAACCTAAAACACTATTGAAACTTGAACAAAAGCTCGAACCAGTCAGACCCGATTTCTGGTTCAACATTGACGAAGAAGACGACGCACTTTCGTTAACATATAAGTATATTATAAATCATGATTTTAATCGGGTTAGACACACAGTCCAGCGGTGGACTGTGTGCACATAAGACGTTAATTATGCAAAGGTCTCGAGTTCGATTCCCGTCTCACACGCTGCCTTAATAAAATCTATTTTTTTTATTACTGAACCGGAGTCGCCTTAGTTATATGTTAAGTATATTAATAACCGGAATAATAACCAAGTTATACACACAGTCCAGCGGTGGACTGTGTGTTTGTTTATATCACAGGTCACGAGTTCGAGTCCGGTCCTCAGCACCGACTCGGACAATTATCTTTTCTTTAAATAAGGCAGAAAAGGAAATATTTAAATTGTCTTTAAGTATAATAAAAATCAAGTTATATAACATGTTGAACACACAGCCCAGCGGTGGACTGTGTGTTAGATTAAATCACAGGTCCCGAGTTCGAGACCTGTGGTGTGCATGACCGTTTCGCCTTAAACTGTTTTTAAAATAAATGATTTTCTATTAATTCTAATTAATGTATATATGAAATTAAAATCGGATATATAACGGGTTAGACACGTAGCTCAGTTGGTAGAGCTTCGTGCACGCGTACGGGAGGTCTCGGGTTCGAGCCTCACCGAGCGCACAACAATATTCCTCAAACCGGTCAACGACCAGTCAAAGTCAACTGGTCAATGTTACTGTAGCAGAAAAAAAAAAATATTTTTATTATTTTTATTTAATTATTTTAATTAAAAATCAATTATAAATACTTAAAAATAACATTTTTAAGATTAGAAAATAGCCTCAAACTCACAAAAATGCACCCAACAATCCTACTAAAATAGTTTAATAAAATCCGTTTACTCACCAAATCATAATGCGATTTATTTAGGTTAAATCTCACTCGTGGTTAAAACCACTTCGCGTGCATTCATCATCATCAACCGAACGCACCCACTGTGAGTGAATCTTACAATTCCCCCTTTTAAATTACACGTTTTGGGGTGTGTCATGTGTTATGAATTAATTAATTTATTTATTTAAACTTGTGCCATACCACATCATGACTTAATCTTAGATTGATTTATTGTTGTGATTTATTTATATTTCGTTTGTCAAATTACATGAAACTCATACATTAAGCCCATCAGTTCCTCGTGGGAAACGAGTAGAACATCGCGTGCTTCAATTCAAATTCATTATTGTTCATGTGTGTTTTCATTGAGTTTATATTGTTTGTAGTTGTGTTATTCATATTATCATGTTTATGCAATTCATTCATCAGGCCCCTCAGTTCCTCGTGAGAGACGAGTTGAGCATCGCGTGCCTTTAATTGTTTCCATTATTATTCATGAGTGTTTCATTTAACATCTTATGATTGTTGATCAAGTTACATCTAATTTTACTCATGTTTGGTTGTGCACATATTTCATAATCAATTTAAATAAATTGCTCAAATGTTTTCCATAGGATTCACTCGCCAACATTATGTTGATCCAAAAACCTTTTTACACATGATACAGGTGAACAGGTTGAAGCAAGGATAGCATAGGATATGCCTTAGAAGAGAACAAAGGAGTTAGATTGTTAGTTAGATCATGTTGTAGTAATCATTGTAAACTTTCATTTAATTTGTATTAATGAATATGAAACATTTAATAAATGTCATGAGCTTTGATGATAACCCAATCATGCCCCGATCACCTTATCCGCTGCGGGTCGGGGTGTGACAGATTGGTATCAGAGCCATGACTATAGGGATATAGGATAGGTTATTAGACCCTTAGAGCCTCTACTATAGTCTGCCTAAATTTTAAATTGATTAGGTGGTTACATACAAACTTGTGATATTTATTTGTTTCATATTTGTTTACATTTCAGTCAAACATACATGCTCATATACATGTTCATTATACATATATACATATTCATTATACATATATCGATGTTCATGTATTCAATTTATTTTCATATTCTCATTATCCAAAGATTTTATGCAATTTTCAATTCTCATCAAAGTAAGTTCTGCGACGGGCATGTAGTAACTGGAAGGGTACGAGTACCGGTAGTCGGAACGTCCTGTCTAGGCTGGCATTGGTATAAATCCAATATAACGGACCAGTTTGCCTACCTGGGGACCAACGATGAGAGTACGAAGGACCTATTAGGCCAAAGCATGCCACACCAAACGTCGCTCGAACTAACCCTACTTTGAGGTGTCATCGTGTCTACACCTGGACACATTCCGAACATCACACGTTGTATACATATTTCTCGATTTTCACCGGGTTTTGTGTACGCAACCAGGCAGAAACCGTGCGAACCATATGAAAAACCGGTAATTCATGGGGGCCCACATGATTACATAAGGTAAAGTATGGCGGCATGACGGGCCTAACAGCGAGCAAAGCCAAAGACATCCTATGGATGTAGTATTTTTGTATAATTATTTTATGAATGTTCATCCTTAATGCGACCCATGATCTCAAAAGCATCCAACTCATACCCTTGTCATGTATTCATTGTAGATGTCTTCTAACCTCGCCCGTAGGAAGACGAGAGCAAGAAGAGCCCGCGAACGCATGGCTGCCTTAATCACTCAACAAATGGCTGCCGTAATACCCAACATTGTAATCCAAGTTCAACAAGCACTTACCCATAATCCTGTCAATCAAGCAAACCAAAACATTTTCAACTCTTCCCCAAATACCACTAAATGCACCTACAAGCATTTCAAATCATGCGACCCTCCGAAATATAAAGGGACTGAAGGTGTCACCGCACTCCTCCATTGGTTTGAAGAAATGGAGAATACTTTTCTAAATTGCGATTGCCCTGATGATCGCAAAGTGCGTTATGCTACCGGTCGACTATATGGGATAGCACTTACTTGGTGGAACACAGAGAAGGCCAAACGAGGTGTGGAAGATGCTATGTCCTTAACTTGGAACGAATTGAAGGAAATCATGACCAGACGATTTTGTCCAAGGAGCGAAATCAAGAAGCTAGAAGATGAATTTTACTCATTGAAGCAAGTGGAAGGAGACCACACCACCTACAACAAAAGGTTCCTCGAATTACATCAAATGGTTCCCAACATGTTTACTCCCCTCTACCGTTTGATCGAGCACTACATTCGTGGTCTTCCGTCAAAGATTCAAGACCCTGTGATAAGTACCAAGCCTGCAACTTTGGAAGCAGCAATGGAGCTAGCAACAGAGCTCACCGAGAACCGAATCCGAAACAAAGACTTCAAGGAGGAGAAGAAGAAGGATAAAGAATCGACTGAAACCTCCGAATCCCCTTCTCAAACTGAATCCCCTTCTCAACCCGAATCCCCTTCTCAACCCGAATCCCCTTCTCAACCCAAACCTAAGAGAAGAAGAGTCGGGCGACTTTTCGCTGCCACCCAACGTAATCAACCAGTTTTTCACGCCATACCCATCCGAGCTGTCCCAATCACCCAAGTGGCACCCAACTCAGCTTACCCAAATAAGAAACCGTATCTCGGACCTCACCCTCGATGCAACAACTGTTTTTATCACCATTCCCTTACTTTACCTTGCCGGCTATGTACAACTTGTGGACGTTATGGTCATTTGAGCAACGTTTGTCGCACCTTCCAAGACCAAACCTTTTCCCCTACACAAAACATGGCCCAAACTTATCATCAACCCCAATACCCCATGTTCCCATATGCTCGAGCTTGCTTCAATTGTGGCGACCCTACCCACCTTAGAAACACATGCCCTCAATTGGTTAACGTTATCAACACTCAAGCCCAATCAAACCCAGTTAACCAAGTAAACCAAGAAAACCCAACCACTATGCCACCAGCAAGAGGAAGAGTCTTCAATATCAACGCCAACCCTGTCGAAGATAATGACGGCCCAAACGAAGATACTCAGCTAGTCCTTTTCGCCGAAGATCCAGATTCAACTCCTGTTGTTTAGTCTTATGTTTTCTTTATCACATGTGTAGACTGTTAGAGTAATTATGGTATATTATATATTATATATTGTTTTCAGTATACGATTTTGCCGAGGCCGTGGCTCCCCATCCATCGAGGTTGAGTTGGATCCCCATTTTATTATGTGGTTGATCTTGGCGTGCCCGCACGATCGGCTCCGTTTGTTGAGCCTTGATCGGTTACGTAATATTACATTTCAATACATGCAATATGCTCGGCTCCGTTTGATTGAGCCTTGAGTACACAGATTTATTCTCATTTCCAGTTCATGCAATATGCTCGGCTCCGTTTGATTGAGCCTTGAGTACACAGATTTATTCTCATTTTCAGTTCATGCAATATGCTCGGCTCCGTTTGATTGAGCCTTGAGTACACAGATTTATTTACATTTCCAGTTCATGCAATATGCTCGGCTCCGTTTGATTGAGCCTTGAGTGCACAGTTCAATTTACATTTCAAGTTCATGCAATACGTTCGGCTCCGTTTGATTGAGCCTTGAGCGCACATACAATTTCATTATCAGTATCTTGTGGTTGTGGTGTTTGTAGTAGAGTCGCATCGAACTAACCATAACTTTCGGATAAAGTCAACGAAAATTTGACAAGGATATGGTGGATACGCCGATGGTACTTCCTATATATAAGTATTCTTGTCAAATGATCGGAGGCATTATCAGGCGGTTATGAGAGGTTCCATGCATAGGCTGTTTGTGTGGTTAAGTTATTCATATTCAGTACATGCAATATGTTCGGCTCCGTTTGATTGAGCCTTGAGCACACAATTTCAATTTCAGTACATTCAATACGTTCGGCTCCGTTTGATTGAGCCTTGAGCGCACATCCATTTCATTTTTAGTACATGCAATACGATCGGCTCCGTTCGATTGAGCCTTGATCGCACAGATATATTTCATTTCAGTAATTTATGTTTGTTGTATTGATTGTAGAGTTATAGGACTAATCATAATTCACTGTTAAAACCAATGAAAATTTGACAAGAATATGGTGGATACGCCGCTGGTACTTCCTATATATAAGTATTCTTGTCAAAGGATCAGAGGCATTAACGGATGGTTATGAGAAGTTCTATGTAGGATTTATTAGTTTCTTGGTAACCAATCATAACTTGTGGATAAAACTAATGAAAATTTGGCAAGAATATGGTGGATACGCCGCTGGTACTTCCTATATATAAGTATTCTTGCCAAAGGATCAGAGGTATTATCAGGCGGTTATGAGGAGTTCCATGTAGGATTTAGTATTGCCTTGGTTGGAATTTGTGTTACATTTATATCATCATGTTATTTAAAGAGATTGGATTGTGTTCCATTTCTACATAAATTAACCTCTCCATCATAACAAACGAGAGAGGAACTTCCATCGTTCAAACATATATGTTATCAGAATATGGATTCAAATATTTACTGTTGTGTTTATTCATGTTCAAATATTCGCTGATGTGTCTATTCATGTTCGAATATTTGCTGTTGTGTTTATTCATGTTCAAATATTTGCTGATGTGTTCATTCATGTTCGAATATTTGCTGTTATGTTTATGTTCAAATATTTGCTGATGTGTTCATTCATGTTTGGATATCAGCTGTTGTGTTTTTATTTATGTTCCATGTAGATTGTAGTGTTAGAAGTTTTGCCTTAGGATATAACCATATTTTCCCAAACGTAACTAAACTCTTATGCATGATATCATTTTTAGCAAATCATTCCTGTTTATCAATACTTACACAGTAGGCAACAAAAAGCGATTCCTAAATAGGGTACTTAACCTTTCCAAGGAACGTTACCGCCTCGAACAAAAACTTAAACCCTCATTTTTCTGAGCATACAACTGTCAAACAAAACATCATCATTCTTATAGTCAAAATATATCATTATTTAAATTTCGGGACGAAATTTCTAAAAAGCAGGGGATACTGTAACATCCGTCAAAAACGGATTTACCAAACCCGCTCCGTTTATCAACCGAACAGTCAGTCAAAATTTTCGTTGCGAATTAAATGCCCAAAATATTTTTAAACGATCCGTAATCAATTATTATACGCGAACATATATTTAGTTTTTGAAAAACTGTCAAAAATCGCAAAATAAAAATGAATTGTTTCAGCCGGGTTTCGAACCCGGGTCTGTACCGAGTCACCTAGTGACTTAACTCTCACACACAAACCACTGCGCCAACTGCTTTGTTTGTTATGTATTTCAAACATTTAATTGATATAATAACTTTACAAATTCAAAACCGGCGCCCAAATCGTTTCAGTCGTCGGAATCCCGGAATTTCCGCGAATCTTAACTACAATTTACGTTATAACGTAAACCTTTAATCACATATCGGTTATAACCGATGTTTGAAGTCCGCGACCAAATTCATAACCGCCGGAAAACTTAACCCGACGAACCCAGTCCGAAATCAGACCAAATACATTTCGATTATTCCCTATAAATTCAACCACAATCGTCTGCAAACTTTTTCGCTAAAAATCACATCTTTTCACGGCGTAATTTCTCTCGCCGGAATTTCCCTGTTCGTCGCCGGAAAACCGGTTTCCCCATTGCCGAGTTTTTCTGAACCTCTGAAGCTTATACCGGTGATACTCTTACCTTTTCCAAACTTTTCGGAGGCTAGCTGCTACAAGGAACACGTCGCCGGAGTTGAATTCAGTCGCCGGAGTTTCTGCCGGAAAACAGAGAGTTCAGTCGGTATATTCTCCGCTCAGTTTCTTTTCCTTTTCACTTCTATCTCACCAGTAATTAACCTAAAACACTATTGAAACTTGAACAAAAGCTCGAACCAGTCAGACCCGATTTCTGGTTCAACATTGACGAAGAAGACGACGCACTTTCGTTAACATATAAGTATATTATAAATCATGATTTTAATCGGGTTAGACACACAGTCCAGCGGTGGACTGTGTGCACATAAGACGTTAATTATGCAAAGGTCTCGAGTTCGATTCCCGTCTCACACGCTGCCTTAATAAATCTATTTTTTTTTATTACTGAACCGGAGTCGCCTTAGTTATATGTTAAGTATATTAATAACCGGAATAATAACCAAGTTATACACACAGTCCAGCGGTGGACTGTGTGTTTGTTTATATCACAGGTCACGAGTTCGAGTCCGGTCCTCAGCACCGACTCGGACAATTATCTTTTCTTTTAAATAAGGCAGAAAAGGAAATATTTAAATTGTCTTTAAGTATAATAAAAATCAAGTTATATAACATGTTGAACACACAGCCCAGCGGTGGACTGTGTGTTAGATTAAATCACAGGTCCCGAGTTCGAGACCTGTGGTGTGCATGACCGTTTCGCCTTAAACTGTTTTTAAAATAAATGATTTTCTATTAATTCTAATTAATGTATATATGAAATTAAAATCGGATATATAACGGGTTAGACACGTAGCTCAGTTGGTAGAGCTTCGTGCACGCGTACGGGAGGTCTCGGGTTCGAGCCTCACCGAGCGCACAACAATATTCCTCAAACCGGTCAACGACCAGTCAAAGTCAACTGGTCAATGTTACTGTAGCAGAAAAAAAAAATAAAATATTTTTATTATTTTTATTTAATTATTTTAATTAAAAATCAATTATAAATACTTAAAAATAACATTTTTAAGATTAGAAAATAGCCTCAAACTCACAAAAATGCACCCAACAATCCTACTAAAATAGTTTAATAAAATCCGTTTACTCACCAAATCATAATGCGATTTATTTAGGTTAAATCTCACTCGTGGTTAAAACCACTTCGCGTGCATTCATCATCATCAACCGAACGCACCCACTGTGAGTGAATCTTACAATTCCCCCTTTTAAATTACACGTTTTGGGGTGTGTCATGTGTTATGAATTAATTAATTTATTTATTTAAACTTGTGCCATACCACATCATGACTTAATCTTAGATTGATTTATTGTTGTGATTTATTTATATTCCGTTTGTCAAATTACATGAAACTCATACATTAAGCCCATCAGTTCCTCGTGGGAAACGAGTAGAACATCGCGTGCTTCAATTCAAATTCATTATTGTTCATGTGTGTTTTCATTGAGTTTATATTGTTTGTAGTTGTGTTATTCATATTATCATGTTTATGCAATTCATTCATCAGGCCCCTCAGTTCCTCGTGAGAGACGAGTTGAGCATCGCGTGCCTTTAATTGTTTCCATTATTATTCATGAGTGTTTCATTTAACATCTTATGATTGTTGATCAAGTTACATCTAATTTTACTCATGTTTGGTTGTGCACATATTTCATAATCAATTTAAATAAATTGCTCAAATGTTTTCCATAGGATTCACTCGCCAACATTATGTTGATCCAAAAACCTTTTTACACATGATACAGGTGAACAGGTTGAAGCAAGGATAGCATAGGATATGCCTTAGAAGAGAACAAAGGAGTTAGATTGTTAGTTAGATCATGTTGTAGTAATCATTGTAAACTTTCATTTAATTTGTATTAATGAATATGAAACATTTAATAAATGTCATGAGCTTTGATGATAACCCAATCATGCCCCGATCACCTTATCCGCTGCGGGTCGGGGTGTGACACAAAGGACTCAAGCTAATGTCCTGCCTTTAAGCTCGAAGATATCTTCGAAAGGATTACATAGCATTCCTAGCCCATATCGTCAAGAAAGGAGGCAAGGAGAAGAAAATTGAAAATATTCCGGT
The DNA here is from genome assembly GCA_947069175.1 of Scalesia atractyloides. Lineage (NCBI taxonomy): Eukaryota > Viridiplantae > Streptophyta > Magnoliopsida > Asterales > Asteraceae > Scalesia > Scalesia atractyloides. The sequence goes on along the minus strand of CAMTDV010000003.1, from coordinate 11,247,053 downwards.
TGTTAGAGATTTTCCTCAAGTTTTCCCGACGACGTTTCAGGACTTCCTCCTGTGCGGGACGTCGAATTTCGAATCGATCTTGTACCTGGTGCCACTCCAGTTGCAAAATCTCCATATCGGTTAGCACCATCTGAAATGCAAGAGCTAGCTACTCAGTTGCAAGAGCTAACTGACAAAGGATTCATACGTCCTAGCTCATCACCTTGGGGTGCACCGGTTCTTTTTATCAAGAAGAATGATGGAATTTTCGAATGTGTATTGATTATCGAGAACTCAACAAGCTGACCATCAAGAACCGTTATCCTTTACCTAGCATCGATGATCTTCTAGATCAACTTCAGGGTGCCACCTATTTTTCAAAAATCTATCTTCGTTCTGGTTATCATCAGCTTAGAGTACGTTAAGAAGACATTCCGAAGAATGCCTTTCGAACTCTCTACGGTCACTACGAATTCATGGTCATGCCTTTTGGTTTGAACAATGCTCCCGCCGTTTTCATGGATTTGATGAATAGGGTATGCAATCCCTACCTCGATCGTTTCGTTATTGTCTTTATCAATAATATTCTTATTTATTCCAAGACCAAATCAGATCATGAACGACATCTTCGACTTATCCTAACACTTTTGAAAACCAAAAGGTCTACGCCAAGTTTTTGAAATGTGAATTCTAGTTAAAAGAAGTTTAATTTCTTGGTCACGTCGTCAATGACAAGGGAATTCATGTCGACCATTCAAAGATTAAAGCAGTGCAAGAATGGCAAGCTCCACGCACACCTACCAAAGTTAGATCTTTCCTTGGCTTAGCTGGTTATTATCGACAATTCATCGCCAATTTCTCTCGTATTTTCTTACCACTCACAGCCTTGACTCATACGGGCAAGCCATTCGTTTGGGGGCCCAAGCAGGAAGAGGCTTTTCAAACCTTGAAACAAAAACTTTGTGATGCACCTATTCTCACTCTTCCTAACGGTTGTGAAGACTTTGTGGTCTATGTGACGCATCAGGGCATGGACTAGGGTGTGTCTTAATGCAAAGAGGAAAGGTGATACCCTACACCTCAAGGCAACTCAAAGTGCATGAAAAGAATTACACCACTCACGACCTAGAACTCGGAGCAGTCGTGTTCACTCTAAAGATATGGAGACATTATCTCTATGGTACAAAGTGTGAGATTTACACTGACCACAAGAGCCTTCAACATATCTTCAATCATAAAGAGTTAAACATGAGGCAACGAAGATGGGTCAAACTTCTGAATGATTACAATTGTGAAATCCGTTATCACCCTAGTAAAGCCAATATTTTGGCGGATGCTCTCAGTCGGAAAGAATATGCTAACTCCATCCACCTTTTGTGTTCTCAAATCGTAACGGACCTTCAGAACCGCATTCGCGAAGCTCAACATATCTCTGTCACAGAAAATGATGTGCGAGATGAATTATCTTGTGGAGCTGAAACCAAGTTAGAATCCAAGTCTGATGGTATCTTTTACTACCTAAATCGTATATGGGTACTGATCGTGACAATCTTCGTACTTTTCTCATGAATGAGGCCCACAAAACACGATACTCTATACATCTGAGTGCTGATACGATGTATCAAGATTTACGATACTCTTACTGGTGGCCTGGAATGAAGAAGAATATCGCCATTTTTGTCTCCAAGTGCCTCACATGTTCAAAAGTTAAAGCCGAACATCAAAGACCCTCAGGATTACTCATTCAACCCGAAATACCCGTTTGGAAGTGGGAAAACATAACCATGAATTTTATTACCGGGTTACCTTGCACCTCCAGTGGGCATGACATGATTTGGGTTATTGTCGATCGCCTAACTAAATCAACTCATTTTATTCGAATCCGCGAAGATTACGAAAACGAGAAGTTAGCTCCTATTTACATTGATGAAATTTTAAGTCGACACGGTGTGCCTTTGAGCATCATATCGGACCGAGATGCATGTCTTACTTCACGAACATGGCAGGCCGTGCAATCAGCATTAGGCACTCGCTTAGACCTCAGCACCGCCTTTCACCCTCAAACTGATGGTCAATCTGAGCTCACCATAAAGACTCTTGAAGACATATTACGAGCATGTGTCATCGACTTCAAGGGCAATTGGGATACTCATCTACCATTAGTTGAATTTTCATACAATAATAGTTACCATTCAAGCATCGGTATGGCTCCTTTTGAAGCATTATACGGTCGTAAGGTGCCGATCATCGGTATGTTGGCACAAAATCGGTGAAGCACAAATCACTGGACCAGAATTAATTCAAGAAAAAACTGATAAGATTCTCCCAAATCCGCAATAATCTTCTAGCAACTCAGAGTCGTCAAAATAGTTATGCAGATAAACGACGAAAGCCGCTCGAGTTTTGTGTTGGCGATCAAGTACTTTTGAAAGTATTACCATGGAAGGGAGTTGTTCGGTTTGGCCAAAAAGGCAAGCTAGCACCTCGCTATGTTGGACCATTTAAAATACTCGAAAAAGTGGGTCCTGTAGCATACAAGCTTGACCTACCTGAAGAACTCAGCAAGATTTATCCCACGTTCCATGTATCCAACTTGAAAAAAAGTGTCTTTCCGACAAAAACCTCCATATACCATTGGAAGATATTCAGATTGATGAATCGATGCATTTTGTAGAACGACCTGTAGAAATCATGGACTTCGGAGAGAAACATTTAAGACGAAGTCGAATTCTGATAGTCATGGTGCGTTGGAGTCGAAACGAGGAACCGAGTTTACTTGGGAATATGAAGACTCAATGCGCGAAAAATACCCTCGCCTCTTTTAAAACAAACCTACTACTACTTAAATTTCGGGATGAAATTTCTAAAAGTAGGGGATACTGTAACATTTGTCGTAAAATAGGTTCTAAAACCCGCTCCATTTTGTAATTCAAATATACGTTATGATGTTCGTTACGCATTTATGTTAAGCGTTTAAAATTTGTTATATTATTAGTAATAAATAATAAATAATGATAATAAAGTAAAATAATAATAATACTAATAACAAAAAAATACAAATAATAAAAAAAATAAAACAACAAAAGGTGTGGAACGCGGGTATCGAACCCGGGTCTCCACCCAAACCAGACACCCAACACACCACTACACCACACACACATATCTGATACAATCTCAAACAAATAAGTTATATATCAAAACAACCCTTGAATTCGAATTTCAAATTGCAGTGCTGTAACAGTCAGAGCTTAATTCAAGCAATCAATCCAAGACCCGTTTTTTCTTTCACAATTAACGTATGTAACCATTTTAAATCATGAGATTCAACCCAATCCTTGAGCCAATCCACCGAAAACAGTTATGCTAATCATCAGCCATTAACTCTTGATTGAAACTGAAACATTGAAATCATATTACTGCCCCTTTCTCTATAAATAGAGGTTTCAGAAACTCAGTTATACCACGCACATACTCATACATACACTTTGTAACCTATGCTCTCAAATTTACACTTCACCGGCGAAATCCAAGCCACCCTTGTTCGGCATAAACATCCCTAAATCCTTTTCATGTTTTCTTATGGTTTATTTTCAGTATAATAACTAATAATCCAATAAACTTCATCGGGTTATCAATCAGTTTATGTGGAATGAAGAAGATGAAGTTAAACAAGGGTTTAAATGAACTTGAAATCGGTAAATATACCGGGTTAGACAGACAGTCTATTAGTGGACTATGTGCACTTGAAACACACGGACCCGGGTTCGAGTCTCACATATGCTGCCGATTTTCCCCTATATATTGCAACCCCTTTTTATAAATTATAAACTGATTCAGATAGTTTATAAAACTAATAAAAACGTATATCCTTCGGGTTAGTCACACAGCCCAATTGGTCGGGCTGTGTGCAACACGAAGCTCAGGTCGCGAGTTCGAGTCCGGTTATATGCATGGTTCTTATAATTTACAAAACCTTTTTAATTAATTGAAAATGGGTTTGTCTCAGTAAGCGTATAAGGGTAATTAAATTTCAATATATTTCGGGTTAGACACGTAGCTCAGTTGGTAGAGCTGCATGCACGTAAACGGGAGGTCACACGTTCGAGTCCCACCCACTGCATACAATTTCGACCGGTTCGACCCGCTAAGGTGTATATTTTTTTAATTAAAATTTTGTTTATTTTTATCCAAAAGTATAAAAATATATAATTAAATAATTCCTTTTTAAGAACAAAAATTAGTAAAAATACAATAAAATTATCTAAAAAAGTCTAACAAAATTCATAAAATAAAAATACTAATTTTAAGTAAAAGAAATATATTTACCGAATTATTACGTGGATATTTAGGGTAACTTTTCTCGTCGTTCGTATCTCTAACGCTAAATCGTGCGCACTCTTAATCAAATCAAAACGCACCCACTGTGAGTGAATTCCTACAACTTCCCCTTTTTTATTCATGTTTTTGGGGTGTATCATGTGTCGTTTCATTTATATTACTTATTCAACACTCGTGCTACTACCATTATATGAACTAACGTGCTATGTGATATTTTGTTTATTGTTATTTGTGGTTATACTTTCTCATTTTAGTCAAGCTCTCACATTAGGCTCATTTGTTCCTCGTTACATACGGGTAGAGCGTCGCGTTGCCTAATTAGATCGGCCCCGTTTGATTGAGCCTTGATCTCACAGCACATCGCCTATCATGCTCACATGTACATTGCTAGATTATTGTGTGGTTTGTGGTTAGATTACATATACGTTGCTCATATTTGGTTTACGCACATTTTATTAAATTAGTGATCATACCAATTCTTTCTAATGTTTAAACGGGATTCACTCGCCAAGTTTTGTTGACCCAAATCTCTATTTTTACACATGATACAGGTGATCAGGTTGAAGTAAGGAACACGTAGGACTTGGGCCTTAGAAGAAAAATAAAGCGTTACTGGAATGTCTTGTTTAGAACATTTTGTGTTTGTATGGATTATGTGTTGGTTGGAATAATTCTTTTAATTTGAAATGATATATATTAAACTTTTATAATAGTAAATGTCATGAGCTTTGATGAAAACTCAATCATGTCTCGACTACCATATCCGTTGCGGGTCAGGGTGTGACAATCAATTAATCAAACCCCCAAATAGATAATTTTAGTTTTTTTAATAAAAGTCTTTTACACTAACCACAAATTCTTCGTGGATACAATACCCTACTTACACTATCTACTTAGTTTAATAAGGTTTTTGCATGACCCTAACAACAATCATCAGGACATCCAATTTTTTAGACAATTATGATTAATTATTAGCGAGAAGCAACGAAGTCCCAGCGGTTAACAATAACAGTCTTCACTAAAAGGAAATTTGACCATACCATGTTAAAATATGCAAATAAAGTCAAATTTTGGACTGTGAGAACACGTTTACAATAAACTCACAAAACGTCACTAATGTCGCGATAATTAATGTGATTAGGTATAACACAATTTGCGCTATGAAGGTGATTTTTAAGGGGTTAATCCATATTTTTTTCTAGAATCAAACCAAACTGTCTTACAATTCCGCTTGTCACCACATCGTTCACTTTCATATATCGTCATGCTACCAGATTACTTGTTTATTTTATCTTACAGCATACAAATTCGATACGCGATTATGAGACAAAACAATATAATTAGGGCTGCAAACAAACCAAACGTTCAGCGAACAGTTCATGAATCGTCCGATGAGAAGTTCATTTGTGTTCACTCGTTTATTAAACAAACGAAGACAAACAAGAAGTTTCATTAATTTAGTTAAACGAACAAACATGAACAGAGGCCACGTTAGTTCATTTATGTCCGTGAATGTTCGATAACATGTCCGATAGTTCATTAGTGTTTTTAGTTTTTATATTTTATTTATTAAGTGTTAATATGTTATATATTTTGTTCATGAACGCTTGTCTATGCTTATTTGTTTCCATTTGTGTTCATGAACATTAGTTTGTGCTCATATGTGTTCATCAACGTTTCTTTTTGTTCGTTGCCTAAAACTAGAAGAATTGGAGTTGATTAGGGAGGATAGAGATTTAATCAACGAGGAGGACTGGATACGTTTGGAATGTAAAAAACAAGCTTGATGGTTCTGGAAGAAAACTAGGCCAAAGATTTGAAGCAAAGGGCTAGGGTTAAATGGATCATGGATAGGGATGATAACATGTCCTATTTTCATGGTATGGTGAACAAGAGGAAAGCGAGATATGCAATTTCGGGCCTCAGCTCATGGTAAACAATGATTGGATCTATAAGCCGAAAAGGGTTAAAAAAACTGATTTTTAACTTTTTTCCGGGAGAAATTTATGGAGGACTTACCTATTCGGCATTGCTCTTTTGATATAAAAAAATATGATGCTAACTTTCTAATAAAAAAGTTCTCGATTGAAGAAATTAAGCAAGCGGTTTTCGAGTGTGGTAGCGACCAGGCACCGGGCCCGGACATTTTTAACATGAAGTTTGTGAAAAGATTTTGGGGTTTTTTGTAGATGGTTTCATCAATATCTTCAACATTTTTATTTTGAATCAGGGGAATTTAGTAGGGGTTGTAGTTCCTCGTTTATTACCTCATTCCTAAAGTAAAAGATCCAGGGGATTGGGTGACTATCGGCCAATTAATTTGGTGGGGATTATTAAAAAAGTGGTGTCTAAAGTTCTTGCTAATAGGTTAAAGAAAGTTCTTGGCTCGTTTATCTCAGCTAATCAATCCGCTTTTCTTAAAGATAGATTTATCTTGGATGGGCCACTCATTCTAAATGAAGTTTTAGCATAGGTGAAGAAAAGGCGTGACAAAGCTTTCCTTTTGAAAATCGACTTTGCTAAAGCGAATGATAACTTTAACTGGAACTTGTCACGTCGATATGGCTCAAATGGGATTTCCGCCAAGGTGGTGTAGGTGGATCTTCGGTATCCTCTCCTCGGCTAGGTCCTCGGTTCTTGTGAATGGGTCACCAACTTTTGAATTCTCGTGCTTCAAAGGTATGAGGCAAGAGGATCCTATAATTATCCCCTTTCCTTTTTCTTGTCGTCATGGAGGCCTTCTCCGGTATGATTATGAGGGCGAGTCAGGTGGGGGCGTTAAGGGGTATCATGCTCCCGAATGATGGGCGGATGCACACGCATCTCCTTTACGCGAATGATTGCGTTTTGATGGGGGAGTGGGATGGAAATAATATCAAAAACATTGTGGTTTTGCTTCGGCGCTTTTATCTTTGTTTTGGTTTAAAAATTAATATGAGGAAGTCTAGTTTATATGGTCTCGGTGGTGAGTCAAAAGTAGTTGAGGATATGGCAAAGGTGTTGAATTGCAAAATAGGGGAAATTCCTTTTCTGCATTTAGGGGTTCTGGACGGGGCTATGATGAGTAGGGTGCTGAATTGGAACCTTGTTTTTTTTTATATTTTTGAAGCCCGTCTCGCTCTTTGGAAGTCCTCTTTGTTGTCTATTGGGGGGGGTGGGGGGGGGGGGGGGGGGGGGCGCTCTTGATTGGGTCGACTTGATTAGTCGATTGGAAAGCATTCCTAATTATTACTTATCCCTCTTCAAGGCTCCTGTTGTGAACGATATTGGCCCAACCCAAGTAGACCCAACCATGCAGCCCAGTTCAATGTTAGTAAAAGGCCCATCTGTTTGGAAAGGACCAACATAGGTTATAAGCATAACCAGAGTAGGGAATAGGGCATGAATGAATATGGTAAATGTTGTTAGCTTCTTCTTCTCATCCCCAAGTCTAATATATGTTCTTCCCACCTTTTATGTAATTGTTCTTTCATTTTAAGTTTAATCATTCCTTCAATATCAATACAAACATCACGATTCCATTTTGATTTGGTCATTACTTAGTTGTGTTAATATCCATTCACTTCAGCTCCAGTGGCGGTCCTTAACGGTTTGGAAGCGATTATCAGAAGGTTTTTATGGGGAGGCGATGGGACGATTAGAAAGCTCCATTGGGTGGCGTGGGACCGGGTAACTGCTCCTATAGATATGGGGAGCCTTGGTCTCTCTAAATTAAAGGAAATAAATATATTGCTGCTGTCGAAGTGGATTTGGCGATATTGGAATGATGCTAACAGCATGTGGAGAGCGGTGATAGACTCCATCCATGATACTAAAAGGTGCTGGGCGCCGGTGCCCATTAACAATCAAATGGGTGGAGTATGGAAGGTGATTGTCAAGGAAGTGGAAAAATAAAAGTGGCAGGTGATAATTTTTTCAGAATCATAAAGGCTTGGCTGGGGATGGGAGAAGAACCAAGTTTTGGACCGAAACTTGGGCATGCAATTATCCCCTAAAGGTCGTTTTCCTTTGTTGTTTAGATAGGAAACCGATAAAAAAACGTATGGTTTTTTACCAATACAACCCGCAGGTCCAAGCGTTTATAGGTTTTTGGGAGGGGGTCGCGATCCCTGTAATGATTTAGAGCTGGTGGAATTGAGTAGATTTATCTCCTTGCTCGTTAATGTCACTCTTTCTGGGTCAGAAGATAAATGGGAGTGGGTGGGGGGCACTGGTGATGGTTTCTCAGTTGGAGCTATCAACAAATTCCTTAGAAGCGGTGATGATCACAGTAATAATGATGTTTTCAAATGGTCGAAATGGGTTCCATCTAAGTTCAACATTCTCCTTTGGATAACCGAGATGGGGAGGATAGCTACAGTGGACGCCCTAAGCAATCACAATTGTTATACATGGGACACATCTTGTGTTTTATGCGAAGATGGCCTCGAGTCAGCTGACCACTTATTCTGCTCATGTTTTATAGCAGCATCGCTTTGGAATTGTGTTAGTCGATGGTGTCGTATCAGTCCTATATTTGCTTTTTCGATGAAGGACCTGTTAGAAGTTCATGAATTTAGGTTTGGGAAGCAAAGCTAAAGAGATTCTTCAAGGTATCATTATGGTGGGATGTTGGTGCCTATGGAAAGCCAGGAATGAGAGAATGTTTTCTAATAAAAGAAAGGCGATCAACAATATCATTCTAGAAGTGAAGGCTTTAGGATTTTTGTGGTATAGAAATAGATCCAAAAACAAGGAAATTTCATGGGATAGCTGGTGTTCGTTTGAAGTTATGTAATTGGTTTTTTGGTTTGCTTGGCAGCCTTTGTTTTTGAGGGTTGGTCTGTGAATAAAGTATACTTTAAAAAAATAGCCACATCAAAAACAGGCAGGAAAACAGTCTTTGCAATCCTTGACAAGCCAGAATGGTTAATATTTTTACGCTTAATTGTCGTCAAATTAGCTTGAATCGACGCTATTTTAAATGTATCTGCCAAAACGGCTTACTATCGGTTATATCGATGTTAAAAGGATGTGTATCAATGTTAGAATATTGACTTCATTGTGTAAGAAATAATGCTGCATTATTCTACTTTAAACGTCACTAGAGTATACATACACGACAAAAGCACTCTAAAATATATAAATGACCTTAATGTAAAATGTTGAATACTTGGGTAGCCCTCATATACGTTATCCCTTAAACTACCATACGTTTCTTTTTTTTTTTTTAAATCGACTTTACAAAGCAATTGATGCTGCTGGAGGAACAATTACAGTAGTATCTGATCTAACTCTGGCAAACAAACATTTACTTGAAACACAATGTCTAGAAACTCTAAGCTTCTTATCTCGTTTATTAAGGTTTCTTGAGGATTCACAACACGAACTCTAAAATTTTCCTGTAAAACCTAAAAACATACATCCCAAATTCACACTTGAAACTATAATACAACTCAAATCATACATAACGAACAAATATGATCCTATATAAGATAAAAACAAACATAATAGGAATTGAAGCACTCAAATCAAACGCAAGACACGAAAAGATAGATTAAGAACCATTGACGATAGACGCTTATAAGTGGTGATTCATCTTCAGAAACATACAAAGATCCTCACATGTGCTTTTGGGACTCCAAACTGTGAAATAAGTTTGAACAGCACTAAGAAAAAGAGCTACCAAAGCTCCAAGAAGGGCAAAAAATGCCCATGGGCTCTTGAAATATTCATTCTTTAGTTGGGAGAAAAGTGTGTTTCTCCAACTTTCTTAATGACTTTGTATCTTGTACTTGGTTACCAAATATGCAAAATGATTTGGAAGTATGTCATTGGCTATTTCATTGAGCAATTTCGCAACTTCTTCATCGCTTCCTAAAAAGTTTTCAAGCATCCAAGCTTTTCTAAGAACCTTAACGTCCTCAATGTGATCAATCAGAGAATCAAGAAGACATACCTACGATGTTACCCATATATCATTAACGGAGCACAAACTCATTTCAAAGGCTATCATGTTTAACAACATATGTTTGGTAGACTCATTCACGGTCATTCGAGGCAGATTTACATCCGTTGACAACCCCAACCAGCCTTTAGAGAACTTAACACTAGACAAAGACATGCTGTTACTTGGCTTGAAATGAATCCCCACTTCCACAAGCTCGCTAACATTGCGAAAATTGTACCTATAGCCTTTTCGAGAAAATAAATAATTTGGGTGTTAGACTTATTATTAAACTTTATTATGTTTATATTTATTCGAACTTGTATAAGTATTAAGTGATATGTATTCAAATTAAGGATGATATCTTATGTAATTCGGTTTGATAAGCGGGTGATTTCAAATAACTGCCGGAGCAGTTATTCCCGCCAATTGAACCGCCAAAACTATGACATACATATATATGTATATGCCGGCAATGTTATCTGGTATCAAGACATTCAAGTTATACTCGAATTGTCCCATATTCCCTGTTTGAACTTCCTGCATTCATACATCTTTCTGAAACATGGACATTCAATTCGGTTCAATCTCGAATAAGAATCAATCCATGTCTCACACTTCCGCTGCAACAAATAAGTCTGATTCCCAACATAGTGGTATCAGAGCATCGTTGGGGAAGAAGACCGAGATCAAACCCACTGCAACCTTGTTACCATGTCAACACTGCACGGATGAGAAGAACGAGAGAGAAAGACGAATTCCTTGAGTGAGAGTACGTTATAATTGTCACCAACCGGGGCACCAAATTTATTCTTACAAGGAGAAAGAAAATGACGAGGCAACCCAATTAATGCACCAGGCAGTGAACGCAGGAATACAGAAAGAAGAAAGAGTAATCAATGATCATCAAGAGATGATTGTTGTCGGTACCGAAGGAGGGCTATGGAGCGACATCTGGTACGTTAGTTCTGTATTTACACATCATATTGCCGGAAACTTAAATGTGTTTAAACGCATTAAACACATAGTTGGGGTTGACACACGTTCCAGGGAAAACAATTTCTTATTTACTCAAGGGGTTGGGTCGGTTGAAATTAATTAAATGAAGCAACGAAATCATGATGTATTCTACTCACCGAAATTAGACCGGAACGTTTTGAGTTTGGACCAGTTAACGTTGCAAGGCTACACCATCAATAAGTCCGGTGACACTTGCAAAATCTATCCAATGTTCTCAACTCCGGTAAATAATTCCGTGAACGATGTGAGTGGCCTGACAAAGGAAGAAGAAATTGGTTTAACGGAAAAAACAAGGAATACTTGATGTGAGTATCATTGATGACGAATTCAAAGAAAGATATTTAAACTCTTATTTCGAAGAATTAAATCTGTCATCACAAGAGACGGATTGGAGTTTGATGATCATCAAGGCCATGGAGTTCCATGAATTCGCTGACTGCAAAGCATTACTGGATATGATTGATGATAGAGAGTTTGTATTCAAATACAAACACATTTTGGAGGCAAAAATCGAGGAGATGGTGAAGTGGTTCCTGAACGTTTATATGGGAATATCTTCAAGGCCAGTCCCTCCATATGCTCCGACAAAAGGAAAATAAATCTGCTAGGGCTGTACGTGTTGGTGGAAAGAGATGGCGGCTATCGGAATGTCACAAGTGACAATTAATGGCCGGTGGTAGCGAAGGATTTAGGATTTGATTACCAAGACGGCGATTACATGAGAATTATCTATGCCATGTATCTCGACGTCTTAGAATACTATTACATGTTTAAGGTGATTCAAGAAAAGGTGTATGACAAGGAAGTGGTGGATGAAGGAGAAGGTTCCTCTCACGGCTGCCATGTGAGAAGAAAAAGTGCAGGCGATGGTCAGGATGAGGCTGCTTCGGCTCACTATGCTCTCTTCGCCGGAAACGAATGGGAAGATGACTGGAATCTGCAAAAGAAAAGGAAGCGGTTCAATTTCAATCATGCGAAGAAAGCTGTTGAAGAAGCCAACCGGAGTGTTATGCAGCAAACTCGAAAACATAACTAAAGTTTAAGGGGGTTATGTTAGATTTATTATTAAACTTTATTTTGTTTATATTTATTCGAACTTGTATAAGTATTAAGTGATATGTATTCGAATTAAGGATGATAGCTTATGTAATTCGGTTTGATAAGCGGGTGATTTCAAATAACTGCCGGAGCAGTTATTCCCGCCAATTGAACCGCCAAAACTATGACATATATATATGTATATGCCGGCAATGTTATCCGGTATCAAGACATTCAAGTTATACTCGAATTGTCCCATATTCCCTGTTTGAACTTCCTGCATTCATACATCTTTCTGGAACATGGACATTCAATTCGGTTCAATCTCGAATAAGAATCAATCCATGTCTCACACTTCCGCTGCAACAAATAAGTCTGATTCCCAACATTGGGTTCGGTACCACTTTCCTGTAAGATTACAATGCAGAACATGGAGAATATGATGGTAGGGTTTGAACTTAATTGGTTCGAGGTTTCGGGTAACATCATTTAGACTTTGATAATATGGGATACTAGATATAGATTTTAACCACGTTCTTTTCTGCCACCAAGGTGTCACAATACTGCTGATATAGATGAATCGTCGAATCCTTTGTTCAAGATCGATTCCAGTCAACTGTGACACCTCGGTTAGAACTTCGTAAGGAATTTGTTTTTCCAACAAGAACAAATCTTGATGAGCAAAGATAACCTGGCTGGTTTTTAATTCTATTGACTGAAATACAAAATAAAACAAGAATCCAGCACCATCATCTCAGTGAACTCCTTGTTGGAAAGCTTGGTTGTTGAGTCTTCTTCATAGTAGCTTCTTAATCGTTTCACCTTATCTTGTTCACCAAGCTTTTTGTACATACTTCTTAAGACCTCCTTGTCGTTTGAAAAGAGCTTCAATGCGAAAATAGGCTTGAGTTTTTTCGACCAACTGGAGTTTCGGTTCGCCAAAATGGTAGGGACCAATGGAGACAACTTGAGGAACATAGTATTTCTCATAGTTGTCTGTCTCTCTCACCACTTCTGGAACTCTGGGGATTCGTACAGTTGATGACGGTTGAGGAGTGGCAGCGGCATCGTTAACCGAGTCAAAAATACAGCCTTAGTGACCTCGTTGCTGCTATGGGTTTGGTCTTGCAATGACATTTGTTTATTTCCGGGTTTAGGATTGGTGATTAACTGATTATGGGACTACAAGCAAGTGCTCATAGTTATGGTATTGGTATAAGGATGATATAAACCATGTAACTGCTAAAGAATCTTGAAACTTTACATCTTTAAGGTTGTCTACAAATGAAGTTAAGAAGATGCATAAATTACTGCCAATCAATTTAAATTATTATAATACATTGTATTCCTGACTTATTATATATAAAAAATACATAGTATTCCTCTTATTATATATAAACAAACATAGTATTCCTCTTATTATGTATATAAAGTTGAATTCCCATGAGTTACATAACTTCTCAAGGAAGGTTTTTCTTTCTTAAAGTTTCAAATCATTATTTACAAGTTTTAAAAACAAAAAAAACTGTATTTATATCTGATTATCAAACAAAAAATTTCTTATGCTTCTTAGAGCGGTCTCATGTTCAAACTTGGGCAATAAAGATTAACTTAGTATTATTGGTGTAATGAAGTAGTAGGAGCAAGCGTTGCAATTCAAAAAAAAATATTTTTGTAAAAACATATACTCTATAATAATAATAATAATAATAATAATAATAATAATAATAATAATAATAATAATAATAATAATATATAATAATAATAACTATACTACAATCAATTTTGAATGTTATATTGGGATGGTATTCCTAAGTTAATGTTTATATAAAGTTACTTCCAGTAATGTCGCATCGACACTTTAAAAAAGTAGGGTATTTCATTTTTTATTATCTTTTCAAATCATTATTTGCATTTTTGATGTAAATAAAACTGATTGAATTTGTATATTTTTATCTATCAACGTAAAATATTCTTGAAAATTGCATTAATGGTATATAGAGGAAAACTTATTTTAGACAAAAATTCAGTCCTAAAAATGTTCCCTATGTAATGAAAAATGACATAAAAGTAAACTATGGGTGACTATGTCGTCTCTAAAAATATAGACTGGAAATGAGTTATTATTGTTACCGAGGAATGAGTTATTATTGTTACCAAAGTAGTAGAATTCTTGACGTTACATGGCAGGAATTTAAAGAATTTGGACAAGATCTGTCTCTGGCTCATTACGATATCATCACTCGCTATAGTAGCAGTACTATAAACCCTTTTACATTGGTTGGACACCATAAAGAGAATAGTTGTACGGTTGTTGTTTAGTCGAAACTAATTCAATTTGTTATGGTAGTGACACTCTTGTAGCATATCCTACGATACTCAAAGAACACTCTATTTTTTTAACATGACTACGCTATCAATGAATATGGGATTATCTAGAAAACACAAAGCAAAACCACATATTTATTTTTTCAAAAGGAATTACAAACACAAGTTATAAAAAGAAAATCATTTTTTATGTTCATCGCCTGCGCATGGGGGGGGGGGGGGGGGGGGGGGCTTTATTGGTACAGATAACTTTATGTAAGGAAAATAAAACTTGATTCGTTGATAACATTTCATATTAAAACCATAACAGACTTGTATGTTACGATGTGACCGTTTATTATATTCGAATAAGATTTACTCTAAGTGGTTAAATAGGGTTTTAAACCCTTAGACCAGACGGAGTGGGAGTGGGTTTGTGGCGTCTTGGCCTCTCCACGCCTCGCACACCACCTCGGGAACGACGTGGAGTTGGAGACGGGGGTTTTCCATCGGCGTGGAAGGCAATGTAGTGGCGACGTGGCATGACCTGGTTGGGTGTGCGTTCTAACACCCCCCCCCCCCCTTTTCTTTTAAAAAAATACTTTTTAAAAATTTTTACTTATCTTATTTAATCTAAAATCATTTTTTACCTTTAAATCTCTCAACTTCCATATTATTTCTCACAAAACTCTCTCAACTTTCATCTCAATTCTCTTTTCAAACGACAATGAATCAATGGATCGAAGAAGAGAACATTATGTTTTGTGATTCCTGGATCGCAACACTTACCAACAACGAGCCTCTCTTACCCCGCATCCGTTTTGGGGATGCAACAATTTTGTATGCATAGGATAGGGGTGAGGCCACCCAAACCATGGATGCTATTTGTGCACGTTTCAGACTTATTCGTATGAGTAGTTTGAGATTGGAGATGTTTGTCAACGTTGTGGAAAATGACGATCGTGAGCTCACCATAAACAACCTCATCCAAGTCGCCCTCCTCGACTACAAGCACATGTATGATCGTGACTTCAAACACGTCATGGCGTGACAAATAATAAGATTTTTTTGGTTAAGTATGTTTAGGTTAACGTTTAATTTTAATTATGTAATGTTTCTTTTAGTTTTGTTTTTTTAAGTTGTGTAATGATTTTAATTTTTTAAGTTATGCAATCTTTTTATGTTAATGTTATTTATTCAATTAGTACTAGTGGTGTTTTTTAAATTTAATAGATTTTATATAATTTTTAAATATCAAATAATAATAAAAAGTGACCCATATTACCACTCAACAATGCAAGTGACTAACCATCACTCTTCAAAGCGATCTGGTTTTTTTCGTACCATTTTCTAGCTTCATCCCGGAAACGGAACATGACGGTGTTGTCCCAACCTGTCTTTCATCTTGTTCCATCTCATCTTCCTTGTCGTCACATTTGAATTCATGACACTTAGCTCCGATGAGTAAGATGGAGGTTTGGCGGTTTATGTCATTCATGAGGTTTGAGGTGGAACACGATTGTCACGAGAAGAAGCAACGTGCGTGATTCGCCGACATCAAGGTTGTGTTTTGGTGGCGAGCTTGAAATGATGTAATTACTAATTTCTATCTCACAAAACTAATAACACATAAGGCTAGGTTGTTGTTTGACCTTAGGACGTGCCAGCCTACGTTTGTTGGAGAGGCTAGTTTGGTTATTAACAAATGCCTTCACAGAGCGATTGAGGATATTTTGGTATGTGGGGTTCGTTTTTTTTGGAATATACAGTGGAGGCTAGCATTCTACCCGTTTTGAGGGTTTGGGTTTATGTTCAGCTGAGGATGTATCTACATACATTTTCGTGGCCTAGAGGGCGCAATCTTGGAGTTTGCAGGACCACATTCTTCGGGATTATGGTATTGCCGGGTTAGATTCTGATTATGTGTATGCGTTAGATTGCATGCACATGTCCCTTCCTGATTTTGATCTTGGTGGTTTCTCTAACAAGGACACCCCTTAAAGCTCAGAATACTTTGGCAAGTGCCCTATTTAATAGAACTGCCTTTGAGAGAAAAGTTTTATCTATCCCCTTATCAGAAAGCAATGTTTGATTATCTCTAGGCTCTTCATGCTCAAGATTTCCTAACAGTCATCCACATTGAAGGATTGGGCCAATACATGTTAACTGTGGAGTACCGGGCAATTCTTAAGTACCGGCTAATGATCCCTCTACACCCGATTGATGAGCCCTGTCAAGTTTACCGCAAGGTTTGTTTAAATACGTTTGGTGAGCATGCAGTCCATTGCAAGGAGTTACATGGGTTTAAATACATGCATGATTTGGTAGGGATATTCTTTGTGATGTCCTAAAGCGAGCAGATATTTCGGCTAAAAAGGAGGCTCCGGTGAACTTTCTAACGGATCTGCTCGATGAGAGGGATACTCTTCAGCCAGTTGATGTCTTGTGTTTAGGTGGGCAGGAGGAAAACATGCTTGTGTGGACCATACAGGAGTATTCCACTTGTTGGGCTTAGAGATAATCGGTTTGTTGCTGGCCGACAGCATTGAAGACGGAATCAAGCAAAGTCGCTAAACACGAGAAAGCTTGTTTAGAGAATTGATACGTGCTTATCCCATTTACTTTTGATACATTTGATTCTCTAACCTCAAAGGCCATGAAATTCCTCAACAGGGTTCAGCGAGTCGTGAATAGTAATTTATCGACCCTTAAGAGTCGCTTTGTGTTTAGTTGAATCGGTTTTGCAATTTAAAATGGGTTGCGACGCAACTTGTTGCCCGTTTACCTACCGTTTGTGTGTAATTTGTTGTTTCGCTATTTTAGTGAGATGAACCTTTTGGAACTAAAACAAATCTTGGATAAAAAAGGCCTCCGAATAGTTTTTTAGATAATTCTAGACCGATCGATTGTCAATTTTTGACCAACATTCTATCATATGGAGGAAAATTATTAGAGTAAAACTCATTCAATCCCAGTAACTCATTTAACAAACCATTTCTAGAATTGGTATATAACTCATGGGTTATGCCCCCTCGCGTTGGAGAGATTCGGTTTTGAGTACAATTTGTATTGATAATTACATTGAAAACGAATATGAATGTCGGTTTCAATAATACTTATCCTAACACCTTTTTTATTTTTTTCTTTTTGTTTCCTCGTGCGTGTGATTCCCAAACAATTGTTGCCAAAACTTCTTTTAGTTCCGCTAAAATCTCCACCTTTTTGGGCCATGCTAATCGTTGATATCTCAATTCAGCCCATTGAAATCTGGCTAGGCCCATTTATCTTCAATTTGCAAGACAATATATTGAATTTGTTTCTTGTTGTGGCTGGATCGTTCTACTTCACGTGTCATGGTCTAATTAATTAAAAGTTAAAACCCATGTCCCATTTTTCATGTATAGAAGTCCACGTGACTTTTCTTCATATGCAACAACACTTTAAATTGCTGGCATATTAACATAGGGGCTTCTTGTACATTAGCACAATAAGCTATGTGATATGCTCAAAATGATGTTTTTTTGAATTGAGGGGGTGTTAAAAAGTTATATATCTTTCAGTTTTCTGTACTTATTACTTGTTTACTAATTATGTTTGTTTTAAGTGTTCATATGTTTGAGTAAGTGTTCATATTGTTTTGTAGGTTCCTATGGGTTCAGGTTTCAGCCGGGTTCACATCTAGGCTATAGCCCCATGTCAGGGGTGTTTATTGGTTCGGGTTACAGTTTATTGGTTTATTCAGATTTCAAAATTATGTACCCCAAATCAAACACCGAACCAAACCGAATTGGGAGTATGTAAACCAAACCAAATTCAACAGAATTCAATTTGGTTTAGTTTTGGTTAAAACCCAAACAAACCGATTTCAACCGAATTGAACCAAATTCTTTTTCCTAATTTATATTATTTTTGTGTTCTAAACAACAAGTTAGCCACTAATTTAAACCGATATTAAACCACAATTACAAAATAAAAATTGAAAAGCAAAATAAACAAACAAATCCGGAAAACGGTTTGAACTTTGAAGTTTGAAAACCTAGATTAGAAATGAGTGAGCTATATTTTGAGTTGGGCTTTATATCAAATATTTGGGCTAACAAATTTTTATGGTTTATTATATATTATTACTAGATTAGGGATCTTTGTATTACACAAGTTAAATAAATATTTTTTTTAAATATTAATTTTAAATAGCATGTCAGGTAACTTATAATTACATATATATAAATTAGTTTTTTATTTTAGTTAATAGTCATATATATAATTTGTTATTACAAATATGTAAACTTGTAATTATATATATGTAATCTTAAAAATACATAATAACAAAGTTGTTAAATTAACTTAACCCTTTATTAGATTGTTAGAGTATTAACATAAACTATTTTGTTATAGGTTATTATTTGTATATTTTATTATACTTGTACTTTCACTTATATTTTACATTAATAGGTATTCTTTTATAGGTTATTATTTGTGTATTTTATTATACTTGTACTTTCACTTATATTTTTACATTAAAATATATTCTTTATGCTTATTTATTATCATTGTAGTAGTTACATTGGCATATCAATTTTAATTCAATTTAACTAATTCCTAGAATAAAGCAAATACACGATAAATATAAGTGAAAAACAAAAAGGTAAAAATTAAAAAGATAAAATTCATGCAATTAAAATAATTTATAGGGGCATTCATTATTTCTAAAAAAATTATTTGAATCTTATTAACAAATATTATCCTTATCTATTTATTTATGCGGGAAAAAATAATTGAGATCACATTATAGAGTGTCACGCGTCTCTCAAACGATTTACTATATAATAAGTATAGACTGTTATTTTAATTTAATAATTAATAAGTTAAACATTTATTCGGATAACCAAATAAGAAAAACGAGGAATCAAACGCTGAACCAAACACCAGATTCACAATTCAGTTTCGGTTAAAAACCAAACTGAACACCAAATTCATTATTCATATTGTTTTTTTCAGTTACGGTTATAGTTTGATTTACGGCTTTTTTTATGATTTTCGTTTTTTTTTTTTCTGAACACCCCTATCTCACATATCGTAGTTACATGGTTCATGTCTGGACCTAAGATGCATTTACGGTTTTTTTTATGATTTTCGTTTTTTTTTTTTTTCTGAACACCCCTATCTCACATATCGTAGTTACATGGTTCATGTCTGGACCTAAGATGCATGCATCTAGCCCTGAGGCATCCATTAGAATAAGTAGCTGCATTGGGCCGAAGCTGTTTATGAATAAGTTGGTTTTTGGGTATGTCCCGCGGATCTTGTGAGGGTTATTATTTGCAGTTTCTCTTCAGATTCGTGTGTTCTTGAGAGTTCTATTGATTTCAAAAGGTTATTTTGGTTAGATCTTGTTGATTACCATGTCTTGACATTATGGCCTAACCCGATTGGATACCGAACAAGTGAGGCAATCAGTCTTTTCTCTCAACTGGGAAAAAAGAGATGATCTTTTATGGAGCATGATCGTGCTCTTGGCTAAGACCTAAGAATATGAATCCCCTTCTATATGTGTTCCTTATTAAGTCATGGTACAACCACCACCATATGCGTACGGCCAGTCGGGCACCATATGCCTGTTATGGTGGTCTCGTGCGAAATCTGGAAAAGCTTATGTTTGTGCTTTACTGTGGTTCCACCATGAACTTTGTAAAGAGCAACACATGCGTGCATTATGTGGTCAATAATAAGATTTTTTGTGAGAACGCGTTGACGATATACTCACAAGACCTCACTAATGCCCTAGTAATTAACGGGATTGTGTTAAACACAATTTGCGCTATGCAGGTGACTTTTTAGGGGTTCATCCATAATTAATGTTAGCTATCAAACCGAACTGTCCTACTATTTCACTTGCCACCATATTGTTTACTTTTATGTATTGTGATGCTATCACACTAAACTATATGACTTCATGTTAAATGTTATGTTTCTCAATTTCTATTTCTTAAAAGCGTCACTAAAATTTAGCGTAAAACCATATAAAACCCTAACAATGAATTTATCAAATTATCGAAGGCTGATTTTGTTGGTTCGAATGACCTTCATTGAGATTTATATTAATCAAAGACGTTAGATGCACTCAAGAGACAAAGTGTGAGTCTATCGCCTAGGAACATGTCGCTGAAAAACAAGTACCTGAGATAAACAAAACATACAATATAAACAAACCACTTTAATCAGTTTCAGACTAGTTAAGGCAGGTTGCAAACCATTTTTAGATGTTTCATAGCAATTTTAGCTTTTTGGAAATGTTCATACTAATTTTGCAGATTTGACATAAATTTGTGCTTGTGATGGACGACGTTATTGGCTGCATTGGGCACCTAGGTGCCAAGTCGAACTCTTGTGCGTCTTTTAGCTTTAGTTTTTGGTCTAAAAAGGAGCTAAGCATATAAAAATTTCTCATGCTAGCCAAATTCTAGTCACTGTATATATAATTAAAATTGCAGATAATCAGGCTTTAAACAGTTCTAGTTCAAGTATCCTATCATAAAACTGGTTAAGCTATTAAATCAAATGGGTTTCCTCATCAACCTTAGATTAGAGCTCATAAACAAGCTTAAACTGCATCACCCTTGATTAGATACCCAGGGTATATTAATAACTATATAAACTATAATTAAGTAACATATATAGTTATAATATAAGTTATTATCTAAATTATGTAATATGTATACACACACATAAAAATAAAATAATTTTACATATAAATAAAGTATAGTTAAATATTAAACAAGCTCCAGCTCTGTTACGTTATATGACCCAAGCTCGAGCTAAATCGAGATTGGACTTGACTTATTTACACCCCTAGTACATGTCATATTTGTTCCATTTGAATCCTCAAACAAGTAATTATCATCCGGCCTTTTGCGAGACACTAGAGATGACAAATAATATTTTGATTCGCTTCCTTAAATTAGCCGATTTAGGTTATGACTTGTTTCTGGTTTGTCAAATGGGAAAAAAATGTCAAATAAGTGGAATGATCGCTCAAAATATATTTTTAATGCATACAACCTGCTATATATGTGTTGCTACAAATTATATACACACACACACACACACACATATATATATATATGTAGTTAGAATATAGATTTATATCTATTTAACACACTAGTTACTTATACCAATGACCAAATGTTTCGGGTCAACGCGGTCCAACTTGTTTGGGTGCAAAAGTTATTCGTTTTCACCTCACCCTTTTGACCAATTACCCAACTCGCCACTCTAAACATACTTATCAGCATGATAATAACCAACCTTATTAAGTAAACCTTGGAATAGGATACGTGGCCAGCCACACGAGAGTTGAGAGCATGATCATCATAACGGGCCGATAAGAATCTCCCTCTTGTGTAACTACACAAAACCAAAAAAAAAAGCACTCTCCCTACGCAGGCATTATCCTGTTCAGGTTCTAAGGGACTTTCTCAGCCTAAAACTGCCGCAGTCGCATCACCACCACCACCCAAACAAGGGGCAGTGGCTCGGTGCCGCAAGCAGAATCAGACACCCCCGGTGCATACTTATGTCAATACCATGAAAAGAAAGAATAAACACAACAACATATTAAATTATTTGGATAAGGAACTTCAAGAGTTCAATTACTACTACCACAAGTGCAAATCAAAGGAAACATTTTTGTGGCCTTTCACTTATTTGTCACGAAAATAAAAACTACATACTTACCTACCACTGAGGATTTTGAACTTCAGTTTATGCTAGGCCGAGTCTTGCACACACTTCTAGGTGATCCTCGATTTTCGCATGCTCCCTGAAATAAGATTTTTACTTATTAAAATAATAAAATGAATGTAACCGTATTTTACATATTAACTATTTATTTAAAAAAAAAATTTTTAGACAAGTATACACATTCAGTTTTGTTTAGTACCAAACCTGACTGAAGCATACTGAATAACGGAAATTTCCTTCAATATATTAACTCGTCAAAAATTTCAAAAATTAACAGGTTTTGACCTGTTAAAGATAAAAAATGACACGATCGTCTACTCACCTTTATTTCTTCATAGCATTGATGTATGATTCCGGCAAGTAGATCTCACCGCCAGCCTACCATGTTGCTCACCGCTTATTGTTTTCTTTGCCGCCTGAAACTCAGCACTCATAGCTTCCATCCCTTGTTGAACCGCCTCTTCCGCACTCCCATACCCTTGTTCTTCAGCATACTTCCTCACATCCTCAGTTATCTGCATGGAACAAAACTTGGGCCCACACATTGAACAAAAATGTGCCACTTTTGCACCATCAGAAGGTAACGTTTCATCGTGAAATGACGTAGCGGTCATTGGGTCCAACGACAAAGCAAACTGGTCCAACCACCTGAACTCGAACCGGGCTTTGCTTAATGCATCGTCCCACGCTTGAGCGTGTGGGTGACCTTTGGCTAAGTCGGCTGCATGGGCCGCTATTTTGTATGATATGACACCGGTTTTGACATCATCACGGTTTGGTAGGCCGAGGTGCTCTTTTGGCGTGACGTAACAGAGGAGTGCGGTTCCTAAGGCTCCAATGTTGGCTGCACCGATGGCTGAGGTTATGTGATCGAATCCTGGTGCGATATCAGTGGTTAATGGTCCGAGTGTGTAGAAGGGTGCTTCGTTGCACCATTCGAGTTGTTTTTGCATGTTTTCGGGGATTTTATGCATTGGGATGTGCCCCGGCCCTTCGTTCATGACCTACAACATTTAAAATACAAGTCGATTCAGATGGGTGAAGTAATATATAAAATTAAAGAGCAGCTAAAAAGTAAACAAGTAACATCAAGTACAAAAAGGTTGCTAGCTAAGAGGGAAATGGGGCCAAAATTGTATTCAAAATGCATAAAGTAAATTATTATATTTAAAAACTAAGTTTATTATTGAAACATATAGACTGTGTAAACACATTAAACTTGTAAAGTGTTCTATTCAAAGAACAAGATTATCAGTTTAAAATTATTATTGTCGTTATCATATTTAATACATAAATTAGTGGTAAAAAGTTAACCACTGGCAATAGGGCTGAGCTATCCTACATAGTCTCCTACATCTACGAAGGGTACAAAGATAGTGGCTCGCAAAATATAACACATAGCCGAGCAAAATATAACACATAGCCAAGCAAAATATAACACAATCTCGAGCAATATAACACAGTACCATGGAAAAAAGACAATGAATCGCAAAAAAGACAGAACGACGAAAACATATTTGAAAAAAACGAAACAAAATGCCAAATAAAAAGACATAATGATCTTAAACAAAAATTCTAAAATCTACAGGCTAAAAGTCCAAAAGCGAAAACCTAAAATATAAGATCGTGGAGTTTGATGAGACTGTTCCAATGCCGCTAGAATGAATTCAATCGTAGTCTATTTGATACCCTTCCTACTTTTAGGAGAGTATGTATTTGAACTTTTTCCTTGGAATTATAGTGGTTAGTTTGACCCATAATTATATATAGCATGACCCATTATGTATCATTCCTAATATTATCAAACATATTTTAATTCTTGGAACAAAATACATTGATCATTCTCCAGCAAACAAAAATAGAAATTGAAAAAAATAAATGAGAAACATACCTGCACATCTTTCTCCCAGGCTCTATGGGTTAATTCACCTTGAGTCAATAACTCCGCAAACTGAGCAGTATCATTAGCATCATAAATCGATCCAGGCCTCAACCCGTCACCAATAGATAAAGCAATATCATACTGATTACAAATATCAAGAATATCATCCCAATGTTCATAAGCAAAGTTCTCCTTATGGTAAGCCAAACACCACTTTGCATGAATCGACCCGCCTCGAGAAACTATCCCCGTCATCCGCTTAGCTGTCAATGGAATATACCGTAACAAAACACCCGCATGAATAGTAAAATAATCCACCCCCTGCTCAGCCTGTTCGATCAAAGTCTCGCGGAAAACCTCCCAAGTCAAGTTTTCAGCAATGCCATTGACTTTTTCTAGCGCTTGGTATATGGGTACGGTCCCAACTGGCACTGCGGAATTACGAAGAATCCATTCACGGGTTTCGTGGATGTGTCGGCCCGTGGATAGGTCCATGATAGTGTCCGCGCCCCACATTGTGGCCCATTGGAGTTTGTGGACTTCTTCTTTATTGAACTTACGACTACAGAGTTGCCAATGTTGGCGTTGACTTTGACCAAGAAGTTTCGTCCAACAATCATGGGCTCTAGTTCTAAGTGCTTTTTGTTGGATGGAATGATTGCACGACCACGAGCGACTTCTGATCGAACGAACTCAGGGTCGAGATTCTCGCGGGTTGCGCAGTAGAGCATTTCTTCGGTTATTATTCCCTGCTTTGCATAGTACATTTGGGTGTATCTTGGTGGGCTCAGTTTTTCCCTCCTATCAATCCAATCCTTGCGTAATTTTGGGAGACCTATGTGGTAAAATAATACAGTTAATTAGCTAATGAGAAAAAGACTTTACAGTAGGATGAACGGGCCAAAATGGGTCGGGTAGGTTTGGGCTAACCCACATACCCACATATTTACACATTTTATAAGTAAATATGTTTTATTTATGATTACAAAAATAATATTTTTAGCACAATGATGATATAAATCTTGAAATATAAACGATTTAGAGTGGTATGCATTAAAGTTAAAGGTCGTTAAAGTTTCAAAATCCAACCCTTTGACCCATTTGGCAATTCTTTTTGATTGACTTGTTAGAACACAACTACATTTGACATGTTGATATGTATATGGGTAGAAACTAGTAAAGTAATACAGTTAATTAATTAACGAAATAAAAACTATAGAGTAGGATTAATGGGCCAAACAGGTCACTTTTAGTATGGGCCGAAACGGGTGGGTAGGTTTGGGCTAACCCACATACTTCACCATTTTTATGAGTACTTAATGTGTTATTTATAACTACAAAATAATGTTAGAACAATTATCATATAAATTTACAAATAAAAATGATTAGAGGTGGTATGCATTAAAATTGGACGTCGTTCAAGTTTCCGCTGTTTGACCCATTTGACACTTCTTCTTATTCACCTGTTTGATATAAATTATAAAACACAAATCGATCGATTGATATGTATATGGGTCAAAGTTACCACAACATTTAATACAAGGGGTTTATTAAATCGATAAGAGATTAAGCCAAAACTAAAACTAAGTGAAAGTTGGAACTTTCTGCATACCAACTTGAGGGCTTATGTTTTGTGGACCACTGGTGTCATACATATCAAAATGCGGCTCATCCCCTGCCAGGTGGACACGTCGAAATGGAACTTTAAGAACATTACCAGATTCCTCATGAACAACTTCCCTGTAGAGCAAATACACAGATGGTATCAGTTCCAACTTCCAAAGTTAATAAATAGATGTGCTGCATTAAACTAACTAACTAACGTGATTTAATAAGGGTAAATATATTTTGGTTATGTGAGAAACCATTATGAAATGTCAGTTTAGTTTCATTACATTTAGTTAACAATAGCACGGTTGTTTCTCAAGTAGGAATATGAGGCTCAATGGCTCATCTATTGTTGCCTTTTAGTCGAGTGTAACTGACCATGCTATTAACAAAGAATCCTTATTTCAACCCGTCTTATGGAGAGTGGAACGGATCGATTCAAGTTATAAGTTATCTCATATGGGTCAAACAAGAACAAAAATCTGTATAAAAAAAGAACTAAAAGGGAATGGGTCAAATTCGTCCAAAGTTTACCAAAGTGTATTTTTAGAACACAAAAGACAAAACTTCATAAATCATTTTGTTAAGAAAAATAAATTACTGCTATTATTAACAAAATGTAATCATATGTGGCACGTTAACTATTTACAAGAAACTTAAAAATCGTGGACATGTTCGTCATAACCTGTCTCGACGTGTAAAAATTTCACATGTTTGACCCATTACCATACCAGCCTGACCCACCCATTTTCCACCAGCAAAATTGGAAGCATTTCTGCTGCAATTGTACCATAAAACTATTATTCCCCCTTATATTTCTCACACGTCACAAGGGTCACATTTAGGAAAGAAATCGGTAAAAATGAAGCGGGTAAAAAATCATCATAAGTGTGTTTTGAATGCATAAAAACTCTGTTATAATTACCGAACACGTGTCTTTTTTGTAATCATGTTTAATTTAACAAACTATCTATTTATATAAATTTTGTACTCAACACATCTCAATACGAACTTCACGCGTTTGACCTGTTACACAAGCTGCATAAACACAAATACTATGAACCCGTTTCTAATAAAACTGTTACAATAAGAAAATTACCTATATTCTTTTGTGCTTTGTGGGAAACATTGTTCAAAGGATGGAAGCGGAAGAAAATCAGGGGCAGTTGGGTCAACAGTACTCTTCCTTTGCTTAGTTTTCTCCACATTGGTTGTGGTGGGTCAAAGGTCAACGTGGCCCGAGGCACCATGATGCCTAATGAGTGAGTTTCCGTCTTCCTTAAGTTGGCAGTATCAGCAGCCACGTCAAACACAGGCAGGAAAGCAGTCTTTGTAACCTTTGACAGTCCAGAATGGTTGATACTTTTACGCATAAACTGTCATCAAATTTGCTTGCATCGATGCCATTTTTTTTATAGTATCTGCAAAAAAGGCATACTAGAGGTTATATCGATGCTGTGAATGAGAAAATAAGTAAAATTGAATACAAAGCACCCTTAAAAGGATGTGTATGATTGAAACACAATGTCTAGATACTTGTTAAATTTTATATATATTTTAAGGGCCCGTTTTTTCTACTCGTCTCGGGACGGCTGCTTAAAACAGATCATACACTTCATTTCAAACAACTTTCATAAACCATAAGTTAAATTGTGTTTATATACCACTCTTTATGTTTCATATTCTTAATATCTATCAACAACATGAACCCTTAACCACTAATTACTATAAAACTCCACAACTAGCTTGATTAATCTACCACCAATTTGTAAATTGAATGTATTAGTGTATTACTGTAGCACATATCCAATCATTTTAAGAATACAAAATGATTAAATTTGGGTAGAATTCAGTACAGATCATTTGGGAGAATTCAATACAGATCAGTCTGAAACTAGATTTAATAAACATAAGTCCATTGATGCATGCAACACCAAAAGAAAAAATCACCAAAATATCCGTTTTACAAAGACCATTAACTAATAAAAAATGATGATACATAAGTGTGTGCTTGTGTGAGAGAGAGAGAGAGAGAGAGCCAGAAGTATCTGAAAGCAGTGGTGATAGATGAATGGATGAATGCAGTGGCAAATGTAAGGTGGCGAAGAAGATTGTAGTGGTGGGTAAATAAAGGTGCCTTGATAACCGGTCTTGTTTGATATTTTCAAAAGGTCAATTTTATATTTATGATTTTGTATTTATATCTCTCATATTTATTGTATATTTAATGAAAGTATTTCAATAAATATTATATACAATAAATAAAATTAGTTTTCACTTGTTTTAGGAAAAATATTGAGGATTGATAAATGCATTGTTTATTATATTACAAAGTTAAATTAGCTGGAATATATTTTCGAATTGCATTACTCGAGATTGACTTAAAGTCTAAATCATGACTAAATGAACGTGAGATTAGATTAAGTCTCATTTAATAAACGATCACAAGTTCAAGCTTTATACAATCAAGCTAACTTGAGTTTAAGGACGGACCCAAGCTTTAGTTGGGTGGACATGCGCCCCACTTGAAAAAAAATAGTATATTTTCGAAGTAAAAGTCCCGATCGGAGCCCTTGAAAATTTGATTGAACCCTTCGTTTGCAACCCAGAAAATAGTTTCTGGGTCCGCAACTACTTCACTTTCACTTTCATGTATAAATAAGTCTATTATTAACATGATAAATATATAGTTACGTCAAGCTAATATTACTTTGTAAAGTTATCAAAAATAATAACTGTTTATTTGTAAAAATAAATAAATAAGCAATTCGAGCTCGAGTCAAGCTCAAATATGAAAACTTATTTAAGGACTCAAGTTTTAAAAATAGAGTTCAAAATAAGCGATGTGGAACTTGATTTGATTAAGCTAAATTCATTTAAACTTATTATATATTAAAAGAAAAACAAATTCATAAGTTTAAAACTAAAATAATTTTTTTTTCATAGTTAAAATGAGTGAAACAAATTTGTATCTGCTATGTTACAATATTACCAAAATGAATAATTGAATAATGCATTGCTTTTACGTGGGACCATACTAAAATACAAATTATTACCCCTTCTCAGGGTCCGTGCACAAGATATTTCAGCAGTTATTGTCGGTATATGTAATAAACGAAATATATATTTGTATTATTTAAAGAGTTAAATTAAATCTCATTTTAGTCCCTGTTGATATATGTAATAAACAAAATGTCTGGTTGTCGTTCTCGGTTAACAGAAAAAATAGATTAAGTTAACTTAGTAAACTAAAATGGAAACTGTGAAACTACTTTGGACCTACAGGCGAAAAATAAAACCTTTGGACTAAACTGTCAAAATGACTCAAAACAAAAAAAACTAAAATGACGTTTAACTCTTCTTTAAAACTATAATAAACCAACTTTAGAACGAGTAGTATTTTATACCTAAGTATCAATTTTCATAGGACTAGTAATGAGTTTAACTAATTTTGTGTGGCTCGTAACTTGTTTAGGGGGTGGGGGTGCTCCACTTTCTATCACTCACCACATCCAATCAAGTCCCGCAACATCATCGAATTTCATTCCATCACTAGTGATGGATATTAGTGGGGGTGTCCCTCACTAGTGATGATTTTTCATGTGCACCAATCTCATTTTCATATCCCAACATTCCGTCATCGTCAATCTCTCTCTCTCTCTCACCATTTCAGTCCACTCCACTCCACAAGTTCACTTAAACACTCACCAATGGCGACCACCGGAGCAGCAACCTCACTCCTCTCTCCACCGTCACTCCATCGCCTCACCGCCACCGGTACAACTTCTGCTTCCTTTTCGTTTCTCCGTACATCTTTTCCGTCATTGTTTCCGTTGCTATTTTCTTCACGAATACCTTCGAAAATCCCATCGGAATCTTCCGCAATCAAAGCCTCTTCGTCTACAACGTTCACCGAGTCTCAGGATCTAAAGTGACGTTTTGTGTTGATTTTGATAACATATGGATTCTTCAACGTGTGATACATTTGACGCGTTTTCTCCACCACGCGTGATGGCCACGGGTGGCGGTGGTGTTCCACGCGTGGTCACCGGCCACCACGTGCCACCACGCAAGCGCCCTCACTCCCCTTAGTAAACTCGTGGTATTTCAGCACTAGTTAATGTTTTGTATAAATATCCAAGTCGAGTTAGAGCTTAAAGTAACCTAGCTCAAATAAATTTCCATCATCCATATTTCGATAGCAAGATACTACACTATGTGAAACTTGTATACTTGATATTGTTATTCTTTTGTTATTTGATACTTATATACAAATTATCAAACAAAGTCATCAAACTTTAAAAAAAAACGTCCAATTTCCCTAGTCATGAGCTGACTCAAGTGAAAAAGAACTCAACTTTCAACTCAGATCGAATAGTGCAAGCCTAATAAGTCTGGACAATGTAATGAGCTCGCACCCAAGTTGATGTTCACCTGGCTTCCATCACCCATTCAAAAACTTACCGCGATAGATTTCAGTTAGAGATTAAGGTTTCTTTTTATGTCTAGTGATGTGTCTTGTATTCTTGGGTGTTTTTCTGTCTTTGGGTGAGCCTTTGTTCTTTGTCTGTTGGCATGTGGGTATAATTTTGTTGGGGTTTCTGTTTTTGTCCGTATTTCCAGCTTGGTGACTTGCTAAGCCAATTTTGTTTGGTGTAAAAAGTTTCGTTGGTTGAAAAAGTTACTGGGGTGTGTGGAGTGGCAACAGAGAAAACCATCAAGGACTTCCGGAGGAGGGGGCGGTGTTCCCACATCCCCCTGCACCCATTTTCCCTGCCTCTCTTCCCGTTCTCTTAAAGCTCATTGGCTCAATCGGTGAGTACTTCTTGATTTGTCCTTAGCTCAGGTCCATGTGGAGCGATTTTATGTGAGAGGGCCTTTCCGGAGTGGACTCCATCCAACCTGTAAATCACCATGTCGTCTTTTATTTATAACTAGTTAGATACCCCTGCGCTTCGCGACGAAAAATCAGTCAGTGTCGGTTTGGTTTGTTACAGTACTAACCCTTGCTATAGTAATCGAAATAGAAACCTTACATTGATCGATAAAAACAAAAACGAATATCGCTACCTATCGATGTTGTTCAGATAATATCGATTTTTAGGACGTTTTGAGACCGTTGATACTTGAGTTTAATAGTTTGAGCTGATTTTGAAATAGTTAGTAAAACTAGAAGGGCCAATAGTGTAATTTGTGAATCTTATAACTGGGCGGCGCATTTAAGTTCCCAGCGTATTTAATAAATACGTTGGGTAGTTAGTGGCTATATATATGCTTATCAATGAAAACCCTAGTCCAAGGTTCTTGGACTGATTTTGGTGATTGCTCTTGTGTTGTGCTTATTCCGAAATATCCAGGTGCATTCAGTGATTAAATCATTTGGGATTCCATATACAACACTTGTTGTTTGATCCATACAAGAATCTTCATCTTCATCTTTTGGTTTTTCATAACTTTTTCACATTCAAGTAACTAATCTTTAGTTATTGGGTGATAACAATCAACCACTGTGATCTGAATCTGATTTGGGACTCACAATTTGGTATCAGAGCCTTTGTGCTCTTGATTGTTTGAGTTTTTGTTAAGATTCTTCAAGTTTTGAAGGTTTTACAAAAGTTTTCAAAGTTTCATGGTTTTTCAAAGTTTTGGACTTAAAATGGCTTGATCTGGTGTGTTTAATCATTGGGTTGTTGTTAATCAGTGTTTTGGTAAACATTTAGGTCAATTTGGTACAAAGAAACATGGTTTTTGAGTCGTTTTTGGGTGATTAGAGGGTTTTTGTTCGTACTTAAACCCATCTGGGCGTATTTGTTGTTGAAGGCAACGTAGATAATATTGAATTCAGCGTTTTTATTGTTGAAGATCGCGTAATTAACAAATACGCCGGGTTAACACCAACGGATTTGTTGATTTTCAGCGAAATAGTGTCAGCGTATTTAATCGAATGCGACTTCGAAGTCAATGATAAAATCCTCAGCAATTTTATCACGGTGATCGGCATATTTAGCCAAACTTATGTTTGTTTTTCATGTTCCAGCGGATTTAGCTAATTTCGCAGGATAAAGTCACCAAGCATCTCCAGCGTATTTAATTCTATTGCAGCATACTTGTCATCTGATCTATACTTCTCAACGTATTTAATCTCTGATTAACCAAGATGTCTCTAAATCAACTTAACCCAATAGCCCAAGCTGAGTTGGAAACAGGAACGGCTACAAGACCTCCCAACGTTGAAAGGATCTGAGGATTTCAGCAGTTGGAAGAACAGAATCAAAGCCTTCTTTGAGTATACTGACTATACTCAATGGATGTCCGTCACGGTGGGTCCACACGTTCCAATGATAATTCACGACGACATTCGTACGATCAACAAAGATCCATCAACGTTCACCAAAGAAGACAGAACTATCATTCAACGTGATCGCAGGGCTCATGTTGCTCTTACAATGGCCCTGTCCAAGGACGACAACAACTTGTTCGAAGAGTATACTTCCGCTCATGAATTGTGGTTGGCTCTTATTGACCACTATGAAGGAAACGAGGAGCTCATGGACAACAAAGAGACATGGTTCAGAAAGAGTACGACATGTTCGGAAGTGTTCGTGGTGAAAGCTTATGAGATCATATTACTCGATTTCTGGGAGTGCTGACTAAAATGAAGAAAGTGGGAAATCTTGTTGCAAACTATGCATCCATCAAGAAGCTTCTAGACTCACTCCCTAAAGAATGGAGCCTTCAGTGTATATGATTAAAAGAACTTTCTTGACCAGCACAACTCCTGTCACACTCTCGGAACTGATGAACACTCTGAAAGCCTTTGAAATGGATATTGTCAAGAGAGAGATGAACCAAACAGGGTATTCACAGAAACTTACTCAATCAGCTGCTTCTACCTCTGCTCCCAAAAATATGGCATTTCTTGCTCCCATAACCTCCTTTGGATTATATCCTCAAAGTGTTGTCGAATCTTATCCCAACGCTTCCGCAAGCTCTGCAAAGGCCTCATCATCCAATGAGAAGACTACTGTGGCTAGTGATGCTCAAGCACTTAAGATATCCACCGAACATGTCGCTCTGTTTAACACCTTCTTGAGCAGCTATGAGGCTCTCATGTCAGGTGAGTTGAAAAGAGATTTTCTCACCGTTCAAGACATGTATCAAGTGGATCCTGATGATATGGATGAGATGGACTTGAAGTGGCAGATGGCGATGATCACTCTTCGATTGAAGAAATTTCCAGACAAAACAGGAAAAAGGCTAGCTCTAGGAAAAGCTGGATTTGACAAGTCCAAGATGAGATGTTACAATTGCAAAAATCTGGGTCATTTCAAGAGGGAATGCCCTTTGCTGAAAAATGAAAATGCTGAACTCAATCAGACAAGAATGCCGGTGGCTATTGAAGGGAGTGATAGTGTTGCTGAAAATAACCAAAAAGCTTTAGTGGTGGAAGATTATGACTGGTCAAAGGAAATAGCTGAGGCTAAAGGAGAAGTCAACAAAGCCCTCATGGAAAACATCTCTACTGTTTCTGTCACATCCACATCAAACTGTGTGGAAAAGCAAACAGCCAGGATTCCCAAAGATGACAAGGGTCTGAAAAGCATCGTCAGTCCTGCTGAACCAACTTCAGAGAAGGGACAACAGAAAGCTGAGATAAACGATTCAAAACTGACAGCTCAAGAAGGAATTAGTAACAACAAGAATGAAAAGGTTGGAACTTATACAACCACCATGAAGTCAGAATCTGAGGATAAGGATTTGGTAAATAGCATACCATATGAATTTAAAGCAAAGCTGTGCTCCAAACCGTGTTTGAACGTCGTGGCACATTACAAATCACTCGACCGTGACATAATTAAAGAAAAATAAAAGGTTTTGAAAATTAATCAAGAACTAAAAGAAAATGAAGCTGCATATCAAAGAAAGTTAAACTCAACCGTGGCTGAAATGAAGACTTTAAAAAATTTTGTTTTCAGAAAAGATTTTATCATAAATGATTTGACCGAAAAATTAGAAAAATCACAAAACAAAAATAACAAATTGCAAATCATTATTGATAAATGGAAAATTAGTCAAAAAGCACTGGTTGATATTGTAAATTGCCAACGATCAACATTCATAAAGGATGGAATCGAATATAAGGATAAGCTAAAAATTATGTCCCTATGCCATCTCCTCATCCTAAAAATGACTTAATCGATAAAAATGATCTTTTGGATCAAAATGTTTTGTACAAAACCCAAAACAATACTAACATGTCTGAAAGCAATGCAGATCTGTGTGAGGGTCAAGAAGATGTGTGCGATGAGGAAGATAATTGTTGAGGTTCAAAAATAGGAATCGGTTACTCAGGCGACAGTTATTCAACAGTTAACTGGTTCGCCTAGAATTGTAACAAGACAAACAATACTTCTATTCAGGATAACTGTAATAGTTTGACTAGGATGGATGACTGTAACGGCTTTATGCCAAAATTGAACATTCAGGATGATTGTAATGGCCTTGCGTCTACACTTAAGACTCACAACCAAGTGCATGCTAAGGTTGAGAGTCATGACTTAAACTCTATTTTTAATGATGAAAATGTTATGATTGAATCTCTTGTATTTGTCCCAGAATTGAAGAAAAACAGATTTGGAAAGTTCCTTACAAAGGAAATTCCCATGTTTGTTCCATCAGGTGTAGGTACATCAGAAACTGATAAAGACTTTACTGAAGAAAGCAATAAAGATGATTCAAGTACAACAACTTCAGAAAGTGATGGAGAAATGTCAAGTGAAAGTCAAGAATCAATCTCGTCATCAGATAGTGAGGACAGTAAAGACGACATTGAGGATGAAAATCATCTTGACAAGAAATTGAAGAAAGTCAAAGATTCAAGCCATGTTACGTCATCAAGTTCCTCAAGCAGCTCCAGATTCTCATCACATACATCATCTTCACACTCGGCACCAGGAAGAAAAGTTCAAATTGCAAACAATGTTTTCGCTGTGGTCATTTAGGACATACTGCGAAACATTGCAAAAGCAAGAAATTTTTTAAACCTAATCAAGATCTGGTTAAAAGTTTCACTGGTCAATTTGACAATCTGAAGAAATCACTGAAATGCATAGTTAATTCAACTTGTTTTTGGAAAAGAAAAGAAAACGCTCTTGCTCTAAATCATGATAGAACTAACGTAAAGCAAGTTTGGGTTCCAAAAATTAACTAACTTGTACATAATTTTGTTGTTGTTGTTGTATAACAGAATAAACTTCAAAAATGTCGGAATGGGCGACGTCGTGTCTTAAGCATTTACTCTAGAGAATGTAAATTATGTTCCAGAGTTGTGTTACAATCTCATGAGCGTATCACAAGTCTGTGACAAAGGAATATCAGTGCTGTTCAACGACATGGAATGCTTATTCCTCAAGCCCGAATACTCCGTCCCTGCAGAAATGATCATGCTCAGAGCTCCCCGTCAAAACAATACCTATATGCTAAATATGAAAAAAGCTAAATCAAACGAGCAAATGACATGTCTTATTTCAAGAGCATCAGAATCGGAATCACTGCTTTGGCATAGGCGTTTAGGGCATGTGAACTTCAAAAATATAAATAAGCTTTCTAAATTAAATTTAGTAAGAGGATTACCTATGAAAGATTTTCCTTTTGCAGAAAAATGCATCGCATGTGCCCAAGGAAGGCAACACAAAAAGCCTCATATATCCAAAGCAGTGAATATGATATCTGCCCCACTGCAATTACTGCACATGGATCTTTTCGGCCCTATAAGTGTTAAAAGTTTAGCTAAAAGATCTTATTGTTTGGTAATAACAGATGATTTCTCACATTTTTCATGGGTATATTTCCTTGAAGCCAAAAGTAAGACCGCTTCCATTCTGAAAAGCTTCATCCCTATGATTGAAAACGTAATCAAGCTGAAGGTGAAATCCGTAAGAAGCGACAACGGGACAGAATTAAAAAATCATACGTTTGTCTCCTTCTGTGAAGAAAAAGGAATACGCCTTCAATATAGTGTTGCCAGAACTCCTCATCAAAATGGGGTAGCGGAACGAAAGAATAGAACACTCATTGAAGCTGCTCGAACTATGCTTGTAGAATCCAAGCTTCCCATAATCTTCTGGGCTGAAGCAGTCAACACAACATGCTATGTTTTGAATCGAGTTCTCATTGTCAAACCTCATGGAAAGACAGCTTATGAACTCCTTTTCAAAAGGAAGTCTCTGGTAGATTTCTTTAGACTGTTCAGATGTTCCTGTACTCTCCTCAACACTGAAGATAACCTTATCAAGTTTGAAGCAGTCGGTGATGTGTACTAGTTCATGGGCTACTCATTTTCTCAAAAGGCATATCAAGTCTACAACAAACGAACCAAGATGGTGATTGAATCATATTACGTCGACTTTCAAGAAGGAAACTCCACCAACACTGGAAGCGCTCCAAGCTGGTTTTATGACGTAGACATTGTATTCAACACTTTCGACATTGCTGAACCTCTCACTGAATCCGAACCTGCAGAATCAACCCCATTAGAGCCATTGTTTGATTCTTCAGACATTGGTTTCACTCCTTTTACAACTCATTTCACCCCAGTATCTGCCACTCCTACCCTTCCTATTATCGAAATAGATGGTGACACATCGGCTGAGAATGCATCTGCACATGATGATGCTTCTTCACAACAGATCATGGATGAACCACCTAAAGAAGATGAAACTCCAATTATCTACGTCGACGAACATTTCTCTAATCTGCCTCAACAAGTAGAAACTCACACCAACGCAGGATACAAGTTAAAACGAAACCATCCAATTGAAAATGTCATCGGTTCTGTGGAAGATGGAGTTCGAACTCGCGGTCAAACAAATACCATCAACGCAGGTCTGTATGCAGCTTTTCTCTCGCAGTCTGTCCCAAGAGACATTGAAGAAGCCATTCAAGACTCTAGATGGATACAAGCAATGCAAGAAGAATTAGCTCAATTTCGGAAGCTTAAAGTCTGGGAACTCATTGATTTGCCAGATGGAAAGTATCCTATTGGTACCAAGTGGATGTTTCTTAATAAAATGGACGTTCGTGGTGTGGTTATCAAGAATAAGGCAAGATTGGTAGTTCAAGGTTTTCGGCAGGAGGAGGGGATTGACTATGAGGAAGTTTTTGCACCGGTTGCACACTTAGAAGCTATCAGAATCTTCTTAGCCTACGCTTCGTTCAAAAACTTTAAGGTGTTTTAGATGGATGTAAAGAGTGCATTTCTATATGGGAAAGTGAAAGAAGAAGTCTATGTTTGTCAACCTCTAGGTTTTGAATATCCTCACTTCCCTGTAAGACACTAAAGCTTGACAAAGCACTCTATGGTCTTCATAAAGCTCCTCAAGCATGGTATGAGACTTTGTCAACATATCTTCTGGATTGTGGGTACTCAAGAGGCAAAATAGATATGACTCTTTTCACAAAAAGGATCGGATGTAATGTGATGTTGGTGCAGATCTACGTATACGATATCATCTTTGGGTCAACTGATGAAGCTCTTTGTAGGGAGTTCGAGAAAGTTATAAAGGCAAAATTTGAGATGAGCATGATGGGAGAACTTACGGTTTTCTTGGGAT
This sequence comes from Scalesia atractyloides, assembly GCA_947069175.1. Classification (NCBI taxonomy): domain Eukaryota; kingdom Viridiplantae; phylum Streptophyta; class Magnoliopsida; order Asterales; family Asteraceae; genus Scalesia; species Scalesia atractyloides. The sequence continues at coordinate 11,209,603 of CAMTDV010000003.1, read as the reverse complement.
TAGAAGTGAAGCAGAGAGAATATGACATCCTCATTCATCAGGCTAAGTACATCAGAGATATTCTCTCCAAGTACAACATGAATGACTGCAAATATGCCAGCATAACCTTTGCAGCTCAGACGGAACTTACATCTGATCTTCAAGGAAAACCCGTGAACAAGACTTTCTATCGATCAATGATAGGCTCGTTGATGTATCTGACCGCAAGTAGGCCTGACATTATGTGGGTTGTCTGTCTCTGTGCTCGATTTCAGACGGATCCAAAAAAATCTCATGAAGCTGCTGTCAAAAGAATCTTCCGCTATCTAAAAGGAACACCCAAGCTTGGTTTGTGGTACCCTAAAGATAGTAATTTTGATTTAACTGCTTATTCTGACAGTGATCATGCAGGTTGCAAAGTTGATAGAAAATCTGTCTCAGGAGGCTGTCAATTCTTAGGAAATCGTCTTATATCGTGGCAAAGCAAGAAGCAGACAACTGTCTCCAAATCTACTACTCAAGCCGAATATACGGCAGCTTACAGTTGCTGTTCACAAGTTCTTTGGATACAAAATCAATTGTTGGATTACGGAATCAACGTTATGAAGACTCCTATATTCATCGACAACGAGGCGTGTCTAGGAATTGTGAAGAACCCTATACACCACTCCAGAACAAAACACATCGAAATTCGCATTCATGCGATCAGAGATGCGTATGAGAAAGGATACATTCAAGTGGTGCCGGTGGATACAATGCAACAAAAAGCTGATATATTCACGAAAGCCTTCGACAAAACTCGCTTCAACCAGTTGGTAACCTGGTTGGAAATGGTCAATTTCCTTGAGTGGAAATGATTAAAAAAAGAACCTTATAATATAGTTTAAATAATCTCATAAAATGTGCCCAACAAAAAGATTTTCTGCAAATTTAAATTTTCTTTTCAAGCTGTGGATTCTCGAAAATAAAATTTTAAGGGGGGGGAATCTTCTAGAAAATATCTTTAAAGTAGAATCCTTTGTTTGACACCTGCATGAGAAATGATAGAAAAACTGCTGACACATTGTTTGATCTTAAAATAGAACCAGATTGAGGCTCCAAGCAACAACGTGTCAGTAGATTCAACAATACCTTTAAGTAAACAGCGAATAGAAGACAAAAGCTAACGATCACACAAGAATTCTGGATACCCACAATGTTGTGCAACTTGCGGGTAACTCGTTGCGGCATATGGCTTAATGGTCTTAAATCTTGCGTTGATAGATTTCCAAAGTCCGAGATTTTGGGTCTTTATATTGACTTATCATTCGAGAATATCATAGTTGCTCTTCTGCTGCATCAAGAAATATGCTGACCTAGACACAACTATGATATCTTTTCAAAAAGAGCCAATGCGGCCAAAACCCCACACAAATGAAGATCTCATGTGAGAATCATTTATGTGCTTAATTCGTACCATCTAAGGTATCTGTCATAGGCCTCGTTAGACTTTGGTCTCTTTGCTGTACGGAAGTACTGACCTGATCACCAATTGTCTAACGTTGAAATTTCAAGAACGAATGAAGTCAATATACTCACCTACTATGAGGAACCTTTGCGCATACCTTGATCGCGGGGGTATGTCCTGATGTGGGACTCATGGGCACAACATTCTAACAGCCTAGCATGAGTGGGGGAACATCGAATTTCTTGTCAATTTATCACAGCATGATAAAATGTTCTCTGAAAGCATGTTGAAAGAAAGGTGCATGGATTTAAAAGGACAAACATACTGACAGTTTTTCTTGTGCCTTGATTATTCAATATTTATGTATTTAATATTTTATCTCAAAGTAACAAAGTGTCATCAGTATGATCTTCTGCAGGAAAGTCACAGGATCCGAATCAGTAACAGTAAGTGTTATGTGAAAAAGGAAGCTTCTTTCTTGTAAAAATAATTTTCAGAATTCAAATTGCAAATCTCCATTTTTCTTAACCTTATTTTAAATTTTTGCACTATTTTTAACTAAAAAGGGGTACTTTTTTGGATAAAATTTAAAATTTTCGAGCGTATTTGTTTCTAGATTACTTAATCTTGAAGATATCTCACAAAATACCCAACGCGGTGTAATTATTGTTCCAACGTATTTATTAAATACGCTGGAAGAGGTTTTTGTATATATATTTCAGATTTTTTTGTGCATAAACTTTTTCAAACTCTCATCTTCTTCTTCACACAACCGAAAACCCACATTCACAAAATTCAAAAACTTCATTAAGTGATCGGAACGGCTCTTGTTAAGATCGATCTCGGTATGATTTTGGCTTTCGAATGTTGATTGCTTGTTGATTGAGTGTGTTAAAACATCAATTTCAAGTTCAGTCGTGTTATATATAGACATATTGATTTGGGTTCATCCGTTTTTTATGGGTTTATCAAGAACACTGTGAGTCTAGCGTAATTATTATGAATGCAGCGTAATTAGGTTAAATGTGGCGTATTTAACATGAAATCAAATGTCTGCGGATTTAAGTCTTGAACGCGAGTTCAAGCAACCGGCGTATTTGACAAATACGCCGGTCAACCAGCGTAGATAATCATCTTCGCTGGATGCTTTCTCGAGACAAAACCTAAATACGCGACATAATTGCAGCGTAAATAATCCTCTTTTGGCGTAATTATCACTATGTCTTATGTATATAGTCGTGTGTGTCCGGCGTAATTGATATTGTAGTCTAGCGTAATTAATGGGAATTTATCTCTACATTTTCTATTCTATTTTTATTTATTTTATAAATATATATTATGTATAGATTTATATGTATATATTTTGTTTCTATTTTTTTAAAATTATTATTTTTAATTATATATATATATATATATATATATATATATATATATGTATGTATATATAGTATATATATATCTTTACTATCTAACTGTTGTGCCTTGCAACTGAAATCTAACTTGACTTGTTTTCACGTTTCATAAATGGTGAAGGAAATTATTTGGGATAAAACACGGAAGCACAATCAGCCATGCAAGTTGGTCCCACCTCCAAGTGATTTTGAAGATGTGGCGGAATGGATATACTCAAGCAGAATAAGCTATGTTGTTCAAGCCGGTCCGATCATATACAACATTCACATTGAAGAGTTTTGGAAAACAGCCAAGGTGTCAACAGTCAACGAAGTGAAAAGAATCACGGCTACAGCACGAAACAAGAAAGTCATAGTAGCAGAGGACAATGTGCGTAGAGTCCTCAGCCTCGGAGACAACCACAGTGACCCGCTCAGAGTTAAGAAGGATGACATTCTCGACGGGTTTAAAGGAGTAAGGTATGTTGGAGATTTTAGAGAGAAAAATGAGATCAAACGAAAAGGCCTTACAAAGGACTGGAGATTCATTCTTCATGTATTTGCTATGAGCTTAGCACACGGAAAGGGCGGATATGATGGTCGGCTACTATGCTCGATCTCTGCACCAAACAACGATTCAATATCTCGGGTCTTATCTTCTACTGCATGGTTGACAATGCAAACTCCTCCACATGGCCCATGTACACACGTTTTGTTCAGCTTCTCATCAATGACCAGCATCCGAATCTCCCACACGATAACGACTTGTACAAATTTCAGTTGCAGACCGGACGCCAAATTACAGAACTAAAAACTGAAGAGTGGGTGTTACTGCATCAATGGATGTATAGGGAAGAAAGATTTCCTCTTGTGAAAGCCGCCTATGAGAAATATAGAGAAAGTGTTAAAAGAAAAAGACAGGGAGATGTTGAGGAAGAAGTAGATGAGGAAGAAGAAGAAGCAGGGCAGCTGATCCGAAAGAACAAAGGAAAGCAGCCCGTAAAAGAAGGAGACTCGACAAAGAAAAGAAAAGACACCCCTCTCAAGAACGTTTGATAGAGAGCAGCTTTCGAGCCGGAGGAACTAGAGAACATCGAGAACACATTGAAAATCTCCGTGCCATTCACGAGGCAAAAGAAAAAGAGAAAAGAGAAGCAAAAAGAAAGAGGCGACAGATAACTGAATCTGAAACGCCAGTGACGGTCACAACCGAACAGGAACAATTAGATGAATTTGTTGACCAACTGATTGTAGATCCAGAGGCTCCCAGCAGATCACCCCCTCAGAAGCGAAAGAAAACAGGGGAAGGACCGTCAAAAGAAGCTCAACCAAGGCAGATGCCTCAACAAGATACTCGTAGACCACGCCCATTTCAGGAACTATATGATAAACTGGCAAAAGATATTGGAAAAGGTCAAGCTCAAGAGATTTGCCTTCTGAAACATCAAGTGAGCAACACGAACGCAATTCGTGAAAAGCTGAGGGAGCAAAGAAAGAAAAACAAGGAACTTCATGCTTATGTCAAAGAACAAACAAGATTTGTTCGATTTCAGCAGGATGGTATGGAAAAGATGTACAGAATGATCAGAGAGCTATGCACTAGGGCAGATATACAACCAATGTTCTCATCCATAGATACTTTTTATTATGAAAAGTTCAAGATTGAAGAAGAAAGGCAAAGGGCTAAGGATACAGAGAAAAAGAAAAAGAGTTTAGAATCTACAGTAAATGTCACTGAAGAAGACGAAAGTGAAGAAGAGGAGGTGGATAGATATGAGATGCCAGCTGGTTTTTTCGAATGGGGTTTGGAAGAAGATATCCTTTATGAGACTAAAGATGGCGATTCAGTGACTCCAATGCATCCTGAATGGTTCAGAAAAAAAGAGAAAAACTTCCATATTTCTATCAGGTGGTTACAGTTGAAAAGACTAAAGCTATCGTCAAGATAATCAGTTGGAAGTACTGTAATTTGAAAGGGATGTTTATTGTGAAGAGATGAGGTGGAGTTATTCAGTACTTCAAGACTGTTGATATGAAAAGTCTTCCAAGATGGGATATACGGGAGTTGGGCGGATTAGACATGATAAACCCAGCAAACAGCAGTATTGGAGCTGATTTTGAAAGAATAATTTTGAGAGAATGTAATCGGGGTTTTACCTTATTCAAGCCACAACGTCCTCGAAGAAGAGTATCGAAGACAATAAAAGATCCCATTACCGGAAAATGAGTGGTCACATGGGTCATCGATCCTGCCAAAGTTGAAACCAGAGTCAAAATCCCACAAGAACAACATGTTATGCTCACAAATTTCATAAAATGGTTCTACGACGGGAAAACGGGAGAAGCAGTGATCAGATTGGTTTCTAACGAAGATATTCGTATTTTAGACCCGATGGATGTCTTCATGTTCTGTCTATCCGACCTTAACATTCTTTATTGCCACAAGATCCATGTTTGAGCCAGAAATGAATACAGAGAGGAAGGAATGTTGTTTCAAAGGGCGGTGGAGCGAGCAAGAGAAAGAAAGATTGAAATGATAGACATTGTGATCAGAATCAAGAAGCAGAAAAAAAAAGAGGAAGCAAGAAAAAGGAAAAGGAAACATAAGTCATCGGCTCAACAGAAAGCTCCCTCACCATCTCAAGCTGCATCAAAGTCTCAAACTGCGGCTTCATCCACATATGAAGCCACTACGGTGATCCAACCAACCACAAGTGAAGCTTTTATTAATCCATCTTCTGAAGCAACAACTGAACAACCAACAGATCAGGTTGCGCCTCTGTCACAAGGAAAAGATCGAGAATCAGCCACAGGCCCTGAAGCTCAGGAACAAGACTGAAGAATCTCAAGTATGCAATGGTCTAGGGGGGAATGTTGTTAGGACGTTTTGAGACCGTTGATACTTGAGTTTAATAGTTTGAGCTGGTTTTGAAATAGTTAGTAAAACTAGAAGGGCCAATAGTGTAATTTATGAATCTTGTAAGTAGGCGACGTATTTATGTTCCCATCGTATTTAATAAATACGCTGGGTAGTCAGTGGCTATATATATGCTTATCAATGAAAACCCTAGTCCAAGGTTCTTGGACTGATTTTGGTGATTACTCTTGTGTTGTGCTTATTGTTCTTGTGCTTAATCCGAAATATCGAGGTGCATTTAGTGATTATATCATTTGGAATTCCATATACAACACTTGTTGTTTGATCCATACAAGAATCTTCATCTTCATCTTTTGGTTTTTCTTAACTTTTTCACCTTCAAGTAACTAACTTTAGTTGTTTGGGTGATAAAAATCAACCACTGTGATCCGAATCTGATTTGGGACTCATATCGATTCGGTTGGTTTGCCTTCTATGTTTATTGTGTTTTTCAACATTGCGATATAAACTTTATTGAAAATGAATATTGTGCCACTATCGTACCAAACCAAACCAAAATCGAATGAACATCTATATCAGTAATGATATTTAGTGTTTTTGCTGAAACCATATCGAACCGAACCGAACAAAATCGGTGTTCCGTGTTTGATAATGGATTTTATGCATCTACTATAGTGTAAGATGACCCGAAACCAAACGAACTATTACGCTTTGCTTTTTTGTACTTTCCTTATTTAGAAAGTGTAATCGTATTTCTATTAATGGAAACTTGTATTCATATCACATTCGTATTTCATTTCCGACTTTGTAATCCGAGACTTTGATCGTAATGAAATTCATACTTAATACATACGTGTCTTACATGCATTCAATCGTTAAATACATGTTTACATACAAATCGATACTTATTTACATGCAAATACTCATACATACACTCTCGATACACAAATTATACTTACATACATGTTATACACTTAAAAACATGCCAAAACACCAAATTTTAGCTTAAAATGAGGGAAAAAACCAAGTTTAGGGACCAAATTGCAAAATCTGCCTGGGAGGCACGAGAGACAAGGCTCTGCCTCTTGCGGGTGGTGAGAGACCTCGATCCACAGCAGAATGCTAACAGCTCGCGGGTTGGCCTATTTTCTCCACCTTTTTCACACCCAATCACCTCTATGCCTCATTTAACACTAAACCCTAACTACCCACTATATAAAAAAGCTTCCTAACCCTCTTTTTCACTTTCCAAACACTTCTAAATCATGAAAACTCTCTCAAATCTGCTGGAAAATCAAGAACAAGGTAGAAACTTTCTAGTGCAAAAGTGAGTTCAAACTCACTTTTCTCCATCATTTCTTCACCAATTCTTCCTCTACAAACCTTGGAACACCTCTAGGAGTGTTTCAAAATGTTAGCCATGGCAAACCAAGGTGGAACACACCATTTTGAAGTCCAAATTTCTGTTTCCGAAGAAAGCTTTACAAACTTTCATTAAACTTATGTTTTCTCATACAAACTTGTGCTTCTTGTGCTACTAATCAAGTCCATGGTTAGTAAGCTTGGCCAAGATTGATTCATACAAATCGGAGGTGTAAATCACCCTCCAAACTTTCTGTTTTTGATAGGGTTATCAACCCATAAGTGATAAAACCATCAGAGTTTGTCATGATTCTTGTGACAAGACTTGTGTTTTGGTATAGGTGTGAATACTTGGAAGCCTTAGCTATCCTACCTTCATTCCACCACCTCACTTGATGTTTTCACCTTGCTATCCCAAGTGGTTTGCTAGACCAAAGTGACTTAACCCCGTCTAGCGTCCGACACTTAGTTAACTCTTTCTACGTCAGGAATGGCTCACCCGGGTTAAAGCTTAATTGGCTACTTGGTATAGCGAGAAGTTGTACATTTCTTTTCATTCATAACCATCCGAATCATCCTTGTGATGATTTGCGTATTAGTGAATCTTACAAATGAGGTTAAAGGATGGTTATCCTCCTACCTCCATGCTTGACTTATATGACAATCTATGATAATATTGATGGACTTAGCTTAGAATAATTATATAATCTATACGATATATATATATATATTATATATATACAAACCAGATCCTTGATGACTGTCACACCCCAATCGATGGTGGAATCATCGGAGTGAGACGAAACAGATTGCTCATTACACATAACACTATTTGCAATAATAGTTAACTCAAAACAGATTCCATTTCATATCACAAATTGTCAACATATTACAAGGAAATTCAAATTACAACAATTAATAGTCAAGTACTATAAGTTCAATAAATCAAAATATCAAAATCTAGTATTTCTTGTGCGTTTCTATGTCGTCCCTACTAGATTAGTCTTAAGCATCATCATCAACCTGTAACATGTTAAAAATATGGTTCAATGCAAAAACATTGGCGAGTACACAAGTTGTGGATTACATAGTATAAGAATAAAAGAGTTTGCTCAAATCCACATGGCAATTGTATACAAGGTAAGCTAGCATGCAATACTAAATGTCAAACCCAAGTGTTCACAAGAATTAAGTGTCCCTCGCCATAAAAGTAACAAGACTATTTAAGAATAAGAATAAGCTTAACAAAACCCCGGCAGGCTAGTTAAGTTAATGACATGAAGCATGTATGTATCTAGCATGAACCTAAGCATAACAATAAGCATGTATAACAGATCGAGTGTATAAAGTATGTTGTGTGTATTTGTGTATTTTGTAAGTTAACATGTTACAACCCAAATTGTGTAAAAGGAAAATGGGTTAAGTGTACTCACGGTTTTACAAGCTTCCACTTGATAATTCCGTGAAGGGTTCTGAAGGATGGAACACTGAGTTATCCAACAAAAGGAAAACGTAGGTGTGTAAGTATTTGGATGATCACGGAGGATTAGGAATTTAAATGCACCAAAGTATGTCTATGAGAAAATAATCATCTAGACTTAATACTCGTTTTTGACACTCTGAATCCCATTTGGGTCAATGTGTTTTCATGGGCTAAGATACCCATTAGAATTGTAACAAGAATTTAAGTACTTAGGTGATGTAATTTAGTACCATGACGGACAATCATTCGATTATCATCAAGGTTTCGGTTAGTGTATGTATATATATATATATATATATATATTTTATACGTAATAAGTAGATCATATTTATCATGGAAGTTCATAGAAGTCATGCATGGAGGTAGGTGGATAACCTTCCTTTAACCTCTTTCGTATGTTCACCAATGCACAAGTCGTCACAAGGACAATAAGGATGGTCATGAATAAGTTAAAAAATAAAAAAGAAAGTTGCATAATATTCAACGGACAAATCATCAGGTGAGGTGGTGGATTGAAGGTAGGATAGCCAAGGGTTCCAAGTAATCACACACAACCAACTCAAGTCTTGTTACAAGAAAAAGCTTGGAAGGATACAACACTTGTGGGTTAAAAACCCTATTAAAACAAAAAGTTTCTTAAACTTGTGACCTCAAATATGGTGATGTTCCATATTGGTTTTCCATGGAAAACCTATGGAAACACTCCTAGAGGTGTTCCAAGTGGTAAGAAGAAAGTAAAGAAGGGAAGTAGAGGTGAGTTAGAACTCACTTTGAAAGTCTTAAACTTTCTGATTAGGAGCTGAGTTTAGAGAGGTTTGAGAGAGAGATTAGTGTTTGGAGGTGCAAAGTGAGTGAAGATTGAGGTGGTTTTATAGTTGAGGTTTGGGGGTGAGCTATGTGGGAATTTAATGCAAGAAACACACCAAACTAGCCACTTTTGCCCAATCCATGAGCTGATCACAACATTCTGCGGATCGAGCATTCTGGCGGGTTGAAAGAGTAGAAAGGTGAGACGGTCGTGGGGCGCGAGAGGCTCTGGGCCAGATACTTGTTTGATTTTTGTCATTTTTAGTCCCTGAACATGGTTTTTCCTTCATTTCATTCTAAAACTTGGTGTTTTATCATGTTTTTAAGTGTTTAACGTACATGTAAGTATATTTTGAGTTTCGAGTATGTATGTATGTGTATTTTTATGTATAGCAAGTATCGGTTTGAATGTAAACATGTATTAAATGATCGAATGCATGTAAGACAAGTATATATTAAGTATGAATTTTATTATGATTAACGTCTTGGACTGCAAGGTTAGGAAGGATGAATGCGATACGAATACAAGTTTCCATAAATAGAAATACGATTACACTTTCAAATTAATGAAAATAAAAAAAGCGAGGCGTTACAGTCTCCCCTTCTTTAGGAAATTTCGTACTGAAATTTATTTAAGAGGAAAACTTTGGAAAAGATGTCATTTTGGTGAAAACGTTTGGCCAAAATCAAGATTTTGAAGTTTAAAGTCTATGCGGAGTCCATGTATAAGTGTGTAAGTATGTATCGAAATTTTGAAGGATAAAAAACGGTGGAGTTGTGAAGGTAATTTGTTTAACTAAGGTGTTTTGAGACATAAGTCGTAAGTGTATATAAGATTAAGTAAAAACGTGTATGTGTGTGTGTAAACAAGTGAGCTTGACTGAGTTTGGACAACTCATTGGAAGGAATATTTTGAAAGAGTGCGACCTAAGAGGAAGATTTTAGTATGAATAAGGATGTATTTTGATTAAAATGTGCGGCCCGTACCGTAAGTTGTAAAAAACTTATGTCGGTTCTAAGGCGTATTAGTAAAATCACTTGTAATAGAAAATGTTTATTGGGGAGAAACTAGGGTGGTAAATATTTACGGTTTCTAAAAGGTTTTGGTGGTAATAGACCAACTAGTTGAAGTTTGCGCGTAGATAAGAGTGGAAGATAGTTTTTTAAAATAAAAGGAACATTTTGACAAGATTGAGCCGGTGGGGACGTTTATAACAATGGATTGACCATTTAGGCGGATTCACTGTAAATAAAGTTTGGACGAAATGTTAAGGCAAGAATTGGGAATATCGTGGTATGGTAGTGAATGATTCGGTAGGTGTATGCGGGGGGTAAAAATGGTATGAATATCGGATAAAATGCGAACATAGAACGTTGAGAGATGCTAGTAATAGTTGTACGGGCTAACGATTTTTGAGAATGAGGTTTAGTCACGGATAATCGAGTACCAAGCATTTCGAAGTTGGGTTACCAAAGTTTGTTATGAATCAAATGTATTTAACAAGGTCTGGGAAACCACTGAATTTCTCATGGCACGTTTTACGAAAGTTTGATAACATGGTAGGACACTTATATATAGGAAGTACCAGCGGCGTGTCCACCATGTTCACACCATTACGTCTGTTTCGCTATTCGGTGTCATGTTACATTCCTTCTTGCGATACACAGTAGAACCCACTATGGTTCTCATGCGCCTACCAATATAATCCTGTGTGCACCCATGATTATTTTGGTTTATGCATGATCCGCATAGTTTGTACTAGTAGTGTACGGGTCAGGTTACATTTAGTATTACAAGCAAAAGGTGTGTAAGATAGCGTATAAAAATTTAGTGTGTAAGCATGATTGTATGCATATATTAGTGTGTCGAACGTAGGAGAAACCACTCAGGTTATGCCTACTTATAGGTTTCAAGTATGACTACCAAGTAGTGCGAATGTATAAATTTTGAGTATGATTGAAGACAAATACGTATAACATTAGCATGCAGTATCGAGCGTATAGGTGGAATAAAATGGGATTTAGCATATATAAGCTACCATGAAGTTGCGAGTGTTTAAAATACCAAGTGTAATGGTGATATGTGTAATATTGTCATGTAACATTGACTGCATAAATAGAAACGTGTAAAGCGATATGCATGTGCATGGTTACTTGAGTCAAAACATTGAGTTGCTTGAAATAAAATAAGTCGGGTTTGTCGGGAATGGAGGACCAAAATTGTGAATGTCGGGTGAATATTGAGAAAAGTATTAATTTTTTATGTAAGATGTGGTTTGTAATAAGAAATGCTACTTTTGTTTTAAAATTTGTATTCGCATATGAAATTTTATTGCCCATGTGTTCATATTTAGATTTGCGTATTAACGATTTTTGAAAAAGGGTGTAAAATAGTGAGCTTGCTTTATATATATGGTAGGGTTCTAGAGTGAACACTAGGTTGAGAGTGAACTGTGTAAACTAATCTAAGCCATTGGATTATATCATCTAGAGATTTTTGAACAATGGAAAGATTGTAATTAGATTGTGGTAACTTCCCTTTAAATTAATTGACAGAAGGGTATTTGCGTCTTTTGTAAATTGCATTTATTAAACAATATAATCACAATTCCTAGAATCTTGCTAGTTTCTGTATATACAAGATACATAGTTGTTAGTGTATACACGTGTGTACAGTCTCGATAATATCAGTTTAAACAAGATACACAGATGTTAGTTTATACACATGTGTACAGTCTCGTTAACTATCAATTTATACAAGATGCACCGCTGTTAGTTTATACACATGTGTACAGTCTGCTAACTATTAGTTTATACAAGATACACAGTTGTTAGTTTATACAGATGTGTACAGACTTTGGATACATCTGTGTATTTTGTAGTCCACGACCTAGTTCCGTAGGAGTTTCATATATGATTTGAATCCGGGAGGGACAGTTGGTGTCCAGTACCTAGTTCCGTTAGGAGTTTCATATACGTTATTAGCAGCTGATTTCACATGAGTTTAAAATAATGGAGAACTAATTAAAAATGTGAGAGAGAGAGAGAAAGAGAGAATTAATAGATGAGAAAATTAAGGGATTTTAATTAATAGAGAGAGAGCTAATGTCATTCTTACCCTTTTAATCTAAAAAATAATCGATGGTCAAGATTAGTTCACTCAGTTCATTTTCAAGAAGTTGTTCACAAATGATCCTAATCTTATATATATATATATATATATATATTATTGATGCAAGGAAAGTTGTGTTGTGAAAATTTCATGTAAAACTTGAATTTTGAAAAGTATTTTAGCAAGGTACTTATACGTATGTGAGAGAAAGTTTGCGTTGGTTTCTTGTTGGAAATAAAATGTCTTTAGAATGGTAGTATAAAGTGAGTGTGTTTTGGACGAGTTATGAAAATCGAGGGAAAGAGGTTGGTTTGACCGACTAAGTTGACAGATAGCATATTATAAGAATCTGAAAATCTGAAAAAAAAACATTTAAAGTATGATTACGAATTCTGTGTATGTGATTTGCGTAAATAGATTGTAGGGTGAGAAACACATTTGATAAAATAATAAGGTTCGAGGTTCATGCATAAGTTTAGAAATTCACATAATGATAAAGGGTTTAGGTATAAAAGTCTAAATCGAATGGTTATCATGAAAGTGGTTGACAATAGGGGAAAGGATGAGGTTTGATCGCAACATGATTATAAATGTCATGTTTATGTAAGTATCATATAATGCTTATGAGTCCACATAGTTGACATAAGCATAATAAGTATTCAAAAGTATACACACGTATGATTGCGTAAGGAGTATAAATTTAGTTGATTTGCGAGAATTATTTTTTATTGCGAAAGGCGTGCGAATTGTGCATCGGGTTCGAAATGAACGAAGTAACAAGTATTAAAACACATAGAAATTGAGATAACATAAAAGATAGGCTTAGTAAAACATTGGTGTGTTTCAGGTTGAGAAACGTCGACTATTCCAAAGTGAATCGAAGATCCTTTCAAATTAGAGAAACATGCTTTGGCCTATAGGTAAAATGCTCTCGTCGAGAAGCGATTAACGGCATTTTACCCTTCTAGTTACTACACATCTCTAATTGATCTAAAAATTGAAACTTTGGCGAGACTGAAAATTGAGGAATGGGACTAGTTAACAAGGTGCGGGTCTCACCGCTAACTTGACAACATCGTACCCTAAATGTGGTTAGTACTTACCAAACGAGGAGCGAATCCGACTCGTTGGTAAGGGTCCACTAGATTATGAAATGGAAATTTTCCATCAAGGTATGGATATCACTCCTAACTTGATGGCATAATTTCGTTAAAAATCGAATACAGGAATTGAGAATTGTTCACCAAAGTGTGGGTTTCACGCCTATTTTGGTGAAGTCGTCTCGTTTGTACTACGAGTGTCTTCAAGTGTGTATATTGTGTAAATATCTTAGGAAAGACATATTGTATGTATTAAGATAAAGGGAATAGAAAGCAACAAGGTAGGAAGAATTAACATTTTAAGCAAGAATCAAGAATGATCGAAGTTGGTCACTTAAACTATAGACTAGGCCAAACATGGCAATTCTACCTAATTTCATATAGTTATGGCTCTAATACCAATCTATCACACCCCAACCGATGGCGGAAGCATCGGAGTGAGACGAAATAGATTGCTCATTACACATAACACTATTTGCGACAACTGTTAACTCAAAACGGATTCCATTTCATATCACAAATTGTCAACATATTACAAGGAAATTCAAATTACAACAATTAATAGTCATGTACTAACAGTTCAATAAATCAAAATATCCAAATCTAGTATTTCTTGTGCGTTTCTGTATCTTCCCTACTAGATTCCTCTTAAGCAACATCATCAATCTGTAACATGTTAAAATATGGTTCAACGTAAAAGCATTGGCGAGTACACAAGTTTTGGATTACATAGTATAAGAATAAAAGAGTTTGCTCAAATCCACATGGCAATTGTATACAAGGTAAGCTAGCATGCAATACTAAATGTCAAACCCAAGTGTCCACAAGAATTAAGTGTCCCTCGCCACAAAAGTAACAAGACTATTTAAGAATAAGAATAAGCTTAACAATACCCCAGCGGGCGGCGTGCTACTCCTACAGGGCTATATATGTTAAGTTCGGGCTAGTTACGTTAATGACATAAAGCATGTATGTATCTAGCATGAACCTAAGCGTAACAATAAGCATATATAACTGATCGAGTGTATAAAGTATGTTGTGTGTATTTGTGTATTTTGTAAGTTAACATGTTACAACCCAAATTGTGTAAAAGGAAAATGGGTTAAGTGTACTAATGTTTTGCAAGCTTCCACTTGGTAATTCTGTGAAGGGTTTTGAAGGATGGAACACCGAGTTATCCAACATAAGGAAAACGTAGGTGTGTAAGTATTTGAATGATCACGGAGGATTAGGAATTTAAATACACCAAAGTATGTCTACGAGAAAATAATCATCTAGACTTAATACTTGTTTTTGACACTATGAATCCCATTTGGGTCGATGTGTTTTCATGGGCTAAGATACCCATTAGAATTGTAATGAGAATTTAAGTACTTAGGTGATATAACTTAGTACCATGACGGACAATCATTCGATTATCGGTTAGTGTATGTATATATATATATATATATTATATTGTATACGTAATAAGTAGATCATATTTATCATGGGCGTTCATAGAAGTCATGCATGGAAGTAGGTGGATAACCTTCCTTTAACCTCTTTCGTATGTTCACCAATGCACAAGTTGTCACAAGGACAACAAGGATTATCATGAATAAGTTAAAAAATAAAAAAGAAAGTTGCATAATATTCAAGGGATAAATCATCAAGTGAGGTGGTGGATTGAAGGTAGGATAGCCAAGGCTTCCAAGTAATCACACACAACCAACTCAAGTCTTGTTACAAAAATAAGCTTGGAAGGATACAACACTTGTGGGTTAAAAACCCTATTAAAACAGAAAGTTTCTTACACTTGTGACCTCAAATATGGTGATGTTCCATATTGGTTTTCCATAGAAAACCTATGGAAACACTCCTGGAGGTGTTCCAAGTGGTAAGAAGAAAGTAAAGAAGGGAAGTAGTCACTTTGAAAGTCTTAAACTTTCTGATTAGGAGCTGAGTTTAGAGAGGTTTTAGAGAGAGATTAGTGTTTGTGAGGTGCAAAGTGAGTGAAGATTGAGGTGGTTTTATAGTTGAGGTTTGGGGGTGAGTTAGGTGGGAATTTAATGCAAGAAACACACCAAACTAGCACACTTTTGCCCAATCAATGAGCTGGTCACAACATTCTGCGGATCGAGCACTCTGGTGGGGCGCAAGAGAAGAAGGGTGGGACGGTCGTGGTGGTGCCAGAGGCTCTGGGCCAGATACTTGTTTGATTTTTTGCATTTTTAGTCCCTGAACTTGGTTTTTCCTTCATTTCATGCTAAAACTTGGTATTTTGTCATGTTTTTAAGTGTTTAACATATATGTAAGTATATTTTGAGTTTCGAGTATGTATGTATGTGTATTTATACGTATAACAAGTATCGGTTTGTATGCAAACATGTATTAAACGATTGAATATATGTAAGACAAGTATATATTAAGTATGAATTCTATTATGATTAATGTCTCGGACTGCAAGGTTGGGAAAGAAATACGAATGCGATACAAATTCAAGTTTTCATAAATAGATATACGATTACACTTTCTAATTAAGGAAAATTCGAAAAAGCGAGGGTTTAAGTCTAGATTATTACTTTCTCATATACGTACTTTTGCATACTTTAATTCCGAATCTTAATCGTGAGTTAACCTCCGAATACTTACCCACCTTCGTTTACCCCATGTAGGGTAACGTCGGTGTTCCATCCTCCAAACTCTCCAACTCTTCATGGGAATAACAAAGGAAGCTTTGCAAAACCATGAGTATACTCGACCTCGTTTTACTTTTACACATTTGGGTGCAATACATGTCCTTAATGCAAAATCACACAAACATGCTTATATATAATTCACAAAACAATCTTTATACATGCTCTTGGTGTAAACTTGAAATCACACATGCTTATACTTAGTCATTAATTTCGATCAAGCCTACCTTAACATGCATAGCGCTATAGGAGTAACACACCGCCTGTAAACTTGAGGTCATGTTAAGTTAAACACATACTGTCTTTTTATTGCTATGAATAAATTACGTTAGCAGGAAACTTTTGGTTGAGTTGTATAATTGCATGATAGTTTAATGTATGTTAGCCTCGAGATTAGACATTTATGCATGAAGATTTGTTTAAAATGTTTATACGATGCTACTATTCAAACTTGTATGCTCGCCAATGCCTTGTGTATTGAACTATACTTTAACATGTATTGCAAGTTGATTATTGATGATGATGATGTTGGAAACGAGTAGGATGACTTAGATACTCATCTACATTTTGTATTAGAAATGTTGTTGTACTTGTATCTTGTTTCAAACATGTTTTATTTGATTTCAAACCATTGTACTTAATCATTATCCATTAAATGAAATTTTGTTATTTAAATACTTGTAACTTATTAGCGTTATGAAGTCTCGAGCAATCTCTTTCGTCCCGCCCTGATTTTTCCGCCATCGGTTGGGGTGTGACACGAACAACATCGGTCCATTACTGGTATTTATTTTTACAGCTTTTTCTATTGATAATCCGACACTGTATTGCTACCATATCGTACCTCGGGTACCTGTACATGTATTCGTTTTTATGGTTTCCAGCTTCGAAAAGTTTTCATTTGATGATAAATGAATATCGGTACCAATACCGTGACAATAGGAACCGATCGATTATGGTTTCCAGTTTAAAAAAGTTCATTAATATAAAACTCTATTTGCGACGATAAATGAGTATTGATACCATTATCGTGACAATGTGAACCGATCAATACCGTTTGAGCAACATCGGTGCGGGTACCGGTGTTTCGTTTCCTGTCGATGTATAACACGTGTTGTTTTCTATACCGACTGCATTTATCGTACCGGTATTGTAACAAACCAAACCGATACTAACCCAATGTATGTGGTAATGTACCATCACAACGCACGAGCAGATTACCCGGAATGTTAAAAAAATAAACATAGATACGGATTTAGGATTTTTTTTAAGTTAGCGAACACAAACAATTACTAAAAAATAAATTAAATAATAAATAAAATACTACTAATAAAAAACAAATACTAAGAATTATTAACTCAATGTATTACTAAAAATCTATTAGAATAATAAATAAGTGAGTACTGCAAAAAATCAAAATCAAACACTTGAAAATTATTAATTACCGTTCATTACCACTTTCAATTAATAGTATAGAAGGTGAGGTTATGTGATAAGTGTCACAAAAAGTGCATAGACAGTGTTATATAACATTTCATAACATGTATGTAGTGGTAACACCACATAACCCACTAACAATCATTACTTAATGTTTTTTTGTATAATAGGCAAATGCCTATAATAGTTTTGTATATATAAGCATATGTAAATATTTAAAACTAGAGCACTAAAAATAAATAAATATAAAAACATATATATATACACACACATAGCTGTAAAACAAGGTCTCCAATGTCAAGTATTCTTCGAGTAGTCGATATAAGGTAGGCTGCTGATGCGACTTTCTTCAACTCCGTCTAATTACTCGGAATCGATTAAACACGGTTAACCTGAGCCAGAATCGGATCTAGTAGGCCAACTCAGACAGAGTTTGACTTAGAAAAAATAAAATTAATTTCTATGTCAGAATGAATATCATATTAACGCATTTTATTATAAATATTAGTAAATTTATGTTATTTAACGTATATTTAATTTTCGAAAACTAATTTCTTTATAATTTAACATGTTCGAGTGATCTCCACCTAGGCCGAGTACTCTCAACTTCCAAGTCGACCGACTAGGGAGCGTCTATCGACTTTTGCAACCATGTGTATATATACCGTAGCAGAAATTTGACAAGGTATCGCGTGTTGTTTCTCCCATATATTCAAATACTCCCTAATAATGTCATACGTGTTTCAGTAAGCGAGCACACATAACGCGAAAGTACACTTTTGAATGAGGTGAATACCAGATATCTTCTTGCGTTCACTTTTTGCTTAAGGTAGTCATACATATGCTCCAAATATTCGTTAATACACAAATAAACTTTTGCTCATCCGAAATTGGTGCGTAAAAACGTGGGGGCTGTGAATCGGTGTAGCATCGAAATAGTCTTTCATTAGATAACGTTTGCGGATTCACAGTCTCGCACAACATAATTCCTCCTCAAGATAGGGCGTGCGGGAGAACGTTTAACATGTTGCATGGAGTTAATCGCGAGGGCACACACACTCGTAATCGTTTCTTCCTCCTCTGCGGCTTCATTATGAGCAAAAAAATATGTGGTATAGATTGATGAAAGAATCGTCCTACAGAGGCGAATACATTTTGGTAAAGAGCTTTATAAGGATTTGGTAGAGAATATTTTTGGTTGAGTTAGTTGGATGTAGAATGTGTGCAAAATTTTAGGTGTGTGTATATTTATATAAGAGGTAAATAAGATTTTTTTTAGTTTTTGCTCGTTCCCAGCGGTTCAATTTATCAAACCATGTGCCTTGTTCCCGTTATATCCATTGTGAGCTCAGAAAAAACCAACCCATAGCGCTGAAGAGGGCGGTATTCCCCTGCTCTATATGGCGCCATTGACAACATAACAGCTCGATAACGAGCCACTTTACATGCTCTAAAGAGAGAGAGACGGAAGTGATTAGCGTAACTATTGAGATATTCAAGAACTACTATCAACCAAGAATTTTTTTTTTAAAGGCTAGACTACTCAGTGGGATGGGATGGGGTGGGAGGGGGGCTCCACGCCCCATAGATATCCTCTTGCATTCAATTTTTGCTTAAGGTAGTCTTACTTATGCTCTAAATATTCGTTAATACAGAAAATAACCTTTTGCTCATCTAAAATTTCGCGCCTAAAAGCATGGGGGCTGTGAATCGGTGTAGAATCGAAATAGTCTTTCATGAGACAACGTTTGCGGCTTCACAGTCTCGCACAACATATTCCCTCCTCAAGATAGGGCGTACGGGAGAACGTTTAACATGTTGCATGGAGTTAATTGCGAGGGCACACACACTTGTAATCGTTTCTTCCGCCTCTGCGGCTTCGTTATGAGCAAAAAATATGTGGAATAGATCGATGAAAGAATCGTTCGGGCGAATCCATTTTGGTAAAGAGCTTTATAAGGATTTGGTAGAGAATATTTTTGGTTGAGTTAGTTGGATGTAGAATGTGTGCAAAATTTTATGTGTGTGTATATTTATATAAGAGGTAAATAAGATTTTTTTTTAGTTTTTGATCATTCCCCAGCGGTTCAATTTATCAAACCATGCGCCTTGTCCCATTATATCCATCGTGAGCTCGGAAAAAACCAACCCATAGCGCTGAAGAGGGCAGTATTCCCCGGCTCTATATGGCGCCATCGACAACATAACAGCTCGATAACGAGCCACTTTACATGCTCTAAAGAGAGAGAGAGAGAGAGAGAGAGACAGAAAAGATTAGCGTAACTGTGGAGATATTCAAGAACAACCAAGCAATTTTGTTTTTGTTAAAAGGATAGACTACTCAGTGGGATGGGATGGGGTGGGAGGGGGTCTCCACGCCCCCTAGATCTATCCTCTTACGTTCACTTTTTGCTTAAGGTAGTCATTCTTATGCTCCAAATATTCGTTAATACAGAAAATAACCTTTTGCTCATCCGAAATTGGCGCCTAAAAACGTGGGGGCTGTGAATCGGTATATAGCATCGAAATACTCTTTCATTAGACAAGTTTGCGGCGTCACAGTCTCGCACAACATATTCCCTTCACAAGATAGGGCGTGCGGGAGAATGTTTAACATGTTGCATGGAGTTAATCGCGAGGGCACACACACTCGTAATCGTTTCTTCCTCCTCTGCGGCTTCGTTATGAGCAAAAAATATATGTGGTATAGATCGATGAAAGAATCGTCCGACGGAGGCAAATCCATTTTGGTAAAGAGCTTTATAAGAATTTGGTAGAAGATATTTTTGGTTGAGTTAGTTGGATGTAGAATGTGTGCAAAATTTTATGTGTGTGTATATTTATATAAGAGGTAAATAAGATTGTTTTTTAGTTTTTGATCGTTCCCCAATGGTTCAATTTATCAAACCATGCGCATTGTTCCCGTTATATCCATCATGAGCTCGGAAAAAACCAACCCATTGAGCTAAAGAGGGCGGTATTCCCCGGCGCTATATGGCGCCATCAACAACATAACAGCTTGATAACGAGCCACTTTACATGCTCTAAAGAGAGAGAGAGAGAGAGACAGAAGAGATTAGCTTAACTATGGAGATATATAAAGAACTACTATCAACCAAGCAATTTGTTTTTGTTAAAAGGCTAGACTACTCAGTGGGATGGGATGGGGTGGGAGGGGTCTCCACGCCCCCTAGATCTATCCTCTTGCGTTCATTTTTTGCTTAAGGTAGTCATTCTTATGCTCCAAATATTCGTTAATACAGAAAATAACCTTTTGCTCATCCGAAATTGGCGCCTAAAAACGTGGGGGCTGTGAATCGGTGTAGCATCAAAATACTCTTTCATTAGACAAGTTTGCGGCGTCACAGTCTCGCACAACATATTCCCTTCTCAAGATAGGGCGTGCGGAAGAACGTTTAACATGTTGCATGGAGTTAATCGCGAGGGCACACACACTCGTAATCGTTTCTTCCTCCTCTGCGGCTTCGTTATGAGCAAAAAAAATATATGTGGTATAGATCGATGAAAGAATCGTCCGACGGAGGCAAATCCATTTTGGTAAAGAGCTTTATAAGAATTTGGTAGAAAATACTTTTGGTTGAGTTAGTTGGATGTAGAATGTGTGCAGAATTTTATGTGTGTATATATTTATATAAGAGGTAAATAAGATTTTTTTTTAGTTTTTGATCGTTCCCCAGTGGTTCAATTTATCAAACCATGCGCCTTGTTCCCGTTATATCCATCGTGAGCTCGGAAAAAACCAACCCATAGCGTTGAAGAGGGCGGTATTCCCCGGCGCTATATGGCGCCATCAACAACATAACAGCTCGATAACGAGCCACTTTACATGCTCTAAAGAGAGAGAGAGACAGAAGAGATTAGCGTAACTATGGAGATATTCAAGAACTACTATCAACCAAACAATTTTTTTTGTTAAAAGGCTAGACTACTCAGTGGGATGGAATGGGGTGGGAGAGGGGCTCCACGTCCCCTATACCACCCTATCCACCTTTATTTCTTGACGTGGCCCCTTAGGGGCTTGGAGATTTCCACGACCGTGGGGCATGTGTGGGTTGAATAGAGAATGATTGTGATTGTCGGGTTAAACGAAGGATGATGGTAATTGGTATTATTTTCAAATGAATTACAATAAAATAATAATAATAATAATAATAATAATAATAATAATAAACAAAAACGCCTCTTGCTCTAGCTTATCACCCTATGGTTTCAGGTTTTAAAGAACAAAGGCCTTTGTGCCTATGTGCCAGGCATGTAATGAAAAACACTCATTTGCCTATACCCATCATTAGTCCATCACACCAAACAGCATTGTCACAAGATTTAGAATGTCATGTCAACTTACTTAAGACTTCATAATATATTATTGGAAACACCAAAACACCCATCTTCGAATATAAAATCTAAGCCAATAACAAAGACAAGACATATATTGATACCAACACACATAGCCATTCCCCAACCAAGAGACCATGAAAATAAAAATTAGACTCAAATCTTCATACAAACACTGCAATTGCGCATATGATTCAATTCACAGGACCATTCTAGATCTATATTCGACAAAGAAAATGTGAGTTCATATCGATTTACTAAAATGGATACACATGATAATAGAGTATTTATTTTTATACAAAAGGGTTTTTAACTATTCAATCATTGTCTGCTTAACGGTTTTTGAGGATTTTTGTATTGATGTGGTAGTAAGAGATCTAACTTTTGTCTTAAATGTGAAGTGCTCAAATTCTATAAAATACAGATATAAAAGTATTTCAGAGTAAATTAGTTTACCGTTAAAAAGACATTGTCTACTTAAAACCGTTAGTACACTTTTATACATTATAATATACTTATTGAATTTAACACTAGTTGATCAGTTTAGGTTCTTTTTTTTATTGAATTTAACGCTAGTTGATCAGTTAAGATTCTTTTTTAAGATTTTCTTTGAAGGTATCTACATTTTTAATTGAAATAAAATATAAATCAAGTTAGTTTCGTAATACCTCCAAGCTTTTTAGCTTTTCATATTTAATTAAAATAAAATATAAATCAAATTAATTTCGTGATACCTCCAAGCTTTTTAGCTTTTCATATTTTCTCCGTGATATTTGTAGAACAATCATCACCATCCACTAACTTTACTAAAATTCATTTTGCAATTTATTTTAATGATGGTCCATATCATGTATGCAGAGAAAATGTCTCTATCAACAGAGACATACATACACACATACATATATACTAGGTTTTGAGGTGCGGGTAGGGTTCAGGTTTTCTGGGGTTTTACATTTAGGCCTTAGTTTTAGATTTTTTTTGAGTGAAGGTGGGGTTTTAGGTTTTCTTTTGGGAGGGGGGGAGGGGTTCGGTATTTGGTGAGATGATGGATTTAGGTTTTTTGGGGGTGTGGGGTTTAGGTTTTTGGGAGTGTCGGTGGGGGTGGTTAGGTGGTTTATGATTTTCATATTAGTGAACATGTGCAATACAACCTTTTTATAAAAATAGTTTTTTCTATATATTATATATAGCGATTTTTATTAAAAAATTTCAAAAAAAAAATTAATATATTTTTTAATTTTTTTATTTAGTTTTTTGGTTTTCTCATTTAAACTAGCTTTCTTATTTTATATCCCTATATATATAATATATATATATCACTCTCTCTTTCTTACCATAAAGACAATTATTATTTTATCGTTTACTTTTTTATATTTAAGTTGTATCTGTAATTAAGGTTTCAGAATCAAAGAATGTGAATTGGAGCGTTCAGATGTCATTCCCTACTACATCAACCCCATACATATAATTTAAAGAAAGTTTAAGCTTGATCCCGACGGTATACCTGAAATTCAAAATATATGGGACAGGTGTACTCGAAGTTTAACGTGTATGGCCGGGTATAAGATTAAAAATATAAAAAAATTGGGTACGGATATGAGATTTAGTGATACCTGCTCGATACCCAGCCCATTTACCCGAATTATACCCGAAAAGCATATTAATTAAATTTATTTTTACATTTATATAAACTTTGTACAATAACTTATTCATTATTTATTGATTAATATAAAACGGGTTTTTAATAATAACTATTTTTTTGACATGGCGTGTTGCGGTGAAATCCAGCAAATGATAATGCCAAATAAACGTGATTTGAAAATAAAGCATTTTGTTTATAAAGGCAAACCATTAGAACAGTATAGTTTATCATCATATCATTTTATTTTATAATACAAAATAAATACTTTGTTTTAAGTGAAATAATTAAAACTTGAATGGGTTGGATGCTGATGAATTAAAAAGGTTTAATAAAATATTACTATTTTTCATAACTAAAGAAACAAAAGAAAAATTAATTTTTCTAAATAAAAAAAGTCGTTTTTATATTAATCTTTTTAATCAAAAAAGCCATGTCACATAGGTAAGCACAAAACAAAATGTGACATGATACATCATTAAGCTTATCTGCTAATCTATAAATTACGTAAGGTTGAAACAAAATATGATACTTGAGTGACTTCAGAAAGACAAAAAAAATTGAATGACTTTAGTAGAACAAAGTAGAATTTTGGTTACCATGTTTAATACCCTTTAAGGGCATTTTATACCACATAAGCATCATAATGGTTCTTCAAAAATTAAGTAATGGTTAACATCTCTTAAGGCCCTTTCAATCATTACTTTTCTATTTCTTTTATCCCCATTTGGTATTATACGAGAAACACTCCTACCTCTTCATGCCCCTGTAATGTTCACGAGAGTAATTAATCCCTTTCACATTCCTATAATATCTATTACGTATGACATTATAATTGAAAGATATGAAAAGTGAATGCTAAAAGGATGCGAAATTACAGTTTACAGTTAATTTAGTTGTTTTAAGAAAATAAAGTAATCCCAACTCCCCTTGTCTAAGATTAAAGTGTCAAGATAACCAAATTTATCAAGTGGGCTGAGCCCATTTCGTAGGATTTAAAATAAAACACAACCTTTTGATGGTTTCTTGCATAAACAAAGGTTCTCTATATATTTGTAAATGAGTTTATATATTTAGGATATAATTGTAACCGAAGGAAAGAGAAAAAAGTTATTATTTATTTGTATATTTGGGAAGACATTGTTGCCCCTCATTTATTTTTAAATATATTTTAAAATTGGTTGTGAGTAGAATATAGAGAAATAAAAGAAAATATAATGATTTTTAGTGTAGATACATGGAGCACTAAGCCTTTAAAAACTACTCTTGAATAGTAACATAATTATTATTTAATACTATAAATATTTACTAGCATATTTTATTTATAACATTTGTTGATGCACTTTTTGGCCGTCACTGTGTGAATATGCTAGAAAGAGTGTGTATTGAATATTTTATAGATTAGATACGAACACACGACCCCAGTACGAACGAGTACTGGCTCTACGAGTGACATGTGCCTCGTATGAGTGACAGTCTGCCTCGTACGAATGACCCTTCGTACGAGTGACAACATGCTCGCTTAACACGAGCTGTCATGCCTATATATAGGTGTTGTGTATTCATTGTTTTGTAAGTTTTGGAAGTTCCCTGAGGGGAAACGCTGGCGGATTCTCTCCAGGAACTCTGCCAGCCAGACAAGATGTATACTCTTTCGGTATGAATGAATGAAAAGCTTCCATTGATTCTGTGCCTACTCCATGTCTATTTCGTTCTGCCGAATCTGTACTATCCCCAAAACCTCCGTCTAGTACCGCCGCCGCCCCCGGGACCACAACTAATTTCCCCCTTGTACGTCACTGTCGAAGCTTGAACTTGGACTTGAAATCTGAGAGCTATGTTTAAATATTCTGCAACTTCAATCGGGTATCTGTTGACGTCGTAATTCCCCCTTGATGGAAGATCCGGGTTTGCATTATCTACGTTAAGCAACATGCCCCCTGAAATAATTTTCTCTAGAAATTAATCTTCAGGTCGTTGTTTGCACGGTTCAAGACCTACTATGATCTTCTTGATCTACAAATTTTCTCGAATAATCACCAAATTGAAATTAAACAATGCAACTTCTCCATTTCGGCATTGACCATATCCGCGTTCGGTGCACTCCCCTGTGCTTGATTCTCCGATCTTCAAAACTAACCGGCAATTGATAGAAACTTCGAAATACCACACCTAAAAACTTCAAATCAATAAATATCCCCAAAAATCTTCTAAATTAGCAAATCATCATAAACAAACTATCTGGTAACACATCGAATTTGAGAAACATTCTTCGGCAATCAGAATCACATTCTTCCTTTTTAGTCACAATAACAGATATATAGCTATCTCCGCTGGAATGGGGCATCTGAAACTACAAGACATCCGTGTTTTTTGGCGGTTAGTCCGAAAAACAGTTCATTTGCAATGCAGAGTTAATGATAGGCAGTCCTATGTGCTTCCGATTCCACATCGGGGATCAGGTAGTTAGCGCTTGAGCATCAATCTGTAACATGATCTGAAAATTCTGAACATTCTTCGATCACATATTCTGAATGTATAGTCTATTTCGTGAATAGACGTAAAGGTTATCTCATCTCTAATGAATCTTCGATCCTCTGTGTTTTCCAGATAATCTGCAGTCTGAACCACCCGGATACTGTTGCAGCGTCACGAATTTCAAAAATGCCGGAATTTTAACATATACGTGAAAATTTTTATTCCCCTCATTTTTGCAAATTCTGACGTCGAGTTCTTATGGGAATGAAGATTATGGTGGGACTGTAGCATATGGTACTCAAATTTTGCGGAAAATTTCCCAAAATTGCAGTTTTAATCAAATGCTGACTTAACATTAAGGCTCATTAGTAGTCACTACACCAGATGATCAATGCTTTGCGCATGTATTAGTGACTACCCCAAAATCTTCATCCCTTTGTGATCGTATCATCAAATCTATACTTTGAAGCTCTAGACGGTGTCTCTGAACAACCCGAATTAGACGTTAAAATCTCGAAACTTTTTGTAATCACCAAATTTTTCTGGACACTCCTCTCATTAATACGATCAAAAAATGCCTTTTTTTGGGTCACCACTTTGTACAACTTGCGCTTCATACGAGTTGTGCTTCGTACGAGTAACAAAGTGCCACTCGTACGAGCGAGCGTCTTACTCGTACGGACGAAACTGATAACGTCTTTTCGATCCAGAATCTTCATTTCTTCGAATTTCAACATGATTTTTGTATTGATCTGGTCGAAAATCAGTTTCTTACAATACTATGGTTTCAACTTTGCATTATGTTCGTGGATTGTCCGATTATTTGATGTTTTACGTCTAAAACTCCCCATACGTCCAAAATTCATAAGCGTATGTGATTCATCAACTGTTAGATTGAATGAATCGGTACCGTAGCTCTAATACCAGTTGTGGTCCCGGGGGCGGCGGCGGTTCTAGACAGAGGTTTTGGGGATAGTACAGATTCGGCAGAACGAAATAGACAGGGAGTAGGCACAGAATCAGCGAAACTTTTCATTCATTCATACCGAAAGAATATACATCTTGTCTGGCTGGCGGAGTTCCTGGAGAGAATCACCCAGCGTTTCCCCTCAGGGAACTTCCAAGACTTACAAAACAATGAACACACAACACTTATATATTGACGTGACAACTCGTGTGAAGCGAGCATGTTGTCACTTGTACGAAGGGTCATTTGTACGAGTGAGATGTTATCACTCGTACGATTAACAAAGTCACTCGTACGAGGCACATGTCACTCGTACAAGCCAGTACTCGTTCGCACTTGGAACGTGTGTTCGTATCTAATATATTCAATATTCAATACACACTCTTTCTAGCTTATTCGCACAGTGACGACCATAAAGTGCATCAACAATTTTTAAGACACGACATCTTATAAAGTTCTGACTATACCGTTGTGATGTACTTATTTCCATCTACGTCTTGATAGAGATGTCGTGCTCTAATCAAAAGTAAGATAATTTTGTTCGCTTAACTACCACATATACAAGTATGGGCAAGTAAGATCGTCTCCTTAGGGAATTTGTGAAAAAGTGTTCAATTAATTATTCAGTTCAACTAATTATGAAAGAAAGTATGGTTTTTGAGAAACTTGATTGTAAAGAAAAAAACCATATTGTGAATTTATCAGTTTTAGGAAAAGCAATCCTTCCTGATTTCAGGTTCTAGGTTTCACACAAAACTTGTTTGATTAATTGGATACCACATAGATGTGGTCTAGGGTTAATTAGTTGAAGTGATAATTGAAAACAAGATTGTAATACTAACTTCTACGATTCAATTACCCAATATAAATGCCAAATACCCCGTAGTTAACAAACCGCTCACAATGCAAAAAACCAAATGCGAATTAAAAAGACAAATAACTAAAATACAAACAATTCGTTTAAATCAACCAAACATAAGTTGTTCCATAATATTTAATATAAACAATCCAAAACATAAATCAAACAAAGTTTTAAGGTTATCCTAAACAAACTGTTCACCCGGAGGAAGCTACATCGAGATTAGCCGCTCATCGGCATGGTTGAAACTTCCATGGTTGCTGTTGGACTTCTTGAAATCATGAACAAGTTTACTTGAAAATTGTTGGGACGCCTCATTATTGCCTTTGGGACGCCTAAAAAATGGTGGGGAATGAATGAATTTCGTTTGGGGTAGGTTATGTTTAAATTGGGTGTCAAAACCCTAATTTCACAATGATAACCGCCTTAAGGGCGTAAATTATGCCAGTGAGGGCATAATTTACGCCGCTTACCAGTGATGTTCCTTTTTGGCCTCTGTTTTAACGCTCCACCTTGTGTTCTTCTCACTTGGTGAGGATGTGAATTACGCCCTAGGGTGCGTAATTTACACCCAAGCTAAATTTTCTTCCATTTCTTCACATGTTTAATGCTTATGCTTTCCACAAGCTACCAAACTCTCAGTTAGCTCCTAAAAGCGCCCGTTAAGTTCCGGGGACATATGAATAGCGCCATTCTCAAAGTAAACTAGTTTAAATGCTTAAAACCACATTATTAAAAACGCTATGACAGAGACAAATACCCTCACATCACATTCCAACTTATCCTTTGCTTGTCCTATGCGAAGCGATCGTGTAACTATCCACCCATTATTAACGGACACACTTAACTAATTATGATGACTTATCGATTAAGGTCCAAAGTCATACTTAACTCAAATGACTTACACATAGTCACAAGATCTAACATTTTCAAAACCATGACATCTAATTGAGCTTACCAGGCCTTCAAGCTTTCAACATGCATACGATTACACCTTCCACAATTTACCTAAATAGTGCATGAATCAAAAGGACTTTACGGGTCATATTTTGTGGCTTTGGGTAGATTAAGGATTATTGGCGAAAATCGATGAAATCCAAGTCAGGTAAGCCACCTTCTATGAAGGTCTATCATTGAAGCACATTTTTCACACTTCTAGATACAAATTGTCCAATTTTAAATTATTTATTGTAAGGAAAGCATTGGCAAATCTTTTGCATTTTATCTTATTTGGACACACTAACATTGACCCTCTTTTTCTTGACTTTTCGAAGAAGGTGACCCTTTTCGAGCCATATTTATATATCATAGAAAACATCTGTGTTGGTATACCGAAGTACGAGGTGTAATACCCCAACCAATGACGTAAACATTGGGGTGAAACTTGAATTGTGTACAAGCTCATGATCAACTAAAGTTTAAATATTTTTTTAAGTTCAAATTAAAGTTCATACAAAACATCCAAAAGATAAATAGTTCAACATTGACAAATAAGCCAAATTAATGTTAACTAAGTCCAAAGCTCCTCAATGATTCAATCTTGATAGTACTTCATGCATTGTTTCCTAAAACATGTATAAAATCAGTGTCAACTTCAAAGAAGTTGGTAAGAAACAAAATTTTTAAAAATGATAAAGAGTTGATATTTGTTCAATTCATACGAAAAAATGTAAGAATATCTAAGCAATATGTGATGAGACATAATAGATTATGAGAGTGTATTTAAACCTTGTGTTAGACATGCTAATGTGAAATCCATACCAATGAGATTATGAGAAAAATGTTATTATGAATTCCATATAAATGGAATTATGTGGAAAACGATAATTCACAGTTTCAATCATTCCACCAAGGATTCCCCACAACACATTATAGTCAAGGAGTGGGAATGAGATTGTCAATCCTATAGCGTTATAATTTACTACTGGTCGACTTGATCAATGTTAATAAATGTACATGAGACGTAAATGACATAGTGTTAGACAAACTTGCAACTAGATATGAAACATGCCATAATGTTGAATTGAAATATGAAATATTGAAAGCTTTGTAAATAGGCACATGAATCACCCAAAAATGTAAAATATTGGGTTGTGTTACTCACCTTGAGTTTTGGTAATGATTGCACTTATGACTTGATAAGAATTATTGTGATTCCCTATGAATATATATTATTAGTGACCATGTTTAAGGTGATAGTTAATGCTATTAACCATACCAATAAATGAATTAAAAAAAGAGTTTAAAAGTCATTATGAGGAAATAAGGTTGATTCGACACCGGTTATGCATTGAATATAGTAAAACGTGTCCTAAAATCATGAAACTTTCCGGCACACTATTCACTATGTCTTCTCTACATTTTTCGTTTAGAAAATTTTACCGTTTGAAAATCGTATCCTTGTCAAACCAGCCACCCAAAACCGAAGGACCAAAATTGCCCACTGAAATTGTTTTGTCTATTGTCAGAGTATACGAAGGTGTTCTTCAATTTTCTATACATCTTTGAAAAATGTATTTTTGAGAACTAAATTGTGGAATTTGAATTTGCAAGTTTTTGATTATTTATGAAATAGTTATGATCTGTTGAAGTTCATGAAAACATTTTGTCCAAAAAAGAAACATAATTTAGGTGATGTTTTTAAGTGTTTTTGATGAAATAAAATTATGAACCATGTATGGGGATATGAATACCATAGTTCAAACTATATGGTATCATGTTTGACCTTGATTTATACACGATTCAAATACAAAAACAGAAAATACTTTGTAAGAACACAGAAAGGGTGATCTTTGTGTAAGAACTAGATCATCTCATTAGGTTCTTTGTCTCATCCACTATAGTACCATGTTGTTATGGATTTCTTGGATTCATTGACATATATGAAGGATAACATATGGATCTAAATGGTGAAGTGATCATAAGATTAAAATGAAAAGAATGTAGAAGAAGACTTGTATATAAAATATAAATACTACCTTAATTGTTTTCTTGCAACTTTTATAAAAATCTTGAATAGTGAGGGATGGGTTTCGAAATTGCTAGTGTAAAGATGAAGGATTTAGAACTCTCTTGCAAGTTGGAAAGAGAAGTTGGTGCAACAAAAATGTTGAAATATAGGCTAGTATTTATAGTATTTATAGGTGGGGAAATATCACATGAGAAAGTTTTATGTACAAAATTAAGTTTTTTTTTTTTTGGGGGGGGGGGAGTGGATCGGTTATAGGTGAGCAGTAAATGGAATGAGGGGTTTTAATCTTTTATTATTTAAGTGGTAAATTTTTTTTTATAAAAGAAAAGGTTACATCAAAGTTGTAAGATTAAGGATATTTGGAGGATTTTAAAAGCTTTAAATCATTTAATTTCTATAAAATGTAATGACTTAATAAAAACTAAAATGAAAATTATAAGGGCTATACGATGTTAGGATAATGTTATTAATTTAGGATTCTAATGTACCATCATCAGTTATACGTATTTATAGTGTGAATTTACCCAAATTTATTAATACTTTGAAGGAGCAAGCCATAAACGTGTTTTTTTAGTAAATATCTAAATAGTTTTTGACATATCATAAATAAAGAAGCGAGCCATGGTCTGGCGAGAATAATCCCTCCTACCAAGACGAACGATTTGCGGAGAAGAGACTAAATAAAGTTGGTCTTTTAGTGGGAGACCTAAATGAACTGGATATCTACCTTCTTGCACTTCTCTCTAATTGCTTTCTCAACTTCTTTTTCTCTCAAAAACTCAAAATGTATTCTTTCGATTTCCACTTGCTATCTTGCCTTCACTTTGCGAAACCCAATTTGCCACCTGAACTTAGAGAAATCATTTTCCTTGATACCATACATGTGAGGAAATTGTGGCACCATCAAGAGCGCGCCAAACGAAAAGCTAAAAAACATAAGAAATGTGTCAAATGCGGAAATTGGTCACATGATGGAAAATGTACCAAGAACAAAACATACTCCCAATTTGAGTTTGCACGCCTTATTCGTATTGGAGCCATTCGATTCATTGAGGAATGCACCGTAAGAAAAGGAAGCAATGTATACTACACAATGAAGGAAGAATTGTTGATGTTACGTAACAAGTTTTGAAGGGCATTTATCCAAATGACATACGAAGAATCCTCTAATCAAGACTACTACAAGACTTCAAGATCACAACACCATGCCCAATAATTTATCTTAGTTTTTATCCTAAAAAACTAGTGTAATTTTTCCCCCTTTCCTTTCATCCTTAATAAAAGCCCTTTTGATTTATGCACTTTACTTAATTAAAAAAAGGTGAAGATTTGATTAGCGTACAAGCCTATGATTTATGATTATGTCGGATGAACTTAAGTGAACACTTAACTCACAAAACACACGAGCACAAGCCAAGAGAGTTCAATGATCATTGTGAAGAGTATGACTTTAGGCATAATAAAATTTTAAGTAGGCATGTCATGTTTATCTAATTATTCACAAAATAAAACACTTGCATAACTCATGGATCAAACAATTTTTTCCACCATTTGAAGGAGATTAAAGGATGGTTTGCTTGAGGACAAGCAAAGTTTAAGTGTGAGATTTATGATATACCATCAATTTTACATATTTATAATGTGAACTTACCTCCATTTATTAATAGTTTTAAGGAAATTTATGAAGGAAACATTACCAAAATCGTTCCCTTTCGTTTTTATAGGATTTGAAGGTTTAAAACAAAAAAGAATCAAAAAACAAAGAAAAACAGATGAAAACATGAAGTTTCTAAGAAGCACCCCGTGCAAAATGAGGCACAACCATGCCTTTCGCCACATCCCACCTTTTGTAAGAATCAGAACAACTTGGCAGATAAGAAAGAAAGTTGGTGGGCACGCTTGTGCAATCCACCCCCCACAAAAGACAAATTCAGTAAAGAAAAAAGCTTGAGACCAAAGTACACTTGCTGCAACCATTTTCAGGACAAATCACCATGTACGGTAGTGCATGGCTAGGCACGCCCGTGCCCAAAACCTCTAGGAGACAAAAATGACAAATTCTCGAAGCTTCCATCGAGACTAAAGGAAAAGCAAGACCGTGCCCCCTAGGGATGTCTGTGCACCCTTTCCTTTCATCAGCCTATAAATACTAGTCTTATTCACTCATTTGATGCATGCCCTTCTTTGCTCTCTTATTCCTTGATGTGGTACAACCCCAAGGTCCCAAGGATGATAGACTTGTGCCTCTAAGGCCTTATTCTCACACCCTTGAAGGTTCTAGTCGCTTGGAGAAAGTGTGGATGATCCATGGAGCTTAACTAATCAATAGTCAAGTATGCCATGATCATGATGCTTCTTAAGCCCCCTTTGCTAGGAAGTGAGAGGTTGATCTTTAGGGAAGGCTTTGATGCTTAGAGACCTCCCCAAAGTTAGGATCCTACATCCTACCTTTGATAATCCATGCTAAGAATAAGACATTAATAGATTAATTCACCAAACATATGCAATAAATGAGAGTTAAGAGACACTTTGTTGCACGCATACTGCACTTGAGCTAGAGTATGAAGATCATGGAATGTGGTAATTGCCATTGGTAAAAATTTCATATGGTTGTAATCTCTGTCTTCTCAAACTCTTGAATTAGTTAATCTTGTTAATATAGTACTTTTATCTTATTTAATGTGTTTTTCCTTTACTAATTCTTCGTTATTATCTTTTGTGACAGGATTGCATGACCAATTTGAAACTAAATTAACTTTACATCTTAAACTATATTAATTTAACCTAACTTTGCGTGTGTGTATGCCTTCTTACACCCTTAATCAGATCTGGTGTTCTTGATAACCTTGGGAGGTGAAGCTTATTAGTACACTCATGGCGTGTAACAAACCATATACTAATAAGGGAAATCCTAACTTGGCCTATTAAGACTATCATTATGTAGGCTACTGGTATTGAACCGAATTTGGGTAACAAGATTCTTGTGTCAAACTAGATCTTAGGGGTAATTAAAGGCTTCTAATATTACATCGAGATCCTTTAGGAAGGCTTCTGGTAATGCAAAAAGATCCTATAAGGGGGGGGGGGATAAATGTTAAGATAATAAATTTAATGAGGGAATAAGGCAATCTGGGGAATATAAGATAACCGGTGAAATGGGATATATTTTGCTTATTCGGTAACTTAATTACTTTTATGTCTAAATCACTTCGGTAATTTAAAAGATCTCTAAATGTGATCCCATTTGTTAAGCTTGAAATGTAAGCACTTATTAATTAAGTTCTAAAAAGGTAATATAACCAACATGGCTTTATACCAATCTTGTTGTAACATATCGTTTACTAGTTGTA
This sequence comes from Scalesia atractyloides, assembly GCA_947069175.1. Lineage (NCBI taxonomy): Eukaryota > Viridiplantae > Streptophyta > Magnoliopsida > Asterales > Asteraceae > Scalesia > Scalesia atractyloides. Next base: position 11,175,312 of record CAMTDV010000003.1, on the reverse strand, counting down.
AGGCTATGGGAGGTTCATTACTAGTCGCGTGTTCCTTGGACGATACTTAGTTCTTATCAAAAGTTATACTATACCTGACGGGTTCTTTGCCCATTGTGTGTATTTCGTTTGTATAAAAATCATTTTTATAAATTTAAAGCTATATAATTGTGTTCCTAAGTTATTAAGTTAACGCACTTAAGTGTGCTCAATATTATTAAATTAATATGTATAATTCACACGACATCAAGTCTTTTGGCGTTGTTGCCGGGGAATACAGTTTCTTCCATCGAAAAACCCAAGTTATTATTTTTACCAAACTTATTTTAATCCAATTGCTTTCCCTTATATTTTAATTTTCACTTTTATTTTCTGTTTTCGTGTTTGCTCCTTAGTTGTTTTGCAGATTTCTTTCAAGGATGGCCACCGAGAACGTATCATCAACATGACAAATGCGAAAACTGCAGGCTAACTTTTTCTTAGGCTAATTCTTTTCTCCAAGCCCTTTTTATCCTCAAAAATTTGTCTCCTACTGTTAAGTCTGAGTTAACAAGGTTTGTGATTAATCAACAAATAAGATCAAAATAATTTTGTATTGTAAGTAAAGATAAACAATCACAAACAAGAAATCGTCATCAACATCTGTTTTTCATTAATGATTCAAATGATTACAATAATGTTTTACAAAAGATTGACTCTACAGACTCCCCCTCGGACTGATCACTAAACAATTCTATTAGTACAAAAGAAAAGGTGATGTGTAGTGATGTATAAATCTCTAACATGTGAATTCTATTTATAGTAAATACAAAAGCTCTGTTTGTGATTGGTTAACATCACCCTGATAGTAACATCTAACATTCCTAACAGAAAGATTACACAGATGTTGCAAACATCTGTGTAAACAAAAAATTGATATAACTATGCTAAAGACTGTTAAAAAGCAAATACTATCAGATTAGGAAACAACTGTTAAGCCATCCTCTGTTGCTTTGTACCAAACATTTGTTTGGCTAGACATATGTTTAGTCTTCTTCATCAAACCTTTACTTCAACAGACTTTAGGACTTGAATAGACCTTGTTTCTTCATGAATAGCGGTTCCAAGGCTTTAAACAGATGTTAGCAGGTCATCAACAGATGCTCTACAGATGCTCTGATTTAGGTGTTCAAGATTCACTATCTTTGGGGAAAATCTTGTTCAAGCTTCTATTTATTTCTTGATCGTTTGATCATGTTTTGGCTTTTGAATATCATCTATTCTTTTGTAGGTCCAACAATCTCCCCTAGAAACAAATAATGCTGAAATAGATGCTTATTAGATCAATTTTTTTTCTTTAACTTCTCTCTGACTTGGGTTTTGAATTGCTTCTCAAATCTTTCAAAGAGGAGAGATAGTCATCTGCATCCCTTTCAAGTGGAAGATCCAGAAAATCTTGCAGATCTTGAATTTTCAAGCTCATGGCACTATTTATTGAAGTATTTTTCACTTATCCATTGGCCCTGACTATTTTCAATTCATAGATTACTCTGTCTGAGGACCATTTTAGAACTTTTGAGACTGATGATTTATTGGGGCCGATTTTATTGGAAGAGGTGAGGGAAATTGTCTTCCCAAGACTTTGCCCAACAACTCTTCTAGTTTGGCATCTGGATGCCCATACATGAGTTCATTTTTAATCCATTCCTTACTTATCTCATCTTCATACTTTTGTAAATCTTCTGCGTACATCTCCTTTTGTATTTTAAGATAACTTCTAATAGCTGAGGAGACATTTTTAGTAGATGATAGTTCTGAAGGATTAACTAGAGAGCTGATATGTAAATTTATGTGTTCATAGTTTGGCCTTTCTAAGTTCTCTTAGATTGTTGGCTCATCCTACATGGCCATTGATTGCATAGATCCAAACATTGCTGCTACCGTCTCCTCCTTTATTCTTCTAAGCTCAACAACTTTTTGACCAACATGCTTTTTACCTGCTTCCAATTTGGAGGAGTAGGCTTGATATCTGGATTAAGCTTCAACTTTTCAATGCTTGCAATTTCTTCTAGAAGGGCTTCTGTAGTCCAACCAAAGAATTGAGCCCTTGTGGCTGTGTAAGTCTTGTTCCTCATTATGAATTCCAAGTAATCTTCTCTTAAAGCTTTTATGAGCTCAGGGTTGTTTACTGGTCCTTGTGAAGCCTTTTTACTGGCATCTTTGGCAAAATTTTCTAGTCTATTCACTTTAGTGAATTTTACAGATATAATTTATTGTGCCTCCTTATCACTTTTGCTCTTGCTTTTAAAAGCATTCTTTCATCCTGTATGCTCTTCAGATTCAAGTATTCTTTTACATTTTTATGCTTTGAATATCTTTTAAGGGATGGAAAGGTAAGTTGGCTGATGTCAGCTGTAGAGTAGAAGGGTTATATCTCTTTTGATACATTTTCCGACTCTAGTGGGTCAAGTATGGTGGTGAGTGGTTTTGTAGTTGGATATGTAATAGTGAGTGTTGTGGTTGTTGTGATATATGATTGAGATGTGATGGATAAAGCTGTTATGGTTGTGGTTTTAACAGGTGATGCATTAGGAGTTTCTTCATCATCATCTTGGATAATGAATTTTGTTCTCCTGGTTCTAGTTTAAAGTTTTGTGTTTTTGATGGTGGTTGTGGAAGTTCTGATGTTGGTTTTCTTTTGTGGATGAGAAATCCTTTAGGAGACCTATGTGTTGGTGGTAGTGTGGTTATAACATTTGTTGTCACTTTTGTTGTGGTAAGAAATGTTTGGGTTATGAGAATAGTGGCTTGGATAACAAGTGTTTGGGTAGATGTGACACTTGTTTGGAAGGTAGTTGATGCAGTTATTTCTGGAATCTCTTTTGAAGATACTTAATTGGAGTTTCTTCCTTTTAATAATCTCTTGCACTGTTATCTGCATATTAGCTTCCCTTGTGTCTTTCCTCTTTTCTTTTTCTACTTCTTTTTTCAATTTCTTCTTGCTTAGCCTTTCTGAATGCAGCAATGTTAAGCCTTTTTCCAGGTTTCTTGATAAGAGGTGGGAGCTTTCTCATGCAATCTTCCTCCCCCTTTTTGGCATCATCTTGATAGTTAGGAAGAATTAGAGTTGTACCAGTGATTTCAAGGATAAAGTCTTTGATGACCTTAACCTCTGCTTGCGTCTCTTTGTACTTAGCATACATCAATGTTCGTACTAACTTGTAACATCCCAAAACCATTAAAATTAAATGGATACAAATATTATGTGTGTGTATATATATGTATATATTTATATACAAGATTCAATACTAGAATGGCTAGGAACAATTAACCTAGTTAGTTATATGTTAATAGTTAAAGAAACAATGGATGATGGTACTTTTTAACAAAACCAAACATGAGGGACTAAAAGGAGCCATAGCTCTTGATCAATTGACCACAAATCCATCTAATCCAACTAAAAATCAAAGTGATTTTGGTGCATGTTTGATGATTTAGAGTCTATTACATCATGTCATCATAAGGTATGTCAAGAATCTAGTGTTTAGTTTAATAGAGAATTCTTGATGAACCTTATGATAGCAACTAAGAATGGATTGTGGAATTTATGATAAAATTCTTAGTGCCTACATGATTAGAGGCAAACCCTTGATGAATAATAGTAAAAAACAAATGCTATGATTTAAGGGTTTGAACTAATAGCCACGTTTGTGTAAATGGATTTTTGGTAGCAATATGAATATGTAAAAATTTGAAGGGTAATTCTAAGTGTTAAGTTGTGCATATTGACCATATTGAATTTGTGAATACATGGTTTTATGTTGTTTAATAGCCTTGTTAGAAGTAGTATGAGATTAATGCCCACAAGGTGTTTGCGAAATGGCTTAAGTGAAAGCTAAATGTATGTAAACTATTGAAAAACTATGATAAAACCTTGTGATTGATTAATTGTAACTTTATATGTAACATCCGTCAAAAAACCGGATTTACCAAACCCGCTCCGTTTAATAACCGAACAATCAGTTAAAAATTTCGTGGCGTATTTAATGCCCAAAATAATTTTAAACGATACATAATTAATAAGTTTATTGGAATATATAATTTATTTTTGAAAAAGTATTAAAATCAGTGGTTTAAAAATAAAAGAAGGCTGCCGGGTTTCGAACCCGGGTCAGCCGAGTCAATCTGGTCAACAAAGCATTAACACACAGCCGTTCAACCACTGCGCCACTTGTATTTCTTGTTAATTATTGGAGACAATTAATTCATATCATGAATCTCAAATTCAAAAACCGGCGCGCCTAATTGCTTTCGTCGGAGATCCCGACTATCTCGCCAAGTTTGGACGGTTACTTCCGTTTTAACGTAAACTTTAATCTCATCATCAGTTATAACCGACGTCTGAGTCCGCGAAGCAAGTCATAACCGCCGGAAAACGTAATGACTTTGAATCAAGCCTGAAATCCGACTCTATACATCTCGATTCCTCCCTATAAATTCACCCACAATCCACTGGTAGCCTTTTCGCTCAAAACCGCACCCTTTCTCGACGAAAATTCACTCGCCGGAAAATACCTGCAAATCGCCGGAAAACCGAGCTTTTCACCTTTGAGCCTTACTGAACCCCCAGAGCTCATACCGAAGCCACCCACACTCATCTCAAACTCCCTGAAGACTCTCTGCCACAGGACACACGTCGCCGGAATAATCTGCCGTCACCGGAGTTTCGCCGGAGAAACAGAGGAGTCCAGTTCGGTATAATTTACGCTCAATTTTTCATTCTTTTTATTTATCTCACCTGTAATTAATCATAACACACTAACGAACTTGATTAAAACTTCGAACCAGTCGGACTTCCGATTCTGGTTAAGATTAACGAAGAAGACGAAGTTTCAGTTGTCTATATGTATAATTAAAATCACGATATAACTCGGGTTAGACACACAGTCCAGCGGTGGACTGTGTGCACATAAAACACGCTCACGTCCCGAGTTCGATACATGTCCCACGCATACTCGCCTTAATAAAAATGTTCCTTTTTTTAACCGAACCGGAGTCACTGCGTAAGATGTTAAGTTTAATAAAAACCGGAATAAAAACCAAGATAGACACACAGTCCAGTGGTGGACTGTGTGAATGTTTAATCACACGTCACGAGTTCGAGTCCGGACTACCGCACCGGTCCGGACAATTATCAAACTTTTTATTTAAGACAGAAATGAAAATATTTAGTTTGTATACAAGTATAATAAAAATCAGTTTATTTAACAAGTTAGACACACAGTCCAGCGGTGGACTGTGTGTTAACCTAAACCACAGGTCCCGTGTTCGAGACCTGTGGAGCGCACCGAGTCGTTAGATTAAAATCGTTTTTAAAAATAAATGATTTTCTGTTTAATTCAATTAATATATAAATATAATTAAAAACAGAAATATTTCGGGTTAGACACGTAGCTCAGTTGGTAGAGCTGCGTGCACGCGTACGGGAGGTCTTAGGTTCGAGCCTCACCCGGCGCAAACAATTTCACATACGAACCGGTCAACAGTCAAAGTCAATGGTCAACAAGTCAACGGTCAACGGTCCAAAAAGTCAACATTTTTTTATTATTTTTATTTATTTATTTTATTTAAAAATCAATTAAAAATACTTAAACATAACGTTTTTAAGGAAAGAAAATAGCCTAAAACTCACAAAAATACACCCAACAATCCTACTAAAATGGATTAATAAAATCCGTTTACTTACCGAACCATTATGCCATTATCTAGGTTAGTTTCACTCGTGGTTAAATCCAACTTCGCGTGCATTCAACATTATCAACCGAACGCACCCAATGTGTGTGAATCTTACAACTCCCCTTTTTAATTACACGTTTTGGGGTGTGTCATGTGTCACCAAAATTAACTCGTTTATTTAAACTTGTGCCATACCATATTGTGATCTAAACTTAGATTTTATATATTGTTTGTACTTATGTATTTCATATTGTCAAGTTATATGCAATTCATTCATTAGGCCCATCAGTTCCTCGTGAGAGACGAGTTGAGCAACGCGTGCCTCAAAACAAATCCATTATTGTCCGTGTGTGTATTATTTAGTTTATATTGTTGTGGTCATGTATTTCATATTGTCAAGTATATGCAAATCATTCATTAGGCCCATCAGTTCCTCGTGAGAGACGAGTTGAGCAACGCGTGCCTCAAAACGATCCATTATTGTTCATGTGTGCATTATTTAATATTAATTGATTTGTGAATAAGTTTACATCTATTTTTACTCATGTGTGGTTGTGCACTTTATTTTATTATCAATTAAATAAACTTGCTCAAATGTTTTCCATAGGATTCACTCGCCAACTTTTTGTTGATCCAAAAACCATTTTTACACATGATTCAGGTGAACAGGATGAAGCAAGGAAAACATAGGAAATGCCTTAGAAGAAAACAAAGAAGCTTAGATTGAAGTTTAGGTCATGATGTAATTATGATTGTAAATTTCCCATTAAATTGTATTAATGAATATGAAACGTTATAATAAATGTCATGAGCTTTGATGATAACCCAATCATGCCCCGATCACCTTTTTCCGCTGCGGGTCGGGGTGTGACATTATACGTCATGAGATGAGCTACGAAGTGTTACTGATAAATGGATTGTACTGTATAGGCAACTCAAGTGAGATTTCGGGATCTCAAGACGGTAAGGACATGTGCTTAAAAGGGAAACTTTGAGGTACATGGCTATATGTCTCCTTACTTTCTTAATTAGTTAATATAGTTGATCCGATTGAATGATTGTAAATACATTATAAGTGGTATAGGTTTGTTCATAAGTGATGGTGTTCACAAGAGCAAACCAAACGCTTCAAAATAAAGTGAAATGCAAATCGAGTAACGGGAGCGTAAAATACTAATTTTTAACGAACCCCAGTATTGGTTGAAGTGAAGTGTAAACACAAACCGGGTAATGGTAGGGTGGAGCACAAAGTGACGAACCTGGGAAAATGGGTTGTAGTTGAAAAATGAATAATTCCATGAGAGGAACGTGAATGATTCAAGTTTATGAACTTGAATATCGAAAGGGTCGAATATGTGTTCTCATAAACCGGATATTGGGAGCATGGAATACGAAGTTATTAAGCACGAGTAATGGGTATAATTGAGGGAAATTAATCCCACAAAAAAGTTATGGATGATTTGAGCTTAGGTGCTTAAACATCAAAACGAGTCAAACAAATCTAAACGCAAACCGGGTAACGGGAGCGCAAATCATAAATGTTATGAATCCGGGTTAAGGATTGTGGGTTGAATATGTTGGTTAATGATTTATTAGCGTTTAGAAACAAGTTTGGGGCAAATCGGAGGTGTTTTGGCCTAGTTATGGTAAAAATAGTGAAAACCGACTCACCTCACTCCACCCGACGGAGAAAGAGGGTCCCGTTGAGTGGCGCGACGGGGACTGTTTAAAAAAATATTTTTTATTTATTTTATTTCCTTGTTGAAGTTATTGCGTTCAATCGTTCTAAATACTAGTTGATCGAAAATAATATGGCATGTAGGTACATTTGTACATGCACCCAAATTTCTTTTGCAACTTCTGCATTTGTTGGTGGAGGTTTTGAGTTTTGTACCAAAGTCTTTATCATTTCTTTGATTTCTTTAACTGATAATTCCAACCTGGTGACTCTCTTTGTCAATTTTGGATAGTTTAACCCATCACCTAACTTCAGAGGATCATCTGAATTCCTACCAGAGGTGGTTAAAGCTTGTTTTGAACCAGGTGCCTATTTTTCTTGGTACTAGGGACTTTCAACTGGTACAAAGATTACATTTATATTTCATCAGTTGTTGCCTTCAAAAAGGTCTTAGTTATGTAACTACTGTCTAATGGTGAGATTGTTGTCTCTGCAATTTTAGTAGCTGCCTCATTTGAAAGACCTACAGGTGTCACTTGAGACACAAGAGGTATTGCCTCCTCTTCTTGTTAGATAACAATGATTTCTGAGCTTGCCCTAGTCACATGTTGAAGTATACTCTCTGTGACTTGTTGTTGAGAAAAACTAGGTATATGTAAGTCAGTGTTATCAATTACATCAAGCAATTTTTGAAATGATGATGGGATTGTTTTTGTAGGCGGTGGGGTGAAAAGAGAAGCAACCCTATGAGAGGGGTTTGAGAAGAGATATTCAAGTGAATCTTCTTCCTCTTGATTTGGTTTCCCTGTGCTTACAACATTTTCCTTTAGGATGAGTGAGGAGTTTGGATAGGTAGATATGATTTCCCTTGTTGGGAGGAATTAACAAGAAATGTTTGTTGCATTTGTGTTACAGCAGGCACCTCTGTCATCTCAACCCCCAAAATACCTTCTTTTTGGATTTTCTTTTGGATTTGTTGATGGGAATTGAAGTGGTTTTTCTGGAAAGTTACGGTGTGTTCATAATGATGGGTTGTGCACTGTGGTCACCAGGAGCATTAGGCTCAACAACAAATGTTGTAACATCCGTTTCTTGGTTTTGTAAAACATTTGCTCCACCCACATTTTCTTGACCGTTGGTCATCATGCGGGTAATTGTTTCGTTTGAAAGATTGTTAATTTCAAGGGCTTCACCATGTTCAAAACTTTTTTTCTTAAAACATTTTTTAGGTAAAAGCTTAACAATCTTAGATATAATTGAAAAGGATTGCCAGTACCCCTCCTGATTGCTTTTATGACCCTTCATACCCTAAAATGTCCCAAAATCACTTAACATGTAAGTTTAAAAATAAAATTTTATACTTCTGATAGGTCTTACGGACCGCAAGACATAGTGTCTTACGGTCCGCAAGGCATGTCTTACGGTCCCCGGATTTCCAACCCAAATCCATACACCGGTGGGCCCAGGTGGGGAGTATCGTGACGTCAGTTGATAACATCATAGACAATTAAACACGACACAACGGAAGTCTTGGAGTAAAATTACTATTACAAACCAAATGTTCGGAAATACAAAATAATATACAGGCTCGTAATAGAAGATCCACAGGCATATCATAAAATGTACAAGAAAGAATATAAAACAGACTTTAGGGCAGATCTAAGGATTTGCAAGATCCTTTTATTCACTACCGAGCAGCTTCCAGCCTATTTCATATTCTACCTGCAGTTAGCCTTTGGACGATACGTTAGCTTTCGCTGGTAAATACACCCAATTGACTCATTTTGAAAACTTTAAAATGATTTTTAAGTGCAAAATGGCACAAAATCTTTTATTAACTTGAGAAAGTTGACTTTGCAACCTTGTATCAAATTCACATGTTTGTCAATACATACAAGACCCGGGACAGAAACCGGGACATGATTAAAAACACACCACTTACGAACTCACGAAGGAGTTATCCCCAATTGTCACACCCCGACCCGCAGCGGAAAAGGTGATCGGGGCATGATTGGGTTATCATCAAAGCTCATGACATTTATTTTAACGTTTCATATTCATTAATACACTTTAATGGGAAATTACAATCAATATTACATCATGTCCTAAACATCAATCTAGGCTTCATTGTTTTCTTCTAAGGCATTTCCTATGTTTTCCTTGCTTCATCCTGTTCACCTGTATCATGTGTAAAAATGGTTTTTGGATCAACAAAAAGTTGGCGAGTGAATCCTATGGAAAACATTTGAACAAGTTTATTTAATTGATTATAAAATAAAGTGCACAACCACACATGAGTAAAAATAGATGTAAACTTATTCACCAATCAATTAATATTAAATAATGCACACATGAACAATAATGGATCGTTTTGAGGCACGCGTTGCTCAACTCGTCTCTCACGAGGAACTGATGGGCCTAATGAATGATTTGCATATACTTGACAATATGAAATACATAACTACAAACAATATAAACTAAATAATACACACATGAACAATAATCGATTTGTTTTGAGGCATGCGTTGCTCAACTCGTCTCCCACAAGGAACTGATGGGCTTAATGAATAAATTTCATATAAGTTGACAAAATGAAATACATAACCACAAACAATATAAACAATCTAAGTTTATATCACAATATGGTATGGAACAAGTTTAAATAAACGAGTTAATTTTTGGTGACACATGACACACCCCAAAACGTGTAATTAAAAAGGGGAGTTGTAAGATTCACTCACATTGGGTGCGTTCGGTTGATGATGTTGAATGCGCACGAAGTGGTTTTAACCACGAGTGAAATTAACCTAGATAATGGCATAATGGTTCGGTAAGTAAACGGATTTTATTAATCCATTTTAGTAGAATTGTTGGATGTATTTTTATGAGTTTAAGGCTATTTTCTAACCTTAAAAATGTTATTTTTAAGTATTTTTAATTGATTTTTAAATAAAATAAATAAATAAAAATAATAAAAAAATGTTGACTTTTTGACCGTTGACCGTTGACCATTGACCTTTGACTTTGACTGTTGACCGGTTCGCATGTGTAATTGTGTGCGCTGGGTGAGGCTCGAACCCGAGACCTCCCGTACGCGTGCACGCAGCTCTACCAACTGAGCTACGTGTCTAACCCGAAATATTTCTGTTTTTAATTATATTTATATATTAATTGAATTAAACAGAAAATCATTTATTTTAAAAACAATTTTAAAGCATCGAACCGGTGCGCTCCACAGGTCTCGAACCCGGGACCTGTGGGTTGAGTTAACACACAGTCCACCGCTGGACTGTGTGTCTAACTTGTTAAATAAACTGATTTTTATTATACTTATATACAAACTAAATATTTTCATTTCTGTCTTAAATGAAAAAGTTTGATAATTGTCCGGACCGGTGCGGTAGTCCGGACTCGAACTCGTGACGTGTGGTTAAACATTCACACAGTCCACCACTGGACTGTGTGTCTATCTTGGTTATTATTCCGGTTTTTATTAAACTTAACATCTTACGCAGTGACTCTGGTTCGGTTAAAAAAAGAACATTTTTATTAGGGCGAAGGAGCGTGGGACATGATTCGAACTCGAGACGTTAGCGTGTTTTATGTGCACACAGTCCACCGCTGGACTGTGTGTCTAACCCAAGTTATATTGTGATTTTAATTATACATATAGACAACGGAAAACTTCGTCTTCTTCGTTAGACTAAACCAGAATCGGAGTCCGACTTGTTCGTCGATTTAATCATGTTCTTTTAGTGTTTTGAGGTTATTACAGGTGAGATAAATAAAAAGAATGAAAAATTAAGCGTAAGGTATACCGAACTGAACTCCTCTGTTTCTCCGGCGAAACTCCGGTGACAGCAGAAACTTCCGGCGACGTATGTCTTGCGGCAGAGAGTCTTCAACGAGCTTGAGATAGATGTGGGTGACTTCGGTATAAGCTCTGGGGGTTCAGTAAGGCACAAAGGTGAAGGGTTCGGTTTTCTGGCGATTTGCAGGTATTTTCCGGCGAGTAAATTTTCGTCGAGAAAGGGTGCGGTTTTGAGCGAAAAAGCTACCAATAGATTGTGGGTGAATTTATAGGGAGGAATCGAGATGTATAGAGTCGGATTTCAGACTTGATTCAAAGTCATTACGTTTTCCGGCGGTTATAGCTTGTGTCGCGGGTTCAGGCGTCGGTTATAACCGATGTCATAGTAAATGTTTACGTTAAGAACAAAAGAAACCGTCCAATCTCGCGATATAGCCGGGATTTCCGACAACTGCGATTGGGCGCGCCGATTTTGAATTCGATAATCATGTTATGAATTAATTGTTTCCAATAATTAACAAGAAATACAAGTGGCGCAGGGGTTGGATGGTTATGTGTTAATGCTGTGTTTGAATCGCTGGCTGACCCGGGTTCGAAACCCGGCAGCACTAATTTATTTTTAAATCACTATTTTTAAGACTTTTTCAAATATAAAATATATATTCCAATATATTTATTAATTATGTATCGTTTAAAATTATTTTGGGCATTAAATTCACAACGAAATTTTTAACTGATTGTTCGGTTAATAACGGAGCGGGTTTGGTAAATCCGGTTTTTTTTTACGGATGTTACAGTATCCCCTGCTTTTTAGAAATTTCGTCCCGAAATTTAAGTAGTGATATATTTGACTAGAAATGATGGTGTTTAGTTTGACAATTACATGCTTAGAAAAAGTAAGGGTTTAAGTTTTTGTTTGAGGCGGTAACGTTCCTTGTAAGGGTTAAGTACCCTGTTACAGGAATCGCTTTTTGTTGCCTACTGTAAAAATATTGATAAGCAGAGTTGATTCGCTAAATATGATATCATGCGTAAGTGTTTTGATATGTTTGGAAGGATATGGTTATATCCTAAAGCAAAACTTCTAATACTACAACCTACATGGAACTTCTCGTAACCGTCTAACAATACCTCTGATCCTTTGACAAGAATACTTATATATAGGAAGTACCAGCGGCGTATCCACCATATTCTTGTCAAATTTTCATTGGTTTTATCAGTAAGTTATGATTGGTTCTATGATATGACTATAGAACATAAATAAACACAACAACTAATGTACCAAGAAATTACTAAATCCTACATAGAACTTCTCATAACCGTCTGACAATGCCTCTGATCCTTAGACAAGAATACTTATATATAGGAAGTACCAGCGGTGTATCCACCATATTCTTGTCAAACTTTCATTGGTTTTATCAGTAAGTTATGATTGGTCCTATGATGTAACTCTAGAACATAAATAACACAACAACCAATATTTGAAACCACATTCTGATAGCATATATGTTTGAATGATGACAGTTCCTCTCTCATTTGTTATGATGGAGAGGTTAGTTTATGTAGAAATAGAACACAATCCAATTTCTTTAAATGGCGAGATGATATGAATGTAACACAAATTTCAACCAAGACAATACTAAATCCTACATGGAACTTCTCATAACCGCCTGATAATGCCTCTGATCCTTTGGCAAGAATACTTATATATAGGAAGTACCAGCGGCGTATCCACCATATTCTTGTCAAATTTTCGTTGGTTTTATCCGCAAGTTACGATTAGTTACCAAGAAACTACTAAATCCTACATAGAACTTCTCATAACCGCCTGACAATGCCTCTGATCCTTTGACAAAAATACTTATATATAGGAAGTACCAGCGGGGTATCCACCATATTCTCGTCAAATTTTCATTGGTTTTATCAGTGAATTATGATTAGTCCTATGTGACTCTACAACCAATACAACAAACACAAGATACTGAAAATGAAAAAAAATGTCTGTGCGATCAAGGCTCAATCAAACGGAGCCGATCGTATTGCATGTACTGAAATAATAAACAATAATCACTCAAACAGTTTATACATGGAACCTCTCATAATCGCCTGATAATGCCTCCGATCCTTTGACAAGAATACTTATATATAGGAAGTACCAGCGGCGTATCCACCATATTCTCGTCCAATTCTCATTGACTTTATCCGCAAGTTATGATTAGTTCTATGTGACTCTACAACAAACACAACAACCACAAGATACTGATAATGAAAATGTCTGTGCGATCAAGGCTCAATCAAACGGAGCCGATCGTATTGCATGTACTGAAAATGAAAAATGTCTGTGTGATCAAGGCTCAATCAAACGGAGCCGATCGTATTGCATGTATTGAAAATAATAAACAATAATCACTCAAATAGTTTATACATGGAACCTCTCATAACCGCCAGATAATGCCTCTGATCCTTTGACAAGAATACTTATATATAGGAAGTACCAGCGGCGTATCCACCATATTCTTGTCAAATTCTCCTTGGCTTTATCCTTAATTTATGATTGGTTCTATGTAATTCTAAAACATAAAGAAAAACATAAAACTAAACGATTGGAGTTGAATCTTGATTTCCGGTGAAGGGGCTAGTTGGGTGTTTTCGTTTGGGCCGTCATTATCTTCGTCAGGATTGGTGTTGATGTTGAAAACTCTTCCTCTTACTGGTGGCCTAGTGATTGGGTTTTCTTGATTTACTTGGTTAACTGGGTTTGATTGAGCTTGCACGTTTATGATGTTAACCAATCGAGGGCACGTGTTTCTAAAGTGGGTAGAGTCGCCACAATTGAAACAAGCTCGAACATATGGGAACATGGGGTATTGAGGTTGATGATAGGTTTTGATCATGTTTTGAGTAGGGAGAGAGATTTGGTTTTTAGGGGTGCGGCAAACCTTGCTCAAATGACCATAGCGTCCACAAGTTGCACATAGTCGACAAGGTAAGGTAAGGGGATGGTGATAAAAACAGGTGTTACATCGAGGGTGAGGTCCAAGATATGGTCTCTTATTTGGGTAAGTTGAGTTGGGTGCCACTTGGGTGATTGGGATAGCTTGGATGGGTATGGCGTGTGAAATTGGTTGATTTTGTTGGATAGTAGCGAAAAGTTGCCCGTCTCTTTTTCTCTTAGAATTGGGTTGAGAAGGGGATTCGGTTTGGGTGTAGTCAGAGGTTTCAGTCGATGCTTTATCCTTCTTCTTCTCCTCCTTGAAGTCTTTGTTCCGGATTCGATTCTCGGTGAGCTCTGTAGCTAACTCCATTGCTGCTTCCAAGTTTGCAGGTGTGACACTTATTACAGAGTCTTGAATCTTTGACGGAAGACCACGAATGTAGTGCTCAATCAAACGGTGGAGGGGAGTGAACAAGTTGGGAACCATTTGATTTAACTCGAGGAATCTTTTGTTGTACGTGGTGTGGTCGCCTTCCTTTTGCTTCAACAAATAAAATTCATCTTCTAATTTCTTGATTTCGCTCCTTGGGCAAAATCGTCTGATCATGATTTCCTTCAATTCATCCCAAGTTAAAGTCATAGCATCTTCAACACCTTATTTGGCCTTCTCTGTATTCCACCAAGTAAGTGCTATTCCATATAAACGACCGGTAGCATATCGCACTTTGCGATCATCGGGGCAATCGCAATTTAGAAAAGTGTTCTCCATTTCTTCAAACCAATGGAGGAGAGCAGTGACACCTTCAGTCCCTTTGTATTTTGGCGGGTCGCATGATTTGAAATGCTTGTAGGTGCATTTAGTGATATTTGGGGGAGGGTTGATAACGTGTTGATCTTCTTGATTGACAGGATTCGCGGTAAGTGCTTGTTGGACTTGGATTACAATGTTGGGTATTACGGCAGCCATTTGTTGAGCGATTAGGGCAGTCATGCGTTCGCGAGCTTTTCCTGCTCTCATCTTCCTACGGGCGAGGCTAGAAGACATCTACAAGGAATACATGTCAAGAGTATGAGTTGGATGTTGTTGGGATCATGGGTCGCACTAGGAATGAACATTCATAAAATAAATATAGAAAAATAAATCTACTACATCCATAGGATGTCTTGGGCTTTGCTCGTCATTAGGCCCTACATGCCGCCATACTTCACCTTCGTAATCATGTGGGCCCCCATGAATACCGGGTTTTTCATATGGTTCGCATGTGTTAGCCTGGTTACGTACACTAAAACCCGGAGAAAATTGAGAAATATGTATATAACGTATGATATTCGGAATGTGTCCAGGTGTAGACACGGTGACACCTCAAAGTGGGGTTAGTTCGAACGACGTTTGGTGTGGCATGCTTTGGCCTAATAGGTCCTTCGTACTCTCATCGTTAGTCCCCAGGTAGGCAAACTGGTCCGTTATATTGGATTTATACGAATGCCAACCTAGACAGGACGTTCGACTACCGGTACTTGTACCCTTCCAGTTACTACATGCCCGTCGCAGAACTTACTTTGATGAGATTTGAAAATTGCAACAAAATCTTTGAATAACGAGAGTATGAAAATGATTTGAATATATGAACATTGAAATATGTATAATGAATGTGTATGTAAGTATGTATGTTTGACTGTAAGTATAAACAAATATGAAAAAATAAATATCATAAGTTTGTATGTAACTACCTAATCAATTAAAATTTAGGCAAACTATAGTATAGGCTCCAAGGGTCTAATAACCTATCCTATATCCCTATAGTCATGGCTCTGATACCAATCTGTCACACCCCGACCCGCAGCGGAAAAGGTGATCGGGGCATGATTGGGTTATCATCAAAGCTCATGACATTTATTTTAACGTTTCATATTCATTAATACACTTTAATGGGAAATTACAATCAATATTACATCATGTCCTAAACATCAATCTAGGCTTCATTGTTTTCTTCTAAGGCATTTCCTATGTTTTCCTTGCTTCATCCTGTTCACCTTTATCATGTGTAAAAATGGTTTTTGGATCAACAAAATGTTGGCGAATGAATCCTATGGAAAACATTTGAACAAGTTTATTTAATTGATTATAAAATAAAGTGCACAACCACACATGAGTAAAAATAGATGTAAACTTATTCACCAATCAATTAATATTAAATAATGCACACATGAACAATAATGGATCGTTTTGAGGCATGCGTTGCTCAACTCGTCTCTCATGAGGAACTGATGGGCCTAATGAATGATTTGCATATACTTGACAATATGAAATACATAACTACAAACAATATAAACTAAATACTACACACATGAACAATAATGGATTTGTTTTGAGGTACGCGTTGCTCAACTCGTCTCCCACGAGGAACTGATGGGCTTAATGAATGAATTTCATATAAGTTGACAAAATGAAATACATAACCACAAACAATATAAACAATCTAAGTTTAGATCACAATATGGTATGGCACAAGTTTAAATAAACGAGTTAATTTTTGGTGACACATGACACACCCCAAAACGTGTAATTAAAAAGGGGAGTTGTAAGATTCACTCACATTGGGTGCGTTCGGTTGATGATGTTGAATGCGCATGAAGTGGTTTTAACCACGAGTGAAATTAACCTAGATAATGGCATAATGGTTCGGTAAGTAAACGGATTTTATTAATCCATTTTAGTAGAATTGTTGGATGTATTTTTGTGAGTTTAAGGCTATTTTCTAACCTTAAAAATGTTATTTTTAAGTATTTTTAATTGATTTTTAAATAAAATAAATAAATAAAAATAATAAAAAATGTTGACTTTTTGACCGTTGACCGTTGACCATTGACCTTTGACTTTGACTGTTGACCGGTTCGCATGTGTAATTGTGTGCGCTGGGTGAGGCTCGAACCCGAGACCTCCCGTACGCGTGCACGCAGCTCTACCAACTGAGCTACGTGTCTAACCCGAAATATTTCTGTTTTTAATTATATTTATATATTAATTGAATTAAACAGAAAATCATTTATTTTAAAAACAATTTTAAAGCATCGAACCGGTGCGCTCCACAGGTCTCGAACCCGGGACCTGTGGGTTGAGTTAACACACAGTCCACCGCTGGACTGTGTGTCTAACTTGTTAAATAAACTGATTTTTATTATACTTATATACAAACTAAATATTTTCATTTCTGTCTTAAATGAAAAAGTTTGATAATTGTCCGGACCGGTGCGGTAGTCCGGACTCGAACTCGTGACGTGTGGTTAAACATTCACACAGTCCACCACTGGACTGTGTGTCTATCTTGGTTATTATTCCGGTTTTTATTAAACTTAACATCTTACGCAGTGACTCTGGTTCGGTTAAAAAAAGAACATTTTTATTAGGGCGAAGGAGCGTGGGACATGATTCGAACTCGAGACGTTAGCGTGTTTTATGTGCACACAGTCCACCGCTGGACTGTGTGTCTAACCCAAGTTATATTGTGATTTTAATTATACATATAGACAACGGAAAACTTCGTCTTCTTCGTTAGACTAAACCAGAATCGGAGTCCGACTTGTTCGTCGATTTAATCATGTTCTTTTAGTGTTTTGAGGTTATTACAGGTGAGATAAATAAAAAGAATGAAAAATTAAGCGTAAGGTATACCGAACTGAACTCCTCTGTTTCTCCGGCGAAACTCCGGTGACAGCAGAAACTTCCGGCGACGTATGTCTTGCGGCAGAGAGTCTTCAACGAGCTTGAGATAGATGTGGATGACTTCGGTATAAGCTCTGGGGGTTCAGTAAGGCACAGAGGTGAAGGGTTCGGTTTTCCGGCGATTTGCAGGTATTTTCCGGCGAGTAAATTTTCGTCGAGAAAGGGTGCGGTTTTGAGCGAAAAAGCTACCAATAGATTGTGGGTGAATTTATAGGGAGGAATCGAGATGTATAGAGTCGGATTTCAGACTTGATTCAAAGTCATTACGTTTTCCGGCGGTTATAGCTTGTGTCGCGGGTTCAGGCGTCAGTTATAACCGATGTCATAGTAAATGTTTACGTTAAGAACAAAAGAAACCGTCCAATCTCGCGATTTAGCCGGGATTTCCGACGACTGCGATTGGGCGCGCCGATTTTGAATTCGATAATCATGTTATGAATTAATTGTTTCCAATAATTAACAAGAAATACAAGTGGCGCAGCGGTTGGATGGTTATGTGTTAATGCTGTGTTTGAATCGCTGGCTGACCCGGGTTCGAAACCCGGCAGCACTAATTTATTTTTAAATCACTATTTTTAAGACTTTTTCAAATATAAAATATATATTCCAATATATTTATTAATTATGTATCGTTTAAAATTATTTTGGGCATTAAATTCACAACAAAATTTTTAACTGATTGTTCGGTTAATAAACGGAGCGGGTTTGGTAAATCCGGTTTTTTTTACGGATGTTACACCAATGTCTTGGGTAATTTGCATATGAGCATCTGACAGGTGTATGCCTACACCCCGTGCTAAGGTCGTGGCCAATAACTAATGTATTGAGCCGAGGATATCCAGGACACGGTAATTTAACCCGGATGTTTAAGTTATCAAACAAAACTGATTAAAACGAAATATGGGGTTTACTAGCCACAAAGGGCATTCGATTGACCCCATTTTGGACCAAGCGGTAATAATTTACCGTATCCCAAGCCCGTATAGGGAAAATAAGTCGAGAGTATTTACCTGAGCTAGTCTTCTTCTTTTATTTTTAAATAACTCAGCTGTATACAAAAGTACCAAGTGCAGATAGCATTTACCGGCAAAGCTCTAGTCTGGATTATTGGATAAGCTAGCCAGCTAATATACTAACGGTCTTATAAACCGAATAGTGTACATGATCATTACGTATAACGCTTGATTAAACGATGATCAGATAGAATGTAGTTTAATCCTGAAAAGTACTTGACTTGTATAATATGGGTAAACTATAAACATTCTGGATTTTGAACTTAAATGACAAGGTTAAACCCGTTTCGGTTAATTTTCGTAAAATAGTTAGATATACCTAACCGTGCGCATATTAGCGATATCGAGTAACCGGATAAGTTATGGACAAGTTCTATATGCCATTATATTTTAAATAAGTTATAATATCAGTAGGATATCAACTTATATGCCCGTTAAGGTTTTAAAACGAAACTATGCCTTATAAGGGCAATTCGGTAATTATATACCGTATAAAAGGAACTTAAATATATTTTAATTTTATAATCACAAGTATTCTGGAAAAATACTTTATTTATAATATAATATCAGTAGGATGTCAATTATGTGTGTAAATTGTCTTTTATGACCAAACTATGCACCGAAGGGGCATTTTGGTCATTTTACACAAAGTTTGTAAATTAGTTGGGATTCTGAAATGTAACTACTGTAATTATGTTTAAAATAAGTTTTAAAATCATAGCAAGTCTTGGTTAATTAACATGGTTTAAAACCATACTATGCGCCTAAACGACGCTTATGTCGTAAAATGGCGTCTTTATGTGATTTTTGCGAAAACTAATGTTAAGGTCAGATTAAAATATCTTAGATATGTTATTTAATATAACATATCAGTAGGTAAAAGATTTGCCTTAAAAAAATTTGATTAAAACTATTTTATGAGTCACAAGGGCTAAAATCGTCATTTATCGACATAGTCTAAGGAATTGCTTGAAAACTCAGTTTATAACTTGGTTAAACATCCCAAATAATGCTAATTATAATATTACATAAGTAGAAAACTCATTTTCAAGTTCATTACTATTTAAAACCTTGTTTTATGCAAAAATGACATTTTGGTCAAAGATGACATAATTATGGAACTTGCGCATAAACTTGGATTCTGATTATGATCATGTAGTATAACCTCAGAGGGTTATGCTACATTATATTATGATCATAATACAACTTTAGATCAGTAGGTAACTAATCTAAATCGGGTCAGAATCGAAAGTCAAAGTAGAAGTCAAGCTTCGCGCCTTTCGGTTAGGTTTCTTTGAAAGAGACAAGAACTCTGTCTCTATTTTCTCCACCTCATGGGGTGGGCAGTAGGTTTCTTTAATAAGGTTCATAAACTTAGACTATCCCAGATTATACATGTATACTTTACCTGTGGACTGAATCATGGCTTTCCACCAAGTTAGGGCATCGCCCTTGAAGGATTGTGATACATACTTGACCACATGCTTTTCAGTACAGCCGCTAATGTCTACGATGGTTTCCATCTTGTCCAGCCACTTTAGGGCTTCTACAGCTCCTTTTTTCCCATTAAAGTCTCGGGATTTACAGGAGACAAAGTACTTGTAGGTGCATCCGTCCTTAGAAGAACGGGACTTATCAGCATAGTCTATCCTCTTAGGTTCACTCTTCGCATTTGATGAGTGAACAGAGCTCTCTTTATGAGTTGAGGATGGGGTAATCGACAGTGGTTTGGAGCGAGTAGAACTCGACTCTCTTAGCTTTTCTATGGCCTTACCCATGGCATTTTCCACAGCCGCATCAATACGCGCTTGGAAATCGTTATTATCTATGGCTACATTTTCGGCGTCCTTAGAGTTGACGTTTCGATGGCTACTTTGTGCCTCATTTGAATTAGCCATTCTTCAAATCTTTGTTTCTATATACCAGATAAAATTTGCCTTAGCCATGGTATACCAATCATTTTAGCTTAAAACATTGGATATAAAATCCATCGCCTACTCATGCTAGTGTGAATAACATCACAACTCTTAGGCTTAAGGTATCTATATTTGGCATAGGTCTTAATAGAACCATTATAGGCAATTTACGATCTGGACAAAGTCCATATATTACTAGACAGTAGATCGCAATGTCACAACTGTCATTGTCATTATTGATAATAGTATAGCACATAGGCTTGTCAAAAAGGACATCAAATATGGCACATAGGCCTGTCACTAATGGACATAAAATATGGCACATAGGTCTTCATCACTGATGGATGTTTAATTTATCACCATACTGGTGTTATTAGCCGGGATCAAAATTGATCACATAGGTTATATAAAATTAATTATAACCTGAAAGGGCAATACATCTCTAATGGATGTTTTATTCATCACCGTACTGGTGATATTAGCCGGGATCAAATAGATCACATAGGCTATATAAAATTAATCATAACCCGAAAGGGTAATACACCACTAATGGATGTTTTATTCATCGCCGCACTGGTGATATTAGCCAGGATCAAATAGATCACATGGGCTATATAAAATAAATCATAACCCGAAAGGGTAATACATCACTAATGGATGTTTATTCACCAACGCACTGGTGATATTAGCCGGGATCAAATAGATCACATGGGCTATATAAAATACATCTCTAATGGATGTTTTATTTATCACTGCACTGGTGATATTTAGCCGGGAGCAAATCACATGGGCTATATAAAATAAATCATAACCCCAAAGGGTAATACATCACTAATGGATGTTTTCTTCATCACCGCACTGGTGATATTAGCCGGGATCAAATAGATCACATGGGCTATATAAAATACATCTCTAATGGATGTTTTATTTATCACCGCACTGGTGATATTTAGCTGGGATCAAACAGATCACAAGGGCCATATAAGGTTAGGACATAGTCCATTACCTCGAAGGCTAGTGTGATTCCTCAAGTCACACTACCAAGAGTATGAACATTACTTGAATGTTATCATAAGAGGATCTTAATGGTTGATTAATAGTCCCGGTCGCATTGACCTTAACGACTTGGAGACTTGAACTTAGTCCACCACCTCTAGATAGAAGGATAACTTCCCTTAACTATCATGATAGAAGACCCTTCCGTTCTTAACTATCATTTATATATTTGGCCAAATATGTGGTCTGTGCCACTCGGCAAATCAAAACCATTAGGATCTTTTTGGAATTATATCACAGAGCATAAATTTCAAGTAAAATCGAGACGCTCATTTTGAAGAGGATGAATACATATATATATATATATATAATTCCAAAATACTTCATTAAATTTCCATAAGAAATTACAATACTAGAAATGAAATAACTGTCCATGCAAGGACTTTTAAAGAAATAAAAATGTCCACGCAGGGACTAAAGAAACAACAATGTCCTCGCAGGGACTACATATTATTGGAAGAGACTGCACTCGTCCTTCTTTCCTTTGACCAACTTGGAGAGTTTCTTGAAGAACTTGTTTGTCTTCTTCTCCGTTTTCTCTGCCAGCTGCTGCATTACTTTCATTCTTTCTAAGGCCTCATTTATGGCCTCAAGTGGTGGCGGAGGTTGGGTCGGAGTCCTCGTCCATAGGGTTCGGCTGATCCAACTGATTTTGATCGGTTGGAGGCATGTTAAAATAATGGTTAGGGTTAAATTCTTCATGGTAAGAGTGATGAGAATGGAAATGGTGAGAATGGTGTGAATGATAGAAGTGGTGAGAGTGGTAAGAATTTTGGGAATGTGAGGGCGAGTGTTTATTAGAGACAGAACGTCTCGTTGGTTGCCAAGGAGATGAATCTCCTGATTGTTGGTAGGCATCTGAGTTGTGAGGTTGAGGGGGAATACGCCCCGATGGTCCTCCCCTCATTGGACCTTTTCCTCTCCCACTTTGTCCTCGTACACGTGGCGGCATTTTCCTGTCAAAAATCAATTCAAAAACAATACTAATAACTTAATAATGAAATGAATAATCCTAGGTCAATGCCTAGACTCGGAAGTCTAAGGAATGTGTTCGTGTAAGTTTGAGGTTAAACCCAAAAGGCTAGTGTTTAATTCTCTCAAACCTTGGCTCTGATACCAACCTGTCTCACCCCGGATTTCCAACCCAAATCCATACACCGGTGGGCCTAGGTGGGGAGTATCGTGACATTAGCTGATAACATCATAGTCAATTAAACACGGCACAGTGGAAGTCTTGGAGTAAAATTACTATTACAAACCAAATGTTCGGAAATACAAAATAATATACAGGCTCGTAATAGAAGATCCACAGGCGGATCATAAAATGTACAAGAAAGAATATAAAACAGACTTTAGGGCAGATCTAAGGATTTGCAAGATCCTCTTATTCACTACCGAGCAGCTTCCGGCCTATTTCGTATTGTACCTGCAGTTAGCCTTTGGACGATACGTCAGCTTCACTGGTAAATACACCCAACTGACTCATTTTGAAAACTTTAAAATGATTTTTAAGTGCAAAACGACACAAAATCTTTTATTAACTTGGAAAGTTGACTTTCCAACCTTGTATCAGATTCACATGTTTGTCAATACATACAAGGCCCGGGACAGAATCCGAGACAAGATTAAATACAAACCACTTACGAACTCACGAAAGAGTTATCCCCAATGTCTTGGGTAATTTGCATATGAGCATCTGACAGGTGTATGCCTACACCCAGTGCTAAGGTCGTGTCCAATAACTAATATGCCCGTTAAGGTTTTAAAACGAAACTATGCCTTATAAGGGCAATTCGGTAATTATATACCATATAAAAGGAACTTAAATATATTTTAATTTTATAATCATAAGTATTCTGGAAAAATACTTTATTTATAATATAATATCAGTAGGATGTCAATTATGTGTGTAAATTATCTTTTATGACCAAACTATGCACCGAAGGGGCATTTTGGTCATTTTACACAAAGTTTATAAATTACTTGGGATTCTGAAACGTACCTACTGTAATTATGTTTAAAATAAGTTTTAAAATCATAGCAAGTCTTGGTTAATTAACATGGTTTAAAACCATACTATGCGCCTAAACGACGCTTATGTCGTAAAATGGCGTCTTTATGTGATTTTTGCGAAAACTAATGTTAAGGTCAGATTAAAATATCTTAGATATGTTATTTAATATAACATATCAGTAGGTAAAAGATTTGCCTTAAAAAAATTTGATTAAAACTATTTTATGAGGCACAAGGGCTAAAATCGTCATTTATCGACATAGTTTAAGGAATTGCTTGAAAACTCAGTTTATAACTTGGTTAAACATCCCAAATAATGCTACTTATAATATTACATAAGTAGAAAACTCATTTTCAAGTTCATTACTATTTAAAACCTTGTTTTATGCAAAAATGACATTTTGGTCAAAGATGGCATAATTATGGAACTTGCGCATAAACTTGGATTCTGATTATGATCATTTAGTATAACCTCAGAGGGTTATGCTACATTATATTATGATCATAATACAACTTTAGATCAGTAGGTAACTAATCTAATCGGGTCAGAATCTAAAGTCAAACTAGAAGTCATGCTTCGCGCCTTTCGGTTTCGAACCGACCCTAGAACTGAAATTGACGAGCCGAACATGTTTTCGCATGTTCTAATAGTTATTACCAACTTGTTTAATTGTTAAAATAGGTTTCATAACATATATAAGATCAATTTATGATTTTTCCAAAAAATGACATGTTTGACTTTTTAATATAATAACTTTGACCCGTCAATTGGTCTAGCAAACGTGATCTTCAGGAGGTGCCCTTTATAGGGATTAACACCTACCTTATTACAATCACTTAGCCATATTCATTTTGAACAATGGCTGGACCATAATGGTCTTAACCGAAAGTCAAAGCGTTTTCTGAAAAACGCTTAACTTTTGGCTATAAAAGCCTATAAACGAAAATGCACAAAGAAGTGCAAAAGAACTATATTGGATGCTCCTTTTAGCTAGAAAATTCCAGAGGAGGGAGAAGAGTGTGAATAAGAAAGGTGCAAGTTCAAATGGTGAACTTGATCACCTATTTATAGTTGGAGAACTCAAAGGACGTGAAGCTAGGTGTTTAGGGGTGTAAGAGGAAGCTTACAAGTGTCCCAAAACGTGGCATAGCAGTTTGGGAAGCCATGGTTTCGAAAACATGGTTTTGGAGTTTTGTTTGGAGACCAAGCAAAACTTTCTGCTGCAGACCCTTTCTCCCGCCCGCGAGAGACACAGGCTATGTCTCTCACGGCTCGTGACCGACCCGTGGTCAGTTTCAAAGTTTGACTCTTTTAACCCCTTAACTTATTAAAACTTCTAAAACCTTTTTAAACACCTTTTTAGCACTTTTAGCCCTCCGTAGCCAATACTTGGCATACTCTGGATTATGCGCGGACATTGTCGAGCTATCGGTTCGTTAAAAGGTCACTCAGAGGTTTAAATTAACATGTTCACACTTTTAATCCCTCCATTATCCAACTTTCATATATTATTGGATTTAGTCACTCTCGTCCAACAAACAAGACATATGAGAGTTAGGACTACGTAAATGATCACTCAGAGGCTCAGTATAAGCATGTTGACTCCAATGTCACTCAGAGGCTAGGCATGTTGACACAATGGTCACTCAGAGGCCGAGTTTAATCATAACGACACTAATGGTCGTTCAGAGGCTACGTTTTTGCATGTGGACCCCAGAAAGTCATTCAGATGCTCAGTTTGAGCATGTTGTCACTTTTGGTCCATATTAGTCTTTAATAGACTATATATAAAAATACAACACGTGTTACTATATTATTAGACACGATTTTACAGGGTGTTACATCCTCACCCCCTTAAAAGAAATCTCGACCTCGAGATTTTTTTCAAAAAGATGGGGGTACTTTTGTCGCATAGTGGACTCGACCTCCCATATATATTCGGGACCTCTAAAAGCGTCCCACTTAACCCTTACTATAGGTATCATTTTTCTTTGGAGCTTCTTAACTTGTCGATCCTCGATCAAAATTGGTTTCTCAACGAACTTCAGGTTTTCATCAATTTGCACATCTTCGTGCGACATTGCTAGCGACTCATCGGCTAGACATTTCTTAAGGTTAGATATGTGGAATACATCATGGATTCCACTAAGCTCCTCTGGCAACCTGAGCTTATAAGCTACAGTGCCGACACATTCGACTATCTCGAATGGTCCAATATATCTTGGGCTCAACTTGCCCTTCTTTCCAAAACGCATCACACCTTTCCAAGGTGATACTTTCAGCATGACTTTGTCCCCTACTTGGAATATGAGAGGTTTACGCCACTTGTCAGCATAGCTTTTCTGCCTATCCCTGGCAGCGTTGAGACGATCACGGATTTGCACAATATTTTCCGTGGTCTTTAGGACAATCTCTGGTCCTGATAGTTGGGCTTCCCCAACTTCTGACCAACACACGGGCGTTCTACATTTCGCCCATACAAGGCCTCAAAAGGAGCAGTCTTGATGCGTGTATGATAGTTGTTATTGTAGGAGAATTCTATTAGGGGTAAGTGGTCATTCCAGCTTCCACCTAAATCAATTAAGCATGTCCGAAGCATGTCTTCCAAAGTCTGAATAGTACACTCACATTGACCATCAGTCTGCGGATGGTAAGCCGTACTGAAATTTAATCGTGTGCCTAACGATTGTTGGAAACTTTTCCAAAAGTGAAATGTGTATCTAGTATATCTATCGGATAGAATAGATACTGGCACACCGTGTAGGGACACAATCTTGTCCGCGTACAACTTAGCCAATTTATCTGAATTATACGTTTCCTTTATTGGCAAGAAATGAGCTGACTTAGTCAGTCTGTCTACAATGACCCAAATAGTGTCATTTTTTTGGTCTTAGGTAACTTGGTAATCAAGTCCATAGTTACCATTTCCCATTTCCAAGTGGGAATTCAAGCTGTTGTAGAAGTCCTGACGGCTTCTGATGTTCGGCCTTAACTTGCGCACACGTCAGACACTTAGCTACATAAGTGGCTGGATTTCTTCAAACCCATCCACCAATAATTCTTCTTCAAATCTTGATATATTTTGTCACTTCCCGGGTGAACTGAGTATCTTGAATTGTGCGCTTCTTGGAGGATTAGATCTCTAAGTCCTCCAACCCAAATTCTATCATTGAATCTAAGGATTCCATCCTTCCTAGGCGCTAACTGATCAACAGTCCCGCCTAATTCTTCATTAGAGATATTAGCCTCTAATAGGGCTTGCTTTTGCGCATCTAATAGTTTCTCATTTAAGCTATTTTTGAGTTCAATGCTCTTGGCATTAATCCTTATAGGTTTAACTCTTTCCTTGCATCTTAAGGCGTCAGCAACTACATTTGCCTTGCCAGGATGGTAGCGAATCTCGCAATCATAATCATTAAGAGTTTCCATCCAACGACGTTGTCGCATGTTCAATTCTTTCTGATTGAACAGATGATGGAGACTTTTATGGTCTGTGTATATAACACACTTTGTATCATATAAGTAATGTCTCCACAGTTTTAGTGCAAATACAAAAGCACGCAATTCCAAATCATGGGTGGTGTAATTTCTTTCCTGCACCTTTAATTGTCGTGATGGTAGGCAATCACTTTGCCTCTTTGCATATACACACAGCCCATGCCAGTGTGCGATGCATCACAGTATACCACAAAATCAGCAACACCCTCTGGTAGAGATAACACAGGAGCATTTCTTAGCTTGTGTTTAAGAATCTCGAAAGATTCTTGTTGCTTTGGACCCCAATTATATTTAATATTCTTCAGGGTTAAGGTAGTTAAAGGAGTGGCTATTCTTGAAAAGTTCTCAATGAACCTCCTATAGTAACCAGCCAGTCCTAGGAAACTACGAACTTCTGTTGGGGTTTTGGGTACTTCCCAATTCAATATGGCCTTAATTTTAGCGGGATCCACTTAGATACCACGCTCACTTACAACATGTCTAAGGAATTAGACTTATCTAAGCCAAAACTCGCATTTAGAGAATTTTGCATAAAGCTTCTCTTACCTTAGCAGTTCTAGGATGCATCGAAGATGTTTCTCATGAACTTGATTACGAGAATAAATAAGTATGTCGTCTATGAAGACAATGACAAACTTATCCAAATACAGTTTGTAGACTCTATTCATGAGATCCATGAATGCTGCTGATGTATTGGTGAGCCCAAAAGGCATTACCAAGAATTCGAAATGACCATAGCGGGTCCTGAAGGCTGTCTTAGGGACATCCTCACTCCTAACCTTCAGCTGATGATATCCTAATCTCAAATCGATCTTGGAGAAATAACTAGCCCCTTGAAGTTGGTCAAATAAATCGTCGATCCTTGGCAGAGGATATCTATTCTTAATTGTTAACTTGTTTAGTTCCCGGTAGTCGATGCACATCCGCATTGATCCGTCTTTCTTTTTAACAAAGAGGATTGGAGCTCCCCAAGGCGAGGAACTAGGTTGAATAAATCCTTTCTCCAAGAGTTCATCCAATTGGACTCTTAACTCATTCATTTTGGTTGTAGCTAGTCTATATGGAGCTCTAGATACGGGTGCTGATCCTGGTATGTTGTCAATTCTGAACTCCACTTGCCTATCCGGTGGTAGGCCTGGTAATTCCTCAGGAAAACATCGGGATACTTCGAGATAACTGGTTGATCTTCAAGGTTCGGCTTAGGTTCATTTATGGTTACTTGTGCCATGTAGATGACATAACCTTTTCTCAAACACTTGGACGCCTTAAATAACGACACCTTGTCTGGCAGTCCATAGTGTGACTCTCCGGGGATGGTGATCATTTCACCAGATGGGGTTTTAATTTCGATGAGCTTTTTATCGCATGCAATACGGGCTTGGTTATAAGATAACCAATCCATGCCTAAGACAACATCGAACCCCGCCAATTTCATTGGCAGAAGAGAGATAGGGATGAAATGATTCTTAATGGATATAGAGCATCCATCAAGAATGGAAGATGTGGATTCTATCGTTCCATCAGCAAGTTTTATCTCATAGGTTTTATCTAGAGTTCTTATGGGCAGATTTAGTAGTTTACTAAACTTATGATCAACAAAAGATCTATCTGCACCCGAATCAAAAAGAACTCTAGCATAAATATCATTAATGGGGAAAGTACCTGTTACAATGTTATTCTCATTAACAGCTTCTTTAGCAGTCAGTCGAAAAGCGTGTGCATTCCCCTTCTTGGCTTCCCTAGGCTTCGGATTATTATTCTTTGAATTCTTAGGGCAGTTAGTTGCAATGTGCCCTTTTTCATTGCAGATATAACATACAACATCCTTAAGATCTTTACAATCTAGGGTCTTATGCCCTCTCCTTTTACAAATACCACAAGGTCTAGCTTGTGAATCAGCACTGTCCCTAGTGTCTGCGGTTGCACGTATTGCAAAATGGCATCGCAGCTGACTTGCCTTGGTTCCCTTTGAACCCGAATCTCCCTTTATTTTTCTTATTAAATCTTTGGGAGTTGTCTTCATCTCTCTTCCTTTTCCTGTCAGTTTCCGGCTTAGCTGACTTTTGCCTTACAAGGTCAAGGGTGAGAGAGAGAGATAGGTCTACAGCAGACCTATAGGTATTAGGCTGAGCAGCCTTTACCATGCCCTTAATCTTGGGTGCTAATCCATTGATAAAACGCACAATGCGTTTGGATTCAGGGGTGATTAGGTAGGATACTAACCTAGATAGGGAATTGAAATCGGAGACATACTTCCGACAGTATAGGTTTTTCATTGAAAGAGACAAGAACTCTGTCTCTATTTTCTCCACCTCATGGGGTGGGCAGTAGGTTTCTTTAATAAGGTTCATAAACTTAGACTATCCCAGATTATACATGTATACTTTACCTGTGGACTGAATCATGGCTTTCCACCAAGTTAGGGCATCGCCCTTGAAGGATTGTGATACATACTTGACCACATGCTTTTCAGTACAGCCGCTAATGTCTACGATGGTTTCCATCTTGTCCAGCCACTTTAGGGCTTCTACAGCTCCTTTTTTCCCATTAAAGTCTCGGGATTTACAGGAGACAAAGTACTTGTAGGTGCATCCGTCCTTAGAAGAACGGGACTTATCAGCATAGTCTATCCTCTTAGGTTCACTCTTCGCATTTGATGAGTGAACAGAGCTCTCTTTATGAGTTGAGGATGGGGTAATCGACAGTGGTTTGGAGCGAGTAGAACTCGACTCTCTTAGCTTTTCTATGGCCTTACCCATGGCATTTTCCACAGCCGCATCAATACGCGCTTGGAAATCGTTATTATCTATGGCTACATTTTCGGCGTCCTTAGAGTTGACGTTTCGATGGCTACTTTGTGCCTCATTTGAATTAGCCATTCTTCAAATCTTTGTTTCTATATACCAGATAAAATTTGCCTTAGCCATGGTATACCAATCATTTTAGCTTAAAACATTGGATATAAAATCCATCGCCTACTCATGCTAGTGTGAATAACATCACAACTCTTAGGCTTAAGGTATCTATATTTGGCATAGGTCTTAATAGAACCATTATAGGCAATTTACGATCTGGACAAAGTCCATATATTACTAGACAGTAGATCGCAATGTCACAACTGTCATTGTCATTATTGATAATAGTATAGCACATAGGCTTGTCAAAAAGGACATCAAATATGGCACATAGGCCTGTCACTAATGGACATAAAATATGGCACATAGGTCTTCATCACTGATGGATGTTTAATTTATCACCATACTGGTGTTATTAGCCGGGATCAAAATTGATCACATAGGTTATATAAAATTAATTATAACCTGAAAGGGCAATACATCTCTAATGGATGTTTTATTCATCACCGTACTGGTGATATTAGCCGGGATCAAATAGATCACATAGGCTATATAAAATTAATCATAACCCGAAAGGGTAATACACCACTAATGGATGTTTTATTCATCGCCGCACTGGTGATATTAGCCAGGATCAAATAGATCACATGGGCTATATAAAATAAATCATAACCCGAAAGGGTAATACATCACTAATGGATGTTTATTCACCAACGCACTGGTGATATTAGCCGGGATCAAATAGATCACATGGGCTATATAAAATACATCTCTAATGGATGTTTTATTTATCACTGCACTGGTGATATTTAGCCGGGAGCAAATCACATGGGCTATATAAAATAAATCATAACCCCAAAGGGTAATACATCACTAATGGATGTTTTCTTCATCACCGCACTGGTGATATTAGCCGGGATCAAATAGATCACATGGGCTATATAAAATACATCTCTAATGGATGTTTTATTTATCACCGCACTGGTGATATTTAGCCGGGATCAAACAGATCACAAGGGCCATATAAGGTTAGGACATAGTCCATTACCTCGAAGGCTAGTGTGATTCCTCAAGTCACACTACCAAGAGTATGAACATTACTTGAATGTTATCATAAGAGGATCTTAATGGTTGATTAATAGTCCCGGTCGCATTGACCTTAACGACTTGGAGACTTGAACTTAGTCCACCACCTCTAGATAGAAGGATAACTTCCCTTAACTATCATGATAGAAGACCCTTCCGTTCTTAACTATCATTTATATATTTGGCCAAATATGTGGTCTGTGCCACTCGGCAAATCAAAACCATTAGGATCTTTTTGGAATTATATCACAGAGCATAAATTTCAAGTAAAATCGAGACGCTCATTTTGAAGAGGATGAATACATATATATATATATATATAATTCCAAAATACTTCATTCAATTTCCATAAGAAATTACAATACTAGAAATGAAATAACTGTCCATGCAAGGACTTTTAAAGAAATAAAAATGTCCACGCAGGGACTAAAGAAACAACAATGTCCTCGCAGGGACTACATATTATTGGAAGAGACTGCACTCGTCCTTCTTTCCTTTGACCAACTTGGAGAGTTTCTTGAAGAACTTGTTTGTCTTCTTCTCCGTTTTCTCTGCCAGCTGCTGCATTACTTTCATTCTTTCTAAGGCCTCATTTATGGCCTCAAGTGGTGGCGGAGGTTGGGTCGGAGTCCTCGTCCATAGGGTTCGGCTGATCCAACTGATTTTGATCGGTTGGAGGCATGTTAAAATAATGGTTAGGGTTAAATTCTTCATGGTAAGAGTGATGAGAATGGAAATGGTGAGAATGGTGTGAATGATAGAAGTGGTGAGAGTGGTAAGAATTTTGGGAATGTGAGGGCGAGTGTTTATTAGAGACAGAACGTCTCGTTGGTTGCCAAGGAGATGAATCTCCTGATTGTTGGTAGGCATCTGAGTTGTGAGGTTGAGGGGGAATACGCCCCGATGGTCCTCCCCTCATTGGACCTTTTCCTCTCCCACTTTGTCCTCGTACACGTGGCGGCATTTTCCTGTCAAAAATCAATTCAAAAACAATACTAATAACTTAATAATGAAATGAATAATCCTAGGTCAATGCCTAGACTCGGAAGTCTAAGGAATGTGTTCGTGTAAGTTTGAGGTTAAACCCAAAAGGCTAGTGTTTAATTCTCTCAAACCTTGGCTCTGATACCAACCTGTCTCACCCCGGATTTCCAACCCAAATCCATACACCGGTGGGCCTAGGTGGGGAGTATCGTGACATTAGCTGATAACATCATAGTCAATTAAACACGGCACAGTGGAAGTCTTGGAGTAAAATTACTATTACAAACCAAATGTTCGGAAATACAAAATAATATACAGGCTCGTAATAGAAGATCCACAGGCGGATCATAAAATGTACAAGAAAGAATATAAAACAGACTTTAGGGCAGATCTAAGGATTTGCAAGATCCTCTTATTCACTACCGAGCAGCTTCCGGCCTATTTCGTATTGTACCTGCAGTTAGCCTTTGGACGATACGTCAGCTTCACTGGTAAATACACCCAACTGACTCATTTTGAAAACTTTAAAATGATTTTTAAGTGCAAAACGACACAAAATCTTTTATTAACTTGGAAAGTTGACTTTCCAACCTTGTATCAGATTCACATGTTTGTCAATACATACAAGGCCCGGGACAGAATCCGAGACAAGATTAAATACAAACCACTTACGAACTCACGAAAGAGTTATCCCCAATGTCTTGGGTAATTTGCATATGAGCATCTGACAGGTGTATGCCTACACCCAGTGCTAAGGTCGTGTCCAATAACTAATATGCCCGTTAAGGTTTTAAAACGAAACTATGCCTTATAAGGGCAATTCGGTAATTATATACCATATAAAAGGAACTTAAATATATTTTAATTTTATAATCATAAGTATTCTGGAAAAATACTTTATTTATAATATAATATCAGTAGGATGTCAATTATGTGTGTAAATTATCTTTTATGACCAAACTATGCACCGAAGGGGCATTTTGGTCATTTTACACAAAGTTTATAAATTACTTGGGATTCTGAAACGTACCTACTGTAATTATGTTTAAAATAAGTTTTAAAATCATAGCAAGTCTTGGTTAATTAACATGGTTTAAAACCATACTATGCGCCTAAACGACGCTTATGTCGTAAAATGGCGTCTTTATGTGATTTTTGCGAAAACTAATGTTAAGGTCAGATTAAAATATCTTAGATATGTTATTTAATATAACATATCAGTAGGTAAAAGATTTGCCTTAAAAAATTTGATTAAAACTATTTTATGAGGCACAAGGGCTAAAATCGTCATTTATCGACATAGTTTAAGGAATTGCTTGAAAACTCAGTTTATAACTTGGTTAAACATCCCAAATAATGCTACTTATAATATTACATAAGTAGAAAACTCATTTTCAAGTTCATTACTATTTAAAACCTTGTTTTATGCAAAAATGACATTTTGGTCAAAGATGGCATAATTATGGAACTTGCGCATAAACTTGGATTCTGATTATGATCATGTAGTATAACCTCAGAGGGTTATGCTACATTATATTATGATCATAATACAACTTTAGATCAGTAGGTAAGTAATCTAAATCGGGTCAGAATCGAAAGTCAAAGTAGAAGTCAAGCTTCGCGCCTTTCGGTTGCGAACCGACCCTAGAACTGAAATTGACGAGCCGAACATGTTTTCGCATGTTCTAATACTTATTACCAACTTGTTTAATTGTTAAAATAGGTTTCATAACATATATAAGATCAATTTATGATTTTTCCAAAAAATGGCATGTTTGACTTTTTAATATAATAACTTTGACCCGTCAATTGGTCTAGCAAACATGATCTTCAGGAGGTGCCCTTTATAGGGATTAACACCTACCTTATTACAATCACTTAGCCATATTCATTTCGAACAATGGCTGGACCATAATGGTCTTAACCGAAAGTCAAAGCGTTTTCCGAAAAACGCTTGACTTTTGGCTATAAAAGCCTATAAGCGAAAATGAAAAAAAGGAACACTTACCAGTGATTCCTAAGGTGCAAAAGAACTATGTTGGATGCTCCTTTTAGATAGGAAATTCCAGGAGGGAGAAGAGTGTGAATAAGAAAGGTGCAAGTTCAAATGGTGAACTTGATCACCTATTTATAGTTGGAGAACTCAAAGGAGGTGAAGCCAGGTGTTTAGGGGTGTAAGAGGAAGCTTACAAGTGTCCCAAAACATGTCATAGCAGTTTGGGAAGCCATGGTTTTGAAAACATGGTTTTTGAGTTTTGTTTGGAGACAAGCAAAACTTTCTGCTGCAGACCCTTTCTCGCGCCCCGCGAGAGACACAGGCCATGTCTCTCGCGGCCCGCGACCGACCCGTGGCCAGTTTCAAAGTTTGACACTTTTAACCCCTTAACTTATTAAAGCTTCTAAAACCTTTTTAAACACCCTTTTGGCAGTTTTAGCCATCCGTAGCCAATACTTGGCATACCCAGATTATGCCCGGACATTGTCGAGCTCTCGGTTCATTAAAAGGTCACTCAGAGGTTTAAATTAACATGTTGACACTTTTAATCCCTCCATTATCCAACTTTCATATATTATTGGATTTAATCACTCTCGTCTAACAAACAGGACATATGAGGGTTAGGACTACGTAAAGGATCACTCAGAAGCTCAGTATAAGCATGTTGACTTCGATGTCACTCAGAGGCTGGGCATGTTGACACAATGGTCACTCGGAGGCCGAGTTTAAGCATAACAACACTAATGGTCGTTCAGAGGCTACGTTTTTGCATGTTGACATCAGAAAGTTATTCAGAGGTTCAGTTTGAGCATGTTGTCACTTTTGGTCCATATTAGTCTTTATTAAACTATATATAAAAATACAACACGTGTTACTATATTATTGGACACGATTTTACAGGGTGTTACATAAAGTGAGTTCTAACTCACATCTCCTTCTTTATCTTCTTGTTTTATTGCATCAAACTACTTGGATCACCTTCAAGGATGTAACCCAAGGCTCACCAAGGTGTAACAAAGTGGCACGTCATTTGTGTAAGGCTCCAAAGTCATAATTGAATTCTGATTGAGAGGATCTTCTTTCAATCCGATAAGCTCAGGTCTAATTTGTTTAACCTAGTCCATCATGTGCGGAACCCATTTTAGATTAGGTGACAGATATAACAAGATTACTTTTTAATCGCTGTTTCATTAATATCATAAACATTTATAATCTCGAAACAATTCAAGAGGGCTTCGCCATATATTCGCAAAACCAATTTCAGACTCAGTGACCACACACACCTATATATAGTACTTTATCTTCGTGCGGACTTGACTCACTGCCTTCGTACGAACTTGAACACCTTCGTATGAAGTGAATCACAATTACCTTCGTATGAACTAGACAACCATCTTCGTACGAAGTAAACTATTACAATATTAAAATCTAACAGTTTAGCCTATTACAGACACGGGCACCAGTAGTAGATGCACACAACAGACATATGTATCAACACTGATTTATAAAAACTTTTACGAACATGTCTCATTTCATTATTTATCCCATGGAATCTTGTACCAACTTTGTTCCTAATCAAACTTATGGTTGTGGCTTGTGTATGGTTAATACTGTCTTAACAACATCGGTACCGGTACCGTATAACATCGGTATAGTTTTTTAACGTCATTATGTGTGCCTATTATTATGTACGATTCGATAAAAGGTCTACTTGAACGGGTATATAGTTGTTTTTTTATCATCACAAACCGAACATGTACCGACCAAACAACATTGATATTCGAACGGGTCATATATAGTTGCTTTTTTTATCATCACAAACAAAACATATACCGACCAAACATCGGTAACAATACCGTATTCGTTTTTATAGAATTCTCGACGTGGTTGTATAAAATTAATTGAACACAAAATAATATTCATAATAAAGTATTTTTTTGGTATCGTAAGTTATGTCAAGTATTTGTACGGTAATGGTATCATAACGAAAATGGACCGATACCGACTAAACAACACCAGCACCGGTACGAGTATTTGTTTTTATGGGTTTTCAATAGATGTAAAAAAATGTGTTAATTGGTAGTGATTGTTATGCCGAGTGTCGATATCATACTCCTACTGTAATGAACCTACCGATAATGACCAAAGACTCGCATCAAAACGTGCGGAAATCAAAGCAGTATCTATTTAAAAAGAGGTCTAGGGAACAGTGACTCTTCCTTTTATGGAGTAGGGTGGCAAGCCAACCAGCTAGGTTTCTTTATCATATTTTAAAGTACAATCTTCAAATTTATATATGTAAAAATATAAAGTAAGCATCAATACTTTTAGGGCAAATGTCAATATAATGTAGTCCATTTGGTAAAAGCACATGTCTTTTAAAGGAGAGCTTCTAGATTCAAAAATGAGTAAAGAAGTAATTTATTAGTGTAAAGTAATAAATAACATTTTCCGTTAACAAAAAAGACTTAAAAGGGCAAATGATGGAGTGGTTATACTGTACTTCGGACAATCAGATACGGGTTCAAATCCTATCCTTTGCAATTTTTGTTCTATAGCATCCGCTTAACTTTAACCAGCATTTTTTTCTTAATTAAATTTACATTGCTTCATCTCGGACTTTTATAACGTTACTTTATAGTTTTTAAATTTTAATAAAAAAAATCTCCGACGAGCATATTTTTATCTACTTCACCATATTATTTTTTCTGGAGATCGTGTTATGAGTGGTAATGCAGAAATAATCAAAGCACAAACATGTTTTCTCGAGATCATGTTATGAGTGGTCATGCAGAAATAATCGAATCACCAACATACATGTCATCATACCAGCACGAGGTATAAATCCAATTATTATTAATAGTTTCATTTATTCTTGTAATGTAGTTTGTTATGCTGTTCTTAACATGTGTTTCAAATTTTTTAGGTTTCAGGGTGATAACTCTTTAACCCAGTAATAGGGTACAAATGAAGCAAGACGAGCTCAAGCTAGCCCGTTTAACTTAAAATGTTTATTGGAAAAAAATTGTGTTTTATATTTTCTTATTCATAAACTTTTTTAAATATATGGATAAAATGACTAAATTGTCCAAACATAACTGAAAATTTTAACTAGGTTAGGGCCAATAGACATACGATGCTAGGTTTTTAAAACGTAATGGACGATTCTTGTATTTCAAATGGTAAATGGCATGCATTGCAACTTTGTATATACAAGGACGAAA
Source organism: Scalesia atractyloides (assembly GCA_947069175.1). Lineage (NCBI taxonomy): Eukaryota > Viridiplantae > Streptophyta > Magnoliopsida > Asterales > Asteraceae > Scalesia > Scalesia atractyloides. The sequence continues at coordinate 11,137,828 of CAMTDV010000003.1, read as the reverse complement.
GGTGTAATTTACTCATATTTTTATGTAGTTATTGATATTTTTTTTTTGAGATCGTATTTTGAGTGGTAGTGTACAAATAATCAAAGCATAAAGATACATGTTATCAGATAAAAAATAAATCAATTTAGCATGCCACAACACGGCAAGGTATAAAACCAGTTATTGTCAACACTCTGATTTATAGTTGTAATGTAGCTTGTTATAGCATTCTTAACACGTGTTTCAAATTGTTTAGGTTTCAGGGTGATGATTCTTAACCCTGTAAATAGGGACAACTAGGGGTGCAAACGAGTGAAGGCTATTTCGATTAGGCTCCAGCTTGTTTAACTTATGAAAGCTTGAGCTCGGTTTGTGGATGGTTCTTAAGCTCGTGCTTGGCCCGTATGTTATTTATCAATTAATTTACATTAATTATTATTCTTATATTTTATAAATTTATCTATAATGTAATTATTATTTTTTTCAAAATTTTATAAATAATGGGCTCGTTTAGGCTCGTGAGCCATCTTTGGTTCAACAAGCGAAGCTCGGACTAGATTACTAAACAAATTTTTATTAGGCTTGAGCTCTGGCTCAAGGTCGTTTAAACTCAACTCATTTCAAACTATCTTAAGTAGCTCCCTAGTAGCTTAGCTCATTTACACCCTTAAATATAAATATAGCCCTTTAATCCTGATTTTAGGTTTGATGCTTGTAACGCGTACTTTTACACTTCTAAGCATACCAATATAGATCAAATTAAAAGAGATAATTACGATGGAACATTATCTTTTTAAACTCATCTGATCACTTTTAACTTTTTTCACAAAAAAACTAAGTACATCTTTGAATCTTTCATATAGTCAAGGTCTACTCAAGTATGACCATAACATTCAATAGTATACCTCAACTCCAAGTAAAATCTACTTTTCCCAAAGTACGAACAACTTGTAGTAAAATCAACCAAAGTGATTTAAAGCTAAAATGTATATTTTGCAAAGCCCTGCCCAATGAAGTCCAAAACATTTTTTTATAAAATGTAATTACAAAATATATACGTTAACGAGACTTTCGTTATTCGTAGAAAATATAATAGTACAATACCGATTGCAATAACTAAATAAAAAAAATATAAAATATAATTATATATACCACTCTTGATTTAAGCCGCATCTCTGGTTGGTCATTCACGCGTATCTGATAGCACCCTATATTAAAGTATTCATCATCTTGAGTCTTGAAAATACTCCTTGACTGCAACAAAAAGCATACTAAAAGGTTGACGATTTTGGTTGAGGCACGTGTTCAACACGTTTCCCTTAAAACAGATTTCACGTCTTTACTAAAGTCGACGCGACTGTTACCCAGGGTACAACAGCCGAAGTAGTATGTACTGCCGAAGATGGCTCACGCGCCCAAGGTTACACCAGATAATTGTAGTGTTTGAACTTATGGAACAAATTAGGATGTGATGGTGGTGGAAAACAAGTAGAGAGTACTCCTCTCTCTAGTTGATCTTCAAATGTTCATCCTCCTTCTTTTATGTGTATGTATCAAGTAATACAATATTCTTATATTCACAAAAAGAAGCACATAACCTACTCATTGTACAAGAGTTAAGGATTAGTGAAAGGTTTCACTTAATTAGTCACTTAATAAGTGATTTATAAACTCTAATAAAACTAATTAAATGTCATCAACAAGCACTACTCAAAAGTTTCTTTTTTGATTCTAATAAATATTTATAATTTCATTAAATTTATAAATATATTAAATATTCTTTCACCAAATTTCCAACAAACAATACCCAAACCACTCTTCGATTGTTTTAGGTGCCACCCATTTTTTCTTGTCTTCCACTTTTTGCGATATGCCGCCCATTGATACAGAAGATGTTTGAAACAACATATGGTAGCCGTATGTTGATATATAACGATGACCTAGATGTGGTAAGTAGGATGGATAAGATGTGTCATATACTTAGAAATACAATTTAGAAAAAGTAATTGTATACCAATAAGAAGGGCCCAATACAATGTTCCATTTGTCAGTGTTGCAGGTTTTCAAGTTAATTATATAAAGTGGTGTGATGTGCAATGAATCCTGAAAATCCTAGCCAATATTTAACTTCAACTTGCTTTGCTTTGAAATTATTCTTGTTTTACCAAACAAAACATGTCTTGTTGTATCATTGAAGTATGTTAGTTTAAATAACATGTCTTGTTGTATCATTGAAGTATGTTAGTTTAAATAACATGTCTTGTTGTATCCTTATATATGAAAAACCAACTTGACACAAGAAGGAATTGCAACCCCTCGCCTACGGTAATTGATATTAAATGAGGTTTGAAGGTTACAATAAGCTACTTTTATAATATATTCGCACCATTTGTTATCAACCGACAATTAAGAAAATAAATGCGACAACTAAGAAATTACATGTTATAACTATTTAACCCCAAGAATTGTTGAAAACTCGTGATATATTGCTTATTAAATGATAAAGAGAATATATATATATATATATATATATATATATATATATATATATAGGTTCAAAAGTGAACGCTAGTGTATTTGCGAACTAAGAGAACTAGTCATGGCCATACACATGTGTAATCAATGGGTAGGATTTGATGATGAAATACACTATTGTATTTTATGATTTGATGATTAAATACTAGCCATACACGTGTGTAAATCAATAGTCAGGATTTGTTCACTCAGTTCGCAAATACAATAGTGTTCACTCTAGAACCCTCACCATATATATACACACACACACAAATGGTGGGGGTTCTAGAGTGAACACTAGTGTATTTGCGAACCGAGTGAACAAATCATGGCCATTGATTTACATCATCAAATCGTAAAATACACTAGTGTATTTTAATTATCAAAATGTCCATTGATTTACATTTGTGTATACACTTGTGTATTGATAATCAAGGGCTAGGATTAGTTCACTAATATTCACAATCAAGGGGGTTGTTCACTAATGACCCTAACCCTATATATATATATATATATATATATATAGAGAGAGAGAGAGAGAGAGGAATGTTTATTTGAGAAGAAAAAGAAGAAATGGCACAATGTTAAATATTAAATATTTTATAACTTCTCTCATTAATTCTGTTATCTCTCATTAATAAAACAAAAACATTATATCCTACACATTTTAAAATTTATCCTACACATGTCGAAAATTGTCTTTCACCCTAAATTATTTTATCTTGAAAAAATATATTAAAAAATGAGTTACAAGTTTAATTAATTAGTTAATTAATAACAATTATAGATTCACCTATATGCCCTATTTTATAATATTAAATACACATTAAATGTAGTAAATAGAGAATTTTATTGGTTTAAAAATCATTCATTTTATTCTTATAAAATTTTTCTTCTCATTTGAACTCTCCAATATATATATATATATATATATATATATATATATATATCTTTACAAACATTTCTATCTTCTTCATATGTTAGTTTTTTTAAAAAAATTGCACAATAAGATTACAAATTTTCTTATTTTATTCAAGTATGTTCGATCATATTTTCTCGACATAAAAAATGCTACATTTATAAGCAACAATGTTAAAAAAATTAAAAAAAACTAGTGTTCTTTTTAGGTTTTTCTTTTTTTAGGGTTTTCGAGCGTAATAAAAAGAGATTTTGCTTAAAATCTCTCATATATATATATATATATATATATATATATATATATATATATATATTGGAAATATATATATTACCCTATTTTTTCTGGCCTCGTCAATAGTCCCACCAATCCATATAATTTTATTGATTAGATTATCCATCACAAATATTCCAGTTTTTTTTTCCGTGAAAAGAATGATGCTTAATTTTGACTTGAATTAAAATACCAAAACACATAACCGGTACGATGAATTGAAAATCTATTCTTAATATATGATGATGGTTTGTGCTTGACCAAACCCATTTCTGGGCCATGTTCCTGTAAAGACAAATCCACGTGAACAAAGAATTCAACCATCATCTATGTTTTAAGATTACTTCTTTTATATTTAAAAGGACAAACCCTATGCACAAACCACTCGTTCGTGGTCCGGGGTGTCAGACTAGCATCTTGGATTTGATATACGCATCTTTACATTGTTTTTCTGCAAGAGGTTATTTTCATGACTTGATACTATGCTACGTGACCTCGAGGTCACACGACAACAACCTTGCATGGACAGATTTAAGGGTTTTCCTTACTTCATGGTTATGTATTTTCTTCAAACACACCCATGCCGCACTAATTAAATAAGATGTTTTGGGAAGATAAAAACACATCTCTAACATAATTTGATAATATAGACACATATATTGACTCAATCTACACGTTTATGAAAATATATGGCGAGATTCAACAAAGTAACTGGATCATATGGATGGCTTGAACTACGTTCAATTGTTTGAGGGAGAAGCTTAAGTTCATGCTTAGCCCGTTAAGTGGCTATTACATGTTTTGGAACAAATATTATAATCACCGAACTTAGTGAAGAAGATGTTAGGAAACTTGACTACATGTAATATTTGCCCCTTGCACCAATTAGTATTGTCAATTTTACACACAAAGAGCTCATTGATTTATTTTTTTGCTGCCCTGGTGAAGGTCACTGTCCTTGGGTTACTCTCACCTAAGCATGATTAACTATGGAGTTTCTTCTCTCATTCAAAGATAACACAATCAAAACGCATTGGTATTTTCTTGAGATGCGGCCATGTATCTATTCTGTATACATAATAAAATGATGTGGGATTCATCTTAGCTATAAACTATGTATACTAATCAAGGAGAGCATTCACTCGTCGATCACTGACCAAGTTAATTGTGCTAGAAACCCTATAAATAAGCATTAATGGAATGAGTAGAGAGACCCTAGCTAATGGCTATTGTAACCACTTGAACTTATTGGTTTATGGTCATTGGGGTGCAACCTCTACTCATGTTTGTAGAAAGTGTTTCATGGATGATTACAATGTACCTAATTCTTCACCTCTTGCAAAGGTATTATGTTTGAATCGCGTAAATATGATTTACCTAATCCCGTTAGTTAGCAGGGCGTCGAGTGAATATTTTGATGACATGTTGTTATGGTTAGAAAATACAATACATCTCCTATGTATAATTTTAAAAGTTTTAACTTCCATGTTTGAATATTGAGACATAGAAGTTTCATTGTTGTTAGAAAAAAATAACCCTATGGCCCTACATCACTCCCTCAAAACACACACTTGACAAACACCTCAAGCCTTATTTAACAATTATTGACCAATCAGCAACAATCGACAACCAACATATGTTCATGCAAATGTTGCAACAATCACACAAGTAAATATCAATCCACCATTTGCAAGAATGATCAACAAACTACTGATCAATAACTGAAGAAGATATTGACAATGAAGTTAAGGTTGTCTTTTGGTTTGATAGTGGTGATGGGGTTATGGTGGCACTCACGGTGTTGCTGGTTGTTCTGCCTCTAGTATTGCCGCCGCTTCCACTGCCTCCGGTACAGCTGCTGCTGTTGATTCCGGTGTTCATTATGTGTGTTCTGCTTTACTTGGCGTTTACACCATCTAAGGTTCCACCTTAGACCGTCATCTTTTCTGCTTCAAATCATGCAATGAATCTGGCTGGCAAAAGTCCACTATACAAGTTTGAAATTTTTGGTTCGCTGCGTTCGACACACACACATACATTTTATATAAATAAGGATTTTTTTTTCATTGATTTGTTCTTAGTTTGTTTACGTACGTCTTATAAAAATGTAAACTCTTTTTTTATATATTAAGTTATTCTTTTCCTTATTTAATGTTATACTTTTGAAATTATGTTTGAATTAATAAAAATAATTGGAAAAGTTCACCCAAAAATATCCCATTGTTTAAGAAAATTAAGAAAACCCATATGAAACTAGTTGAGTGTCTTCCTGTGGCTCTTTCGGCTTTCCTTTGCTCATGCATGTATATAATAATAACTGTAATGTATTATAGACATTGTACTAAACGTATTGTACTCGTTGTGGTACTTGTTAGCTTAGAAGTGAGCATTTTTTGACAGCCACGGGCCCACCACTAGCGTGTAGATAAAAAAAGCACCCTTAGTCTGGTCACAAAATGTTTATATCTGTTAGGGATAACTTGTAAATGTATAAACTTATTATCTCGTTGTTTGTTATGTTGATGCTAGTTTAGTTTGTTATAAAATTGTTATGTTATTTACTTGTGATTATTTCAGACTAGGACATGATCTATATCCATTGCACCATTATATACAATTATTAATACGTACACAGTAATTTGAGGTATACACCTATCTATAACATGACATATATATCCTTTTATATACACCTTCTATGCGTGTCATTAAATTTCTTTGTTTCTAGTAGTGATCCTGATATAGATCATATTTCTCTCCCTTCTCTCTAGTCGTTGCCTATCACCCCTTCGACCATCCTTAACCTAAACGGTCCTTGCCGCTACCATTGAGGGAATCGTTGCATCCGAAATAACAGGTCGATTCCACTTTTCTCATTGGCATTTCCCTGCACTTGTTCATTGTTGAAGTTTCATCTCCTAATCTTATAATTTCCTTCCCTGGTGTAACCAAGTTCTTACTCTTCTCTCTTAGTAGTAACTGTTTGGTTATGCTTATTACGGGAGTGTATGGGTCACTTAAGGTCAGTTTTGTTTCAAAACCATAACTATAACCGAGATATCGGTTAATGGAAAACTATAACCATAACTGATCGTTTATGACAGTTTTAGTTAATCGGTTTTGAAGGTAATAACCAATCATTTATGTGTAATTTAACATAAAATAGCTCAAATCAGTTCAGTTTACCTTTATTTGCGATTGAATTTTGTTGACCATGGACTAAATTGTTATTACACATTTATGTATATATATATATATATATATATATATATATATATATATATATATATATATATATATTACAGAGCATAAAAACCCTAAAGCCTAAACATTAGGAATCAAATTGAAATAACAAAATAAACAATGATAATTACTAAAAAGATGAAATCATACCTCCGTGTGTGAGAAATTGTCGTCAAACTGATTGCGTGAAGAAGATGATGTTGAAAACTATAATTTAACAAACTAATGATAAACGAAGCAAGATATTAAATATGAATGAACGAAAAGTAAATCGAACCTTGGGGATGATTAATCATCATGAATCAGAAGAGATGAAAGGGATGATCAGACGCAAGGACTATGAAAAGTTAGACATAATATGTTTGTGTTTGAGAAAAAAAAGAAAGTATATATTCTAATGGTTAGGTATTGGGTTTCTTAAACCCCTGTGAAAATAACTACTTTTTAGGCGGGAAAGTGAAAAATAAGAGTGCTCGAAAGGTTTCCTGTGTCCCCTAGGCTATTGTTTTATGTTATTTATACATGGTAACTTAATTGTAAGACACTTGTTCTTTTACATTATTTACATAGTTAAGTTCAATTAAATTAAATTGCAACTATATAAAAAAATTAAAAATAAAACTTTCTGACGGACCTGCTCGATAAGAGGTCTACTATTCAGCCAGCTGATATTCTTGTGTTTGGGTGGGCCAGGGGAAAACACGCTTGTGTGGAGCTTATAGGGGTGTCTCTTCTTGTTGGGCTCAGGGATGATGGGTTTGTTATTGGCCAGACAGTGTTAAAGGTGAAATCAAGCAAGATCACTAACACGAGAAAGATTGTTTAGAGAATCAATACGTGTTTATCTTATTTGCTTTTAATACATTCGGTTCCCTAGCCTCAGAGGTTGTGGAATTCCTAAATAGGGTCCAGCGGGTCGTGAATAGTAATCTCTCGACCCTTAAGAGTCGCTTCGTCTTTAGTAGAACCATTTTGCAATTCAAAAGGGGCTTGCAACGTAGGTTGTTGTTCGTTCACCTGCCATGTGTTTGTAATTTGTTATTTTAATTTTTGGCAAAAAAATACTAGTTAGATAATAATATTATGTATTTTTTTTAAATAGAAGAGATATAATATTTAATATGAGATAAAGTTATTTAATATGATAGAGAGGTGGGAAAATCAATTTTTTAAAGGCATAGAATGATTACATGTGTCATTTAAGTTATTGCTTTGTTAGATAGTATAGATGTAGATAGGGTGAGGTTAGTGTAAAAAAATGGTTTTTTGTGAGAATGGTAAGAAAAAATTTAATCCATTAGATCTTTAATCTAATGGTTGAGATCTTGATGACAGTCTTGTAAATAGTGTTTATCATTAAAATAATTAATTTTCTATATTAAGGGTATAAAGGTAAATTTAATATTTTTAAGCTTAGAAAGTCACTTGCAATGCACATGCAACTTCTCCCATTCTTTTATAAGGGTGGAAGGGGCACTCCCCGAATGGAGAGTGATAAACTTTTTTTTAACCAATAATATCATGTCATATCAACTTCCCCATTCACTCCTCAATTTGCACTCAAACACTAGAGGTGCTCAAACACATGAAGAGTGGTAAACATTTAAAAAATAAAAATAAATAAATAATTTGTAATTGGTTGAAAAAGAGGTTGGGCCCATCATTAACCCTCTCTCTCCCATCTATCTCTTCTCTTCTCATTCGGTGAATACTCACCGATATCAACACCTTCCTTTGAGTTACCGATTGCCGAAATAGGGGTAGCGGCCCCTTGCCGCGCGGTGAATGGTGATCACCGAAGGTGCCCCTTCCACCCTAAACGTCAATAACTTTTTATACGTAACTCTTTTTTTTTAATTGCATCATAATAACGAGTGTTTTTATCTTTAATATGAGTATCATATTGTTATACTTATGTAGAGAAAAAAATTACGTTTCGATTAAATGTTTTAATCCATGGTGTTTTTACAGTAAAACACCATGAACGTAAAACTAAGACACCATAGCATTGCAAATAATGACCTGCTACCATAACACTATAACACTATATAACACTATACATCCATCATAGACCAGTTACATAATACATAACACTATAACTACTATGAAACACTATACATCCATTATAGACCTGTTACCAGAAAATATATAACACTATAACACTGTATAACACTATACATCCATCATAGACCTGTTAAAGAATACATAACACTATAAACACTATATAACATTATACGTCCATCGTAGACCTGTTACAGAGAAAATAACACTATACATCCATCATAGACTTGTTACATGAAATATAACACTATATAACACTGTACAAATTCGTATTCATATAATAGTCGGTGGCGGTTATGGAAGGTCATCAATTAACTGAATCAATGAGAAAATTACTTGTTTACCATTTTGAATTAATTTAGATTGAGGACACATGTCATCTCCATAATATTTCTCACACTTCTCACACTTTAGACCTTTTTTACAAGATCCTCTACCGATATAGATATACGTATATAGTTACCAAATAAAACGTAAATTACAATATGGACTGATATGAATTATGAATTGAATAGAATTCAAGAAATTCATTAAATTGGCCAACGAAAGAAACGTTTTTAATTAGGTAAAAGAGAATTAATTAGAAATATTTAAATAACCTAATTTTGCCACATATGCTCTGATTGACCCATCTTCGAACATAAGGATCTTGTGATTGTCTCAACAATATATATTAGTTGTTTTGATATCATATTTAATTAAGGTACGGAAAACCTATATGTTACTTATATATATTATACGAATGATTATTGTTACTTTCATTATATGAATCACCGGTTATGTTACGTTGATAGTACAAATTGTTTGGGTTTATTTTTTTATCGCACGAATGATCCAATGAATTTTATATGAACCAATGAACCTACATATTTCTAAATGTATAATATCTTCATTTCTGAATATTTGTTACTAATCATTTAACCGTTATGGTTGTGAATGTTTAATATGAATTTTGGTTTATGAGTGTTATTATAATTTAAAGGTTTTTTTAATCTATTGAATCGACATTGTTTTTCATATGTTTTGAGGCGTATAGATCGTCACACCCATTTTACATATTTTATATATTTTGGTTTCAAAGAATGTGTGATATATACGGGAGTTGAGGCGTGTAAACAATAAATCGATCCTAGGAAAGATACATCGTCTCATATCGTATGAATGTAATGAACCGATCATAAGGAAAGGAGACATTGTCTCCGATATGTATATAGAATGTCTCAATATGAATATGAATATGTATATAGAATGAAAGTTTGCATGAGACATATGGATCAATTCTAAGAGAAGAAATATTGTCTCAACCACATTATTGCGCACCCTTGTGAAACCATTTATTGATTTGTATTTTTCTTATTGTGAAACCATTTATTGTTTTTTATAATTTGTTATATGTTTTGATTTTATGTTAATTTGATTTATTACTACAAATGATTCAAGTTTATATGAATGGTACAAGTTGATATCTTACAAGATATAACTGATTGCTACAAGTTACACGTGATATGTTACAAGTTATGAGTTGACATGTTATAAAATATAAGTTTATGTTGATTCCAGATAACAATGTTTAACTAAACTTGACATTTGATTTCAACATATATAGAAAATAGTATGTGAAACTAGATTTCAAACTTTCAAGAAATCTAACTACATAATTTTCAAATTCATATCACTTTGAAATGATTACAACGTGATTGGAAAGTTATTGGCTATTTCAAAATGTATACTTAAAGAATTCTGTGTTGAAGGCAGTGGAGTTTGTAGGATGTGTTAAATGCAAGGTTCGACTCATTTACTCTTCCTTGAATCATTCTCTATTTATAGAGAATCATTCTCTACTTACAGAGAATGGTTGACATAAATAAACATATGTTTATTCATGCACTTATCCTGTGAAAAGTAGCTTTTTGGCAGATTCATTTAATTCGTTGATCCACTAGTCACTTAGGAATTCGTGTAAACCTTATCGGTTACAGCAAGTTGCGTCATCAAAAATCTGATGACTTTGTTCATCAAATTTCTTTTCATCAGTTCTAACCAAATTCTGAAAATCAGATTCATCATCAGATTTATCAGATTCAATCTGATCTAGTTTTCTTCTTATCTTGTAGATGACTATTTGATCCTCACTTGATACTAACTCTTCCTTTTCTTGTCTAAAGTCAGGTATCTTCTTTTTGTTTGACCTGTTGACTTTGTCAGCATCAAATCTGATCAGAAAGATCATGTTTCTTCATGATTTTTCTTCAACACTTACATAAAAGTTCTTAACAATTCCTCCAAAGTGTTGTAAATATAATGACTAAAATGTGACATACAATTTGAAACATAACAATCAACAGAAAAGAAACTTTTCAAAAGTACATCAACTTGAATAAAAAAAATTTGTCCAACCATACTCAGAAAATACAGAACTTTAAATTGTTTTCAGCAAGATGGTAAAGATCTCCTTTGTGCATTTTTTTTAAGCAAGATGGTAAAGATCTCATTTGTGCAACCTTTTGTTTTGTGGTATTGGTTTGCTGCATTCTTTGTATAGAGCTTGTAGATATCTCTAGGTTCAATCCACTCATCAAATACTTGTTCAATTTGCTTCATGAGATCTATCTTAGCACGTCCTTTGACTATTAGTTGCTCCTACTTCTTGCTCATGCATTCTCTTATATAGTTTAGAGTCTTGTTAGAGTATTTGTAGATTTCACTAAGTCTAAACATTTCTCTTTCTTCATTGATATCCTTTATAAATAACAGATAATTCAAGTTTTTCAAAGATTAGACATGTTCTTGCCTTACCTTTGAGTTCATTGGGGATTTCTGTACAAGGTGGAGTTAGAAGCAGCTTTCCAAAGATCACATGATCAAGTGAATACATAAATCAAAGTCACTCAGAGTAACTCAGAGTAATTCAGGTGGAATTTTTTTATGCCATTGGTGAAGATGTTGTTGATAACTCTTCAAATAGTTCTTCTGCATGATGTCTCTTCTTTATACATTTTTCTCAGTTTCATCAGATCAACCAACTATCTGGATGAACCTTAGATGCTAGTTCCCCATTATTGAATGTTTGTTCATCACCCAAACTTCTTAATATTGTGTATTTATTTTGATCATGAAAACCCATTATACCATTAGAGGGGAAATAATCTTCTACCTTCATTACCCTTTTGATTGGATTGGTGAGTGGTCTATGAAGGCTTAATTCTCCTCTTACAATTCTCTGTAGGTAGAAGTTGTTGGTCATTGGACTAAAAGGTCTTTTTATCTCTTCTTCTTCTTTTCAATAGAAATGTCTAAGATGATGCTTAGGAAAACAACATATCTTCATTGGAGATCTGTAGTGTATATCTTGTAATATTTGTATAGAGATCAGATCTGGGAATTATATTTGGTCTCTTTGTGGAAGTTGCAGTTTATTCCATCTTCTCTTGGCTCCTTGAACTAAGGATAAGCTGAAGTTGGTATCACTAGAAGTTGTCTATTTAGGTATCACTAGAAGTTGTCTATTTAGGTGATGTTGGTTGCTTTTCCTTATTCTTGAGTTTAGATTAGGGTGGTCATAGAATCGAATAACGAATTTTCAAATTACTCAAATCAAATTTTTATTTTTTTACCGGAATTCGTATTAAATTTGAATAGTTTTTGAAACTCGAATTCGATTTAATTTTAATTCACCATTTTTAAAACTACTACAAACTAATAATTCGATTTAACTAAAAGTCACCCTAAACAATAGATTATTTTACTTTTATTTTTTAGAACTACTACAAACTAATTATATTCAACATAAAATATAATAATCTGCAAAATTAATTAACTATCAATATGCCAAAACACTAAAATTTAGAAGATAGGTAGTTACTAGTAACGAATTAGGTTTGGTAAAAATTTAGAAATAGGTAGTATGAGCTATTTGTTAGTGGGTTTGGTAACGTTATAAATAATGAACTTATTATTTATGGATGTAGTTCACACTTTGGCCAAGTTTAGAAGTTATATGTATATGTTTGTGTGTGTATGTACACATATATATATATATATATATATGTATATATAAGTTAATTCAAATTTCAAATAGAATCGAATTCGTATTCATTTCGAATTCGATTACAAGACTCGAATACGAATAATTGAATTCGAACCATATTAATTGAATTCAAATTGAGATATATTTCGAACTTTTCGAATCCAAATCGAATTCTGAACTTCTGATGTTCTGGTACTTCTGATGTGGCTTCTTTTGTTGTTAGAAACAAGATCATGGTTGTTTCTTAATTTGGTGTAAGAGACCCATTGGTTCGATCTTTTCTTCAGTTGCAGGTGTTTTTTTTGGTGGTGCTACTGTAGGTGATGTTTTTAATGCTGCTGCTGGTGCTCCTTGTTTTGCTGATTGTTCTGGTATTGGTCTTATCAGATCTTGTATGTTTATGTTTTATACTTGTGCAATATTGTAAGACAACCTCTTCAACAAGGATTTTACATCATTGATTAAGTCTTTGTTTTTCTTGTCGTCAACATGCATTGTACTTAATTCTGACTGGAGTTTATCTTTGTATTCACTCCATTCTTCAGTCAACCTTATCAATGCAGATGTAACAGTGTTGCTACTCACCTTTACATTGTTAATATCTTTTCCAGTTTCTTCTAAGTTCTTGGATATTCTGGTGTTGTCAGAACTTGTTTCTCCTTTTGACTTTAGAATCTATTCTATCTTATTCTTCAGCTCCTTAAGCTCTTGGGTTGTTGATGTCATGTGAGCTTGTTGGGGCCTCTAGCATACACTTCAGCTTCTTTGTGTTTTCTTCTATTTATTGTTTGATGATTTCAACAAAACTGACAGTTTTCTGATATTAGATTTCAAACTTTGTAGTTCATCCAGCAAACGGTCTTCAACAACTGACTTTAGCTATTTTGCAGGTTGCTTCTAGATCAATGGGATCACTAATATTTTCTTCTAGATTAATGTTTATTTTCTTGTAGAAAATTCATATTTGATATCAATAGAATCAACAAAATCTGATTCTTTTGAGTCTGGTACATAACATAAATGAGATTGAGTTGTACACTTGATCCGATGAGAGGCTCTAATTTAGTCTCCTGGTTTTGTCCTTCTATTAGCAAAGTTTCTAGAATTATTGAAAGTTGATAATCTTTCGCATTCTCTAGTAAAGAATCATTGTCAGATTGAGGAATGTCATCATCTTTTTCCTTTTCTTGGATTTATGAGTAGTGTCTTCTATTGTTATGTCTTGAATTCTAGAGGCTTGATCATCATCTAGTGAAGAGATGATATCAAACATTTCTTCTTTGTTGAACAATTCTTCATGCTTCTTGATGTAGGAAGAGTATAAGGCTATCAGCCTTAGCAAGCTAACTAGAAAGGCTGGAATATCACGTGCTGATACCCATCCCCTTTTAGCACACCATGGTACCATTACTGGTGTCTTCAACATTTTCTCAAATGCAGGATCTTCTGCAAACATAATTGCCCAAAATCTGGGATATGGGAGATGAGTTGTAAGATGTGAATATTTAGCATACACTAACTTCTTCATTAGACTAAAGATCTCTTTTGCATAATCAATATAGTACCATATTACGAGTCCATTGATTGTCAAAAAATAAATTATTAGTCTAGTCTGCTCCTCTTTTTGAAGTCAAGCATTAGTTCAACGTTTCCATAAGAACTTGCCAAAATGCAGGTAACTCCTTTCTCTTGAAGTCTCCTATCTTTGTGATGTTTTCCTTGTAATCCAGCTTATTAAAGAATTTGAGCATTTGAGTTTTTTCTGGTGCTTTTACATATTAGTTTTTTTTATGGGTAGTTCCAACCACTCTCTAATCTTCTTTGCATATATCTCTTCTTTGTTTTTGTCTGTTGAGGTGTCTAGAGTGTTGACTAGTTGTTGGAGTATAATCACTAGAACTTCTAAAGTTTTCAGCATGGCCTGCAATATTAGGTAGTTATCAGATACTCAACGAAGATTTGACATCTTTGATCATACAGGTCGTGTTGAGCATTCATATGAAGATTTTTGTCTTTCAAGGGTAGAAATTTGTTCCTACTGAGAGAGGTACTACGTGTTCTATAACAGAATTATTGAGGTTGATTGAAGTTGAGGTAGACATGGTGATCTGGGAAAGAATTTTAGGTTTCAAAAGCAATTTCTTCTAATTTTCATTTGAATTTCAGAGTGAATGAAGGTTTTCTTGTTAAAGAAGGCTTATTAATACCGATTGGGAGTTTTGGCATCCCATATATCAGGCTCGTGGGTGGTTAGTATTTAAGTTGGTTTATGATAAGTTAATTGGTGATCAACTTATCTGAACCATTTTAAACTTTTAATATATCCTTTGAATATTTTTCAAAGAATTATTAACAATTCATAAGTTTTTATTGGTGAATACTAACGACCAAGTTGTACTTTTTCTCTTGGTGGGTCCACCCTTTGAATGTGGTCCACTAACATTAATTTAAACTCTAAGATATATGCTATTCTTCTACCTTTTTTAAAGATAAAATTATTTTTGCACAAGTGGGCAAAGTTTGTTGTTTGAAGTAGTTCTGGAAAACCTTTGTGATTAGGTATGATCATAAATACTAGATGAAGTTCTTTCTTTTCACACGTTGTTATCTCTAAGTTCTTATAAATTCTAGTGAAGTTTACAAGTTTCTGATGAAATTTGATAGTTGACCATGTTTATCAGATTCTGAGTTGTTATTAGATTTCTTCAAACTTGATGATTTAGTATCATAATTTGATTAGAAATGATCAAGTGTAATGTGTCCCTATTTTTTTAGTTGAAAGGGAATAGGGGTTGATTAGAGATTGTACTTATATTACCTTCTCCTTTGATGGTTAACTTATCAAAATTGATGTTAGAATATGATGTTTGTTGATGAAGTTGATAAACATATCGAATTTCTTGAATATTATCATAAACAATCAAATCAAAAAACTAATATCCTTTCAAACTTTCCTTCCAATGAAAAGTGTTTTTCAAAGATATTCATGCGTTTTTAGTTTGGGAGAAATAGAAATTACTTTGTTTGAGAAATAAAATTTTGTTTTGGTGTAAAAGCGAATCATGATTTGTGATTGTGGTTTTGCTTTATTAGATTTAAAGAAAACTTTTCATATCTCATTAAATGATTTTTATCAAAAATTTATTAAATATTTGCAAAATTCACTTTGATCATTTTGAATATTTGTTCACATTCTAATAATTTTAGATTTTCCTTTGGATCTCATTTTCAATAATTCTCTCTGAAATTTAATTATTGATTTAGTTCTCAGTTATCAAAGTTTCACAAAGAACTTATATTTATTCTTGTTTTTTTTCAAAAAACCATGTTTATCAGATTTTAAAAGTTATTTTGACTTTTTATTCCCCTTATCATCATTATCCTTTTATCTCAGATTTCGTTTTACCCTTTTTAATCAATCATCGTTTTCCTTCTCAATTTTTTTACTTCTTTAAAAACAAATGTAAAAAAGTTAATATATTATAGACCAAAGAAGGAAAAAGGGTCAATCAACATCATAGATCTAAGCAATGAATGCCTAAAGGTTTGTGGTAATTGTTGTGTGATTCTCCACAGGCACCAATTGTGGAGAACTTAAATTTTTCTTGTAACACCATCTCAGCTCTAGGATACCAAACCGGAACACCACCAAAATCCAGCTGGTTGGTGATAAACTTTATCAAGAAACGATGGTACATGAGGAAGGGTCTACTTGAGTAGATGTTGTAGACAAAATCTCTCACCAGATAGCGGGAATAGTTGTATCGAATACCATGCACCCATGCATGAATGGGTGACATGAGCTTATATGAGATTTCATTCAAGTTCACATTCTTCTTTGAGAAGCTAATGGCAAGCCGTGTCACCATAAACAGCGAGGGCTTGGTGAATCCAGACTTTACAATCGCCTCGTTGGTGTAGGTACCCTATATCCCATGTGCCACAAAGTGTCTTCAAGCTGGGCATCGGTGAAGAAGGGTCACATTTGTGTCATCATTGAAGTGGAGATCCCCCTTTCTAATATACTCGTTAAGAATAATGAGTTTGCGTAGCACCCACCCAACAATGGTGGTAAACCTACCATCCTCAATGGTGAGACAAGTAGTACACCAGAATTGTTAGAGGATGTCCAGTGTACTGACACAAAGCTGTAAGTGCAAAGGCCAGGAGGTTGTTTCTGATCGGGGAGAGGATAGTATTGCATTTCTCCCAGGCATATCTGGAAACATTCATCCAGATCCTTAAGCTGTGATGTTGAATGTATGGAAGATGAAACTTTGTGGGGTGGATGTTTTCCATTATGAGTAAGAAGTTGAAGAGTTAATTAGGATTGGGGTTTTGAAAAGAGGTAAAAGTGACACTTTCAAGGTTACTGGTGAGAAATGAATGATCCAAGTGGTCGTTATTTATAAGAGAAAGTGCAAATACCATAAATGGGATGTACCAAATTAGATTTTGTACCCTGTTTCTTCTCTACATGGAGATCTGTTGTCAGGAGAATAAAGACATAGCAAGACTCTCTTCGACTCCTCATTTATGATTTAGGAGGCACATTTTCTTTAGAGGATAGATCATTTAAAGAATTAAATTTATGTTCAGAACATTGGATTAGTGACATGAGCAAAATCTCAAAAAAACCGTGTTTATACGTTGATAATATGGAGATTTTAAAGATATTAGATACATATGAATTATAAAGAAGAAGATATGAAGAGACACAAAATAAAAAAATAAAGAGAAAAAAATAGGTACAATTAACATGATATGTGTGCATGTAGTTACAATTGATTGTGACATTTTCTGATGACTCATCAAATTTCTGATAGAGTATCAGATTTCTGATAAGTTATCATATATCTATTGATCTTTAGATCATCAGATTTTTTATCATCATTCCCAATTTGCTGATAAGTAATTATGTTTTTTTCTCATCAAGAGGTTTTGTAAAAAATATCAGCAACTTGGTTTTATGTCGGTACAAACTACATTTCTATTTAAGCTTTAACCCAAACCCTAATTATGGCAAAGAGGTCCCACCCCCATCAAAATATCATGGAAATCTTTATAAAAATCCAATTATTACTTACACGTCCATACAAAATGAAACCTAAACTCACTCTCCTAAACCTAATCATTTTTATACATTCACAAGACCTTCTCTCTAGCCTTATCTTTCTTCTTAAAACCATCCTCTACCCCCTTCCCCTTCATCATTTCCTTTCTTGTTTCATCTTCTCCAAATTACTCCCAATTACACCTCCATTCTCACACACATAAGAGCTCTTGGAGATTTCTTGAAGATCCAAGCACCATTGAAGCATTCATAGGAGTATTCATCCTAAAGAAGCCCACTTAATCTTAAAGAAATCCTACTTGTTCATCTAAGGTAAATTCATCTCTTAAATCTTCAAGTTATGAGATTTTAAGCGTGTTTAAAGTGAAATTGTTCACCAAAAAAGGGGTTTCCTTAATGAACAAATGAAACTAGTAATCTAGGGTTTAAACAATAGTTTTTGAAGGTTGGTATGTGTGTTTGAGTCGTGAGTGATGGGTGTATTTGTGGGTGTGTTTGTTGTTGAAAATAGTGCTTAAAAGATGTTAGAGGCAGCATGCAACGTGATATGTTTAGATGTTTTGTCTAAACTGAGTATATGGTTATATTTATGGTATACAAATGTTTGGTGATGATTTTAGATGAAAAACCATAAGTTTGGTGGTGTGTGATGCTTGATAAAATGCAAGATAAATGTTAGATTGTGACATGCATGTGAAGATTATTGATGATCTTAATATAAGGTGATATTATGATAGTATCTTAGTGATAATAATCAGGTCTTACATAAGCTTAATGAAATTCATGATTTGGAAGCTTGTAGTTATATTAATCATGCTTAAAATGGGGTAAAAAGTGATAACTACCATGGTAAATGAATGATTTATGTGAAACTGAAATTATGGAAAAAAAACATGTTATTTTGTTCATAAAAGTCAGATGATAAGTGTTGGATGTGATAAAAACATGTTATTTCAAGTTCCACTCAGCTACGCTAGGTGATAAATTGTTGTAACTTTTGACAAAAATCTTACTTAGTGTAGCTAAGTATAACTTGAAAAAGTGTATATTTTTATGTAAAATACCAAGTATTGGTTTTTAATATAACTAAGTAATCCATTTTATTACTAATAATATCACATAGTCATAATTCAAAGAAATCAAATAGTTTCTCCATACTAAACACAACATGCAACATATGTTTTTATTAGCTACTTCTTTTGTACAAATCATTCCATTTCATCATGCAAGACTAAAATGCATCTCATATCATCATGTAACCCATGTTATTGACATTTATCATTCAAAATAAGTTCATGTCACCTAGTCCAACAATGCATAGTTATAACCATTTATAAACGTAGAATTAAAATTTTTGATTCTCAACTTCACATAGAAAATACCAAAAATGGAAGTATCACATCATCTACTTTAAATGTTATAAATCATATTATACACCTAAATTTTATGTTTTAATTCAGATTTATTATGCATGCCTTGTTTATACCCAAAATTACGGTTTTTACGCCTTTTTAAGTATAGAATGACCACATAAGCAATCCAAATCATTTTAATCATATCCAACACATATCATATGCTTTTATGAAAAAATAAGTTCCACATAAATCATTCATTTACCATGGTAATTATCAATTTTTTACCCTATTTTAGGCATCATTTACATAACTACAAGCTTCCAAATCATGAATATCATCAAGTTTACGTAAAACCTGATTATTATGACCAAAATACTAACATAATATCATGATATATTCAGATCACCAATAATCTTCACATGCATATCAGAATCTAATATTTATCTTGTATTTTTCACATGTATCAAGCACTATACACCCTCCTAACTTAGGGTTTTTCTTCCAAAATCATCATCAAACATTTTTATACCACAAATGTCATATATATAACCACAAACTCAGATTTGACAAAACCTGAAAACATATCATCTTGCATGTTACATCTAACATCTTTGAAGCATTCTTTTCAACAACAAACACACCCACGAATACACCCATCAATCATGGCTCACACACACACATACTAACCTTCAAAAAATCTTGTTTAAACCCTATATTTACTGATTTTATATGTTTATTAAGAAAACCCCTTTGTGTGGTGAACAACTTCACTTTAAACAAGTTTTAAATCTCAAAACTTGAAGAGCTAAGGATAAGGATTTCTTTAAGATTAAGAGGGCTTCTAGAGGATGAATACTCTTATGAATGCTTCAATGGTGCTTGGATCTTCAATAAATATACGAGAGCTCTTATGTGTATGAGAATGGAGGTGTAAATGGGAGTAATTTGGAGAAGATGAAACAAGAAAGGAGGTGGTGAAGGTGATGGGGGTGGGGGGACGGTTGTAAGGAGAGAGAAGGTCTAGGGAAGGTGTAAAAATGATTACGTTTACGAGTGTGAGTTTAGGTTTAATTTATATGGATATGTAAGTAATAACTGGATTTTTGTAAAGATTTCCAAGGAATTTTGATGGGGGTGGGACCCCTTGGCCGAAAATTCATCCCGATTAATGATAAGAAAAACACCGGGTGTCACTGTCACCACTAGTAAAAAGAAATGTCGTCCCGAAATTTAAGCTATGTCGTCAACACTGGGTTTGGACTTGAAGTGATAAGAGTCCTTCCGCTTCATCTGGTCCTCGCGTTCCCGGGTATACCCGGGTCCATGTTTGAATTTCGTCTAACCTTGACTAACTTCATTTGGCTTTGTAAGAGCTTTTGGACCTTCCAGTCTAAGACCTCGACATGTTCTTTGACAAAATGGAGTTTGTCATCAACAGAATTTCACCAGGTAGTAACACAAGTGTCTTATCATATATACACTTCCAAGTTAGACACATGGAAAATATCATGCACTCAACTGAGTTTTTAGGCAACTTGATCCTATAAGCAACTAAACCAGTTCGATCCAGAATCTCGAATGGTCCAATATAATGAGGGCTCAAATTTCCATGTTTTCATAAAATATTAACACCTTTCCAGGGGGAGACCTTTAACAAAACTCTGTTCCCAACCTAGAATTCCAACGTTTCCTTTTGTTATCGTCATAGTTTATGTTAGTCTGTAGCCGCTTTTAGTCTGTCCCTGATTTGAGAGATCTTATTGGTAGTCTCTTGAATGATTTCAGGTCCATTTAGTTGTTTTCACCAATCTTTACCAAACACAAGGGCGATCTGTACTTTCTCCCATACAAAGCTTCAAAAGGGGCTGCCTTGAAACTTGAGTGATAACTATTATTATAGGAGAACTCAACTTTAGCTAGGTGAGTGTCCCAACTTCCAGCGAAATAAATTACAAATGCCCGCAACATAAGTTCCACTGTTTGGATAGTCCTCTGTGGATGATACCCTATGCTCAAATCCAAATGCATGCCTAAAGCTTTTTATAGTGATTTCCAAAATTTCAACGTAAACCAGTCATCTCTATCGAAGATTATCGAGATCAGCACTCTGTGATGCACAACTATATCTTTAAGATAAATTCTTGCCGGCTTATCTCTGTCATACTTTTCCTTAATAGGTAAGAAATGAGCAGAATTTGTAAAGCGATCAACAATCACCCATATAGCATCATATCCACCAGACGTCCTTGGCAACTTGGTTATGAGATCCATGGTTATCCTTTCCATTTCCATTGAGGAATCTATTGTTGTTGCAAAAGCCAAGACTGCTTTTGATACTCAGCCTTAACCCTCATGCAGGTCAAGCACTTACTGACGTATATGGCTATCTCACCTTTCATATTGGGCCACTAACAGAATTTCTTGAGGTTCCTTGTATATCTTATCTACCCCTGGGTGGATAGAATATTTTGACTTTTGGGCTTCATCCAAATCCGTTCTTTGAAGTACAACACAACATCATCCTTACATATCTTTTTTGCATCAAGACACAACAGAGACCTTGGTGTGAGGTATCACAATATACCACAAAGCCATCTGTTCCATTAGGAAAGGACAAAATAGGCTAGATATCCTTTATGTAGATACTTATGCGTCTTCATGACGTTGACAATCCTAAGATCCAATCCTTTTTTGTCGCTTTGAACTTCTAAGGTCCCTCCACCTGGGAGTGGAAGTCGCACTAGTTTTTCAAAACTGACAATCTCTTCATGATTTGGACAACCAGTCCATTCTTACAACGATATCGAAACTATCTAATTTGATGGGTAGATAGTCAACATTGAATTTGTGCTCTTGCAAGTGAAGTGTGCACCGTCGAATGACTTCTTCGGTTTCTATAACTTTTCCATTAGCTAATTCTATTGACTACTAACTATCACGTTTGCTTTTCTTAAAACCAAGAATAGGTTCAAAGCTCTTAGAAATAAAACTTAAATCGGCTCTAGTATCAAATAGTACTAAGGTAAAACGGTTGTTTACGAGAAACGTACCTGTGACAACATAGAGGTCCTTGTGGGCTTTTCGTGCGTTAATCTCAAACACCATATCCATATGCTGGGTCACCACTTATGCTCTAAGCTTAGCATCCTCCATGCACTTCTTCACCATTGCCATCTATGCCTTCATTTCTATAATCTGGGACTGCATACCATTTCTAGAATTCTCATCGTCGATTACTTCTTCTCTACCATGCTCACACGACCATCCAGAGAGTTACACTTGCGATGAATCAATCTAACTCGACCCTGTAAAGAGCTAAAACAGGTCTCATGGCATTCACAACGTGTTGCAAGCAATGGTACCGTTCGCTCCATGGTCTACCCTGTGAGTGGCAAGACTCATGATACAGTGGATGACTCTCCATCCTTAAAAGTTGGATGCACTCCTCTTCATCAGTCCATTTCTAAACATGGAATGCTAACCAATCCCAACGCCTAGCAACATAGTTCCTCGTACCTTTGGTTGGTTGCTCGACAAGTTTCCCAATGGTCTTCAGTGGTGGACTTGAATCTCTCGGCCAATTTCCTCTTCTTGAGAGGTTCCACTGTTTTGCTTCTAGTGAAATCACACAGGCACGTCCAAAGCGTGAGTAATTGGGTCGGAATGATGGATGGGGCTCATCTCCTCCGGTTCCTTTTCACTAGCAGTCTTAACCATCGACACCTTGGCAGCGCGCGTCTCAACAATAGGAGTCTCTATAATGGGACTCTCTACACCTGGAGTCTCAGTGACTGGCTCGGTTTCGCTAGGGTCTTCAGCTTCAAACTCCTCCAACCATCCAACACCTTCCACAGGAGTGTGCACTCTCGCGAAGTCGGAAAACGAAGGTGGCATTGGAGATATGGGTGAGGCGGAGGTGAACTCCAACTCATCGATGGAAGAAACGGTGATAGCGTGTGACTCGGAAGAAATCTGTAACATGGCATTATCATTACTAAATATACAACTTTGTATATAAGTAAACAGATATGCATATAACAAATAGATGAAAATGGAATAAGGCGTGCATGATGAATTTGCTTTAGAACAAAAGTGATGCATTATTTACATGGCATTATCCGTACTAATAAACAACTTTGCATAAAAGTAAACACGTATGTAGATAACAAATAGATGAAAATGGAATAAGGCTTGCCTGATGAATCTGATTCAGAACCAATGGTTATAGCAAACTAGAGGTTTCAATAAAAACATATAATTTTAAGGAAATCAGAAAAATCTTGACTATAACCCAAGAAAGTTAAAATTAAAACACTTTTAAAGCTCAAGAAGCCCTTAGTGAACAAATAAGTATGCCATGTCTGATTTATGAGAATCTTATTAAATGTCTATTTGTTATATGCATACATGTTTACATTTATGCAAAGTTGCTTATTTAGTACGTGTAATTCCATGTTACAGTTGTCGTGCAAGTCAGACATTATCATCATTTATTTCCGATGATGAGTTTTAGTTCGCCTCTGCCTTACCCACATCTCCACTGCTACCATCGTTTCCAACTTCACAAGAGTGCACACTCCTGTGGAAGGCGCTGAATGGTTGGAGGAATGTAAAGACGAGAACCCTAGTGATACTAAACTAGTTACTAAGACTCATGTAGAAACTCCCGTTGTAGAGACTCCTATTGTTGAGATACGCGTTGGCAAGAAGCCAATGGTTAAGACTGCTAGTGAAGAGGAACAAGAGCAGACTGAGCCCCCATCCGTCGTTCCGACCTACCTACTTACGCCCTAGAGGTGCTCGCGTGGTTTTTACTAGACGCAAAACAGTTGGAGCTCTCAAAAAGAGGAAATTGGTCGAGAGAGATTCGAGGTCAACATCAAAGATTGTTGAGAAACTTGTTGAGCAACTAACCAAAGGTACTAGGAACTATGTTGCTAGACGTTAGGATTGGTGAAAAGACCAGGTTCAGAAATAGACAGACGAGGAGGGAACGCGTCTAGCTTTTGAGGATGGCGAGTCATCCACCTCATCACGAGTCTTGCCATTCACATGGCAGACCATGGAGCGAAAGGTACTATTGCTTGCAGCACGTTGTGCACGCCACAAGACCCGTTTTAACTCTTTAAGGGTTGAGTTAGACTGTTTGGTCGTAGGTATGACTCTCTGATGGTCGTGTGAGCGTGGTAGAGAAGAAGCAAGTGACTTATGATGATGATACGAGAGATGGTATAAAATCCCAGATCGCAGAGATAAAGGCATTGATGGAAGCGATGAAGAAGCGCATGGAGGATGCTGAGCTTAGAGCTTAAATAGTGGAAGCGCATGGAAATGGCATTTGAGATGATTAACGGCTCGATGGGGAAGTAGTTGCATTGCAGTATGTGGATGCGCTCAAGCAGCGCATAGTGGCTTTAGCCGTCATATGCAGTCTACTTACCTCTACGACCCTATGGATGGTAGCCTTCACCAGATTTGCACGTTAGCTTCATCATGAATTAGAACCGGATCTATATTTTGTTAGGGAACACTTGTATTGGTGAAAGCTTTTAACATTACCCATTTTGATATTTAGTTCATCTATGAAACAATGTAACAAGTGATACTTACTCCCGATTTAATATCATGGTTTATGTTTCTTTATCATGTATGGTTGTAGTGATATTTTGGTTGATGGTGGATGTGTTTAGTTACTATCCATAAGTACTTGGTTGGCATTAATATTGAGCAAGTATTATCTCGTCTTTTTGTAATGTTTGTTTAGAAAGAAGACTATGCCTCCAAAATCACGAACTACCGGTTGAAGTGGTGACGCTCTTCCCGCCACTCCCGAGGAACTAACCATGTTGATCTCTCAGCACGTGAATGTCACTTTGGCCCAAACCAAAGACAACAATATTGTTAACCAAAACCATAATAATATATCGCTTATACTACTAGTGAAATTGAGTTACATTATCATTCCAAACTATTGATTATAAAATTGGTCAATTATTAACATGTTCAATTTACGTTATTATGAAATCAGGGAATCAAGACCAAGGTTGTTCTTACAAGACTTTTCAAGCTTGTCAACCACGATCGTTCATGGGAACCGAAAGTCCATATGGGGTTGTACGCTAACTTGAGAGAATGGATGTTGTGATGGCTACTAATAATTGTAGCTCTGGTTAGTGAGTGAAGTATGCTACCAATTCACTCTTAGACGATGCCCTGACTTCCAGGCATTGGGAGAAGTTGTTGCTTACGGTCTTTCTTGGTACGATTTCAAGGAAATGCTAATGAGGGAGTATTGTCCTCAAAGTGAGTTATAGAAAGTAGAAGCTGAATTCTGGAATCCAAGGATGGAAGGTGCTGAAGTCTACGAGTATAATTCCACTTTCGAGAACATGGCTAGATTGGTACCCTACTTGGTCACGCTAGAGTACAAGCGCATTGAGCAGTACATTTGGGGCCTAGCACCCTAAATTTGTGGTATGGTCACCTCAGCAAACCCCGCTAGCATCAACGAAGCTATGCAATTAGCATGTTCATTAACTGATGAGGCAGTGCGTAAAGGTGATTTGTTCAAGAAATAGAGCACTAATAAGAAGCCCGTTGTGGTGGATAAGAATATGATTGAATCTGAACAGAAACCAGCTGAATCAAGGAAGAAGTGGTCTAGAAGTTTTGGAAATCCTTCTAGCAACAAGAGGAGTAGAGATCAAGTCTCAAGTCTGATGTATGTTGTTGATACGAGTAATCCAAAGAGGAATTTTGGTTCGACCTCGAGATGTAACACTTGAGGGAATGTTCATTCCGGTGAGTGTAAGAAGTGTGGAAAGTGCAACAGATTTGGGCATCTAGGCAAAGATTGTTGTGCCCAGGTTCATACAGTAATGGAAACTACAATCGTGGCTGTTATGAGTGTGTTGATGAAGGGCATTTCAAGAAGAACTTAATCAAGTTGAAGAATGCAAGAGGAAAGGTGTTCGAGATGAAGGTAGGAAAAGCCCACAAAGACCCCTCTGTTGTCAATTGTCATGGGTATGTTTCTCATAAACAACCATTTTGCCTTAGTACTATTTGATAATGGAGTCAATTTAGGTTTTGTTTCTAAGAGCTTTGAACCTATTCTTGGCTTGAAGTCAAGCAAACTTGATAGTAAGTATTCAATAGAATTAGCTAATGGAAAAGTTATAGAAACCGAAGAAGTCATTCGAGGGTGCAAACTTCAGTTGAAAGAGCACAAATTCAACATTAACTTTCTACCCGTCGAACTAGGTATTTTCGACATCGTTGTAAGAATGGACTGGTAGTCCAAAAATCGCGAAGAGATTGTTTGTTTTGAAAAACTTATGCGACTTCCACTCCCAGGTGGAGGGACCTTAGAAGTTTAAAGCGACAAAAAGGGATTGGATCTTAGGATTTTCAATGTCATGAAGACGTATAAGTATCTACGTAAAGGATACCTCACCTTTTTGGCAAATGTGATGGATACCAAGGCTAAAGAACGAAAGCTCGAAGAGATTCCAGTCATGCGCAATTTTCCAGAAGTTCCCCCAAAAACTTACCTGGTCTACCACCCCCGAGACATATAGATTTCAGGATTGACCTTGTACCTGGAGCAGCGCCCGTAGCACGATCTCTGTATCGTCTAGCTCCGTAAAAAATGCAAGAGTTTTCCCAAAAACTGCAAGAGTTATTAAACAAAGGATTTATAAGACCGAATTTCTCGCCCTAAGGAGTGCTAGTTTGTTTGTGAAGAAGAAAGACAAATCATTCAAAATGCGTATTGATTATCGGGAATTGAACAAGCTAACAATAAAAGATCGGTAGCTTTTACCGAGGATTCACGATTTGTTTGATCAGTTGCAAGGGTTCTATATGAAGATTGATCTCCTTTCTGGTTACCATCAGCTAAGGATAACCGAGGAAGATGTTCCCAAGATTACGTTTAGAATGCGATATGGTCACTATAAGTTTCTGGTTATAATGTTTGGACTAGCCAATGCGCCCGCAGTATTCATGGTTCCCATGAATCGAGTGTGTAAGCCTTACTTGGATAAATTCGTGATAGTATTCATCGACTATATACTTATCTATTCACGGACCAAGGAGGAGCATGAACAACTTCTGAGGTTAATTTTAGAGTTACTAAGGAATGAGAAGTTTTATGCTAAACTCTCTAAATGTGAGTTTTGGATTCGAGAAATGCTATTCCTCGAACACATCATCAATGAGAGAGGTATACATGTGGATCCCACAAAAATCAAAGCAATAAAGAACTAGGAAGTGCCAAAGTCCCCTACGGAGGTACGACAATTCTTTGGATTGGCAGGATACTACTAGAGGTTCATAGAGAATTTTTTGAAAACAACACAGCCTTTGACGTTGTTAACCTAGAAAGATCGCAACCTGGAGTGAGAAAAAAGAAGAAGCTTTCAAGATGGATTGGTAGAGTTTGTGTAGTGCGCCTATTTTGTCCCTTATTGATGAAACAGATGGATTGGTGGTATATTGTGATACCTCACACCAAGGTCTCGGTTGTGTCTTGATGCAAAAAGACAAAGTCATAGCTTATGTCTCCCGACAACTAAAGGGCATGAAAAGAATTACATAACACATGATTTGGAATTAGGAGTGTGGTTTTGGCACATAAGATCTAAAGAGATTATCTTTACGGTACTAAGTGTATGATCTACACTGGCCATAAAAGTCTCTAACACATCTTTGATCAGAAGGAGCTCAATATGAGACAACGATGTTGGGTGGAGCTACTCAATGACTACGAATACAACATTCTTTATCACCCAGGCAAGACAACGTTGTAGCAGATGCCCTGAGTAGAAAGAAAAGAGCAAAACCCTCACACATTCGTGCATTGGGATCAACGATTCAAACGACCCTCGCTACTCGGATCCATGATGCATAGCATAGAGCGTTAAAAAGTATAAGACTTAAGAAGGAAGGATTACATGGGATGGATCACTAGCTTACATCCAAGGAGGATGTTGTGGTGTACTTCAAAGAGCGGATTTGGATACCACGTTTAGGAGACTTACGAGGGTTGGTCTTGGATGAAGCCCACAAGTCGAAATATTCAATCCACCTAGGGGCAGATAAGATGTACAAAGACCTCAAGGAATTCTATTAGTGGCCCAATATGAAAGGTGAGATAGCCATAAACGTCAGCAAGTGCTTAACCTGCTCGAGGGTTAAGGCTGAGTATCAAAAGTCGTCTGTGCTTTTGCAACAACCCAAGATTCCTCAATGGAAATGGGAAATGATAACCATGGATCTCATAACCAAGTGGCCTAGGACATCTAGTGGATATGATGCTATTTGGGTGATTGTTGATCGCTAACAAAGTCTTCTTATTTCTTACCTATTTAGGAAAAGTATGATATAGATAAGATGGCAAGAATTTATCTTAAAGAGATAGTTGCACGTCAGGGAGTGCTGAACTCGATAATCTCTGATAGAGATGGTCGCTTTACGTCGAAATTCTGGAAATCACCGCAAAAAGATTTAGGCACGTGTTTGGATTTGAGCACAACGTATCATCCACAGATAGATGTTAAGAGTGAGAGGACTATCCAAATAGTGGAAGATATGTTGCGGGCATGCATAATGGATTTTAGTTGAAATTAGGACACTCACCTACCCCTAGTTGAGTTCTCCTACAATAACAGTTATCACTCAAGTATCAAGGCAAACCCTTTTGAATTTTTCTGTGGAAAAAAGTGTCGATCGCCCCTGTGTTGGGTAGAGTTTGGTGAAAAGCAACTGATTGAACCTGAAATC